>JALMGA010000021.1:4430000-5646456 GCA_023333525.1 Aspidoscelis tigris stejnegeri
TAGGGTTAGGGTTAGGGTTAGGGTTAGGGTTAGGGTTAGGGTTAGGGTTAGGGTTAGGGTTAGGGTTAGGGTTAAGGTTAGGGCTAGGGCTAGGGCTAGAACTAGGGCTTGGTCTGGGAAAGGGTTAGGGTTAAGGTTAGGGCTAGGGCTAGGGCTAGAACTAGGGCTTGGTCTGGGAAAGTGTTAGGGTTAGGGTTAGGGATAAGGTTAGATTTAGGTTTAGGTTTAGGTTTAAGTTTAGGTTTAGGTTTAGGTTTAAGTTTAGGGTTAGGTTTAGGGTTAGGGTTATGGTTAGGGTCAGGGTTCGGGTTCGGGTTCGGGTTAAAGTTAGGTTTCGGGTTAGGGTTTGGGTTACGGTTCGGGTTAGGGCTAGGGTTAGGGTTAGGGTTAGGGTTAGGGTAACGGTAACGGTAACGGTTAGGGTTAGATTTAGTGTTAGTGTTAATGTTAGGGTTAGGGTTAGGGCTAGGGCTAGGGCTAGGGCTAGGCCTAGGTCTAGGTCTAGGTGTAGGTCTAGATCTAGGTCTAGGGCTAGGGCAAGGGCAAGGGCAAGGGCAAGGGCTAGGGTGAGGCGTAGGCCTAGGGCTAGGGCTAGGGTAAGTGTTAGGTGTTGTGTTAGTGTTAGGGCTAGGGTTAGGGTTAGGGTTAGGGCTAGGGTTAGGATTTGGGTTAGGGTTAGGGTTAGGGTTAGGGTTAAGGTTAGGGTTAGGGCTAGGGTTAGGCTTAGTGTTAGTTTTAGTGTTAGTGTTAGTGTTAGGGTTAGGGTTAGGGTTAAGGTTAGGGCGAGAGCTAGGGCTAGCGCTTGGGTTAGTGTTAGGGTTAGGGTTAGGGTTAGGGTTAGGGTTACGGTTAGTGTTAGTGTTAGGGTTAGGGTTAGGGTTAGTGTTTTAGTGTTAGTGTTAGTGTTAGTGTTAGTGTTAGGGTTAGGGTTAGGGTTAGGGTTAGGGTTAGGGTTAGGGCGAGAGCTAGGGCTAGCGCTTGGGTTAGTGTTAGGGTTAGGGTTAGGGCGAGAGCTAGTGTTTGTGCTTGGGTTAGGGTTAGGGGAAGGCTTACGGTGTGGCTTAGGGGTGAGGTTAGGGCTAGGGCTAGGGCAAGGGCTAAGTTGAGGCCTAGGGCTTGGGCTAGCGCTACCATTAGTGTTAGGAGTTGTGTTAGGGTTAGGGCTACGGTTAGGGTTATTGTTAGGGGAAGGGTTGGGCCTAGTTTTATGGATAGGTCTAGGGCTAGGGCTAGGGCTAGGGCTAGGACTAGGGTTAGGGCTAGGGCAAGGCTAGGTCTAGGTCTGGGGCTAGTGCTAGGGCTCGGCCTAGTGTTAGGGTTACCGTTAGGCTTAGATTTAGTGTTAGTGTTAGTGTTAGGGTAAGGGTAAGGCCTAGCATTAGGGTTGTGGTTAAGGGTAGGGTTAGGGTTAGGGTTAGGGTTAGGGTTTGGGCTAGGGTTAGGGCTCGGGCTCGGGTTCGGGCTCGGGCTCGGGCTCGGGCTCGGGCTTGGGCTAAGGCTAGGGCTCGGGCTCGGGCTCGGGCTCGGGCTAGGGCTGGGGCTAGGGCTCGGGCTCGGGCTCGGGCTAGGGCTAGGGCTAGGGCTAGGGCTAGGGCTACGGCTAAGGCTAAGGCTAGGGCTAGGGCTAAGGCTAGGGCTAGGGCTACGGCTAAGGCTAAGGCTAGGGCTAGGGCTAGTGCTGGGGCTAGGGCTGGGGCTAGCGCTGGGACTAGCGCTGGGGCTCGGGCTAGGATTACGGTTAGGGTTAGAGTTTCATTTAGGGTTAGGGCTTAGGTGAGGTTTATGGTAACGGTAAGATTTACGGTTAGGGTTAGGGTTAGGACTACGGCTAGGGCTAGCGCTTCGGTTATGGTTAGGGTGAGGGTGAGGGTGACGGTTTGGGTCAGAGCTTGGGTTAGGGTTAGGCCTAGGGCTAGGTCTAGGTCTAGGTCTACGGCTAGGGCTAGATTTAGCGTTAGGGTAAGGGTTACAGTTAGGATTAGGTTTAGTACTACGGCGAGGGCTAGCACTTGGGTTAAGTTTACGGTGAGGGTGTGGGTGAGTTTTTGGATCAGAGCTAGGGGTAGGGTTAGGGATAGGATTAGGGTACGTTTAGGGTTAGGGTTAGGGTAATGGTTAGGATTAGGGTTATGGTTAGACCTAGGGCTAGTGCTGGGCTAGGGTTAGGTATAGGGGTTAGGGTTAGGGATAGTGGTTAGGTTTAGGTTTAGGGCCAGGGATAGGGTTAGGGCTAGGGCTAGGACTAGTGGTAGAGATAGGGGTAGGGGAAGGATTAGGGTTAGGGTTAGGGTTTTGTTTAGGTCTAGGGATAGGGGTAGGATTAGGGATAGGGATAGGGCTAGGTTTATGGATGAGGTTAGGGTTAGGGTTAGGGTAGAATTAGGGTTAGGGTTAGGGGAAGGGGTAGGGGTAGGGGTAGGGGTAGGGGTAGGGCTATGGTTATTGTTAGTTTTAGGGTTAGGGTTAGGGTTAGAGTTAGGGTTAGGGTTAGGGTTAGGGCTAGGATTAGCATTAATTTTAGGGCTGGGGTTAGGGTTAGGATTACAGTTAGGGTTAGAGTTAGGGTTAGGCTTATGCTTAGGGCTAGGGCTAGGGCTAGGGCTAGGGCTAGGGCTAGGGCTAGGGCTAGGGCTAGGGCTAGGGCTAGGACTAGGGCTAGGACTAAGGTTAGGTTTAGGGTTAGGGTTAGGGCTAGGGCTATTGCTATGGTTAGGGCTAGGGCTAGGGCTAGGACTACAGCTAGGGCTAGGGCTAGGGCTAGGGCTTGGGCTAGGGCTAGGGTTGGGGTTGGGTTAAGGGTAGGGTTAGGGTTAGGGCTTTTCATTCTGTTTTTACAGCATACAGAGGGAAGGCGGTGAGTCATTCATCATCATCCCGGGCCGAGATGCAATTCCGTGATTGCAGAATAAGTTTCTGATTCCCTGCTCTTCTCCCGCCCCCCCCCAGCCTTTAATCGAAAGCGATTGAGGTGTTTCTCTTTATCCTCCATTTTGAGTCCTGAAGGGTAAACAGCGGTTGACAAAATATTTCATCTTGCAGCTGATTGGGCCTCCTTCCAGATACACAGGACTGTTAAAATGCTGTGGATGCTCGCTTAAATGCAGCATCTGTGGCAATAGTACCATAACAGGAATTTAGATTGCAAGGGGAAATAGAGATGAAGGATACAATTTTGCATCAAGGCAGTCAGCTGAATCGCCCCCTCCCCCGCCAAAGTAATGCCTGCCAAAGGAGGCCATGACAACGTGTGAGGATCTGAGACAGTGGCCAGCATGCCAGTGGCAAAATGGCTGCAGAGGGGCATGGATGTTTGCATCTAGACAAGCTGAAGTCACGGGTGAAGATTGCTTGCTAGTTGCCACGTAAAAGCCTCTGGATTCCACGAGAATTTTCAGACAAGTCTTTTATTTGTTCGTTTCAATGCTCTTTTAGTTTGTGTTTGTCATTTTAGTGTAGCACGTGCTGCCCAGAGAGCTACAAATGGATAGATCAGCTACATACAGGGCCTTTTGCCAGATCACGGTAAGGGCTCCGTGCGTCTGCATGGACCGTCTAGCACCCGATGGGAATGCCACAGCACCCATCAATCAGGGGTCAGTTCTGGTTACAGTGGGTGTGGTGGAGAGACACAGCTTTGTACCTGCTATGAAGCTTGTGCTGATCTATCTTGATGGCAGAAGACCGGACTGAAGGCACCATTAAAAGGGTCTTGCGTTAACCCAGACTGAAGGGCCCAAAGACCCCATTAAACCCAGATTTCGACAGCGCTTGTGCAGACAACACGTTCAGAATGCGCGGCGTGCGTCAGCGGCGGGCCGCAGCCGCAGGCGGGGTGCTTTGGCGGCGTTGGCGGCGGCAGCAGGCGAGCTGCTTCGGCGGCGGCGGCGCTGCGCGGTGGCGGACCGCAGCCACAGGCGGGCCGCTTTGGCGTCGTCGTCGTCGTCAGCAGGCGAGCTGCTTCGGCGGCGGCGACGAGGAGGGTTAGGGGCGGGGCCGGGGCCAGGGAGGGGCTGGCTGTTCATGGCGCCGCCCGCCCGCCCGCGCGCTCGCTCGCCTCGGCTCGCCTCCTTCCGGCCCAAGGAGGGCGTCAGCAGGCGGCGGGCGCGCGTCGGCCCGGCGCGCGGTGTGCGTCAGCAGTGGGCCGCAGCCGCAGGCGGGCCGCTTTAGCGGCGGCGGCGCTGCGTGGTGGCGGGGCGCCGCCGCAGCGGCGGCGGCAGCGGCGGGGCGCCGCGGGCTGGATTGGAACGCCTCGCGGGCCGGGTCCGGCCCGCGGGCCGTAAGTTTGACATGCCTGCCCTAAACCTAATACAAATACTCTTAGATATAGCTACATTGTATATCTCTGTCATGTATAGCTTCATAGGTAAATCTTGTATGAGCAGTAGCTAACCATGTATACATTTTTATACACTTCCCGTGTCTGTGTGCGCCTGTACATACGTGCCTTTCTATACACAGTACCTAGCCTTTATAGGAGCTATCCTGCCAGATCTTTATTAATTGTGTGTACTGTACTGTGTTTTTGAAAACAACTATTTCTTCTCCTAACACGCATTAGATTTGTGTTCTAAAGCCTTGGTACAAATTATGGCAATAAGAAATAAATCTCATGTGGGAAGAGTCTGTGGTGAGTGTCTCTGGGTGTGGTAAGGATGTGGACGAATATTCCTAGGCATTTGAAATTCGATCGAATGTGCCGAATTTCGACATTTGAGCTCAGATCGAATGTCCCAAAATTTGAATGTAAACCTTTAAATTGAATTTTGGATCTATTCGTTTGAATTATCCGGACATTCGTACGCGTACGGGTTTGCACACGATGCGTACTTGAAGATCCGCATCTTTCCCGCATCCGTATGCAATTGTCTGGATCTGTATGGGAAGAAGACGGGTTGCATACGGGATAACTACGGGATGCACACTGATGTGTACACGCACATATAAATGTTGTCCACATACGTATGTGCAGATTCGAATCAAAAATTCAAAGGAATACATTCGAATTCGGCAAATTCGAATTTAAAAGGTTTGAATCGGATCGGATTTTTGGGTCTTCGATTCGAATAGAATGTCAAACAGACACACACACTCACACAATATCACACACACTCACACAATATCACACACACACACACACACGATTTCCTTCTTAGCAAATAAAAACACATGAGGAAGCCGCTCCCCGAGTGCGCATGCGCGCGAAAAGATCAGTACGGCCATGGAGGAACAGGTCCTTCTCTTCAGCAGCTCGCCAACGGCCGTCCTCCTCCTCCTCCTCCACGTTCCCCCACCCCGCCCCCGCGCCTCCTTTTGTCCAATCCCCATCGCGCTCTCTCCCTTCCTCTTCAAATTATTTCCATCTTCCCTCCCGATTGGCTCTCCGGCGCCCTTGCCGGGGTCACGAGGTCCATCCTCCTCCTCCTCCACCTCCTATCTCTGCACGAGCGAGAAGGGGGGGGAACGCTCGTGCGTGCGTGCGTGCGTGCGTGCGCTCCCTCCCTCCCTCCCTCCCTCCCTCCCGCGACGCCCCTTCGGAGTCCGCGCACGCGCGCGGGCGGGCGCGGGGGCCTACGGGGCGTGTGGTTATGTGCGAGGTGAAGGGGAAGGGAGGGAGCCAATGAGGAGGCCCGATATTGGCAAGTGGCGCCGCTTGGCCTGTCTGAGGGTGGTTGCTGGGTGTCTCTCTTCTCTGGTTGTGTCTGTGTGAGGAAGAGGAGGGGAGAGAGAGAGAGAGGAGGGAAGGAGGGAGGAAGGGAGGGAGGACAGAAAAAGAAAGAAAGAGAGAGGGAGGGAGAGAAGACTGTTGCCGCCGCCGCCGCCATTCCTGTCATTATTCCTACCATCACCACCACCATTATTACTACTACAGCCCTCGCTCCCTTCCCGCATCACCGCTGCCTGTCTCCCCCCAGGAGGAGGAGGAGGAGGAGAGCGGACGGAGGGGCGAGGAGGGCCGGGCCTTGAGCCGACCGCCCGCCCGCCGGATTATCATCCCTCACTCCCTCCTTCCCCAGTAGAGTCGCCCACCATCACCGCCGCCACCCCGCCTCGCTCGCTCGCCCGCTCAGCCAGCAGCCGGCCACCTTGGCTTCCTTCCTCCTCCTCCTCCTCCATCTCCTTCCCCCGTTCCTCCGTGTGCACGACCGTTTCTGCCGCCTCTCTCCTCCTGGCTCCTCTCCCCCCCCCAGCAGCGCACACATTGTCTCCCCTCACTACTCCTTCCTCCTCCTCCTCCTCCTCGATGAAACCTGACTGACTTCTTCCTCCCCCCCCCAGAGGAGCAGCAGCAGCAGCAGCAGCCGGCCTCGCCGTTTTGTCTTCCCATTCTCTGCCTCCCCCCCCGCCTCCAATCGTCGCAGGGGCTTCTCTCTCTCCCCCCCTCACCCCCAGAAGCCCCTCACTTCTCTGCACGCACGCAGCCTCTTTCTCTGCCCCTTTTAAGCCTCCACTCCGCCCGCCCCCATTTGCTTGCTGCTGCGCTGCCTTTTGCCCCCCTCCTCCCCCCTGTCCCTACCAAAGCCATCAAGATACCCCTCCTCCATTGCACTCCTCTTTATCCCCCCCCCCAACTCTGCCCTTCCACCCTGCCGACTTCACACGCAATTCTCGCTGCCTTTTTTGCCCCCTTCTTTTGAGACCTTCCTTGGGATCTCTCCCCTTCCTCCTCCCACCAACCCCCCACACGCCCCCATTGCCCCCGGCCAAAACCTACTGAACTGATGGTGTGATTTGCTAGAAGGTGAGTAAGTTGCCTACTTGATTGCTTTTGTTTATGATTCATTCCCCCCCCCGCACCAAATTTGCACAGGAAGGAAGGAATGTGTGTGTGTGTGTGTTCAAAATGCCCCTTTAAATACCTACCTCGGTGATTGCAGATGTAACATTTGGGTCTGAAATTTAGGCTTTTGTTAACTCTGTGCTGAATTAAAGGGGTGCTGTACATTTCCTCAAAAGGGATTGGAGGGGCTTGAATTTGGTTTTCATTTTCTCCCCTCCCCTCTCCCCCTTGCCTTTTATCTATGGGGAATTGTACTTTTGTGTTCTGTAAATTGGAACGAGTGGGGTTTTCTTCTCGGAATGGGGGGTATTAAAAAGTGGATAAGATCCTCCAGTTGGTTATATGTGATTTCTAGCCTTTCTGTCAGTGCTGTGCTGAGGCTTAATAAACAATGTTGTTTTGTCTCCTGCCAAAGACTGTGATGTTTTGAACCCAGCAAGAGATAAAAAAGCACATTATTGTCAAGGAAATACTTTAAATCAGTGCCAGATTTGTAATATATCTCCAAATCCAGGAGATAAAGCAAAGCTATTCTCAGCCTCTGGAAAGGTTTCAAATTTAGGTTGTGTTTCTCCCCCATCCTGTCCACTCCTTTTTGAGAGGTAAAGGCAATCTGTTAACTGCTTTAACTGGCTATCTGTGACTCAGTGTATTTGTATTACCAAAGAAACTAGATATAAAAAAGGCTTAACCTCTGTCTGATTTTGTAAGTGGAACCGATTGTGGTAAGGAAAATGTTCTTGTCTTGGATATGTGAACGTACACTTTGAAAAACACAATTTGTTTTTGGTGGGCAGTAGAACTGCTTGTTCACCCCTTACTTTTAAAGTTTGAGACAAATACATGGAGAAGAAGGCAAAAGGAAGTATAGCTTTAACTGCTCTAAAGCAGTAACTGTTGTAGAAGGTAGCTGTAAGCAAACAGAATGATTCATTCATTCATTCAAGCATGTGGTTGAGTTTGGATTATTTCTGAACACTGGGTAACTGTTCTTTTAATTTGTTTTCTGATTCTACTTGTGAACAGTTTTATTCCAGAGCATTATATTGCTAGCCTTTTACAAAAAAAAGCACATTATCTTCTCTTAAATAATTAATTAATTTAGTATTCATATATATTTACTTTCGTAGTTGGAATATTTTGCCTCTATAATGTGAATTTCAAGTCATGATGACTTGTTGCATAAGCTGCTTTAGCACTTGGCTTCTAGCTCTTTGAAAGTGCCTGGCCTTGTTTAAATCCCTTTTTTTTGTTGTTTTAAAACAAACCTTGAAATGTTATGTTTCTTAACTTCCAGAAATGTAGCATTTGAGCATCTCAGTTTTACCTTGCTACGTATGTATCATAGCAGCCCTTTTGTGTACAGTATGTAGAGTGCTTTCCTCAGACGTGGGAAGCTTGAAAGGTGGATTGGGCAGGAATTAATCTGAACATTTGTAGGGGAAAGTATTGTACAACTAAAGAGACTTTGCATTTCTGGCATGAACATTCTTACTCTCTTTGACAGATTTGATTTCTTGCAAGTTGAGGGGGGTGATCAGTTTTACTAATGTTTTGATTATTCAGGACTAATGGAAAAACAGGGTATTTGGCCTTCGTAGTGCCTAGCATAGGACTTTATTGTCTGTTCTCTCATGTTTGGGACAGTGCTTGCCTTTAGAGAAATGAAGCCTTTTTTCCTCCCACATTTGTCTTTTTTTGGCAGAGAAGCATTGCTCTATTACTTCAGCCTTTACAAGCTTGGAAATAGGCCATCCAAGGTGAATCAAAGAAAAACCAACATCTTTCCAAAACCACTTGTTTCTTCTCATTTCTTAGGCATGGATTCTCCTGCTGTTACTATGTGGGAAAGAATTTCACAGCTGTCCACAGGAAACTCCAAGCTTTCAGCTCCTGTAGGCCTGTCTTTTTCTTCACTTTCGCCATCTGATCTGTGGAGAAGTTATTACTGGTGGACTATAATGAAATGTGTGAAAGTGGCATTAGTCCTCACAGAGGCAAAAATTCAGCCTCTGGAGGGCTGTAGTTTGACCAGGTGACAAAAGGCTTTTTTCTGGAGTATCAGATTGGAGGCTGCCTTAGCTTTACCTGGAGATGAACGTTACTGAACTTGTTCTTTTTCCAATGTTATGGCTTTTCCTTTTTGCAGCCTTGCGCAGATAATGTCCCAAGACCCATCTCTGATAGCTCTGGTTTGAAAAATACTGGATAGTAAGTGATAGGAAAGAACTCTGATTGAGATCCCGAGGGGGTGCTGGTTTTAGGGTAAAGAACACCAGGGTTGATGGACTTTTAAAAAACATATTGTTCGTAGAGTGATACAGAATTTTGTGCAGACTGACTGCGTTAGCATGTAATGCTAAGCTGCGGCTGCAATTTAACTTTCTGTGCCTGAGTTTGTACAAAGTGCCAGGCACGCCACCTTTTGCTCACTTTCCCTGTACAGCCAAGAAGAGTAAACCAGAAATCTGTGCCTGATCATTTCAGTACGACTTGTTTTGAAGCAAACTATAATGCATTTTAAAAGGGTGGTTGGGTTGGACTTCTAGGCATCCACTGCAGTTTGCCATTTCGTTTCAAGCTCAGGGAAAGCTGTGGTTTCAAAGGCTATGTAGCTGCCAACCCAGTTTTAAACTTTCAGCAAGTGACAGAGAGCCTGGAATTCAAAAGCATAGAGGAGGCAAGGTGAGGAAAGCAGGGAAGAGTGCTCTTGCATGATATTGTTACTCAGAGTCAACTTACACACAGGATCATAGGCTACCACTCCTGCCACCCCTGGCAGGTGTTTCTGCAGGCTGGAATTGATAGGAGTTGGAACCCAAAAATACCTGGAGTCTGCAAGGACAGCTGTCCCTGAACTCAGATGTATCTTGTGTTATGTACAAACTCATCTGATGTAATTATTGCTTTCATTTGTACATGACCTTTAAACTATCTTCGGAAGCCATTGTCCTTATTTTATAAATAAAGATGAAGAGTAGCTGTGACCAAGCTAAGACTTACAACCTTTAGTAGAGTCTTGAGTATCAGATAGGCATAGTTGATAAGTCACTTCTTAGCTGTTGTTTCTCTCCCTTCCCTGCCTTAAAACAATCACTGGTGCCTAGGGGTAATGATCTGTCATTTGTGCCCTTTGCAACAGGTTTTTCATGTTTGCTTCTTTAGAACAGCGCAAGAACGGCAAAGCAGGAATTTGTTTGTCCAAGGCTATCCTCTAAGTTTCCTGCTTGTGTGTGTCTTCATGCAGAGGGTTATTGGCCTAGATGACTTTAAGAAAGGGTTAGACAAATCCATGGATAACAGGTGTATCAATGGCTCCTAGAATGGGTGCCTAGGTACATCCTCCATGCTGGAGAGGCAGACAGGAGGCCTTCAAAGGCCATTTGCAGGCATTCGAGAGCAGGTGAAGGTTTTGCCTTTGTTTTCTGCTTGAGATGTCCAGAAGCAATTGGTGGTACACTGTATGAGATCGGAAGCTGGACTAAATGGCCTGTGGCCTGATCCAGCAGGGCTTCTCTTATGTTCTCTTTATGCTTGGGCACCTAGAGTACACTGTGGCTTCATCCTTACACTCCACTCTTGAGTAAGTCCCATTGCATGGTTGCCCCCAGCTGTAATGGGAACTTGGAGATCCAGCTGAGACAACTGCTACAATGCAGAGTGATGGGTTGTCCCTTGGTCAGCTTTTTCCATAAATGGTGTAAGTCGAGGAGTCTTTGGCTTATGTTAACTTATGGGGGGGAAAGAGGGCAGATAGGAGCCCTTTCTAACAAACCAGAGATTCTTTACCACCTGGAATGGGCCATTGTCAGAGAAGGAAAGGTTCTGCCCCCCTCCAGCACTCTGTGGACTGACACCAGAGGATAAAAGCAGACAAGCAAATGGGATGCATCTAGATTAGCTGGTTGGCTTTGATGCCTTTTGGGGCTCTCTTCAAAGCCCCACTGGTATCTACGCCCCAGAAACAACCCTCTAAGCAGTGCTGCTTTGAGAACCAGCCCTTTGCAAGATCTAATCAAGAGCAGCCTCTAGGTGGTGTGTCAGTGACTCGTCCTCCACCCCATAGATGCGCCCTTTGTGCTCTTCAGTCGCCTGCGCTGCTGCAGTTCCATGGTGGAAACAATCCTGTCTTGTGCTCTGTTGGCTTTTATGTCCCATTACAGTTGCCAACCTCCAAGCATTCCTGGCACTTCTTCAAATGTACGTTGTTTCTTCTAAGGCCCTTGGCAATGTATGACAAATATTAACTAATCTCCTTCTAATGAAATTCCATCTATGCTGCTCTAGTAACCGGATTCCTTTGGCTTTGAGTTTTCAAGTCCCCTTGTTTTCGGTTGCAGTATTCTCTCCCCCTCTCTCAGCCTTGCTTTAGGCATAAAGATACCATTATAAGATGTGGCCTGACTGGGAAATAGGTCAGGGTTGGAATTTATGCACATAGGTGTACGTGTGTATTTTGTCTCCCTGCGTGCCGGTACCTGAATTACGGTGGCAGGCAGTGCAATAACAAACTGTGTTAATATTTTTGGGATATTTGAAGTTGGCGGTCTGGGTGTGCTGCCTTCTTCAGCTCCTAGTCTTGAATAGTGACTCTTTGGACAGGAGCATAAGAGGAGTCTTCTGGATCAGGCCACAGCCCATCTAGTCCATAAGAACCTAAGAGGAACCCTGCTGGATCAGGCCACAGTCCATCTAGTCCAGCATCCCATCTCACTCAGTGGCCCACCAGTTGCCCACGGGCCTCTCAAGCAGAGACAAGGGCAAACCTTTTCCTGCTCTCGAATCCCAGCAAATGGCCTTAGAGGCTTCCTGCTTGCCTCCCCAGCCTGAAAGATGTACTTAGGCATCCGTTCTAGTAGCCGTTGATACATCTGTCATCCATAAATTTGTCTAACCCTTCCTTAGAGCCATCTTGGCTGGTAGATGTGGGTATATCCGGATTCGCCACATGGGTGCCCTGGCATTTCCACTGCGAGCAAGCTAGCACCCAGTTCTATTGGGTGCTAGACCACCCGTGGAAACACATTGGATACTTCCCTTAATCCGGATCTACTAGATCCGGATTAAGGGAAGTACCCATTCCTTAAATCCAGATCATTTTAGACCCCGCCATAATTTTACAGAAAAGATCCATAGTAGAACACCAGCAACAATAAATTAAATGTCGTTTACTTGCCCTGTGCCAATGTGGTCTGGTCTTTCACACCTTCCATGGGTTCAGGTAGAGTTTAGAAAAGTTAAGAATATGGGAGTTGTAGTTTAAAAAAATTTTTTTTAGACTCCAAACTCTCCAGACTTAGCTGATGCATGCTGCTGAACAGCTGCTTTGCTCAGAGAAAATGCGAATAAATGGAAGCTTCCTGGCTTTGTACGACTCCTAGATTCGGCATTGGAATTCTCGTGCTGATTTATCACGAAGGATGCTGCTGTTCCTGTTATTGATCTGCTCAGAAGCTGTCATGCCGTCTTCATTTCCATTTTACAGTCTGTGGTGAGGCTAAGTAACCTGCCCAAGGGTATGCTTTCATTCAGGCCAACGGGGAGCAAAAGGGCAGGATTTGGGCGCCGTTCTGGAGGAAGGGCAGCGGCAGAACAATGCTAAATCCAGTGTTCTTCTAGAAGGTGGAACAAGGCTCCCTGAATTCTTACGATTTGCCTCTTTTATGTGCAGTGTTACCTTTGCGGCCTCAGTCATTATAATGTTCCCATCGTGGAGGATGCGGACGTTTTTTCAGGTGTTCGCCTCAGTTTGGGGTGCTCTTTCTGCGAGCTCAAGGCGTGCAGGGGCCTTGATTTCTGGCCTGCTTTCTCACACCCGGTCTGACGGTGACATGAATAGTAGCACTGTTGAGAATTGCAGTCAAGCTAATTGCCTCAGCAAGCTGCTTGTTCGGTATGCAATCTCTACTAAATTGGAAAGCACCACTAGATGTTCAGAGGTGATAAGTGAAATTAAAACAAATCTGAGTTAAAAATGAACGCGAATGAAAATGAGCTGGGAAAGGAGTGTATGCACTAATGCAGCCTAAATTGACCTGGGCTCTGTTTATCTTATTTCATCTTGCCCGCAGAATACAAATGAGTTTAGTCTCATTATGTATGCATACATCCATTTCGGCTAATGGGAGCTTGGTTTTTTGTTTTTTTTTTAAGGTGGGGTAGCAGAACTCTGTTTGGATTTCTCATTTGAGATTCTGCACCAGCGAAGACACTCTCTGCTTGCTTTTTGCCTGTGGGTAATTCCATTTAGCTTTTTTAAATAGAAAATCCAGCTGCAGTTGCCGTTTGTGAGAGGACTTGACATTTTTGTGATGTGACTGGTGGCGAAGCTGTCCCCAGCTGAACAGGCAACTAATACTGGATGCCCTCCTTGGTTAGCATTTAATGAATTAATTAATGTTTTGAATGAGGCCTGCAGTTAAATTGAACCCAGTAATGTATAGCCAGGCTCTACCATGGATCCCACAAATTATGGTGGGTCTCCTGTGAGCCAGTTTGGTCTAGTGGTTAGGGAGCCAGACTCTTATCTGGGAACACCGGATTCGATTCTGCCTCCCCCATGAAGCTGGGTGACCTTGGGCTGGTCACAGCTCTCCTCCGAACTCTCACAGCCCCACCCACCTCACAGGGTGTCTGTGGTGGGGAGAAGAATAGAAAAGCTTTGTCAGTCATGTTGAGTCCCTTTAAATGGGTGAAAAAAGTGGGGTAGAAAAGCCAACTCTTCCTCTTCACCTAGGGATCAGTATGGATGGATGTTGCTAAATTGCGGAGGTGTTCAGATTGCCTTTTAACCTTCTTTTTGTGCTACACTTTAGTATCAGGCTCCCACAGAACATGGGGAGTGGTACTGAACTTCAGCAGTACTTGCAAAAGGGTCACCAGGCCGTGATTCTGTTCTCATTCAAGCCAAACTAGAATGCCCTTCAACCCCTTCTTTCTTCTGCAAGTGATGGGGGCTTTAACTGGGATCCGTTTTCCACTGTGCGCGACTCTGTGCTGGTGTTTGGGGCCTCAAGCCCAGAAGCGCATGTTGGAGGGACAGGCAAGGTCCTCCCCAAATTTTTGATGGCGCTTAGATTTTAGCTCTAGAACATGGTGATTTGGTGGTGGTAGGAGTGAGAATAAACCCTCATGTTGCTATCTACTTACCGATAGCTGAAATATTCCACAAAAGCAGGTCTGTCCTCGAGTGTAGGCATACAGTAGATTCACACTAACCTATTCAATCCTGGGACAGGATACACAACTCATCACAGGATGCGCAACCCATGCCAAGTTGGTTTCTGGTACAGGGTAGGGCTATCCACATTTGGATGGTGTGTCCTGTG
Source organism: Aspidoscelis tigris stejnegeri (assembly GCA_023333525.1). Lineage (NCBI taxonomy): Eukaryota > Metazoa > Chordata > Lepidosauria > Squamata > Teiidae > Aspidoscelis > Aspidoscelis tigris. The sequence goes on from JALMGA010000021.1 coordinate 4,444,107, forward strand.
CAAGCCCATGCCAGTTTTGGATCTGGCAGTGGGGACTCTGAAAAGACTAGTTCAGTGGCATGCCCTGTTGCAGCACCAAAATGGCTCCTCCGTGGTATACTGGACCATGGAGGTGTGCTGTCAGCACGCCTTCATGGTCTGGCTTACTACACCTAGGCATGCCAATAGACCTCAATGTCAAGGTCTACTGGCAAACCGGGCTAGGGTACACTCTGTCCTGTGCAGTCACAGTATGCTAGGAGCGGACAGGTCCTCCTGTAATCTGCGCTAGCGGAAAGGCACTTTCCCTGAGACAGATCATTGACTGAATTAGCACAGTAGTGTTGATACAGCAGAACTTCAAGAAGCAAGGCCTGGAATCTGAACTGAGGACCTCGCATCTGTTCCCCTCCTCTCAGGAGAACATTGCTCGGTCTTGCATGGGTTGCCCGCTTGGTTATTTTCTCCAATGGCTCTTGATCTGTAGTTGCACTCAAGTGTGTGGCATCTGGCTGGATAATCTATGAATGTTTGTTTTATAGGTACCGCACTTGGGGACTATGTCTTGCTAACCCTGAGTCTTTCAGAAGGGCTGCATCTGTAGGGGCGTTTGCTTCCTGGTTTTGGCATGGCTTCTCCCTGGTCAGAGCTCAGTGGGTGTTGTTGTCAGTTTATAGTTGCAACACACTTTAAATATGTCTATCAGAAACATAGGCGGGCTTAGGAATAAATAAATGAAGCTGCGTTCTAATTTAGACTATTTAAGCAGTTTCTTTTGGGTGACTTTTCAAAGCCTCCAATCTGGAGTCCTATTAAACTGGTGATTTTGAACTTGGTGATTTTGAAAGCTTCAGCGTGGGGAGTCCAGATCTATAGATTCAGTGTCCCTGGCATGAGATGTTTATTGCATGCAGTTAACTTTTTAAAAGATACACATTTTTTCTCTCTCTCTTTTTGCAAGGAGAGGTTGAAATGGACTTTAAATTGCAGTCCTCATGGCCTGCCTTTTGTGTTCCATCTGAGGTCTCCTTAGTGACTCATTTGTTTTTTTTAGGCCTTTAGGAAATGAATCTGGTTTCGCATTATGAGATTTTAACCGAATTAGTAGTAAGTCTTTTTGGAATGGGGTTGAAGGAAAACACCTGCTTTCTTTGCTTTGAAATATCTAGCAAAGAATTGTTTCCTTTCCAGCTGTAGAGGAGTGGGAGGGGGGTCTGTACTTGAAGACGGAGGATTTAAACACTTTTTTATCCTCTTGAGTAATGTCATTTTATTTCAAAAAGACAGTTTCCAAATAACTTGCAGTATTTGTCTTTTCCGCCTATCAGACAAATTCATTCATTTAATCTCTTTCTTGAAAGAAAGAAAGAAAGATGAAAAGGGTACAGTGCTGGCATTTCTTTCTTTCTTTCTTTCTTTCTTTCTTTCTTTCTTTCTTTCTTTCTTTCTTTCTTTCTTTCTTTCTTTCTTTCTTTCTTTCTTTCTTTCTTTCTTTCTTTCTTTCTTTCTTTCTTTCTTTCTTTCTTTCTTTCTTTCTTTCTTTCTTTCTTTCTTTCTTTCTTTCTTTCTTTCTTTCTTTCTTTCTTTCTTTCTTTCTTTCTTTCTTTCTTTCAAGAAATCACACACAGCCAGATATTGCTGTTTTGTTCCTGAGGGAAATGCCTTTGATAGCTTAGAGGCTTTTCTGCACTTAGACTCTTTTTTAGTAGCTGACATTGATATTCTTATTTGATTATCAGATGGTCTTTGGAAAGTGGCCAGGTGAGATCTGTGTTGGTTTATGTTCCCAAATATTTCTTTGTTTGTTTTGGGTGGTGAACCTTTTACTCCTTCCTGGGGCCAGACAAATAACTACCGGCAAGGAATTCTTTATCTTGGGAGGTGCAGAGAGCTCAGATATTAAGAATTTCAAGACCTAGATGTTGACCGTATAAGGTTTTTCTCACCATAAGTGTGGAGCTTTAGAAAAGGCATGTCGAATTCCTTTTTCTTTTTTAATGCATGTATGTGTATAGCAAAGACAGCACTCTTGTTTCTAAAACAAACCTCACTGGAAACCGGTTGATCTGCAATCCAAAGCACTTTTAATAGCATTCTTCGCACCAGTGGGCATGCAGATAGGAAAGGAAGCCTGGAATGTCTAGATGTGGATCTAATACTGTGCTAATATTTGCTAGCTGTGAATTCCAGATTTGGTTGTTAACCTTGATTCTCTCCTGTGAAACTGAAAAGAGGGCTATAGTTTATGCTTTGATTGTAAAAGGTTTTGAAAGACAGACTTCTTTAAAAAAAACTTAGTTTGTGTGCTTTTCTGTGTGTTTTAAAAAAGGCACGGCAGTTTCTTATAAACAAGTTGTAAGAATATTAAGAATAACAATGTACAGAGATTATGCAAACAAACTGAGATTAAACAAATACACAATATCAACGGCTATGAAACTTGGGTTGTGTTACAGATAATGTTGACATATTTATCCTTCTTGGTTTAGTACTAGCAGCGATATATATAACATATATATATGTCCTATGTTGGGAATATGTGCCATGTGCCAGGGGATCCACATCTGAGGCACAGCAGTTTCTCTTCTTTTGTATCAGAGAAGCCATGTGTCAGGTGGCAAGCCCTGTATGGAAAGCGTCCTGTACTGATTTACTGTATTCTAAATATATTTTGCTTTTCTAGTCAGACATTTCTGAGGAGTGATCATAGGAATCTGGGTGGACGCAGGTGTGTGGTCCACCTGGCACTAGATCCAGGAGTGCTTACCTTGTGACCTTCCTATTGCTAGGAAGTTGTAGCCCAGGATCATCTGGAGAGCTTCAGGTGGAACACCCCTTGACTGGTTTTCTTGCGTATCAGGCTGGATATTCCAGGAATAAGTTGTCATAGGTGACCTTGTCATGGCCATAAGTACGAAGGCAGCTTTTAAACAAAAATAAGCGGAAAGCGTTGCATGATGATTGCTTAAAAAGCTGAAGCCCTCGAGGGACGCACATTTCCAAGCTTTAGCTGGCAGAAAAGCAAACAAAGGTGGGAATTTCATGGTCTGGAAGTCTTGCAGGCCCAACGTGGTGCTGATAACGACCTTTTGCCTTTCTTATGAGTCAGTTTACATTTTCCGGCCCGGTTTTAATTGCTTCAGTTTGGTTTGGCGGGACTTTGCCGTGCTCTACTAAACCAGAAGCCTGGATGGAAGAAACATTGGTTGGCTCCCTTTGCATCCCGTAGGGCCACCTAGCGGCCTCAGCCTGGCTGAAAATGCTCCTCAGTAGGAATATATTTTCATGCTATTTTGGGGATTGTTTATCTGTATGCTAAATACTTGTATGGAGTATTGCTGTCAAGTCAGAGCTGTTTGGCAAGGTGTCTCTGCAGTGCTTTGTAATAAAATCCATGTGGTGTTTCGTATATACTTGATTTTTTTCCCACTTGGTAATAAATTCCTGCCCCTTGTCTGATTGTCTTGGAGTCTCCAAAGTGGCTTCACTTGGCAGTACATAGGCGTCATCAGTGACTGGAGATGGTACTCACTCCCCTGCTACTACTGTACTACTGATGACAATGGCTCCCCTATCCTCTTCAAAGAGCCTCCGGTAAGGATGTGGCAAAGTGTTATTTGCCACGCTCTCTGCTGCAGTGATTTGATTTCTTTCTGGATTCGGGCCTCCTCGGTTCTCCCGTCATCAAAGTGGCCTTCAAGTATTCTTCCTGCTTTTTCTGAATCTCTTTAGGGAATAGGCCTTGCCACTTTTGGTGCTTCTGCGTTCTTCACGTCACTCTTTTCAGACCTTTGCAGGCTTTAAAGAAGATAGCTTGAGCCATGTGACCTGCAGGGCTCTTGCATATCCAAGCAACGTTTGGAACTGGGACAGTTGATTAAGCAGGGGTTCGTCTGGCCTTTGGGAAAGACTTGCTGTAAGACTTCCTAATATGCAGAGCATAAAGGGCATGGCTAGAAGAGGATGAGCCTGAGCAGCAGTCTCATGCAGGCATCTTTCTCTTCTTTCCCAGGCCATCTCCTTCAAATTTCAAATTTATTGTTATACTCTTTGGCCCTTCTTTTTTTAATGATTGCTAGCATGTATTCTAAAGGTAGATGTTGCTGCCAGGGGCATTCACGAACTCATTCCTTATCTTTGGGCTTAATGATAAACAAAATTGGCACTTAGGGCATTATTTTATTGTGTCCAGCAAATGGAAGAGCCAGAAAAGGCCAAAGAACACGTCCTAATGTTTTTGGTAATCTGTTGATGGTATTCATCTGTAGGAACAAGTTTGGGATTGCTTACTGTGTATAGCAGGCAGAAATAGGGAAAGCAACTTTGTAAGGTGTGAAAGCATTTGAAATTTGTGCTTGGAAGGCACAAATAATGACCTTCCTGTGAAGTAGTAGTAGAAGGAGAAGAAGAAGAGTTGGCTTTTTTACCTCACTTTTCTCACCCCTTTAAGGGGACTCAAAAAGTGGCTGACAAATCTTCTGTTCTTTTCCCCAGAACAGGAACCATGTGAGGTGAGTGGGGCTGTGAGAGCTCAAAAGAGAGCTGTGACTCGCCTAAGGTAACCCAGCTGGCTTCATGGAGGAGGGCAGAATTAAGCCTGGTACTCCCAGATAAGAGTTCGGCTCCTTTACCCTAGCCTGCTCTTTGTTCTTGCACAGGTGTGGCTCCCAAAGTGTTTGCCTTTGAGTGGACCTGGATCTACCCAGGCTCCTTTTTCCCTGTTTCCGCTTTCATCTTCTTTGTACCAGGAAGCTGACTAGTTGCCAAAATGACGGGACCATGCAAGCTACACAAGCTAAATGATAGCTACAGGACAAATGTTATTCCTGTCTGGTTTTGCTTTTGTGATGAACATTTTGGTGTGCGAAAGGTGTGTGGTGGGAAGTTTCTTGGATGTCTGTTTCAGTTCTCAGCTTTAATGGGCCCTGCTAGGAAAGGAACGCTTGGGCGGACGGAAGGCGTCATCTGAAACATCTGGAGATCAGCGAGTAAGAAAGAGCCAGCTTAGCGTTACATATCTCTGAAATGCTGGTAATTCACTACAAAGTGCCTAGGGCATTAGCCCAAAGCCCTGGTAACGTGATGGCTGTATTTTACTTCACATTCTCTGCTTTCTGAGGGGTGCTTAGAGGTCAGAGCTCCATGCAAATTGCAGGCACGCAGTGTTGAAAACCCAGAAGAACGGCCTCCTCCTTATTTAAACCAAGGCAATTATAATTTGTAGAACCTAATCTTTCAGTTCGGAAAGATCTGTCAGCCACTTCTCTTAGCTCATTATTGTGCCTTCTAATTTGCCAGATTAACAGAGCTATTATTAATAGAGGCTCCTGCTTCTTTTTGGCACGAAGAAATTGGTAAGCACCCAGCGACATACATTATTATAGCTTTAATTAAACTCTGTCCTGGGTCTTATCTTAAAAAAAAAAAATCTGCTTGCCTTTTATGGGAGAAGAAAACTTGAACATAAAGTAGATACCCAAACAAAAGAAATCAAGAGCTGCTTGCTTGTTTGCACGGTTGTGTGCTTTGTGAATTTGTGACTTTGGCTGGAGAAGTGAGTCCTGTCTTCTCAAGCCATCGGATGTCCAGAAGTGATCGGGAATTCCATGCAAGGAAGTGGCTGAGCTGACATTACTCTTTCTCTCCTGCTGGTGCATTTGGCTTCTGTGAAATCCCACAGAGAGAAATGTACTCCTCAGCCCTCTTCATCCCATGTCCTCCTCTTTTTGCAAGTGTAAGCCAGGTGTGATTAATGAGGAGCCATCTTCAGGTTCCTCAACCAAAAGTCTTGCCAGTTCCAGCCAGTATGACCAGTGGAAAGGAATGATGGGGGTTGTGGTTTGACACACAGAGGACCCCAGGGAGTGGGTAACTCAGAAGGGATGAGCCAGTGCCTTGATCTAGTGCTTAGGGAGCCAGACTATTATCTGGGAATCCTGGGTTTGATTCCACTCTCCTCCATGAAGCCGGCTGGGTGACCTTGGGTTAGTCACTGCTCTCTTTCTGAGCTCTCACAGCCCCACCTGCCTCACAGGGTGTCTGTGGTGGGGAGAAGAACAGAAAGCTTTGTCAGCTGCCTTGAGTCCCCTTAAGTGGGTGAGAAAAGCAGAGTAGAGAAGCCAACTTTCTGCAGGGCATCTAAAGCACCTGACATTCCTAGATGGTCTCCCATCCAAGTATTAACCGGACCCAGACTTGCTTAGCTTTCAGGATCAGATGAGATCAGTTTTTATGGTCTTATATGATTGATAATGCTGAGGCTGCCTGGTGTAAATGCAAGCCTAGATGTTAAGATGGGTGGGCTAAAAGTCTGTTCTAAAATATTCTGCTTGTCCTCGCTCCGTGTGACTTTCTGTTAATGGGACTTTGCAAGGAGTCAGTTCGCCTAGTCTCTGCCCACAAAGGGTGTATAGTCTAAACACATTTGCAAAGGCGGCAAACATGGGGAGAAGGAGAAATAAAGGCTGGAGTAAACATAAAAGGAATCTGCAATTTTACAGTTTTCTTTGGCTCATCTACAGGAATGCTGTACTGGCACCAGGGTGTGGTAACTGACTCCAGACCAGCGTCATATTGCCTGTTTCAGCCCAAAAATGTTCATATCATTGCATGCAATTAGCACGAGAGGTCATGTTGATGTAGCAAAAATACCTAGGAAGACCTACAAGATACTATGAAAGTCAGAGCAAAGCAGCAAGCGGTTTGCTCACAAAGTCAGGAGTCAACATTTTCTTGGGGTCTGTCAGCATAGAATTGGCAATATGTAAGTATCAGCTGCACAGAGCTGCGCACCAGAGATTTGGCATGTGGTTATATGCTTAATAACCTGTGGAAATCTGATAGTTCAAAGCGGAGGGCTTGAAAGTCTGCAAACAGAGTTTAAGCGATTTGGAGTTGCTGCTTAATGGGCTGTGTTTAAAATATCCCAGAAGCCGAGGGGTTTCTGTTGGGATTTGAACTCCTGGCTTTTTTTCATTCCTCTCTCAGTGTTTGGTATCCTGAGGAATTGTAGAGCTGAATAGCAAGGTTTTGAATAAATAAAGCGCCATTGCCTGTGCATTATAGGCGCAAGTTCTGTTAAGACTAGCTAAATTCCCCCTTGATGGATTGGTGTAATTTAAGTAAAGTTTGGTACGGATGGGGTGGAGGACGAGCTCAGTATCCTTAAAGGAAATATATATATACTGGCAGTTAAAAGCAAACTGGAAAATTTAAAGGCTGGGTTGAAACCAAAGAGCTTTGGCCAGTGTTTGTTGTGGAAATCTTTCCCTCCGATGGTCAATTACTTGACGGGAAAAGTGTCGGAGGAATTGCATGCTCAGATAAACTATCTGCTGAAGCCCGCTGCTTAGGCTGATTGTGTTCAATGAGATCTGTTTAGTATTAACTGTGAAATATGTTGCAGCATCAGTAATGAAAGCGATGGATGCCTTTTCAGCTGTTATCAAAATGCATTTAACAAGATTTGCTCTGCCTGAGTGCCTTTCATTGTAATGCTTTATGATTCGCACGAAAGCGAGATAAGTAAGCGACATCCATCTTGTGCTGATATCAACGCGTCCGTGTGCTCCCTAACAATAGTGTTACACTTTTGAGCAAACATCCTTTTTTAATAACAGAAGCGAGGCAGGTTGCCTAGTTTCACCCAAGAAAATTGGAATTTGCAAACACAAATGCTCTGGAGCACCATGGGCAGTTTGGTGTTACACTAAAGAAAATAGGTAGCTTTGCCAGGAGATGTCATTGTTGTTGTTGGATACCACTGTCTGGTTCCTGGCTGACTCCATGGGCAACTCTCTGCAGTTTTCTTGGCAGGAATGCAGTAGTAGTTCTCCATTGCCTACTTTCCGGTGGAGCCCGGTGATTGAACCAGCAATCCTCTGCTTTCCAGGCAGTTTGCTCTGCCATTTGAGAACCTAAGAGGAGCCCTGCTGGATTGGGGCACAGCCCACCTAGTCCAGCATCCTGTCCCACACAGCGGCCCATCAATTGCTTATGGCCATCTCAAGCAGAAGACAAGGGCAAAACCATCACCTCTTCTCATATCCCTGCGGATGGCCTTTAGGAGCATCCTGCTTGTCTCCCCACCCTGGAGGATGTGCCTAGGCAGCTGTTCTAGTAGCCATTGCTACACCTGTTGAACCCAAATTTGTCTATTTGGGAATCCCTGGTGGCTGAATACAAGTCACGGTTCCTAACAGTTTTCTCTTTGCTTTTTCTGTGTGTTCCAGGGTTACTCTTGTAATCTCTGCAGCTCAACAGACTTAATCTGTGATGAAGCGGCAGGAGGAACGTCCCCAGGATCCCACCATTCAGGATGTGATCCTGGTACAGAAGATCTGATACACTCTAGACAGGGTTCCACATGGGCAGTTGCTTGCTTGCATCTTCACCAAGAGAAAGCGACTGCCAATTTTAGGCAGAGATATTTTTGCTTTGAAATTCTGTGCAGAAACCTGAACGAAACTCAGAAGGGGAGGAAGACACACAGAGTCCACTTTCAATGAGAGGCTATAGGAAGAGAGGTAGGGCCTGACTCTGAGCCTTGTCTCTTTTGAAAAAGCAAACAGAAAGCAACCAATGCCATTGGAAGGTCCTAGTTAATACACTTCAGAAAAAGAATTGACTTTAAAAACTCCTCTGCCAATGTTCTTTTCTGCCTCAGGCAGATATAAATATACCTCTAAAGATGAGCTAGAAAAATCGCGTTCTTTCGCCCTTTTCCATAATTCTTTCTGCAGCAATAGTTTGTTCCCTCCAAAATGTTTTGCCTTGGATGATAAATCCAGCCATCCTTTGCGACTCTTACATTTGTATTTAATTAAGATGCCTCTTAAATCTTGTCCTCTTAAAACTTCTCTTCATCAGAAGAAAACTGAACTTGTTGCGATAAGAGGAAGATCTGTGAGTCTAGAATATCAATGGACTTAATTCGGTGGAGGATGTATGTGTGTACACTAATTACTGGGCCTCAGCATAATTAACTGCCAGTGCTCCAAGTGTCTAAATATAAGCTTTTCTAACGCTTCTGTCAAAAGGACCCATAATTGTGTGGTTCTGCCTTTTAACACTGCTGCGCTCTTTCTCTCCATTTCCTCTATTTTTTTGGGGAAAAAAATGGAATAAATTAAGAAGATGCAAAAGTCCCCACCCACTTCTGTCATTTCTTCAAATGGGTATTCTGCAGGTATTGGTCTTGAATATGGGCCCAGACTACTAGCAGCAACCTGAACTATATAACTTCTCAAAATAACTTGGGTTTGTATGACACAGTTGGTGAAGGGTGACTTTCTTTTCATTTGCGTGTTTTTGCTTTTATGTTGCTGGTGAAATGTGAGACGTCCCTCGATGAATGCAATTCTGAGAACTTTCAGCAAAGTGACTTGTTCTTTGATGCAAAAAGAGAATCTCCCAACACAAATAACAAAACAAATAAGTAAATTGAGAAATGGACACTACATGTGAATATTGTAGGTCTTAATATAAAAACAATTACAGTATATTCTGGTGTATAAGACTACTTTTTAACCCAGGAAAATCTTCTCAAAAGTTGGGGGTTGTCTTATACACTGGGTGCCGTCTTCTTATACTGCGAGTATATCCCAAACTTTATATTTTAACTGGAAAAGTTGGGGGTCGTCTTATATGCCCAGTCTTATATGCCGGAATATATGGGTAAGTATTTTTCTTAGGTCTGGGCCTTTACTTCACAGTGCTGTTGACATCACTGCCTTCTACTGGTTGGCCAGACCTTTGCTTGTTTCCCTGATCCTCAGTTTCCCATAGCTAGCCATAGGTGGTTTTGCGATAAATGGTGCTTTATGACTACCAAATCAACATGTTTTAAAAGCGATGAGTATACTTCCCGTAATTCCTCAACCTGTTGATATTGCCAGATTAGTGTGCATATACAGAGAAGAAGAAGAAAAAGAGATTAAGATGTCTCCAGCCTAGATGTTTGGTTGGAAAGCAAAATGGGCAGTCGAAGCCCAGGATGACTAATAGAAAAGTAACTGTAACATGCCGTTGCTTGCATCCAGTGTCAAGATACAATCTTAACTATTAAACAAAAACATGAAATTCAAAGGCTAAAGAAGCAGAAACACAAAAAGAAACATGACCAAAAAAGCAAGCAAGCGTTAAAAGTATTTAATTCCTAGTCCTTGCATTTAAAATGGTGCAGTGTGAAAGCAGTGCAGTTCTTTAATGCTTAGAGAACAATTATAGAATATGCCTATAGGCAAATAGACACTCTGGGCTCTCTGGCCTTCACTGCAATTTCGGGATGTCGTACACTCAAACGATTCTGCCAAGACCTTGGCAACCCTTAGAGTGAGGTTAAGAAAGGGTTGGACAAATTCATGGATTACAGGTCTGTCAATGGCCTAGGTACCACCTTCAGGTTGGAGAGACGAGCAGGAGGCCTCTTAAGGGCATTTGCAGGGATTCAAGAACAGGTAAGAGTTTTGCCTTTGTCTTCTGCTTGAGATGCCCATGAGCAGATGCGGGGCCACTATGTGAGAGGAGAAGCTGGACTAGGTGGGCTGTGGCCTGATCCAGCAGGGCTCATCTTTAGAAACCTCCCTGAAATGTTGAGAGTTAATCCATGGTTTGTGGGTAACTCTTTGAGGAAGTGGTTTAGAGAAGCCCTCCGAAGCTGCGTGATGTAGTGGCTAGTGGGTCAGACTAAGACCCTGGGAGGTCAGAGGTCAGTTCCTATTGGACCATGGAAGCACGTGGTAGTTAAATATTTCCTATAACTTTGGTGTGCCTGATGGACTTCTGGTGGGGAAGAAATGGGGAAGAAAAGAATGTTCACTGTTTTGTACCGTACCTCACCAGAAGACAGACATTATGTAAAGGATACATAAATTAAATCCTAGTATCCTTTCATAATCTGTGCTGTTACTCTGAGTATCTGTTGTCTGTGTTGTGTTGTATTCTATTTGAAGTACTTTTTTGTCCTTGAGTTAGTCAGATAGCAGCAATCAAGCACCTGGATGGACGAGCCTTCTGGTAACCTTAAAAAGTAGAAATCAACGGTGATGTAAGATGTTCTGATCTGAAATCCATGGCATTAATTGCAAGAGATACTTTCCTTGTGTTTACTTCTATGACTCACTTCCCACTTCGTTTTGACAGAGTGTGAAAACTCTCCCAAAAAGCTGAAGTATTTTGTTGCCTACTTGTGTAAATACAAAATGTAACCTTTGTTTGAAACTATAGCAGTGGCTGGATGGGACGGTGAGAAATATAAATAATAAAAGTGTTAAACTGTGCAAAGCTTTTGCAATCTTGTTGCCTTCTGCGTGTTTTTGTCCCCTGGTTCCCATTGCCTTTGGAGAATGACTGTGTGTTAAAACTGCTGTCATATCAGCATGCCAAACAAAAATACGTGGGCTTGCTGTTTTGTTTTCTTTCAAAGTAGGTTCAGCAATAAGATGCTAAAAACACAAAAGCGCCGTGGCACAAAACTGTGTTTTGATAACTTACTCTCTAAAGTGGTGGAAAATCCCTTTGGCTGCTGCTAGCCTGCTAAGTCACTCAGCTGTGCTGTGTGAAACATCTGCTTGTGAATGAGAGCTTTGATTTCATTCAGCCTGAATGTCCCAGATCGTAACATAAAGATTTGGAGCCCTTGCGCTATTGATTTGGCGAGAGCAATGTTGGTGAGAAACGCTAGCAGCATTGCCTTCTTTAGTGTCCTTTAAAAATAGAATAAAATAAAAAATACCGTATTATATGAAGCAGTGAAGCATCAGCCCATTGACCAAGTGAAGAAGAAGAAGAGTTGGCTTTTCTACCCCACTTTTCTCACCCATTTCAGGGGACTCAAAGAGGCTGACAAACCTTCTATTATTCTCCCCACAACAGAACACCCTGCGAGGTGGGTGAGGCTGTGAGAGCTCAGAAGAGAGCTGTGGCTAGCCCAAGGTCACCCAGCTGGCTTCGTGAGGGAGTGCAGATTCAAACCCGGTATTCCCAGATAAGAGCCCAGCTCCTTTACCACTAGACCAAACTGGCTCACAAAGAGATCTTCATGTTGATTTTGTTTGTTCTGTTTGGGCCAGCTGCAGAGATGTCCCTTGAGTTGACCACCATGGCCCATCATTACTACTTTCTTTAAAGAAAGCTGATAGTGATGAAGGAAGGAAACTTTAATATCCTGAAATTTTCTATATTGGGAATCTAGCGAGGAGGAGACCCCCTCAAACTGGTTAATGTGTTTGTTCTCTCCCCGCAAAAGTAGAGCCTGAATCCAAAAGCACATCCTCTCCTTCTATTCCCTTGTCAAATCAACATTATACTGTGTTTTAGTTTTTTAATACTAAAGTGTTTCTTGGCTTCAAAGGCAGTAGTATTCACTAAGACATACTGTGAAGCATGTAGGCAAGGTGGTATTTTAGTGAAAATATTGCCAGTAATAAAAAGGACAGAGTTATGATGGCCTGATGCATTAATTTTAATAACTTCTGCTGCTGCTGTTTGAATTTGGATTTTCAGAATTAAAAGAGATATTCTCTCCTAGCATGAAAGCCTGAATCACTGTCTACTCCAGGCCTGTCTGGGTCTTTCTTGTCCAAAGCTCCCATTAGATCTTACCAGAGTGGCTGGGAGGTTTGTCTATCCATTTTAGACACACACACCCCACTTCTTCTTCCTGGAGAATCACTGTCCTTTTAGGGAAACAAAAGGTAGGTACCAGGGCTGGAAGAGATGCTTTCACCTGGCTCTGATACCCTTAGATTTATTTGTACTGTTTACATTGTTCATTGATCAAGATCCGTGTTTAATATGTAGTGCTGTTACCCTTCTGATTGAACGCTACGTTAAAAATATGATTTTTTTCCATTGTGGCCTTGCATCACTCTAAAGGAATCAGTGTTGTAGGGTGATGGGCTCCAGCCTTTGTATATGTGGGCCACTTTGTGGGTAGGTCCTAGAGGAGGCCGGCATCAGGTTGCTTATGTGCTCTGAGAAGACACGTGGGGCAACTCTTTGCTTTTCTGACTGTTTGGTCTACTGGTTAGGGAGCCCGACTCTTATCTGGGAACACCCGGTTTGATTCCGCATTCCTCCATGAAGCCAGCTAGGTGACCTTGGGCTAGTCACAGCTCTCTTCTGAGCTCTCACAGCCCCACTGACCTCATGGGTATTCTGTTGTGGGGAGAAGAACAGAAGGTTTGTCAGCCGCTTTGAGTCCCAAAAGCGGGGTAGAAAAGCCATCTCTTCTTCTTCTAACTGGACCATCAAAAGGTCCCTGTCTGAAACCCTAGCCATTGCTGCTGTCCACAGATACATGCTTGCTAGGGTGTAGCAGGACCTGTGTATGTGTTTGCTAAGAGGCCACATTCTCAGGGCAGCTCCATCCATGCCTTTCTCTGGTCCAGAGTCCCCTAGAAGTTTGACTTTACACCCTCTTCTTTCAGCCCTTGTGATTCCTCTTTCGCCAGGTGTCCTGAGGGGAGTGAAGCACTGGAGAAACTGGCAAAGCAGTTGGGGAAAACCTGGTGGTGTCCTCCCCCAGTGTCCCCCCATGGGTTCTGGTGAAGTTCCACTCTCCCCCCCTGTTCCTCCACTATGTGCAGCTTTCCTTATTGCTGCCCAGGTGTGGATGCTAACGCACAAATAAGGACGACGGAGTGCGCAGGTGATGCAATATAGGCGATTCATTCTTCATTGGCTGTAGCTTTTATAGCAATGGGCTTTGCCGTGTTGCCTGTTTGCTATCTCTGAACGCATAGACGGCTCACCCTGGCTCTTATTCCAGATGGGGGGCAGAAACGAAGGCCGTTTAATAAGCCCTGATAATTTGATTTGTGGGTTGAAGCTCGGGAACCTGCCTGCCAAACGGTATTACATATATTTTACCCTAGAAAGGAAACTCAATGGCACTTTTTCTCCCACTCCCTGTTATTGCCTCCGCAGTACTATGTAATTCAAAGTCAGTGCTACGCTGGTTCAAAATCTGTAACTAATAGACACATTATTCCTTGTTGGAGGCGTGCATTTAAAAATGTGGCCTTCTCTATGCTGTAAATAAACAGACCTTTCGTAAAAATTCCAGCCCGTAAGACAAGAACCCTATGGGTCTTTTCCCTTTAAAATGAAAATGCCGTAGCTTCGTCTGGGACAGAGGTCCACGGAGGAAGAAGAAAACTCACTCTCTGAGCTGGGGAATCCGTAGATCAGATCCCAGCCATGGGGCGGGTGGGTGTATTTTACTCTCCGAGTTTCCCAAGACGGGAACCATTTTGACTCGGAAAGGGGCAACGCGAGAGTCCTGGAATCCTTACCAGCAGTGTTGCTGCTTTCTCCAATCCTAAACGCCTTGCGTTGAAAATGAAATGTACCTTTATTAACCTTCTTTTCATAGGCTGGCTGCATGCCTGCCTGATTTGACTATCTAATGTACCTGTAATGAATCTCCTGGGGACGGAAAGCAACCAAACGCTACCGAGTGTCTTTTGTCGCTCTATTGTAGTGTGTTCTGTCCGCGCTGTTTGCTTTGTGAGGCTTCTTGCTAATTTTTTTTTCTAGGGGGAGCCCCTGTTATCTCTCATGCAAAATCCTAAAACTACCTCAGCTGCCTTTGGTTGCACACAGTGGCTTTCAGTTCTGTTGATCTCTCTCTCTCTCTAATGGAGCTCTGTAGACATGAGAACATGATAGAGATATTGGCACATAGTCTCTAGGAGAGAGAATTGTTATTTGCTTCGTGTGTTAGAAGTTGTCAAAGCAAGATTTCTGGCTGGCTTTGTACAAGGGGTTACGGGGAGACATCTCAGTCATCTGCGCCTTGCATTTGCCTTCCTTGAGACAAGAGGGTTGAAACTGGATGTTAAAGTGGGTTGGGGAAGATGCTCCATTTGTTTTGTTTTTGAAAGCGCAGGACGAAACAGCTGTAATCTACGAGCGATAATTTAAATCATTATATTCGTCGCGTTCGCCTGTTTGAAACAGGTAGAACGCTTGAGATGAGATGGCTATTTGAGGATTGATTTGGTGCAAATTTTGTGTTGGAAGTGGCCATATGCAGCCACACTGGAAAACAACAGCTCGCATTAGCATTTTTAATTAAACAGAAAGGTCTCGCTGTTACTATAGCAGGAGAGACAGCTTTGAAGATTTTTCAGTCTTTTGAAGTCCAGCATAGGGGGAAAAATTCTAAGGTGTCTGCCATTTCACAGTCCTTCATCAAATGGATGATTCCAGGGCCAGATAGAGTATACCAATTTATTATTTATTTTCTTATTTGGTTTATTGATACGTTGCCCTTAAGCTTAGAAAGACTCCCAGAGCAGTTCATAATATGTAACCTTAGATGTTTGGCAGATACTACCAAGTTCGTCCACCTAGATTCCCTTCTCTGAATTAAAATCACTTGATTGTCTGCAGGGAATAAAATCTGTTAAACTTGAGAAAATGTGAATGCCTTTAATTGGAACTTGAAATTGAGTAGGGATTCTATTTGTGTTTCACGTCTGCAAATGTCCCTGTAATATTCACCACTGGATGTATTCTCCAGTTTGGTCTAGTGTTTAAGGAGACAGACTGTTATCTGGGAATACCGGGGTTGATTCCACCCTCCTCCATGAAGCCAGCTGGGTGACCTTGGGCTAGTCCCAGCTCTCTTATGAGCTCTCACAGTCCCACCCACCTCACAGGGAGCTCTGTTGGGGGGAGAAGAACAGAAGGTTTGTCAGCCGCTTTGGTCCCCTTAAATGGGTGAGAAAAGTGAGGTAAAAAAGCCAACTCTTCTTCTTCCCTAAGAACCAGGATCAAGAAATAGTGTTCTTCTGAGCTGGTTCTTAAGAACATAAGAAATGCCTTGCTGGATGGGACCTGTGGCCTGTTTAGCCCAGCAGTCTGTTCTCACAGTGGCCAGACAGCTGCTGAGGGATCATAAGAACATAAGAGGAGCCCTGATAGATTGGGCTACAGCCCTTCTAGTCCAGCATCCTGTCTTACACCACCAAATGGCCATGAAACCTACCAGTGGGACATGAGGACATGGCTTGCACCACTGGTGGCTTTCCAGCAGCTGGACTTTAGAGGCTGATGACCAGCTGCTGCTGGCGTACCAGTTGAAGCCTCTTTTGGACAGAGATGACTTGGCCACAGTTATTTGTGCCCCCTAGATTGGACTGTTGACTATGTGGGGCTGCCCTTGAAGATAGTCTGGAAGCTACATGCACATCATGCCGGTCTTAAAAGAGTTGCAAATGTAAAAATGCATTCAGGTCAAGACGCTGATGCCAAAACGGCTTGGGTGGCATGTGTTGGCCATTGGCACCCTGACCCTTCTTCCTTTGTGCTCTTTCGAGCTCAAATTGCATCGAGGGCTTTGAAGGGTTGGACAGTGTGACGCAGGGAGGTGAATGCAAGTGGAAATCCACTTAGAATCCGTACCTGAGGGTTAAGGAGGCATCCTCTGCCCTGCCACATATCTTAAGGTTCTCTGGCATGGCACCCTTCATTTTCAAGGCGCCACTGACTTCTAATAAATGCAGCCAAAGACGTAGCACACTTCTCTTTTATCTTTGTTCCTCCTGTGCCTCTTTTTTGAGCGATGCAAATGTACCCTTCTGTGCTCATCTATTCAAACTGGTGAGCCTCCTTTTGCTATTTCGGTCTCTCTCTGTCTTTTTTTTTAATTTCACGGGAAAGCACTTTTTAATAATAGCATCTTTGAGTGGTATGATGAAGCATCCAACAGCCCGTCCCATGAGAGGGTCATTACACGGGAGTGGTTTCAAGCCCTGCATCATTTTCGCTCACCTCCTTGCTGAAGAACAGCTTGCATTTTTAATGACGGATGATTACATTTCATAAACAGACCTTTAAAAATTAAAATAATATTGATCCTTTTTCATTTAAGGTCTATTAAAACAACAAGCCATACATCTTTCTAATCGCGATCAGGCAGATGACTGTTAAATATAGAGCTTTGTGCAGACTCTGAAGCTTCGAGCAAAGGCTCTGTGTGCGTGTGTGTGTGTGTGTGCGCGCACATGTGTGATTGTGTTGTGCAGCCAATTCTAAATCTCAGCCCCCTCCCCGCCCTACACACTTTTGTGCAGCTCTGCTTCAGACAGGTGCCTTCTCATTGATTTAATACGCACAAAGGGAAATTTCCCTCCTTTTCTCGTTTCGTGAAGCTCACGGTTTGATTTCTGAGACGTCCCTTTCTTTGTGGTATAAAATGGCCTCCAGATTTGCTCTGCAACCAACGTCTTAGGGAAAGAGCATGTGAAAGTCCTGCTTGGACTATATAACAGGCTTCGTCGTTCTTCAGCATTTCATATCACCCTGAAGGCGAATATTTCAGTGACTTAAAATATTTGTGTGTTTTTTAAAGCCCTGGAACACTTACCTTGATTATCCCGATCCCTCGTGTGGGTTTGTTCATGCATGTGTTAGAGAGAATCAATGCATTGATTAAAGCCAGGCATGAGAAGTGTGTTGCCTGAATGCTCAGACAGCTTCTTTCATTCGCTTTGGGCCAGTTAAAAATATTGGATCGTAGTGTATGAAAGCAGTGGGGCCAGGCAAGGGCTATATCCATACCTTGCTTACTTATTCCGCTGTATTTGGATATTCTGGAATAAAGCGTGGATATTCCGGAATATCCAACTGTAGCGGAATAAGTATGCAATGCCTGGAGACAGCTCTTGCCTAGGAACGCAACTGTGTTCTAAACGTGGATTATTTCAGTATAAAGAAGAATGACCTATCTTAAAGCTTTCAGAGTCCCTATCCAGGAAGGTCTTGAGTTAACCACTCTCTTTTGGCCTTCTACTATAACTGTATTCTTTTATCTACCACCCATGCAAAAAAAAAAAAAGTTTTAGCAAGTTTACGTGTGATATCATTCTTGGCTTGTTGTGAGTGATGTTGGGGCCGAAAGGTATTATTTGGATGGCAAGATTATTGGTCTGATAGTGCTGCTTTTAGATGCCAGCAGGACAAGTTGATTCAATCATATCAGACTAAACCTAAGTCTTTTAGAGTGTGACGTGTTGGGCGAATCCTTGTAATATGGCCAGAGGCTTAAGGGTCCCTTGTCCCTAAGCAATTGGGGTGGCCATAAAGCCTGGGCCACTTTGTTGTATTCCATCTTGGACTATAGAGGAATCTTTCAGTCCCCCAAGGTCTCTTCTGAGATGTGCGCAGTCACAAAAGATAAAGTCAACATACCCCTCTAGTTCTTTGTTGATCTTTATTTATTTAGGAATTCAAAGATAAAAGATCAAATATATAAAATAATCTTAAAACATATTTAAAATTTAATCCTTCCTGCCAGTACAGTCAGAGGCCTGGGTGAAGAGGTGTCTTTTAACAAGGCATCAAAAATACACATAATGTAAGTGCCTGGAAAACTTCCAGAGAGAAGATATTCCAGCGTCTGGGGGCAACCACAGAAAAGATCTTGTGTGTCCTTGCCTCAAACTGCTTTAGGGCTTTGTATGTTAACAAGTTCAATTGACTCTATCCTGAGTTTCATCTGGAGTTCTTGGATCTCGTTGCTTACATTTGAATTCTGTTTCTAGCACAACAAAGCTGAACTGGCTGATTAAAAGAGGTATGTGGGGAAAAAGGATTGTTTAATCCTGTTTTTTATCTTGCTTATTCCTGGAGCCCTTGGTGGCTTTGCAGGCTTAGACAGGAATGAACTTCAGCCATGTTCACATATAATGTGAAGAAGATAAATTCAGTTGCGTGCTCAGTCGCTGCTGGAAACCTCCAGCCTTCCTTGGTGGCACGTTGCATAAAATTGGGTGCCTGAGTGCCAGCTGTGCCTGGCAGATTTAGTCCACCAATAACTTCCCTGGGTGATCATAATATCAAATAGGATGTTGTAGCTGGGAGTAGGAGGGACCATTCCTCTTTTTGAGACCATTATGGATTTTAATTTCATGCCTGTGAAGGAGCTGTCTACAAACTCCTTTAGGGCACTCTGAACATTTTCCTCCTAAAGAGATTTACAGGAAGGCCAAAGCAACAAAAATACATGCTTTCATTGCAAATAGAAAAATGCACTTTCAGCAGGTATGGGTAAGCCTCAGGCATAAGAAGTCAAGGCTCAAAATTTTGATGTTCGGGGGCGTTTTGTGCCATCAGCTAACATTTACTAGTGTTCACACTTGCAAACACTAGTAAACGTTCAGTTACACCTCCCACACACGTTCAGACACTTACCTACTTTGATTGCCGGGCGGTCCTCTTCAGGGTGCCGCTGTCTTAGGTGCGGTGCCCTCCGCAACTGCACCTGTATCAGGACTGTTGCACGGCAGCTTCGTTGACTTCCTCGTCCAGCAGAGGTGCAGATGCTCACCAGCTGGACGCGATCAGGTAAGTTGGGGTAAGGGTTGGTGAGCTTGTGGGAACACAATTTTGTGCTCCACAGCTAGTCGATAATAAGGCAACTTCGGGAAAGGCAGGTGGCGTTCCTATGCTGTAAACGCTTCCTGCAAGTGCAAATGCACCTGCCCAGATGTTGCCTGATTATCAACTACAGGCCGAAGGGCAAATTGACCCCAGGTCACCTTCTTTACCTGCCAGCTCCAGACCCCAATCATAGTCTTGAAAACTGTCGTGATCTGATGTCATTGGGTAAATTGCAAGCTTGGGTGTTTGGTTAGGGTGTTTGTAAGCAAACTGGCTGGGAATTGCCAGCTAGCAGATACGCCTGGGTGTCCTTATCCAGGCATGCACATAACTGCTCACCTTTGTACCCTGTGACCACAAAAGGGAGCTCTTTTAGGTGACCTAGCAAGAATGCTTATGAATATTAGAGGACGATTATTTGGGGATTTGCTTCTTTATTATAATGTGAATACAGATACACATGTTAGTAAGGTTGCAATGAATCTGTCTGGAAGGCAGTGCATAAGTGTGTTTTTCATCATCTTTATCTGTAAGAGCTGTGATCAGCTGAGAATATTAGTTCTCCAACAGAACCGGCTCTAGAACTCCCTGTTCCACAGAGCATCCAGACTTTTGCAACTCCAATAAAATTGCCTGTTCTAGATACTGCTGCCCTTTAGGGCATCCCCAGTTGGAACCTGATAAAGCTGAAGGACATTACAAATCTTGGGGCAAACTGAAACCCAAGAGTGGAGGTTATTTTGCAGCGTGTGTGAACGTGTCCTTGGAATTGGGGGGACGAAGACAAGACTGTACTTCTGTTGCAACAGAAATTGCCCGGCTCATTTTGTTACCCCTGTCAAGTCTCTTTTTAATTCAGATTGACTCAAGGGGGTTGCTCTTGGGAAGAGGTTTCTGCCCTGAAGAGGCCTCCCCGCCGCTTCTCTTAGCCATCAAGGTAACGGCGCATTTGTTTATAACATTCTGTGTTTTTGCTCATTATTCCCACTTCTCTAGAGCAGGCACACAATTAAAGGCTTGAGCTGAGAAGCTGCACATGGAATCAGAATAAAGTATTGATCGCTCCATATAATGGGAATTGAAGCAGCCTTGTTAGGAAACAAAGGGCTGGCATATTTAAGTCTTAACGCAGCTGGCTAGAAAGAGTTTTATTTCATCTCTCTGTTTGTTCACGTAAAGAGAATGGGAGTTTCACACTCTCTCTCCTTCCCTTTCCGGATTCTGAAAGGCACTCGATTAAGCAGACCTGGGTGTTTATTTTAGTGCAGCTTGGAACATCTGATATTAGGAATTCCCAGGCTGCATAATTAGCTTCAGAATGAATATGCTGGTATATTGCTATAATTTTGAAGCAATGGGAACATCTACTACCATGTCTTATTAACTTAGCACCTTTTCCCTAGCTAATAAAAAAATAACGATTCTGTTGTTGACTGAGATGACAGACGATTTCCTGTAGAATTGGAATAATGGCTCATAGTATGGTATGGAGAGGCCTGTGTGTTGTTTTGCACAAGACACAAGCGGGTTTAAAACCCAGTGTTCCTAGGAGCTTAAAAGGGCTTGGTGCCCGGTGCTTTTGCCTGGGCTGACAGATTTTATTTCCTCCCATGGAAAGGAAGCAAGAGTGATCCAAGGGGCGTGGGTGCGTGTTAACACGGCGGAATAAAAACCTGCTTGGCAAGAGATAAACTTGCATTTCATAGAAAGGGAAAAAAGAGGGATGAGAAAAGGATGTTCTCTGTGGTTTGAGTCGCAGGGACCACAAGTAATATAGTCTGTCTTCACTTAGGCAGAGGAGGAGGAGGAGGCTGATCAACCTTGGTGCTTCTGTTCCCCAGTTTCTTCCTCTGCTGTGAAGTTTTTGGACTTCTTGTATTACCTTAGTGTACAGGTCCTTCTAATGTCACTGCACATTGTAGGGCAGTGACATGGGAGGCGCTGTCCATTTTCTCCAGGCACTGTTGGTTAGATCTGTTTAGCTCCCCAGAGGCTGCATTTGGCAGCCAAGGGCTGTCATCTTAGACGTCCTCCCACCCTGTTACCATATTAGGTGTGGCAAACCTCGCGGTTCTTGGGTGGACCTCAGCGTGTAGACGGCCAAGAAGGAATGGTTAATATCTGCACCCTGTGTACGGCTTTTCCGCCGCACCTTACGTATGAGAGCCACCTGAAGGTTAAGGGGTGGGATCCCAAAAAGGTGAGTATATGGCTCTTTGAAGGTTGGCTCTCTCTCATTTCCTTACCAGAGCCAGCATTATCCTGGGCCTTGGGCTTGGCTTCATCAGAAACTGGAGACTTGAAGGGGTGAAACTCCCCCCTTCCCCCATGGTTGATATAGTCTCCTGCTTTTGCTCTGCCTAAACAAGGCCAGACTGCATTGCCCATGGTTCCTGTGTCCTCAGCTTGGACATCCAAGGTGAGTACCAACTGGCCTTTCCCCCTTCCCCACCTTTGGTATGTTGCATAAGGAAAAGGAGAAAAAAGGGCAGTGAAACTAACCACATTTTGCAAAAAACAAAAACAAAACCCAAAATAAAACAAAACCCCCTATTTCTTTCTGAAAGGCCAGATACAAGAAACTATATTGAACTAAGCGGGGAGAAACCCCCAAAGTGTACAGCGCGTTGCAGCCTTGGGGATTGATTTATTTGCATAAACTGATCTTTGAGAGGCAAAACGGATACGTTCCCCTCAGATTCATTTGCTTTCAGCCTGGGGAACACAGTTTTATTTTCCTCTCTGTTATGTATGCCAGTGGACCTCAGGCTGTGATGTGTACGGGATCCTTTCAAGACACTTTTGACTGTTTTGCATTTTCTAATATCACAATAAATTGGCTTTTATTGTTTGCGCTTTGGATGTACCCTGGCATTAATAAAACATTGGTGGTAATTGGCTATGACAGATTGTCCATATTCACTCTTTTGTCCAGCATCTGCAGCCCTTGATGGGCACAGGAGGCATCTGGAGAGGCTGACCCTCCGTTTGTAAATCCCTGGAGTCATTGACTCCGACAGAAACTAGTTGCCATAATACTGATATCAGCTTGCATAAGCTGTGTAATGCCCAGAGGAGCCAGGGCTTGTCAATATGCACTAAACTTGAAGCATTTCTTCCAATATTCTCTCTCTTTTTTTTTTAACATCTGGCTCTGGTAATTTATTAGAAGACGTAGCTGCCACATTTGCTTGGTATCTGGTATCTATTCACATTAATAGACAAAAACATTGCTTGGGGATTTCACACATAGCAAGAGTGTTTGGCTTTATTTTAAAATTGTTCCAAAGATTGTCCAAGAAGAAGAAGAAGAAGAAGAAGAAGAAGAAGAAGAAGAAGAAGAAGAAGAAGAAGAAGAAGAAGAAGAAGAAGACTTGACTTTTCGAGCCCAGCTCGGTGACCTTGGGCTAGTCACAGCTCTCTTCTGAGCTCTCACAGCTCCACCTACCTCACAGGTATAGGGCAGGATAAGGATGCAAATAAATAAGTGCTCAGGATCCCGAAGGGAATCTGACAGTGGAAGAAATTGTCGGCAGCTTCTTTTGACTCAAAACAGCGAGAACCTGAGACCGATATGAGCGATGCCTTCTGCTATTCATGGAGCGTAAGCCAGCAGATTGGTTTGGGGGATGGCCTGTGAAAAAGCAAGCCCTTGTTTGTGTATGCTTGCGTATTGATTGGAGGCCGTGGATAGAAACACTGTGGTCTAGGGATACTGAGTGTGGCAGCTTGTGCTGAGTCCCCGAGAGAACGCCTCTGCCTTTGCCTCCGCCTGCCTGTCTTTTAGACCTGCCTGTCTTCTTGTTTCCTGGTCCCACAACAACACCATGTTTCCATCAACAGCAAACAAGTTGAAAGCAAGAGAACGCTGTGATCTTTTCTCAGTCAGGAGACAATCCTAATAGACATCGAGGAGAACGCGAAAAGAACACGGAAAGTGTGTGTTCAGGAATGAAAAGCGAGGGGACATGTTTGTGTGTCTTACTTTAAGAAGGCTTAAAAAGACACATTCCAGGGGGATCTAAGTTGAGGGTAGGTCAGCAAAATGTACATTGGTATCTCCTGGTAGATCTGAAAGGTTTCCAGGCTTCATATTGTCAGATAGTGACCACATGAGAGGCCGTTGCTCAATGCAGCTGCTAAGAGAAGGAATCTTCAGGACCTTGCCCAGTCCTCTGGTTTGATGGACTTGAAGGTTCGGGAAAGTAGATTTCACAAGTGCAAAACCTTCCCACCCAGGTATGACATCCTTGGATTCTGGAGAGGAAAAAGGGCGTCACCACGGGCTTCATGCAGGAACCTACCTTGACAGAAGGACTTGGGTGTCAACTCTTGAGTTGCCTGCGTTCCCCAGCACTGTAAGAACCTGTGTGGCATCATTTTGACATTTGAAATCCGCACTTGGTCCCGAAGCTTGCTTGGTGAGACTTTGATTCTGGGTTTCCTGAAGACATGGATTACGAGCTAAACGCAAAGCGATGGTGGTGCCGACGATGGGAAAATTCCCTCTTGACTCCTTTTGCTGCTTGGAGGGCAATTTGGGTAAAGATTACCTTCCCTTGGCGTAGGCCAGACCTGGTACCAGACTTGGTACCAAGGTCTGAGTGTTGCAAAGCAGGGGAGCAATAATGGAGAGTTAAAGCTTTCACCTCCTCATTCATGGCAGCAAAGGATTTTAGAGGTGGACGTGACACCATTGATTGAAACCTTTTAAAATCCGAATGGGCCGCCTTGGCAGTGTTAGGTGGTATGTCTTGCTTTTTAAAAAAAAGAAACCACACACAGCAGCGCTTAAGGTCAGTGAGCATCTTTTGGCATTGCAGTATTGATCTCTTTCCCCACCCTCCAGGACTGCAGAATGCTGAATATCGCATTTTGAAATTAACCAAGCAAAGCCGTATGAATCAAAAACGGTATTACAGAATGTTATTTCAGGTTAACTACTGGGGTAATTCCAGGGCTGTGGGTTTTGTAATGATCTATTAAAATGAAGTAATAGTCTCCAGTCTGGGCGATAATGAGCATTAGATCTTCATGTGCCACCTGCAAATGCAAAAGCGGAGGGGGAACCGCTGATCTTGGCAATAACTGGTTTTCAGGAGGGTTTTTTTTTTGTTGTTGCTGTTTTGCGCCCAAACCTTCGGCTGCAAACCACTTACGCTGGTCACAGGCCTTTGAAAAATAAAGACATTGCGCCCATGAAAATGAGCTTCAAGAGGGACTATTTACTCATTTCCCGCTTCTCAGAACTGCTTGGTGACCCACTGTGATAATGTGAAATTCATATGAAAAACTTGTTCAAAGTGTAGAATGCCCTGTAGTGGTTATGAGTTAGTGACCATGAGCAATAATGTGGGAACACAGATTTTAAGAAAACTACCTTCTAAACTACTAGTGCATAATAATACAGATTTGAATGCATTCTGCAAGTTTATTTCAAGTCAGAATGGGTGTGTGAGGGAAGGCTATGGAGCCGATTTGATCTAGTGGTTAGGGAACCAGAGTCTTATCTGGGAATACCGGGTTTGATCCCACACTCCTCCACAAAGCCAGCGGGGTGACCTTGGGGCTAGTCACAGCTCTCCTCTGAGCTCTCACAACTCCAGAACACCTCACAGGGTGGCTTTTGTGGGGAGAAGGTTTGTCAGCCACTTTGAATGCCCTTAAAATGGGTGAGAAAAAGCAGGGTAGAAAAGCCAACTCTTCTTCCTCCATGAAGCCAGCTGGGTGACCTTGGGCTAGTCACAGCTCTCTTCTGAGCTCTCACACCCCCATCTACCTCACAGGGTGTCAAGTGTGGGGAGAAGAACAGAAGGTTTGTCAGCTGCTTTGAGTCCCCTGAAATGGGTGAGAAAAGCGGGGTAGGAAAACCAACTCTCCTCCTTCTTCAGAACATTTGGTCACATCTTCAGCTACTGTGGAAAGCTCACACGGTGGATCTCCCCTGTAGAGCTGAGTGACCTGGCCGGTTGCAGCACTGGGAAGACATTATTTCATGTATTCAGGCCCTGCATCATTTTTTATGCTTAAGGCTGTCCTTAGATGGTGTCTTAGAATTTAGGAGGAGAATGAAAAAAAGTAGCTCAAGGAACAAATGGGAACCGTGTTCTGTAGGGTCAAACAAAGATGTCTCTGACGGATGGGAATTAAAATTCCATACCCTGAAACCTTGGGGTATAAGGTGGGATAGAAACGAACAAATGAGCGTCCTTGCAGGCCTTTAGTAGCCTCAATATTTCGCCCTAACTCGTAAGCCTCACCCTCCCAAAATACCACACCAATCCTCACAGGTTTGGCACCTGTAGCAAGGACTAGGAATGTGCACAAATGTTTTTTGGGGTTTGAAGGATTTGAATGCAGTAGAAATGTGCAATACAAATTGCATACGAATCCCCTACATATCTGATATGTATCCCCTACGTATCTGCTCTGAATATGTCAGATCCACCCTGAATCCACTCTGAATCTGCTTTCAGTCCACTTTCAGTCCACTTGGGATCCACTGCGGATGGGACTGGCGCAGCCGCTTCCCCCCCCCCCCCCAGGTTCACAGATGTAACGAAGGTTCCTACAAAGGTTCAGAAACATTCAATTCAAATTTGAACGTCACTCTTTGAATGTGCCAACGTCCAATTCAAATTCGGATGAATTTTGAATGTTATGGCTATTTGTGCACACCTCTAGCAAGGACTGATGGGTACAATGCGGTTCCTTTGTATCACTTCCTTGGCAGACAATCACAAATGCCAACCACTGAGGGCCATCCTATGGTCAAGCATAAGACGCTTCATTTTGCCCAGCAATGAGTGGGAGAACTCAAATGCATTATGTGCTCCAGTGGAAACCCATGTGTGCAAACCGATGCTTGTGCGCATTACGCTTTCCGATCTGCCTGCAAGATAGACGGCCCCGATCCCACGATTTCCAGGGAACCTAAGAGATGTCCCTTTTTGCTCACCTGCGCCAGCCTGTGGAGGCTTTGGGCACGACACGCTTCCTCTTCTCCCAGGAGTGAATGTTGGATGTTGTAAACTACCAGCAGAGGTCACGGTCTTTCGGATCCAACGTGAAAGCTTTGAAATCTTGTTAGAACACGCTGCCGCTCAGGAAAGAGGATTACACTAGTAATAGTACTTCATGAATCTCTTTCTTCCTCCCCCATTTTCCCTCCTCTTGCAGAACAAGGGCTTATGTTTGGCTGCATAAATAAATGCTGTGCAGGGCATATTAGCGAGTCATTTAAAGCATTATGCCGTTTGCGTCGTGCCGATCTAAATAGGACTGCATGTTGGTTGCAACTTACACATTACAGCAATTTTAAGGTATTACTTTCTGGAGGATTATCTGAGAGAGGCATTGGACTTGTTTAAAATGTTGGCGTACGGTAGAAGGAGGGAAATGTCGGGCAGCAGGAACAATAATGCTAGGATGTGAGATTGCTTTTTCTAACCTTGAAGAGAAAGGCTCAAACGGATATTGTGAGGCCTGTCAGGCAGAAAAGGGGCTTCTCAGAATGTTTGCTTTTTGAGTGAGACAGTTTGGTCTAGTGGTTAGGGAGCTGGACTCTTATTTGGGAGTACTGGGTTTGATTCCACCCTCCTCCATGAAGCCAGCTGGGTCGCCTTGGGCTAGTCACAGCTCTCTTCTGAGCTCTCACAGCCCCACCTACCTCACAGGGTATTCTGTTGTGGGGAGAAGAACAGAAGGTTTGTCAGCTGCTTTGAGTCCCTTTAAGGGTGCGAAAAGCGGGGTAGAAAAGCCAACTCTTCTTTTGAAGTTTCCATTTCCTCTGCTGTGTAATATTTGCAATATTTGGTTTTCCTTCCTGTGATTACTACAGTGTACAGTGGGGGATTCTGGTTTTCTGGTGTTGACGCTCCATCTCGAAATGAAAAGTGATCTTCCGTGCCCTGCTTTTTAAACATTTGGGCAGCCTGTAAACCCTTTTGTTTGTATTTATGGGAACTGTTTGTAATGTTCAGCCGTAGCCTGCCCTGCCCTAAAGCAAAGTACAGAAGGGAGAGGAACATTACGGCAAAATTCAGAAAGAATGCCTGATTCCTAACCAGGCAGAGAGACCACAGGCATTGCATCTCAGTCTAGCATCACAGAATATAAGACCTTTGAGTGTGTCCAAAAAATAATCTGCAAGCAAATCCACAGGAAGTTAATACCTTCCCTTACATTGCACAGCATATGTACGTATAATCTGCACGCCATCTGCATGACCAAGCCAAACCCTTGATGGCTCTCTTGAAATGCGGAAGGAAAAAGAAAAGAATTAACCCAAAGGACATTCCGCCCATTTCACGCCTGTGTGTGTTTGCCCTGAACGATAGCAATATTTGTCTTTTTTTTTTAAAAAAAAAGGAAAACCAATTTTAAACAAGAGGGTGAATCAACACAATTTTGTATGCCGTAAGAGAGAATGATTTGCAAAGAAAGTGAGCAAGTTGGCCATAATTTTTAATAACAATATGGTTGTTGGAGCTCTGGGATAGAATTACAGTTTTAATTTAAACGTCGCTTGGAAGGATAAGGGACCTTTGGTAATTACCTCCACAGATTGAGTAATGCCCAGACCCTTGCTTTAAAAGTGCTAATAGCTGATTGAAGAAGCCAAAATTCACTCCAGGCCCTGAAATCTGATCTTGAGACATGTGGAGATGGTTTGAGTTCCTTTTTTCCGTTTTGGCTCTTTCTTTCTCCTTTCCCCACTTAAGGAGCGTTTGAAATTTATATTTTCGACTTGACTGAAGGATGGATGCTTTTTGTCTGGAATGTCCCGAAAGCGGTGGGCGACTTGTAAGCAGCTTTCTTTTCTTGCTTGAAGGCGATTAAAAATTTTGCTGAAAGCTATTGCAGATTTTAGCGCCGCAAGTCGCTATTTCTGGATTTCTAAGGGATGGTTCAAAGGAGCCTCCAGGGGGCGCTGTAACCCTCTGGGAGCCCTGCTATTGATCTCTACTAAAAGCAGCGTGTATTCTAGGACCTAAAAGGCGGACGGCGTTTGAGGTACGGTTTTCCTCCTAACCACAAGGCATCTCAGCCTGGGAGCAGAGCGTGTGTGTGTCCTGAGTAACTGCCATTGGGTTTGGCATGGAGAAAATGTTCTGGGCTATACATCTTAATTATGAAGCTCAAGGGGATTCCTTCGCAAGATGTGAAAAATACCATGGCCCCAAAAGCGTAGCACTTGGATTTTTTGTGCTGGCTTAAATCACTTTAAAGTCTGAAAGAGGTTTTTCATGCACTTGTGGAGCATGGCAAACGTGGCAGATTGCTTGTTCCTGCAATCTTGTTTTTTCTCCTAGGTCAGTTACAATATTCGCCAGGGCCATAGCATAAGCAGCCTCTTCTCCATGTGAATGGCTCTCCCTGTAGTACTGTACTTAGCTTTTTAGGCAGCCTAGATTTTGTGCTTTGGAGACACTCTGCAGAACTTGTTCTGTTTCCCTGAACACTAAAGCCATGTTTTTAGATGCACAACTTTTGTTCTAGTTCCTATTTATATGTAAGCATTCTCTGCATAGACTTTTGTCCTTGGGTAATAGATACCCAAACATTGGCTGCTTTTGCCAGATGCGCTTCCTGTTTTAGAGATGTGGCAGACAGGAATCTGTTTACGGCCCTTGGATGTCTTTCAACGTTTCTTCAAGGCTACTGGCACTGGGTAGATTAGCAGGTTCACCAATAGTTTATAGCTTGTGTGTGAGGTTTGGCCTTTGATGGCTGATGGCTTAAACTATGTGAACCTCAAACTTTGAGTATCGTAGAAGTAAAGGTGCTAGATAACATGCAGATAACACACCTTCCCAGTTTTCCCTAGTCTTGCCTCCCTCTCAATCAGTGTACTGTGCCTCATCCTTCACTTTTAAGTCCTATTGAGAAACTGGGTTGACCAAGCTGCTTGCCTTTGGAGAACACACAATTTCTGCCTGTAAGGGGCTTATCATTCTTAGACCTGTCCAGTCCTTCAAAGAGTCTGGTAAGGTCAGAAGGTGCCCACCAGCATTTTCCTGGGCTTCAAACCAGCTTGATTGTTCATCATCATCAGTGAAGGTGGATTAACTCTGTACCCCAGCTGAGGAAAATTGGATATATAGCCAGTACTGTTTTAGAACCCATTCCATCTGGAAAAATCCTGGAGAAATCAAGCCAGTACCATATATGGTCTTTATGCTTTTCTTTTTAAAGCAGGCTTATTGGACCACCGTTTATTTGTCTTAAATATTTATCCAACAACCTCACGTAAGTGATTTTTACTATCCATTTAAGACTAATCTAGGGGGGATAATAATTGTTTCAGCTGGAGAAAAGATTAAAACTGGCCTCCCTTGTCAGAGATGAAGCATAGTGAAACTTGCTTAAGGCTATGGAATAAAACCTTTTGATTTGCGGCAGAAAGCTGTTTGGCACAAACCGGAGAGCGCTGTTTGGCAGAAGGATCTTTCTCAGAGTTGGTGCGGAACGGGAAATCTCCTGCTCATTTCAACTGGAGACCCACGTTCTGTGCTAAGCATTTACCGAGCATGTGGAGCAAAAGGACAATAATGTACAGCCAGAAAATTCGGCCTGATTCCTGGAGCCTTTGAAAGTTTTGCAGTTTTCCCAATGGTAATGCTGTCCTGCTTCCAACAATCATAGTATGTTTTGCTGAAGTGTCTAATAGGGATGTCCATGTTTTGTTTTGTTTTTGCGTTCAAATTCGAATTGAAACGAATATTGTGTCTTCATGGTGTTGGCTTAACGCTGCCTGTTGCTGCTTGATTTGAAAAGTTTTGTGGTTCTTGTCCTTGGGTTCTCTCCTCCTAACTGTGGCGAAAATCAGTTTCCAGATTGCGGTCACCACTAACAGGAATCACGCTCCTCAAGGCATGAAAATGGGTTAATCAACAGCGAACCATCTGAAAGGCCCTTTTGAAATAAAGGCAGGCACATTGCAGCAAAATGAAAAAAAAACACTGGGGTGTGGATTCCAAGTGAATGCACAAGCCCAAGATTGGAAAGATCTTCAAGTTAGCAAACCTGGATGTTAATTCTTGCCCCTGGTTGATGGGTTTAAAATCCCATTTTGTACATGGAAATGAATGCCAGAAGCTTTGGAATCTGACCTGAGTGTGTGAAACCGTAAAATCCTTAGTCCTGGTATACTGGAAGCAGTGTTTGTGATCCGTGTTTGCAGCGGTGGTTTGGTTCATTTTTCCAAATACTATTGGTCCGTGAAGCCATAGAATTAGAGTTGGAAGGAGACACCAGGGTCAGGTCCAAATGTGAGTAATGGGTGTTGGTTTCTTTTCTGTTTCTTTTTTCTTTTCTTTATAAAAGGAATAAATAAAAATTAAAAAGTCCAAACCCCTGTTCCTTCCTCGTAGGACAAGGTTTGCAGACCACTCATCATTTTTGTAGCTCCTTTGAACTTGCTCTGGTTTGTCAGTGCCTTTTTAAAATCCATTTTGACCTTCTCAACAGCACCATCTGTGGTCTTTCCTAACTCCATGTGTCTTTGAATTGGGCTCAAGGTATACCTTTTGTGCTGAAAGTGCAAGGTCTTTGGTGAGCTTTGGGCTTCCCAAGACAGTGAGAGGAGGATAGGAACTGTGTCCAAAGCAACTGAAACACTTCTTGGAGAACATAATGTTCCCCTTCTCTTGCCCAACCTGAGAATGTGTGTATATATAATTGCACACATATACCCCTGGAGTGTTGAAAAGATTCCAGGTATTGACTTCGGACCTGAAAGAGATGAGAATATCCCCATAGGTATATCCTGCCATGTGCAGGGAAATTTTAAGGGACTCCTGAAGGAAGAATGGTCAATCATTTCTTAAGATTTGCCTTTGTCTTCAGCCTAGGCTGCTACCTGCTCCCCATGATTAGGCTGGATTAGCCGCTTCAGGGAGGAAATAGAACTCAAGTCAATCACTTGGAACAAAGGATGAAATGTACTAGAAGGAGAGGCATTCAGATTCAGAAGAAAAGATTCCCCACATTAATGGGAATAAAAATACACCTTTGTAAAAGGGGGTGGGAGTATCTCCAGATTACAGAGATGGAGATGGTAGAAGATGAAGAGTGACCAATTTGCTCTTTTTCTGTCCAAAAGAGTCATTATAACACTGTTGAGCCTTCAAACAGGATTTCAAGTCTTGTAGCGCCTGCCTGATCCTCTTTAGTGCCATCTTGGAAGAATGATATTTTCTTGGAAGACCAGAGGTCCATGATATGGGAGGATCGAACAAGGGAAACTTCACATTGGACCTGCATGTTTGTTTGTTTTTTTGGAAAATTATGCCTTTGGAGGAGCCTTTTGCTCAAGTGGAGTCGAATGGCCTGTATCCAGATTTCCCAAAAATCCATTTCGAGTTGGACATTTGCAGAGCTTCTAGCTAATCCCTAGTCCATAATGCTGCTTAACTTTATTGATTTACAGTGGTGATAATTGCA
This sequence comes from Aspidoscelis tigris stejnegeri, assembly GCA_023333525.1. Lineage (NCBI taxonomy): Eukaryota > Metazoa > Chordata > Lepidosauria > Squamata > Teiidae > Aspidoscelis > Aspidoscelis tigris. Next base: position 4,475,925 of record JALMGA010000021.1, read on the forward strand.
GCTCATTGATATGACCTCAGAGAAGAGAATTGCTTCTCTCTCCCCCCCCCCCCCCCCAGTATAAAGAAGCTTTCTTGGAAGGTCATGTTCCCTTGTTTGTTTGTTTGTTTTGTTTATATTTACATTTCTATCTTGCCCTATACTCAGGGTGGGTAACAGCATTTAAAAACAAGCATGCTAAAATAGAGCCATGTATATATAGTTCTTACTTGCTTGTGGAAATTTGCTCAAAATGGATTACTTCTGCCATGGTTGGCATTCAGTACATGTTGTATAATAACAACATTTTGTACAAAGAGATCTGTTACCGCTGTTGGTGATTATTCACTGTTGCTCTCATGGTTAAAAGCTGTGGAGAGACCCATGGCTGAGACTTTGGCCCTGTCTGCCTTGGGCCTTATTCTAGATTAAATCTCAGGATAGCGAGCAACCACATGCATGCTGGTGCAGACTACAGCAGGCCATGCCAAGGTATGCCATCATCAGTGACAGCATGCATGTGACAGGTTTCTATCCCTAGATATAACCTGGAATAAGACCCAGTGAAGAAAGGGACTTAGTCTTACTTGCAAATCTTCCAGGGGTGATTTCATACCTTCCTGTCCGTCGGACATGAAAGGAGTGTGATGAACCAACGTTGACTAGCGTTCGCACTTGGAGCACTAGTCAACATTACCCATCCCCCCCCCCCCCCCCCCGCAATTGAATACCTTGATTGGATTGCGGGCCCGGTCCTCTTCAGGGCGCTATGATTTTGGCTGTGGCATCCTGTGAGACTGTGCATGCACCAGAGCCATCACCATGATGACACTGATGCTCTGCACACGTGCAGTTGTGTCTGAGGTTGTCTGAGGTGCCGGCACACTTGTGCAGAACCTCAGATGATCCCAGAGCACCAGAATGGCCACTTTCTGGACACACCGGGTAAGCCCAGTTGGAAAAGGTATGGAGCAGGATTTGATGCTCCATACTGGGTGCATAATTAGGGAACCTCTGGGCAGGCAGAGGATGCCTGGAGGTTATAACAGCCTCTGCAAGGCGCGGATGCCCTTCTCCAGAAGTTCCCCAGTTATGCCCTATGGGCTCTAGTGTGACTAGGCCCCAGGTTTACTCCTCAGCCTTGCCAGTTTAAATAAATGAAAAGTCACTGGTACCTTGGATAGCTCCTGACGGTTGATAGACGGGCAACCAGGTTGACGTGGGGTAAGGAAGCTTGCTGTAGGTTGATTATTTTCCAGGTGAACATATGTAGGTCCCCCCACCCACCCTTGGGAGCTAGATTAGGTAACCGGAGAGAAAGGAAAATGAAGATCAAAATGAAACTGGCAGTGCTTTAGCGAGATACCTTGTATTAAGGAGATGGAGGTAGCTGGGGCGCATCACACCTTAGAATGCGTCTTCGCATCGCAATGCGCTATGTTTGGCACATCCAGGCTCGAAGTAGCTGATCTCATTTCCCGGGGAAGTTGCCTGGCTGCCAAGCCTTAATTTAGGTCTCCTTAATGGATTATTAATGAACTTGTGAAGCGTATGTGAATGCTTATTGACAAAACACTAGCATTAAAATTCAGCAGTTCGTCTGTCAATACCCTAATCAAGGACGTGGTTGTATCGAGGTAATGCAAGAAATGTGACTGGTTACCCAACCTAACAGGCTCTCAAAGCCTTATTTACAAGGGCTCGGGGTTTGATCTTTTATCTTGGGTACACAGCTCTCCTAGGGGCGTGTGAGCAAAAACCTTGCAGTAATGATTTGGATGAATGAGGGGGTGGGCAATGATCTAAAGCGAAACGCCAGGCGTGGGGGTAATATATCCTTAGAACAAACCCCACAGGCAGCCAGAAAGGGGCTGATGAGGTAACTGATCCTATCTTCAGTCATGAGCCCTGCCTCCCCTTTTCTCTTTTCATTGTGGGTTCTCATCTGCCACCTCAGTCTGTATTAAAAATGAAATGCTTTCCTTGCTAACGCAGTTTGCCTTGTAGCACAGGTTTAGCACCATTAAAGAAACAGATGCCTCAAGATCCATTCAGGTACAAGGCATATAGACAGGCAGGAGGCTTCTGAAGCCCATTTGCAGGGAGCGGAGAGCAGGTGGAGGTTTTGCCCTTGTCTCCTGCTTGAGATGCCCAGTTGGTTGACCACAGTGTGAAACGGGATGCTGAATTAGACAGGCTGTGGCCTGATCCAGCAGGGTCGGTGGATGGGTGGGTGGATGGGTGGGTGGGTGGGTGGCACCAGAATCAAATTTGGAATGTGCTCAGTGGTGCTCTTTTTAAAATGCTGTAACTACCTGTGTCTCTTCAGCTTGGCTCTGGTTCATATTTCTTGGATTCCCAAGGCAGAACGATTAAGATCTGGCAAGCTTTAAGTGGATCCCTTTTGTTTCTGCCAGTCTGTGCTGACTTGCTCAAGTGCTCCCTTGAACCTTGGCACTGATTTCCTTCTGTGCTGGCATTTTTTGCAGTTTACCCATGTTGGAGTGATGATAGAATCCTGAATCCCACCTTGTTTTTAAAGCAGGGACTCGTGCCTTAAACTTAGTCGATCTCTGCAGAACATGATGGGCAGGGGGCATTTCAGGGAGTGAAGATGTATTTCGGTGTTTCTGTCCCACCTTTTCCCCAAAACCTGCAGTTCAAAAAACGAACCCTAACATTTTTGGGGAAAACTGGTAGGTCAATCATCTCCTCCTCCACGAGATGGCACAGCAACAAACCACCAATAAAACCCGCCTGTTTGTGTATAGTGCAATTTGAGACGAACCAGATGCCACATCGTTCATTGTCCTGATAAAGGTGGCATAGTTCTCATGAAAGGAAAAAAAGAAGGTTATTTCTTTGGTTTAGCTTGCTTTACTACTTGCTGCTTGAAAGGCCTCTGTTCATATGTGCTTGGCAGATAACCGCCACCATCTGCAGGTATTAACTTGTGTTTATTTATTTCTCTCTGCCCCCCCCCCAGTTTCTTTTTGTTTTGAATTCCACACTGAATGTTTAAACGTTTTCATCATAAGCGGATGTTTGTTCTTCAGTAAATGTCCCTTTTGATAGCCGCCTGTGTTTCAGTTTGGACTTTACAGTCTAATCAGACGCTTTCATCGGGGGAAATGTTATCGTTGGAACGCTTAAAAGGCAGGCATTTTGCATCTGCACTCAAAGTGTCTTCTGTCGGATGGCGGATTTGTTTGAAAACCTTCTCAGCATCCTGATCCACCGGCTTTCCTTCCACAGATAATGAAATAATCAGAAATACAGCTTCCCTCTGTATTTCTGATTATTTGAAGTCCGTGCTGATTGTGAATACCTTCTTCTCCAATGTGTGACCGGACCTGCTTATTCTATAAATGCCTTATAGTGAATCCTTTGCTCCCTCAGCCATTTTTGCCCTCTGATCAGAGACCCACTCTGTCCCAGGATCCAGGCAGAGGTCCTTCAGAAAGCAGGATAGTTCATAAAGCGGGTTTCTTGCTGTTTAGACTTGGCCAAACTGGAATCCTCGAACCTTCCCAGATGCCTTCATGTCTGGACCTTCCACACTGGGAAGCTCTCAGCTGAGACTGGATCTTCTGTGTCTGGATCCCTTGTTCAAGATCGAGAGTTGCTTTGGCTAAAACCGTGATGGGAGCAAAGCCTCCATCTAGGGAAGAGATCCTGCAGTTCTTGTCTCAGCGGCATTGTGTCTCTGGACTCGGCCTTGGTTGAGACCTTCAGCATAGAGGTGGATCTAAATGGAGCGTACTTTGGAGTGGAAAGCTCTTTGGTGCTGGAAGAAATGGAGGTCTTCAATTTTATAATTTTTGTTTTGTCTGTGTTGATTGTCCATGGTGGTTGTTCCTCCCTTTGGTGAAAAGGGCATTATTATTTTCAGCGCATTTCTTGGCATCCATGTATTCTGAAGTTCTTCCCATCCAGACCCCATACAGGATGATCTCTTTCATGGGCCTTTTTACACACGCCTCCCTTAATCCGAATTTTGAAGATCTAGATCTTTGGTATCCAGTCCTCATGGAATCCGGTCCTTGAAGTTCCGCATCATGATGAGGGCCCCATGCGTCCGCACGGGCCAGCTAGCACCTGATGGCTATGGGTGCTAAACAGGGCTAACCTTGCAGATGTCGTAGCACCCATCCCAAGGATCTGGATTGCAGACACCATTAAAGGGGTCTAGCGTTAATCCGGATTTAAAGGCCCACAGACCCCATTAAATCTGGATTTCGCTGGCACTCGTGAGTCCTAATGGGGTCATTGTGTGCTGACGGTACATAAGAGATCTGTACCAATTGAGTACCAATTGTGGCGGGAGCAGGTGCCGTTTACCTGTGTGGACTGCGCTGTTCTGACACCTGATAGAAGCTCATAACGGGGGGCAAAGGCTATTCAAGAACTCTTAAAGAGAAGGAAATGCCTGTTTGTTTGATTCCTGCTTTGAGGCAGAAATTTCCCCCATGAAGCCAAGCAACCAACCCTAGAAAATTATCCACAGATGCAGTTTGAGTAAGCCCTCTCTCCTGTATTGCTGCTGGGTCCTGGAATTAATTTGTCTAGCTAGGAAGGAAGGATTTTACCCGCTAAGTGTCAGATTTTCAGCATTCTCTCCTGTCATCTCTTGGTGCAGAGAGGTCTCCTTTGCTCTCAAGGAGAGGAAATAAATAAATAGAAGATCAGAGATTCTGCCAAAGTCTCATTCTGAAAAGACCTGGAAGAAGCTGTCTGGGGAACTATAATGTAACGTTTTCCAAAATCCGAAGCTGATTTACACCATCTGTGCCAACTCCGTTACTCACGAGACCATGGGAGGCAGGATGGGTACGGACCATCTGATTATACCGCAGTATAAGTCACACAGTGCCTTACTTAGCTTTTTAAAAAGACATGATTATTACAAATGAACTCAAGTTTTAAATTGACTGAAAGGCTTCTGATTTTCTCTGCTCCACTCTTTGAATTCCATTAAAAGTAACTCTGCCAGCCTTGAGAGCGCAGGGAAAGTTCCGTGTTCAGTATGCGAATGTGGAACGGAAGAGAGAGGGATTGAGAATGTGTTGCTTTCTTAGGGCTTCATAGGAGCCTCAGAGAAAGCCTCTTCATCTTGCGGCTCTCCCTATAGGGCTTGGGGCCCATGCATTTGAAGGATCACCTCCTCATTGTCCTGTGCGAGGGAACTACAGGTGCGGTGCCTGTAAGAAATTAGGATTACTGAGCAGATGACTCAAAACATCTTCCCCATCATCATCTCGGGGACTTGCGTGAAGAATAAATCCTATTTATTGACAGACTTGACTTCCGGCGAATGGCAGCTCCTGGGTACCAGAGTTGTGAATGACTCCTGGTTGACTGCATGGGCCACCTCCATGGGGACCGAGCCCCTCTATGCAGTTTTCTTGGCAGAGATACACAAGTGGTTTGCCATTGCCTATCTCTGAAGAGACTCTGCGGATTGAACCGGCAAACCCTCTGCTTTCCAGGCACTTTGCTCCACCACTCAGTGGTACAAAGGGGAGTGTGTCTGCTAGTTCTACAGTTTTTTTAAAAAAAATTTCCACGTATTCATGTCCTTCCATCCCCCAAATGGTCCCAGCTGGCTTGCAAACATTCATACCTGCTCTCCTTTCTCTCCATCCCCATTGAATCACTCAGTGTATGAAAAATATACAGCACTTGCATTTCTGACCATCACAGCCCAGAAGTTTCAAATCTTTTGAATATTCGTGCACAACCCTACTTCCAGTTACTAAACTCGACTGAAAATAAGCATTTCATTAGTTTCACCCCACTATATCTTGAAGCACTCTTTATCTACCCTTTTTTCCTTCCCTACCTTCCAAAGGTTTATGGCATTCATATATGCAAGCTATAATTTTCACACTCCATTCCTTCTTTCCTTCCGTCTTCCACTGATGGAACACCTCTTCCCTCCTTCTTTTAGGCATTGCTGGCATTTTGTTTTAATGGTCCTTTTTAGCTTTTGTTTTTATTGTTTTTACTGTACCCTGTCCTAAACCCTTCAGGCATAGGCCACAATATAAATGTAATTATACAGACATAAATATAAATAAGTATCCTGCGGTTTTGGTCTTACCAACTTTTCTTCTTATTTTTTATCATTACACTGCTGATTTCCTGTTTTTACAGCTTATCTAGCTCTCTTATGGAAAGGACTAATATAGTTATATGGTCACTTCCTGTGAATATCTCTTAACAAAAAGGAAAACAAAAAAGGTTGGTTTTTTCTTTCTTTCTTTCTTCAAATAAATCTCTTGTACGTAAAAGTGATTGATGCGCCAAACACACAGAGATCTTTGCTTTCTTTTTCTTCCCCCCCCCCCCATTGGCTTGGCCTTCAAAAAGAGATAGTAAATCCACACAAAATGCATCTTTCCTAGGAATATTTGTTTTACCCAGAGCGGCTAGCATTCAGCATGTCCGGAAAACCCTCCCTCCCTCCCTCCTTCCCCCACTGCAAGCTTTCCAGTTGAAAGAATCTACCCTGTTCTGGAAAGGAAGCATTTGGTAGTCATTTCCGCTTGCCTTTTGTGAGAATAAGCATGCTTTACATTATTATGGTTTAAACACACTGCAGACTGTTGAGAGAGCTATCATATTTTCCATTCACAAGAGTTTAACAGCTGCCTAAGAATGGAGCCGGGAGAGCAGAATAACTATCATTGTTTTAGGGTTTTTTTGTATGTGTGTTAGAATATTGAAGGCAGAGAATAATCTTTTGTCCTGGGCCCTCTTGTGGTTTTTGAAGTTGGACATACAAGCCCGCTGAGTGCATGTTTATGCACACATGTATAATTTGAGCTAGCAGCAAAGGGGGTGATGTTCAGAACCCAGTTCTAGTGGTACAGACCGCAGAGCTGTCCATACTTCCAATAGTTAGGCCTTTATTTAGGCTAACTAGAGAGCAGCCATCCTAAATAAAGCCCTCACTGTTAAAAATGTGAGCAGCTTGGAGTAATTTAAGCAAGCTTAAACCGTGACATCCTGGCGAGTTGTTTGTGTCTAAATGCTTTCGCTTGCCTAAAAGCCTTGGAAGAGGCTGGCTCTGTTTGAAGGGAAGAGTGCCAGTCCATATTTAGGTTCTGGATCTTCAGTACACAGAGGCAAAACGTGCATTAGAGTTTCCTTCCAATGAAATGACCCTCTCTGACGCCTGTTGACTTCCATTTGGTAGACTGGGACTTTTCTCCACAGTGCCGCTGACTTATAACGATAGAATTGGTCCTCTCCTTCTATGGCACCAGTGCCTTGTTCTGAGCAGTGGGTGCTCTTTGTTTCCTCCGGTGCCCAGTTTTCCTTTGGCAACAATCAAGCACATGGCTTTGGATTATATGGTGGTTTGCAGGAAGCAGTCCAAAAGGCTACCCAAAGGTTGACTGCATAATACTGAAAACTACAAATGATGCCTAGGTACCACCTCAGCTTGGAGAGAGAGGCAGGAGGCCTCTAAGGACCATTTGCAGGGAGTCCAGAGCAAGTGAAGGTTTTTCCTTCGTCTTCTGCTTGAGAAGCAAGTGTTGGCCAGGGTGTGAAGAAGAAGAGTTGGCTTTTCTACCCCGCTTTTCTCAGCCATTTAATGGGACTCAAAGTAGCTCACAAAGCATTCTATTCTTCTCACCACAGGTGAGAGAAATGCCCTGTTGGATCAGGCCACAGGCTACCTAGTCCAGCATCCCTAGTGGTTAGGGAGCCGGGCTCTTGTCTGAGAATACTGCATCTCAACAAGTTGCATGGAAAAAGGAATTGCAGTAAAAACTCTGCTTCTCTTGTACTTGCTGAAATTCACTCTTGCGTAGTCACCAAAGGGACAGATTCCCCATCCTTGTTTAGATTGGCCCCTTCTGCTCAGTCCTCTAGGGGAGGTAGGAACAGTCCTGTTCTATTACATTACAGGGTGGGGTTTTTTTTTGTATTAAAATAGTTTACGTGACACTGGAGCGCTTAAGATGATGTGAATCCTTGAAAGTGGTATCTAAATGCTGCCAGCAGCGGCAGCATTTAATCCTAAACCCTTAATACATATAAAGGTGAAAAAGTACATTAGCTATTCCGCAGCGAATGTCCCTTCTGCATTTATGTCTGTTAGTCAAAGCTTTTTGAGATCGGGGCATTCTGTGTTCCTTCCCATCACCACAGTTAAAATTCTTCAAAAGGGACCACCATCCCTTTTATGTGGGGAGCTTGAAATGCCGGGCATCACGGCCAGGATTCCAACTTATCTAGCTGATGAGGTGCCCGGATATTTTCCAACATTTGGAACATTTCATTCGGGTGGCTCGCAGCGATTGCTCTGGGAAAACAGACAGAATGTACTCGGCAGTCATAGCAGGGTTAGCAACGGAGATTTCTTTTGAAATATCCAGACAGGTTTTTAGGTTGCTGATGGCATGACCTGTGGAATCCAGTTCCTCTGTGAGTATTTTGGTGTGGGGTGTGTGTGTTTGGGGGGGGGGGAGTGACAGTTGGTGGCAAGATATTTAAAAAGACAAGGCCACACTTGGCACCTGCTGGGCTTTCAAAGTGCAGCTTGTCGGAGAGGAGAATCGGAATGGCTTGGCACAGCGAGAGGCTGAAGCAAGCCACAGCTGGGGAACGGAGAAAGGCTGAAGAGGAGGAAGGCGACAGGGTGGGGGCTGGCTGTGGCATGAAATGGCTTTGAGCACCGCTCTTTTTTTTTTTGCGGATCAGCAAGCACGAACAACGCCAGCATTTTGGAGCAAAAACTCAGATGGTGCCAGCCTTACCCTGTGCTATTCTTCCTTCACTGCGCCCTGTCTTCCCACAGGAGGAAATGTTGTCTTCAATGCGTTGAGCCTTTGCGAAAGGCTTGATGGACCCATTTAACTGGTTTGCTTTCCGTAGTTTCTGCGTTGCTCAAAGCAGTACTTGGGGTTAGGTTCTGCCGTGTCCAGAAAAACATGCTCAGAACAAATGGTGTGCCGGATTGCAAGTTCAGACTGGTGAAAGGAAGCTTCTCTCCCCTTGCTTCTTTGAGACCCGATGATAAATCCTGCTCTGTTTTGGTCATTTGTTTTATGTGTCTGCCAGAATACGAGGAGAAGTCACTGTGGGGTACAAGAGCGAGGTGACCACTTAAATACAGCCGAGGAAGTAATCCGGCCCTGACAAAATATACAAGGGTATTTGTAAACTTGCAAGTGTCTCCTGTGCTCCAAATGAAAATATAGCCTGTTCCACCATGGTGAGAAAAAGCAGCTGTCGTGGTGCTGACTTACTTTGCTGTGGAGGTCTTAGCCGTGGACCTTATTTTTAAAAAGATGGACTTGGACTGAGTCTGTCGAACAGGGGATCTCTCAGTCTACAGAGTAGGACATGTGGTTGCCTTTTGTGGCTCTGAGAAAATGGCTGTCACAATGAGAGCAGCAGCAGCAGCAGAAAAAGAGTTGGCTTTTCTACCCCACTTTTCTCACCCATTTCAGGGGACTGAAAGCAGCTGACAAAGGTTTCTATTCTTCTCCCCACAACAGACACCTTGTGTGGCAGGTGGGGCTGTGAGAGCTCAGAAGAGAGCTGTGACTAGCCCAAGGTCACCCAGCTGGCTTCATGGAGGAGGGCGGAATCAAACCCAGTATTCCCAGATAAGAGTCCGGCTCCCTAACCACTAGACCAAACTGGCTCCCACTAGACCAATGGAGGTTGGGGACAGGACACTCTTATCTACTGGATCTCCATTTGGCAGTTTAAGTACCTTAAAAAACGTTTTATGGAAGGGAAAATCGGCCTTCACCAACCAGATGTTCTCCAGACGTTTTGGATGAGCGTAGCCAGAATGGTTACATTGATGATAAGAATGGGAACTACGAGAGACTTTAGTCAGGCCTTCTTGAAGTGCCCTAAGACATCCTTCCCACTACTCCTTTAGGAAACACAAGTGTCCCTCCAAGCTGGAACCAATATTGTCTTCTAAAATCCAAGTCGGATTGATGAGAAGTGGTAAGGTCAACACGGGCCCACCCCGGGCTTTTCATTGTGTGAGTTCAGCAGCTTTGCTTGCTCAAATTCCAGGCCATGGCAAAAAGCACATCAAACTTGTTTGGGGGAAACACTTGTCAAGAGTCTTTCTCCACTGTTCCCGATAATGGATTTAACAAACTCCCTAGTTAGCGCAAATTGTGTTCGCTAAACAAAGCGTGCAGAAATTGTTCTGAAAGCCAAAAGGGTTGTTAACGATGATTTTGTCCCTCGCACCCACCCCTGCACCCAACACCTATAACCTGGGCAGCTTTTCAAGGGCTTCTGAACATTGGACAATGCATTTCTAATACCATCTTGTTCAATAAAGCAGTGTGTTCTTACAATTAGTTCTGCTTCTGGAAATGTGTTTATCTGGTAGCCTTTAAAGAAGCAACCCCTACCGCCTCCTGGCACCGTTTGCATAGCAGGTGAAGTATTTATGCAAGTTCTTGATAAAAGCTAATTCACTGAGAAGGAACTTTTGAGAAGAACTTGTTTCCCTGATAGATCTTGTCTTTTATCTTCCCCAGTTAATGTTCTTCAGGTGTGCGGAAGCTTTCACAAGAGGGGTATAAATGATTTCCCTGCTTTGTGAAATCCGTCTAGAAGTAGAAATACATAAGAACCTAAGAGGAGGCCTGCTGGATTAGGCCACAATCCATCTAGTCCATAACAACCTAAGAGGAGGCCTGCTGGATCAGGCCACAAAATGTTGGCTGGGTGAAAAAAACAAATTTTCGTTTCATTGTGGGTATCCGGCTACCTGAAAGAATGGCAAATCTGTCCATTCTCTGAGATCTGTGTTTCTTGCACATAGATGTGATGCGTGGTCCCAGTACAGCATACACTAGACAGTTTGGTCTAGTGTCAAGGAGCCGGATTCTTATCTGGGAATGCCAGGTTTGATTCCACCCTCCTCCATGAAGCCAGCTGGGTGACCTTGGGCAAGTCACAGCTCTCTTCTGAGTTCTCATAGCCCTGCCTACCTCACAGGGTGTCTGTGGTGTGGTAAAGAATAGAAGGTTTATCAACCCCTTGAATGGGTGAGAAAAGCAGGGTAGAAAAGCCAACTTTCCTTCTTCCGTGAAGCCAGCTCGGTGACCTTGGGCTAGTCACAGCTCTCTCCCCACCTGCCTCACAGGGTGTCCTGTTGTGGGGAGAAGAACAAGGTGTGTCAGCTGCTTTGAGTCTCCTTAAATGGGTGCACAGCTCATCTAAACACACAGAGTGAAGGCGCCTGGCGGACCACAGGAGGGAGACTATTCCACAGTCTGGGAGCCACCACTGAAAAGGCCCTATCCTGGGTACCCAGCCCTTTTTCCTGCTATGAGTGGCAGTACAACCAGGAGGGCCTCCGCTCCAGATTGTAGGGCATGGGCAGGTCGATAGGGGTTACTCTATGTGACCCGTACGTGGGTGCTGTAGAAGCAGGTGGCCAGAGAGAGATCCAGATAAAGCTCCTGTTTACTTAATAACGGCATAACAGCAGAGGAGGCTCTTTCATGCAGGCAAAACCTGCTTGGATTCCTTCACCGATGCTGCGGGCGCTCAGCTCTTCCTTCCATCTGCCCAGGAGCTGAGCACCATAAAGAGAAAGCAATTCTCTCTCTTGCTCCCGGGTGCAGACTGTGTGTGCCGCGCATAGATCAAGGGCAGGGAATATTGAAAGCTGTAGGCACCTTCCCAATCGCTTCAAATGAGCAGCCGTTGCCTGTGCAGATTTTTCACCCCGGTGATTTAAGAGGGGGGAAAAAAACCCCACACAAGCCTCTCTGTCTCCCACAAATAGCAGGATTTAATGACAGCGTGTCACAGCTTTACCTTTGAATTTCCCCAGCTTTTGTTGGTTTGTGTCACAACCTTAATGTTACTTAAACTAGGTATTGCATTTAATTATAATGCTTATAATAAAGTCAGATGTCAGCTCACTTGGCGGCATGCTTAGGCCTGTACAAGGCTGAGTGCTTTGCTTGTAACTGCGTCTCTTGTCTCCTTTCATTATCTGTTAATGGTACTCAACATGACAGGGTTGTTTTGATAAATGGAGGCAGTCGCAAAAGGCGGCCTGGATCGCGGCCGGCTCTGGATGGGAAGCAGCTTCAGGCGATCGGGCGGTGTTTGGCCTGCGTCTATTTGAACTGGAGTTCGCCTGGTTGACTGGATTCCCACGTGCATTTGCAAACTGGCCGGCTCGCGTAGGCGGCGGGGGTAATAATGCGCGTGAGTTGGGAGGTCTCGGATCGCACAAGGTGCTGTTTTAGGTGCTGGATTCTGGTGGCGGGGAAAATCCTCCTGTTTAGTTTCCCTGCGTGTGGGTGAAGCTCACGGCAAGTTAGGGACATCGAAAAAGTTCCTTATAGTGGGAATCTCGCTCTCTGTTGTCCACAAAGCTCCGCGGGATGGCGGTGCCCAGAAGATGCCCTCGCGTGCTTCGAATCCAAGCCATTGCCACGCGTAGATAAGGAGCGTTTGCTTGGTTTCTGGAGAGAAAGCAGGAGCAACTCTGCAGGATACTTGCCAGCTGGATCTTGCCTGCTCCCAGGGCTTGGGTGGGGGGTCCCTGGGACCTCTTCTGGGCTGCTGGTGACAGGGCAGGGGGCACCGGGCACCCTCTCCTCCCTGCCCGAGTCTCATGTCAAGGTCGCCTCCCCCGCCTAACTGCCTGGGCTTTTTTCTTTCCATCGGCTCCCCCCCCCGGCCGTTGCATTCAGACGTGCCTCGCCAAGATGCTGGCAGCGAGGGCGAGGGTCGCTTTGGCCTCCGCCTTCTCCTCCTCCCGAGCTGACCACGCTAACGAAGGGCGGCCATCCATCACCCAGCATTGCGGGGGGGGGGAGAGAGAGGAGGAGGCGGAGAGGCGGCGGCTGGGGGGGGGCGGCAGGTCGGCGCGCTCGCACGAGCCCCCTCCCCGCGGGTCGGCCGGGCTGGGGAGCAGCCCGTGAGCCCCCCTCGCCGCGCCCGGGCCGAGCTGCTCCGCTCCGCTCCGGGTTTTGTCTCTCGCCGCCGCTTGTTGTCTTTGGGAGGCGGCGGCGGCGGCGGCGGCATCATCGAGCGCTCCTCTCGCTCCCTCCTGGTGTCTGGCTGGGGAGGCTCGAAAGCGGCAGCCGGGGCGAAGCGAGCGACTCCGGTTCGGCCAGCGCGGCGCACCGAGAGCGGCGCGATCCACCGACCGACCGAGGCGCGGCAGCGGCATAATGCCGGGGCGCTGGAGGCGGCGGCGAGCGGCGAGCGGCGGCAGCTGAGCGGGGCGCTTGCCGGTGGAGGAGCCGCCGAGGGGCCCCGGAGCGCAGCCCGATCGCCCGCCCGCTCCGAGCCGGAGGGGAGCCCGCGTCGCCGCCGCCGCCCTCCTCCTCGCTGCCGGGCGCCCGGGCGATGCCAGCCGCGCCGACACCCTCTCGCGCTCCTCCTCCTCCCCTCCTCGCCCGGCCCGGCCCGACGGCGGCGCCGGCGCAGCAGCTGCAGTGAACCGGGGGCCTCCTTTTGTTCGCCGAGGGCCCCGAGCGTCGTGAGCGCTGCCGCCGCCGCTGCGCCCTCGCCCGCCCTGCCTGCCCGCCTGCTTGCCTCCTCCATGGGCCCCCGTGCATGTGGATTGCACGCAGCAGCAGCAGCAGCCGCCCAAGGTCCGCCGGGCTCAGGCCGCCGGAACGGCCGCTGCCCCGAGTGCCGCCCGCGTGGCTCCGCCGCCTCCTCGCCGCCCGCGCATCGCCCTCCACCTCCTCCTGGGTCGCCGCCGGGGTGAGTGAGCGCTGCCCGGGGCGGAGACTTGACCGGGGGCGGCCGGGCGGCCGGTCCGAAGCGGCCCGCGCGGTTGGCTTGGCCGTCGCTCGGCTGCCGCTGGCATTTTGCCGCGCGTTCGCTCTGGGATGCCTTCGCCCGTGCGCCCGCCCGTCCGAGCACTCGGGACCCCTCGCTCTACCTGGGCTTCATTGGGAGGCGCCTGGGGGGGGGAGGGAGGAGGGGAGAGGGAGACGGCGGGCAGCATCCCCGGGAACACCCCCCCGCCCGCCCCCCCGGCCCCCGATCCACTCCCGCTGGGGGCCAGAGCGCCTCGGCTTCCCCTTTCGGCCCGTGCGCGCGTCTCTCTTCCCGAATAACGAGCGGAGTTGTCGCTTGGGAGCATCAGGGGCGCCTCGAGCCCGCGCCCTCCGAGCAGCGTTTCAGGCGGGGGGGCGGCGGCGATCGGGCCTGGGGGGCGGCTGGGGGGGGGGCGATGGATGGCGATCGCTCAGCCGAGGGTGTCTGCCTCCCAGGCCTGTTGGAAGGGCTGCCCGAACTTTGTTCACTCCCAGGGTGGGAGGAGAGACTCGCTCCAGCGCTCCTGGTCTCCCATCCTGGGACAGAAGCCGGTGCGCCTTTGGCTGAGATCTCTACCCACCCCCAGCTTTCCTGGAGGGTGCACAGGCTGTGGTCACACACCTAAGGTTTAATCCAGCTTCGGTCCACCTTCGGAACAAGAGAACACATCCGTGATTTTCCTGACACATTATCTCTCCCAAAGGTGAATTTTCTGAGTTATTTGATACTGAAAGAAAGCAGCTTGTCACTTTGTTGATGTATCTTCTCACTCCGAAAGTGGACTGAAGCTGGATTAAACCTTAGGTGTAACGGCAGCCGTAGACCTGCTCCTGCACTGAGTTCTCAAGGAGGGGACCTTATTGTAGCCTTTTCTCTTCCAGAAGTGCATGAGAGCCTTTTCTGTGGTGGCCCCCAGACTCTGGAACAGTGTGCCTCCTGAAGGTTGCCAGGCGCCCCCTTTGTATGGTTTTGGTTAAAGCTGATCTTTTCACCCAAGCTTTTGTGATTTAAATAGCTCCCTGGGAGTTCTGTCCTGTTGCTTGGGTTTCATTTTTACACGTGTTTTAATATTTATATATTTTATCCTTAATATAACCCACCTTTTGGTGTAGGGCGAGATATAAATTCCTTGAATAAATAAATGCAGTAAATACCATACACAGGGCACCTTATTCTGCTATATTTGGACATTCTGGAATAAAGCACAGATGTTCTGGAATACCCATGCTTTATTCTGGAATATCCAAATAAGCAAGGTCTGGAAGCAGCCTGTGTGTGCGTGTAGGAGAGAGAGGGGCAGAGGTTTGCTTTCAGCCGCTTGGTATCTTTAATGAAAAGTAAATTCAGATGGTAAATGACAGGGGCCCCATCCCATGTTACCCTAAAACCTATGAGGAAGAAAAGAAACTTGGAGCAAGTATTGGAGGCATTTCAAGCCAAACTTTGCTTTTTACTGCTCTTATAGAAAATAAGATGGGAAATGCCTTCTAGCTGCATCTTTTGGGAAAGGAAGGAAATTAAGCAGCTTTGGAGATTGAGGGATGCTAGCAAAATGTGGTGAAGTTAATTCTAGACCTTTGATTCAGGTTCATTAGCCGTCCTGGAATTTTTGATGGCGAGCAACAGATGTTAGATGTTAGGAAAAACCTCCTGACAGTAAGGGCGATCAGTCAATGGAATGGGTTGCCACGGGAGGTGGTGGGTTCTCCTTCGCTGGAGGTCTTCAAGCAGAGGCTGGACCTACATCTGTCTGGGAGGGTTTAGGAAATCCTGCATTGAGAAGGGGTTAGACTAGATGACCCTAGAGGTTCCTTCCAACTCTGTGATTCTATGGTTCTTCAGGAGTGGGCCACGCTTTTTTTGATAAATCATGGGCCTTTCAACTCTCCCATCCATCCCCCTCGTCACCCTACTACAATGTAGTCAACATTGTAGGCTGTACCGTATGGATTTCGGGAAACATGTTTTGAATCCTTACGTTCTGAACGCACTTTGGTGCTCAGGTTGGGTTGTCCATATTCAGCAGGAAGGTCTTTGAAAATGTTCTTCCGCTAGCGTTACATTCTGGATTTCCTCTCTTCCCTGTGGTTTCTGCTAGTTAATGCATTAGGGTATGCTATTTTCTAGCATATTTTAAGCCCTCCTAACGCTGGTTTCTTTCTGTGTTTCTCTTTCTGTGTGTAAGCAGGGTTTCTGCAATTCACAATTTGCCTTGTTCTGTGGTTTGCATTTATGAATCAGGGCTCCGGCTGACGTAATCTTTCTCTCGCCACTTCCTTTGTGTGCTTTCTGCTAGTTTATAGCACCAGGCTGCCTTTCTCCCTCCTCTCTGTCGATGCGTTTGGTTTTTCCTCCCCCTTGTTCTCTTTTTGGCCAGTTGTTCTGCCACAAGTTTCTTAACACCCATTTCCCTGTTGTGTGTTTTTTTTAACGCTTGTCTGGTTATTCCTTAAATCGGAGATCATTTTCTCGGAACGCGTGGCATGGCCTTGTCAGAAGGTTGAACAAACGGCTTGTTGAACGGCATTTTGCCCTCTTGTTTTAATTCACCCAACAATTGTCTGTGTCCCTTTCATGAGAATCCATTGCATCCCTTTTGGCAACCTATTGGATCACCCATCAAAGGTTGCCTGGAATTGCTGGGTGGAGTTTGGTCCTACTTCGCTTGCTCACCTCTTTTCTTCCATGGGTTTGGAGCGAAGGTGTGATGGGTCAGACTTTTGTGTGTTTTGGGTTTGTTTTTAAATATAAAGGATAAAAGAACCCCCTCCTTTGGACTGGCAGTAGGTTCTGGTGGATCTTCTTTTGGAGAGGAAGGAGATGTCTGAGTCAGAGGCCTAAGGTCAGCTTCTGTCAGACCTGAATGAAGATAAAGTCAATTCTTAGTCTTGCTCTGAAACCTGGAGCCAGGCTTGTTAAGGTGTTTCTGCTCAAAGAGTCCACACAAACTACTGTACTGGGCCCAGTCCATCTGCCCTGGTGTGGAAAGCTGTCTGCCAAAGTAAAGTGAGGAACCTTCTCTTCCTAAGGGTTCTGTTGCCTTTTTGGGGTCTGAGCTCTCAATAGTAGTAGTGATGGCGAAGTCTTGTTCCTCAGCCTCTTCTTTTTCCCCCCCTGTTGTCTAGATGTCATGCTAAATAGGCCACTGAGAAAGTTTCATCCCTTTTGGCTGCTTCTGTGGTTTTCAGCTCTCATGTGGCTCTATTATGGTTCTCCCCACTGGTTTGGCTATCAGGGTGCTGGACAATTCCAGAAGGATAATGTGATTGACCCTATTTGAGGGATTTGAGAACAGATGAGGGTTTTGCCTTCATCTTCTGCTTGAGATGCCCAGAAGCAATTGGTGGGTCACTGTGTGAGACAGAATGCTGGAGTAGATAGGCTGTGGCCTCATCCAGCAGGGCTCCTCTTAGGTTCTTATGGACTAGACGGGCTGTGGCCTGATCCAGCAGGGCTCCTCTTAGGTTCTTATGTTCATTCAGTTATGTCAACTGATGGGTGCAGAAAGACCTATCTTGAAGTGCCGGCCTACTTCCTGGACTTTCCTGTTGTATCAGATGTGATAAGCGAGCAGAGATGCTTTCATGGTGGTTTTGGTAGTTGATGAAGGCTTCCTTCTGGAGACCCAGTTTGCTTAGTCTCTGTTGGCTTTGTCATGCTGGGTCATATGGATCCCTTTCAGACTTTGCCAACTGTACACTGCTGCCTTTGTGCTGAATGTTGCTGCCTCTGCCATTGCTGTCACACTGTTGTAAACCACTTTATAATAGATCAGCATGAATCGAATCTATTTAAGCTCTCTCAAAAGAGCCTGGAATAACCTATCCAAATCCCACCCTAACTCCAGAAGAAGCTTGTCTATGGCCTAGTAAGATTTTCCTCCAGAGAACCCTCCAGGGGAAACTCCAAAAACCAAAACAGAGAAGAGATTCTTTTATTGGCTTTCTGCTCTTTTGTTTACCCATAAACTGCTCGGTTAGATACGTGTGGGCAGTTAGACTAGTAAACATGTTTCTGAGCTACGACGTCTTCTGATGTGTTTGGGAGTCTGGACCACAAGCAACGGAGACTGTGTGGTCGCTTTGTTAAGAATGAGTGACAACTTTGACACATTCCTCCTGTGAAAATGCACAAGTCACTTGGCGCACTAATGGGAAACAGGGCCTGCACATAATAGGAACCAGGAGGCCCTGCCTTTGGAGAGCTCAAGTCAGGCATTTGAGAATCCCTACGGAGTGTGCGCATGGAATTTTATTTCTTTTTATCTTCAGTGTGTCTTGCTGTTTACTGGTGTGAATTATCCCAGGCTTATTACTATATATGTTGTGACCGATGTTTTGTGGTGGAAAGAGGTCGCTCGTGGACAGCTGGAGAGCAAAATGGCTCTTCAGCAAGGAAACGCCTTCCTTATGATACATATTTGGTGTTTTAGTTACTGAAATTGATTTCCTTACTTGCTGTATTTACTTGCTGAATTTCTCTGATGTGATGATTTGTATTTGCATTGTGTTTTTTCTGTTTGTTGCCTTGGGCAAAATTTTCTTTTGGAAAGGCAGTATACAAATGGAAATGGAAACATAAGAAATATATATACGTGTGCACATGTATGTATACATGTATTTATGCATATATATATATGCACATATGTATGTGTTTGTGTGTACATATACACACATCTATACACGCATATACATACATACATATATATGTTGATGTTGATATATTAAAAATAGTGTGGCACAGCTAAGCCTGCAGAAAGATTAATCCAGCAATTTCTAAAGCAAAGGGAAGCATAAAATTGATGGGTCTGTTAAGTTACTCCTTCACTCTTAAAAAATGTCAGATTGCAGCCTTTTCCCTGTGTACCCATTTTCCTCCATATAAAAGAAATCAGCACTGCGTTTCTGACAAGCAGGCTTAAAGCAAAATGCCTCCTAGAGTATCTTCTGCCTTTCTGACAGGTGTCTTCATTCAATACCCATCGGGTTCTTTTGCAGGGCTATCCAACGGTTGGCTAATAGTAGAGTCACGCTTGGCGGATGCCTTGCCTGCAGATCTGAAGCTAGGAGCTGCGTCCCTTAAAGAGAACACGGCTGTCTCATACACCAGGCCTGGCCAAACTCTTGCCTTTTCACCCAGAAACATAATCCAGAGAAGAATTGTAGGCTACACCGGTTTAATCACTACACAGCAGAATTCCTGTTGAGCTGTGTGTTAGCAAGCAAACGTTAAGTGGAGTAATTAAACATGGAAAAAATCTTTCCAGTCCTTGGTTTAAGTTTTTCCTCGGCTTTAAATCCTCTCAGCAGAGTCATGACGGATACTGGCAAGATCTTGTCTAGCGTATTTACTTTGCAAGTTCAAAAGGATTGTTTAGAATTGGAGATGAAATGCCTTGACTACGGTGGAAAAATGTTAAGTACTGTCATGGTTTTCAATCCTGAACCAGCCTTTCAAGCTGATGTGTAGGAGAGTCGGATTTGACAAGGGGAAGGATTTCTTCCCCCAGAGGGTCATCTGTTTATGGAATTTGCTGGAACAACTACCAGTCTAGATGGCTTTAAGGAAGGGTTGGACAAATTCATGGTGTACATGTGTATCAATGGCTACTAGAATGGATGGCTAAGTACATCTTTCAGGCTGGGGGGACAAGCGGGAGGCCTCTAAGGCCATATTCTGGGATTGGAGAGTAGGAGAAGGTTTGCCCGTGTCTCTGCTTGAGTTGCCCCTGGGCAATTGGTGGGCCACTGTATGAGATGGGATGCTGGACTAGATGGGCTGTGGCCTGATCCAGCAGGGCTCCTCTTAGTTTCTCATGGACTAGATGGGCTTTGGCCTGATCCAGCAGGGCTCCTCTTAGTTTCTCATGGACTAGATGAGCTGTGGCCTGATCCAGCAGGGCTCCTCTTAGTTTCTCATGGACTAGATGGGCTTTGGCCTGATCCAGCAGGGCTCCTCTTAGTTTCTCATGGACTAGATGGGCTGTGGCCTGATCCAGCAGGGCTCCTCTTAGTTTCTCATGGACTAGATGGGCTTTGGCCTGATCCAGCAGGGCTCCTCTTAGGTTCTTATGGACCAGATGGGCTGTGGCCTGATCCAGCAGGGCTCGTCTTAGGTTCTTATGGACTAGATGGGCTGCGGCCTGATCCAGCAGGTCTCCTCTTAGGTTCTTATGGACCAGATGGGCTGTGGCCTGATCCAGCAGGGCTCCTCTTAGGTTCTTATGGACCAGATGGGCTTTGGCCTGATCCAGCAGGGCTCCTCTTAGTTTCTCATGGACTAGATGGGCTGTGGCCTGATCCAGCAGGGCTCCTCTTAGTTTCTCATGGACTAGATGGGCTTTGGCCTGATCCAGCAGGGCTCCTCTTAGGTTCTTATGTTCTTTTATGGGCACCGGTACAGACATGGGTTCTTCACAGAAGGTTCCGATCAGGGCTTTGGTCCATGATTTAAAAGGCAAGTTAGAAAAGTGCACAGTTTGGGAAATTGGCTCCAAGCATTCTGCGTTTTTCTTTTCTTTTCAGCAGCCAGAAATATATCTGTGTTTTCTTTTTAGTGTTATTTCCTGGGAAGCTCTCTCTTAAAAGCGAAATCTCAACTTAACAAGAAAAATGACATGATGTATCTATTCACCCCATCCTGTTTCATGATCGCTTTTTTGTTCTCTTCGGACATATCTCAGTAGTTGGGATAATAGGTTTTCATCCTGGCGTTGAATCCAGGTTGCAACATAATTGTTAGGACTTACTATTGTCATCTGAATGTAGGTATTTTGAATCTCTTTCTTTTCCTCCAGGGCTTGAGTTTTGACCTTGCAATGCCCTGCAGGGACTAATTGTGTCCAAAACAGAGGAATATGACATATCCAAAACAGAGGAATATGACGTATCCGGCCTAGTTTTTCTCTGCTAAGTTTTCTCCAGCCCTGCTAAGAGAAAGTGCCTGTTCATGTGTGAAGGTTTTTTTGGGGTTTTGGTCTGCTTCTGTTATTGAAGACACCTTCCCACCTGACAGCAGAGAGAGAGAGAGAATCCTTTTCTTTGCGCTGTTTGCAGAAGTATGGAGGGGAATGAGAGGTTAAACACAGCTCTGTATCCTGAGGCATGAACATGGTATGGAGGATCCCAGTGGGGTCCTGAAATGTTATGGGAAAGTGCAGTCTCCCCCCCTTTCTTTTCTTTCTTTTGCATTTCCTTTCTTCTTCCAGGATGCATATGAGCTCACGCAGTCTTGTTAGCTCCCTTTCGTAGGAATTGAAGGCTTGGGTTTCCTTCCCCAGAACCGATCACATAACCTGGATTCAATTACTTTTTTTAACGGCCTCAGCCTGTTCAAAATCTGTCTGGCGACTGCTTCCTTTCTCATCCTAGTCTTGGGTCTTGTGTTGGGGTGGCTAAAGGCGGGAGGGGTTGTCGTCGTAAATACTACCCACCCACCCACCCACCCACCCCCGCTGGGCCATATTCCAGATGGTGCATTGCTGGTGTGTCACATTTCCTATGTGGCCTGTCATAGTTCCACTCTACTTGTCCCTGGCTAGGTTGCAGCTGGAATACAGAGGACTGTGTCCAGTTCTGAACATGGCAAGCTAAGAAGGACATCAGTAGGTTGAAGTAGGTTGAGAAATGGACTACTAGGATGAAGCGTGGAGGAATGGAGGGTGGGTATCTTTAGCTTGAATAAGAGAGAGGGGAAAGCCACCTTGTTAGTGCATTGGGTACCATTAAGTTAGCTACAGGCTACATAGGCAACTAGGGCTCACTTCAGAAAGCTTTGTCAGCCTCTTTGACTCGCCTTAAATGGGTGAGAAAAGTGGGTTAGAAAAGCCAACTCTTCTTCTTCCAGAATCCTGTCTGTCGCTGTGAAGAGAGACCAGCTGCTACCTGTTTCCTTTTGATTTCTGGGCAGTTGATCCTGTTGAGGACATTTGCAGTGTCAGGCTTGCGTGACGAGGGCCGATTCCCCCAAAAGGCACCGGGGAGGGGCCTGCTCTTTTCCCTCCCCCAGAATCTCACCCCGAACGTGAAAAACACTTGATTAGTGTTTACCTCCAGCACAATCAATTTCCGTGATTGTTCCGTCTTTGTCAGGCGGCTATAGCCGCAAACGTCCTCAGCAGGTGGTTATATACAAGGCAGTATCAACACAGTAAGGAAGAAGTGATTGAGAGACAATGAAAGGAGGCTGTAAACCTTGAACAGTTGGAGGAAAATCCTTCTTAAATCTGGCAGCTCTCGGTCCTTGGAGAATTTGCTTTTACAAGTAGTCAAAACAGACTGCGTGTTTTTCAGTTCCTCTTCGGTGGGGCGGGGGAACCTGCCAAAGGACCCTAAAAATAAGATTGCCTTCTCTGTCTCTCTGTCTCTCCCTCTCCTTTCTCCCATCTCTTCCTTTGTGGAAACAAAGAAAGTCCTCTGGGACTGGTAGTGTGCATGTTTTTATCCTGCCTTCTCCCCTGCCACGCAGTCCCTTTGACTGATCGCGCCACCCTCCGTAATCCTGGCATGCACGTTTTGACTGTTGGTGGCCGGAGACCCTGAAACGTTGAGCTTCAACGTCGGGATGGACTGAATCATTTGAAAGCCTCCCATCCTGTAGAGACGGTTGCTGGGGAACTGTGAGGAAGTCAAGGTTATTGGATCACTCGGAGGCTGATTGCCCTTCCGTGGTGTGATAAAGTAATTATGAATCCCGTTTGGAATGTGCAACAGTTTGCTTCAGTGTGTTATGCCGGCCCCTTTCTGTGACAAGGAAATCCTCCTTCCTTCCCTCTCTTTTTAACCTTGTTTGTGTATGTTTTGCAAATTCAGAGGGTGCTGGCATCATCTCTAGGGACAAACATTTGCTGAGATTTGGGGGGTTGGAGGGGCTGGAGTCCGCCAGGCAAACCCCCCTTTTTGCAGCCTCGTGGGGATGCTCTCCCATGAATGGCAAAAAGGCAGCTGATGTGACACGCTATTTCTTTAGGCTTTTCTGGTTTTGTCAGCGTAAGCCTCTCATCATAGTGTATAAAAAGGGAAAGAAGGAACGTGCTCTCCAGGTGAGAGGCAAAGAGATGCTTAAGGATCTGTGTGATAATATTAAATGCGTTCAGCATTGGTTGTATTAGAGTATAACTTTGTTTGCTTTTTTGCTTTTATGAACCTCTCTGAGCGCAGTTGGTGGGAGAGCAGGAGACATGTGTAAATGAATAATCAAGTAACATTTGGGGAGCATTGCATTGTTGTAGAATCTAGTCTGTTGCCCGCGAAATCTGATCTTTTGCGCCTTTGCAGTGGCGTAAACGGAGACAGCAGAAAGCGGTTTCCATCTTTGCCAGAGCTGCCATGCAAAACTCTGTGGTGAGCTTGGGGATGGATAGAAGAAGAGCTGGCTTTTCTACCCTGCTTTTCTCCCCACAAGAGGTAGGGCTGTGAGAGCTCAGTAGAGAGCTGTGACCAGCCCAAGGTCACCCAGCTGGCTTCACGGAGGAGTGCAGAATCAAACCCAGTATTCCCAGATAAGAAACCGGCTCCCTAGCCACTAGGCCATAGCTGTAAGCAGTGGTCGCTGCATCGTTTCTTACCATCTGATTCTGCCAGAACAGAATGCAAAGCAAGAAGTAAAAATCTGTTTTTTTTTAATGCTATTCCATGTAGGCATTGCACGACAAACAGGGATATCCCTTTTAAACACTCAGTTTATAAATAGTGCAATTCCTGCTTGTACAGCTGTGAATGTTTTTAATAGAGCCGAGATAGGTGTCTTCTGGGGATTGTCCCTAATAACAGTTTCCCTGGCTGGTAAAAAAGCAATCAGTGCGCTACAATGTTTGGCACTTTGGAACCTCCTCCAAACGGTAAATTGTTACTGATCAGCCTGGGAAAGATGTTTTATAGTTTTCAAGAGTGCCAGATAAGAATTGGAGCACATTGGAAACTTAGCATAGGGTGCTTGTTATCCTGCAAATCACCTGCTAGGTCGATTGCAGGGAAGGCTTGTTTAGTCCGTCCGAAGCTACTAGAGGTTCTACATCTTTGGGGCGTTGAGAAGCTGCATTGCAGTCAGCAAAGGTGAGGATGACAGTGTTGTCTAGTGGTTAAGGAATCAGACTCTTATCTGGGAATACTGGGTTCGATTCCACCCTCCTCCATGAAGCCAGCTGGGTGACCTTGGGCTGGTCACAGCTGAGCTCTCACAGCCCCACCTACCTCACAGGGTTTTCTGTTTTTGGGTGAATTATAGAAACCTTTGTCAGGCGCTTTGAGTCCCCTTAAATGGGTGAGAAAAGCGGGATCGAAAAGCCAACTCCTCCTACTCCTCCTCCTCCTTGGCAAGTCCCGATTCCAGGGTATAATTGGCTCCGCAGAGTTGTCTGAACCATGGCTGGTGTGCCTTGAAGTTGTGAACACTGGATGAATCACCGGACATGTTAAGTTGTTGCCTTCAGATCTCACCAGATGCAATAGATGTTTCTTTTCTGAGCATCCTAACAGACTGCGTTTGGTTACGGCATGCATGTGCGATGGTGTAATGTGGCTCGAAGAAGCGGCGACAGTTAATCCGTTTCTGGAGAATGGGATTTGGAGAGCAGGCATCTCAGATCTGTTTGGCTGGACGTGGATCTTGATCTAGAATGAGTGGAATGTGCAAAGTGGGCAGGCAGATACCTATTCCTTACTGGCCTTCTGATACGAGCCCCAATGATAATTTTAGTAGCCCTTTGCAGCACGGTCTGTTTTAACTTTGTCAAACGTTGCCAACCGGAGATTTTGGAGCAGTGGCAAGCTTTGTTCCTTGGACCAACCATTGGAGGTTCGAAATAGCATGCTGCAAGCATGAGCTACGGATACCATGTGAAAGCTTTTCTCCTCAATGAAAACAGTTGCTTCCTCCCCCCTGCAATTTTTTGCTAATGAAATGGGAGGCAAAGAGCTTGTTAGTTCCTGAGCTGTAATATCAAATTTATTGGTAGGGGCTGCTGGGACAGTGTAACTTTCTTCTAGATGTTGGATCACTTCTTTCGTGTAGATGACAAAAAACAGCACTTTGTTGTCATAATCTGCCCTTAACTTGTGGGAAAATAAGGACCAGAAGCCTGTCTTTCCCTCCATCCCTCCCCCTCCCTCTTTCTCTTCCATCTGTCTTTCTGTCCTTCCTTATTTCCTTTTTTTGAATGCACCAGCCTTCATTCTTGCTCTGGGGGGAATAGATTACAATTCAGCGCGTGCTAGGAGTTGGGCAGCCTGTAGTGAATTACATCTGGGTCTGCAGATCTTAAAATGTATCTCAGGGGATTGGTTAGAGTGCTGGGGGGGGGGGAAAGGCAGGCATTGCTGAATAGGTTTAATTGGGTTCTGCATGCCTGCTTAATAGAAACCTGGTGACTTCCTTGCTATGTGGTGAGCTGGTCTAGAGATCTGTGTTGGGTTTCACATTCAAGGTGTGGTGATCATTCCCTTGCTCTGGAGGACAGACGGACAGAAGAGTTAGGACAGATAAGAGAAAGTATTTTTTCATCTAAAGTGTCATCAGTCCATGGAATTTACTACACAAGAGCTAGTGGCTAAGTTTAAGAAATGGCTAGGCAAATTCATGGATGATAGGTGTATCAGTGGCTATCAGTGCCTTAATCTGGGCCTGGCCCTGCTGTAGTCTGCGTTACCATGTGCACAGCAGGCTCTTTTCTCAAGATAAATTCCAGATTAAGGCCAGGTGCTGCCTCCAGGTTGGAGAGATGGACAGGAGGCCTCTGAAGGCCATTTGCGGGGAGTTGAGATCAGGTGAAGATTTTGCCTTTGTCTTCTGCTTGAGAAGCCCAGAAGCACTTGGTGGACCACTGTGTGAGAAGGGATGCTGGACCAGATGGGCTGTGGCCTGATCCAGAAGGGCTCCTCTTATGAGAGAGGCAGCCAGAGAGGCCAATTGAGACCACAGTGCTAAGCTGTAAACCTCAGTGGATTTTTGGCAGGGCAGCCATGATTCAGAGATTGCTTAGAAATCACTGTGTCTAATCTTGGAAGCCCTTCTTAGAAGGGCATCTTACTCACCACAGGGGTTAGGTGAGCCTTCAAGCAGTCTGAAATGAGTTGATATCCTTTTGGTGGCCGAGAAGAGCAGACGTTTGCCGCAGATTGGTTCAGAATTCATCCTGCTGGATATCACATGCGCGGGTTTTATGGTGGCTGCGGGTGAAAATTTCAGGATTTATACTTAATAACAAATAAGTTGCGGTATACCGGTATCGCTCCTACTTCCCCAAGACCTTCCTGCGATAAAGACTGGCTCATGCATTTAAGACAGAAGGGACTGAATGAAAGCCTGTTGTGTTGAGCTTTAATTGTTTCATGCATGTATGATAAATGAATCTGGAAGGCTATCCTGACGCATCCAGGGTCGCGCATGATACACTAGCTGGTTGCATAACCTTCCTCTCCCTAAGAGTGCCCACTAACCTTTCCATAATATTTCAGTTCTCGGAATCCATCTTTCTAACAAGGGGGAGGTTCTTCGTGTTGTCTAGTTTCACCTGATTGCTTTGGCGGGTTTTGGCTTTGAGAAATTGCCGTCATCCCGAAGGTACTTTTTCCCGCCTTCTCTGTACTTTGATACATGGCTTTGGTATTCTTGCATTTGCTTCTCTGGAACATTAGCCTGTAATTATGAAGGCTGAGAGGATTTTCGGCCTAATCTATCATTTCACCATCGCTCTCTTTACACTTTTATGATCTTGCATTAAAAAAAAATAATCTTAGTGCAGCTTCTCGGCCACGGTTTGGCTTTTTTGGACGTCGGTTCTCATCTACACAGCCATATTAGAGTGAGGCTGATGGAACACGTAGGCTGAAAGCCACCAAGTATATATATAAGCATTATATTGAAGGACTTTGGGGACCCATTTGCCCCATCCACGTTTTGGCCATACCTGTGGTTCAAGGGTGAGCTTTAAGTGACTGCTGTGCGGTTCCACTAGTTTGCATAGCTAAGTCAATCACGATTTCTCGGTTACTTGGCTACTAATATGGAATGGGAGGAAAAGGACTCCCTTGTAGATTTCACCGTAACTGAAGGAGATG
Organism: Aspidoscelis tigris stejnegeri; assembly: GCA_023333525.1. NCBI lineage: Eukaryota > Metazoa > Chordata > Lepidosauria > Squamata > Teiidae > Aspidoscelis > Aspidoscelis tigris. The sequence continues at coordinate 4,502,756 of JALMGA010000021.1, forward strand.
CAGTACTGGAACCGATGTAATGAATTGCCGGCACATACATACACGCAAACACTCTGGTGCGCCAGAGAGCTCAGTTTCAGTGCCTGGCATCCAGTGTCCCTCTTTGAGTCAGTTTGGACTAGTGGTTAGAGAGCCGGACTCTTATCTAGGAATACTGGGTTTCATTCCATCCTTCCCCACGAAGCCAGCTGGGTGACCTTGGGCTAGTCACAGCTCTCTTCTGAGCTCTCACAGCCCCGCCCACCTCACAGGATGTCTGTTGTGGGGAGAAGAACAGAAGGTTTGTCAGCTGCTCTGAGTCCCCTTAAATGGGTGTCAACAGAAGGTTTGTCAGCCGCTTTGAGTCCCCTTAAATGGGTGAGAAGAACAGAGTAGAAAAGCCAACTCTTCTTCCTCTTCTTCCACCACTCCACTCTGTCACTGGCTTGGTCCCCCATGAAGTGGGCACAACGCCCATCCTTCAGATGTACCGTGTGAAACCATGCTTGGCTCCGTCTTCACTTTTCATTGGATGACCCTGAGCTCTTACTTCCTAGTGGGAAGAAGGTGCCAGCTTTTCTGCTTCCTCCACACTGCACATCTCATGTTTCTCCTTCTGTATACCTTATTAGCCTTCAAACCTGCAAAAACTTACCTTCGTCTCAAAGACATCCCCACTCCTTTAGGCTTTTGAGCTGCTCTTGCTCTTTTTTTCTTGGAACGGCGTGTTGTTGCTGGTCCTTATCCTGCGTACAGCATCTTATCTGCTCAGAGAGCTTTTGCTGCAGGGTGTTAGATAGTAAATCACCCCAGCGGACAAAACATATTTGTTTGACGCAGGGCCCTACGAGGGATTGTTGTCAATCTGGATTTGGGGAAGCGTTGCGATGTTTGGGGAATAAATGTAGAATTTGCAGGTGAGCTTGCTGAAAGCACTCCTGGAACGAATGCTAAAACCGCCATATAGATCCATAGTCTTTTAAAAGAGGCCATTTTGCGTCATGTGAAAGCAGAGCCAGTTTGGTCTTATCTGGGAATACTGGGTTTCATTCCACACTCATGAAGCCAGCTGGGTGACCGTGGACTAGCCCCAGCTCTCTTCTGAGCTCTCACAGCCCCACCTACCTCACAGGGCATCTGTTGTGGGGGAAGAATAGGAAGCTTTGTCAGCCGCTCTGAGTCCCCTTAATGGGTGCTGCTTCTTAGGTGCTGCTTAGGAGAGATGGCGGGTGTGGAACCTGGGGCGTTCTCTGTGCAGAGGCTATGCTTATCCTCTGCGCTGTGCCCCTTCCCAAATGCCCTTGGCTGACTGCAACATTTTAGAGCCAAAGACTCAAGTCGATGCACACGGCACACGCAAGGACGCATTTGTGTTCTGTTCTGTGCGCTTTGAGTGATGTTGCCCTCTTGCCCCATGGCAGAAACACTGATTGTGCGTAGCTCTGGAAGCGAGTTCAGAGGTCATGCTTTGGGTAGGAAGGATTTGTTTTAAATGCCAGCTATTTATGGTCCCCTTATTCAGCAAATGCAATAAAGGGAGTAATGTGTGTAATGCAGTTTGTGACAGTTGTTAGGACATTGATGAAGCCACGAAGCCACGGGTGACTCTCTCTCTCTCTCTCCATTTCTCTCTCTCTTTCTCTCTGCAGCCTACAGTAAGAGGAAGGGATAAAGTCTCCATTTCACACATGAATAAGCAGCCTTAATCTGCTGATTACAAGGGTGCTACTGTACTAGAGAAGAGAGGGCTTTGTCGGGGGAGCAAAACTCTGATGGTTGCTCTCTCATTAACTGAAATCGGCTGCCGTGTGGAGAGAATGAACCCAATGTCTAAAATCAACGCCGGATCATCTTCAACCATAAATCGCGTGCAGCTGAGTCCGGGTATCGAAATATTTCAGGCTCAGAGGCAACATGGAAATTGCCCCTTGCACAGGGCAGTTTTCAACAGAGCTTTGGCAATAAAGAGGGCACAGTTGTTTTTAAGGAAACAGGGAAATGCATTTGGGAGTATGGAATGATGTTGCAGTTCAGAAGGCTGGATTTTGCAAGTTTAAGGAGCGATGGTTGTTCCGACGTGACTGGGAAGAATACCCCAGATCCGCCTATATGAGCCATTAGATTCTTAACTGGAGATTTCCCGGTTCAGTTCCGCACTCCTCCACGCCGCCAGCTTGGCACCTTCGGGCTAGTCACAGCTCTCTCTCTTTCTCACAGCCTCACCCACCTCACAGGGAGTCTGTTGTGGGGAGAATAGAAAGTTTGCCAGCTGCCTTGGGTCCCCTTAAGGGCAAGAAAAGTGGGGTATAAAAACCACTGCTGCTGGTGGTGCTCCTCCTCCCATAAAGATGCGAGCAAGACCTATCCACATGTACGTGAATCCTTCTTTTGCTTGGGTTAGAATTAGTATGTGGAAAGTAGACACCTTAATTTAATTTTGGCTTCTGAAGGGCAGTTGACGTTTCTGAATCATTACACTGCAGTATTTTTGAACTCTGTTATCTATAAGGCTGCTTTCCTAACCTCACTTTCATGGAGATAAGTTCAGTTTGAGAACAAAAGGACTTATTTAGGGTTGTACTTTCTGGCTGTTCTAAAGGGTGCCTCCAGATGGCCGGGAAGCAATGGTGGGGTCTAAAAAAGGTCCTGTGACTGCCTCTTGCATCTCCTGCTAGACATGAGAGGCAATCACAGACTCCTGCCTCTGTCTGCTGGCTCCTTTCGTTATAATTCCGCTTGCAAATACCTGGAAGCTGGTCAAGGGCCCGTCCACTTCTCTCTGTTTTGTGTGCTTACTTAGTTGCCTTCCAGGTATTTGCAAGAGCAATGATAACAAAAGAGCCAGCAACGACCAGCATTGTTGGTAGATTTCTCATAATAGTGATTTTATGAGATATGACCTCCGTTCTCTGGGACAGTATTGAGAGTGCTGCACTTATGTGCAGCATTCCCAGTATAGTCTGGGGAAAATCATGGGTTTGGGCCCATATCTGGATGCACCTGTAAAAGGCAAAGGAACGTAATCCTGAATAAACATTTGAATTTAAACGCTCTACTGTTTCTTGAAGCCGTAAAGAAGAAAGTCCCCAATTTAGAAGCAGAAGGATTTTAAAGAGGCCAAACTAATTGTGGAACAAGGCGCCTCTGTTACAGACGTCCTGAATGTTTTTGTGGGTCATCTTGAGATACCTTTAAATAGATATTTTGGGGGCATATTTTCTAGCCGGAAAGATCAGCTGAAAAGGAACAAAAGAGGCTTGGTTAGAGTTTTTAATGCTTCTGTGTGAGACTCCTTTTGCATGGCAAGTGTTTAGATCAGAATTGTGTATCAGGTGTATGCTGGATTCCAGCATAAACTCTCTTTTTTATTTTGGAGGGGACACGAAGTGTACTAATTTTAATTAAATCACACAATCACAGACAGCACCTTCCAGCTCCACTAACCTGAAATATATTGGGAATGATCACGGTATGCAAATATTTGAAGTTTTGGCACATCGTTAGGCGTGCCAAAGTCAAATATTTGTTGTTGAAAATTAAATTTTAGCCAAATGTGCTGACGGTTCAGTTGCTTCTCCCAAAAAGAGGTGGTGGCCAGGATTCTAGCTGTGGCTGCTGCTTCGGATGGAACATTTAGTGTTGTCTGAAAGGACCCATATACATGTAAGCGCTAGGTACAACTCTGAATCCTGTACCTACCTAAAGTGGACAAACACTCAATCTGTGGTGGCCACATGGCAGTAACTGCAACTTTTTGCAGAGGTTGGGCAGTCAATGGCTGTAAATTATTTCCTGCAATTATATGGAGCATTCTGCCTCTCTTGTTAGTCTCTTGTAGTTCTTTTTCCCTTTTCATGGTGTCTTGGATTTAATGGTCAGCTTCAAAAGACAGTATGTTGTTCCCCCACTTTCTTCTCCCCCCTCCCTCCCTCTCTTTCTGTTCATATTGTGCATAAGTAAAACCTTGAAAAATCTGTGGTTTCCCCCAACTTTTCGTTGGCGCTTAACGTCTCTCAAGGCATTTGGTTATTCCCTGAAGGGCTGCAACAGGATCGAGGGCACTTTGAAAGATCTCTTACAAACAGTTTTAGGGCCATGAAATTTACAAATGGAAGTGACTGCATGTTGCAAAACAGGGCCTTCGCCCAGGCTCCGTGATTAAATAAGACCACAGCCATGCTGGTCAGCCTGCTAGATAGAAGCACACTTGATCTGTGTGCAGATGGTAGGAGGGAGGCGTGGGTGGAGTGATTCAGGTGGAATTCATCCCAAAAACTAGGAGAAAAAGGACATTCATAAGAGCAAATTCGAATCGAATTTGTTTAAATCTGAATTTTAAAGATTCGTATTGAGTCGAATTATTGGGTATTCGATTCAAACCAAATCCCAAAAATTGCATTCATGTGCACCCCCAGTGAGGAGCCCTGCCTGCCCTTTTAAGAAGAGAATTAAAAGTGCCGAGAGGGAAGTGGAACCTCTTTTGACTGCGATCAGGATTCAACATTCAGCATTTTTGCTCTCGGCTCGACTGCTGGGGGGTCATTCCGGCGCTGTCACTGCGAGGCTGTGTGTACGTGTTATGTACCCTCCGCGTATGTTGAGATTTTGCTTCCAGGGACAGACAGTAGCTCCGCGTTGCCAGCCAGTTCTTGTCAACTGAAGGGATGGGAGAAAAAACCGGCTGCATCTCTCCATTGGCTCCCTTGTAGCTCACCTGCTTTCCCAGACAAATCTGACATACTGAATTTGTTATCCTTCACTTTGCGTTGAAGCCCCTTGGTAATTGTCCTCCGTGCGTAGATCACTAGGAGCATTTAAAAAAGAGAGAGAGAGAGAGACAAGGTCTGCATTGTCTGCAGTCTTGTGGATATTTGTATGGCTTTCCTTGTTAATATAGTATATTTAGCCGGGCTGGGAAAGCAACAGGCTTCATTTATCTTTCAGCCTCTTGAGTCTGCATATGGCGGTGTCAGAAGGAACCAAGACACCTCTTTTGAAGTAATTAAGATTGTTAAAGGCAGGATGGGAAGACAAATCCCTGACAGCTGCTCACCCTGGCGCCTGAAACGCAGTGGCGGGCTCTGGGATTTGAACTACTGTATTCTTCTGAGCCTAAATGGATAATGCGTCCTCTTAGGCGCCCAGCTTTGGAATCGCTTCCGCCACGCTACGGTTTGTTCTGCCCCTCTCGCCTTTAAACGGCTGCTAAAGGGAAGGCTTCTCGCACTGTCTGTGGGTTAAGCTGTGAAAGCAAGGAAGGGTCGCAGACATGGCGGATTTAGCCACCGGGAAGGAAGATGGGGCTCGTTGGAAGTGTCCCTGCAGCTTGGAAAGATTGAAGGCAAAGGCGGAAGAGCCGGGCAGAGAATGAGATGGAGGGAGGGAGGGAGGGTGTCATGGAGGCAACAAACGTGAATCTTTTCTTGAGGTGGTGCCGATGGCGGATGGCGTGCTGTGGCCCTGTGGACTCCTGACGCATTGGACATGACTGAACAACGTCCTTAAGGCACTGGGCTCCTGTGGAAGCCACAAAGTACTCCGTGGGGCCCTGATTGGGAATCATGCAGTGCCAATAAAGGGTTGACCATGGTTTCCCTCCACTGTTGAGTCTTTGCACCAAATTAAGGCAACATTCTGGCTGAACGCGGACAAACCATGTTTCAACTAGGCTTCGCAGCAGAGGGCATACAAAGCACTGAGCAGAAATTGGTCATAATAGATTCCGTCTGAGAAGGCAGCTTGGACCTCTGGATGAGGACGGGTGGACTCTGATGCAGCACACTGCTTTCTCGTTGGGTGGTCTTGTTCGTGAAACCCCCTGAGCACTGTGCTTGAGTAGCAGGAAGAATGTTCCCTTTCCTAGGTCAGATGGGCTTTAGCAAGCTTGGTAAGAGCTCTAGGCCTTCCGTTGCGTTTCCAATCTCTTTGCTGCGCCTTCTCACTGTGGGCTTGCCTTGTGACAGGATGAGGTCAGGCTCCCTTGGACATGTAGATGCCCAGCTCTCTGCTGGAGCACTTGACCTTTTCCAGGGCCTACAGCAACTGTAGATCTTTGAAGTTCTCTAACTGGATCTACCGAGAGGAGCTCGTTAGAAAGGCCTAAGATCAGGCAGGCTTTCCTTGTTGAAACTTGCTGGGAATCGAAACAATTTCTGGCTTTTTTGTTTTGTTTTGTTATTGTTCCTTCCTCAGATCACCCACGGTTATTGCCGTTAAGTAAAAGATAAGTGGTTTAGATTCCTGATAATATTTGCTACACTTGAAAAAAACTATGTATAGGAATCACAGGCGCCAAACTTTATGGGTTACTTATTAGGTGAAATGCTAATCATGCATTTTGCAGATCAGGAAATATTTTTTTCTTTTTTTTTGAAAAAAACAAATTTGAGGAGGCGTTATGTGGAATCAGGGTTTAGGCAAAGAGTTGCAGTGAGAACTTTTCATGCTTTTGCCCTTCATTTGGCCGGCATCCGGAACGCCAAATATCACAGACACCTTTCGTTTACTTTGTGAAAAAAGTAATGTTTGCTGGTGGCCCCATTACCCTTAAAAAAAACAAATTATTTATTTCAACAAGAAAGAACAACAAAATAACAACAACACTAACATTGTGGTGGCCCCATTATCTGTCATTCTTGGGCCTCAGTGGTTCTGATTTAGAATGGGCAGCGCTTTGTTCTCAACAGGCCACTGAAAATCTCACAGATCCTTTGGGAGTTGTTGCCTCGGAGAAATTGCTTCCCTCCAGCCTTCCTATTTACCTCGTCGTCTTGTTTCCAAATTACCTGTGAACGCTGACAGGGCGGCATAAATGTCAGGAACGCGCCGCCTGCTGATTTGCACCAGAGACACGTTGCGACCTGCAGAACGCAAAAACAGCTGGAGGACAGGCGCCAAGTTGGCGAAGATGGCTGCCCGGGCAGAGAGATCTCCAGAAGCCATACTGGTAACCCCAGTGAGATGATGGGGAAAATGATCTGGAACATCTCTGCTCCTGCCTGTGAGGAGGAATATCCATCTCTCTCCCCGGTGCCCTCCTCTCTCAGTGCCGGAGCTGCATTTTGTACGGCGGACGATCTCATCCAATCTGTCATTTTGCGGAGCCCATCTGTCAAGCTAGCCCCCTTGACCTGGATCTCAGAGTGATGGCATCACCCTCCCTCAAGCCCCAGCAGATCTGCGTGAAGGTGGATTTTGTCGGAGGAGAACGCTGATTTGGTAGGATAATAAGAGGCAATGACTCAGAAACTCTCGGCAGGGGTTGGCATTATCATCCTTTTCTCCCCGCCCTCCTTGAAAAGCAGCAACTCGGAAAAAAAACTGAGATTCATCTCTTCTCCTGTCAAGTGGGGGAGAAGGGTGTCTGGGGAGGGAAAGGAGGGCTTGGCTTTCTTTGACAAATGCCTCTTCTCCAACGGCAGGGTTACCAGCTCTGCTAAAAGCAACGCTGCTGGGGCTCGGGCCTCCCCCACCTTCCCCCGTGGCCCTTCGACCTCGACCAGAAGCTCCTGGGAGGGGCAGCGGCGGCGGCGGGAAGTGAATAAACATACTTTTCATTGTGTGCGCTTGGAAAATCCCGCCCTGAGCCACAGTCTGTAAATATGTAACCCTAACTCCTGTTTATGGGCAAAGCCTTCTGGTGGCATGGGAATGTTTATAGTCCTCGAATCACCAGGGAGGGGAAGCAAGACAGACCACAGATTATATAGGAAGGTCTGAGCTGTCCTATGGAAACGGCGGGATAGAGCCCCCACCCCACTCACGATCCAGCCTGAAATCTTGGACTGATTTATCTTCCCCGCTTAATCCTACTCAAGGCCTTTCCGGCCCTCTTCCTCCACTCCTCCCCGGCACCCGTAATTGAATTGGCTGCCTGTGGCAGCCCAAGAGACGGCGAGGGTCAGGAAGAATGTGCTAAAATAAGCAGGCGTGTGTGATGGGACTCAGGCCGTGCGCCTGATGAGGGAGACGTGGAGTGGGCGGTGATGCGCTGAGAAGGTTTTCATTCCACATCTCCTGGTTCATTCTGCTGAATATTCACCCTGATGGGCAGAAGATCTTGCATGCTTCAGGCTGAGCTCTTCCTAGCCCTATCTGAAGCTACTTGGCGTTTGCCTTGCTTAATCTACTTAATCTGTGTTTATGGTGATTTTCTTGTGACCCATCCTGAAACCTCCTCATATAGGGTGGGATAAAAATATCATTGAATAAAATAGAATAGCAGCCACCAACATTTTTGATCCGAAGGGCCACGTTTGGAAATTTGAGAACCAGCTTACCCTCCTTGGTCACTTCTGCAGGGATTGTGCAGAAACATGGTGGCCATTGGGAAACCTTTGAGCACCATAGTAGCATAACCCCCCACCCCAAGGATTCCTCTTCAGCTGATTTTCCTCCTTTCTTTTTAAATTCAACACATTTTAAATTCTGTGCTTGTGTAAAGGAGTCAACGGCTGGTGCCTGATTACCAATTTGCTGCTCAACCATTTTCCAAATTGGACTTGAAGTTGCCTATGGGTCATTACTAGGCTTAAATATATGTGTGTGGGTTTTCCTCTCTTTAATCAAGGCATCATATTAAGCCTGGGAAGTGTTAGAAGCCGAAAGAGAGCAGCCCATTTTTAAAAGTTTTTATCAATAACATTAGGCCAGATTTCTGCCCTTCTTTCTCCATGCACGCTCAAGTTGGCTCTGTGCCGTGCAGTGCAACTGTTCCTTGCTGTGGCGTGTAAATTTGAACACACTGTGGTTGCCGGAAGTGGGCTCCACGTTTGAAGTCAGCCTCTGGTTTTGTCTTGAAAGGAGGCCTGAAATAAGTAGAATCAGCTGTCTTGTGGCTCTCCACGGTTTTCGTGAGTGTTGAAATTCAGTCCGATGTGGCCAAACTGTACCCTAGCAAAAATGGACAGACGACTGTTGTTGCGGCCTTTGGTCGTTTCCTCCCCACAAGAGTTTTTAAACTGACAGTTCTTCGCTTTTGCGCAGAAGGAAATTGTTTTGGCATTTCTCCCTTCTGCTTTTGCGCTTAACCTCTGGGGTGGCTAGAGAAGGTGCCCCACGCGAACAGGGGACCAGCTCTGAAGCTATGGCCACCTGCTGGCTGCTCTCCTTAAGGCCATTTGCCTTGGCTGAAAGAACCTTCAGGACAGGCTTTCGGGTCAAACTTCTCTCTTGGTGGCATTTAGCTTGGGGGCGATCCGTGTAGCTTTCTCAGTTTTCAGTGGAAGGAATGGCTGGCTTTTGCTTTTGCTTTTTCATGGGCTTTTGCATAGGAGAAGCAATTCATGGCCATGAAAGGAGTCTGTAAATCCACCCCACCCTGGCCCAATGTGCTCGTGAAAATCAAATTCTCTCCCCCCAAATGGCTCCTGCTCACAGCATCCAGCTTGCTGTCTTTCCCTGCGTCTCCCCGAATGCAGCTGGGAAATTCAGGGAAACAGAAAAGAACAATATGCTTAGCACCGGCGTGCCACTTTCTGTCTTCAAAGTGTTGATGTGTGAAGTTGCCTTTCACGCCCAACTGCGCTCTTTCCTCTCCAAATGGCACTCCTATTTATGGCTGGGTAATGAGAATGTGGCTGAACTAGGGAGATCAAAGGGGGCGCCGCGACACCCTTCTCATTGAGTCTGGAGTTTGCGCCCACCGCACGTGGAAGGGCCTTGCTCTAGGAGATGGGCAAAGCCGCCTCAGCTCCTCTGGCATTCTGTAAAACCCTGGCGGGTGTCCTGAAGACTTCAGGGCCGCTGGCAGTTCTGTTTCTTGCCAGCATGAATGTTTTTGCAGATTAAAAGTTCACCTGCGAGATAAATTAGCCGGCAAGTCGAGTTAAGGTGTCTTCCCTGCTGGGCTTGGCTACCGTTACTGGGATTATGAGCTGGGAAGGAGGAGCAGGGCAAAGGGCTGTCGGAACATGTGTGTGGAGACAGAGTGTCACGTCAAGTGAGTCAGTTTGGTCTAGTGGTTAGGGAGCCAAACTCTTATCTGGGGATACCGGGTTTGATTCCGCCAGCTGGGTGGCCTTGGGCTAGTCATAGATCTGTTCTGAGCTCTCTCAGCCCCACCTACCTCATGGGGTGTCTGTTGTGGGGAGAAGAACAGAAGATTTGTCAAACCTTTAAGGTTTGAGTCCCCTTAAATGGGTGAGAAAAGCAGGGTAGAAAAGCCAACTCAATCCAAAATCTGTCTACATCAAGTAGACAAAACGACTCAGCATGTAAACCAAGGCAGACCTGTGGAAGACTTCCTTGTCTCCTCAAATGACCTCAACTCGTTGCCTCTTTGGAATTGGGGGACTGAGAGCAGAGGCATTCAGCTGTTGGGTCCCATGGGTGTAGGGGTGGGCACAAATGCAATTTCCGGGATTCAATTCAATTTGAATTGAATATCCAAACCTTTAGTTCAAGTCTAATCTTTAACATTCAAATAAAGCCAAATTCGAATTGAATTTGCAATTCAAATGTCGACAACATTTGTATGCACCTGGACGCATCTTTCCCGCATCCATACTCATTCGTACACATAGAATCATAGAATCATAGAATGGTAGAGTTGGAGGGGACCTCCTGGGTCATCGAGTCCAACCCCCTGCTCAAGGCAGGATAATCCTGTAGTTAATCCCGTATGCAACCCGTTTTCATCCCATATGGATCCGTGCAAATGTGTACGGATGCGGGAAAGATGCGAATCTGCAAGTAGACGTTGTGTATGAACCTGTACGCATGCGAATGTCTGGGTAATTCGAATGAATGGATCCAAAACTTGAAATTTGTTCAGATCTTTAAATTTGAGTTTATGGAAATTCGATTTGAATGGTGAAATTTGGCTAGAGTCAGTCGAATTTTGAATACCTTCAAATATTCATGGACACCCCTACATGCCTGTCATTTGTATATGAGACCCTAGTGGCTGCTTCCTCTGGCGAACCAAAGTTCATGAGGAAGATCTATCAGGGGTTTAGAAGGCCACACAAATGGTGGCTTGTCATGTTTTTAGCTTTGTTTTTCTCCCTCCTGTATGGATCTGGTGTTGCTCTGCTCAGCACTTAAAACTGTAGCCCCTTATTTGATGAACAGCAGATCCTATCAGCCAGCCTTGGAAATCAGGCATAATTCTGGTTTGCGTCTTGGAGATTCAAGGTGTTGACGTTCTGTCCTGGTGTGAAATTGCAGGATTTGGGCTGCACACAGTCGGCAAATCTGCTTGGTTGTGCTCAGTCCACTGCCTCCTGCCCTAAATTGTCATTGAGGAATCTTTTCCTTGGTCCCTCTGGAAGGGAAAGGCCACTTTGGTTTGGGGAGGCTTTGTCCTCAAGCTGGTTAATGGCCGTTTGGGCAGGGCCACGGTCGGTTGAGTTTGCAGTACTTTGATTCAGGGTGCTTAAGGGTTGCTTGCCTTGGTTTGTGCAAACGCCGTGTCAACACCTTGCGCTGTGTTTCAGATATGCTTTGCTAGACAGCAGCCTCAAACCACCCCTGATGGTTCATTTTTTAAAAACCACATTCCCAAATGCCAAAATGGCATCCAATTACTTCTCTCTTGCGGATCAGTTTCTCCAGGTTGCTTCTCCATCAGAGTTTATCGTGTGAACCAATCACGAAAGGCCTCTTTGGGAATAAAAGAGGGTGCCACATCCCTATCCTCATTTTTTTTTCCAAATTGACAGCATGCTCTCTCACTCTGTCTTTTTCTGGGGGATTGAGGGAAGGATCCTGCTTTGTGTATTATCTCCTGCAAAACCGGTCTTCCCTTCCTCACCATTAGCACTTCCCGAGAGAGACCTTCTATTAATTTCCATGAGTCCTGTTATGCCTTTCTAATTTTAGTTTATTTTTTTCTCCTTCCTCTGATACAGTTGCTGTTTGCCAAGTGCAATTATCTGTTATTTTGTGACTCCGTGACTTGGATACGTCCTCTTGGAACATGACCCAAATTGACTTGGTTCTCTCTTCATTTCGTATTCATAATCTGAGCTTTCTTAATGGCTCTTGCAAGCTGACCCAGACTGCTTTCCTTTATTTTATTATACAGGAAGAAGGGGGAGAAAATCACATTGTAGCATGCACCAACCATTTCCAATTAAATCACAAGCCATATGCTAAATCTTTGCTAGAAACCTGTATTCTGAGGTTGACTTCCTTCCTTCCTTCCTTCCTTCCTTCCTTCCTTCCTTCCTTCCTTCCTTCCTTCCTTCCACAGAAGAAAAGATTTTCAAGCGAGGGCCATGTTTACAAAGAAGTCTCACTGGGAGATGTGTGTCAAGTTACAACCAGGAGTAAAGCTAGAATGTTTCAGAGGACAGAATTGCTTAAAAGGAGCTCTTTCTTGTGTAAATAAACAGGGAAATACCCATGGATGAGACAAAGCTTTTGTGCAAAACATTTCCCACTTTGTGTTTCTGCCACAGGCCTGGTATGGACTGTGTGAAGCTTCAGTTTTCCCTGGGGTGGAGTGTTTGTGGAGCCAGGTCATTCTCCTACATGCAGAGACAAAAGGGCCGCAGGCTCATTTAGGGGAAAGGCACTTTGTTTTGTCTTGCCCCCTCCCCCTTTTTGCAATAATTTAGAATGGTCTATATGATTCACCCCCCCACACTATTTTTTTAACTGCATGTAACTCTGGACACACAAACACCCAGCCCTACCTGTACATTTCACGAAACTTGAAAATTTCTGTTATTTTTTGTCAGTTCCGTGGTGATGCTTTAATAAATATGGAGCAGACGGCCATTTTTCCACCCAGAAATAACAGTCAAATGAAGAAATGGCTGGTGGGGTGAGGGAAAAGAACCTTTAGCTGGGGACATTGCCTTCTCAGTAGACAGGCATGGAATGGCAACAGATAAGAAGCCGGCACAGGGGCCTGGCTGCACATCCTGAAAGTGCATTGCACAAATGCTGCCACACCTGTTGCTTCACGCATTGTGCGCCTGGAACACTTTTCGCTGCCCTTAATCCCAGTGGCTTAAAAGTATAGCTGCTGTCCCCTTTGACATAACCCTGTTTCTTCTTAGAAAAATAAGCCAACCGAGATGGGAGGCCTTTAGAATTTCCTAATGAAATTAAAAACACATCCTCCCTCCCTCCCTCCCTCCAGACACAACCACAGAGAGAAAACCCTGTTTGTTGCTGCAAAAGCTGCCCCCCCTCCCTTTTAATCTGGCATTTGCTGAACACAGTGCCTTTTTATCTTTCAATAGGAGGCTAACAGCTCACAGAAGAATAGGCCTGTTGTATTTATTAAGACTAGTAACACATGACCCATGCAAATCTTGTTAAAAGATTTATCTGTCTGGCTTCCCTGAGCAAAAAGGCTGGGGGGGGGGAGTAGGAGTAGGAGGTGCCCATCTCCATATTTTTAGCTACCCTGCCTGCTGAGCTGCCTTGATATTATGAGCTCATAATATTTCTGTTGGACTTGATTTCACATTATCTTTAAAACCTGACTCTGTAAGCGTGTAAACCTCTTAGTGGGTATTAATGCCAGAAGCGGTACATAGGGCCTTTTCCCTCTGATCAGGCAGGTGTGCCAGTCAAATTACCTGTGTTCGTTCCTTCCTTCCTTCCTTCCTTCCTTCCTTCCTTCCTTCCTTCCTTCCTTCCTTCCTTCCCTCCCCCACCCCCTAACCAATTGCAGATTGCTATGGTAGGGTTTTACTGAGCTGGACAGATGCTCACACTGTCTTGATTTGCTTTTGTGATATCTCCTTGCTCTCTCAGAGAGTTCTTTAGTGCTGTCCATCCGCTTCTGGGTCATCAGTGCCGTCCTGTGCTTCCCTCAGCTTTGTCAGGACTGATCAGTTAGTGAGTTTGCAAAATATTGTAATCTTAATATCCATTCTAGTTGTAATCCAAAGCCTCCCTTCCTCCCTCCCTTCCTCATTACCTAGATTTTGCAGCCGTACATTACCCCAAGAAAGACCACTGCTTGAATGATTCTGATCTTCATTATCAGGAGGACCATGTCACTGCTTTCTTCCTTTGGAGGAATACCTGCCTCTTTCTCCAGCATGCTGTACATGCTTGACTGAAGCACTTCCATCAAACCCTTTCTTTGCTACTTGGATGTTGATGGTGGCAACAGGCAGTCGCTCCCTTTGTTTTCCTGCGGCTTGCTTTCAGAGAGCAGGGCGTTTTTTTGTTTAATGAGAAAGGATTCATTAAGATTTACTGATCTGTGAGGAGGGTGATAGGCAGGAGCGGATTCTGCTCACTTTCTGATTGTCAAGGATGTCTGCGGGCGCTTACCTAGAACTGATTAGATACCAGGATTCATTCAGAGCCATTGAGGTGAATCAGACGATCACCCATGGCACCAAGGTAAATAAACAATACACATCGCGGTTTTCCTTGCCCTTTTAGTTACCTGAAGCATCAGGGGCTGGCCATGTGTGCATGGCAAACACCAGTTCTTCCGTTCACAGGCTTTGTTGAAGGGCAGAGATGCGAAAGCCAGACCTTTGCATTGGGCACATAGGCTCTTTGGCCGCTCTTGCAAGAATGGCGTACGAACAGGGAGCTGGCTGAACCGGTTTTTGTAAAACTTCATCCTAGCAGGGCCTTTTACTGCAGTAGCCCAGCAAAGGGATTTTCTGTCTCTTGGGACTGACATTTTTTTATCTCTTATATAATTTTATGTGTGTAATTTATCTGTAAGGACACCTGATGTACATTGCCTTAAAGGCAAGCAAAGGGATCTGTGAAGTATTTAAAATAAATTAAGCAGAGGAATTGGAGGATTCCGCAGAACTATGTCTGTCTGTCTGTCTTGAGACAGTTTCGTCTAGTGGTTAGGGAGCCATACTCTTATCTGGGAATACTGGGTTTGATTCCGCATGGAGCCAGCTGGCTGGCCTTGGGCAAGTCACAGCTCTCTTTCTGATCTCTTGCAGCCCCACCTACCTCATAGGGTGTTCTGTTGTGGGGAGAATAATAGAAATCTTTGTCAGCCACTTTGAGTCCCCTTAAACGGGTGAGAAAAGCAGGGTAGAAAACCCCACCCCACCCCACCCACACATACCCACCCACCCACCCACCCACCCACCCAACCCACCCACCAACCAACCAACCAACCAACCCAACCAACCAACCAACCAACCCAACCAACCAACCAGTGGACTTAATGGGGTCCAAGCTACGAGAAGCAAACTGTTAAGGACATAATGATATGGAAAATATTTGTTGAGTTAATAGGTCTTGATGAAATTGGAGGTGATTCTTGCTAGGAAGAGGGGAAGAACCTCCTTTTGGTGCAAACCTTCCTGATGGCAGTTTCATGTCTTGGGTAGAGACTAACTTGGCTGGTGCAGGCCTGCCTGTAGCTGTACAGGGGAGCCGCTGTGCCTTATTAATGGTGCCTTTTTAAAAGCTTGGATGGCACTAAAGCGTGGAAAGCACTTTAGTGTGCTCAAGAACATCTCAGTAAATGGCAAAGCTAGTCTGATGTTCCAGGCGCTTGGGGGACATCTGTTCCTGTGATTCAGTAGATGCTTCTGGCTTCCACTTGGTGGCTACCAGGTTTTCCTCCCTCTCACAATCTCACCAGCATTGTCTTTCTCGGAATTGCTTCTTTCCTCCTTGAGAAGTCATTCTTCAGCTTTGGTTTATCTTCCAGTTGGGCTTCTCTTTGCCAAGATTCAGGTTCCTCAGATCACAAAGAGCTATGCTGTCTTGTTTTGCATTCCGTTCCATTCCTACGCGAAACAGGAAATGGAGTTGCGGCTTTGATTTAGCTTGAGGACAGCTTGGTTGTTCCTTGTATTTTTATTGCTGACGAATCCCGTGGTGCGATCTAAATGAATTAAGAAAACCAAAGAGTCTTGAGGCCCCAAAGTTATTAAGGGCTTTTATTGTGCCATAAACTTCTACGAAGCCGAGATCACTTTGAAGTTTCTTGCGTAATTTTAACAAGCTTCGAATGGGCAAAAGCCAGGTTGCTTCACTATCTCCTTCTCCCCCCCCCTCGAAATGCTGGAATAGAGGCATATTCCAGCTAGAAAGTTAATCTGAGCAGCTACACCTGTTTTCATTTCAGGTCAGGTGTTCAAGACGGAGATCCATTTGGGCCCACGCGCCTCCTTCCTTTCCTTTTCAGTGCTGGGGTAATCAGGAAGGGAATAGAAGGAGAAGAAGAGTTAGCATTTCCACCCTGCTTTTCTCATCCATTCAAAGGGACTCAAAGCTTTTGACAAACCTATTATTCTTCTCCCCATAACAGGCACCCTGTGAGGTAAGTGGGGCTGTGAGAACCCAGAAGAGAGCTGTAACTAGCCCAAGGTCACCCAGCTGGCTTCGTAGAGTGGCTCTTTGCAGAGTATGCTTCGCCTGGATTTGTCAGTTACCGAAGGAACCCATTTAGCCTACCATGGATCCTCTCCTTCTTTTCTGGAAGAATCCTGCCTTTCTGTTCCTTCTGAGATCTTAGCAAGTATGTCTTGGAATAGTGGGTGAAGCCTCTTGAAAAACAACAGATGCCAATCTCACCTGCTGGCAGAGATTCCAGGAAGGCGGCGTGCGCACACCTCCATAAATATCTACAAAGCTTAGATTTCCTCTTCTGCTTTCGTACGTTCACTTGGGCACAAGAGGTTCCTGACTCTCTTGTGTTCTACGCACATGGCCCCCTCGTCCTTCCCCCTCACGCGCTTCTGTTTCCTCCATAGGCGTGGAGAAAATGTTCTCTCCCATGCGCCGTGTCCCTCTTTGGTGAGAGGAGACACTCTGTGGGTGAGTAGAGAGCTGGAGCCGTTTAACCCTGCCCAGCCGGGATGCCGTGATCCATGACAGCAGAAGCAGCTGTGCGGATGCTTATTTTGTGCAGTGTGGAAAAAGAGGCTGCCAGTGGGAGAGAAATTAGAGCAAAACCTAAGCAGTGGAGCTTGCCAAATGCCATAAAGATTTCTCTCTCTCCTCCCCCCCCCCATGTATTTACTTCTACTGTCCTAATCTCAGCCTTAAACATCTGGGTAAACATCTGTGTGTTTGCCAGTATGCATAATGTATTAGCACAGTTTACTTAAGACACCTCTTCCCCCCTCCCCCACAACAACAACAACCCAAACCATCACATAGATCTTTTTTCATATTGATGTTTAGTTTTATGGTTCCATATCATTCCGGTGCAATTATGTATAAAGCAGCAAGTGTGCTTAACCCGCCTTGCAACATCTGTGAAAGAGGAGTTACGTTAAGTAAGCGGATTAGCGTGGCGTGCGTGATGAGTTTCAGTAAACGGCGTGTGTGACCCCCATCAGGCTTGCAAATATAAGGGAGCCTGCTCAGAATCCACTGGAGGCAGAATTGTCATGAAGTGGAACCATGGCATTGCTAGAATGGGTGGCTGGGTACGTTAGAGAGAGGCGGGAGGCCCCTAAGGGCCATTTGCAGGGAAGCGGGAGCAGATGAAGGTCTTGCCTTTGTCTTCTCCTTGAAAGGCCCAGAAGCAATTGGTGGGCCACTGTGTGAAACAGGATGCTGGACTAGATTGGCTGTGGCCTGATCCAGCGGGGCCACTGTTATTTCCTTATAGACAAATTCATGGAGGACAAGTGTTTCAATGGCTATGAGAATAGACAAACGAGGGTTGCCTCCTGTTTGGATAGGTAGATGGGATGCCTCTAAGGGTTGTTTGCAAAGAGTTGAGAGCAGGTGAAGGTTTTGTCTTCATATTCTGCTCGAGATGCCTAGAAGCAACTGGTGGGCAGGACTCCTCTTATGCTCTTATAAAGTAGATAGGACTTTTACACAGTACTTCGCTCCAAAGCTTCTGCGCTTTCTTGGTAGGAAATGCAAAGCAGGGGTTTCAACTTTCTGGGTTTTTATGTATGGTCTGCTTCCAATAATTATGGATCAGCACGATATCCCTGTGCGCTGCTCTTTAGCTGGACAATTTGAAAAGAGTATTGATTTTCTGTGGTGAGTGAAAATTATTGTCCAGAACCCAGGCAAGGAAACTTGGCAGGCATTGATTTTGTTTTTTTTAATGTAGCAAAAAAATTAAATAAGCCTTTCTGATCGCAGTAGCCTCCGTGGTTTCTTAATTTGCAGAATATTCTTTTGCATTGAAGACTTTTGCTACATGATCTCTTTCATCCCTTTTTAAACATATTGTCATGAAGTGGACTGTTCTCATAGACCAGTGCTGTCCTCGTAAGGTCAGCTGGCAAATGGCTAGGAGCACCTATAGTCAGCCTTGGCTTGTTAAGACAACTGAAGGCCCTTACTTGATGGAGACTGTCTGAGTTCAAGATTGGATTACTGTAGTGTGCTGCATGTGGGACTGCCCTTGAAGACAGAATGGAAGCCTCGGCTAGTCCAAAAGGTTGCCGCTAGAATTGTGGCTGGCATTTCCAGTTACAATTACCCCATTCTTAAAGAGCTGCACTGGCTTCTGGTCAGTTTCCAAGCCCAGTTCAGAGTTTTACTATTGACCTGTGAAGTCCCAAATACTTGAAAGTCCCATACAGACCTGCGTGCCCACTAAGATCCGTAGAGAAAAGCCCTCTTGGTCATACCATGTCTCTCGGAGGTTTGTGGTAAAGGTAGGAGCAGGGCATTTTCCGTGGTGGCCCCCAAGTGAGGAACAGCCTCCCCAATGAGATTTGCCAAATATCTATGCCTGATTCATTCAGACACCAGGCAAAGACATCTTCCCAGGCCTTCAGAGAGCAAGTGAGAACTCCACATTTTGAAATGTTTCTGGAGTTTTCTTGTTCCTAGACATTTTACCGTTTTTATTTGTGTTTGTTATCTGCTTTTTGTTTTAGATGTATTTTTTTTTCATTTTTAAAATTGTAACAATCCCTGAGATTCTGTTATTGGGCAGCGTAAAAATCCAAATCACTGAATGGAAACTTGGGTGTGAAGAGTGAAGTTAATGCATTAAAAAGAAACAGACCGAAAGAGGTATGCGTTGACGTTTATTCCAGCAGGGTCCAGATTTAGCAGAAATCATGAAAGATGACTGTTGCTTGTTTGTCTCCCCCCCCCCCCACTTGTTCTTGCTGAAGCAGTAAAAAATTTGAATGCTTGGTTACCTGAGTTCTCTGCATGCTTTAATTTTGTTGAGTAGTGTTTGAACTGTACTGGCGTTCCCCTGGCCCTGGGTGGAAAATTTAAAATAGAACACATTGTTTCTTGCTGCTATCACTGTAAACTTCCTGGCATGTTCAAAGATCTGACTGATCCTCTGTGACAAGCCTGGGAAATACGATTCCCCCCTGAAGTAGTGAGACTGGTGGTGCACATTGCAAGATGCTTCTAATGAGATATTGGCACCTGCTTATTAATGCATAATGATAGTTTAGATCACACGTCCTCTGCGCTAAAGTGCATTGCATGGGGACTGAATCTCCCTACGCCAAGTTGCCTCTTCTGCTCAGTTTGCAAAAGCATCTTTGTATTTGTGTATACCTGAGCACTGTGGCAGTGTTCAGAAGGTTTTTTTGTGTCTTTTGTTTGTTTGTTTGTTTGGGTATTTTTAGGGTTTTTTTTAATGATTCTGTTTACAGAAGGAGTTTTTTCTCCTTCTCACCCATTTAAGGGGACTGAAAGTGGCTGACAAAGCTTTTCTATTCTTCTCCCCACAACAGAACACTCTGTGAGGTAGGTGAGGTTGTGAAAGCCCAGGAGAGAGCTGTGACTTGCCCAAGGTCACCCAGCTGGCTTCATGGGGGAGGGCGGAATCGAACCTGGTATTCCTAGATAAGAGTCCGGCTCCCTAACCACTAGACCAAACTGGCTCACTAGGAGTAGCCAGAATGTGCGTATCAATAGCTTGAAGTTGGAATGTGTTGCTTGAGAATTTGGAGAAGCTGTGGCTCATCCTACCGCTTTTGATCCACAGATTTGAAAATAATATTTAGACTTACAACTGTCCTGCACCCAAGAGCATTCACAGAGCTGGCATAATTCGTAATGGGAAAAAAAAGACTGGTAAAGTATATTTGAGCGCAGGGGAGCAGATTTCAAATGGCTTGAAAATATAAAGACAATGCCAAAAGTGATTTACAGTTGGACCCCTGTATCCACTGATTCAGTAACCATGGTTTCAGTTAACCACAGGAGAAAGAACATCAAATAAACTCTCCTGTGGTTGATTTAGTTTTCTGTAGCTTCACGTGCCCTCCTTGGCTCCTTTGGTTGAAGAAAGGGACGCAAGTGCTTTCTACCTGTCTGAGCAAGGGTGTCCCTGAGTGTGGCTTGCAGTGCAGGCAACTGTGTTCTTCCTCTTTCAATCGCAAGGAGACCTTCACCTAGAAATGGTCATGACGTGGTGCAATAGACGAGGGGGAAAATCCTGGTTTGTTGGCTGTTCCTGTCTAGATTACTGTTGACAAAGCTGAGTTTGGGTTTTGTCACACTCTGGCTTGGTTGAGGGTGACAGGATGCTTCGGGAAACACAACAAACATGCGCACCACTGTTTGACAGAGGCTAATTACATTTGGGTTGCGCTGTCTGTTCCTTTTGTGTTCAGCTTGTAGTAATTCCCCATGTTTCCCCCCTCCCTGTTTCTTGGCAGAAAGTAACATGCTGGACACATTTGATCATGACCTGCTGCCCTTCTCTGTGCCACAAACCCATTGCAGATAGTTAGGTGCGAGTCATGCTTCCACGCTGCCTCCCTTTGGAGGTGGAAGGGAAAAAGACGGTCATGTTGGTTAATACTGCAGATTGGACACGTAGGGGAGGCCCAGTCATTGGTTTCCAGAAATAAAAGGCTGTTCTTGGGAAAGTGCCACTCAGAACGCGAGCAGAGTCTTCACCATCCTGCTCATAAGATCCCATCAGCGGCGAGTAGTAAGCTGCCGGCGGGTGATAGAGTCCCAAAACCTTTGAGGAGGGGCAGGTTAGTGGGGCCAGGTGTACCATAGTGAGAAGAAAAGACCTGAGCTTGTACAGTAAGGACCAGCTGAGTCCTGACTTAACTCCTGCGATGAATTGAGACGGCAGCAAATTTTGCTATATTTTACTGCACTCCAGAGGGCCAAGCCATGCAGGGAACAAGATGGCATCCAGGACCCGAGTGAAAGCATGCGGCACTTGCTTTGTCCTTGCTTCCTCTCACACGGCGAGCACACCAGTCATAAACAGGCGTTTTAATTAATAGAGACAAGGAGTAATCCTGATTATAAAATTGAGCAATGCCATCTGCTCCTTGGGGGTGGGCAGGGGAAGGAAGGGAGGAAGCAAGCAAACAAAGATGCGCATGAGTCGAGCTGGGGGTGGAGTTGAGTCTTAAAGGACTGGCACTGTTGCTGGGAGGGAAAAGCAGTTGGGATTGGGACATGTGCACAAAGGAAGCTTTAATAGGATTCTTTTGAGGATTAAATGCACTCCCAAAGATTTTGTGCTTACCTTTTCCCAGTTGGATCTTCCAGTTACATCAGTGTGCCCTGGCACACGCCTTCTCTTACAGTGGTGCTTCTCAGTACTGGATGTGCTTCTCTCTTTTCGGAGGACCCTTAGTCCATGCCTTTGTAGGGGGCTGGAGAAGTAGTTAAAGCAAGAGTTTCCTTCTCACTTAATGGGACTCCACGAGCCTTAAGTTGTCGTCAATCCCAGGCCCTTTAGTCTGGATCACGGGCCTCCTATCTGCATGCTGATGCGGATCAAGGACACCCCGCCCCCTCTTAGTCCTCTTCCATCAAGAGACCCTTAATCCAGATCTCTTGTGGGCCAGTTTAATCTCTTATTCCACGTCATGGGAGGTGTGCATTTGGCATGCCTCCATGATCTGGCGATATGGTGGAACTGCTTAACCCCTCCCCTCAAGCCCGGAGAACTAGGGTGGGCAGATGTAACGCTTGCATTGGCTTTGCAGCCGCGGGAAGATGTAGGCCGAATCAGCACTTCAAATGCGGACAGCGCCGATCCTCCCTATGCCACCTCATGATCTGAATCAGTGGGTCCAGTTATTCCAGATCTGCTGATCCAGATCAAATTGAGGTTAGTGCAGAAAAGGCCCTGGTGTCCCCATAACCCTTTGTGAGCCAGTTTGGTTGAGGGTTTAGGGAGCCAAACTCTTATCTGGGAATACTCGTTTTTTGCTGTCACCATCCCTGACTTGAACTGCCCAATTCACATGCCCTTTTGCCATGCCTTTCCTTCTTCCCCTTGAAGTCTTCCTTGGAACCAGTTTTCTCTCTCTCTTTGATCTTTGGGTGGCCTTTCTTGCTCCATTCCAAGGACGTGTCCGATCTTTTGCCCTTTCCACTCCTCTGGGAGGCGTAAACCAGAAGATTTTCACAGTCTGTGCATCTTGGCCCGGGCGAAAGAATTTCGCCCATGCACGGGGCTGTACGTTTGCCGGAACGTCTGCAGAGAGGACCGGTTTGGGGGACTTCCTTTTGCTCATGCCCAGAAAATCTGCATTGTGTGACTATGACCGAAGGAGAGAGCAGCCGCTGTTTCCTCTGGAGCCTCCACTGCTACAACCGCTAGTATTTTCTTCCCTTGTCTTTGCCCCCGGGAGCGAGAGCCCGAGGAGGAGAATAACTGTGAACAGATGGATTTAATCAATCCAGAGAGGTTATTTGAACAAGTGCTTGGTGCACGGGGGGAGTTCTCTAGTGTTTCAGCACGCGCAGGTGGAATTTAAGTACAAAGAGCACCTTGGGAGTGCCCTATGTGCTGAGATGTCGTGCTCGCCTGTTCATAGGCCTCGCTTTTTTGCTTGCACTTGCCTTTTTCTTTCTCTCCCACCCACAACCGTGTCGGCATTTTTCAGCATCTCCTTCGTCCGCCCTTTGCAATCTCTTGCGGGGCTTGGCAGGCTTCTCCTTCCCCTCCGTCCCATCAGGTTCTTGCATCCAAGGAGACTTGCAAGCAGTTCTTTGGGAGCTGTCAGGAGGAAGCAAAGGGATCCCCAAGCATATGGGATTTGTCTGTGAAAGCCTCTTTGTGTGCCAGAAGTCGTCTCTGGGGGAAGCCCTCCTGGTTGTCCCACCACCCTCAATAGTGAGGCGGGTGGGCACCTGGGAAAGGGCCTTTTCGGTAATGGCCCCCAGGTTATTGAATAGTCTCCCCCTCAAAGTGTGTCACACCCCTTCTCTGTATACATTTAGGAAGGTGGTGAAGACGCACCTCTTTGCCGTGGCGTTTGGCTAATGTGACCATTCCCTCCCCCACCGTCCATAAATATTAGTATTTTAATATTTAGTATACATTTTTAAATATGTAGGATTTCTTAAGTGTTTTAATGGATATCACTGTTTGTTGTTTTAAAACTTGTAACCCGCCCTGAGACCTATGAGTATAGGGCAGGATAGAAAAATAAATGGAGGGAGGGAGGGTTGGATAGATGGATGGGTGCCCCCAGCTGAGATGATGGCAGATCTGGAAGTGCCCATCTCGATTTGCGCAAAGACTCTGAGTCCCGCAGTTCACTCTGGTCTCTTTGCCGTGTGAAGGTTCTGCCTTCCTTGTGGGTCTGGCACACGGCTTGTAGAAGCATTCAGCGGAAGGGCTGGCAGTTTATTAGGACTAGACAGCATCTGGGAAGACGACGAGAGGCCGGCGAAGGCTTTTGCTGCCAGCGCCAGTGCATCTCTTTACATTACACGCTGGCACGCAGGGGTGCCGTAACCTTTTTTTCCCTTTTGCTTGAGCGGCGCGCTTAAGGATTCCTTAGCTGGTGCAAAATTCTGTTTAGTCAAAGGCTTTCCGTGGCAGCAACTGCCAGCGATTCCAGGCCAGCTCCTTCCTCAGCTGGCTCCAGCTCAAAAAACCCATGTCATACATAACCTGTCAGTCCGGATTGCTGGGCTGGAGATTGACAGGGAAGCCGTCCTTGGCGAAAGGCTTCACCTCGAACCGTGAGAATGGCAGGGTTGAACAGTCGGTGCCAGTGCCCCCCTGATTATAGCCTTTTCCTTGGCGGGAGATGGGCGGCCTTGTGAAGCGGGTTCCCCTTTCCCCCACTGCCCTGCTTCATAGCCAGTGACACCTCGTGTGGCCGGAGGTAGGAGCACAGAGGCCGTTGTTGCATGCAGAGTCCCAGATCTGTGCCACCATGGTTTTCCTTCTCCAAGCATTCCATCCACACGGAGGCTCAGAGGCCGGGAGGGTCAGCTCTCTGCTCTGCGGACAAACTTGGTGTTGGGGTGGCAATGGGGAACGCGGCGCTTAAGCGATTTGTTGCGTCTCCTTACCTTAAACCGGCTGTCGCACGCCCTCTCCCTCGAGTCTGAAAGCTGGCCTGTTGTTTCCTTGTGTCTTTCCATTTGCCCTCTTCGGTTTCCTGGTGACGGTGTGCTTATTCCGGAATGGCCAAAACTGGTTTAGGGTAGGGCGGCATGGCCACCTTGCAACCCAGTATGATGCCCCTGCTTCCTAGTGGGGATCGGGGTGCCAATAGATCTACTTCTCCCAAAGACAGGGAACAACCTGACTTTCAGAGGTTCTCTGCCCACGGAGGGACTTAGGAGTATGCGTTCTGTTCCCATTGTGCCAGCGTGTGTCGTCACAGCATTGGAATTCCTTGGGCTCCATTTTAGGGATTTCTCCTGTCCTTCAGCTGCCCCAACAAGTGGCTCTGTTGTCTGTTAAGGGGCTTGCCTGGCAGGAAAAGGTGAAAATGGAGGGCAGCATACTACGGCTGGGTTAACACAGGTCCTCTTTCTCCCCCGCATCATCTCAGCAGGGATTTCGTCCCTCATAACTCCGTTGGGAGCTGGGCCACAAGAGGTAGATATGTCTCAATCCGTAAGCGGGCTTTCGGAAGGGATGTCTGCTTTCGTTTGCTAGCAATCTTGTGTAACGATGTGTACAAATGCTTTTTTTTTTTGGTATTTGATTAGTAGCCAATCAAATGTTAGAAAATCTGTGTTTGTACAAATAGATCCCCTTGAAATGTGGTAGGATTTTATCCAATACGAGTATATTTGTGCAAATTTGTACAATATCCGATCTGAACGCATACGTATCTGATCCATATACTGTAACAAATCCACTCTGAAAGCGTTAAATGCGACCTGAATCCAGTTTTAATCCACTCTCGATGCATGTCTAATGCACTCTGGATCTGTTGCAGATCCGTGTGTTTGATTGAATCCCGGTCCTGAAAACGGGTCCTTCTACAAAGAGATTTCATGGCCGACGTTGTATGTTCAAGGCTGGGAACCAGAGAAGGCCTTGAGCAGAACATGATATTAAAGCATAAGCTCTGATCAGATCCTTTGTGGTTATTGCATGATAAGCTGTTTCGCTGTATGTAATTCTCATTTTCCTCTTCTCCGTGGTCCGATGGTCAACGTTTCTTCCTTCTGTTTCTCTCTCTTTGTTCCAGAGCCTTTTTAAAGCGCTGGGGTTGCTGGAGTGGTTGAATTTTTCCTAGAATTGAGTGAGAAATTCAGAAGACTGAAGCCCAGGTTGACTGTCTACCTTTCACGGAGGCCCAGCCGTGAGAGGACAGAAGAAGGCACCTGGCGAATCATGACAGCGGACAAAGAGAAGGACAAAGAGAAAGAGAAGGACCGGGACAGGGATCGGGACCGGGAGCGAGACAAACGCGAGAAGGCTCGAGAAAGCGAGAATTCGCGGCCTCGCCGGAGCTGCACCCTGGAGGGCGGGGCCAAGAATTACGCAGAAAGCGACCACAGTGAAGACGAGGACAATGACAACAACAGTGCCACCACTGAGGAATCCACGAAGAAGAACAAGAAAAAGCCTCCCAAGAAGAAATCTCGCTACGAGCGGACGGAAAATGGGGAAATTACTTCTTTCATCACGGAGGATGATGTGATCTACAGGCCTGGAGGTAAGAGCGAGGGAGAGTGAAGGAAGGGAAGAGGAAAAATACAGGGGATGTCAATTACACATTGTTTTTCTAGCAGAAAAGAGACGTTTGGCTTGTACTTGTTCTGCATTACCATAATTCACCAGGAATTAGATGTTTATCTGTGTCTTCTGATAATTGCTGTTGAGATACCTTGATTAAAAGTGAAGCTAAACATAATTTTCACGCAGAAATAACATTTGAGGGGAGGGATAAGAGTACTGTAGAACTGGCTTCTGGATAAACGTTCCTGCTACAGTGAAGCAAGCACTGGCGATATTTAAGAAGCACATTATAGCGGTCCTGCAATGCCTGTTGCTTTGATCCTTTGTTTTTGTTTTGCTTGGAACAGCCTTTCTCATTCACATGGCTGGAGACTGTAATAAACTGAGCCAAGCTGTTTTCATTCAACATGGGATGGTCGTGCGGCATTTAGGCCTCTTCAGCCTTGAAAGATGGAGTTTTAAGAGGCGCGGGATTGAGTCATGCACAGAGTAGAAAAGGTGAATAGAGGAAAATTATTTCCTCTATCACAGAGCACTAGAACCATGGGGTTCTAGTTGAAGGGCAGGAGAGTCAGGATTGAGAAGAAGTGGTATTTTTTCTCCCAGAGGGTCATCAGAATATGGAATTTTATAATAGGAAAGGTGGTAATAGCAACCAGCCTATGGATAAACCACTGGGTATGATAAGCTGTGGCCTGATCCACCGGTTCTCCTCTTAGGTTCTTATATGGAGTCCAAAAGGACTGCTGTGGAGCATGGGACAGAGCACAAGAGCAGGATCCAAAATGTAATGTTTTCCTGCTTCCCTCTCGTCTGCTAGCACTGGGAAGCAAAGAGAAAGAATACGTTTGTCTTGCGTAATTGCAATAATGTAATCAAACTGGAAGGCTGTAACAAAGGATTAGCAGAAGGGGAGAAATTTGAAAGAAGGAATGTGTTTGCACTGAGACATCCAGCTTGCACTGAGGTCCAAACGTAAGAGGCCACAAGGGGGAATGGTTCCAGACAGCACAGGTCACCGGAAGGGTGATGCACCTAGACCAGGTCAGGTCTAGAGTGGGTATAGATACAAAATCCAAGAGGTGTCTGGGGCCAGAGCCATTGTGGAATGTTTCACAGGTAAGGGTGCCTTGTGACATCAGTTCAGGTGGTTGGAAGAATTGTGAGACCCTCAACACTTGGGCCTCTCTCTGCCTTTTTAGTAGCCCTCTGGCTCTCCTCTGGAAAAAAAAAATTCTGCAACACCTCCCCTGATTCGCGAGGTGGGCGTGGGGCTCCTCTTCCCACCAGGATGTGAAACATTTCTGATTCCGTTACGAGAGGGACGGGTTTACAACTGCCGGCTGTGTTTGTCATCTGCTGCTTGCTGAAATCATTGGCATGCTGCAGGAGTCCTGTGGGAAGGAAAGACTGATGTGCTTTTCAAAAGAGGAGAGGAAAAACACCCATGGAAATAAATCACCAGAAACAATTTTTGTAATGCGTCGTGTTAGGAGAATGCTGAAAGGCCCACGCTTGCTCCGAGACCCAGACAAATGTTAATGGCTTTTAAGATAGGCATGGTGGATTTGACGGGAAGGCAGCCTGCTCCCCCGTAGTCAAGGCGAAAAGCGTGACGGCCTCAGAACCAGGGCGGCTGCCGAATCCTTTGCTGTAGTTGCAGGAGCAAAAATGAGAAGACAGGTCGCTTGATGGCTCTCTCTTCCCAAGGAATACGCTGCCCCGTCTTCAGATGGCACAGCACTCTGGATGGTAGACGCTTGGGAGGGTGGACCATGGCGGTCTCTCCCCCAAAACTGGTAATTTGTAGTGAGTTCATGGTTTGGAGGTGTGAACATTAAATAGGACTTCCTGGGTAGTAACTAGAGGCTCCTTTTCTGTTATATCAAGTCCCCCCTCCCAGCAAGGCCTAGATATTTTGGGAAATTTCAGCCCAGGGATGGCAAACCAGGGGCAATTTCACACATTAAGCAACATCTTTCCCTTGTCCATGACAGCTGGCTGTTCCTATGGGACTGGATATCGGCAACATACGAAAACCCTTCCTTCTTTCCTCGCAGCTGATGTGATCTGCTTTTTACTTCCTATGCCAGGTTGAGAAGGAAATGTTCCGCGACTCCCTGCTGCTTGCTAATGCCAGTTTGGTCTTGTGGCTAGAGTCCCAGACATGTGCCTGGAGGATTCTACTCGACTTCATGAAGCCGGCTGGGTGGCCTTGGGCTAGTCCCAGCTCTCTCTGAGCTCTCACAACCCCACCTACCCCACAGAACGTTTGTCAGCCACCTTGAGTCGCCTTTAGGGCGAGAAAAGCTGTGTATATAAACCAGCTCTTCTTCTTAAACTATAGCAAAATGCTAAGGTATAGGATCATCCCCTGTTGCCTTGGACAGAGAAAATTCTCAGCTACCTTTGATAGACAGTTACACAGGTTAAAATTGACCCATTTCCTTGCTTTACCAGCATGCTTAGAGTCAGTTTTGAGTGTGAGTATATTGCTGGTTTGTCTCCTGTAGATCATGATAAGAAGGAGGGTCACTTCTGAAAGAGAAGAACTTTGCAGGCTGAATCTGGATTAAAGCCGTTAAGTGGCAGATAGACGTGTCTGAGCAAATTGTAAACAACCCTGTGCAAGGCTAAGGAAATAACAAGGTGCTGTATTGGAAAAGTGGGTGGTTGTATTGGAATGACAGGCTGGCAGGTCCTGCCCGAGGTGATGAGAGGTGCCCAGCTAGGTCTGCACCAGTCGCTGTGGGGAGAGGCAGAAGCAGATGTTTGATCACTGGGGTGTTTCTGCTTCTCCCTCACTTCCGATTTCTTGAAGCCTTTCATTTGCAGCCTTGAGGCTGGAGCTTAAGATGTCCCTGATTGAGGGCCTTTTCCCACCAGGGCTTAGAACCCTTCTAAGACACCATTAGGAACCCTTTTAGTTCCTGATTGGTACCAATTGGGAAGGCCCTATCCCCACCTGGACCCCTTGAGGGCCACATCCCAAGGCCTTGTCCCCACAAGGGCAGGGGAAACCTGGATTTAACGGGTCCTTCAGGCCCTTAAATCTGGATTTTGGGTGGACCTGATTAAAGGTGTCCACAGTGGGGTCTTCAGGCATTTTCAAAATCCAGATCTCCAGGAGGACCTCATCTCAAAGATCCAGATCTTTGACTGTGTGTGGAAAAAGGGGGCGAATTTGGGGGCCTGTGTGTTAGCGACAGGATGTGCTGTAAGTTGGGTCAGTGTTGGGTCAGCCTCCGTTTGTTGGGTCAGAGGTCCAAGGGCTGCCGGATTGCATTATGGCCAGTGGGGAACGCCTTTCGACATCTGTTGCTTGTAAGATGCTCGGTGTGGAAGAGGCCTGCTCACACTGGAGGAAAAGTGGGGAAAGCTCCCTGGCTGGCGACGCCGCCCCAAAAGCATTAGAGAAATAAACACAGCCAGGGAGCTGTGGCCGGCATTTACGGAAATCGGCCAAAGGCCGAGGGAAGCCACACTTTGATCTGCTAACAGAAGGTGCTTTGCTGAACTGGAGGGAGGTAATTAAAAAGCATGGAGAACAGCTTCTGAATTGTGTGTACAGCGTTGCCTTTGTTGGGTACGAAGAACATGAAAGGCGCCTTCTCTGAGGATCTTGCAGATTAAATGAGAAGTTGATGTTGGTTCCTCTGATGGGCGGAACGGACAGGCTGGCGGTGTGATAGGCATCGAGAGAATCCTGTTTGTGCTCTGTGCTTTTGCCAGATTTCCTGATTTCTACTGTTTTTTCCATGTGCTTTCTGGGTGTCTGTTTGCAGTATACGCCTGCCGCTTATGAGATGCAATGTTGCAAAATGTGCCTTGTTCACCATCCAGTTCCTTATCTTCAGCCAGTGTTTATCCTGTCCCACATCAAGGAGTCGGTCAGTCTCTGGTGCTTTCTGTTTTGCTCTTCTGCTTTCCAACCTTTGCCCCTTTTGCTTTCGTCAAAATAGCTCGGTCACAGTAACGAAATTGATTTACCGCCCAGCGCACGTTTCCAGATTTACCATCCGCCTTGCCTTTTCAGTGTGAAAGGGCTGCCGGTCTGTTCCCCCATGCAAAGCAGTCGAAATGGCTTTGCCACCCCCTTGGTGTTAGTCAGATGAGCCGGGGTTAGAACATTGCCGCGAAATGGCCATCTGGCACGCAGATTGGGAACTACGGAACCGAGAGAAAGCCCTCTTAGATTAAGCCGATGCATTATTAATCTGCAATGTATTTTAATTTTGTTGCGTTTACAGCCCACCCTAGGTAACAAGGTAAAAAAAAAAATTGCATGTGGGGAGAAAAGGCCAATAAAATTTGGCAGTATTTAGAATTCAGTCGAAAAGCACATTGCTGCAAAGAGATAAGCAGAAGAGCAGCAGACAGTAATAAAAGCAAATTGAGGTATGTAGTTCCTGCCCCATGGAAGAAGTACTTGGTACTGCGTGAAAAAGTGCCCCTGTGTCATAAGAAGATGCGGAATAGTGTTTGATTCTGAGAACTCCCACAACACTGGAGAGTGCAGGCCTTCCATAACCTTCGAGTGACAAGGAGGAATCTTGGCTTATCCCCGGGTTCTGCGTCTCTCCTTGCCACATCAAGGGCAGGCATGCCTATTTCTTGGCTTGAGGATTTCCAGCACATGGCCAGTTTGCTCATTTTCTGTTAACCAGCCTAGCCAGTTAGCTTTCTGGACAACTAGTTGGCTTCTGGACGGTCACAGTTTTGTTTGAATTTTTGAAGGTCGTTTACTGTGATGTTGGAGGGCTGGGGAAAAAAATGATGTTTTCTTCTTCCCCCTAGTAGCCAATTAGATGGTGTACAAATTATGGTGTAAGACTAGAACACAATCTAGTAGCAATTAGGGTACATTCCAGTTGTGTATTTTCTGTGGTAAAAGGTCTCTTAGATAAGAATATAAGAGAAACCCTGCAGAATCAGTCCACAGCCCACCTAGTCCAGCATCCCGTCCCACACAGTGGCCCACGAATTGCTTCTGGACATCTCAATCAGAAGACAAAACCTTCATCTGCTCCTGACTCCCTGGAAATGGCCATTAGGGGCTTCCTGCCTGTCTCCCAAACCTGGACATGGTACCTAGACACCCATTCTGGATCAAACATAAGACAAGCCCTGCTGGATCAGACCACAGCCCATCTAGTCCAGCATCCTGCTCCACACAGTGGACCAGAAATTGTCCATGGGCATCTCAAACAGAAGACAAAGGCAAAACCTGCTCTCGAATCCCAGCAGATGGCCTTTGGAGGCATCTTTCCTGTCTCTTCAACCTGGAGGTGGTGCCTAGGCATCTGTTCTGGATAAGAACCTAAGAGAAGCCCTACTGGGTCAGGCCACAGCCCTTCTAGTCCAGCATCCCGTCTCACACAGTGACCCACCAGTTGCTTCTAGACAATACACACGGAAGACAAAGGTAGTCCTTCACCTGGCCTTCAGAGGCATTCTGCCTGTCTCTCCTACTAAATCTTATTTTTCCCAAAGAGCCCTTGTTGTACAGAAGGGGAGAGGTCTGCATTCACCTTCACCAATACCTTTCCTTGGTCTGCAACACGGCAAAATTGAGGCCTTTCTCCTTCAGCTATGGATCCAGTCACCAGATAGGGAAGTCCTAACATATCCTTCTGGAGTCTGGCGTGTTTTGATAGTCGGCTGGAGCTGAAGGGAATGTGAGTGTGAACCATCAGTTCTCTGGCGCACAGGGCAAAGGAACATGTCTTCCCATGCTCTCAAAATTCCTTTGTCCCGAAAGCAAGGCTGGCAAATCAGTAGTTAAATAGGATCACAGGCATCTCTTAGGGAAACTGGTGGGTTCCTTTCCCAACCCAGCTTTTAGGATTCCCCGTAGAGGCAGGTCACAGGACATTCCGAAAAGATCTGTACGTGCCTTTCAGGGCTTTGTTCCTTTCTGCTGCCTTTTGTTTTGAGTATGAGCCCAATATAATAATATTTGCTGGTTCTAGAATGGCGCCTGGAATTCTTAGAGTTGTACATGGCAGAACAAAAGGTAAAATTGGGGGAAAGGTTGTGGGGGGGGGGAACTGCATTCCTGTAGTGTTATCTCTTATCCTTGGCAAGCTGGAAAGGAGGGCACTGTCATTTTTGCTCTGGCTATCCAGAACCATTTAAAAGGATCTACAAGGATTAAAAGGATTTGTGAGGATTCATTCCAACAATGGCATCAGCAGCTATATAAGCAGCAAACAGGACAGGAGGTGGAACAACACTCTGCGTGGGGACGGGGGGAGAGGAAACATTCCATTTTGGCCACAGGAAATGTTCAGAGAGTACCTTCCCCAGCCTTTACTTTGTATTGAATTGAATTGAAGTGTGGCCCCCATTTTTGATTATTCAGTTGTCCTAACATGTTCCCTAAACTTCAGATGGCTGAAGGGGATTTCTGTCTTGCATGATGACCCAAGAGGGGTGTGTGCCTCCCCATGATGAAATGCGACCCTCTGTCCCTGCTTCCGAATCTTGTTTAAGGAGGCAAGTTGAAAAACCAAACAATTCTCTATGGCTGTATTTTCAGGGGTGCAACGGTTTGGCGGGGCCAAAGGCTGAGACACAAGTTTTAACTAGAGGTATGCATGAATGCAGTTTCTGGGATTCGATTCAAATTGAATCCAATATCCAAAAATTTGATTAGATTTGAATCATTAAAATTTGAATGTATCCACATTCAATTCGAATTAAGCAAATTCAAATATTCATTTGAATTTTCAATTTGAATTTGCACTTATGAATGTCACCAACATTTGGATGTGCAGGGGTGGCATCCCGTACGCATCCTGTAGTTATCCTGTATGCAACCTGGTTTTGTCCCGTATGGATCCGTACAAATGCCTACAGACGAGGGAAAAATGTATACATGCAACTATGCATCGTGTACGAACCTGTACCCATATGGATGTCTGAATGATCTGGAATTATTTAAAAATTAAAAATTCATTCAAATTTGAATTTACGCACATTCAATTCAAATTCAGTTGTCGAAATTTTGAATTACTTCGAATATACCTGCAGATCCCTAGTGTTAACAGTATTTTTTTTATTATTTTTAATTTATTACAAACATTATCATTGAAATACAAAGTGTCAACAAACGGATCCACACACCAAGAAACCGAAAGGATACAACTTATTAACAACACTGTTGAGAACAAAACACAAAACTTCACGCTGATCTCATAGAATTTGAATACGTATATACAGTCTAGGTTATATTACGAAAGTGATCCAAATGTGGGAAAGATATACTAAGCCTGTTGTTGAGGAAGATTAACGTAAAAGGAGAAAGGCGACGTAGATGTGTCTTCATTCTGGCCGATTTCAGGAATGTGAACCATTTCTCCAGGAACCAAGATTGTTCTGAAGAGTCCAGCATGATGAGATCATTGAAAATGCTTGTCCAAATCCTTTGGAACCATAGATCTACTGATAGTGGAAGAAACTCTGAGCCATTCCTCTTGAAGGGCAGTCTGGACAGCTCAAATGGCTTCTGTGTGTCGTAACCCTCTGTATATGTCTACATGTCTGTAAAGATCTCTGGAAACTGGTGTAGCGGACCAAGGATATGCAGGCATCCATGTAGACAATTTCAACTGGCAAGAGTACACCATGATAGGCAAGACTCCCGTAAGCTTTCAAGGACCGCAGTCCAGCTGATCAAGTCCATACAATCCTAAATACACCTTTATGCTATGTGTGGCATGCATAGAGCGGTGGGACATGCATGCATAGTTGGTCTGCAGCATTGGTAAAAATGTGGACTTTATTGAAGTTACCATTTCTGGGATGGAACGGCCCTGTCTTCCGGTCTCAGAAAAAGTCAGGAAACGGGAAAGGGTGAGAGGTGAGTCTGGAAACTACCTGAGATCTTGCTGTGCCTCACGTCCACGCCCAGTGTGATGGCCTTCCCCTCTTGGGTGCCTCAAGGAGAAAGGGGCTGAATGTTCTTTCTTGCCTTCCAGAGAGGGATCCGCACTTCATCTCCCGCCCTTCTGAGGCAATGCCACGGGCCTGGTTTTCTTTTCCTTGCCAAGGTGTGGCCCATTAATTGCTCTGGAGCCGCCTGGATGCAGGCCTCAATTACCGAAGGACGGCTTGCAACAGGGAGACGGGAAAACCTCACAGCGAAGGGCCCATTTCTTGCGTGGCCAAGTGCTTATTTCTTGGGGAGACGGGGTGGAGGCCTGGTAATCGAGTGCCGGAAGGCTGTAATTTGTGCCTTTGTTTGCACCTCTAATGGGTCCTCCAGCCCAAGACGAGCTCTTCACGCAAAGCCACAAGGCTTGCTCTTTGCTGCAAGGTGGGAGGGAGAAAGCTTTTTGAATGTTGAAGCTCCTGCTGCTTCTGGAGAGCGTGTAGGAGGGAGGGAGAGCAGCACCTGCAGGCAGTAATACAACCTTGGCAGCAGGCTCTTTGGGGGACGCTCCAGGGAAGTGGATGAAGAGGAGCGCGGGCTGGAAGGGGTCTGATGTTCCCAGATCTCCTTTCTTCTGGGAGATTCTTCCCCCCTAGCAGCTGCCTTCTTTTGGAATTGGACAAACGTGAGAGTCTTCCTCCTGATCGTTCATCAGAGCTGTTGTAGACGGTGGTCGTCACCATATTTTGTGTCATTGCATCGCCCACGTTAGGCGCCGGGAGTAGAAATACTTCCTTCTGCATTGTCCGTCTTCCACCATTCCACCTCACCGAGGGCCTGCCACCCCACTGAGTTCTGCTTACGTTGGGAGAAAGTGAGAAAACCCCTTCTCTGCGCTATGCTTTGTTTTGTACACTTCAGTCACATCGCTCCCTCCTGCCTTTTCCCTAGCAGCTCCTCTTCCCTGCACGGGCAGGCCCGGCATCTTCTTGGAAAGGCAGGATAGCTCCTTAGGATCTGTCAAATAGCCATCGCCATAGCAGCAAGGAGCTACAGCTGGGTCTACAGTCTCTGGAGGCCACTGGGATTTGAAAGGGGCTTTGAGGTAACAGTTTGGAGCAGAGCAAAAGAGTCTCTCTCTGGAGGGCATAGGTGGTGAGTCCCTAAAGACCCCATACCTGGCTTTTGCCTGTTTAGGTTTCTCAGAGGACCAGAGAAATCCCAGCGTTGTCAGCAGAACAGGAAGATCTTGAGCTCCTAGCAATAAGCTGAGTGAGCAGCAAAGCAGAGCAGCATTTTGCATAATGCTCCCAAGGGTCTGAAATACTTAATGGCTACTGTACCTGTAGCTTGTGCCATGGCCCATATACCACAAGTCACTGAAGTCCCAGCCACCCCTCCTGTAAGGCAGGACCTGTGGTCAGGAGCGTGTGATGTTCTTAACTCCAAAGCTGAATTAATGTAGTTATCCCTTTTCTAAGGAGTTGATTCTACCATGCTAATTTGTGCATAATCCATTGTGTTATGTAGCTCCTGCCCCATGCGGGGCAGTGGGCACCAGCCCTCTGGCCTCCAGGCCCAGGTGACTCTGTATGCCTCTAATAACTGCTTGATGCACCTCCAAAGGGAGGAGGCCCTTCGGCAGCACCACAGGCCCACCCTCTTGGCATCCGATGGTGGTGCCGCTGCCTAGAGGACTTCTTTAGCTGATTGGAATTCATGAGAGGAGTGGGAGTGTGGTTGTGTCTGTGCATGCACATTCATGTGCCCATGAGTCCTGGTCATCAAAAGGTGTAAACATTCTGCAAAACCCAAGAAATGAGGCTGGCGAGAGAGCAGGGCCTGGTGTGGCCCCGGCTCTTTCTCTGCCCCTCTCCTCCTCAGCGCCAGCGGCTGCTGCTCTGTGGCCCTAACCGTATGCCCTTCTGCTGCAGAGGGACCACTCAGTGATCGCAGCTTTGCCATCCTCGGCTGTTGCCTCTGAGCTTATTTATGCCCCTGAGTTGTCACTGCTGGGTCGCCCTTTCAGCAAAGCGCCGAAGCAAAAGGCATGCGGTGCATCTTTTGCCCGTGATCTTCTAAGGTCTCCGTAAGTCATCCATGGAGCCAGTTCCGTTTTATTTTTTATTTTATTTACCTGGGTTTAATTGGGTTGAGATCTCCTATGGCTAAGCTACAATCCTCTCCCCTTTTGCTTTGCAAGCGAGCATTTGAACTCTGAAGCTCCGGAGGTTTTGCTTCTGCCGTCTCAATTAATTGTTAAATGTTCCCTTTATAATAATTATACATTGATGCTCCCCTTCCCTTTGATATCTGCCAAGGAGATGGCAGAAACCTTTGTTTAATCCAAAATCTGCTCTTAGATCCCTCCTCCCCCCGCCTCCCCCTCCGTAAGAGCATCTATTTTGATAACCTAAAAGGAAAGCAGAGCAGAGGGAAGCTGTTTGGTTATGTTTTTGTGTTTCTTAAGCAGTCTGACGGTATTTGAGTTGGTAGACATGAGCGAAATTGAAATGTAGGCACTTGGCTCTCGCCCTGGCAGTGATTGGCTTGCATTTGACATTGACCCATGTGTTTGCCTTGCTTCCAGAGATTGCCTTCTATTTGTTCTGACAGCTTCACCAGCTGAGAGAGGCAAATCTGCCAGAATTAAAAGGAGAGGGCGCTTGAAATTTTTAAGCAACCAGGGACTCACTGATCAGAATTTAGCTATTCAGCTTGAATCTCGATTTAAAAAACAAAACGCCCTGCTATAGAGCTTCACCTAAACACGGTCTTTTGTCTTCTGTGAACAGCACACAGGCTCAGTTCCCTATAGCAAGGGTGGCAGCCCTCTAGATCTTCCTGGACTGCAACGCCCAGAATTCCACTCCCAGCATTCTGTGTCAGAACCGGGGAGTGGCATGCTGCTCCCCCAATAACCCAGGAGCGTCCCCATGCCTCCAGGATAATACATGCTTGCCTCCTAATTCGCAGCAAAAACACTTGGAAAGGGATTTTATTTGCCGCGGATTTGTGTGATTTGTCCCGCAAGTGGCCTAGATTAGGGCCTTTGCAGGGGGACGCTCCAAGGCAAACTCAGGTGTCATTTCCTCCACATCTGAGTCTGGCTCATCCTTCCACAAAGATCCAGAAATGTGTCTTCCTTTTTTCCTGCCCAAGCCCTCTCGTGAACTTGGAAGACTCTAACGTTCCTTGGATTTGCAGCAAGCTCTGAGGATCTACACATGTTGCATGGGAGACACATGAGCACTGGATATCAGCGGGGCAGAAGGTTTCTGCCCAAATAATTACCACTTTGGCTAGAGCCTGTAATGTTTTTGCTGTGTAGGTTATCAGGCCTCTTCCTTCCCCTGGGTGATCTTGCACGCCCCTCTAGATCTCTGGTAACATCTGTGGTCTTCTCTTCCAGTGCATCTGGCCTGGAGATTTTCCAGGCTGCTGTTTGGACGGTCATGTTGACCTGTGCAAATCTCTACAGGCTGGACTACTTTAGGCCAGCGGACTCAGATTTTGGCAGGAGATCCCTATAGCAGGTTCTTGATGACTATTAGCCTTCCTTCCGACTTTTTTAGGTTTGTCCTGGGCTTTGGTACATCCTCAATGTGAGGACACGTCCAGCTATTTGGCTACTTAATTTGAACGGCCTTTTCTCTGTGGATGCCTGCCCAGAAAACAGAGGTTCGATCCCATTCCTTAACCATCCTTCCTGTTTGTTCTTCCCGTCTTTCTCCTTGATGCATTCTGTGCCTTCACTTTTTACGCTGAGAATCATTACAGAACTGGAGGCCAGGAGCTGTTGATGACTCTGGTCCCTGCTCCTTTGCTAAGGGGTTCCATGAATGTAATTTTGAGGAGACCTTTAGGACAGGTCCATCAAGCAAGAAGGTTTATGGGAAGCAGTCAAAATCTAGTAGCAATCAGATGTACCATGGAGCCTTTTATTTTGCTGCTAGTGTGAGCTTTCTGCCTCTGCCGTGGTTGCTGCAAGATGTACACAGGAGACACTTAGCCCTCCAATATTAATCTGCACCATATGGGGACTATGTGAACAAACCTTCTTCCGTGAGAGCCACCTGGACCTTCCTTTCCACACTTGCTCTGTCCCCTGCCTCCTGGTTTTTAACCGGAGAGCAAAGCAGGAATCTTTGTGCCTGGCCTATTAGGTGAAACAAAAGCTGAGTATTACAAGGTGAAACTCTATGCCTTTTTGCTCTTTTCTGCCTGCCTCTCTCTCTCTCTCAGCCCTAATGTAGCAGGCGTTGTTCTGGCTTTTAAAACGTGGAGCAGCTGCTAATGCATGACAGATGGTGCTCTCTTAAGGGCTGATAAATGGAGCTTGATCCTTAAAACCAGCTCTTTTAGCTTTCTAGCTCTCTGCACATACATTTTTCATTAAATAAAGAAAGCAAAATCCTGGGGAAGGAACGGGCAACAAATGTAGCCGGGCTGTGGATGGGGAAACAGTTAAAAATGGCTTTAAATGTTGATCCAGGATACTTTAAAATTGCCTGTTCCTGTTACAGGAAGTGGATTCCAGGGCCGAATTGGTAGAGATCTTGTCTCCCCAGCCTTGGGTTGATTGGACATGGGTAGTGACTTTGGGCTTGGTGTCCTCCACTATACCTTCCGCTGCTCTGATCCTCCTGAATTACTCTTGCAAAGAGGCAATAGTATTTCTTGGTCGCCTCTAGAACAAATTCACTTCTTGAGGGAATTCCAGGAGACTGATGACTGGGTTGCCCCGTCCCTTCTGGATCCAGTTCTTTCCTCTGCCTTTGCAGAAGCCGAGGGCAGAAATTGGTGAGAACACATTTGGGCTCTTTTCTTCCTTGGTCCGAGGCGACCGAGAGTCTGCCTTCCCTTTTCAAGACCACTAGCAGCTTAAACGTGCTGCCCGTTGTGCGCTCAGAGCCCTTGGCCAGGTCAGCCTCACTGGGGCGAAGTGGAGGCCAGAGTCTGGCGGCGGAGGAAAATATCCTTTTTATCTCTCTTGCAGTACCGGCAATTTCCCAATATTATTGTCCTTTGAAACTGTGCTATTCTTCGTGCAAAGCTTTTCAGTAGGTTCAAAGGATCAAGTTGTGGCATATACCGGGCTTAGCATGCTTTGGAGAAGAGCTGCTGTTGAGATGACAGGGTTGGCCCAGACGCCATCTCTAATTTTTTTTCTTTTTTGGTGTGTGTGTCTGTTGTTGCAAAAAGCTGAGGGGATAGGCCCATTCCTCTAGCTCAAAATCGCAGAAGCGGGTGAAAATAGAGAGGATCATAGATGGCCTTCCTTATAGCAAACAGCATTCACGCCAGATGATTTAAGACGTTTTTGTGAACCAGTTCAGGAAGCTGCCACGTAGGAGGCACCTGGCCTAGGGAAAATCCCATGGGTTCTGCAGCAAGGAGGGTTGCATATAGTCTCGGGCTGGATTTGGCTCCCAGGCTAGAGATGAGTTGGCCCTGAAAACTCTTCTGAGATACTTGGGCTAGTGGCCTGGCTTGACGCAAAATGGCTTCGCATATGTTCACAGATCAAAGGCAGACCTGAGGCTCAGGCAGTGAGGTTAATGGGTACTTGATTTCTCCCTTCTCTACTTTAAATTCTCCAGCAATCAGCTTTCTCTGTCATTATAGTCTTGATTTTTAACCCCAAATTCAGTTATCATCACGTTCCGATAGGTTAGCAGAAGACTCTTTTTTCTTGGCCAGCCCTGGTCTGCTTCGGATATTCCTAATAGTAACTCCAGAAGTGGTACAGCGAGCGGCCCCCTCCCTGTACCCTCCACATCAGTCTCAGCCAGACTTGCTGGTTTCTATACGTTTCATTTTGCAAGTCCCATACCACTGTCTATTACCCTGATGTGATAAAAAGTCAGAGTTCCAAGTGTTTGGAGGGCCCTGGTTTGGCTGAAGTTGCCATCAGACTTGAGTATATTCCTTGCTGGACCTGGGAAATCTCTGTCTTTCTCAGTGCACCAGAAAAGGTGACCGGATATGTCTGATTTAGGTTCTCACCCTTTTTTTTGTGGGCCGCATCAAAGACAGCAAATGAAGAAGGGGAAGAAGAGTTGGCTTTTCTATTCCGCGTTTCTCACCCATTTAAGGGGACTCAAAGCGGCTGACAAACCTTCTGTTCTTCTCCCAGTCACAGCCACCCTGTGAGGGAGGTGGGACTGTGAGAGCTCAGAGGAGAGCTGTGACTAGCCCAAGGTCACCCAGCTCGCTTTGTGGAGGAGGGAGGAATCAAACCCAGCATTCCCAGATAAGAATCCGGCTCCCTAACTACTAGACTAAACTGGCTCACGATGAAATGTGCATTTCTGCCATCACGAAGTGGCCTGGCTTTCTCCAGACGGTTGTTCGATATCTTATGATTTTTCTCTCCTTTTTCTTCTCTCCTTCCCCCTAGCTCCCCCTAAAAAGCAACAGGTAACAAAGGGGGCCCCCACCAGAGAGAAAAGGACTGAGGGACCTCGTGCCAGGTCTTTCAAGCAGAATGTGCTCATTTTGCCGGGCGCCCTCACAGAGCTTTTCCTCTCTGGTGAAGTGTCAGGATCCATTTGTGATTTAAACAATAGCAAAAACCTCTCCCGGCTCGTATTTTAGGAAGCAAAGTAGCACTTAAGGCTTTTAAGTGCAAAAATACCTTGTTGAAAGGTTGGGTGGACCGGTAGGAGGAAATTGCCAGGAGAGTCTGAGAGGGCAACAAATGCTCAGGGTTGCAATGAACGGGCAGCGCACGGGCAGCCCGGCTTGCGCTTGCAGGAGCCAAAAGCGGATCTATTTTCACAGCAGCTCCAGCCTCTTCCACCCTCAGGTAGCTCAAATGGCCGTGTAGATGGAGGTTTGGGATTCCTTTGGTCCTCAGCTACCTTTGTTTGTATTCTGCGTGTCTCTGAGTGCCCTCACGCCTTTGGCTCGTCCTGTGTTTTGGTGTCCTGTTGATGGTCAAGATTCAAACATCACCTCCGTTCATTTGTACTTTTTTTTTTTTTTGCTTTTCTGCACTTTACCTTAATAATGGGGACCATTTCCTGTTCTGGTCATTATAAGCAGCAGCAGGATTTTTTGCTTTTAAGAAAACCTTCCTTAATGTGCGTCAGCCTAGGTTTTATTATTGAGAGTTAACGCTTTATGGAAACTGAAAAACATCCCTGAGTTTGAATGGACAGGTGGTCTCCAACTGGAAGGCCTGGGAGAGGATATTTATTGATAAATCTACTCTCCCTGCTAACAGAGTTCGGGCAGGCTTACTAAGAGCATAAAACAATAGGGTACGAAATGCAATAAGAAGCCGAATAGCCGACATTGAAAATAATCCATATGTACAGCTGGGTGGGGTGAGGCTGAAATGCCAGGGCTGTGGATACTGCTTCCATCAGCACAAACAGGCTTTGTAAGACGGCGCTAAACCCCTGCCTAACTGTGATGTAATGACCTGGGCTGAAAGATCAGCTCTCTCTGCATGCTTGCTTCCAGGCCTTGTTCCAATTCTGACTTTTAAAGCCCTGAATGACTTGGGACCCAGATGTCGGAAGGATCTCCTCCTCCCATCCGTCGAGATCTTCTAATGAGGCCCTGCTAGGAATGCCATCTCTCCATTAGGTTGCTGGGGCGGTGGCTAAAGAGAGGGCTTTCTCCGTGGTGGCCCCTCAACTTTGGAATAGCTTTCCCCCAGAAATAATGCCACTCTTCTTCCCTGTCCACCTTACAGCATTTAGTTAAAACATTCCTTTTCAGCAAGGCTTTGGCTGAATAGCTCTAGTTCCATTTCCCCTTCTATACCATGATGTAATTTGATTTTGCTCCTGTGCTTTGTTTTAACATCCTTCTATTTCAAGAGCTTTATTTCTCCTCTATTTGGACTGTTCTTTATTATTCTCCTGGACCTGCCTATTGTTCGCTGCTCTGAGACTTTAGAGAAGGGAAGGATAAACATTGATCAATACAAATGCAAGGGCCTTGCAAGAGAGGTTCCTCCCACCTTTTGCCCTGTCTTGTTCTACCTAGGCTTACAACATGAGAGTTATGATCCTGGAAGGGAGCACCTTCCCTATAGGTATGCTGTTGGTATGGATCAGTTACGTACCTTTCACACTCGACTCCTTAAGGACCCCCTTAGGACCCCACTCTGAACTCATTGTCCACATGAGCACCATCAAAATCTGGATACAATGGGGTCTTTGGGCCCTTGAATACGGATTAACGCATGACCCCTTTCATGGTGTCTTCAATCCAGTCTTCTGCTGTGAAGACTGGATCAGAGGTCTACGTTGGCCAATCACACCATGGGATGGGTGCCACAGCGTCCACATGGTGGTCTTGTTTAGCACCCATTGCCATCAGGTGCTAGACGGTCCATGTGGATGTGTGGGGCCCTCACCATGATGTGGAACTTCAAGAACCAGATTTCCATGGATATCGGATACTGAAGATCTTCTTAATCCGGATAGGTTTGTTGGTTTGTTTTGCCTTATTCTGGAATGGAGCTGGAGGTGAACCAAGGTGGAAAGGTTTCCAAGGGAGTGTAGCAGCCTTGGGAGATTTTGAGAAGCAAGGGAAAGCTGCTAACCACATTGAGCCAGGAGCTTTGGCTCGATGACCCTGGAGGTCCCTTCCAACTCAATAATTTTGTGATTCTACTAGGTTCTTTTTTAATTTAGAAGGTCGTAAAGGTTTCCTGGGCTGGGAGGGTCTTCCTCCAACTGGATAAGCCTGTCTCACTTCTCTCTGGATTCCAAGCATAGTGAGGTGACATGCATCAGATTCTAGGCACTGATTGGGACTCAAAATACTTCTCTGCGATCCACATCAGACTTTTTCTCTGCTTTCCCACCAGATCTGTGGTACCACCTCCAGGTTGGAGAGAGAGGCAGGGTGCCTCTTGAGGGTCACCTGCAGGGAGTCAAGAGTAGGTGAAGGTTTTGCTTTGGTCTCCTGCTTGAGATGCCCAGAAGCAACTGGTGGGCCACTGTGTGGCATAGCATGCTCAACTAGATGGGTTCTGGCCTGATCCAGCAGGGCTTCGCTTATGTCTTCTAGGTAAATTCATGGAGGACAGCAGAAACAATGGCTACTAGAATGGACGCCTCCAGGTTGGAGAGACAGGCAGGGTGTCTCTTGAGGTCACTTGCAGGGAGAGCAGGTGAAGGTTTTTCCCTTGCCTTCTGCTTGAAGTGCCCGTGGGCAACTGGTGTCATACAGGATGCTGGACTAGATGGGCTGTGGCCTCATCCAGCAGGGCTCCTCTTAGGTTCTTCTGTGTGATTCATAACCAGCTTGACTGCGGTTCATTAAGGTTTATCAAGCCTTCCCTAGTCACCTAAACACACAGTTTGTAATTCAAAGGCTTTAACAGCAAACCAAGTCTCTGCCTGATTGCTTGTAAAACATCTGCACTCGCCATTAACCAGGGCTGAAGAGCCTCTGGCGTTTCTGCTGTTGCTCATTGTCTGCTCCCATCATCTGTAAGCCAGAATCTGGTAATGCCCGGAAGGATTTCAGCTCCATCCCACCCTGCCCTAGGAGCCCCACCAGATTTATCAACCTGTAGTAATGCCACTGGATGCTGCTAGGGGGCACTGAGAGAGATGGATGCTGTATTGCTCTTTCCACTGAAAGCGACAGCGGTGTTGCTTCCTCCTCTTGCCTTAAGCTTTTCCTCCTGCAGGAAAAAAAACCCCACCCTTTAGCACTGCCGTGAGAATTGGAGCACACAGGTTTCCTTAACTTACTTCTTCTTTCTCCACTCTTTGCCTTTCAGCTGTCAGCAGTTTGCATAGAAACCGGGCATACCTGTCAGAACTGGGGAGAACATACTAGATCAAAATGTACATTAGTCTTGCAGTCGGAGGCTTATAAAACAGTGTGCTTTGGAGGCGCAGTGGAAGGCGTACGGGGGAAAAATATAATTGGTGTGGGAAATCATGTAGCTAGACGCTGGAACCAGAGAACTGTTGCCTTCATAAAACGGGGAGCCCCAGACTACAATTAATGCATTAATTTTGTTGAATAGAAATATGTTCCATTGACTGTACAATCAGGAGCTAGGCTTCAGTGGGTTTAAATTGATGAAATCTAAATTATACTGACAGTCCATTAAACAGCCATAGCGGCAGCAGCAGCAGCAGCAAAGCCTTTAAAGGAAAATGGATTCTCTCCGAGACCGGTTTGTAATAAGAATTATTCTGCAAAATAAAAACCGATCTGCAGACGCCAGCCCCTGCGCCTGCCGAGGGGAAGGCAGCAAATTGGCGGAGCGGTTCGGCGTGGGAGCCGGGCCCCGCCTGCGCGGCGCACGCGATGACAAGGAAGCCAGCCGCTTTTGACTTGAAATCTGCTTGGCAGGAAACGAGGCTGGAAGATCAGACGAGCAATTTGTTTGTTGTCAGCCGTGTGGGCGGCAGGGGAGGGTGGGGAGGGAAACGACATTCACCCTCCCTTACCTGTCGCGCGGTGGGTGTCGTTTTAGCGGCCCCCTCCCTGCAGAGAAACAGCAGCCCTTGTGCCGGATGGGCGCATTCCACCGGCTCTCCCTGTTTGAAGGCCTGTTTTCATAGAAGCGGGATAGACTTCTAAGGACCGGTTGTGTCAAAGGAACACATGTCGCTCTGCAAACATGAGGCTGAAACGGTGTCTCTGCATGAGCAAGGGGAGCCATTTTGCAGACTGAACGGAAGGGCTCTTGCTCCGGACTAACTGGGCACCGGGGGTCTGGATGGAAGAGAATGTTGGCAGCGCAACTGTGTCCTTGTTGGTGATGCAGCTGTGCTAACATTCGGTCATCCCTGGAAATTTAGTCCTTTCTTGGCTTCTGTGGGGCTGCTGGTTAGGTTTTCCCTGGCTTGTGGTTCCGTTGCTTTTGCATTTCTCTTCGTTTTGCCAGTTCTTTGCAAGTCCTGGGCATGCTACCTGTAGCTAAGTGTGTTGTGAGCTTTTCTTGGTGTCTGCTTTCCTCACCTTGCTGCTTCTCCTTTAAGCTTCTGCATCATCCGTCTGCCCCAGGGATCAGCTTCTTGCTCACTTGGGAAACTCGGTCCTTAATGCCTTCCTGCCTAGGTTTGTCCTCACCCTTCCACAGCCTCAGTAGCCACTCCGTTGGGCTTCCTGTGGTTTCTGGCCGAAAATGGGCTCTGGAAATTAAAAAAACAAGGGTCAGTTCAGTCAGGAGCTTTGGCTAGTCAGGATGGGCTGCTACTGATGGGGCCAGAAAAATCAATTTCATGGAAACAGCATCCTGGTTCCTGATATCTTCAGAGTGCAGAAGTTACGGTGCTGCCCTCCTTGGTCCAAGTCAGGAAGTGTCACTTTGCCTCCTTATGATTCTATAGTGA
This sequence comes from Aspidoscelis tigris stejnegeri, assembly GCA_023333525.1. NCBI lineage: Eukaryota > Metazoa > Chordata > Lepidosauria > Squamata > Teiidae > Aspidoscelis > Aspidoscelis tigris. The sequence goes on from JALMGA010000021.1 coordinate 4,547,715, forward strand.
GGATGTGCTTGGAATATTGTCTACAATTCTGGTCACCAGACCTCAAAAGGGATATCGTGGCACTGGAAAAGGTACAGTTCCAGAATGATTATGGGGCTGGAACAAAATCCCTTACGAAATCAGACTCCAACGTCTAGGTCTCTTCAGCCTGGAAAGACGGCGTTTAAGAGGGGACCTGATTAAAGAATATAAAATCATGCACGGTATAGGAAAGGTGGATAGAGAAAATTTCTTTTCTCTGTCACACGACACTAGAACTAGGGGGCACTCTATGAAGCAGATCAGACAAGGGGGAAGTATCTTTTCACCCAGAGGGTCATCAGTCTGTGGAATTTGCTGCCAGAAGAGGTGGTAACAGCTACCAGCCTAGATGGCTTTAAGGAAGGGTTAGACAAGTTTATGGACAACAGATGTATCAATGGCTACTAGAATGGATGCCTAAGTACATCTTTCAGGCTGGGGGGGGGGGGAGGGCAAGCAGGAAGCCTCTAAGGCCATTTGCTGGGATTTGAGAGGAGGAGGAGGTTTGTTCTTGTCTCTGCTTGAGATGCCCATGGGCAGTCGGTGGCCCACTTTGTGAGACGGGATGCTGGACTAGGTGGGCTGTAGCTTGATGCAGCAGGGCTCCTCTGAGGTTTTTATGGACTAGATGGGCTGTGACCTGATCCAGCAGGGCTCCTCTGAGGTTCTTATGGACTACATGGGCCGTGGCCTGATCCAGCAGGGCTCCTCTTAGGGACTTAGGGACTTGATGGGCTGTAGCCTGATCCAGCAGGGCTCCTCTGAGGTTCTTATGGACTACATGGGCCGTGGCCTGATCCAGCAGGGCTCCTCTGAGGTTCTTATGGACTAGATGGGCTGTGACCTGATCCAGCAGGGCTCCTCTGAGGTTCTTATGGACTAGATGGGTTGTGGCCTGATCTAGCAGGGCTCCTCTTAGGGACTTAGGGACTTGATGGGCTGTAGCCTGATCCAGCAGGGCTCCTCTGAGGTTCTTATGGACTACATGGGCCGTGGCCTGATCCAGCAGGGCTCCTCTGAGGTTCTTATGGACTACATGGGCCGTGGCCTGATCCAGCAGGGCTCCTCTTAGGTTCCTATGTCATCACCCTGTTGTTTGTTGCTTGGTCCTTCCTGCTCAGAACCTCTTCCTTTCCCCCACCCCATCTTGTCTGAGTGTGCAGGCAAAGGTTTTAAACTGTGTATTGCAAAGACAATTTCTGCCCAGTAATAAGCCTTCTTTTTTTGCTTCTAAAAATTTAAAGGTGGGCTTTAAAAAAACCCTGTATCAATGGAATGTGGCACTTTAGCAATAAAAAAGGTGCCGTTAATAGCATGCCAAGAGTAGATGCTTTCATTATTGCTATTACCACAGCTACAGATGAAGTTAATTGCCTTGGACTGCTCACAGATCTTGATAAATAGAATTTTGCTGGCCTCCGCACAGCTTAAAGCACAGCGGTGAGAAGGCGCACTTAAATGTCTCTCTCTCTCGTGGGGTGTACGGTTGAGAATAGACCTTTTGTTGTTTGCTTAATAATAAAAAGATGTGTACATGGAGATCCCTGATTATTTCCAGAGCCCCTTTAGATCCACTTCCTCTAGGCTTCTGGTGGAAAACGGCACAAATGGGATGCATCGTTTTAAGAGCAAATGTTATGCAGATTGTTAATTGCGCGCCAATAAAAAGTGAAGTGCGAACAAAGTCCCTTCCGTGCTGAGCTGGTTGCTTTCGTCTTGGAGATGAGTGCCAAGGAGGAAGGCGGAGAGAGGGACCCCAGGGAGGGAAGTGTGAGGCCAAGAAATGTGCGTTGCAGCCGAATATGCTTTTAGCTAAGCTTTGGAAGCGGAGAGCATGAACGCTGCGTTGACAGCAGGGAATAGTAAGCTAGGCCATGCTGGTGGCTTTCAGGGAACCGTTCCCTTTCTCCCAAAAAGAGGGCACACCGTGGAGAGCCTGAGGCGTTTGCCTGTTTGCAGGAAACCGGCTAAAGCCTCAAAGAGTGATTCATAATTGGGTTGTGTTTACTCTCTGTGAGAGAGAACATAAGAGCCCTGCTGGATCAGGCCCCAGCGCGTCTCATCCAGCCTCCCATCTCACACAGTGGCCCGCCAGTTTCTCCTGGGCATCCCAAGCTGAAGACAAAGGCGAAACATTCACCTAGTCCCAACTCCCTGCAAAAGGCCTTCAGAGGCATCCTGCCTTTCTCTCCAGCTTGGAGGACACCAATTCTAGTAGCCCTCGAAACGCTTGACCTCCGTGAGTTAAGAGGACCCTGTTGGATCTGGCCAAACCCACCTCGTCCAGCCTCCCATCTCACACAGTGGCCCACCAGTTGCTTCTGAGCATCTCCAGCAAGGAGACCAAGGCAAAACCTTCACCTGCTCTTGATTCCCTGTGAAGGGCCCCGAGAAAGGATCCTGCTCTTTGGGCTGCATCGTCCATCATATTTTGGAAGATCTTGGACTCTTTTCCTTTGCAACATTTTGAAGATCTGAAAAGCTTCCAGGCCACTTTGAAAGTAGCAAACTCCTAGGTCTTCGCTATTACTTACGAGTTCTAAAGCACTGAAATGGTTTAGACAGGAGACCCCCATATTGGTTTAAAACCCTTTTCCCCTCCCCAAATTATAGTAACCGTTCTTCTCTTATGGGGTTGGACTTTTCTTTCGTCGTCATCATTGTTCAAGTTCTGGGTGTAATATATTACGCTTTGTAAGTAACATCTGTTTCTGTATTAGAGGTCCAGCCGTACAGATGTGTTCCACTGGTGTTTCCCTGTCAGTTTGCACTGCTTCTTTCCCATTTCTGGTTTTCCAGGAAGGTAGTTAAATGGTTAAAGATAAATTTTGGCAAGCTGCTCTCTAGCTTTCTGGATGTTTTCATTTTAAAGCTCATAGATGCGTGTGCCCACCACGTTTATTGATACAGTAGTTGATTGCAGGGCAACCTGTCATAATTAGTGGCCCACACATGGGACGTCGCCCTTCGTGGCACACTGATCTTCAGCGTCATGCAAAGCCGTCACCCAACACGCAGCTGATTTCGTATGTGGGCAGCTTTTAGCTAGAACAGCTGCCACCGTATTTGGAGAAGGTTAGAGTAAGTAGATTTATAAAGGAATAATTTCTTGATACTTTCCAACACAGGGCACTTATATCAGTTGTTGCAGGGGATACCCCCTCCCAATTTTCTGTCCCTTGGAAGGTTATGAAGTAATGCTCTAAGACCAGATGTCTTTTGGAATCCATGGTATTAGAAATAGAGTTCTTCTGTTGCTTCTTTGCCAGCAGTACTGAGTAATGAGCTGCCTGTTAGTGGCAAATTCAGCTTTTGCCTGATTATCAGAAAGTACTATTTTGTAGACTTTCTCCTACAAACAGAGAGACCTGGTCAAATTTTCTTCCTAAACTTGCTGCCTCTTAGCTGGATGTAAACCTAGGAAGATAGGAGAAGCCGTGCTGGTTCAGGCCACAGCCCATTCAGTCCAGCATCCTGTCTCACGCGGTGGCCCACCAGCTCCTTCCGGACGTTCTCAAACAGAAAATGAGGTTGGAACCTGTACCTGGGGCCTATTCGCACTTGGCTTTATTATGGAATATAACCTGGGATAGGGACTTGCTGTCCATATGCTAGGGCTGGCTTCAGCAGGCCCAAAGTGAGGTCTGCCAGAGTGTGCATTAGCATGTGGACCACAGACCCCTATCCTGAGATATACTCCAGAAAAGGGCTAAGTGCGAACAGGCCCCTTGTCTCGGTTTCCTGCAACTGGCCTGGATTCGGGTGCTCCCAAATCAGATCAGCTGCTTCTCTTTGTTCCTCTGAATTAAGCGGTAGGATTGATGGCTTGCATAGGCAAGGGGAAAACACACACACACAACAAACAGCAACCCACCTAACTTTTGCCAAGCGAACGGGCCTCCCTTCGACAACACACATCTTGACCGATAAGAGCCTGCTTGATGAAGTGGCCTGCGTTACAAATAACCTTTTTTTGTGTGTAGGAATTTGACACTTGGGATTTTTGCAGGCTTTGGCTTGTTGGAGTTTCTATGGTTACACTATAAACACTCAGCAGGAAATGACTTTTTGTTCGACAACAAGGCAGTAACATTGATGTCAGTTTTGGATATAGCTTGTGCCATTCCTTGGGGCTGGTAGGGTGAGGGGAAGCAGTTGGTGGACCCCATGAACATTCAGGATTTCAGTGGGCCTCTGCATTCCCCTACCAGCTCCATCTTACACAACCTTGCGTGGACCTGGTGTTGTGGTTAGAGTCCCAGACTCGTATCTTGTAGTCACCGGGTTTGATTCCTCAATCCTCCATGAGGCCAACTGGGTGCTCTTGGGATAGTCACAGCTCTCTTTTTGGGCTCTCACAGACCCACCTACCTTACAGGGTGTCTGTTGCGGGTAGAAGAATAGAAGGTTTGTCAGCTGCTTTGAATCCCTTAAAACGGGTGAGAAATCAACCCCGGTAATCCCAGATAAGAGTGCGGTTCCTTAACCATTAGACCAAACTGGAAGGAGGGTTAGGGGGACCAAGCAATTGCTTTGACATGCTGACCGTGATCTGAGGCCACTGAAGGAGCACTTGGATTGCTTTGTATAAATGGCAGCCAGGGATCGCTCTCCTTCCTTCAGCCTTCCTTCTGATGGGGATTCTGTTCTTGGCCGCTTTCAGGTAGCTGGAGAATCCCATCTTTCGGCATCTGGTGCTTTTAAAATAACTTTTTTGGCGGCCACAGAATACGGGGCCCTCGGGTCACATATGGAGTAGCGGGGAAGTGAAATCATTCACAGGGGGGAAACGATGAAGAAAAACAGAAGACCTTGGGGGAGGTGAAGAAGAATCTGATGAAGAATTGCATCTGGCATTGGAAAAGACGGGGCTGTTTTGCAACCACTAGGTCCTTTAGTGTTCTTGTTTTTTAGCAGAGTTGTTATTTTTACATATATCCAAGTTGCAAGGAAACGGGTGAAGTTTGTTCTGGAACCACCTTGTTCCTTACAGGGGCAGTTTTGAAAGGCCATCTTACCCTTGGTCTGCTTAAGAGTAAGAAGCCAATCCTTCTGAAGCTCTTACAATTGTTTGGACAAGACATTAAGTGGCTCTGGTTGTGGTTTCCAATTTTCTTTTAGTCTTTTTTTTTAAATTAACGGAGTCATGATTTTGGAAGAAGGACTACCAAGATGCATCTGGTGTTCTTTCGTTTTGTCATTCCAAAGTACATGCCAAGAATATGTTTTTCTTGACAGCGTAACACCAAAGGTGAGGATGCTGACAAGTTCTGCTCGCCCTGGGAAAGCCAAAAGAAAAACGAGAGTGGATTTCCTTCCTTGTGTTTGCATCTGTAACAGATACATTCAGATTTTAAAGAGTTGAATCAGTCTCAGTTTTTGGATATTCAATCCAAATCAAATCGAATCCTGAAAATTGTATTCCCCTAGCCAAGACTGTACTTTTTCCAGGCTCCTCCTGTCTGCTTGGTGCTTTTGTTATCTTCAGAACACCAGGCCTCTTACTCTTATTTCTGGGATATTTAGGAATAGTAAAGGGTGTCACATGGCAGATTACCGCCCAGTGTTCCCACCGCCGGAATCACAAACACACGGCCTTCCATATATGTGGAGAGCATATATGCGCCGCCGCTTCTGCCTGCCATGGTCAGCAGGGCCATTGGAACTTCAGCCCTGGAGCATCTGAAGACCCAGAACTCAGTCGCTCTCAGGGGCTGCCAACGCGGTGCCCGCGATCTCAGTGATGGCTCTGACAGGCTCCCTGGTGCTGGCAAAGACTTCCAGCAATGCCAGTGGCGAGCCCTGCCCAGCTGCCTGTGTAGCTAACCAGGTGCTGGTGTGACACTGCAAACTGAAGTTGCAGATCCTGTTGGTGACGAAGAGGTTCCCTTCCCCAAGCCCTGAAGCACCATGCTATACAGGCATGGCACCTCCAACAAAAAAGAACCAGCGGCTTTAACTCCACCGAGCTCCATAGCTGCTAATGCTCCTGGATTATCTCAATTCATCCTTCATTTTCAATTTGTTTTCAAATATTCACCCCACCCCGCCTCACCCTGCCCTACCTCCTGCCTATTGAATCGTTTCATGGTATCGCACTTAAGCAGTTGTGGTTTTTTTCCCCTTTATCCCTTGGGGTGGCTGGGTTTCTCTGCCTCGGCCTCCGTCTTTCTCTCTTTCTCCCTCTCCAGCGATCGAAGGAATTAATTCCTCAGCATACAGCCTCAATTTCATCTCGCCCTCTATAATCTTTCCGAATGAAAGCCATATTTCCATAAACGCGCAAGACTTCATTGTGGAGATAATGCACCCCTTAGAATTGCTGTCTGTAAAGAGGAGGTGTGAAGGAGGGCTGCTCCTTGCTTCTCTTTCTCTTTCTCTACCCCCCCTTCCCCAACAATTAGGTATTAAAGCAATCGGGGGGGGGGGGCGCAGGAGCGAGCAAGCAAGCAAGCATACAATATCTGCTGTGTGTGGATTATTCACAGATATGCCTCTTGGCAGAACAGCGTGTTCGCTTCCAGAGAGTGAGCAGGAGGGAAAAGAAGAAGCATGTCTAGTGCAGGGAGTGGTCAGATCCTGCCTCAGGGGACCTCTGCAGCAGTTCCGTAAACCAAAAAGGAACAGAGCCAGGAGGAAAAAAGGCTGCTGATGGACTTTCTGGAACTCCCAAGCCTGTCCTCCTTTCTTCTCAGCCCATGTTGAAAAAGAGTTGGCTTTTATACCCTACTTTTCTCACTGTATACGGTGCCTCAAAGCAGCTGACAAACCTGTTCTTCCCCAGTCACCTTGTGCAGTAGGTGGGGCTGTGAGAGCTCAGAAGAGAGCTGTGACTAGTCCAAGGTCACCCAGCTGGCTTCACGGGGGAGGGCAGAATCAAACCCAGTATTCCTAGATAAGGGTCCAGCTTCCAAACCACTAGGCTGGTTCAGGGTAGTCTCCACGCCGTTTATAAAACATTGAGCATAAACCCAGAGGTACCTGGCCAAGACGGTCTCTGTACAGACACACAGCTAGGTTTGTAGCCTTGGTGGGCAGCATGTGTAAGGAATGCATGCATGCAAATTACTCATCTAACCTCTAGCTAGAGGGCTCCTAGCTATCCTTTAGGTTGGAGAGAAAATAGGAGGATGAAGTGGGTGTTGGTCACTTGGGGACCCTGGGTTGAGGATCTTTTGACCATCTTAAAACTACTTTCCAGTGCAAACATTCCCACTGATGCTTTGCTGCCCAGCATCTTTAGACTGGGAAGAGCGTAGTATTTGAGGTGGTGTGAATGTTTCTTTCGGAGGGTTCAAGTTGCTGTGGATCAGGTTCTTGTGCAAGTTGGCATTTTGTACAGAATCGAGATGTTGGCCCAGCTGAAGGCACGTTCCTCAAACCGGGGCCCTTTCTGGCCGCATGCTAATTCAGACTATGGCAGGCCACACCTAGGGCCTCCCACAGTCTGCATTCGCACGTGGATAGCAGCGCCCTGTTATGGGATAAATTGCAGAATAAGGAAACGTGCGGAAAGGGCCCAGGCTAGCTGGTGAAGTTAGGAATAAGTGGTGCATGTCTTCCCTTCTGTGACTCCCACTTTCCAGTCTTGGCCACCAGCCTGTCCTGATTGTGGGATTGTTGTTTTTTTCCCACAATGCGCAACTCATGAGAATTTCCATTTGGTTTTGTGTGGGGTCTGTTTCTTCCCGCAATAGATTACGTGGCCTTTTGCCATTTCGTAGCTTTCACGTTTTGCAATATTTATTCATTCTGAGTCTTTATTTATCTAAAACAAACTGCTGGTTATTTTCTTGCCACGATAAGAGAGACGTGAGCCGTGATTAACGTGGAATTTACTTCTTTTCAGATTGTGTATATATCGAGAGCAGGCGACCAAACACTCCATATTTCATCTGTAGCATTCAAGACTTCAAACTGGTAAGCACTGGTATCTATTTTTCTGAATCCTGTTTGTGGAGGTTTGTCTGCATTTCTGCCAGGGGTGCTAATAACCGTTACCTGCGTGCTGTTAACAATAAATGATTATCCGGCCCTGAGCTTGCACAGGTTTTTGGAAAATGGAAGCAAGAAGCTCTGGTTTTTTTCTGGTTGTTTAAATCTTTTCCCCCTGTGGAGACTCTGGGGTTCTTTTTACACGTACCCCCATTCATCCGGATTTAGAAGATCCGGATCTTTGATATCTAGTCCTTGGTGAATCCGGTCCTTGAAGACCTGCATTCTTCTAAGGGCCCCTTATGTTCACATGGGTGCTAAACAGCAATGGGTGCTAAACAGGGCTGCCATGCAAAAGTCATGGCACCCATCCTGAGGTTCTGATTAGGCCCTAGCAGGAAGGTCTGCCGGTGGTGCAGTATGGTTGTATCTTTGTGATCTGTATGGTTTGTGTAGGTGATTGTTGTTTAATATTTGTTCACTTATAGAAAATTAATTCTTTTAAAATAAGAAAGAAAGAAGCAACAACCTTTTTGGGGCAAGCAGCAAAAGAGAGACGCGATCAGCACTTAAAACGTCGTGTAGGCTGATTTTCGCTGCTGTTCAGAAAATCTGGTCTATTTCTCCCTTCTCTCTTGTATCCTACAACCGGAGTGGCCTGAAACTGGGCATTTGTGTGCCCTGTCACACATTACAAACTCCAGCACAGACAGGAGTGATTTGAATGGATGTCAAGATGTGAGCCAAGTGATCTCCCGCTATTGACTACAGTCTGTTGGGTCACGACAGAACACGACTATTTGTCAGCCAAGAGCGCTCTGCAGGCCCACAAATGAAGCATGAAAGTAGATTTATTTTTTTGCTTTCGCTGGTCGGTCTCCATCCCACCACCCAAACTGGAATTCAGAGGCGTACAGGTTTCATATGTGTTGCTTTTGGCAGTTGTCCGCTGTTATTCTTGCCTTAATAAACGTGTATACTTCTCCTTTTGTCTTGCCTGGCAAACCTACTTGCGCTGTTCAGACCTCAAGTGGTTGCACATTTTCTGGGCCAGGGTTGCTTTGAACTAGACTTAGTGGTGAGCATTTGGACATCGAAAGTTAAATTGCTTCTGTTTCTCTTTAAACGTGACTGAGTGGCCGACGTGCGGGGCGTCTTCTTTGCAGTGGCGTTCCTTGCGATGGGTTTGGGTAGATCCAGCCGCAAAAGAAGTACGTTCTGTACCATCTCTCTGTTGTGTAATGTATACACAGAGTTCAGATCTGTCTGCCTTCATCCTGTCTTGCCAGAGGCACATCTCTTCTTAGCTATATCTGACCAAAAGAAGACAACTAAGTCAAGTATTTTATGTATTTATTATATTTCTATCCTTCACACAGTAAAATCACAATGATGAAAAGTGTGTCTTCGCCAGTTGTCTGAACGCATTAAATGAGGGTGGCTGACAGTGAGCCAGTTTGGTCTAGTGGTTAGGGAGCTGGACTCTTATCTGGGAATACTGGATTTGATTCCGCCCTCCCCCATGAAGGCAGCTGGGTGACCTTGGGCTAGTCACAGCTCACTTCTGAGCTCTCACAGCCCCACCTTTCTTACAGGGTGTTAGTTGTGGGGAGAGGAACTGAAGGTTTGTCAGCTTTGAGTCCCCTTAAATGGGTGAGAAAAGCAGGGTAGAAAAGCCAACTCTTCTTCTTTGTCGGCGTCAGGGGAGAGATTATTCCATAACCTGGGGGCCACGACCAAGAAGGCCCCCTGTGCTTTCCCGCCTTCCCTAACTGGACATGCATTCAGGATGCTTTTGCTTCTGGAGGAACCATTCTTTAACCTGTGCAAACGTACCCAGCTGGGTGATGGAGGGTCCTGCAGCCCACCATCTGTTTCTACCAAAATTCCTCGTCTCTTCCTCCTCCTCCTCCTCCCGCCCCACCATTTCTCCCTCTTTCTCTTCTGGTTAATTTCACAAAGCTGTAGTGTAGGAGAATATGCTTCCTCCCCCCTCCCCCCCCCCCCCGGGTTACTTTGACAGCCTGTTTCAATATTTATGTGTCTGCTATTTTTACCCCTTGGAGATCTCAATTATGTACAGTTTCTCCCCTTACAGGTAATTTTTCACATCCTTCTGATTTTTGGAGTCAGTCCAGCTTCCTGCCTGCCTCACTTTTTCTTTTTTCTCTCTTTAAGGTGCTTTTTTGTTGCCTTCTGCTTCCCCCCCTGCAATCCCTTCTCTCTAACCAGTATGACATGAACAACACTCGGGTGTTAACAACAACAAAAGCGATTGCTTTTAAGCCTCAGAGCTTGAATACGGTTTTAAGCCTCATTTATGCAGTTTTGCACATTAGCAGGTACTGCAGCCTTCGGAAGGAATCACTCCCGCAAAAATGGTTGAATTGCAAGCGTGATGGTTTTGCTGTTCTGGGCAGAAGGTTCCTGCTGAGCTACAGTAATTGCTTAGGGTATTAACGGCAATAAAAGCCAGAGAATCTCGTGTCACTGTTGGTCTGCTACAACCCATTAAAGCAGTCTGCAAAACAGCGTGGGAAGCAGAGCACAATGTGTGCAGTACCTTCATGTGTCTCTTCCTTAAAAACATCTCGTTGCACAGCTCAGGTTCTTAAAATCTGTGCTTTTTAAAGATATTCTTTATTCAGCTCTGTCTAGGACATGCAGCAGGTTTCGGGTGCAAGGTTTAGATTCACCCCCACCCCACTTTTCTTAATAGAGGTAAAAAGGACAATGCAACAAATACAGTCAGAGCAAAACTTGATTGACTGCAGGCTGCTATCCTGCACTATTTTCCAATTAAACGTCTGCCCAGGTTATCTAAGGACGCCGTTGGATGTTTCCCATTCCTTCCCTTCTAGCTCCTTGGAGAGTAGCAGGTATAGGAGCATGTGGAGGGGTGGAAGGTTGATCAGATTCCCACAAAGGGGCCTCTTTTGCCCTCATTTCTCCTCCAGAAGGAACAACCTCATCAGCTGCCTCCGGTGGTCCGCTCGGTGCATTATTGCCGTCACAATTGTCTTCATCTAGGTCACCATCAATGACAAACTTTGGCCTGCATCTCAGAAAGACATTCTCATTAGTGGCAGAACTTTGAAGTGTGTCTTGAAGCAATTATGGGATATGGGAGAGAGGAGAGCAGGGGGAATGTGAAAGACTCTAATCCCCCCTGTGTATTTACTTTTCAACTTATCTGGAGGAAGGCAGGAAGTTCAGGCTCCACACTGCAGCCCAAGACAACATCTCTGCTAGGATGGGGCTGTTTGTTTATTCCATTGATATCCTACCTTTGTTTCAGGAGTCCAAAGGGGAATACGCATTACTGCCCTGTCTCCATTTTATTATCACCATTGTACTTTCGGGGGGCCCTGGTGATTCCAGCTCAGGACCTCTAGGTCTTAAGCTGAGGTTTTAGCCACTACACTAAAGCTCTGTGCGCTGCATCATTTAAAAGAGGCTGAACTTTGTCAGCAGACTGCGTCTGGTACAGGTGAGGCTCTCAGGGGTGAAATCACTGCTTTTAGCGCTGTCCAGGAGACTTGTGACTGAGCATCGAAGCCACTGGGGTATCAGTGGCTATTAGAATGGATGCACTAATGTTCTGCCTCCAGGTTTGGAGAGACAGGCCGGTGCCTGTAAAGGCCATTAGCAGGGAGCCAAGATCAGCTGAAGGTTGTGTCTTCTACTTGAGATGTTCAGAAGCAATTGGTGGGCTACTATGTGTGATGGGATGGTGGACTAGATGGGCTGTGGCCTGATCCATCAGGGCTTCTCTTAGGTCCTCATTCCTGAAAAGCGAGAGGCGAACTCTTTGTAGCTTCCGGTTCAAGCTTAGAGGACATCACCATTTTTGTGCAGAAAAAGCAGAGTAACGGTGCTTGTCATAAATGAGGAAGGTGGGATGCATCTGCAACCGCATTTGGAGAACTGAAACGCATTGCCCTCAAGAGCAACAGTGACTTCCATAGGAAGGTCGGAGAGCCTTCCTGAAGGAGGGAAGGGAGAATTTCTTACCTCCAGGCGCTGTGGAGTTGCTCACTGGGAGGAGAATACCTTTGAGGATGTGAATTGCCACCAGCACCGACCAAGAGCTCCTGCCGGCTATGCAGTTCTTTGAGACGGGCAGGTACGAGGTTTTGGGTCCAGTTGCTCCGTTGGCAGGAGAGCATTGCAGCTCCTAAATGAGTGGAAGGGAGCAAAGTTGTAGGAAAGTCCTTTCAAACCCATTGGCTCCTGTCCCCTTTGTCCTGCCATGAGATGGAATCCTGCCGGACAGAAAATCACTTGATTTTGAAGAAGACTCACCTTTTCCTTCTCCGCCTCCTTTTGCCAACTTGGCCTGTATTTTCCTCCCGTTTTCCTTGCGCTTACCCCCTTCCACACCGTCTTTCCTCTTGCTCGTGAACCCAGCCACCCCTGCAGAGGTCTTGCCCATGCGTTAATTGCATGTTGGCTAACCTGGCCTGGAATTGCTCAGCCTTCCTCCTTCCTTGGGTCCTTGGAGCTGCCTCGTGCAGAATTTAATGCCGGAAAGCGTCGTTTTCCGCTCCTGCCAGCTGTTCCCTGGTGTTTCTGAAATGGCAAACAGGGCTGGTGTGTGTTTGAATGTTTCCTGGCACCCGGTGCAGTTCGGCGTAGAGGTAACACCGTTGATGGTTTTGAAAGGGCCAAGCTGGGTGCCAAAGCCTTTTTCTCTTGATCTGAACCAGATCCTGCTGGCGAGCGTTCCTCCCGCCCGGCGTGATCTAATAAATTCCCCTCGCTTTCGGATCCTAATTCGGCGTAATGATAGAGCTGCTGGGAGACAGAAATTGATTACTGGCTCTCAGGCAACGGCAGCAACTTTTTCCGCCCTGCTCTGACACACCAGATGTCTTGATTTAATCTTTTCCCAACCCCTCTTCCAATTTTGCTTTTGCAGCATTGCTTTGATCCTGCGAGGACTTTTTAAGTTTCCTGATCTGCTCTTTTCAACGCAGCCTAGAGTAGAAAGGCAAACTCTGGCGTAGAGACGCTGGCCCGTCTTCAGAAGTCTTCTTGACCCGGCTCACAACACACACCTTTTACATTACTGCCCTGTGAGATAGATGGGAATGGCTTTCCTCCCGTTGGGCGTGCTAAGCAGAGCGGAGAAAATTCCCTAGAGGGAGTTTATGAGAGAGAAGACTCAATCGAACAAAAGGATCAGCCCCTCCTGCTATACGGAGGAATCTCAGCCATTACATTTTTTAAAGATACATGGAAAAAAACGGTTTCCAGGTTTGGCTTGGGTTGGTTTTCCTAGTGCCGTTTTGTAGGGGTGTGCATGAATGCAGTTTTGGGGATTTGATGCGAATCGGGTATCGGAAAATTCGATTTGATTTGAATCTAACCAAACGTGATTCGAATTAAGCAGATTGGAATCGCTTTGTTCACATTTTTCCATTTGAATGTCCACCTACGAAGGTTGACAACAGAAGTATGTTGATAGCAGAAGCATGGCCTGGTCTTGTGGTCAGAGTGCCGGACTCTTCTCTGGTAGTCTCCCAGTTCAGTTCTGCATGCATACAGAAAGCCAGCTGGGCGCCCCTGGGCTAGCCACAGCTCTCTTTCTGAATTCCCTCCCTCCCTTCGTATGGGTGAGCCAGTTTGGTCTATTGGTTAAGGAGCCGGACTTTGATCTGGGAATACTGGGTTTGATCTCGCACTCCTCCATGAAAGCCAGCTGGGTAACCTTGGACTAGTCGCAGCTCTCTTCTGAGGTTTCACAGCCCACCTACCTCACAGGGTGTCTGTTGTGGGGAGAAGAACAGAACGTTTGTCAGCAATCCTGAGTCTCCTTAAGGGTGAGAAAAGCGGAGTATAAAATTCAATCCTCCTTCTCCTCCTTGTCGGCATGAATTTTCTATCATTCAGTTTCATGGGTTGACCTCCTTAGAGCTGAGCACCTCTGAGCCTGTTAGTGGATGCCCAGGTGCTGCTTGCAAAGGCATCAGCTCCTTTTTCTTTTTCTGGATGTAAGATTTGTTTGTGGGCATTGCTGTGTAATATCTGTGACCTTCAGTGGTATGTGGTTTGGCTTCTGCAAAGTTTAATTTCCCTTGCTTGACGTAATTCCTGAAGCATTTGATCTGTTGATTCATTGCATCCCCCAGGTCTTTCGCTTATGAAGATGAGGTAGTTTGGTTTTGTGGTTACAGTACCAGGCTCATATCCGCGTACTCAGTGAGTTAGATTCTGCCCTCCGCCACGAAGCCAGCTAGGTGACCTTGGGCTAGTCACAGCTGTCTGCTGAGTTTTCACAGCCCCACCTACCTCTTTTCTACCCCACTTTTCTCACCCATTTAAGGGGACTCAAAGTGGCTGACAAATCTTCTGTTCTTCACCATAGACGACCTGTATGGTAGGTGGGGCTATGAGAGCTCAGAAGAGAGCTGTGACTAGCCCAAGGTCACCCAGCTGGCTTCATGGAGGAGAACGGAATCAAACCCGGTATTCCCAGATAAGAGTCCGGCTCCCTTACCACTAGACCAAAGTGGCTCACAGTTCCATTTAGGAACTTAGTTCCCTCCAGATTGTGGGTGCTCTTTGGCATTCAGATGTTGACATGGTCTTGGTGGAGGTAAAGAGATGGAAAAAAGTCAGATCTTGCCAGCATCCCAGTTCCGTGTCACTGGTTCCGTGAGACAGTGTATACTGGGAATATAGAGAATAGAGTAGCAACTGCCCCATCCAGTTGTGTTTTCGCATGGAGTCGTTTGTGATGGTCACGGTGGGAAACGTTATCCCATATAGGCCTCACACCTTCTAAAATCACCATTCATGGTAAGCGTCTCCTCCCCACTTTCAGGCACCGTTATTGTTTTCAGTGCGTCCATCTTGATTTGTTTTTACTGCTGGAACCCATCATGAGACCTTCCGGAACAGGACAAGATAAAAATGCAGTGTGATCCATCAGTCCATCAGCTCTTGTTTGGATGCTAATTAAACTGGCTCAGGTCAGCTTGCTTCCTCCTCCTCCTCCATCATCATATGAAGTCTTCATCTGGCTCTGGAATATCTCCCATTTACCCTGTTACCTGTTTGCCTTTCCAAGCACCTCTTGCTATAAGGGAATCTTACAGTACAGAGGATATTTGCTTTAAGAGCAGCGTCCTGTACTACCATCTGCTCCTTTTAACTTAATCCTGCCGTGAACTGAAGGCATATTCAATTTGCGGGCAACAGGAAACGCGATTACAGGAACAGAGAGTTGATATAAACACGGTGTTTCTAACTTGATTTCGGGGCCCAGCACTGAGCGGGGGCGCTTGTGATAAGAAGAGAGATTTTAGCTTTGGCAGCATGCTCTGCTATGTTGCTTCCAGTGGCCGTTGGAGTGCACTTAGGCGATTTACTTTGCTCAGCAGCAGTGTTTTGCCAGGAAAGCCAGCAGCATGTTCCCAAGCAGAGCTTGTTCGGCAAACAGCTGCGTGAAACAGGTATTAAGGAGCTCTTCAGCCATCATTCCCTCTTCCACCTTTCCCAGCGCACCAGGAGTTGGGAAGCCTCTAGAACTGAATGCAGGGTTGTGTGCAGAGACAAACAGAAGGCAGACAGGTGTATCAGTGGCTGTTACAATGGATGCCTAGGCTGGGGAGACAGACAGGAGCCCCCTAAAGGCCAATTGCAGAGATTTGGGAGAAGGTTTTGCCTTTGTCTTCTGCTTGAGATGACCAGGAGCAACCACTGGGTCACCGTGTAAGAAGAGATGCCGAAACTAGATGAGCTGTGGCCTGATCCAGCTGGGCTCCTCTCAGATTCTTGCCTAGAATGGATGCCTAGATCAGTGATGGCGAACCTTTTGAGCTCAGTGTGTCAAAATTCACAAGAAAACCTAGCTTAACTCGGGTGCTGTGTCACATCTAGAAATATCCATAATTTTGTGATATTTGTAGCTCTAGTAAAAAAGTTATATTTCTGATATATGTATATTATTAAAAGCAAAAACAAATAATTCTTTACGTTAGTGACTTTTGTTGCTGAATCTTCAGTTGGAAGTTGGTATTTCGTACACTTCAAGAACAAGCAAGCACTCCATGCCCAGGTGCCAGGGTGACCATGTGTGTCACCCAAAAGGGCTTGGCGTGTCACCTGTGACACGCGTGTCATAGGTTGGCCATCACCGGCCTAGATACTTACTTTGAAGGGATTTGAGAGCAGGTTTTCCCTTCGTCTTCTGCTTGAGATGCCTCTGTGTTGGAGAGGATGCTGGACTAGGGGGCTTATGGCCCAATCCTGCAGGGCACCTCTTCTAATACAGTTTGCTTTGACTCAAGATCAGAGTGGAATGCAATCTATTGTTAAAACTCAGGAAAGGAATGCCTGAAGACACCCCCCCCCCAAAAAAAAATGAAGAATCCATCACATTGTAAGAGAGGTCTTTCAACCACACTGCCGTTTCCCATGTGGGCGATTCCTGATATTTTGGGATTGGGGGAAGGAGGATGGGGCAGAGGGGAGGGAGTCAGCTGCCGGTGTCTGTACAGATAATTCAGAGTAACCAGACCTTGTTGCCGTTAGTTTATTTCCATTTGTATGAAAGAGCTTGCTCTAATCCCCTTTTTGGGCACCTGTGTTGTTGGCCATCATCACACCTTGCCAGGGGGCTAGAAGTGGTAGTAGATCTCCCTACACACCCTCTAACATTTTGAAGTTGAGAACCTGGGTGAGTTGGGGAAAAATAATTGGAAGAAAGCAGAGGCACTCTAGGAATGTTCATGCTGACTCTGCTGTATGCCAGGAAGCCTGTCTCCAGGGCATAGAGCAGAATAAAAATGTTCCTAGACTGTTCAGCATAGGTGAAGGTCCTTAACCAGAATTCAGGTTCCAGGGAAATGGGCTGGCTGCAGTCCTGAATTTGCGCCTGTCCATCTAACTTGGGAGGGCAAAGTAAAGCAGCCGGTAACCACTGCCACTGCATGTCAAGGAACGAGCTCTTAACGCCCACCTAATAGCTGTTGGATGCTCTTCTGCTTCAGGGTTGCTTGCCAAATGTCACAAAGAGCCGGTTTTGAAGGACTGAACCACATGTGTGTCTGGCTTAGTAATGCTTGTTCACGTTCACCCGAGTCGTACATCATTCGCTCATCTCAGTGATGCTTTCCCTTTGTACATGTAGTTTAAAAGAGAGAGACAGGGAGACATGTGCTTTTATTTATTTATTTATTTAATTTTAGCTCAAATGCATCTTTGTTATTCTTTTGGAAACCACGTTTGTTCATTTGGGTGTGTGTTTTTGCATTTAAACTGTAACTTTGTTTAAAGCTTCAGTGGAAATACGTGGCAACATAGCACAAACTTTTACAAAACACATAAGCAAAACAAATAATTTGCATGATACATTGTCGAAAGGATAAGCCGATGGGCATACTTCATTTACAAACCTTTTTAACTAACAAAACAAGGAACAGCTAGTTTTATGAATCATTTAATTGTGCAATTGTCTAACTCATAGCATGTAGGTGCGCCAGGCGTGGGAATGAAACGGTAAGTCTACGTTTAAGGAAGATTTGCATCGTCAGGGAAAGGCTACAAAGATAGGAATTGCTTCTAGCCGATTCTCGAAAAGGAGGCCACTTAGATTGGAACCATCTCTGTTCTAATAGTTGGCCCTATCTGTTCAAAAGGTGGAAATGGCTGAGTGCCATCAGTTTGTATTTTAGTTCTGTCCAGGTCTGTAGATTAGGTAGATTATCTTTCCCCCCTGGTGTGATCTGGGCTGGGGAGCACGGTGTGTGTGTGTGTGTGTGTGGCATGTGCTGCCCTTGCGGGGTGCCAATCTGGACTAGGCTTTCCCTTCGCCACCCTCCAAACCCACTGAATCCTGTGCGCATGCATGCGGCTTTGGCGGTGCCCTGTGGGTTTGTAAATCGGTTGAATTTGTTTCCTTCAGGAACCTTGGAGAAGGATCTCCGTCAGTAATCTGAAAACAGAATTCTGGACGTTTTTAACGTGATTTGTAAACCACTTTTATTTTTGTTTTTAAAGAAATAAACCAACGGCCACAAAAGCTCTTTTTTTTCCCCAGCATCCAGAGTGTGGGTTTTCAAAGCAGCGTGGCTGTTGATTTTAGCTTCCCCTCCCTTTCCGTGGGTTTCGGTCCCATACACCTTTGTGTTCGTGAAGGTGGATTTTTTTTTTTTTAAAAGCGATCGTTTAAAAGGATTCTTCACACGGCGCTGGCATTGCCTTAGCTTTGATTCAGTGGGCTTGTGTTTTTGAACACCCAGGCGGAGAGTTCCGCTGTGCCCTGAATGCAGAAACGCGTCCGCGGCCCTGACAAATGGCAGGTTTGCCGCATAAACGGGGAGCGTTATTAGAAGGCGCACAGTTGCCCTTTGTTAGCTGTGTGTTTACTTGATTGAAGCATCTTGTCTGTGGTGCTTTCCTGTTCCTCCTGGAAGGCTGATTTGAATGGAGCGCCGCCGTGCGCCATGGCCCCAGGGCCTTGTAGCGATTTATAGTCTGTGGGTGGAAAAGGGGAAGTGTGTAGAAAGACAGTTGCAAAATGCCTCCGGTGTCCTGTAATAGAAAATCTGTGCATGATGACCTTGCCTGGGAGGGCCTGGGGGATGGTTTTGATGTGATCCAAAGGTTTATAAAGGGAAGGGAGCGGATGGCGTCTCTCACCTGGAAAGGGAGTGGATTGCAAGGCATGGCGCCCTGACGAGGAGGCTGGAGTTCTTTATGGCGCCGGGATAATGCTTTTGAATGCAAATTTCCCTGGGGGGGTGATGAGGCACGGCCCAGCCACAAACACCAAGGTGTTTAATGTCCTCATTCTTCCTGTGACTAAAATGGCTCACCGTTCCCTGAAGCCGCCCGCTTTTAAAATTAATTCAGGGCTAATTTTCCTCCAGCCGTTGTGCTGGAGAGCAGGGAAAATGCTGATTAATCTAGCCGCTGATTGTTCCTCCCCTTTCCCTTTTAAGTCATTTTATCTCTGCCCCTCCTTATTTCCTTCAGTTGCTTTCTCCATCCATACCAGCCCAACTGGAGACATCCA
The DNA here is from genome assembly GCA_023333525.1 of Aspidoscelis tigris stejnegeri. Classification (NCBI taxonomy): domain Eukaryota; kingdom Metazoa; phylum Chordata; class Lepidosauria; order Squamata; family Teiidae; genus Aspidoscelis; species Aspidoscelis tigris. The sequence goes on from JALMGA010000021.1 coordinate 4,566,697, forward strand.
TCCAGCAGGCTTCCTTTGTGACAGGTGTCCTAGCAAAGGTAGAATCCCCCTGCTCTGTATCAAAGCTCACTTGAGGATTAAGCCATTGAACACACTTTATCGATACCAGAGTCAAATTTGCCTGAGGCCGTGAGTGGCTGTGTTAATTCAGAAAAAGGATGGATGGATGGACGGATGGATTGAGGAAGGGAGGAAGGGAGGAAGGAAGGAAGGAAGGAAGAGAGGGAGGAATGGGGGGAAGGAAGGGAAGAAGGAGAATGGAAGAAAGATAGTAAGAAGGAAGGAAGGAAGGAAGGAAGAAAGGAAGAAAGGAAGAAAGAAAGAAAGATGCTTTCCCTGCAAATGAGGGTTGACAGTTTGCTTTTAATAGGAATAGCTGGGAATTTCTACCTCAGGGGACAAGGAGGTGCTGGGAAGGTGGCAGCAACTGGGCGAGAGATGAGCGAAGAAGGGGCACAGGATGACAAAGGCGCGGAGGTGCCGGGTTTTGCGCGGTGATTAAATTCGCTGGCGCTGTCATTGAGCTGTAAGGCTGCAGATAACATTCTCTCCCCACGCTGGAAACAAGAATCAATACCAACTCCTTGACAGGGGCTAAATTATTAAATAGAGCCTTTCTTTACAATGTTTCATTATCTGGGATTTACCTCAGCTGGCGATTTGTCAGTGGGGGCGGGAAGAGGGGGGCAAGATTTGCTGGGCGTTTTGTATTAAAATTATTCTGCCTTGCATTATGAATCCCCTTTGAATAATTCCCCCCTCCTTGCAGATCTTTGATCTGCTTTCTACAAGATGGCATTTTGCTTTTTTCATGCCATTATTAAAAGAGAAAGGTGGGGAGGGAAAGATTGTTTGAAAAGAGAACCTCCCTCCCTCCCTCCCTCCCTCTTTCTTTCTTTCTTTCTTCTCCCTCCCTCCCTCCCTCCCTCCCTCCCTCCCTCCCTTCTTTCCTTCCTTCCTTCCTTCTTCCCTCCCTCCCTCCCACAGATTTCTGAATAACCCTTTTACCAGAAGTGCTTTCCCTCTTTTTTTTTTTAATATTTGCTTGGCAAAGCTTGCAAATTTCTGCCTTCCCCTTAGCCCCTGGGTAAGGTGAGACCTTCTGTCCCTCACTGTTCAAAGTGGGCATGTGCAGATGCTAGAAGAGTCTTGGCCACTTGCGCCATAGAAATGAGGGGAAAAACCACACCTCATTTGGAAACTCGTTTGCCTCGAGGAGCCAGTGATGGTGGTGTGGAAGAGCCAGCCATGAAAAGGAGCACAGTGCCCTCCAAAGGCTTTGCTTGACAACTTGCTTCCAGCCCAGCCAGCATCAGCAGTAGCCCCAAGGTGGCTGAAGAAGCAACCCCCCCCCTTTATTCACTGGAGCATTCCTCTTCTCTAAGTGGTAGGCGCATCAATTCATCTTCAGAATTGTGCCTTTTGCGTCCCTCAAAATACCTTGCAATTGTTGCCTGCTTTCAGTTGCTGCCCTTTCCAGTCGTGAGGAGAGCTTAGCAGGCGTTAAAAGTGTTCTCATTCATAAGTGTGCAAGCGTAAGATACGCCTCGCAGGAATGCACCCTCGCGCCATAACCACACCACACCCTTTTTATGGCTCCCAGGTTCAGGCGTGTGAGATGCAGCGAGCCGGCGGCCATGAGCACCAAACCAACTCAGATGTGTTGCCATCTTGACCAACAGCTGCTCTCGGATGTCCTCCTGCTCTGGTCCCTTTTCTGGTTCCTCTTAAGAGTCATTAGTACGAACCGTTTAAGTAATCCAAGTTCATCTTGGCATTCCCTTTCTTGATGCACGGCACAGCAGGGCCTGGTCACCTTCGTGCCCTCTGTCTTCCTAACCCCCTGGTCAGTGTTACGATTGCCTTATCCACTGGTTTAAAGCAATGCGTCACAAACCTGTTCTGCCTCCCTCTCCCTTCCCTTTATGAACTATCATCACAATTTCAAATTGGAAGAATCTGCACAACCCATAATGGTACCCAGATAGCAGTTCTGGTTGCCTTTGGCCCTGTTTCCAAGCCTAGAGCCATCTTTGGTCTAGTGGTTAGGGGAGCTGGACTCTTATCTGGGAATACCGGGTTTGATTCCGTACTCCTCCACAAAGCCAGCTGGGTGACCTTGGATGAGTCACAGCTCTCTTATGAACTGTCTGTCACAGCCCCACCCACCTCACAGGGGAGAAGAAGAGAAAACTTTGCCAGCCGCTTTGAGTCCCCTTAAATGGGTGAGAAAAGCGGGGTAGAAAAAACAACTCATCATCTTCATCATCATCATCATCTTCTACTTCTTCTTTGGAACGAATGCTTCTCCTTGCTAGCCTGGGGACAGGGGCAAAGTCAACCATAACTGTCACCCAGAGGTGGAAATGCAGTATTAATTTGCCAATCAGAGCTGGGAAATTAGCATGAATTTATTTGTATCCATTGGTGTGACCTAATTGCCTGCATTCTTAATTAAGCAAACCTCTTACCAGTAATGCTTTCGCCCCTTAGACCTTTCGCCTGCTGTTTTTCCCCACAGTCTCATTTCCTGGTGTTCACCCAATGTAAACACAGCCATTTCCTACACCTGGTGTTCAGATAATTGACTGCTAAATAAAACAGAAGCTGTCTTAGAAGCAAGGGAAAACACACACATACAAATGTATACACATACACACACATATATATATGCTAGGCAGAGCCCTTTTAAAAACAGCTATCGGGAACAATTGGCGTGGAAATGAATTTAGCCAATTTATGCAAGTGTGCTGCACACTAGGAACGTCTGTCTTAGCGCCATATTGCGCTGGGTGTTTAGCATAACTGGGGTTGAGATTTTGTTTCTAGTCATTGCATGGAATATTAACAGGATTTTCCCATCTCCCTCCCCCACCCCCCGTCCTTTAGCACTGTTTGAAGTTTCTCAAGATTTCTTATTGTATATCTTAAGTAAATAAATAGGATCCATTGGGCGGTGGGGCGACCGCCCTTGTTCTAAGTGACAAAAGGGGCTTTCTTTCCTCAGGAGATGCCACAGCGCAGTAATTGTAAAATTGGAGCGTGGTGATTGCCATTGTCTGCATGTAATGACAGGGAAAGGGCTCTGGGAGTCTTTTATTTTCTTTTGGGCTACAAAGATGATGCTTCAGTCGCTTCTCACTGTGATCTTGGGAACCCCTCCAGGTCCTGATTTTGCTGATTTTGCTAGGCCAGCAGGGTTATCCATCCATCCATCCATCCATCCATCCCTCCCTCCCTCCCTCCCTCCCTCCCTCCCTCTACCTGGGGGTATCTGGGCAGGTAACACCATTTAAAATCAAAATGTTATTAAAACAATAGCATCCACAAGTGGGAAGATAAAAGTGTATCCCAGTTTATCCAAAGGCCAGGGCAAAGAGGTGCGTCTTCACTGCCTTCCTGAATGTATATAGTGAAGGTGATAGATGGACCTCAAGGGGGAGACCATCAAAGCTTGAGGGTCCATCCCTGAGAAGGTCCTCTCCTGGGTGCCCACCCCTTTTGCTGCTGAGGGTGGTGGGACAACCAAGAGGGCCTCCTCTCCAGATCTTAAGCCATTGGCAGGTCAATATGGGGTTCTTTTAGATACTTGGGGCCCAAGTCATTCGGAGCCTTATGGTTTTAGGAGGCTTAGTACAGTTAGCAAAATCACCACTGTGGAAATAATACTAACTGTGGTCACCTTAAATAAATGAATAAATGAATAAATAAATAAAAATAAACAGGGTGAACCCTAACCCTCCAGGCCTGATGAGCCTCCTTAATTTCAGGCAGTTGTTTTTATTAGCATTCAGACCCAGGCTGAAAACAGAAGGTTGAAGCTAATGAATCAAGACTGAAACCTTGGAGGAGGCCCTACCCTATACCTTTTGGTATTCAAATAGCAGCTCGGCTTCAGGCTCAGGAGTTCATCATAATTCCAGAGATCTAAATTCTCTAGCAGGGTTAGAAAAAGGGCTTTTCTTTTGGTTTCGTATTTTGTCGATTTCTCAGCCCAAATCTGCACCAATCTGCAGTTTTGGATTAAAGGGATCGATTGGGCCTTTATGAATAACTCGTTTCATTAAATTGGTGGTGTGTAGGGATTCTTCCCTACACTGTTTCTAATAGGCTTCTAGTGGTTTCATTAATTCCCAGTGCTGGCATTTCCCCCTTGCTACATGTGCTTTTAGACTATGATTCCCTTTGACCCCAGCCAGCGTGGAATATTTTAGAACTGATAGGAGTTATGGTGTTATTTTTTTTTTAAGTTACTGCATATTAAGTATAGAGGGTTATGTTTTGATCAGTCCACCCTTGATGGTTCAGCCAATTATCTTCAATTGTGGCAAATTCTCTCTTTTGCAACATTCCTTCCGTATGGAAGAGGGCTTTCCAGGTTAGACCTGCTGTGATTCCTGAGCCCAGTCTGAGGCTTTTGCTTCCTTCTCAAAAGAGTTTAGCGTGCAGACATGTTGAGATTTGATCAATTAGCCAAGAAACATGTAGATTAACTGCTAATGAATTATTCCATCTGGCGATGGCCCCGTTGATGGGCTCTGAGGTTTGGAAATCATAACATGGATTGCTCTGGCTAATAGAAAGACTTCAGGGTGCTTGGTGTATCACTCCCCATTTGCTTGAAGGGGTACAGACGGCTTCCACAAATGCTTTTCTCTGTCCTCTTCGTCTTCACCCCCTTGAGCTGAGTCACAGATGGTAATGTGGAAGCTTTTGACCTTCAGCATCTTCTCCAAATATTTGTTCTTCTGCCCTAGATCTTTTTCTCAACCACCGGATAATTTGTCTGTCAGGGGGACGCCGACAGCACAAGTGTATCTTTGTCAGTGTTTTGTGAGCTTCTTCCCGTCTTCCAGCAGAAGGAAGGAGAAGGAGAGACCCTTTCAAAACCACCGTTATTCAGTTTCTTGGGTGCAAAGTATCATCCATCAGGATGAACGTAAAACTTGCTGTTCAAACCCTTTTGCTCCATGAACGCCGCAACACGGAAATGGATAGTAAACCTTGCGGTGGCGGTGCTCAGCCCATCCCATTCTGCTAGATGAACAGACGCTAAGATTTCTCCCAGGCTGGCAATGTGAAGTCAGTGGAATGGCATACGCCATGTTTGCCCTTTAGTTTCTGACCCTGTCAGAGGTCCAACAATGGCTTCTACTTTGGCCTCTTCCACTCTGACATCTGTTCCTTCTTTTTTTTTTTTAAGGAAATAAACACCTAGCACAAACACGTGTTTATGTTTACCTATAGAATGCTCCCATTTCCTGCAGAATGTTCTCCATTTTGGAGATTTTAGGAGCATCTCATCTCCCCAAAAGCCCTGTGAGGGAAGATATTTGAAAGAACATCCTTGGCTTCTAGGTTCCTCATATCCCATGGTTGGAAAATTTCTGAGACTTCTTTTTTTCTTCAAAATCTTGCATCAGAAAAATCAAGTGTGGCTTCATTTATAACAGACATGGTAGCTAAGAATTTAAAATGATGGCAAGGCCTGGAGAAAAGGCCCACAGCGAAGTACAAAGCCCTTAGTTTCCTCCTCACTGTAGGTTCAGCTGAGCAGGCTTCTTCAGGAGAGAGAGAGTGTCTATGTGTGTTTGATTTTGAGAGCCTTGGAAGAGAATCCAGCAACTGACCGCAGGTCTTGCTTTTGGAGTTGACTCCTCAGCCCCAGCGACACGTCTCAGCAAACCTGATTGATCTTCTCTATTCAGAGCCTTGTGAAGATCTTGGCAGGTGAGGTGTTAGGGCTGCCATAACATGGTCTTCCTGGATGTCCTGTGCTGAAAGGTCCCCCTTTGATGAGGCTGAAGCGAGGAAATGTCTTTCCCTTCTCAGGTTGATACCTGAAGTAACAGAGACCAAGAAACTAACAACGGAAGGCAGCATAGGTTGTTGGGTCACGGCCGTCTCTCTTTGGTTCGACAAGATGCCTGAACAATAGTTTCCCAACTCTGGATCTTTAGCAGCATTAAAGGTCTCTCGGCTGCTTTCTTCATGCATGCATGCAGTGGCGGTTTCCCTCACATCAGCCAGAGAAATGCAAGAGAGATTCAGTGTGCTTAAGGTTTGGACCACTGGCTGTGGAGAACTTTGGAGACTAATTTGTGGAAAATCTTCCCTTCAGATGTCTTGTACAAAATCCAGCTGTAGAGCAGGAGAGAGAGATGCTAAGCAGCTTCTCTGCTGGGGCATGTCCAAGATGTTTTGCTGCCTGATGGCTCCTCTTAATTCATGGAGGACAGGTGTATCAGTGGCTACTAGAACGGATGCCTAGGTGCCACTTCCAGGTCGGAGAATCAGGCAGGATGCCTCTAAAGGCCATTTGCAGCGATTTGAGAGCAGGTGCCTTCATCTTCTGCTTGGGATGCCCAGAAGCAAATGGTGGGCCACTGTGTGAGACAAGATGCTAGACTAGATGGGCTGTGGCCTCATCCAGCATGGTTCCTCCGATGTTCTTACATTCTTGTGCATGGATTTTGTGTATGGATAGTTTTGCCCGCATTTTTTTTACACATTCAACTCACGTGTCTGCCTTCAGGAGGACCTCTTCCCTTTCTGCCCCCAGTGCCTTTGACTAGCCAGGTGGTCATTGGCTGCCTTTAGTGTCCTCCTTGTCTCCCTTAAGATCACATCACAGCTGTTGACCCCCATGTGACTGCCTGTGCAGCCTGACTCCATAATTTATAGCGAAATTCCCTTTAATTAAGATGATAAAATATACATGCTTTGGCACCGTCAACCAGAAAGACATTAATTTATGCTTGGTATCTTCCTGATTAGTGACCTCAGGCTGTTGAACTTTTTAAGATTGCCAGAAATAGGCCAATCATTTTCCAAGGGAATTTTAAAAGACTAGGAGCAGAGCCCATTTTGTGCCTTTTGCGTAGGCGTTTGGGTTTTGAACAAAACTGTTGGTTAATTTTCTCCTGGCTTTCTCCAGTCTCTAGGAGGTACTGCAAAGCAAATATTATAAACTAGCATTACACAGTAATCCGTAATACTGTCTGTTGCTCAGAGCATCTTTCTCAAGAATGCAGGGTGTTATTTTATAACATTCCTAGTAAAGATGCTACATTCCTCTGATTTTTTTTTAATCATGATTTTTCAAGGCCACCCTCCTCCAAAGAACATAGTTTACATATCTGTCTTGCCAAGAAGGATATGTGAGGAATGTCATCTCCCCCATCCTTTCCTCCCAGGTGAATCATAACCAAGAACAGGCGTTCTTTAACTCCCGGTAAACTCAGTGCAGACAGATGTACATTGTGTTTGAACTCTAAACGTCTTTGCTTGCCTCTCAGCCTATGCTGAACAAAAGATTTCGCACTCTTGAAGTGCAAAACTCTGTTGGCGGATGGTGAAATATCATCATAAATCTTTCATCTGGACGCCGCAGCTGTTGTTTCGTGGCCCAGATTTTCCCTCTTCGCCCTCCGTTTCTGGTTTGGCTTTCCGGCCTGCTCTTTGGCGGAGTTCCACCTGCTGCAAAATGTTCACCTCTCATTAGGCAGGGTACACCTCACAACGCCTCTCCTTCTCACACAGAAGTCTGTTGGCTTTAGCACCAAAGGAAGGCAAAGGGGGAGAAGCAGCGCATGAAAGCTTGGCGTGCAGATGGGAACATTTCCTTTTACCATGGTATTCAAAGGTTGGGGGGGGGGTCTTCTTAGCCACAAAAGTGGAAGTTGCCTTCTGCCTTCAGAAACCTATTATGTGTGGCAATCTAGAACCCTAGATCTGGAGCTATTCCACTGTAGCTAAACGGCAGGTGGGGTTACGTCTCTTGGCTTTCATCTCTGATGTTCCTGTAGCATGTGCAGCGTAATGAGATAAACACTCTGAGCGGATCCCATAACCCTTTGCAGCCTGTGGAGTTTCTGCAGCAGCAGTGTGATGAGTTGTTATTGAACAACGTTGGTGGGCACAGCGGGAAAGCCCAAGTCTTTTGTGAGCCTTCGTGGCACAGGGTAGAATTCTGAGGAAGTGATGCCAATGCCCATGTCAAATAGATGGCAGAAAACAGGGGTAGAAAGAAGCCTTTTTGTGGCACTGAGAACAGGAGGAGGAAACATGGAGAGCAGAAGAGGACCTCTCCAGTTGTCCTTTAGCTTGAGTGAGTTGTGGCGGCACGGACCTATCTGCGTGGCTGTGGTGGCCCCTTGAAGATGAAGTAACGGTCTAATTGGCATTGAAAATGGTTTAACTGGGCAACAAATTCCTGCCTTTCAAAACTCCCTGGCCATAAAAGCCTCTGGTCTGCACATGGAAATGTTGTCAAGTTCTTGCAAAGATGAGAACCTAAAAGGAGCCCTGCTGGATGGGGCCACAACCCATCTACTCCAGCATCCCGTCTCACGCAACAACGGCTCCTGGATTTCAAGTAAAAGATGGTGCCCCAGCCCGTGGAATAACTCAGCCCAGGGATCTCGGTCTCTGCACATCCTTTTTGGCACAACGACCCAGTGATCCAGGCTGCATTTTGATTTTGGGGGTCTCAGGCGGCACCACGGAAGCCTCATGCTTCCTTTCAGTCGTAGCTTGAAAAACACCAGAGGGTTGCCACCTGTGGCGTGAGCTGTAGGTCGCCTCTTTGTGTCGTGCCTCCTCTTTGCCTTCTGCCTGGTATCCGTCACTGCGAGCGCCATAATTTTCACAGCCCTGCGGAAATCCCCCCTCCTTTCTTTGCTTTCCTCCGGGCATCCTTTGGTCTGTCAACCCTGCCAGCCCCTGCCAGCCCCCTTTCGTTAAAAGGGCAGAGTTAAAAGCGCCAGGCGAGAGTGGCGGCGAGATCTTTGTCCCGCTTGATCTTTAAAAGTTGAGAAATCCATTTTATCTGCCTCTGATGCCTTCGGAGCGAGGACTCAGACCAACGCCCCCCTCTTTGTAGGAAAATGTTTGCGAGAGATGCCACAGATGGCAGTTTTCAGCACCGAGCCTGCAGACCCAGCGCCTGAAATGGCATCCAGTAGCAAATGTCAGGCGCTCTCTGGAAGGGTGGCCTTGCCTTCCCTCCCTCCCTCCCTCCCTCCCTCCCTCCCTCCCTCCCTCGCGGAACCTTTGGGATTTGATTACGAGGGCACATATTCGATGCTCAGTTAAATGCCTTTGTAAAGCCGTTAGCATTTAGGTAACTGTTTTGCTTATTGTGCTTGACGCTGAATGCGCTTGATTTACAATGTGCTCCGTGCTTGGCGCGGCAATAGGAATGCTAATCGGGCACAGCTCCAGCGTAGGGGAGTCAGCCTATGGGTGGCTGCCTGCCAGACTTCCTTTGGTGGGAGGACCGACCTAAGGTGAACAGGAAGGTGGAACAGGGGGTGGGAGAAGGGTTTATGACTTCCTCCCGAACCTCTGGTCCCTTGGCCTGCGATTCACCTCTTCTTGCGTCTCCGAGATGCATTATTTTCCCGTCCTCCTGCCTGACCGGAGCAGCCAGCGGTTCCAGATTGCCTTCCGGTGGGTCCGGAAGTGATATCTTCATGATCCCTGTTCACAGATGCCCAGATTGAATGGGAAAGAGTCGGCGGGCACCCCTGGCGCTGCTCCCCAGTAGCATCTGATCCTTTATCTAAGCAGCAGATATATCCTTGTCACCAAGACGCCGCCATTCCATCTGGCTGCGTTACCGGGAGCCCTCCTTTCCCGGCTTCCAACGGTGGCGGGAAAGCCATGCTCACAAAACGCGTCACTTGTCATCTGGAGCCATCCTGGCACATGGTAGCAGATGTGTCTGTCAGCACCCATTATGGAAGCCACTTCTGGGCTTCTTTTAGGAAAACAGGCAGAATTGTGTGAGCCGAACGTCCTGTCTGTTCTTTCTTGCCGCTGGAAAGCCTGCTGTATTTTGAAGAGGACCTTCCGCCCGTGAGCGCTCCACCTTCCCTAAGATTGGGCCCGGAGGCCTCTTACTGGTAATGGACTGCTGGTTCAACAGGTGTGCCTCTGACATCTCAGATCTCACCTGAGCACTGGAGCGTTTAGTGGTCTGGTTTGAGAAATCCCTAAGGAGGAGGGAACTGTTGTCACCTTCTAGCAGGCTCTACTTCGGCTTATTTTGAAGTTCCTTTCTCATCCTAGTTGGACAAGGTTTGGCCATTGGTTTGTAGGAGGGAATCTTGCTCCATCATTCACAGTTTGGTCTTGTGGCTAGAGTGTGGGATTCTTACCTGGTAGCCTTCCAGTTTGAGTCCACACTCCTCCATGAAGCCAGCTGGGTGAACTTGGGCTGGTCACAGCTTGCTCTCATAGCCTCACTTAACTCACAGGTTGTCTGTTGTGGGGAGAAGAACAGAAGGTTTGTCGGCTACCTTGAGTCCCCTTAAGGGTGGGAAAAACAAGGTCTAAAAGCCAACTCCTCCTCCTCCCCCTCCTTTGGAGCAAAATTGCATGCATGACTACGTGCCACAGAAAAAATGGATGAGGTGGAAGCATCCCCATCATGTGGCACCTTTGCAGTACAGCTGCTGGGAGGGCAGAAGCCCCAGAAATGTAGCCCACAGAGTTATTCAAATGGATATTCCGTCGTGGGAATAATTATTAGGGGCAGTGACAGGGAATCCGCGTGGCTCCTGTAAGGATTATTGGGCTCCAGCCCCGGTAATCACCGGATAGCAATTGGGATTTTGACAGCATCCATAGTGCTGTGGGTTCCTTTTCTTGATTAACAACATAAAATCATAACATTGTGAATTTATTCTGTGCAATGCCCCATCACTTCTCTCTCACAGTTTGGAAACTGCTGATTTATGTCAAGGGGAGCTGGTCCGGTGCCAAGACAGAGATCTGCGGGGGGGAAACGCGATTTAGTGAGCACGTTTCCTTTTCTCTGGGTTGCTGCACGCCACTTCTAAACAGAAAGCTTTGCTTTTGACGTTGTATGCTATTAACGGCGAGATTCATGTGCCTTTCTGCTTGGCTTCTCTGACATCAGGTGCTATGGAGCGAAATTCAGAGAACATGAAAAAAGAAACAGAGCGGAAAGATACCTGGGTAGGATTAAATGAAAGATAGGATTCAATGGCCTGTGACCGTCTATAAAATAGTTTATGATAGTTTTCTTAATTGTGTGTGCGTACTACCTCTGGGTTGGAGAGATTGGCAGGATGCCTCTAAGAACATAAGAAGAGCGCTGCTGGATCAGGCCACAGCCCATCTAGTCCAGCACCCAGTCTCACCCAGTGGCCCACCAAGTGCTTTTGGGCATCTCAAGCAGAAGACGAAGGGAAAACCTCACTTCCTCCGCACTCTCTGCAAATGGCCTTTAGAGGCATCCTGCCTGCCTGCCCAACCTGGAGGTGGTACCTGGGCATCCATTCTAGTAGCCATATATACACCTGTCCTCCGTGAATTTCCAGGCTGGGTTGTGGGGTGTAACACGGAGATTCTGCCTGGAAGTTTTCACTCTCACATTTGTCGTCGTGGGCGGATGCTTGCTAGTGACCTGTGTGCCAAGGTAAGGTGATGGGCAGGGATCTCTAGCTGCAATTTGTGGATGGAAGTAAGAGCCGATAACAGCCAGGTTCTGCCCACAGCGAGAAGATGTTAAAGTGTGAGGCTCTTGCACACAAAGGTGGAAATCACTAGAATATGTACAAGTGGGAAAAGTTGCATTTTGTTCCTAGCATCAGCCAAAGAAAAGAACAGAAGTAGGATGGGTTCAGTCATTTTCTTTTCTTTGGCTTTCAGAGGCTCTCTGGAACAATTTTGTTAAGGTGTGATGAATAGCTTGATTCCAATCCTTTCAGCAAGGTTTGCTTTCCACGCCTCTGGCCTGTGCCCCCTAATAGGTAGCATTCTCTCCTGGCCTCCTTTTTATGCTTAAATCCTTTAAATTAATTGGACACAAAAGCAGCTATCGCAGGCGTGCGATAACTTAAAAGGAAACCTGTGATTTATAAGAGAAAATACTTTGAGAAACCGAGTGAATGAGAGAGGGAGAGAGAGAGAGAGAAAGCAAGCAGAGTGTGGTGAATGAAGGTGTCAGCAATTTCCCTGTTTGCATCATCTGTCGGGGGAATTTAAATGCAATTTTTGCGCGTCTCTCATAAACAGCCGGGGAGGCTTTTTGTTTGCTGATGCTCGCCAGGCCGCAAGGGCACGCACACGTGTGGTTTGAACGTGGCACAGCCCTCCAGCCACGCTCGGGCGAAGGAGATTGTCAAGCCGCGGCGGCTGGAAGGCAGCGTGGCAGAACAAACGCTGACCCCGCCATTTGGGGGCTGTGTAAATTTGCGGCGGCTCTTCGTGGGAGATTGCTAGGTCAAATGCCCTTCCATGCTGGACCTGGAACCCCATGGACTGAGAAAACGGTGGCATAAACGGCCTCACTTAAGCCTTTACATTTACATAAAATAAATCTCCCGGTCCCTGATTCCATAAAAATGCTGCCGAAACAGACTTGAAGGGAAAGGGCACCCTCGCTCCTGCTCTCCCCGGGCTGTAGTTGCAATCTCATTCCGGATCTTTGAACTCCAGCTGTTTCTCTCATGGTCTGCTGTCAGTCTGTTTTGGTCGAGGAAGTGATGTACGGAAATGAGATGGGCGCGCGGAGGGAGGGGAGGCAGGTGGGGGGCTGTTGACGCTGGGCTCGGCATCAAGCAAGGTCTTCGCTCTGGGTGCTGGGGGCTTCCGGTGAATGACTGTGCCTTCCCGAGCCAGCCCCGAATGAGCGCCGTTTGAGGCAGAGGGGTTGTGCCTCCTTTGTGGAGCACCCTGCGCAGCTTATCCAAGGCTGCGCTGTATCTCTGACATTTCCCCGATCCCTGGAAAATCAGCAGCTAAAAGTCTCTTGGTCGGTTTGAAGAACGAGAGTTGGCCTTTATTAAGGGAGCTCAAAAGCTGCTGACAAACCTTCTGTTCTTCTCCCCACAGCAGACACGCTGGGAGGTACATGGGGGCTGGGAGAACTCAGAAAGGGAGCTGTGACTAGCCCAAGGGCAACCAGCCGGATTTGCGGAGGAGTGTGGAATCAAGCTCCGTGACTGTGAGAGATGAGTCCAGTGCTCTAACGAGAAGACTAAACTGGCCACATTAAAGAGGTGGCTCGATTTTCAAATGGATTGTTTGAGCTTCTCTTCTGATCAAATCTTGCCCAGTCCAGCCCCCGCTTTAGAAGAAGTAATTTTTCTTCTTGCACAAAGGAAAGCAAAGAGAACGTAGGTCGGGGCACTCAGTTCCACATGGTCCTGAACTCCATGGGGGATGCTGGTAGTTCAGGAAGGTCTGGAGTACTTTTGGCCAACTTGATGCCTTTCAGATGTTTCAGACTATTGCAGAGTTTCTCTCAGGTCTTGCTTTTCTACCCTGCTTTTTCTCACCCATTTAAGGGGACTCAAAGCGGCCGACAAGCCTTCTCTTCTCCTCCCCACAACAGACACCTTGCGAGGTGGGTGGGGCTGTGAGAGCTCAGAAGAGAGCTGTGACTGGCCCAAGGTCACCCAGCTGGCTTCATGGGGGAGGGAGGAATCAAACCTGGTATTCCCAGATAGGAGTCTGGCTCCCTAACCATTACCAAACTGGCTCACAGATGTCCCACGAGCGACTCTTCCTTGGAGCAACCGCCGTATAAATGCTGCTAAAGGTCAGGGTTCTGATACCCATGTGTTGGAACGTTGGCTAGGACTCATTGGACCTTGTGGACTCAGCCCACTTTTTCACCGTTGGTTCTCTAGCACTTTCCCCCCAGTTTGGGGAGCTTTAGCAGTGCCCAGGACTAATCCTGTGGTCTAGTGGTTAAGGAGCTGGACTCTTATCTGGGAACATCAGGTTTGATTCCGCCCTCCCCCATGAAGCCAGCTGGGTGACCTTGGCCTAGTCACAGCTCTCTTCTAAGCTCTTACAGCCCCACCTATCCCACAGGGTGTTGTGGGGAGAAGAATAAAAAGCTTTGTCAGCCGCTTTGAGTCCCTTTAAAAGAGTGAGAAAAGCAGGGTAGAAAAACCACCTCTCCTCCTCCTCCTCTACTGCAGACCCTCCTGAAACCTGGGATTTGCTAACCATGTCTGCTGTCTACTTAAACCTCTGAAGTGCTTTTTCCTTTCTGAGGCTTGGGCACATGCTGTCTTTGTGATCCCAGCCACTTTTGAAGAGAAGATGCTGGGCTCTCGTTTTTCCCTGGTCCAACACTGCCGCTGGCTGGAACTTTTATGATATTGCACTCAGGTGCTATTAGGAGGCCTCAACATGTCTGTGCTGGCTGGCTCTGTGGGTTAAATGCATGATTTTCATGGATTGCTCAGACTGGAGGAACAGCAGTAACACGACGGACACCGTTTAGCGTTTGCCTCAATTTTTATTATGCTTTCGGCTTCCTCTGGCGTGTGGCAGGTTCCCGTGTCATATTACTTGCTAAATCAGATGTGTTAATCGTGAGACATGAAGTGACCCCAGGGAAACCCACCTGCCTACGGTGATGATAGTTGCTGAAAAAGTGTGTGATGCTTGTGCAGAGAAGGGGTATCTTTAAGGCTTGCCGAAATCTCCCGATGGCTTCGTTCCAAGAGCTGAAGGAAATGGGTCTTATTTGGAAACTACTCTAAGTATTGTGTTGATGAAAAAGTTCACTCAAGGTGTGCTTAAGCTTCAGATCTGCTCAGGTGGACTTTCTTTGAAATATCTAAGGGATTCAAAGGTGTTTTAGGTCATTCCGTGAGTTCTAATGCGCCCGGCCTGGGGAGACTTTGTGGAAATGCAACCCAAAGATGAATGGAAGTGCAATGTAAGTTGACCAGCCCATGTTATGTAAGCTAGTTAGCTCTGGAGAAAGCTGGAAGATAACTCAGTATTTTCTCATGATCTTCACCCTGAAACCGTTTTCAGTTCTGTCCTTGGGGTAGCAATGGAACAGTTATCCCATTGCGGGAGTTTCTAGGACTAGGTGTGTGTAATCATGCAGTATCATTACCATGGCTGTTCACAAGGGGAAGAAGAAGAAGAAGAGTTAGCTTTTCTTCCCCACTTTTCTCACCCATTTAAGGGGACTCAGAGCAGCTGACAAACCTTCTATTCTTCTTCCTACAACAGAACAGGCTGTGAGGTAGGTGGGGCTTTGAGAGCTCAGCAGAGAGCTGTGGCTAGCCCAAGGTCATCCAGCTGGCTTTGTGGAGGAGAACTGAATCAACCCTGGTATTCCCAGATAAGAAACCGGTGCCCTAACCACTAGGCCAAACTGGCTAGTGATTAGCCTTCCTGCCCGTCTGTCAGGGTCGCTAGCATTTGTATGCCACTTTTCAAAGAAAATCTCCAAGCATTTTACACACTGCTAGTATTTCTGCCAAGGCAAGCCTGCTCTCCCTCTATTAACTCCGGCGCACCAATTCCCGGGGTAATGCCAAGGTTATTGTGTTGGAAGACATGGGGATGCTTCTCCCCTAAGGAGGCAAATAGAGCAAGGGGAAAGCGGCTGTTTGCTTCTGGTGGCCTGTAGGTGTGATCTAATTTCCTTCCATTTCCTTTTATCTCGGTAACTTCCTGCGGAGTGTGTGGGTCGGTGAACTTGCCCTTGAACGCTCTCCACGTACTTTGATTTTCTCCCTCTCTCTTTCAGAGCAAACGGGACCACCTTCTCATGAACGTCAAGTGGTACTACCGCCAGTCTGAAGTACCGGATTCCGTTTACCAACACTTGGTCCAGGATCGGCACAATGAGAATGGTGAGCAGAACGCTGGGATGCTTCTCAGGCTTCCCTTCTACTCATTGCCCTAGGATTTCTGCTGTTTGCCACAGGGGAGCTTTCACACCCTTTCATGCGGCTGAGATCTCCTGGTCTATAACAGCCTCAAACTCTCATTTCGAGCATGGAAACATCCAATGAAATCATGTCCCCAACTTCCGAATGATGTCCTCTGGCATTCATGCTCCCTCCCCACCATATCAGGGAGATAGAAACGATGTCCTCTGGGGGGAAAACATTGAGATCTTAGAAGAAGAGTTGTTACCCCACTTTTTTCATCCTTAAGGGCACTCAAAGCTGCCGGCAAACCTTCTGTTCTTCTCACAACAGACACCCTGTGAGGCACGTGGGGGCTGTGGAAGCTCAGAAAGAGACCTGGGACTACCCCAAGGTCACCCAACTGGCTTCGTGGAGGGTGTGTGTGGCAGAATCGAACCGGGAGACCACCAGTTAAAAGTCCAGCACTGACCACAGGGCCAAATTGGCTCCCTAAAACTGGCCAGCTAAAATAGGTTTCCCCCTTCCCATTCTCCCTGATTCTCCTTTGATCCGTACATGCATGTCGGAGACTGAGCATTACATGCCACTGAGCTCCGGTCGTCCCCCCAAATGTGATCTTACCTTCCCGGTCCTGTTTGTGCGTGCGCAGGCACGTGTTGGTTCTTCTGAGTGGTGCCAGGGATGGCAGGCGTTTCCCAGACATCCCAGTTCAGTCTCTGTTTCCGTTTCTGCAGATTCTGGGCGCGAGCTGGTCATTACGGACCCAGTCATCAAGAACCGAGAGTTGTTCATTTCCGACTATGTGGATACTTACCATGCTGCTGCCCTCAGGTGAGTGAGCTGCCCGTAATTCATTGCAGAGGAGACTTCCCAAAGCCTCCTTCAAGGTCTTCAGTAGGGCTAGAGTTTGCTGTTTTATTTTGTTTTGTTTTCCTAGGGTCCTTTGTATAGCACACACAGAGGCCTCTGGGTGAAACCCGGCTTCCCTTCTTTTCGGCTGCGTGCCGTGATTAGCTAGAAAGTGATCTTAGAACGCTGGCCGGCATCCAGCTTAAGTTCATTGAAGCCGAGTCCAGTGGAAACAAATAGAGCAGATTAGTCACAATGTATTTCCGTTAGCAGAAATGGACTCCAGCCAAGACTTCAGCCAGTTCAGTCAGGACTCAGCTACAGTTTTACGTGACCTACATCCATTATGTTCAGAAAGAGCTTTCCAGCCTAACCAGCAAGTTCCCTCTGCCTGCTCCTCTGCAACTTTTTAAACAGGAGACCTCTTCAAGGCAGGTCCAGTGAATCTCGTGCAGTCCAGTGGCTTGGTGGTAGAAAGCCCTCAGGGTTTATAAGTGTGCAAGTCTAGGAATGTTTAGCCTGCAGAAGGGAAGACTGAGAGGAGACATGATTGTGGTCTTCAAGTCTCTGAAGGGTTGTCACAGTGCAGAGGGATTGTCCCTGTTCTCACTTGCACAAGATGGGAGGACTAGAAACAATGGAATGAAATCTCAAGGGAGTCGATACAGATTAGGTGTTAGGAAAAACTTCCTGACGGTGAGGGCGACCAGTCGGTGGAATAGGTAGCCACGGGAGGTAGTGGGTTCTCCTTCGCTGGAGGTCTTCAAGCAGAGGCTGGACCTACATCTGTCTGGGATGGTTTAGGTAATCCTGCACTGAGCAGGGGGTTGGACTCAGTGACCGTGGAGGTCCCTTCCAACTCTGTGAATCTATGAAAATACTCGTGTATGTTTTGCTGTGGCAAGAATGTGATAAGTTACTATAACAAGCTCTTTATGGGCTTCGACTGGATCAGTTCACCCACCCACCTCCCAGACTTTTGCAATTTCTGTGCCATCTTTGACGGCTGCTGCTTCATTTCTAGACCATGGAATGGCGTTGGAGTGTCCTGACAGGCCTGATCCCGTCCAGGTGTTTGAAGCAAAGTGCTCATCTGCATGGCTGTATTGGTTAGGGCAGGTAGAAGTTGCCACAAAAAACAATTGGAGGGCCTCAGCTTGGTAAAGGTCATCTAGGACCAGTGAATAAATATATATACTAGGGGCTGTGCATGAATCCAATTTTCGGATTCGAATTCGTACGAATAGAGAAAAAACTAATGTGTTGAAATTCGAACCGATTCGTATCTATTCGTACAAATGCCCAATTTGTATTTGAAGATACGAATGTTATATACAGTGCATATATGCAAATAGCTGTAGAGCCTATACCAAACTCAATCAATACAAAGAAAAGTGAGCAGAGCTATCCCACCTCCTGGTGCTCAGAGGGTGGTTTTTCCTTCCACTTTTGCCCAAGTTCTGAATTGGCTCCTTGCAGAGGAAATCAAGCCAAGGCTGCCCTCTTCTGCACAAAGAGGAGAGGGCTGCCTTGAAGAGGTTCTGACGTTTCCTGGGCCCACATAATTGTGGCCAGGTAGGGACCCCCTCACTTTGTCCAAGGATTCCTGGATCTCTGCTTGTTTGGTTGTCCAGGCCAGAAGGTTCTGGCCTTACGCAGTCTGGAATCAGGAAGAGAGCTGTGTACAGGAAGGCTGTACCTGAATGGTATAGATTATCCTGTCAACACAGCAGCTGCTCAAGAGCTTGCTCTGCTTAGATTTTAGCTTTGTAAGTCACGGCGTGATTGCCTCCATCTAACCTCCATTGACACCGTTAGTGGTCGGGAGCATTCGGCTATCGGATTATATGGATTAAACTTGGAAACAACTCTAGGCACAAAGAGCTTCTGAACTGGGGCAGGAACTGATGTCGGAACTATGTCTTCTTGACTACAAATGAAAAGTTTGATGGTGCGTTAACAAGCAAGTAAATATTACAATAACAGAGGCACATTTTTGATAGGCATGAGAGCCGAAGTCCTGAATTTGGTCTTGGTAGGCACTGGCGTCTTATTTCAGATTTTATAGCCTTTCCCCACTATTATGTTTTCGTAGCTGCAGATATGGCATTCTTTTCCTCTGCAGGCTGAATGTCCAATGTCACAAAATTAGCTTTTTAAAGTCAACCGGCTGGAACAGATCCACAGTTTTTCAGTGATCAGGACAGCAGTTGAGAGGGATGTACAAACCGACGAATAATGCCTTGGGGTTTGTTAGGCATCCTGATAGCACAGCATGCGCCATATAGACGTGCCACCTGTGTGATACATGTCATGCATTAACATTATCATGTGCCTTGTAAGCTCTGGGGATAACAGATCTCTCCCAGATTAGTAAAGCAATAGAAGGCGGAAAAAAGAACCCGGTGACACAGCAAGAAAGAACAAAAGAAGGGAGCAGTATGATCTCCTGTAGTTTAGTGGTGTTTTGGAATTATTCCCCTGCTATTCTTATACTGAGATGGTTATAAGAAATGTCCATAAACTTAAAATCAACGTTTGGTTCAGTTTGAATTGAACCGAACCATGATGAGTTTGGTTTGAAATAGAACCCAGTCAAATAACTACATGTGTCAATAGTAAAACATGGAAATGCATTTTAAAAGCTTTATTTAAGAAGAAGAAAAGTTGGCTATTCTACCCCACTTTTCTCACCCATTCAAGGGGACTCAAAGCGGCTGACAAGCCTTCTGTTCTTCTCCCCACAACTGACACCCTGTGGGGTGAGTGGGGCTGTGAGAGCTCAGCTGTGACTAGCCCAAGGTCACCCAGCTGGCTTCATGGAGGAGGGCGGAATCAAACCCGGTATTCCGAGATAAGAGTCCGGCTCCCTAACCACTAGACCAAACTGGCTCAAAGTGGACTAGCTTGGTTTGGTTAGAAGTGGGCGAAACAAACCACTTTGATTCAAACTGACTCGATCCCGAGCCTGTTTGGCTCACCTCTAGCGTATCTAAGCCAAATACGACCTGAAGAAACACAAGGCTTCCATCCTTCTTCAAGCTGATCCGTTCTGAGTCTGGTCAAGCTATAAACGCAAATATATATCTATATATCAAAAGGAGAGCTATTGAATGCAATGGCCTGGGATTCCTTCCATGTGTCTGATAGCTGCTTAGGGGCTGCTCTTGTCTGCCTGTGATCAAGACGTCCTCTTTTGCCCCTTCCTAGAAAGAACTGAGCGACCCCTCTGCCTTCTCCCCTTTGCTTTCAAAGCCACAGAGCTCGCCACGAGTCTTTGGAGGCGGCGGCGGCGGCGTTGCTTCTGGTGAATTAAAATGAAAAAGCCCTCGGCATCTTGCGTCCCATTTCCAGGCAGGCGGATAGAAACACTTGGATATTGTCAGAACGTGAAGCGCGTGATCTCCCTGCCGATAGCGTTCAGACGGCGTTTCAAGTCAAGCCATCTGGAGACGTTTTCCCCGCTCAAAGCCCCTTTGCCGAGGCGGTTCCCTTCAAGTGAAGTCAGCTGTAACCTCTGCCAACGGGGAGGGAGGGGAGGGGGCCTTTTTAGTTGGCTCATAATAGGGCCGTGGTTTCTCCTTAAGATAAGTGCGGCCGGCGCTGCTAGCGTGCCGCCGCTTTCTCTAAAACGCCAGCTCGCTTTTGCGTTTTTCATTTTTGTTTCTAAAAGGAAGCTGGCTTTCCAGTCTGAAATTAGCATGCTGAGAAGACGGCATCATCTAACGTAACGGATGCCGCTGGGCCTTGAAATTTAATTGCTAAGGGAGAACGTCGCACGCCATTTTCCTTAAGAATATATCAAAAGCGTCCTTTCGGGTTGGCATTTGCTCTTAATTTTGCAGAGGCTGGATAAAGATCAGAGCAGGCGGAGAACCCAGCAAAAGTGGCGGGAGGAAATAGTTGCTTTTTCAGGCAATGAAAAGGTGATCTCCTGTAGCAGTCACCTGGGACCCTCCGTGGTGAATGGAAATAGAAGACTTTATCTATCGATGGATTGCTTGGTCAGTTGACTAGAAGGAGGTGGGGTGTTCAGTCATGGAAGGCCCTTCCATGAAGAAGCAAAAGAAGAATTGGCTTTCCTACCCCACTGTTCTCATCCATTTAAGAGGGCTCAAATTTGCTGACAAATGTTCTGTTCTTCTCCCCACGGTAGTCAGCCTGTGAGGCAGGTGGGGCTGTGAGAGCTCAGAAAGAGAGCTGTGACTAGCCCAAGATCACCCATCCTGCTTCGTGGAGGAAGAAAAAGAGTTAGCTTTTATACACTGCTTTTCTCACCCTTCGGGGGCTCAAAGCTGCTGACAAAGCTTTCTATTCTTCTCCCCTCCACAGACACCCTGTGATGTCAGTGGGGTTGTGATAGCTCAGAAGAGAGCTGTGACTTGCCCAAGGTCACCCATCTGGCTTCATAGGGGAGTGCAGAATCAAACCCGGTGATTCCCAGATAAGAGTCCGGCTCCCTAACCACTAGACCAAACTGCCCCCAAATCCATAATTTTGGTGGAAGGCAAAAGCCTTTTAATTTACAAGGAAATGCCGGCAGGTTTCGATCATAGCTTGGTTAGCCTTTCTGCTGTTATTTATTCCTGTGTTTTCATTTACGCTGTGTTTTATGCAGCCCCTGGTTTTCCTCGTTTCCCTTCTGTGCTTCCTTAAGCATATGAACTAAAAGATGGCAGTGTCCAGGTGAAACATAGCGAGAAACTATAGGGATTTGAGCAGCCTTGCAAAATTCCCTGTCCTTTTATTCCAGCCGCAACTTTCCAGTTCAAATGGCCTCGCATTTCTGTGTGGTGTCTCGCCCTTACTGAATATTTTTCAGAAGGAAGATAAAGTTTAGTGCTGGCTGACAGCGTAATTTTGAAGAAGGGCAAGATTACACTCTATTGAGTTTGCTTCACTGTGTCTGCCTTGTGCTAATTATTTAATCTGGTATTCATGTGCGATTTTAGATTTCTTTAACTTTGGAGCTCCTTAGTAAATTAGGTAACTGCAATAAAGTATTTAGAATTATTGGGCCTGTTAATACAGCAGGAGGAAGGGATAGTAAGTCTTTGCAGTGCCGTGAGTTGCGTCAACGGCCATGGAGTTATGAGTGGCGAGCTTAACGTCCACTTTTTTCCTCTCTTTCTTGCAGGGGGAAGTGTAATATTTCCCATTTCTCTGATATTTTTGCTGCTAGAGAGTTCAAGGCTCGCGTGGATTCCTTTTTTTACATTCTGGGATATAATCCAGAGACAAGGTAAGTTGTTTCAAGCACCTCCGTGTCTGTAGCAATGTTTAAGGTGTTCTAGCCTTTTATGGGGTCAATGGTAAAGGAAATGAAGAACCCCTTGCATTTTTCGCTTGGTTCCCAGCAGATCTGCATTTTGTGTTCACAGCGGGATCTCTGTCCCATGTGATCCATTACATGGCTTGTTTGCTTTCCTTGAAATACAAGCTCACTTGCTCACTGAGTCCTGTATATTTATTGTGTGAAATGTCCATCCCTCATTGGCCTTTTTAGCTATCAGCAAGCGTGGGCTGAGACCTTCCTAAATCTTCATTTGCGAAGCCAAGCCGTGATAACGATGATATGCCTTCCTTGACTTATCTTGGCATGAATAACTTTGGAAATGTTCCTAAGTGTGGTCCTTCTCCATACTAACGGCGGCAATTTCTGGCCTTGGTGATTTTTGCCAGATTAATTTGAAATCATTTCAGTGGGGATTGCGATAACACGGAGATAACAGCACGCGTGGTGCCGATCAGACCCCGTAGGGCACTCTGGTGGTTAGATCTGCTATCAGAATTGAGGTTGTGGCTTTGTGGTTTCTCTTGGCCTTCATTCCTCATATGGAGACCTCTAACATTGACTTAGTTGGGCCAGCAACTTGCAGGTTGCTCTCATGGATTCTCTGTGGTTGGCATATAAGAAGAGGAGGGATACAGAAATATTCAGGAGATAAAACCCAAGAGGAACAGCTGAAGAAGTGGATGTTTTTAGGTTAGATAAAGAAGAGGCGACCTGCCAATATCTAATGGGCCACTGTGCAGAAGAAATGGGAGATATGTTCTCCATTCTCTCCAGAAGCAGGATGAGGACCACTCTTTGGAAGGAGATCCAGACTAGATTCTAGAAGAAACCTCTTTGTCTTGAGAACTTTAAGCATGGAAACAGGCTACCACTCTCAGTGATGGGTTCTCCTCCTTGAAATGTTTGCGACAGAAGCCAGCTGGTTGTCTGTGGGGCACAATGTGTTAAGAGCTTTATATTGTACAAAGGAGGATTTCTTACATCCAGCCGGCTAAGGTATATCTGTGACTTCAGAACTTCTTCACTGAAACTGGCCAGGAGTTTGGTGAATGGTGCCTACTTTTCTTTCTAGTACAGTAGATTTTTGACAGAGGCGTGTTTGAAATTCTGTGATTCCCCTGCCCCCCCCCCCTTACTGACTGTATTTTGTTAAAGTGGGTGGGAAAGAGTTGCTGATTTTGTACCACTGAAGTCTTGACAGCCAGTTTCCTTTGGTGCTTTGCAAGAACCCCTAGGCAGACAGTTCAGCATCTTGATAATCCTGCTTTCCCCCTCCCTCCCTCCGTCCACAGATAACAGGCAATGAGATCCTTGTTTCTTCTTTATGATGCACTAAAATTCCTGCCAGAGTGCAGACAGGAAGTCTGTGCTGTAATCATGCCCGGGATTTGCTGCTGAAAAGAGAAGCACCGCAGCAAAAAAAGGCCGCCTCCGCCTCGGTTAGAGGTGTTATTGATGAGCGTTTGGCTCTCTTAAGAGAGCCCACGGCAGCGTAAAAGGAAGTGGGTTTGGGCCTTTATTTATCTCCACTTTAAAAACCTGCTGAGCGCCGTTTGTTAAAGGCGAGGGAACATCAGGGCTGCCTTCTTGCTAATCTCCTCGTTCTCAAAGTGATTTGTGCCTTTTGGAGGGCTTCTCTGCGCCTCAGCCATTTCCGAGGCAGAAAGAAATCTGTGTTCACAGATGACGGCAAGCGTTGCCTTTTCCTTGAACGGTGGGCGCCGGTTGCTTTCCAAAGAGGAAGGGAAGGGATCCCTCCCTGCGTGCCAACACTCAGGCGCATGCCCAGACGAATGCATCTTTTCAGAGATCTTAATTTAAAGAACTAAAGAGGAACCCTGCTGGGTCAGGCCACAGCCCATTTAGTCCATAAGAAAGAGGAGCCCTGCTGGATCAGGCCACAGCCCATCTAGTCCGTAAGAACCTAAGAGGAGCCCTGCTGGATCAGGCCACAGCCCATCTAGTCCATAAGAACCTAAGAGGGGCCCTGCTGGATCAGGCCACAGCCCATCTAGTCCGTAAGAACCTAAGAGGAGTCCTGCTGGATCAGGCCACAGCCCATCTAGTCCATAAGAACCTAAGAGGATCCTTGCTGGATCAGGCCACAGCCCATCTAGTCCATAAGAACCTCAGAGGAGCCCTGCTGGATCAGGCCACAGCCCATCTAGTCCATAAGAACCTAAGAGAAGCCCTGCTGGATCAGGCCACAGCCCATCTGGTCCATAAGAACCTCAGAGGAGCCCTGCTGGATCAGGCCACAGCCCATCTAGTCCATAAGAACCTAAGAGGAGCCCTGCTGGTTCAGGCAACAGCCCATCTAGTCCATAAGAACCTAAGAGGAGCCCTGCTGGATCAGGCCACAGCCCATCTAGTCCATAAGAACCTCAGAGGAGCCCTGCTGGATCAGGCCACAGCCCATCTAGTCCATAAGAACCTAAGACGAACCCTGCTGGATCAGGCCACAGCCCCTCTAGTCCATCATCCTATCTCAGGTAGTGGCCCACCAATTGCGCATGGGCATCTCAAGCAGAGGCAAGGGCAAACCTTCTCCTGCTCTCCAATCCCTGCAGATGACCTTAGAAGTATCCTGCTTATCCCCCCAGCCTGAAAGATGTACTGAGGCATCCGTTCTAGTAGCCATTTTCTTTCTCTTTTTTTGATCTCAGATCAACCCCATGTGCTTTGTGGTGCAGTATTTTTCGCCTGGAGATTTGCTTAGCAAGGCATTCTTTCTAGGCATGGAGAGGGATAGCAGGCAAGAACCCTGGAGGCTTGGCATAGGGACCTTCTACCCTGAAGCAAGGGGGGGGGTAGACCTTTCGAGCAGAACATATTCACCATCAAGTTCAGAAACAACTGAAAGCAAAGTCTGAGAAAACTGGGAGAGATCCTAAGACCAAACAGATCTACAACCAGTAGCCATATATCTCCCATTTTCATTCAAGTAATTTTGGTGTGTATGTGTGGGAGAGACGGAGGGAGGGAGGGAATTGGCCCCCAAATAAACAGCAACTTAGTGTGAGGGTGTCTTTGACGTCCATCCGTCTTCTTTCCGCCTGCCTAGGTCATTGGAAACGAACGTTCTTGTGCATTTTCCTAATTTCACAAGGATCTCCATATCTCCTTGACTCATCGATCCCTGTTCTTTATAAATTGCCCACCGGATTAATTTCTTCTGTAGGGTTTCAGAAATGATCGCATCCATATCTTTCTTCTGGTGTTGGGCGACATGGCAGTTTGATGGTTATTTCCTACTAAAAATGCCTTCTTGTTACTGGATAATATCTTAGCACAGACTCTTCTGCTGCTTAGAGATGGATGTAGGTCTCCTGTTTAGAAGATGCCCCCTTAAGCATTAAGAGAAGGAACTGTTTTGCAGTCAGTTTAGCGGCTAACACAGTCCGAAAATCAATATAAGGCAAGCTGTAATAGAGAAAAAGAATGTTGCAGATAAACGGACAGAAAGCATGCCTTCTCTAGCTATTCATTGATTTGTGCTGTGATAATAAGGTGGAATGTCTCTGTCCCTCTCTCATAAAAAGTATAGCTTTATTAAGGTGATAGACTACGTAATATAAAGCATAAAAAGTACACATGTGAGTAATCACAGGGCATATATATGAAAGAATAGTTTCTGTGCATTGACAAAACTAGAACAAGTTGAAAGGAAGGCTACCATGTCCTACGAGGAAAGACGGAAGGATCTAGGAATGCTTAGCCTGCAGAAGGGAAGACTGAGAGGAGACGTGATCCTGGTCTTCAGGTCTCTGAAGGGCTGTCACAGTGCAGAGGGATTGTCCCCATTCCCACTTGCACAGGGTGGGAGGACTAGAAACAAGGGGATGAAATTTCAAGGGAGTCAATGCAGATTAGATATTAGGAAAAACTTCCTGACAGTGAGGGTGACCAGTCAGTGGAATAGGTTGCCACAGGAGGTAGTGGGTTCTCCTTCATTGGGGGTCTTCAAGCAGAGGCTGGACCTACATCTGTCTGGGATGGTTTAGGAAATGCTGCATTGAGCATTGAGCAGGAGGTTGGACTGGATGACCCTGGAGGTCCCTTCCAACTCTATGGTTCTGTGATATGATAATGACAAAAATGGAGGAATAGAAGTAAAATGATCTGATCCATGCCAGTAATTTCTACCAATAGAAGATTAACAAGCCTTGAGTGTACTACTGTACAGAAATATCTAGAATCAGTCTTGACTGGCTGCAAAGAACAAGGGGAAGAAATGTGAGTACTTATTCCACATTATTTGGATAATCCGGAATAAAGCATGGATAATCCAGAAGAAAAGGTGTCCTTTACTCCAGATTATCCAAATAATGTGGAATAAGCAAGCACTGTTGGGAGGCAGCTCTTCCTTCTGATAGATTCCTTCATTTGAAAGGTGTTTCCTACATACCTAGAGTGGTTCAGGTTTTTCAGCACAAGGTAGTATGTCAGGTGACTAGCCCAAGGCCACCCAGCTGGCCTCGTGGACGAGTGCAGACTCGAACCAGGGCACCTTCAGATAAGAGTCTGGCACTCTATCCACAAGACCAAACTGGCTCTTTATGTCTTATAAGTGTAATAATAGGATGGCAGCGCTGCTCCTCAGCCAGGTTTCTCATGACCCTCCCTTGAGTTGGTGTAGTTGGAGACTTCTGGGGGCGTTCGCTGTGCAGGTGGAACAGGGACCAAAGTTTCAAGGCCTCCTGGGCACCTTGTTTGATCTCCAGTGGTTACTCTCTGACCAGAAAGTATCCAACCTTTATTGAATGTTGCCAAGTTTTATTGTGGCAGGAAACGACAACCGGTGGGTCTGTTATCTTGTATATTTTTGTGGTTGGTAACAGAAATAGCCATCTGCCGGACTCACTCTATCCCTTTTGCAACACTGTTTGTCTACCGCTGATTAGCTCACACTCTTGTCTAGGGTGGGGAAGATACTGAGTGTAAAGAAATGAGACTAACCGAAATTTGTAATGAAATGATGGGCATTGTCAACGCGCAGAGAAGTCCATTGATCCTCCAGGGCTGTTCTTCCTACCCTTTGGAAAATCTCAGATTTAGAACAAGAATGGCTGAGGTTCTGAAGATGCATCTGAACTACAGACCCCATAATTCTGCGTGCATGACCAGATTGGCTGAGGATCATGAGAGCTGTAATTCACCAGCGTCTCCTTTGCCACTCTGGGTAACCAAAGTATAGGGTAATAGTGGTTAGACTGGCTATAATTGAAAATCCCCCCCCCCAAAAAAAACCTGGAAGGATCATTGTCTTGTCATAATTTGGGGAAAGGGGCTATACCAATATTTGTTGCTCTTGTTTGTAATTCTTTCTGCTGTCCCTGTTCTTTATTGGCTTCACTACTACGGTGCTTTTGTCTATAGAATAAACTTGCCTTGATTTCTGTTGGCTTTGCTGTCAGTGGGGCAGTACAAGAGGTGGAACAGGTAATGGCTTGCCTGGTGCAGGTCTGGGCCCAGTGGTTTTCAGCCCTTTGCTGAATAGGGGCAGAAGAACAACCTTGCTTAATGGTATATAGTGACACCTAGGGGTAACACACAGGCATTACAACAAAGCGTGTTCCTTCTCCCAGCACCAGCCATCCCTTTCCAAAGAGCCGCAGATCTATCCCCTCTTTACATCAAATAGCTCTTTGTGTGGATGTGACCCAGGGCTCCTAGAATCTTTTGACTGTATTAAATGATCAGGAAAAAAATTCTTCCAGGAAGTGACAGCAGCCAATGTCGGTTTCTTCCAAGAGGTGTGTTTGATCCATTTGTACCAGAGTGGCTCCTGCTTCCAAATGCCTGTGCTTTTCCTTCAGTCATCCTTTAGAGAAACTGGATAGCAAGGGGCATAGTTCTCCCTTCCTTCCCTGTCCCCGTAACAGCTTCTCTTTCTCCCCCACCCCAAACTGGGGATCCAGGAACCCGTAACCGAGGGCAGGCGGAAAGATTGGCTCAGAACTGCTGCCTGAGCTGTCTTCCTCCGGTGCTGATTGTGTTGCCCGTCGGAGAATCCCTCGCCGCGGCCCCACGCCTTCCCTGCACACTAGCTTGCTTGCTGCTGCATCAGCCCAACGAGCGTGCCGCCTGCGCTTTATTTACGGAAACGGCCGGGCCGAGGTTGATTGCGTCATGCGGAGGAGGGAGGGGGGGTCACAGCACATGCTCAGTGCTGTCAGTCGGAGGGCGAAGTTTCTGCGTTCTGCGTGCAGGCTTAGGTCACCGCACAGGCTCAGCGGAAGCTCTGCCAGGTCTCTCCCCGACTGCACGGGCCTCCATTTTGATTAGGGGAAAACAGGCAGACTTTTCCGCTCTTTCCCTCCCTCTGGTTCTGGAGTCAGTGCGCCTGGCGAGGTCCGGGAGCCTGGCTGCACCCGCCACAGCTATGGACGATCCGCTTGGCCCCTTCAGGTAGGCTGACAGCCCTCCGGCCTCGCCTCGGGGAGTGGTGCAAGCTTGCCCGCCATCGAGTCCGTTCTGCAGAGGGCTTTCTGCACAGCCCTCGCTCCCGGGAATTTTGCATGCTCTTTCGGCAGCCGCCAGGGCAGAGCTGTCCCCGTTTGCATGCACACAGGGCTGTGGTTTGCAAAATGCATGTGCCAAGCCAACACGCCAGGCAGCAGCAGCCTCCTTGAAACGCATACAGTTGCTTTGCGCCTTCCTTCATTCCCCACCCCAGCCTCCTGTTCTCCGGTGCAGCGGTTCCAGTCATGTGGGTGATCCATCCCTCTCTCTCTCTCCCCGGCTGGGAAGGTCCCTGGCGGGTGCCGCTTGGCTTGCGGAGCATTGGTGCCCAGGCCTGTTGAAAGCCTCTGAGCTGGGGAAAGGGTTCGGGGGGAGGGGTCACAGGCCCATTGCCATTGGCTGCCGTGGAGGAGGGGACGGGGCTTGCTCTGACAGCCGCTCTGGCGGGCTTGGCAGGCGGCAGGCGATGACAGCCCAAACTGCCCTCCTTCGCTCCCGAGCCTCTCCAGCGGCGCAGTTTGGCTTCCCTAAAAACATGGGGGCCTTGCTGGGCTGGGCAGACCCCGGTTTCTGCTGGCTTCCAAGCATCCGAGAGGGACTGAGCCTTACAGAGGCCATGGGGGGAAACGGGGGGGGGGGGGGCTGCCAGTTCAGGTGGCTCTCCTCCACGGAGGGATCTTTGCAGAGCGTTCTGTGTTCCGCTCCGGCATCTGCTGTTCCCGCGCGCACACTGACTCGCGGCTGTTCATTTCAGGAAAGTGGAGGCAGTTTTCCCCCTACGTCTCTGGCCGTTTTATCTGGGAAATCCTCTGCAGGCTCTTAAATGAGCCGTGGGATTCCCTGGGGCGCAGGCTGAAAACCATCAGGGTGCCACTGGGAAATGAACATCCCTCCACATTAAGGGGCCTTTGCCAGCCTCCTGTGGTGTACCGGGGGGGGGGGGGAGGGGAAGCATTAACAAACCCAGCCTGTCTCCTCCTCCCCCCCCCACCCCCGGCTTATGGAATCCCCTGATACAGAATTGATGCAGGCTGGAAGTTCTGGGGAAGAATGGGCAGAGCATCCAAAGGGAAACTCTTTTCGGAAAATAACACCTTTAGGTGCTTCATGCTGCTTCAGCTGCACACCAAAGTCTTTTATGTCTTCTCCATTCTGCCTAATCTGCGTTCCTTGCCTTCCTAATTTAAATTTAATTGGAGCAATATTGAAACTCCTGAACCGCAGGAGGAGAAAACGAGTTAACACAGCTCACGGACGTCCTTCGTACATCGCAGTGAAATTTCAGTTCCTTAGGTCAACTTTTTCTTCTCCTTTTTAAATAGCGTGACTTTGCTTTCATGCATTTGGCTGAAATGTGACTTTGCTAATTTAATACACTCCTTGTTGCTGCCGGGGAACGTGCCCTGGCTTCTGAGGTCCCACTGAATGGACTGAACACGTCATTGATGGAGCCATTGGCTTAAACTGGTGGACTGGGCTAACTTTACAGTTTTCCTAACAGTTTAGCCCTACATGGGGTACGGTCGGAAGCAAACCATAGCATTATGCAAGCCATGACAGTGCATCTGACTCACCCCTACCTTCATTTCTTTGTCTGCGTATTGAGCTTTTCACGGCAAACTTTTGCAAAACATGCTGGACACCAGTTACTGTGGACTTGCATAGAAATCCACTGTGATTATTTTCAGTGCTACAGAAAGCTGCCTCTGGTTATTGTCTGTCTCAAATGTGGTTCTGTGTAGCTTATTTTTGCTTCTGTTTGCCCACGTATCAGGGGAACAGGGCCCATTCTTACTGTTGGTTTGGTAGGTTCGAGGCCATTCCTTTCCCAACCTGTCAGTTTCGGGTTTGTCGTGAATGGGTTAGCAAGGTACAGTTCGAAAGCCACTTGTTGGTGACTCTTGAGGTCTGGAGTATCTCAGCTTCTGGGTGGAAAAGTGCCTGTGATCCTTTCAGTGTGCACATAAACCACAAGAACAGGGTTCACCAGTGTTTCCATTCGCACTGTGTGTCAGAGCCAGTATTGCTGTCTTAGGATGCCTGTACAGTTTGTCAGTGAGCAGACAGAATATATATAAATAGAGTTCTCCTGCCGTCTAAACCAACTAACCAATCAACCAATTCACCCAACAAAGCAACTTCGGGCCCACATTTGTTCTGTAAACTGCTTCAAGATTTTTTTTACATGGTACAGATATTTCATGGTTTCCATCCAAGTATTGAGACCATTACTGGGCAAACCAAAGTCCAGATTACTTTGTTATTGTCCTGAATTACTTCTTACTTGCTAACTGGGAAGAAGGGTAGGTGGGCAGACTGGGTCTGCAATCCTGAAGACAAGACTTTGTGATACTTCCTTTTTCTCCCTTTCCTGTATTTCAGTTTTGTTTTTGTTTTGCTTTGCTGCACTTCTTCTTAAAAAGCTTTAGAGAAAACTTGAAATTATTCCATAGTGAAATATTGAATTATAAATATTTACTATGGGAGTAGCCATAGCTCAGTGGTAGAGTAGACTGCCTGGAGAACAGAGAGATGCTGGTTCAATCCCCAGACTATCCCCAGAAGTGGGCAATGGCAAACCACATCGATATGCCTGCCAAGAAAACTGCGCAGAGCTGCCCATGGAGTCTGGGAGTGCCTGTAGCTCAGTGGCAGTGCAAACTGCCTGGAAAGCAGAGGGCCACCTGTTCAGTCCCCAACCTGTCCCCAGAAACAGGCAACAGCAAACCACTTCTGTATCTCTGCCAAGAATACTTCATAGAAGAGCCCATGGAGTCAACCAGGAGTCAGCCACAACTTGGTTATCTCACCGCCAACATTTTTGGCCTTTCAGGAAAGATGTGGGATTGACATATAGTTTGATTTATTTGTTTGTTTGTATTTTTATCCCACCCTATACCCAAGGATCTCAGGGCGGGTTACAACATATAAAACAAACACATTAAAACCAATCACATATTAAACGTATTAAAACCACGGCAGCGTCTGAATATGGAGAGGAAAAGGCTGTTCCCTGACTTAGCCAAAGGTTAAGAGGTGAATCTTCACAACTCAGGAGAGAGACTGGGAGCCACCACCGAAAAGGCCCTATCCTGGATGCCTATCCTTTTCGCTACTGTGAGTAGCGCTACAGGAGGGCCTCCCCTGCAGATCTTAGGGCCCTGGCAGATCAACATGGAAAAAGACATTCCTTTAGATGAACCAATAGTGACTTCTTGGTATCTTTCCTGTTCCACTCAGTGACCATCAGCTCACCTTCTGGTTTAAGCATCCGTCACCCCTTGGCAGTATCGTGACAATTATTCAGCAATGCCCATCACTCTAGGACTTTGCAGAGAATTGAAGCTACAGCTCCCACCAGGCCATCTGTGGGCACCGACTCGATCTGGGCGGCTTTCTTTTGAAGGAATAGGATAGTAAAAGCAAGTTGTTACAACGACAGATTGCTTTCTGTGAGTCTGCGCTGGATAAAGCGCTATTGTATTTTGTGAAACAAAAAAAGGAGGAAAAATGCTACAATGGGGCGTGTGTGTTCTTCTGCCCTTTCAGAAACCTGGATTATTTCTCACGCTAGGTGTGACTATCTTTTGCCTGGATCGAGCAGGGATTGTTACAGTTTCTTGAAAGTTGTTAGGATACAGATATTTGAAGGAAAAGAAAAGGGATGTTGATGAAAACTTGAAAGGCTTAGTTGCTGAGGAGTGTTGTGTCCTCCCCCCCCCCTCGAGGGCTGCAAAAATGTTGCATTGTCATCAGTGCAAGATGTCCTGAGTTCATAAAGTGGGACGCGCCTGGATCTCTTTTTTTCTGCCATGTTACCCTCTCCATAACCCTAAGAGATTTTATGGTGGTGCATCGTGATCTTATGGTTTATATGGATTTATTTATAACGTTTGAATCTCGCTCTTCACCTGCAGATCCCAAGGTGGGTTCCAGCGGATGATAAAAACACAACACACTAAAAAACAAAAAACAAACCCAAAACTTAAAATATAGCCAACCCACCCACCCCTTCCTCCTACCCTGACAACCCTGCTTTCATAGCATTTCTCTCTTGACCGGGGGCCTTTGGTACCTGGTCCTTGAAGTTCCACATCATGGTGAACGCCACCTAGCACCCAATGACAGTGGGGTCCTAATGGGGTCCTTAAGGGCTCGTGTGTGCATAAGGTATGTAACTGATCTGTACCAGTTGCGTTCTTATTGGGTTCCTAATGGGGTCTTCATTGCACATGCAAAAAGAGCCCAGGTGAGAATGACCCACAAAGCCCAGGTGCAGAACACAGTAGAAATGACGGCTGCAGCTTTTTGGGAGCCCTCTTGTTTGCTGCTGTGTCCTTCGCAGAGATGGGTGATGGTGCAGGTGGACAGGGCCGCCTGCCTTTTGGGCCCTTGGCTTTTAAAACCTAGCATGTCACCCGCACGTCTGTCCCTTTTAAAAAGGAAAACGACTCTGATCTTGGGAGGCAGAAGGCTTTGGCCTTTTAGACTGTCTGTCCTTAACGCCCCTTCCACTCCCTGGAGTTTCAAGACCAGGATTTCAAATCTGGGCTTACGGGAGAAGGGTGCAGACCTTATGGCAGGGATGCCCCACTGTGCCCGCTCCGATCTTGCCCGCAGTGCGTTGCCATTGGCCAGTCTCCCTGTGGCCGATGGGAGCTGTCATTCGGGAATATCTGAAAACGTAACCGGCTCTGGGGCGTGCGACCGGTGCCGACCCGTTCCGGCCTGCTCGGTGAAAGGAGCATTTTTGTCCCACAAGTGTCCGGATGTTCCGCTTCCCCTGGGGTCTGTGTAGGCCTCCTGCAAAGGAGCCATTTGCCCAAACTTTATAGCCATAGGAGGCACAGGCAGAAAAGGGATAAAATGAAGACGGAGCGGAGCGGAGCAGAGCAGAGCATTGCTTAGCTGTGCGACGGCTTCCCATATAAGGCCGGGAAGTGATCTCTGGCCAAGGGCTCGCTCGCTCGCCCGGGGATCCTCCTGATCTGGGGCCCTTGGGGTGGATTCTAGCTTTGCCTCTGAGAGCAGAGAGAGGGGGACCCTTCTGGGTCTCACGCAGCGTCTCCAGCGCATCCTCGGCCGTGTGGGATTTGGCGCTTTGGCGGTGGCGGGGCGGTCGCGCGAGGAGCGCCCCTTTTTGATATTCATTTGCAGCTTTGCAGCTCCTTTCTGTCCAGTGCCTGTTTATTTGAGAGACTACAATGTTTCCATGGCAACAGGTTACTTTTCAAAGGGGGAACATCTTGTCATTATATTTAATCCGCTGCAGCTGAAGGAGGACTGAAATATTAAGTTGTTGTTGCCATGGAGACCACTTTGTTACGGCGGTTTCCTTTGGTGTCAGATTCCGTGCACCGCGTCGGCGCTCCCATCGGCCGCCCCTCCGTCCCCGTTTCCCTCGCTCTGCCCTCCCCTCCGCTTCCAGCGGGATAAATCGCCTCACCCTTTCCCCATTATGGCTGTAATTGCTCTTTAGCTTTAAAGTGTGTGTAAAAGGGAGGGAGGGGAATGTCTGAACTGAGCAGGTCTTTTTGAGCTCCTTGAGGAGGAATGAGCATTTTCCCACGCAAGCAGGGAAATGGGTGACCCTTAAAGACTTGGTCTGGAGTGGCGGAGAGGGGATCACCAGGCGATGCTTGCTTTCCAAATCGGGATATTCCCACGAGCCCTTTTCTCGCTCTTCTCTGCACCCCTCGTTCATCCACACACCCGTACGCAAGCAAAAGGTGGTGCGGAGAAGGAGGAATCCCGAGCCGGTGGCGAACCATCTTCGTGCTTTGCAGCTCTGGGCTTTTCCAGGAATTAAAAGGTGGTTTTGGAGCGCCTCTGATTGTGGTTAGGCAACAGGCTGTCACAGGCGTGGGGTGCAAGTTGTGGGAAGGAGAAGGAGAAGAAGAAAAGTTGGCTTTTCCACCCCACTTTTGACAAACCTTCTCTTCTTCTCCCCACAACAGAATGCCCTGTGAGGTGGGTGGGGCTGTGAGAGCTCAGTGGAGAGCTGTGACTCGCCCAAGGTCACCCTGCTGGCTTCGTGGAGGAGGGCGGAATCAAACCCAATATTCCCAGATAAGAGCCTGGCTCCTTAACCACTAGACCTTGAGGTCGGCTTTGGTCAGTCTGGGGACCTTGGGATAAACAGGCCCGTGTCTCTAGAACAAGAGCAGAGCGTTGCTGCTCTTACCGAAGCTGCGGTTTACCCATCTGGGAGGCAGGGGCGTCATTTCTAAGGTTATCCTGGGTCCCTACTTTCTGCCCAGGCACTTCTAACACTTTCTGTCAACTGAGGTGGAGGAGAACTTGATTAAATTTGCTTTGAAAGGTGAAGTAGGAAAGTCGCACCAGATTTAGGATCAAAATGGCCAACCCAGAAAGTCACGGCCGTATGCTGTCTTCTCCTTATTAGTAGGTGTGCTGTTTTTGCCAAATCCAGACATCGTACAAAATTTGGGCTCTTCAAAGAGCTTGGGAGGGAGCTCATCAGCCTCCATCTTTTGATTACCAACAGCTGTTTGCCAGTTGCATTTTTAAACCTCCACCTCTGCCAGGGATAAAGAGCCTGCAATAGATGTGACTGGATTCCCATCAGCCCCAAGGTGGCCTCCTTAGAGGGGGTGGGGGTTACAGAGGAGTCCCCCACATTCCTGTGTTGCATGCCACTGCTCCGTTTTTCGCTTGAAACTCTTTAGCCCATAATAACCTGTTGCAGGTTCAAATGGAAAAGCCCAGGAAATGCACCGATTTAAAACCCAAAGGGAAACTCTAGTTGCGGTTGGTTAGATTTGGTGTTTTGAACATCACTTTGGGGGCATATTTTCATCTTGCTAATCACCAGAAGGAAGAATCTCCCTCCCTTTTCTCCTCCTTCTCCCTTTCTTCCTCCCTCCCTCCTCTTCCTCTTCCTTCCTTTTCCTTTTCCCTTTCCCTTTCCCTCTCCTTCCTTCCTTTTTTTTTTTTAAACAAAAACTATGATGTTTTACTGTTGCCAGATTCCCTGCTCCTTTGCTGGGCTGTTACGTCGCACCTATTATGCTCTCCCAAGGTTCCTAAGGGGCAGTTATCGCATTTTGAGTTGAGATCCTTGAAATATTTCTTCTCTCGGAAGGACCCACTCAGTCAGCCGTGCGGTCCACAGAACTGTGCCAGTGTAGCTTCCTTTAATCCGGTTTCTTCCAGATCTTTCAGACTCCAATTTCCATCATGGCTGCTAAAGTGGAAAGCTAATGGGAATAGCAGTTCAGCTACGTTTGGGGGAAACAGCTTCTCGCTGTTGAATGCAGAGCTGTGCTTTCCCTTTGGAGGACGGGGGCTGCGTGAATCTTTCCAAACTGCTGTGGATGCCAAGAGGCTTCAGATGCAATCTCTTCAGCATCGGATGCCTGTCTTGTCTCTTTTTCTTCAGAGCACGCTTGCTTGGACCACACAGAGCGTGTCTCTTGTGCTTTCTGGGATGGGAGAGGTGCCGTGAGACAGCAATGGATTTAGCAGCTTGTTTTCCTCGCTATGTAGCGGATAGAAGAGCTGAGATTGAAGGAAAGATTATAGGGAGACAGTCAGGGGTCAGCTCTGCCATGAATGCTAAATATTATTCATTGCCTTTCACTCCACTTCCCCCTGCAGAAGGAACATTCGCTCGATCGTGCTGGTTAGATGTGAACTCTAGAGAAAAATAGAACCACGGCGCTGTGCTTGCTACGTGCAAGTTGCAGAGGCTCAAACTGCAGAATAATTTTTAAGGAGACAGACAGATGTATTCCTGATCACAGCAGATGCCCATAAATATGTACTTGTTTGTATCAGACATTCATGCAAATTTGTATGAATACATTCGTATCGAATAGAATCCTGCCACATTCGAAGGGGGTCTGTTCAAACAAATATGAATTTTCCAACATTTTATTTGTTACGAATTGAATGCCAGAAACCCCATCCCTGCCCATCCCTAGTCATCAGGGAGCTCAAACTCAACTTGGAAAAGAGAAATTCACCATTTGTGCTCTGCTTTTGCTTTGAGTTTATTTCTGAGCTCTTCAGAGGCCTTTGGATGCTCTGGATTGTGAGATGGGAGGAGTCCTAGAAGGTTAGGATAGGGAGGATAGAGACAAGGAAATGGGAAGGTTCCTCCCTCCACCTTCTTTCAAAACGAACCCAGAGTTTTAGATCATGGACGCAAGGCCTCTGCTCTATGGAAAGGGTAGATGGAGAGAAATTCTCTTCTCTGTCACAGAACAGTAGAGCCAGGGGGGCAATCTCCGAAGCTGAGGGGCAGGAGAGTCAGATCAGACAAGGAGAAGCGTTTTTTCACCTGGAAATGGTCATCAGGTCTGTGGAATTTACAACCGGAAGAAGTGATGACAGCAACCAGCCTGGATAGCTTTAAGAAAAGGTTTAGGCAGATTAGATTAAGGGTGGGTTGGGTGTGTCCATGGGGGTTAATGAACATTCAAAGCAAATTCAAAGCCTGACACTTTCAAAGTTCGCTCCATTTGAACAATTGCAAATTTCCACCCATTTGATGCAAAGTCAATGGGGGGGGGGAGTTATGCCTGCCCCTAATTCCGTGGCTAAATTAAGTGAGTGGCATTACTTATGTGCCAATGGAGGGCAATGTACTGATGTTTTAGATTTGTTGATTTTTTAAAGGGCTTTAAATGCATGTTCTGTTTTTAATTTGTTGTTTTAATGGTTGCTACCCATCCAGAGACCTTTGGGTATGTGGTGGGATAGAAATGTAAATAATAAATAATAATAGATAAATAAATGTAGGCCTTTTCTGGCAAAAAAGAGAGTAAAGAACAAGGATTTGAACCTCTTTATTATGGGTGTTTTTCCACTAGCCACTAGAGGACCCATATATGACCCATTAAGAGCTCTTAATGGGTCCTTAATGGGTACTCTAGTGCTAGTGGAAAAACCCGCAGAATAACTGGCATCTGCTTTTTCTTTCTTGTTGGGATGGACATTTCAAACTCAGAAAACACACACTCTGTTGGTTCCCCGAAAAGAGGGAAAGACTGTCATCTAATTTAATATCTGTATTTGCTTTCTCAAAATGGGGAATTGGAAACATTGCAAAATGCACTCAGAGAGACACAACGATGCGGTGGAAATGGATTTTGGGTGGAAGGGAGAGCCATGGTTCATTTAGAATTTATAAGGAGAAGCCAAGTCTCTTTCAATTGTACATCTGATCAGGACGGTGAGGAAAAAGCAGAGGTGCTATGTCATTTGGGGGGGCTTTTTCCTCCCAAAGATTATTTTCCACATTCTCAGCATCGACTTCTTTAAATACGGGCGCTGATAAAATGTCTTGGCTTTAACATCCAGTATTTTCGCCTCTTTCTGAGAAGTGTCGCATTAGTCACTGTTTTAAAATTGCATTCTGGGTGGATGGAAAAATCGCCTCTGGAGATTTTTCATGGAATGTACTGCAATTTATATTTTATCCTGCAGCCTGTTAATGTGTCCTTGGAAGACTAGCATGAGAAGGCCAACTCCCCCACCCACCCACCCTGGTCAACATCTGTAGCTGTTTGTATCCGCACAGCATGCAGGGAGATGGATTGAGACATTTGATTAATCTTACTTACCGGTGATTCTGTACCTTTTGATTGCAGGAGGTTGAACAGCACACAGGGTGAAATCCGGGTTGGGCCTAGCCATCAGGTAAGATTTCGGTATCATGAACATCCGGTGCCAACTGATGCTTTCTAACGATAAAGGCTCTTGGATTTCCCGGAACTGCAAACCGGAAAGCGCTGTTGGAAATCCCTGTGTTCCTTGATCTTTTGGGGCTTTCTCAAGACCCAGCTTTTCCTTCTGTTAATACTTCGTGTCGGGTCAAATCTGGTGTTTTAGGACTTGTAGATTTAGGTGTTCTGCTTGCAATACCCAGAAGTATGTCGTGGGCCTCTTGTGTGATACAGGATGCTGGACTAGATGGGCTGTGGCCCAATCCAGCAGGGCTCCTCTTGGGTTCTTATCTAGAATGGATTCTTATGTACCACCTCTGGGTTGGAGAGGTTGGCAGGATGCCCTCTAAGAGCCTAAGAAGAGTGCTGCTGGATCAGGCCACGGCCCATCTAGTCCAGCATCCTGTCCCACACAGTGGCCCACCAGTTGCTTCTGGGCATCTCAAGCAGAAGATGAAGGCAAAACCTTCACCTGCT
Source organism: Aspidoscelis tigris stejnegeri (assembly GCA_023333525.1). Lineage (NCBI taxonomy): Eukaryota > Metazoa > Chordata > Lepidosauria > Squamata > Teiidae > Aspidoscelis > Aspidoscelis tigris. Next base: position 4,605,144 of record JALMGA010000021.1, read on the forward strand.
CCCAACTCCCTGCAAATGGCCTTGAGAGGAATCCTCCAAGAGGCATCCAGGTGGGAAGGACATAAAATGCCAGTAATTTGCAATAGCACTGGAATTAGCTGCCTTGTCATTGAAGCTCTATCCCAAATTATGACACGCTCCTAAGTCATCAGATTCAGAGGTCTTTCTGAGCCTTGATCAATTGACAGTAACCTCAAATGTGGGCAAGAATCCACCCATTGTGCCCAAGAGTGGGCCAGTTTGGTCTAGTGGTTAAGGAGCTGGATTCTTATCTGGGAAGTTTGGGACCCTACTGTTTTTGCTGACTATTTTGCAAACATCTGATGCATTTCGCTCTCTGCCATTGCTCATTGCGACCAGGAGTAGCAACATCTGGTTTACATCCCTTAAGTGATGGCGTTGAAAACACATCCTTTTTGTTTCTGGTAAAGGAACCCAAAATATGTGGCACTTCATTATTTCTGGCTATATATGTATCTGTATATAAGAGGGTCAGGCTCTCCCTGCTTCTCCAGGAAGACACATTTCGGTTGGTTCTGTGTTGTGTAAAGCTAACGGTGGGCTTCCAAAGCTCCTTCATGGCTTTTTATCCGTTGCTGTCACTGATTAAGTCTCTTAATTGAATCCTGCAGCGTGGAACCGCATTCCTGCGCAGCTCAGCGCATCATCTTTGCCTCCTGGGAGATGGTAGCGGTTCATTTAAGGATCTTAACTTTGAGTCGGGGAGGGAATACGAAATGGAGGTTTAGGGGGTTTCAGGATCAGGGGAAGCGAAGGAAGGAGAAATGTTTTGGTAAAAGCCATGTCTGTTATCATCATGGCTGAATGTAACTTAGATTAGGTTCCACTGTGCATTGTCTAAGCATTTTAACAGCCTTTGGGGGGGCGGGGGACTGGCTAACTTTTAGAAAATATAAACAAGCTTCCCCCCAGATAGAAATTTTGGCATATCTAAGAGCCTACAAAGAGAAGGACAAGAAACAGTTACAAAGTCTTCTTCCCTCTTATTTTGACTTCTCCTAAATTATTCCTCCCTTCCCTTCCTTCTCTCCTTCTTTCCTCCCTCCCTCCCTCCCATTGAATCTACAGCAGGCAGATTTTCTACCATAGGCAGGTGAGGAGCGTCACCTTCTTTACTCTGGTCATCACAGTTGTGTTATCAACCCTCTCCTTGTTTCTGCCTCTTGATACACCCCACCCCCACCCCGGCCCTCCCCTGCTCAGGCCAAGCTTCCAGAGCTGCAGCCGTTCCCTTCTGGTGATGGAGACTCCGTGACGCAACATGAGGAGCTGGTCTGGATGCCCGGTGTCAACGACTGTGACCTGCTCATGTACCTGAGAGCCGCACGGTACTTGGAAACGGATCTTTTCTCTCCCCTTCTCAGTTGCGCTAGGAACTGACTGGACATTGAAGCCCCAAATTCCATGCACCTTGGTCATTTGAGATCTGGGGCCCCACCGTTAAGAGCGCAAAGCCTGTCCTTTCCTTTCCTTTCCTCTCCCCGCCCCCCCCAAAACATGTTCATTGCTTGTCCTAATTCTTTCCTCTCTCCCTTTTGCCTCTGAAGGAGCATGGCCGCTTTTGCCGGAATGTGTGATGGCGGATCCACAGAAGACGGGTGTGTTGCTGCCTCTCGCGACGACACGACACTCAATGCGCTCAACACGGTAGGTTGCCGGTTGTTGGACATGACGGATACAACCGTGGCTTGCTTTTCGTGGGCTCGTGTGTCTCTCCTTGGACACCGTTTCCTTTCCTTCAGTGGCCCTTCAGAGCACGAGAAAGGTCTTTCCAGTTGCAAACAGATAACACAGTACTGGGGCTGCGGCATTCAGGACCATCTTTAAGATAGCTGACCCAGTTAAGACCATCTTCAAGGGGTAGCCCAATGCAGAGAGGATTGCGGTAATCCAGTCAAAACCATCTTCAAGGGCAGCCCCAGGCAGAGAGCATGGTAGTAGTCCAGTCAAGAGCTGATGTACTATTGAAAGTAGTCTGTCTCTGTCCACGAATGGCTAGAGCTAAATGAAACTGGATGTAAGCACGTACGCATGCATGTTCTTGGAGTTGAAAACCTCAGGAATCAGGTACAGACCATCACAACCGTCCGGCCCTGTTTGGGCATTTCAGCTGCCCCTTCCGGCACAGTTGTAAAGGAGAAATAGAGCTGGGTGTCCCTGGTGTATTGTTGACGCTCTGCTCCAGAACATGAGCTGAGGGCCTCCAACAGCCTTTTCTCTAGGGATTTGTAGTTTAATGCATCTAGATTAGGGATGGGCACAAATATTTGTAATATTTATTTAATGTTATGACACTCATACATTAACATTCATACAAATACAAATGTTTCAGATCTTTCGTACAAATAGTTCTACATTTGTTAATCTGGGGATACATATTGATAGTGTCCCTGACAGCTGCTGTTTAGGGTTTCACCTCTTCCCCACCTGCAGTTCCTTGGAGGAAAACCCCTGACCTCTGATCTGCTTCGGCGTGGGAGGGCTTAAGATTGAAACTCAAGCTGAAAAGCGGTTGCTACTACTGCAGCCTTTCCGGACGGTATCCTATAAACTGCCCCAACTTTAATTCTTTGGCGATCTGGCGCTCGGGTTTCTCTTCCGTTGCCTCACGTCCGGCGCCGTCTGTTTCTGTGAGCTTTTCTGCTCGTGAACCCACCTAGGTTGCTCTGTCGCTCCCTGCGTAAAATCTCCGATTTTCCCCACAAAAGGCCTTTTAATCACCGGAGGGCTTTGGGAATTCCACACCTTTAATGCACAAGTGGAAAGGGGATCACTCACATGCTTAATTCCTCTTGCTGCTTTCTGCTCCTTTTAAAATTACATCGCTAATCCCACTGTGGTCTGGAAACTTGACGTTCACTTGCACAAGAATCTTGAAACGTAAGACGTGGGGATTTACAGCTCATCTTCCTTCTGACGCCTTCCTTTGAGCTCTTTTTTTTTCTCCTTTTGCATTGAGTGCTTTAATGAACAGGAGTTGGGTCTTCCCTTTTTTCTTTTTTCTTTGGCCTAGCAATTCAAGAAGATCTCCTTTTCTGCAGTGGGAGGCATGAAAAGACATACGTGTGGCCACAGGTTTGCCATGCTGACACCTAATAAACATAAATGCACTTAATATCTCCGCCTGACTGTCCCAAATGCTTTGCTCACGGTTGTGATGGGTTCCTTATGTCATAGCTATAGTTAATGCTTGACGAAAAATGCTCCGATCATTTCCTTGTAGCGGAAATAGGCCATGTTTCTAGTATAGCTTCTTTTGGCTCCTAAGAAGGGCTGGTCACAGCTCTCTTCTGAGCTCTCACAGCCCCAACTGCCTCACAGGGTGTTCTGTTGTGAGGAGAAGACCAGAAGGTTTGTCAGCTGCTTTGAGTCCCCTTAAAATGGGTGAGAAAAGTGGGGTGGAAAAGCCAACCCTTCTTCTTATCAGCCCAGCAATTTGAGTCTGCAACAGTTTAGGGCACAGATCTGCCACTGGATCCGGAGTAAATCCTGATCTAGGGCCTTGCGTGATATCCGTGAACACCCTCTCACTGGACTAGGGCCTGATCGCGTCCATGAGAGGGAAAAGGAGCGAAATCCTGCACCCGCTGATGATTGATGGCCACCCCTTGTTCTTTTCTCCTCCGCGGGACGGGCGTCTTGTTTCGTCAGCCCCTGGCAAGTGGCTTCTGTCGTACTAAAGATTCCGCACTTGGGCGTTTAGAAATGATAATCAGGCGCTTGAAAGATTAATGCTACGAATGGATATGCTTTATGATTTCTTATTATGGAAATGCAATAAACTTCCAAGCAGCACTTCACATAAATCAGGGCTGACAAGCTTCTTTGCTAGTGTTTTATTTATGTAATAACAGGGTGCTGTAGCCCTCAGTATGATTTATTGTTAATTACCCCGATAGAAATGAAGACCGGGGAAAAGATTTTGGGCGCGTGTGTCTGTGTGTTTGTGCCGTCTAGCATTTGTATCACCTAGCTAAACAAGCCCTTCCCATGATAATTTCCTTAATGGCATGAGTAAACTGTTCCAAGGGCTTTCCTTTTGGAGCGGCTGCTTTCCCCCGCACGTTTGCTTTTCTCAGCAAATGGAGTGGGATTGAAAGCATTCCTTTTCCAAGGTATTGGTCCCTTTGTCTTTGCTGAACGAGGCAGGGAGGCAGATGATGGAGGGGGGCGAGCAGCCAGAGGAAATAGCTGTGGGAAGGAGGAAGGACCCAGGTTGGGCGTGTGGCATGGAGGAACAGAACAAAACCGCCACCGCCGCACCCCAGCTCGGTTCCCAAACTGGATGTGTTTCCTCTTGGGTCCGCATTTTATTCTGAGCTAACCTACCTCAAAGCTTGTTGGGGTGATGAAAGGGAAAGTTAATCACAGTAGTCACCCACTTTGTATCCCTAGATGTCTGGAGTAAGGATGGGCTTTTTGACATTTGATTCATAAGAAATCTAATGTTAGAAAATAAGTATTCGTTTGAGTAGAACCCCTTCGAATGTGGAAGGATTCTGTTCAATACGAATGTATTTGTACGAATATCAGATACGTGTCCAATGCGAACAAATACATACCCAATATGTATCCAGCATCAATGCATACATGTCCGATATGTGTCCCATAACGTAGCCGCTCTGAAAGCGTCAAATCCAGCCCGAATCCACTTTTAATTCACTCTCGATTCATGTTGACTGCAGTCTGGATCAGTTGCAGATGTGACTGGTGCAGCTGCTTTGTATTTGTATATTAATGTACAAATATCATAACATTCGATTCATGTACAAACGTTATGGATATCTGTGGACCTCCCTAGTCTGGAAATCCCACTGTATCAGGGCTGTGCCTTCTCTTTGGGACATCAGTTCAGAACATGTAGAGAGCACCAAGGAAGTCATTCTAGGACCATCCTTGTCCAGTAGTAACGTGCTACTGGGGCCTTCAAGCAGCTGTGTTTTGTACTTTATTCTAGTGATCTGTCTTTGTCTCTTCTTATGGGACAGCTGTAGCTTGCTGGTAGGGGATCTGCTGTGCTTGTAGAAGGCTCCAGATTCAGAAGAAGGGGGCTACTCTGGAAGTGCAAGCCACCATTTACCAGGATGCCCTTCCTCACTTTGCACACCTCTTCCTCCATGGCCCTTTTCCCAAAGGGCCAAAAGACACGCGGCTCTATTAAGGATCCCCTGCAAAGAGCCTCAGAGGCCTGCCTTGGGTAGCTCTCAGATCAGCAGGCATAAAAGAGCAGATTAACTGAGACACCAGCGAACACAGCGGTCTCTTGCTAAGAGCCGAGATTTTGTGAAAACTTTATCCCTCAGTGCTTGGCGCGTACGTCTCAAATGTATGTGGATTCATTCGTTTCTGCTTACTGGAAGGAGAAAAAAAAAGGGCGACAAAAAAAGCGGAAACCTGAAGCTTAGGGGAAGAATCTTTCCTTCACAACATAATAGGATGAAGCTCTCTACCTCCATATCTTTGAGCCCCTGTATATAACTTCTGTAATTAAGATTCACAGGGAGCGGGCGCCTAGGTAATAGCTGCACTTCTCCGTAATTCCGCTTTGTAATCCGAATTCATGTTTGTGCTTTACGCCTATGCTTCTCTTCCCACCCCCTTTGTAGCCCCCTGTGGCCTAAATGCAGCACAGCTTAATCCAAAAGAGAACCCAGCGACGGCAAGCATGTTTCTCAAACGGTTTGGAAGTTTTGGCTCCACCTTGAGTTTTCAGCTAGAAGCACAATTTCTCAGGCTTTATCCTTGTTTGCCACTGAGTAGGGGCCGGCTCTGTGCACCGCTGTCCCGTTTTCTTGGCAGAGATACAGAAGTAGTTTGCCATGGCCTGCCTCTGGGGAGAGGCTGAGGATCAAACAGTCAACCCAAGCAATTCACACCACCGTTGAGTCACAGTCGCTCCCAGACTCCATGGGCACCTTTATGCAGTTTTCTTGCCATAGATACAGAAGAGGTTTGCATTGCCCACTTCCAGGGAGAGGCTGAGGATTGAACAGGCAACCCTCTGCTTTCCAAGGGCACCTGTATTCAACCATGGTCCTCCCAGTGTTCCTGAACTTCAGCTGTTCACCTCCCAGCTGATGGGCATCTTCCTTAATCTGCCTTTTCACAACCATTCCAAAATACCTTCGGCCTCTTGCCATAAAGAAGGCTCGGGCTGTGCCTTCAGAATAAAATAAGAATGCAGCTGTGCAGAAAATTGAACTGTACATGTTCTCCTCTGCAGTGTAAACGGGTTATGTAACAGATAAAATCTGTTTTTGGTTGTGGTGCCTTTACACGGATCATAACCGGTCCATGTTAATTTTGGCTCTTTCCCCTTCCTACCTCCTTAAAAGTTGAGATGAGTCAGGATTTCCATAAACCATAATATTACCCACTACTGCGTTTGTCTGCCTGACAAGTGAAGCAGCGTAATGCTTGCTTGGGGATATTGCATTGCAACTGAGATGTCATCCAGGTAAATTACTTCCTTTTTTTTTTTTTTAAATAACTTTCCCTCCGACTAGATCTTGTTCATTAACTTAACATATAGGTTTGGAAGTGGGAAAATCGCTATTTAAGTATTCTCTAACGTCTTCTGCAAGCATGGCTTTCCCCCTATCTTTTGAACACTGGTGCTACGTTGTCTAAAGAAAAGCCATTATTCCTGAAACAGGAGGCCTAGTGGACCCCAGGATAACTGCAGTTCGCTGCTGGGTTAACCTAAACACAAAACACAAAGCAATACTGCTTTAGCTAACTTAGCCAAGCTCTGTCCTCATCAAATATCGTTAGGAAGGTGAAGTCTTTTCACCTTGCAGGGAAGAGTAGGAATTAGGGTGGGTGTTGCTGGAGCATGCAAGTGAATGTAACTCTTGGGTTGCATTTGCTGCTATTCAGGAGTAAGAGCATAAGAACCCTAGGAGGAGCCCTGCTGGATCCTTGGCCATCTAGTTCAGCATCCTGACTCACAGAATTGTTAACTGTAGTTGGCTTCTGATCTCCTTGTCGAGAAGGGAGCGTAGCATCTTCAAAGAGAAATGATCCAGATGTGTATGGATGTGGGGAAGACGTGTACGCGCACATGCAGACGTGTCGACAGATGTGCAGATTCGAATAAAAAATGTGGTAAATACGAATTGGATCTTGTTCAATTCAAATTTGAAAGATTCAAATCGAATTGGATTTTTGGCTATTTGATTCAAACAGAATGTCAAAAAACAACAACAACATTCGTGGACATCCCTAGTCTGGGAGACCTGGGTTCAAGTCCCTTCTCATCCGTGAAGCAGATTTGAATGATCTTGGGCCGGCTGCTCCCCCTTGGTGTTTCTTCCCTGACCAGCCAGTTGAGAAGATAAAACTGGGGAGGCCTGCCATCTTGTGTTCTGTAGAAGAAAGGCAGGGTTGGAAGAAGGGGCAAGAGTGGAGCAGCAGTCAGCCTGGTTAGTCCTTAGTTTTGCGCTCAGCCGAGATAGTGGTGGGTTTTTTTGCCGTCACGGAGGACAATCAAAACCAGGAAAGGTCGGAATTTCGGAGAAAAAGCATGCTTCTTAATTATCTATGCACCACCATTTTTGTCATAGAATTGACACTTGCAACACTTCTGGGGGGTTCTGTTGTTGCCGTTGTTATATATAGAAGCACAACAATATAACATGACACCAAAGATATTTCATAACGCGTCGGGATCTTCCCAAGATCATAAGAGGCGTTCTCTGTGGTGGCTCCCAGGTTTTAGAACAGCCCCCAAGCAGAGCATCATTACTGTATGGTTTTTGACATCTGGTTAAGACATGCTTCTTCATTTAGGCATTTGTTGGTTAGTTTCCCTCTAAAGGGGAAATCTGATGGCCGGGAATGCGCATGGATACTCATGCAAGTTTGTGTGTTCAAATTCAAATAAAATGTTGGTACGTTTGACATTTGAATATGAATTGAATTCTTTGATACATTTGTAGGAAGCTTTGTTGCATTTGTGAACCTGGGGAGGTGGGAAAGCCGCTGCCCCAGTCCCATCTGCAATGGCTTCAGAGTGGATTCGAAGGAGATCCAAAGTGGATTCAGAGCAGATTTGACACGTTCAAAGCAGATACCTAGAGATTCGTAGCAGGGATTCAAATTGGATTTGTATCCAGCATTCGTATCGAGTTCAAAGCCTACCACATTCGAAGGGGACCTGTTCAAAGGAATACGAAAAGTTTTGCGTTCTGTTCGATATGAATCGTACACAAAAAAAGCATTTGTGCACAACTCTTAATGACTGCAGCCTCATTAAAACACTGCCTGTCCAAATGGTTCCTTTTGCTTCAGGTTTGAAGCTACCCTGAGAGCCCTTTTGCTGCCCCGTGAAGATTTTCATCCCCCCCCCCCAAACACACATCATTTTGAAATTTAGCTGAGTTCTTCAATGGGTTTCAGTTATTTAATGTTATTAGAGGAGTCCTGTCCCCAACGCCAGCGATGGCTTCCAGTCCAGCCTCCTAATGACTGTAATTGTGCGCAAATGCGTCGCCGGAGCCGGAGCTGCCAAATGCGTTGCGGTCTTTGCAAGGAAAGGTCACGGGGAACGGGGATGCTTAAATTAAGTTATAAATTAAAGCGAAGAACAATATTTTGATGTGCAAGACCCTCCGATGTCAGAGCAGCGAGACATAATTCATGGATTCATTACCGAACTGGGGTGCCTGACAGCTGAGCCGTGCCAAACGGAGAATTTATTTGCAGCCGCGCGCAGCCAGGAAATGGCAGCTGTGTTACAAAGCGGGTGTCAAAATGCAGGCCGCCTTCCCCCAGATCAGCCCTAACCTTGCACTAATGTGGCAGAGTTTATGCTAATCAGCCCTAACGGAGACCCAAGGGTGCACGGTGTCTGTGGCAATAGAAATAAGGAGAGTCAGCAGCCCTGGATTTGGAATTTTCCATGGCCTTTTGATCTGGGCTGCAGCAGAAGGATATAAAAGAAGAAGGAAAGTGCACAGAAACACAGCTGTGCCGCTGGGGTGTAGAAGAAGATTTTTTGGAGACAATATTGGGTCTTCAGATTGTTTGTTTGTTTACATTTTTATTCTGCCCTATACTCAAAGGTCTCTGGGCAGGTAGCAACACCTAAAATCAAACATCTAAAATCAAACAGGAGAGAAAAATGTGTCCCCATTTAGCCAAAAGCCAGGGCAAGGAGGTGCGTTGTCACTGCCTAAACGTGTAGATTGAAGGAGATAGACGCACCTCAAGGGGGAGACTATTCCATAGCCTAGGGGCCGTCACTGAAAAGGCCCTCTCCTGGATGCCCACCCCTTTTGCTGCTAAAGGTGGTGGGACAAGCAGGAGGGCCTCCCCTCCAGATCTTAAGGTGTAGGCAGGGCGATATGTGAGAAGGCATTCCTTCAGTTGACCTATAAGTTCAGGTCATAGCAGAGGATTTGGAAATAGCTGGATATCATTAAGCCGCATTATGAATTCTTGGCCATTATACTAACACCAGTTTAAGTAGCATTACTTAACAGATGAGAAATTGTATTTTGATACATTTGATCTCCCCCCCCCCCACTTTGTATTTATGTGGATTCTTGTGCTATGCCTGTTAAATGCCCATCTGACCCAGAAAAAGAGATTCCATCCAAAAACTTTCTTTAAAATGAGTTCCCTAGAGAAAGAGAAACATCCTAGAAATGGGATAAAGTTTTGGGAAGTGCAGGTTAGCCTGAACTGATGTCAGTATTAGCTGATTCTTCTCTGGATGCTTGAATGGAACAGCAGTGCAAACGAAAATATAGGGGAGGAAGGTAACAGTAACCAGCCTAGATGGCTTTAAGAAAGGACTAGACAAAGGCATGGAGGACAAGGGGATCAGTGGCTACTAGAATGGATGCTGCAGCACTTCCTCCAGGGTGGAGAGATGAGCAGGTTCCCTCTAAAGAGGATTTGCAGAGATTCGAGAGCAGGTGAAGGTTTTGCGCTTGTCTTCTTTTGTTTGAGATGTCCAGAAGCAACTGGTGGGCCACTGTGTGAGATGGGATGCTGGACTAGATGGGCTGTGGCATGACCCACAGAGCTCCTCTGAGGTTCTTATGGACCAGATGGGCTGTGGCATGACCCACAGAGCTCCTCTGAGGTTCTTATGGACCAGATGGGCTGTGGCTTGATCCAGCAGGGCTCCTCTTTCGTTCTTATGGACCAGATGGGCAGTGGCCTGATCCAGCAGGGCTACTCTTAGATTCTTATGGACTAGATGGGCTGTGGCCTGATCCTGCAGGGCTCCTCTTAGGCCCTTATGGACCAGATGGGCTGTGGCCTGATCCAGCAGGGCTCCTCTTAGGTTCTTATGGAGCAGATGGGCTGTGGCTTGATCCAGCAAGGCTCCTCTTAGGCCCTTATGGAGCAGATGGGCTGTGGCCTGATCCAGCAGGGCTCCTCTTAGGTTCCTATGGAGCAGATGGGCTGTGGCTTGATCCAGCAAGGCTCCTCTTTGGTTCTTATGGACTAGATGGGCTTTGGCCTGATCCGGCAGGGCTCCTCTTAGGTTCTTAGGTTCTAATTGGGATGGGTGGCCCCTAAAAATGTGGTGAGCAGCGTTTCAGCGCCGTCACTGGCTCACAACTTAGTTCCCACCTCCCTTCGTCACCCATCAGGCTTCAATTCATTGTTGGCTAATGTGGGCTCAATTAGGTCAATATTCATGCAGCTTTGCATAGAACTGTAGCCTTAGGGGTCTCCCTGGTCTCCGGAACCATTTCCCCTTCTTTGCTTACCCTCTCCCCTCTCTCCCAGCCAAAATGAGCACCAGCCATGACTCCAAACTGTGCAAAAAGCATCCCTTTCTTGATCTTCACATTTAGATTTCAGACTCCAGAAAGTAAACACTGTTGATAACAAGGTTCGTGCAACCAGCAGACGGCCGAGCTGCGTAAGTGTTGAGCGTTCTTTTGAACAGTCAACCAGGTCACCGCTGACTGCCCTTGTTCGAGACAAGTGCCAAAGCAAGAAAGGCCCTGTTGCCCCAAAGCAGACCCGTCACTTGCAGTAGCACAGCTGGCAGGGCCATCTTGGAGTAGCCAGGGGCTGAACAAAGCCCATATTGGCAGAAATTTTGCCTTAGATAACCCTGGCTGCATCTAGTTACAGAAATACCCCAAAGTACTTCTGCGAACAAAAACGGTTCAGCGTGGGCCTTTAGCCGTCGCCCTTGGGCAGAGTGGGCTCCTGCACTGGAGGACAGAGTGCCTGATGGCGTGGACATACTGGGGCACCATTAAAGCAAGCTCTGGCTCTTGCGGTGTGGCACATGCCTTTCAAGCCATCCTGCTGCTTTCCTGGTTGGGCTTCTTGACTGGGCCCATTGTTCTCGGTTTCTTCTAGTCCTTGTTCTTCCAGTTTGCTCAGTGAAAGGAAAGGAAGGAAATTATTTTGTTCCGTTCCTTCAGGCAAAAATAGATTCCTTCCATGACTCACAGTTTTTATTTTTATTTTAAAGGGAGGCAGGGAACACAGCACCTTGCTGAGTGAAGTCTGGCGTGTAGCTAGGGTTCAGCTTTCCCTCTGCCTCCAAAGGCCTTTGGTATCCATCCTCCCACGGTTCAGTGGGTCTGATGAGAAACCTGTGTAACGTAGAAAAAAATATGGGCATGATTATATCTTAAAGAGTCAGCCTCCGCATGGATTGCCGCCTGTTCACGGGCAAACTCATTTTCTGCCTCCCAAATCTGTGCGGCGGACTTCAGCTGTCCTCGCGCCTCCTGGGGGAGAGGAGGGAAAACTCTTTGCTTTTGGGTTTCAGGGATCTGCGCTCCTTATTCTGAGCAAGGGAACATTGAGCACTCTAGATGGTGTTTGGACTCCCTGGGGCCGCCACAATTCTCCCTCCCCCATTTTCGGTCTCCTTGCCTGGCCCTGCTCCCCATAGCTGAGTATTATATTAAGTTTCCGTTCCATGATGAGTTTATCCAGGCCTTGGAATTGCGTGGGAGGCCTTTGTAGGCTGCCAAGAGTTGAAAGGAAGGTGCCTTTAAGAAGGGATGCCAGCACGTAACGCGCGTTTGAGAAACCTCTCTCGAGGCACGGCCGTCGCTTGCGGCTGCTAGCATTCAGGCTCGGCAGGATCCGGCGTTCCGAGTTGTATAACCTGGCGTTTGCATTTTATGGAAGATGGAAGGAATCCATTGTCTTGTTCCCTCACCAGAACAGCCGTGGGGCCTGACACATGCACGTTGGTGGAGGCAGCGGCGGATTCACAAATCGGAGTGGTTCCGCTGAACAACAAAGCCGCCTCCTCCTCCCACAGAGATGCTTTTGTGAGGCTGAGGTGAAACCTCAGCCTGACACGTCTTCTTTCTTGTCGCCTTTACAGCCGCGACAGTGGGGCGCATAGCATCAGGTCCTTGCTTGGAGGCTTGCTTGCCCGCAGGCGCTGGGTTGTTCTTGAAGAGGAGGGTAATAATAGAGATGCTGAGGTGGCTGCGGAAGATCTGAGGCGGTGGGATGTAAGGCAGCCATTTTAAATCCGTTGCCCTCGAATCGCTTTGGGTTAAAACCCCAACTGGTGCAATGATGGCGTAAATCCTACGAAGTTGCAGTTCATAATAGAAGCATTACGAGGCTTTGCCAGCATGCCTAGTTGGTGACATCTGCCCTTGTTTCGGTGTGGTGTGCGGTGGTCAGAACGCCCATGTCTAATTTCCATTTGGTCCTGACTCTGCCAGGGTGGCTTGGGCCTCCCACAGCTGAATTTATTTGATTATTAGATTGACAGCAGTTCCCATCATTATGGCTCAGCTTAAACACACAGAGGCTGCGTCTAGACTTGGGGAAGAAATCCGCAGTTAACGCTTAAAAGGGCAGCTTACTTGCTGCGGAGGGACGACCCGCCATCCTGACTAAAAAGCAGCTCTGTAGCTTCCTCCTCGGAAGCTGCGAGAGCTGAGTTGGAGTACATGGTCAGGCGGGATGAGGCAGCCAATCAGATTTGAGCTGCTCTCGTTCCTTGGTTCCCTGCATACGTGCCAAGCGGTGAAACAACCACCTTTTCCAGCTGGTTGAGTAAGAGCAAATGAGTACTGCAGAGGCATTGATCTCTTTGAAAACCTATTTGTCTTGGGATGGTTTTCTTTCCAGTGGATTTCTCTCCCCATCCCCCTTTCTTTCTTTAGAAAAATGCTTTTGGGAAACGCCGTGGGGTAAATGTTTAAATATCCGTGTTGGCTCTGCCTCTCTCTTCCCCTCTCGGTTCTCCTAACAGGCCTTGTTTGCTTTTCTTCCTCCCCTTCCCCTCTCCTTCAGCTACACGAGAGTAACTACGACGCCGGGAAAGCCCTCCAGCGCCTGGTGAAGAAGCCCGTGCCCAAACTCATTGAGAAGTGCTGGACGGAAGACGAAGTGGTGAGGAACGTTTCCATGGTTGCTTTGCTGTCGCTGCTCTTTCCCCTCCTCTACCGCTTCATCTCTTCCCGGTCCCCGCCCCGCAAAGAGCGGCTTGTTGCAGGGTGTAGAGAAATCCTTAGAAATCAATTTGTTCGCAGCCGGCGCCTAATTAGCCAAAGGGAAACTGCTTTGCTCTCCCCCTTCTGCTCTGCTATGCAGAAAGAATCGCATGAGATGCCTCCCTTTTCTGCTCGCCTTCTCAGCGTCTAAGCCCTCGGGCGCACCGCGGCTCCGATAATTGCCTCGAGCTTCCCCGGGGGTACTTTATTCATGCTTCCCATAGGTTTCCCCAACCCCTGACTGTCAGGGAGTCCTGTCCTGTGTCCCGCCTTTGAGCCTGTTTGCAACTTTGATTTCCCTGGAAAAACATCCCAAGGAAACGAAGTCCTGGAACGGTTTGACCATCCACACTTGGGATGCCCAAACCATTTGAAACTTAGCAGTGCTGGTGCGGTGACCTGGCAATGCAGCACGCGGCCACACCTGCGCTGCCGGTTATGGGCTCCGTTTGCCAGAAGTGGTGCAGATGCAGTGTGCCGGGCTGTCCCAGCTCTGCCATTGGTGTGGAGATAGAGCGGTTAAAACTGCTCTACCGGTATATGTGCAGAGGGACCTCCTGCATGCGCAGAGTTGCTCCTGGTAATGGAGCGGTTCCGTGCAGTGCGGATGCAGCATTTGGGGAGGTTCCCCCATCCTCACCTTTCCACCTAGTGGTGGGGGAAGATTCTGTAAGCTTGACTGATGTCCGCGCAAAGGAGAACGCCCAATCACAGCACTTCCCAGGGGAGCAGCGGTGCGCCCAAGTGTGTCTCCCGCAGGGAAGCATCCCAGATCCTGCCTGGAATATTTGCCGCCTGATGAGCAAATGGGAGTTTCAGGGAAGGTGAAGGAGGCAGACTGTGGTCAGAATCAGCCCACCTGGATGCCCAGGGACCTGTCCAGTCAATCGGTATTTGCTTTTGGATTGAGAATTCGTACTTGCGTTATTTATTCCATGACCTCCGCGTGTTCTCTGCTTTGCAAACTAAGACTTTAATGATAGAAAAGCCAACGCTTCTTCTTCCTCCGTGAAGTTAGCCGGGTGGCCTTGGGCTTGTCACAGCTGTCTTACTGAGCTCACACAGCCCCACCTGCCTCAGAGGGTGTCAGTTGTGAGGAGGAGCACAGAAGGTTTGTCAGCCGCCTTGAGTCTCCTTGAATGGGTGAGAAACGTGGGGTGGAAAAGCCAACTCTTCTATTTATTTATAGGTTTCAGCCTCCATCTTCATGGCCTTCCCTCCCTCCTTCCCCACCCGAGAGAGAATGGCTTACAGATTTCAATAACAAGACAGCTCCTGCCCTCAGGCTTATAATCTCAGAGATGCAAGAGAAATGAAAATTTCAGAAAGAGTGGAGGGGGTGGGGTGGGGAAAACCACCCTTACTCTCAGGTACGGAGTCCTTTTAAAGGCTTCCTGGCTCAAAAGGTGAAACAGTCTCCAGTGACTCATTATGGGGCTCCCACCCCTTCCCCAGTCCTGACTTTCCTCCTCTGTTTGTAAAGCTTTACAGAACACCGGCTTCCTCGTGCCAGAGCTGATGGCCATGCTTAGCTACGGTTGCTCCTAAAACAGCCTATCAGGATCCTAGGGTGTCTCTGCCTTACCCCCATCCACTCCCCAAAGAGGTCCATTTTGGGCACCTAAGACTACAGCAGCTCTACTGGGAGAAGCATCTTGACGTTGGTCACTGGAAGTGGCTGCACATCTGTGGTGTTAACTAGGGATGTGTTGCGAATATTTGAAACTTTCAAAATTTGACCAAATTTGAATAGGCTGTGTATAAATTTGAATTTAAACATTCAAATGAATCGAAAGAAGCCCTGCCTAATTTTGGGTATCACCGGCTGGTGCCGGCTGCCTTGCGTTTACTCCGTGGCATGTCTCCCCCCCCCCCACCTGGGATTCCTCTGAGATCCTTTGCTAGGTACGGCTGCTCTATTCCACATGCTCTCTTGTCTGTTCTTCCTTCCCAGGCCCCCGTCGCCTTGGTTGCTTTTATACACTGAAAAAAGTACCATTGGTATCTCAGCTCCTGGCTTTGATCAGCAGTCAGCCTTTAAAAGACGGAGAATGGAGCTTCGTACATCTGAAAGGAAGGCAGGGAACTTAATGGAAGCCAAAGCTGAGGCTCCGCCGAATAGCAATCATTAGCTCCGTTGGCGGCGGTTGCCCTGTGTTCGCCTTTGCGTCTTTTCTGCCTCTTGTTTTCCCTCCCCAGCTCTCCAGCATCCATTTGGCCGGCCTTCAAGCGTCAACACGGGCGGGCGTCAAGCTGTTCTCTTATTTCGTAAGGAGCTTTCTAGCGGTTGCACACGCCTTTTGGGGCGTCTCCGGTGGATGGCTCCAGGCCGGAATCATTCTGCCGTTGGTGTTGGTCCTCCTGGTTGTGTGGACTGTGGATTGTTATTCTTTATGAAATCAGAACCAGAACCTGAGCTAAGTCCATAACTGGGTGGTTCTGGGGCTTGCGATGGGAAACGGGGTCCCCAAGAAGCTAAGATAATGGCTGCTATAGACACAAAGGGCCTTACTTTTATCCAGAAGCAAATTATGGACTCTGTATGTGTGTGTGTCTGTGTGTGTGAGAGAGATCAGCTTTCTTCCGAGGGTGGCCGTTGCTTTCACACTGTGAGTGCTGGTGGTCTGCTTGGAGAGCGCATCTGCGCTTGAAGTGTAGATGGTCTCCTCTCCTCCTGACCTTCACCTCAGTTATACCCTCCCACTCCTGATCTGGAGGTCTCATTTCTCACCTAAGAGCCTTACCGCTGCCCTCTTCTGTAAATTACTTACATTTAATGAATTTTTCTCCAACTCTTAACCCCCAGAAAGCACTCGGAGGGTTAATTTGGGGGTTTATTTATTATTTGACATTCTAGGATGGCCATGGCTCCATCCTTCCCATCCCAGGATGTTTCTCTCCTGGCTGAGAGATTTTTCCATTGTTCGCTTGCTTTGAATCTGAGTTCAGTGGCAATTCAGGCCTCAGCGAGAGGGATCATTGGGGAGAGGATGGAGACAAGAGGCTTTTATAACCAAAGAGCAAGAAGGATGAACCAGCCATGGTGGGGAAACTCCGTGTCGGCATAATTTTAGCGTTCATTTATTTTGTCAGCCTTATCAGCTTTTGTGTACAGTTAATCAGCTCTGCATATGTTCTGCTTGTACCTTCGTTTCAATATCATAAACCAGCAAACACCCCCCCCCCCCAATTTTGGCCTTCATGCTGGGGGGACAGACAGAAGGCCTCTAAAGGCCATCTACTGGGGTTCAAGAGCAGGTGACAGTTTTGCCTTTGACTTCTGCTTGAGATGCCCAAAAGCAATTGGCGGGCCACTGTGTGGGACAGGATGCTGAACTAGATGGGCTATGGCCTCGCCCAGAAAGTCTCATGGAAGGGAGGTGTATCATGGATGCTTAGGTACCATCTCCAGGTTGGAGAAGCAAGGAAGATGCCTCCAAGGGCCTTTTCCAGGGAATCTAGAGGAAGGGAAGGCTTTGCCTTTACCTTGTGCTTGAGATGCCCAGAAGCTTTTGGTGGACCACTGTGTGAGATGAGATTCTAGACTCGATGAGCTGTGGCCTGATCCAGCAGGGCTTCTCTTCATTCCTGGAAGGCCAGGTGTATCAATGGCTACTACAGTGAATGTCTAGGTAGATCCTCCAGGTTAGAGAGATAGGCAGAATGTCTCTCAAGGCCGTGTGTGTGTGATGAGCAAGTGAAGGTTTCGCCTTTGTCTTCTGCTTGAAATGCCCAGAAGCAATTGGTGCGCCATTGTGTGGAACAGGATGCTGGATTAGGTGGGCTGTGGCCTGATCCAGTAGCACTCCTCTTAGATTCTCAGGTTCTCAGCGTGGGGCTCCCAGTAGGTGCCTGCACTGTTGCGACACCATCTTAAACAGAGCCATGACCCAAGCTGATGCGACCGCTTTCCAGACCTGCAGCCTGTGCACCTGATCAGGCATCTTAAGGCTCCGAGAATCGGCAGAACTAACAAAATAGGGCTGAGATACTGATCAGGACGCGAGTTCCCACCCCCAGTTGGTCAGGCTTTTTAATTAAACACTGTGCACGCATTTAAATAACGGAGGCTCCAGGCTGGGCCGCATCTAATCGAAACCGATTAAGCCACCCGTCTACACTCGGATAGTTATTAATACTGTTTGTTTATGCCTGTTAGCTGAAGGCAGCATTCCTGGCTGCTGCAGGGTGCTGTAATATGCAAAGATGTTTGTGCAGCGTGGCACTGGGGCCTTAATTAGCATCCTGATGTTGATGACGAGGAACAGCAGGCTGGCTAATTGAATTCATTTTGCAGCTTCCACCAGGTCGTCTTTGCAAAGTCAAAGGGATCTGGCTCATGCTCGGGCTAAGACCATGTTGGGAGCTCAGGATCTGGGTCTGTCTTGGGTCCAGTGCTCCTCAGCATTTTTTATAAGTGACCTGGATGAGGGAGTCGAAGGGATGCTGATCAGATTTGCAGGTGACACAGAGCTAGGAGGGGTTGCAAACACTAGGGAGGAGAAGGAGAGTGTTGAAAAAGATCTAGATAAGCTTGAACAGTGGGCAGAAACTAACAGGAGGATTTTTAATAGGGACAAATGCCAAGTCCTGCATCTCGGTAAGAAAAATGATAAAAATGAATACAGAATGGGAGGAATCTGGCAAACCTATGACTGTGTCACCCCGGTGCCTGGCATGTTGTTGCTGTTCAGTATCATGTAGGCGGCAGGTCGCCTATGGCTTGCAGCCTACAAGTTACCGGAAGCACAGAGGCACTGTCTGTGTCCGGCATAGGAGGCGCGTCATCATGCCACTGGGTCATGCGCAGGGCATCTGTGCTCCTGGCCGCTATAGGACTGAAGACCTGAGTGCAGCAGTGATGGCTTTACTCTCAAATTTTCCCTCTATTTCTATCCTGCCCTATACCCGAAGGTCTCAGGGTGGGTTACAATATTATATCAATCTTAGACAGGTACTTTTGCAAGACCTTATTCTCAGCATTAAATAATATTAAAACCAATAAACCAACTGACAGATGAAGTTAGTAGCGCTTGCTTGGGCTTGAAGCGTACGAAGTACCAACCTTCAATTGAAGATTTAGCAAATGAAAAAGTCACTAATGTAAAGAATTATTTGTTTCTGCTTTCAATAAATACATGTATCAAAAGTATAACCCTTTTTTTTAAACTAGAGCTACTGTTGCTGTCTTCTTAAGGCGGTGATGGCCAACCTATGACACGCGTGTCACAGGTGACACGCCAAGCCCGTTTGGGTGACACACATGGCTACCCTGGCACCTGGGCGTGTAGTGCTTGCTTGTTCTTGAAGTGTACGAAATACCAACTTTCAGTTGAAGATTTAGCAACAAAAGTCACTAATGTAAAGAATTAGTTTTTGCTTTTAATAAAATACATATATCAAAAACATAACTTTTTTACTAGAGCCACAAATATCACAAAATTATGGATATTTCTAGATGTGACACAGCACCTAGGTTTTCTTGCGAATTTTGACACACCGAGCTCAAAAGGTTCGCCGTCACTGTCTCAAGGCATGGTAGGAGCTGAACTTGCAACCCCCTTCTAAGTTTTTTCCCCCTGGGGAAAAGGAAAATATGTGATATATAATCACTCAGCCTCCCAAAACTTTCTTTCTAACGCTATGGTCCTTGACTGTGGTCCCAGGATCAAAGCAGCCATCTCCTTGCAGAGCCCTGATTTCCATAACCTTTGCTGATGTTCCTGTATCTGCTGTGGCCAAAAACGGTTTGCGATTTTTCTTACCCGGTTGCCTCTTTCTTTGCTTTCATCTGCCATATGGTTGATGATGCGCAATTCCCTTTATCTCCTGGAGTATTTTTAGCTAGCTGTTCGCATGTTTGCCATATTGATGATTTAACCCTACCTACCCAGTCGCTGAAATAATCATAGCAAATATTTACCCTGGTGAGGTGCCCTTTCTGTGACGGCGGGAAGCGAATCTCTTGGCGCTTGTTAGCGGCTTTATGATTATACAAGTGGCATTAGTCATTTCTGGAGCAGAATTTTAAAGAAGAAGACTTCCCCATAAGCATGTCTATACGTGGCCATTTTTCGCAGCCACTCAGGCCTGAGAATGGACAAGAAAAGAGCTGCTGCTCGAAAGGTTAATAAACGCTGTAGTCTTTCTGTTGTACAAGCGCATCTTGCCACGTTCTCGTGGGTATCTTTTCATTCTTAACAGACATGGCTTAGATGCTCACCTGCTCCCAGCCATCTTCCTGTGTTCATTTATAAAGGAGAACAAGAGAACGTCTTATTTCTCCAAAGCCTGTATTTGTTCTCTCCCAAAGCAATTTATTTCATAAGCAACGAGGGCCAATATTATTCGCCTTTGTAGTTTCTTAGCAACAGAACGGAAGCCTGTGTCTCCGTACACCTTGTACCTTCTGGGTACTGGAAACATTTAATGATGCGGTTTCATATTTTAAACAAAGCCCCGTGGCTTGGAGGCCCCTTTCTAGAGGTTTTCTAAAGGCGTGGAGGGAGAGAATTTGGTGGCGTCCATTTCATCTGATACCTGCTGCAGAAAGATCAGAGTGGGGAAGACCAGAGGGAACATATGTATCCTGCCTTTATCTCATACGGCTTGCCGTGATGCGCCATTCGCTGCAAGAGGGGAAATTGAGCGCTCTCCTTGGCTTCACCTGCCAGCCCTTAGGAGACGGTCGCCGGAGATTGACTAAGCACCTAAGCGGCTTGGAACAGTTGCTGTCCATCAACCAAGCTAACAAGCGGAATTGGTATATAATTTCCCCCCTTCTCCTCCTCTTGTCGTTAGAGTGTTGGGCTTTTATTTGGTAGCCTCCCAGTTCAATTCCACACTCCTGCATGAAGCCGGCTAGGTAGCCTTGGGCTGGACACAGCTCTATTTCTGAGTTCTCACAGCCCTACCTCCCTCACAGGGTGTCTGTTGTGGGGAGAGGAACGGAAGGCTTGTCAGTTGGTCTCAGTGAGAAAAGCGGGGCATAAAAACCAACTACGACTCCTGTTCTCCTCCTCTTCCATCATCACAACAGAAACAAAATTGGTTACAGATATTAACACAGGAGAAGGTTCACTTCACATGATGTTGGTCTACTGCTGGGAGGTGATTGAGGACCTTCTTGGATTGCTCTTTCTCTTCCCCCCCAATATTCCTGATGTATTATGAGGTCAACTCACAAGTAAAGACAACCAGACGGTAAGTAACATACTAGAAATGTGAGATAACTCAGATGCAGACAGTTGGGGGGAGGGGGTTGTTATCTAGGATTGATGGGAGGTCTCCAGGTGGACAAAGGCACCTTGACACCAGGCAGGTGCAGCTTCAAGCCCTTGCGATGTTGCTTCCCATCCTTTCTCAGCATTGGTTATCTGACTGGGGTTCATATTGTCCATGATGCTGTTTCTTCTAAAAACAACAGTTTGTGAGGCATTAGTCTAATTCCACTTTCAAGCTCTGGTTGCCATTCGCGAATCAGTGACTTTGACCACCATGAACCTGGCAGCCATTTGTGCTCTCAAGACTAGAGATTTGCCTCCAAGGACTTCTCCTTATATAATCTCAGCTGTCACTCCCTGTATCCCTCACTGTGATATTGCCAGCAGACCTTGTTTATAGATGAGAAAATCTTGTTCTCATTCAGATCAGACAGCTTAAAGAAACGGCTACTGTGTGAATTCCAAGGCCGCATTCAGAGGAACAATTACTTCAGCTTAAAAATGCCTTTAGAAAAAGGAGGAAACAAAAGAAAATGAAACAGAAGACCCGAGCCTGTTTGAACCTTCTTTATTATCACAGCTGAGACAGTGGAGTGATTCAGCTTCACATTGAGCAGTGAGTCCACGCTAATGTGCAGAAGTGCACAAGCTGGTCTCTGAGAACATAAGAGGAGCCTTCCTGCTGGATCAGGCCACAGCCCATCTGGTCCATAAGAACCTCAGAGGAGCCCTGCTGGATCAGGCCACAGCCCATCTGGTCCATAAAAACCTCAGAGGAGCCCTGCTGGATCAGGCCACAGCCCATCTAGTCCGTAAGAACCTCAGAGGAGCCCTGCTGGATCAGGCCACAGCCCATCTGGTCCATAAGAACCTCAGAGGAGCCCTGCTGGATCAGGCCACAGCCCATCTGGTCCATAAGAACCTCAGAGGAGCCCTGCTGGATCAGGCCATGGCCCATCTTGTCCATAAGGACCTAAGAGGAGCCCTGCTAGATCAGGCCATGGCCCATATAGTCCATAAAAACCTAAGAGGAGCCCAGCTGGATCAGGCCAGAGCCCATCTAGTCCATAAGAATCTCAGAGGAGCCCTGCTGGATCAGGCCAGAGCCCATCTAGTCCATAAGAACCTCAGAGGAGCCCTGCTGGATCAGGCCACAGCCTATCTGGTCCATAAGAACCTCAGAGGAGCCCTGCTGGATCAGGCCACAGCCCATTGGTCCATAAGAACCTCAGAGGAGCCCTGCTGGATCAGGCCACAGCCCATCTGGTCCATAAAAACCTCAGAGGAGCCCTGCTGGATCAGACCACAGCTCTTCTAGTCCATTGGTTTCCACTGCACGGATCTTCCATGGTTCTGCTCAGGTCCTGGTTAAAAAAGCCACAGACTCAATCCTACCACAAAAATTATTAGGCAAATCATTGTTGGGAAAGGAGAATTGCCTCCTTAACTGGCTTCGAAGTGATGTGATTCCATTATAATTCTCTCTCTCTCTTAGGAATATACTCAAATATTCAAGATATTTGTAATTCACATGAATTCGGACATTCATATGCGTATGGATAAGTATGCATCTTATTCATATGGGGTGAAAACAGGATGCATACGGGATATATATATATATGGAGATGTAGATGAGAGATCCAGGAAGAAATTTACACTTTAATGAAGCAAATCTTCTTGCTTCTGACTTTTCCTGCTTTTCTCCACTCATGCAATTCAAGCATATTCAATTAGCCTGAAAAACGAGTGTGTTTTCCATTAGCCGCCCTAACCAAGGGGTGGAAGGAAAACCCACCATCCATCACCTCCCGCCTTGCCATTCCGTTATTTAAATGACTCGCCCTTGCGAGGGTGGCGTTGCCATTTCCTTGTGGGAGCAATTATTTAATTTAAGTTTGCGGAGGTGTCACTTTTCTGGTTAATAGGCTCCTGGTCGTGTTGTAAGCATATCTAATCTAAATATTAATCATTTTCTTTGTCCATCCATGGCTCTTAATTAGTTAGAAGGGTAACAGAGCTAGTAAAGCTAATGATTGTCCTGTCAGATGAAAGACTTTGCGCAATCCTGAGATGCACACCAGTAAGACCTTTCCAGATAAACAGATATCTATCTATCTCTCTGTTTGCATTTATATCCCACCCTATACCTGAAGAAGAAGAAGAGTTGGCTTTTCTACCCCGCTTTTCTCACCCATTTAAGGGGACTCAAAGCGGCCGACAAACCTTCTGTTCTTCTCCCCACAACAGACGCTCAGTGAGATAGGTGGGGGTGTGAGAGCTCAGAAGAGAGCTGTGACTAGCCCGAGGTCACCCAGCTGACTTCATGGAGGAGGGCAGAATCAAACCCGGTATTCCCAGATAAGAGTCCGGATCCTTAACCACTAGACCAAAGTGGCTCACAGGGTAGATTGCAGTAATAAAACCAAAAGGTAATTGGGTACACTTACAGGTGTATGAAGAGCCCTTTCTGCACAGGGCCTTATTCTGGATTATATCTCAGAATAGAAATGTGCTATCCAGATGTTAGTGCATAATATGGTAGGCTCCAGGTGAGGTCTGCCGTAGACCTCCAGCATGAGCCTGGTAGGTTCCTGGTCCACGAATCAAACCTGAATAAGGTGCAGTGCAGAAAGGGCCAGTCTCCATAGTGGTACTTGCTTGCTGATTTAGGGCGTGGGATGCCAAGTCTGGACACCTTCTCACAGTGGCACCAGTGGAATTTCCAGCTACAGAGGCTTATCCCTACAATGGGGAACGTAAAATGTCTCATTCTCATCCCTCCGCCCATCCTCATCCTCCCAAAGAAAGGCTCATTTGTGTTCCCGAATCTCCAGCATGTCACGCTCTGGTGTCTCTCAGTTTCCCATGCCCCATCACAATCCCCTCCCCTCTTCCCTGCTGTATATTCAAAATCTCCTGTTCAGATTGATGTAGCTTTTCACCTAGGCTGTATGAGCGGCGGCCATGTAGGAGCTCATGCATTTAGAAGAGCCAGTAAACATGGTTGCGCATTCACCCTCCACTGGCTCAGAATAATTTCTCCCGTTCAAATCACACATTTTACGCCATGGATTCAGAGGTCGTTGGGTGGCTGTGAAAGCTCATTTGGGGAGCCCCCTCTGACATTTTTAGCTGGAAACCTACGCTACGGAATACGTTCCAGTGGATTCCCCTCCCCCATGGAGATTATATGCAAATAATCTCATCTGAGCAGGTAATTCTTGGGTTTCAGAAACCAGCGACCCAGTTCAGGCTTCGTGAGCCATTTTGGGCTCCTGTTTCCAGAGAGTCTGTGGCATTTACGCAGTTCTCCTGTGTTCTTTGCTGCAACCCATGGGGAACTTCTGGGGGAAATGGGTAGGGAATGGCACATTTTCTACTAAGCAAGATGTTTTTATTCAGAGGCCCCTGTGCAAAAAGGAAGGGAACTTATGAATCATCTGCTTTTTTGGGGGGGAGCAGAAGGGGGGAGAGCTACTTTTTATGTATCACTGCCAAGCACCCTGCATGATCCAGCCTCTTGTCCAGTAATTGGATGGCCACATCGGCGCATTAGACGCTGCCGCAAAGATCTTAAATGCGTCTGACAAAAGTCCGATTGAGATTTCAGCAGAGAAGGGCTCCTTCATGGGTCTACAGCAGTTGCTTTGCGGGCCAAATCCACCCACAGCAAAGGAAGAAGGGAAGAGGAGGTTAAGGAGGAAGAAGAGTTGGCTTTTAAGGGGACCCAAAGTGGCTGACAAAGCTTCTGTTCTTCTCCTGCGAAGTTGGTGGGGTTGGGAGAGCTCAGAAGGAGAGTTGTGACTAGCCCAAGGCCACCCAGCTGGCTTCGTGGAGGATTGCAGAATTGAACTGGGAGACCACCCCATAAGAGTCCCACACTCTTAATCAGTCAGGCATATTGCAGCTTCCCTTGCCCTGTGCTATTTGTGGGCATGCCCAGAAGCACCTGGTGGGCCATGGTGTGATGGGATGCTGAGCTAGATGGGTTGTGGCCTGACCTAGCAAAGCTTTTGTTCATTCACGGAGGTCAGGTGTATCCGTGGCTACTAGAATGGATGCCTAGGTACCACGTCCAGGTTGGAGACGCAGCCAGCTTGCCTCTGAAGGCCATTTGCAAGAAACTGAGAACGGGTGAAGGTTTTGCCCTTGTCTTCTGCTTGAGATGCCCAGCACCAATTGTGTGAGTTTGGATCTGGGCTAGATGGGCTGTGCCCTGGTCCGGCAGGGCTCCTCTTAAATGTTCTCACGCTCTCGCTTTGCTCCTGAAGAAAGCTAGACCATCTCTTTTCCCAGTCAAAAGCCAAGTGTTGGGATGAAAGAAGCCTCTCAACGAAACATTGGCACCCATGGACCTTCTTAATGATTTCTGTCTTCTATCCACGCCTTGTGAAGCTCTTCTTTACTGTGTCCCATGATTCTTGCCTGTTTGGCCGCTCCCACCTCCCACCAAGAGACCCAGCTGTCAGAGAACAGCTGTAGTTCTGTAAAAGACAGAACTCCCATTGGGCAGAAGGCATTGGGTGTTGCTCAGCCAATCCGCCGAGGGCCGAAAATCCAAAATCGGCACCTTCTTCTCCAGGGCAAAGAGGTGCGTCTTGACTGTCCTCCTAAACATATACAATGAAGAGGCCAGACGCACCTCAAGGGGGAGACTGTTCCATAGCCTGGGGGCCATCACTGAGAAGGTCTTCTCCTGGGTTTCCACCCCTTTTAGTGCTGAAGGTGGTGGAACAACCAAGAGGGCCTCCCCTCCAGATCTGTTTCTTGCTGTCACCGTGTCTCACCCACAGCCCTCGCCCAAAGAACATCCCCGGTTAAAGCAAAACATAATTTTTTTGCTCAGTTCACTGGGAAAATAGCTGGTGGCTTGCAGGCAGCACCGAGCCGGTCCTTGTGGATGGCCTTCAACCTACCCAGATCTCCTCTCGCTTGTAGACGTATCACTGTCAGCTACCGCCGAAACAAATTCCGGGTAGATAATGCATGCGAGGCCCCATTTCTCCAGAATGATCCGCTGCCAGATAAATTGGAGCTGGCGTGTACACCCTTCCCGAGCTTTGCTGTGGCCTTTGGGCTCAGGATGACAGAAAGAGATGACTGATGGCCTTTGAGATGTGACAGGCCTTGCCTCCACAGCAAGGAAGCATCTTTTCAGCATTTCCGAAGTGCTTTTTGATCTTCTAAATAATAAATCTCCAAAAGCAATTGCAAATAGTTAGCGTCAGCTTCTGTGACCCTAAAGGATACTCTTAGGCTACATTCCCAGGCTACTGCTTCTCCCAAATAATAAAATATAAAATGAGAACATCAGGACACTAGATGAACACCTTTGTTCTCCTCCCCACTGCATTGCATCACATTCCTTGCTGGTACTCAATAAAATGAGAGACGATCTACTGGCAGGTCCGGGAGGAAAATAACATGGGAACCGAAGGGGAGCCCTGCTGGATCAGGCCACAGCCCATCTAGTCCATAAGAACTTAGGAGGAGCCCTGCTGGATCAGGCCACAGCCCATCTAGTCCATAAGAACTTAGGAGGAGCCCTGCTGGATCAGGCCACAGCCCATCTAGTCCATGAGAACCTAAGAGGAGCCCTGCTGGGTCAGGCCACAGCCCATCTAGTCCATAAGAATTAGGAGGAGCCCTGCTGGATCAGGCCACAGCCCATCTAGTCCATAAGAACCTAAGAGGAGTCCTGCTGGATCAGGCCACAGCCCATCTAGTCCATAAGAACCTAAGAGGAGCCCTTCTGGATCAGGCCACAGCCCATCTAGTCCATAAGAACCTAAGAGGAGCCCTGCTGGATCAGGCCACAGCCCATCTAGTCCATAAGAACCTAAGAGGAGCCCTGCTGGATCAGGCCACAGCCCATTTAGTCCATAAGAACCTAAGAAGAGCCCTGCTGGGTCAGGCCACAGCCCATCAAGTCCATTAGAACCTCAGAGGAGCCCTGCTGGATCAAGCAACAGCCCATCTAGTCCATAAGAACTTAGGAGGAGCCCTGCTGGATCAGGCCACAGCCCATCTAGTCCAGCATCCCATCTCACACTGTGGCCCACCAGTTGTTTTTTGGTATCTCAAGCAGAAGAAAAAGGCAAAACCTACACCTGCAAATGGCCTTGAGAGGCATCCTGCCTGTCTCTCCAACCTGGAGGTGGTACCTAGGCATCCATTCTCGTAGGCATTGATACACACCTGTCCTCCAGAATTTCTCTCTAAGAACCTAAGACGAGCCCTTCTGGATGAGGCCACAGCCTATGTAGTCTAGTGTCTCATCTCACAGAGTGGCCAGCCAGTTCCTCCTGGGCATCTCTTGCAGAAGGTGAAGGCAAAATCTTCAGCTGGTCTAGACTCCCTGCAAATGGCTTTTAGAGGCATCGTGCTTGTTTGTCCAACCTGGAGGTAGTACCTCAGCATCCATTCTATTAGTCATTCAAAGATCTATTCCCCATATAAGAACCTAAGAGGATCCCTTCTGGATGAGGCCACAGCCCATCTAGACCAGCATCCTGTCTCACACAGTGGCCCACCAATTGCCCATGGGCATCTCAAGCAGAAGACAAAGGAAAACCTTCATCTCAGGGATGGGTGGGATCTTCTCAGGTTCTTGGGATCTCTTTGGCAACCAAGTCTGTGCCTTAGAGAACTACAGGTCTTAAGGACTCTCCTTGTGTTGCATTGTGCCACGCAACCACTAAGTTCAGGAGTTCTGGCCTGAGGTGCAAAGACCTGGGCCCACCAAAATATAACCATCTTGTGCCAGGGCACTTGGAGGTCTTCAGAGGAGAGCACCCCACACCAGATGTTGTCATGATGGCTTTGCCAAAGCACAGAGTAAGGGGGGCAGAAAGGTCGAGGGAAGGAAAGACCGGTTGCTGTCCTGGTGTAGACGGATGGTTAATGATATTGTAAGCTAACCGCCCTGCATATGTTTCCCATTATACTTTTTTCCTATATGTAGAATTTTCCTCTGCAGAGTTAACTGGCTGCTTGGAAATTTCCAGTTCTGAGGATCAAAAACCTTTCTGCGTCTGTGAGCGCTAATCCGGTTTATGGGAACATTAAACAGCGAAGCAAAAAGCAGCTAATATATCATAGGATTTTTAGGATATCTGTCCCGTCAAGAACCCCGTAGGAGGCTTTGGCATGCATTATTCTGGACTGCTAAGCGTGTCAGAGAGAAGCATTCCCCGGGCCAGAGCTTGTGCCTCCAGAACAGGACATCCAATTCTTTGGTTTATTTATTTATCGGTTAAAGCTTTTGGCTTTTGAAACGGTCACTTTGAAGGGCTTCCTGAGAGGTTGAAACTCGGTGTGTGTTTTGGATTTGAAAACTGAGAGAGAAGGGCTCCCCTCCTCTTACACAAAGCAACTTTATTTGGATATAGAGTGTGTTAGAATGCTTCTTCGGTCCTCCAGAAAGCCAACTGGGTGACCTTGGGCTAGTCAGAGCTTTCTTTCTGAACTCCCACAGCCCCCACCTGCCTCACAGGGTATTTGTTGGGGAGACAAAAACAGAAGGTTTGTCAGCTACTTTGAGTCCCCTTAAAACGGTGAAAAAAGTGGGGTATAAAAGCCAACTCCTACTCCTACTCCCTTTCAGCCCGGGGAGCGGGGGGGGGGGGGATGCTTCCAAGGCCATTTCCTGAGATTTGAGAGCAGGAGAAGGTTTGCCCACGTCTCTGCTTGAAATGTCCATGGGCAATTGGGAGGGGGCACTGAGTGAGATGGGATGCTGGAGTAGATGGGCCATGGTCTGATCCAGCAGGGCTCCTTTGAGGTTCTTATGGACTAGATGGACTGTAGCCTCATCCAGCAGGGCTCCTCTTCGGTTCCCATGGAATAGATGGGCTATGGCCTGATCCAGCAGGGCTCCTCTTAGGTTCTTATGGACTAGATGGGCTGTGGTCTGATCCAGCAGGGCTCCTCTTAGGTCCTTATGGACTAGATGGGCTGTGGTCTGATCCAGCAGGGCTCCTTTGAGGTTCTTATGGACTAGATGGACTGTAGCCTCATCCAGCAGGGCTCCTCTTCGGTTCCCATGGAATAGATGGGCTATGGCCTGATCCAGCAGGGCTCCTCTTAGGTTCTTATGGACTAGATGGACTGTAGCCTCATCCAGCAGGGCTCCTCTTAGGTCCTTATGGACTAGATGGGCTGTGGTCTGATCCAGCAGGGCTCCTCTTAGGTTCTTATGGACTAGATGGGCTGTGGCCTGATCCAGCAAGGTTCCTCTTCGGTTCCCATGGAATAGATGGGCTATGGTCTGATCCAGCAGGGCTCCTCTTAGGTCCTTATGGACCAGATGGGCTGTGGTCTGATCCAGCAGGGCTCCTCTTAGGTTCTTATGGACTAGATGGGCTGTGGCCTGATCCAGCAGGGTTCCTCTTCGGTTCCCATGGAATAGATGGGCTATGGCCTGATCCAGCAGGGCTCCTCTTAGGTTCTTATGGACTAGATGGGCTGTGTCCTGATCCAGCAGGGCTCCTCTTAGGTCCTTATGGACTAGATGGGCTGTGGTCTGATCCAGCAGGGCTCCTCTTAGGTTCTTATGGACTAGATGGGCTGTGGCCTGATCCAGCAGGGCTGTTCTTCGGTTCCCATGGAATAGATGGGCTATGGCCTGATCCCGCAGGGCTTCTCTTAGGTCCTTATGGACTAGATGGGCTGTGGCCTGATCCAGCAGGGCTCCTCTGAGGTCCTTATGGACTAGATGGCCTGTGGCCTGATCCAGCAGGGTTGCTCTTAGGTTCTTATGGACTAGATGGCCTGTGGCCTGGTCCAGCAGGGCTCCTTGGCAGCGCCCACAATGTCTGGCCTCAATCTGCCCTTGCTTTTGAAGCCCCGGTCCTGTTGAGTCCGTGCAGTGACATTCCGGTGCGCTTCTGCCTGCTCTCTGACTCCAACACCCCCACTTGGCTGTCGACATTCTCCCGTCCGCTGGCTCCCATTGCTCGTTGCTACCCAGCCGTGTGACTGCGGCCTCCCTGCAGCTCTTAAACAATTAGCAATTGAGTAGGACGTGGCTTTGTGTGTGCGTGCGTGTCCATCGCCGTCCGTGTTTTGATTGTGATTCCTCGTAGTCCCATCAGCATTTAGCAGGGAGGGGGCGGTGCTCGTCCTGGAACGAAATTTGTGGCAGAGCGCCGTGTCAATGCTGGGTTTTTTCACCCTCTCGATTGTTTGTCAGCAGTTTTCAGGCCTCTCTCTGGTGCCGGTTGCCTGGCAACCCGGGGCTGGCGCAGTTGCGCCGCAGTTGACGGATGATTTATCGAGGAGGCCGCGAGCCCGGGAGGCAGAACCGGACCTCTAACAGGAGCTGACATGAACCGCCGGGCAGCGGAGCCGAGCCGAGCAGGCCGTTGTCGCACGGGAGGCGTAATGGAAACGCAGAGAGTCATTAATCGACAGGCAGCTATTTGTGCGGGCGAGAGAAAAATAAATACTCTTCATTTACAGATAATGGATTTACTCTTGGCAGCTCGCTTGGGGTTGCGTCCTCCGCGGCGCGGATTCCGCAGAGCGAGCCGCCCCATGTCCAGCCGCGCCTGTTGTTCAGGTGACGTGGAAAAATCTATAGCTGTAAAAATAGCTCTCCCTGGAAGCGGCGGCGGGAATGTCAGCAGTCAGCGTGGAGATACAAGGGTGTCGGCGCACTGTCACCTTTGAGATCAAAGAGCGGGTAGAAGAGTTTGTTCTTCCTTGCTCGCTCCCTCGCTTTTTTCATGGGCCAGAGCCGGAGGGGGAAGCAGAATCTCCGAGATATTTTCTCACCTTCGGCATCACCTTCTGTTCCATGCTGGTGTTTCAATTTGATCTTTGACTTGTATGTTGTAGAACTGAATCAGAGGAGCATCTTAGGATGTTGCCATAGAACAATCCTATATTCTGTGGTTTTGAAAAAAGGATATTCCCCCTCTAAAAAAAAGTTTGAAAAACATTTAAAAAAATGCTTCACCTCTCTCTTTTTTCCTCTGCCCCTCCTTCCCTTCCCTCCCTACCACCCTGCAACCCCCTCCCTCCAGCTCCCCTCCCTCTCCTTTCCTCCCCTCCCTCCTTCCCACCTCTCCTCCTCCCCTCCATCTTCTCATTCCACCTCTTAAAACCACCTCCAGAAGGTTTGGATCCATGTTTAAGTGAGCCAGAGAAATTGGGTGCGCGTGAGCCGCCATCTTTCATTTCAGCATCCATGTGAGTTCTCTAGGCCTTGTCCAGCTCCCTGCCCCTGGAAGGACGGTGGGAACCAGTTCATCCTCCCTCCATGTGCTTCTGGGCCCATCCATCCATCCATCCATCCATCCATCCATCCATCCATCCATCCATCCATCCCCAACCCAACCCAACCCAACCCAACCCAACCCAACCCAACCCAACCCAACAACCAAAGACAAGGAGGCAGGAACTCCTTCTTTCTGATGGTTCCAGGCAGGTTTTAACTGCACTGGCATCAGCTACACTTGATGAAAGCCATTGGCATTTCTGATCCCTTCCTGGGCTTATTAATGGTCCCCAAAAGCCTTTTGCGGTGCTTTTGGAAGGAGTTCATCTGTGCACATTTTTGAACTAGGATCATCAGCCACTGGGTCGGCCCAGAGGTTCATGTGCGTCGCATTACACATGTGCATACATTTCAAACCCAGTTCTTCGTATCCCCTTTTTGCTTGGCATGTGAGCGGCCCTCAAAACGAGGAAGGGAGTGCCAGTGAAAACAAGCAAACAAACAACATTCTAAAACCAAAGTCAAGACGTATGTTTAAAAGAAACACGCAGGCCCTTAGCTGTATGCTTCTGTGCTTCAGATGCTTGAAGGCAGCGACATTTGTCTATCGCCCAGACGAGTCAGGCGGTGCGTATGTAAATGGACTTATTAATGTATTTGCGCTGGATGTAAATATTGCAAATTTAATCTGTTTATATAAGTCATTTACACACAGCTGCGCTCCACGCCAGTGTCTTCCAGCAGGAGGAAGGGACGCTTCAGTGGAAGACCCATTGTTGCACAGAAAAGCCCCGGCAGCTCCGCGCCGTGGAGGTGGGGCCGATTACCATCCCCGGCTTCTTTGGCGTTCCCTCGAGGAAGGCCGCTTTAATGACATCCATCCTGGGCAGGCGAGCGAGCAGAAAGAACATGGGTGCTACAAAGCACAGAGGCAGTCACGCTGGCCCTCACATTTGTGGAAAGTATCCTTTAGGAGGCATCTTCCCCTGACATTATTTCTCCTTAATGTGGTTTCCTTCTCTTTTTTTCCAAAACAAAAATTCTCCTCTCGCTTCCTCCTCCCCCACATACACACTAGGGATGTGCATGAATATTTCAGTGCATTCGAAATTCAGTTGAATCGACCACATTTTGACATTCAAATCGAATTGAGTCCATAAGAACCTAAGAGGAGCCCTGCTGGATCAGGCCAGAGTCCATCACGTCCATAAGAACCTAAGAGGAGCCCTGCTGGATCAGGCCAGAGTCCATCAGGTCCATAAGAACCTAAGAGGAGCCCTGCTGGATCAGGCCAGAGTCCATCAGGTCCATAAGAACCTGAGAGGAGCCCTGATGGATCAGGCCAGAGTCCATCAGGTCCAAAAGAACCTGAGAGGAGCCCTGCTGGATCAGGTCAGAGTCCATCAGGTCCATAAGAACCTGAGAGGAGCCCTGCTGTATCAGGCCAGAGTCCATCAGGTCCATAAGAGCCTAAGAGGAGCCCTGCTGTATCAGGCCAGAGTCCATCAGGTCCATAAGAACCTAAGAGGAGCCCTGCTGGATCAGGCCAGAGTCCATCAGGTCCATAAGAACCTGAGAGGAGCCCTGCTGGATCAGGCCAGAGTCCATCAGGTCCATAAGAACCTGAGAGGAGCCCTGCTGGATCAGGCCAGAGTCCATCAGGTCCATAAGAACCTAAGAGGAGGCCTGCTGGATCAGACCACAGCCCATCTGGTCAATAAGAACCCAAGAGGAGCCCTGCTGAGGTCGAAAAGCCAACTCCTCTTCTCCTTCTTCTGAGGACCAGTCAGTTTTACTGCTAGAGAGCAATGCTGTTCCACCCTTTTGCAACTCCCCTGACCAGGACTGGTCAAGCAATGGATAACAAGTGCCCTGAGACATCTTATCCATACATTCCATAACAAAAAAAAAAAAAAAAAACCACCATAAGCTTTCAATTAGCTTCTGCTCTTCCATCATCTAGGACCACCATGATCTAGAACCACATGCACACCGACGTGCACGGAGTTGGACAGCGTCAAAGCAGGAACCCTTACCCTAAGCTGCTCCAGATGTTGCCAAACTTGACACCTCCAGAATTCCTTGCAACTGCCCAGGCTGGCTGGGGCTGATGGGAATGGTAGTTCAGGAACATCTGGAACACTACCATTGGGCTATCCCTGCGATAAACTCAGCCTAGTGGCCCAAATCCCACACCTTTTTTGCTCATTTTTTTAACTTTGTGCTGTGCAGCGAGATTAGTCGCATCTTAGGACAGTTTTTTTTAAAAAAATCTAATTACCCTTCACAGCATAATAGGGGTAGGCTTAGATTTGGGATTCTCACCCAGTCAAAGCGGCTGACAAACCTCCTGCTCTTCTCCCCAGAACAGACACCCTGCGAGGTAGGTGGAGCTGTGAGAGCTCAGAAGAGAGCTCTGACTCGCCCAAGGTCACCCAGCTGGCTTCGTGGAGGAGGGTGGGTTCAAACCCAGTACTCCCAGATAAGAATCCAGTTCCCTAACCGCTAGACCAAACTGGATCTTGCTGGGTTTGGTGCCTGGGAAGTAATGAGGGATGTGATTTTTCCCTTGTCACTTTTGGGTTTTCAGAATTCCTGCATTGATGTGGGATTTTCCAACCCTCTTCCATGCCTGGTTTGGCTCAGTGGGCCTATGACGGAGCGATCCTGTGTAATGAAACGCCCATCCGAAAGCACTAGGGGCGTGAAACGCCCGACGGATTTCTGGGAGCTGGATGTGAATCTTTGCTGGCAAGTTCTAATCCCCCCCATAATGGAAACCCTGGCGCATAACCTTCGCCACAGCCTCCGGAATGGCACCGCCGCCACGTTGATAAACCTGCCATCTGAGCTCCCTTGGTCGGAACATAATGGCTTTGTGTATCTTGTCACGCCATTTGTTTCGGCAGATAAAATATGGGGCCTACAAGTAACACATATGCAAACATTAGCTGCCTTGTTTCTAGCTGCTCCTCGGTTATTTATAGCCCCTCTGTTTACATATTGTGGCAGAGATGGCAGAGAACCTAATAAATTATGTCGCGGAGGGAGCAGAGGGAGGCATCATCGCTCGTAAAATGGCATTAGGAAGCCTTGTGCGCGAGGCTGTTCCATAGCCATGGCAACTGCTTGCAAGGAGCGCATACCTGCGTTGGAGGCATTGTCTGTCCACAATGGCCGCTGACCCATCAAGCTGCACAATTCTTTAGTGCCGCTTACTGTCAAATGTACCGTTACAGGTTTGTTGAAAAACGAAACGCTTAATGTACTGTTCCTTTTACTGGGGCCGTTGCTTCCTGTTAATCACACTCGGGTGGCTGATGTGGATCCGAAATCTATGTGCGGTGCTCCTCATCTTTATCCTGACTGCAAAACAGGGGGAAGGAGAAAGGATTTCTAAAGGAAAGAACATAGTATTTGATAGAAAAGGAACATGCAGTGGTAAAGGATACCCAGTTTTGCCAGCAACTAGCCGTAATGGCTTGAGGACAGGATTAGACAAATTCAAGGGGGACAGGTGTATCAGTGGCTACTCGATTGGATGCCTAGGTAACACACCCAACAGATTTTGACTTCATCCTCTACATGAGATGCCCAGAAGCAAATGATGGGCCATTGTGTGAGACAGGATGTTGGACTAGATGGGCTGTGGCCTGATCCAGCAGGGCTCCTCTGAGGTTCCTGTGGACTAGATGGGCTGTGGCCTGATCCAGCAGGGCTCCTCTTAGGTTCTTATGGACTAGATGGACTGTGGCCTGATCCAGCAGGGCTCCTCTTAGGTTCTTCTGGACTAGATGGGCCGTGGCCTGATCCAGCAAGGCTCCTCTTAGGTTCCTATGGACTAGATGGACTGTGGCCTGATCCAGAAGGGCTCCTCTTAGGGTCTTATGGACTAGATGGGCTGTAGCCTGATCCAGCAGGGTTCCTCTTATGTTCTTATAGACTAGATGGGCTGTGGCCTGATCCATCAGGGCTCCTCTTAGGTTCTTATGGACTGGATGGGCTGTTGCCTGATCCAGCAGGGCTCCTCTGAGGTTCTTATGGACTAGGTGGGCTGTGGCCTCATCCGGCAGGCATCCTCTTAGCTTCTTATGGACTAGATGGGCTGTGGCCTGATCCAGCAGGGCTCCTCTGAGGTTCTTATGGACTAGATGGGCTGTGGCCTCATCCGGCAGGCCTCCTCTTAGCTTCTTATGGATTAGATTGGCTGTGGCCTGATCCAGCAGGGCTCCTCTGAGGTTCTTATGGACTAGATGGGCTGTGGCCTCATCCAGCAGGGCTCCTCTTAGGTTCCTGTGGACTAGATGGGCTGTGGCCTGATCCAGCAAGGCTCCTCTTAGGTTCTTGTGGACCAGATGGGCTGTGGCCTGATCCACCAAGGCTCTTCTTAGGTTCTTATGGACTAGATGGGCTGTGACCTTATGCAGCCGGGCTCCCCATAGTTTCTTATCTAGAATAGATACCTAGATATCATCTCCAGGTTGGAGAGATGGCCCCAATGCCCCGAAAGGCCATTTTCAGAAAGTCAAGAGGAGAGGAGGTTTTTGCCCTTGTCTTCTGCCTGAGATGCCAGTGTCCGGGAATGAGCACCATTGCTGCGGCAGCCACATACCACGCTCTCACAGAGCCATGGAATACTTGCAGCTCCTTGGCAGTGTGAAAGAAAATCTGTGCAGAAGGGAATGTTAAATAGTGTAGGATGACCACATTTCCTTCCCTGTGTAGGATCAGACAGACACAAAATTCAGCAGTGGAAGCAGTGGTTAAACACAGCACATTCCATCCGCCCTTTTGGCTGAGCTGAAAGACAGCCAAGCGCCTGGCTTCCAAGAAGCATTTAATGCACCCTTGGTAACCTGTGGCTATCCATTAACACAGCAGTAGCCACAGGTTACCCAATGCCGAAGTCAAGATACCCTTCTGTCCCAATGATCTTCCATTTCCACAGCATACAATTCCCATCAGCCCCCAGCCAGTCTAACCAGTGATCATGTGACTCTTAGGAGGACTGCTGAGTCAGCCTTGGTCCGCATGTCCATTGTCAGGCAGAATTGCAGAGTCATAAGCCCCAGTTGGCCATTTCTTGGAAGGGTCACAGATTTTGAGTGTGGTTGGAGAGACCACAGGGGACGGATGGTGGGGACTCTTCCCCTCCTACCCATGGGAGATAGAAAGAGCGTGGAAGAAGGACCCCTCATTGAACTGTGGAATGGTGCAGCTTTTCACACTGTTGACATGTGATCAGTTCTTCGGTGGTGTGGAGGAGAAACCACAATTCCTGGCCCTGGAGCCCAGGGAACATAACCTGTCATTAATGCATCGAATGAATGAGCGTGCAAGCCACAAGAAAGAAAAGGAGGGGAAGGATTCACCTCTTTGGCGGCAAAGCGGACGGGGAAGCTTCGTAACCTCAGAGCTTGTTAGATTAGACTGGGAGGACCAGGGAGGAAGCCACAAAAAGGTCCCCAAGCTATAAGCCAGAGACGAGGAGGAATAATAATTACGGGCAGGATGAACCAGAGGAAAGAGTGGGAGGAAAGAGAAGGAAATAAATAAGTTTAAAAACCTAGAGCATCACTTGAGCCAGGAGATGTTTATTCAGGGAAGCGGCTTCATATTTGGTGTCTGTGCCAGAGCTAAGGAGGTGCCTTGCGTTCCTTCTTTTGCTTCTCCGTTTAAAAATAAAGTCTCTGGCCCGTCTACCGTTGCAGCAGGTATTAAGTTGCCAGGCGGCTCCCATTTCAGAGCGCTTCCAGCCCGGAGCCGAGCGCACCTGTAACTGACTCCCTTCAAGGAATCCCTTCTCCTACACCTCTGCAACTCCGTTTCAAAGGAGGGTCCCTCCTGTGTAGCGCGCAGGGCGCTCCGTTTTCTTGCTGTGTGGTGCTGCCGCTGACAAAGTGCATTTAACCAAGGACAGTGCAAGTCACGCGTCATTGCAGGAAATGGCCGTCTTTTGCACACTGGGTTTTATTGCCCACACTTGGATACGTGAGCTGTCCTGAGACCTTCAAGTGATGGGGCAGGGTATAAATAAAATAAATAAAAATAAAACGTCAGCCTATATAAAGCTCTTTTTGCTTCACTTTTTGGGTTTAATTTGTTGTTTTAAAGGCTGTTAACCCCCCCCCCCGACCTAAAATGGTTGATGGCCTTTCAGTGAATGGTCTTTCTTGTCGCCTCTCAGCTTCCTGTCCTTCCTTGTGTGAATGCAACCTAGTTGGTTTTGTTTTAGGATCCCTCCCTCCAGGGGATCTGGGAGATCATCTTTAAGATCACCAGTAATGTCCTCTCTTTGCTGCTGGGGACAGGTTCTAAAAGCAAGGCTTGACAGGGCACGGAGAATAAAGTTTGCAAACGGAAGAGGAAATTTGTCCTTCTGAAAGCACAAGCTGGTGATTTGCCCACAGTGACTCAATAACTTTGTACTATTAATATATTCATTTATTTGTATTTCTATCCACCCTCTTCTCAAAGGTCTCAGGGCAGGTTATGCAAGCAGTAAGTTGGTCTTGTAGTTACAGTCTTGGACGCTTAGCTGATGGCCTCCTGGTTTGATTCCACGCTCTTGCACAAAGCCGGCTGGGTGACCTTGGGCTGGTCACGGCTGTCTTTCTGAGCTCTCACAGCCCCACCTACTTCACAGGGTGCCTGTTGTGGGGAGAAGAACGGAAGGTTTGTCAGCCACTTTGAGTCTCCTTGAAAGGGTTAGAAAAGTGTGGTACACAAACCAACTCTTCTTCTAGCATGGAGGCAATCCTCTCTCTTAGGCAGTCCCCGTTGATGTCGTCACCTGCAGTATTACCGGACCTCAAATTGCAGCCCTCCAGATGTTCATGGACGATGACTCCCTAGCATTCTCTAGGCTGTGACGCCAAATATTTAGGACTGTCCTGGAATGATGGTACACTGTGGGCCAAAGTTTGAGGTTTTGCAGTAGGGTATCCCTAAATGTCTTTACTGACTTTCTCTCTCTCTCTGTGGGTAAGTAATTCATGTATCCTTAATGGAGATGTGCACAGATTTTTTTTTTGACATTCTATTCTATTCAAATCTGATTCAATTTGAATCTTTTAAATTCGATTCGTATTAACCAAATTCAATCTATCCGTTCGAATTTTCTATTTGAATCTGCACATGCGAATATCTAAAACATTCGTACATGGACACGTCCGTGTGTATCCAATAGTTATCCCGTATGCAACCCGTTTTTATTTATTTGATTAATTTATTTTTGTCCCATATGAATCCGTACAAATGCATACGGATGCGAGGAAGATGCGGATCTTAACTGTGTACATATGAATGTCCGGATAATTCAAACAAATAAATCCAAAATTTGAAATTCGATTCGAATGTTCACATCCCTGATCCTTAATTCACATAGACTGGATCCGAGGATTCTTCTTGTAAAACAATCATCTGCCGCTCTCCTAGGTTTGTAAATCCCCCAGCACTCATCCTGCCTTCCACCATTTTAGAAGGACCCGGAAAGTCTGAAAGTAGACCTTCTTCGAATGACACAATTATCTCAGAATATAATAATATTTTAGGGCTTCGCTTGCTACGCTTTAGAGTTCAATTTTCATTTCCCATTCAGGACCACATGCCATGGCGAGGGTATTAATACCGACAGCAAAACCATAGCAAGTGCGGTGGGAAGTGTAAAAATGATGGTTGGTTGGTTTCCTGCTTAGATCTTTTGTTCTGCTAGAACATGTGTCTACGCAGCAAAATGATAGCAGTTTTAAACCTCTGTGGATTCCCCAAAGAAAGCTGGGAATTAGCTTTAGAAGGATGCGGACAATTTTTCTTTAGAGGCCCCAAGGCCCGAATAGAACTGAAAATTCTCAGAAGTATTACAGGCAGGAGATCAAACCAATTTATCTCTGTAACACAAATACGCTCAAAGTGTTAATTATAGAGTGAGCGTTGCTTGGTTCTCTGTATAATAATAATAATAATAAAAGTAACAGACAATTCTAAGAAAGACATACTCTGATTGCAGCTTTTTGACACAATAACTGTGTAATGTGGTGTTAAAGCAGAAGACTCATGAAATAGGACTATTAAAAAGATACACAAAGCTCTAGCCATAAAATAGAGGTTGGATCTAGACAAGAAAGCTAATAATCTGCTTTCCAAACATTAATGATTAGTTCTTATCTTGTTGTGTATTATATATCACATAGTGTATACACAGTCTGGTGGCAACATAATGTATTAATCTATGTAAGTGAAAATACAAGAATATCCATAACCATCAAATTGGTAGCACTAAATACAATTAACAACTGTTTCTATGGCTAAATATTCATCCCTTTTCTCTTGTGCTTTGAGTAATAGTTTCCATACCTGTATAAATTATTTTTGTCTAT
This sequence comes from Aspidoscelis tigris stejnegeri, assembly GCA_023333525.1. Classification (NCBI taxonomy): domain Eukaryota; kingdom Metazoa; phylum Chordata; class Lepidosauria; order Squamata; family Teiidae; genus Aspidoscelis; species Aspidoscelis tigris. The sequence continues at coordinate 4,644,442 of JALMGA010000021.1, forward strand.
CAAATCATTTCAGTCTTTCATTTCTAAATCATGTGTGCTCATCTAGCAGTATCTCAGGATAGTTTCTTTTGGCAATTCTGGCCAAAAATTCTTTAACTTTGAACATTCCCACCACATGTGAAAGAGAGTATGTGTAAAAGGCAGATAAAGAAAATTTATTTTCACTGTCATCCGACACAAGAACCAAGGGGACATTCTTATGGAGGTGATGGGTTGGAGAAGCACTGTTTTTTTTCACCCAGAGGGTCATTGGTTGGTGGAATTTACTACCAGAAGAGGTGGTGACAGCAACCAGCCTGGATAGCTTTAAGAAAGGGCTAGGCAAATTCACAGAGGACAGGTGTATCAAATGGCTGCTAGAGAGCAAATCTAGTCTGTTTGCTGGGATTGGAGCACAGGAGAAGGTTTGTCCTTGTCTCTTCTTGAGATGCCCATGAGCAGTTGGTGGGCCACTGTGTGAGACAGGATGCTGGACTGGATGGGCTGTGGCCTGATCCAGCAGACCTCCCCTTCATTCATGACACATGTATCAGTGGCTACTAGAATGGATGTCTAAGTAGATCTTCCAGGAGGCCTCTAAGGCCATATGCTGGGATTCAAGAGCAGGAGAAGGTTTGCCCTGGTCTATGCTTGGGATGCCCATGGGCAACTGGTGGGCAACTGTGTTTGCAAGGATGCTGGACTAGGTGGACTTTGGCCTGATTCAGCAGGGCTCTTCCTAGGTTCTTATGTACTCTTGCTTTGACAGTCAAACCAGAATTTCATTTTATCGTTTATTACCTTTAATCTGATTTTCCTGACCAAAGCTTCCAGATTTTATTTGAAATGTTTTGGGCAATATGCTTATGGCATCTTTTTGATCATAATCCAACAATATTTTGTACGCTTTAAGTACTAGTCTTCTGGGTATATGTGATATGGCTCTTTTCAAAGTGCGTCGCTTGTCCTTTTTGCAGAGTTGGGCAATTTTGCCATGATATTATGGGATTTAAGCACAAGTATTGATTATGTGTCCTGCTGCCCTGTCACAGTTGTATTGACTTTAAATGCTTGGACTCCTGTTCAAAGAAATCTTTGAGAAAAATTAAATCATACTGTTTCGATGTAGACTAAATACGAGTGGGTGCAATGACCCGTTTTTTGTCATTGAGGCGTCATTAACTGTGACATTATTTCCACAGAATTAGCATGGATTGTTTTATTGGGTTTCCTTATTGGATAAATTGTTAATCAGTGTGATTTCACTAAGGTCCATCTCCACCTTGGTCCATTTTGGCGGGTCACTTCTGTGCGCTTGAGTCGCTTGTGTTAGTCTGAAGACATAAAAAATATGTTTAGATTTGAAAATCTCCATCCTCCTTTGTTTCCCGGTATTATAAACTTTTCTTAAAGCAAAGAAGGCAATAGAAAGAGAGAAACGGAATAAAATTTCAGATCACGAGTCTGAAACAAGTTCTAACAACGCAGCAGGTAGTGTCTGTCATATTTTAGAGAAACAGCCAAAGTTCATGTGGGACCATAGCAAAAAAGGCCCTGCAGTTTGTTTTTGTGTGTGTGTGTTTGTGTGTGTGCCGTTAGTTCACAGAGGATAGCCTAGGATTATGATTATGATATTTTGCTGTATTTTCTCTGGGACTGCTTTAAGTGGCACTGCAAATTCTGTACTTGAGCTTCTTTTATTGATAATAATGTGCCTTTTTTTGTGCTGCTTTTATGCGCAAAGGTGCTCCAGAAGCAGCTGGACTTTAAAATTCCAGTGTGATTATTGAGAACCGGGCGTTTTTTTCATTGCAGTTTATTAGATCCGGCCCTCCTGCTTTTGCCAGCTAACTCAGATAATGGTGCAAAAATCTCAGGGTGCAAGCTAGACTAAAAAAAAAAAGAAGAAGAAGAAGAAGAAGTCCGGGTGTCAAGAGCAGACAGTTAACAATAAACCCTTTTCATCCCAAAAATCAAGATTCAGAACTTTGGAACAGGGGGAAAAAATCCAGCCAAACCCTTTCTAGCTCCAGTGGTTGGGTAGTTAAAGAGGCAGCCTCCTAGGTCCTTTTAAATTCCGTCTGCTGCCAGTGGGAATCAGGCCTGGAAGAGCTTTGGGGACAACGGTTGGGGAGTCACGGCTCTCCTGTCTGGGGATCCTGCTGTCCTTGTGATCCAGGCCACCTTTTGCAGCGCACTCACCCCCCCCCTCGCTCCAGATCACATGTTAAGTTGCAGCGGCAGCAGCTCCTCTGCCCCCTCCCTCCTTCCCTTGTAACGTCAGAGCCTCCCTCCCTCCCTCCCTCCCTCCTGGCCGGTGACACAAGCCGCTGTTCCCCTTGCTGCTGCTGCTGCCGCCGCCACTACCTGGAGCAGGCGAGACCCCCCAGCCCTGGATCTTTGTTCTCCTTCCACTTTCACTGACTGGTTTAAGAAAAGGGGCTCCGGCGGACCATCAGGGCACCTTCCTGCTCTCCGATACACTGCTGTCCAGCTGGGACGGGCAGAGGAAGAGGAAACTGCTGCTGCTGCTGCTCTCCGGCTCAGCTGCCGGCGCTGTCCGCTTAGTGGCTTTGGTCATCTCCGCTGCCCGGCCAGGAGGGCGATTGCCTGGCCGCCTCCGTCCCTAGGGTGCGTGAGTGCGTGTGCTTGGGCGTGCGTCTCCGGTATCCCCGGCTGTTTCTCCCTGCCTGCCTGCCTGCCTGCCATGTGCCGGAGAGCCAACTTGCAGGACTTTCCTTGCTGCACTGCTCAGGGTTGAGGCAGCCCTGGGTCTAAAAACTGTGGGATCCACCCCTGCCCACCCCACCTGCTCTCTTCCTCCCTCCCTCCCCTCCCCTCCTTTCCCCTCTTTCCTGGTGTTTTGCTTTTGCCGTTTCTCATCATTGCTCCAAAGTGGATTATTCGTGGCCCTGCAAAGGGCAGGTTTTCTGTCCGCTCTGAGCTTTTGCAGCCGGATATGGATTCCCTGTGTAGCCCTCGCGTGGCCCTTTTTGCAGTTTTGAGGCCCTAGTGGGGAGAGAGAGAGAGAGAGAGAGAGAGAAAACTCCGTAGGCAGCATCCTCCTTCCTTTCTCCCCGGAAGGCTCGCTTGCTTGGAACTCTTTGCCTCGGCTCGTTTCCCTTTCCGAAGCATTCGGAAGGACGGACGGACAGACAGATGGACTTTCTCCTCTTTTCCTTTTCCCCTCTCCAGAACCTTAGTCCTGAAAAAGCAGAAACTTCTTCCTGCCGCCGCCGCGGTTGTTTCTGACCTCGTCATTCGCCTCTCCATTTACCGTGGAAATACAGGAGATCTCGCTTAGGGTTTTTGCGTTCGTTTTCTGGAACGGAGACCCGTGGCTCAAAATACACAGCTGATGTCATTTCATGTTCCAGAGGCATGGCTTTGCTGCCGCTGTTTCTTTCTGTGGTTGTTGGTACTCAGGTTTTGTGAAAACCCTTCGCTCACTGGATGAAAACTGAGGCCTCCCTCTGGTTCCAAACCTTTTCCAAAGAGCTCACCAGCCTAGCCTAGCCGATTTCTGTTTCCCCCCGCTCAACTCTTGTGCAGCAAAACTTTCAACTCCTGAGCTGGTGCGTAAAGAGGTTTAACCCTCCTTGCCCTGCTGATCTCCCCTTTTTTGTGTTTTTTGTTTTTTTTAATTTTCTGCAGAAACGCTTCATTAAAGGCCTCCGACAGTATGGAAAGAATTTCTTCCGCATCCGGAAGGAGCTGCTTCCCAATAAGGAGACAGTAAGTATCTGGGAACTTTATGTAACTTTCTTTCGCTGTGTTTTTTTCTCTTCTCCTTTTGACAAAAAAAAGCGGCGTCTGCATTCCTGTGTTCGCTCGTTCGTACCGAACTGTCATTTTAACCCCGGGCCAGAGCTTTTCACGCTGCTGTTATGCTCACTTTTCTTGGCAGATGTAACAGATTTTTCGAAGCATTTGCTTTCAAAGGCCTGGACTTCCGGGGAAAACCATTCTCTTTTGCAAAGTTGCGGGGTTGATTGATCGTGTCGGCCTGTATGGGTTTAAAAGGATAATGCAGTGATAATTAGTGTGTTACTAACCCAGCATCCCAGACTGATAATGCAAACAAACAGTTATAAAAAACCATCCTCAATGGAGGAGGGCATGAATTCGTCCGCCTCTTCCTGTTATGTTTATGGTTCTTTTCGCGTTGTTTTCTCTGGATTGCAGTTTAGTTTCATTTCTGCGCCAATCTGGGATTTCATTTCTGCCTTGAGCTCCGTGGATCTGCAGGCAGAGCTGACCGATTTTGCTGGAAATCGGCCGGGTGCCTGTGAGGAGGAGGAAGGGTGGCTTTGCTTTTGTCAAACAGACGAGATTCGGATCGGTTTGGGTCTAACCGTTGCTAGAAGCGTCTGTTTCGTCCCTCTTCCTCCGCTCTTCGAAGCGCAGCCGTGAAAATGGCATTGCAGGGCTGCCTTTTTCCCTCCCCTGGGTGGCCCGTTCTTCGGTGTGGCCGGGTGCGAGTTGCTCATTGCAGAATCGCTCTGTTAGGAGAATAAGGTTCCTCTTGTGTGTCAGAGTCATTGTGATTGTGAGTCATGATTTTAATTGAATTGAATCACTTGGACTCGGAGGTTTTTCCCCCTCCGTGGTGCAAACGGCGTCTGGCGAGCGAGCGAGCGGCTACCATGCTTGCCACGAGAGACCCTGTCATTGCAAAGGATTAATTGTAATGTCACATGAGACCCAGACCCAGGCTTCCTGTCGCGCTTGCTTGTTCCTTCCCCCCCCCTCCCCTCCCTGTAGACAGATCACTAAGGAACAGAGTCTAGTGAGAAGACAACATTGCATTCTGGTTATTTTTGTGTTTGGGGAAAACTGCACTGCGAAAAACAAACAACGACAATCTGAACGTTGCCTGATACCGATGGTGAAAATATAGGCATTCTAAAATGACACCTGCTTTTTTAAAACTACGGAAGTGTTCACAGATGCTTAAAACAAACAAACCCCTTACCTAGAATTGCATTATCCCTTTACTCCTGTAACTTTTAGGAGCAGATCTTTTGCCTTGTGCTGCTATCTAGCATCCGGCTAGTTAGATGGGAGAGAAATGTGCATTTTTTTAGCCATGCTCCACAGAGTCACCCGGGGGGGGGGGGGAGAGGGTTGCCAAATTCGGGAGGACCAACCCTTATCTCTGAGAATTGGAGAAATGTGATAAAGATGTGGACTGATGGTGAAATAGGAGTTCTTGTCGCGTGTACAAGCCTAGACCTCGTGGAAGGACCAGCAGAGAAGGTGTTAAAGCCGGAGAGATTTGATGTGGTTTTTTGCACTTCTGGTGGTATCTGATCTGTGACCCGCGGGGGATTGTTTAATTCTCCATCGCTTCCTGTTCTTGCCACTGGCCTTCGTCCACCTTGATCTCGCCTTCTCAATGAGGCAGAGGCCGAGGGGGGAGGAAGGTGGGAGGGGAGGGAGGGAGAGACCAGAGGGAGGGAGAAACGAGTGGGATGAACTTGCTTGAATTTGGGGCTCCCCTTTGCCTGGGTCAGAGGGATACTCAGAATTGGACAAGATTTTTTTACTGCGATAAGAAGAAAGGATGTACAGTGTTGGACGCATCTGGTGGAGTGACTCCAGGCGAAAGGCATCTGTTGCTTTGAATGCCCAGTGGTGAGCTGCAAAGGTGCAACTCCGTGACTCCTCCATGAAGCCAGCTGGGTGACCTTGGGCTAGTCACAGCATCCTTTCTGAACTCTCACAGTTCCACCTACCTCACAGGGAGTCTGTTGTGGGGAGAAGAACCAAATGTATGTGAGCATTTTTGAGTCCCCTTAAAAAGGGTGAGAAGCGCAGGATATAGAAGCCAACTCTTCTCCCCCTTCTCTTCCATGAAGCCAGCTGGGTGACCTTGGGCTAGTCACAGCTTCCTTTCTAAACTCACAGCCCACCTACCTCACAGGGTGTCTGTTGTGGGGAGAAGAACTGAAGGTTTGTCAGCAGTTTTGAGTCCTTTTATAGGTCGAGAAAAGCAAGGTATAGAAGCCAACTCTTCTCCACCAGCCATCCCCTAATTACAGAAAACAGAGAATTTCTGACCTGCATGCCTCCTGCATAAAAGACCTCCTAGTATCTAACCCTGACTGTTTTCTTCTCATCAGTGGGCAGGGGACGCCCTTCTTGCATTGGATAAATTCCCATTTACCGGCAGGACCCTGAGGCTTGGAAGGAAGAGTCACCACCCACACGGGAGCTTAAACTCTTCCTGGTTTGAGGTTTCCTCTTCCCCAAACAATCCGTCTCCTGCTAACCTGTTTTTCCACCTGTGGGCAAAATTGGGGAGCAAAACGCTGCTCACTTTCCTCATCCTTCCCTTCTCAGCCTTGATGGGGATTTTTCCTTGCCCCAGGGAACAGGGAGGCGGTCCCATCAAGCAAGCCTGGTCTGGTTAAGAGTTCAGCGGAGGGGAAAATGTGTCTTTCCGAAGTCTGAATTTGCTGGGCTGTTTCCTTTTTTGGTTGTGTTTACCCTTTTCCCTCCACTCTTAACCTTCTCCTTCCCTGTGATTTACTGTTTAAAAACAGCCACCTCTTTGCCAGAACTTTTTTTTTTTAAAGAATTGCAAGTTGCTTGTTTGTTTTTAAACCCTGGATAACGGGAGATAGTGAAGCTCTCTTTATTTTAAAAGACACAAGAAGAAGAGTTGGCTTTTCTACACCACTTTTCTCACCCATTTAAGGGGACTCAAAGCTGCTGACAAACCTTCTGTTCTCACCCATTTAAGGGGACTCAGAGTGGCTGACAAACTGTCTGTTCTTCTCCCCACAACAGACACCTGTGAGGTGGGTGGGGCTGTGAAAGCTCAGAAGAGAACTGTGACTAGCCCAAGGCCACACAGCTGGCTTCATGGAGGAGGGCAGAATCGAACCCAGTATTCCCAGACAAGAGTCCTGCTCCCTAACCACTAGACCAAACTGGCTCACCAAACAAGCTCTGTGTGGATGTGAATGCCCGGTTAAATTGGTTTTAAAAAACCTTTTTGCATTCTCTTTCTGCTTTTACGAACAAGGATTGCTGGAAGTGATACTAGCATCTTAAGGGCAGAGAGGTGACCAAACAGGTCATCCTTTCCTTTCATCTTCCTGAAACGTACTTTCTTTGGCTGCATTCACACCAAAGCTTTAATCCAGCTTCAGTCCACTTTCAGAGCGGAAGAACATATCAGCAAAGTGGTTTATCATTTCCCTTCCATGTTTTATAACTCAAAGGTGCATTTTCTGAGTTAGGTAAAGCCAGAACCAGACAGCTTGTCATTTTGCCAGTGCGTTGCCTCGCTCTGAAAGTGGACCGAAGCTGGATTCAAATGTAGGTGTAAACACCAGTTTAGCCCTGGCTCGCTTTTGACATGCCAAAAATCCCTATTACCAGGATCATCTCTGTGTTAGCTATTTGCTACACTTTCATGGTCCAAATGGAAACAGTAGTGTCTGTTTTCTTATTTAGAGCAATCTTTAAAACCAGGGAATCTTTGCTTGCTGTGGCTGACTTGCTTGTTACAAAGTAGAGGTTATATTTCCCCTTTCTTCACTGTTCCTTTCTTTTTTCAAAGCACAGTTCGGTTTCATGGTTCATCATTTGCTTCTAATCTTGGGATTAAGATCATTTTCCTACAAGCACCGTGATTATGCCAGAAAAAGCCTTTGTCATTCCTTTGCAATTAATCACATGTCTAAATTTAGCTTGTAATTATTTGTGGTGTGTGCGGTTTTTTCCTCCCAGTCTGCTCTGTTGCTAATTTTCCCGGAGTTCCCAGGTGAACGTTGAAATCTTGAGTTGATCCTTCCTATGGGAAGCTCTTGAGAAATATCTAAGTCAGCAAACCTGACTCCAGACTGGCTCTGTCCTCTTGAGCAGGGGATAGGTTGCTACCAAGAGAGACGGTGACAGCAACCGGCCTGGGTAGCTTTTAAGAAGGGGTGGTCAAATTCATGGAGGTGAGGGGTATCTAAGGCTGCTAGAACGGATGCCTAGGTACATCCTCCAGGTGGGAGAGACAGACGGGAGTCTCCTGAAGACCATTTGCAAGGATTTGAGAGGAGGTGAAGGTTTTGCCTTCGCCTTCTGTTTGAGATGCCCAGAAGGAATTGGAGGGCCACTGGGTGAGACCTGTGGCCTGATCCACCAGGAGGCCTCTTGGGTTCTTATGGACTAGATGGGTTGTGGCCTAATCCAGCAGGGCTCCTCTTAGGTTCTTATGGACTAGATGGGCTGTGGCCTGTTCCAGCAGAGCTCCTCTTAGGTTCTTATGAACTAGATGGGCTGTGGCCTGATTGAGCAGGACTCCTCTTAGGTTCTTATGGACTAAATGGGCCATGGCCTGATCCAGCAGGGCTCCTCTTAGGTTCTTATGGAATAGATGGGCTGTGGTCCCTTTCTTGGTGCATTCATATATAATCTGATACTGACCTCCTCCCATGGTTTGGCCTTCCTGAGTACCTGTCACCCCTGGTGCATGTGGCAGTGGAAGCATTACCATGTTTTAGTCCACCTGTTCCCAAGTTCACGTTGCAAAATGACCACTTCACCCAAAGGAGCAGGAAAATTGCTCTGGCACTCCCCCCCCCCCATTTAGGTGCAAACCTGGTGACTTCCTTGTACCTCAGACATTTCCTTCTTCCAACTGTAATTCTTACAGCTCCTCCTCTCCCCCCTCCGCCCTCCTTCCTCCCCCCCCCCCCCGTAGGCTTTAATTTTGTGTACACCGTCGGACCATTTACTCCCTTGCCCTTTTCTCCCACAGGAAGTCTGCTTTTGTGTAGATGGTTTGTCTCCCTAATGATGAGACATATTAATACAGCATCTGGCCTTGGCACTTAATTTCCTGCGTTGCCATGTAAGCGTATTTCGTGGCCCTCGTTTCTTTTCCCCTCCAACCTCTTAATAACTTTCTCTTTTCTCTCCTCTCCCCCCTTTTTTTTTCTGTCCCTGATGCAACCGAAGCTGAATTTTTCCATTAGGGCTGCAAGAGGCTGCCAACGTAAACAGCCATAGCTTCTTTTCATTCCAGCTTGCCTGGGTCTTGCACGCAGCCTTCGACTCTCTGCATATTATACTTAGAAGGCTTGAAGTTTTGCTAAATCGCAGGTTGGCCTGCAGTTGATTAACTTGGATAAGGCCATCCCTCCCTCCTTCCTCCCCCCCCCCGGCTCCTTCCAAATTGAGTCAGGGTAGAAAGGATGGACAGGCACCGAATTCAGCCAGGTGACCACAGGCTGCTCCAGCCCAGGACCAGCCAGATGTTTCTTTGCTTGCAAAGCTCCCAGGTTCCATTCCCAGTTGCAGTCCATGCCTGGCTTTCCTCCCTCCCTCCCTCCCTCCCTCCCTCCCTCCACCCCCACCCCCCCAGCCAGCCTGCCTGCTAATAAAACAGGAGTTGGGTGCACGGTGCCAGGGTTGGACGCGGCTGCTCTGTTTACCGCTGGCAGTAAATCACCGCAGATATTTATGCAGCGGCTCTGTTTTCTAGTTTACTTAGGGAGATTGAAAGGCTGCTGTTTGCTTTTGTTCAGCAGGTTTACTGTGTGTTAGAAGTAAAATATTATTGCAAGCAAGAGAGAGAGAGAGAGAGAGAGAGAGAGAGAGAGAGAGAGCTATTAGCAGATTGCGTCTTGTTCGCCCAGGGAGCCCAACGTGCTTCTGTCTCAGCTTCTTTTGGGGGGACAACCAGCCGGCAGAATGGAGCCCGGACTGGGAGATGAACGTGTGGGGTTCTCTAACCCATCTGCACATCCGTGAGGGGCTTGTCTCACTGAAGCACAGTTCTCTCTTGCATGCTCTTTGCACCAGTGGAATTTCCACCTTCCCACTTGCTAGCTGGTAGGTTTTGCTTTTCGGTCTTGTTGCCACAATTATATCTCCAGAGATCCCTGGTGCTGGAGTCCCCACAGTAGGTATCTCTTGTCCAGAAACCTCCCTCTTCGCCTCTTCCCTTCTTGATCCTTTAAAGGGAGGACAGGTCTCTCCTTCCTTCTTTCATTTACAAGGTCAGAGGGACAGTGGTTTTATTATTGTTTAAATATTTATTCCTCGCCGTCCTTGAAAGCTCAGTGAGGGGCATAACGGCTGGTGAGCAAATCTAGCCTTTGGCAAGGGATCCAGGAAGCATAGAGGTGCCTTTTCAGAGCATTTACTTGGCTCCGAAGCTTGGTTTTGTTTCTGACAAGGGCTTCAAATGAATGCCCTCGGGATATTCCTGGACTGCAGCTCCCAGTGTTCCATGGGGTTGTCCAGGAATGCTGGGAGCTGTAGTCCAGGAAAATCTGGAAGGCTGTAGTGGGAGGCCTTGTTCCTGCCTTCTCTGCATCCGCTTGGTTCTCGGTCTGCGTGGATTAGGGAGCTTGTTTTGCGGTCTTTAGCAGGGGTCCATACCCGTTCGTATGCATTTCATCCAAGAGATGGATGCCTTCTTCAATGCACTTGCATTTTGTTCTGATTTGGAAGTCGGGGTGAGTGACTGTCAGCAAGCCTTTGAGCATAAAGTGTGCGGGGCGCACCATGTTTTCCTCACCCCCAACGCCCTTCCCCATCCAGGACCCATAATAAGTGCATGACGCGTGATCTTTCACCTTCATACCACAGCAAGATGTGATCACGAGTCCTTCAGCGTGGGGAATAATGCCTTTATTGATCTCGCAGCCCAAATAGCTGCTATTATCACGTGCCTTTTGATGATTGAGGTATTTACGGCTCCGTTTTGGAAACTAATCCTTCTGTTGCAAAAAGCTTTCAGAATTCGAAGAAAGAGGCAGCGCTGTGATCCGAAAGGGAGCGGCGTATTTGTTTGCGCCCCCATTGGCATCGCCAGGTTGACGAGCGTTTTCCTTTCAGAGCTGCACATCAGCCTCCGAGCAAAAATCTGCAACGGTTTTTCTCTTCTGATCCCAGGAAGGTTTCAAGCTGCACTTTTGTTTCGGGCCAGGGGAAAGGGTTTTAGGAAGGAGCCCCTCTGGAGTTTAGTGAGCTGTCCTTGTCAGATTTGGAGCTTGGGTTGGAATTCTGGAAAGACCTGGTTCTGGCTTTGCCTTTTAATCCACCTGTTTCAGATACCCAGAGAGAACAGGATATGGGTGTATGCTGGTTTCAGGATCCTTTTAGTAGCAGGATGCATGATGTTTACTGAAGGCAAAGTGGCTTTGTTCAGAGGACTTTTCTGTGTTGCACTATGGCACATCTGTCAGCTTCTTTGGCTTTACATTATGTTTCATCTTACATAAGAGCCTAAGAGGAGCCCTGCTGGATCAGGTCACAGCCCATTTGGTCCGTAAGAGCCTAACAGGAGCCCTGAAGGATCAGGCCACAGACCATTTGGTCCGTAAGAGCCTAAGAGGAGCCCTGCTGGATAAGCCCACAGCCATCTAGTCCAGCATCCTGTCCCACACGGTGGCCCACCAATTGCCCATGGGCATCTCAAGCAAGACGAGGGCAAACCTTCTCCTGCTCTCCAGTCCCAGGAAATGGCCTTAGAGGCCTCCTGCTTGTCCCCACCCCCCCAGCCTGAAAGATGGACTTAGGCATCCAGCTGGCTTCATGGGGGAAGGCGGTAAAGAGTTCTTTTTTATACTGTAATTTAATTATGTTTGAACTCTTCTATATTTTACTTTTTAACTCTTGTGATCCTGGGAACTTCAGGTGTGATGAGCACAATATACATACTTATTCTTTAAGCATTTATATCCCGTCCTTCGCCAAGAGCTCCCGGGGAGAGTCACAATAACAGCAACACTAATGCATACAAACATTCTTAAAATATAACCCTCCCTGCCTTCCTCCAGCCCTCTCTAGCAGGCCGAGGCCCAGAGGAAGCTCAGCATCAAAGGCCTGGGTGAACAGGTATGTTCTTCTCCCTGCCACTGACACCCTGTGAGGTAGGTGGGGTTGTGAGAGCTCGGAAAGGCAGCTGTGACTGGCCCAAGGTCACCCGGCTGGCTTTGTGGAGGAGTGCAGAATCAAACCCAGTAACCACCAGATAAGTGTGGTCCAGCGCACCACGAGACCAGTCTGAAGACACAGTGTCTCCTATGAACAGGCAAGCTGAGAGAAGACTGCATGCATGACTATTTTGGAAGCGTTGCTCAACCTTCCCTTGGCGTGGAGACTGAGCGAAGGGGAGCAATTTCGGTCACCATGAGCTCTGATCGCTGGCCAGGTTTTGGATTTCAGCCGTTGGTTGGTTCTGTCCAACCCGTTCTCGGACAACTCTTTCAAATCCACCGTGTTGTGGAGTTCACTTTACCCAGTTGACTTTCCAGCTCTGTGCGCCATTTCCTACCGCAGATCTGTTCTCGTCGCCTTCTCGCGGTCCCAGTATCTATTCCACGGTCCTCCTCCTCTCCTAGCCCACCTTTTCGGGTGCGCTTGGACTTCACCAGGCAGCTTTTGCTATTTTTGATACTACGATCATTTACATCATTGGCTGACACCTTTGTTTTCCTTGGCCCTGTTTTAGGAGCAGTGAAATTTTAGGTAGAGAATGGGCACTTTAAAAACAAAACAGAACCCTAAGAAGGCAATTATAGGGGGGTCCCACAGTATTTCAGATATATATATTTGCATTAAAGGCCCTGAATTACAAACTTGTTCTTCCAGTGGGGGATAAATATAAAGTAACCCGCTGAGCTTGCTACTGTTCCTTTCGGCAGGAACTCTTGAGTTATTTAGAAAACTGACCTTTAAGAATAACATTCAATTCTCCCTGCAGACAGTTAATGAAATCTAATCTGGAACCTCTTGCTGCTCTAACCTGCCTTGAAAGCCAGACGGATAATTTCTCTAAAGCCAGAATTGCAAATACGGGGGGGACAAAACCGAGGAGGCCCCGTTTCTGATACCCACCGACTTCTTAGCTTTTATGGACAGAGCTAGAAAGCAGGGCTTTGCTCTTTCCCTCTTCTTGCAGTTGAGAATATATTTAGCTGGATGAGCAGATTACCTTTCCATTTGATGTGTCTTTCATGCAGATCTTCTACGGAGACCCATCAGGACTTGGATCTCCATGTAGGAAACTGAGCTGCCTTGTTTGTTTGTTTAAGAATTTATATTCTGCCCTTCACCAAGATGTCCCCAGGGCAGGTCACAACAGCAACAATGATGCATTAAAATATCCTTAAAACATCTTTAATATAGAGCCTCCCTGTTTCCCTCCCATCCCCCCTGGCAGCCAACCCCCAGAGGAAGCTAAACATCAAAGGCCTGGACAAACAGTTATGTTTTAATCAGGCACTGAAAACCATGCAGTGAAGGTGCCTGGAGAACCTCCAGATGGAGGCTGTTCCAGAGTCTGGGGGCCACCACAGACAAGGCCCTCCTGCGTATCCCTGCCCTTGCACCTCTGAGAGAGGAGGTGTTACAAGAAGGCCCTCTCCTTGAGATCACAATACCTGGGCAGGTCTGCACGGGGGGAAATCCTCCTCCAGATAACTGGGATCCAAGCCATTTGCGGCTTTCATCGACACCTTGAATGGGGCTCAGTAGCGAATTGGCAACCAGCGCGGATCTTTCAGGACCTTCACGATGTACATCCAACCAGAAGTTCCCACCGGCAGTTCTGGACCACCCACCCCACCCCCCCAGACCACCATTTTGCTCAGAATACGCCTCCAGAAGGATCTGGTCTCTCCTCTTGTGGGAGGTTAAGGGTTTTTTTAAAAAATATTTTAATTATTTGGCGCATTAAATTGCCTTTATGTTCCTATGCTTAAAAAAAAAGCCCTTTCTTAGCCTAGTGAGTTGATGGAACCTTTGGCCTTGTGTGACCCGATCACCCAGGGGTGTCTCTTTCCCGACTGTGAGCGTTTGCTCAGCCTGGGTTCTTTCCTTATTTCGGTGTGCTACCCAGGGGAGCCCTTCCCTCCCTCCCTCCCTCCCCACTTTCGTTTGCTAGAAAGTCATGGGCGCCTTGCTCACTTCTGATGTAGTTTTGTCCACCTCGCCGACAGAGACGGATAGCAAATATGCCGCCCGGCCCGGCCTGCTGCACTGCCTTTCCTTGTTGCAATACAAAACATTCATCTTTTTTTTTTCCAGTTGACTGTCTCCTCATCTCTCCCCTATTATGGCAAATTGTTATAAAATTGGAACGCGCGTGGCCTTCCGCCTTCTGGCTGAGCGCGTCACGTGAGCTCATCTCGCGCTTTTCACAGAGGAGACCGGGACGGGCGGTAGCCATGACAACTGCACCACAATTTAGTTACCGGTATTAAAGAGAAAATAGCCCAGAATGGATCTAATCTCGAGTTTTATTTACTTCTGCTTTTTCGCCACGCTATTGGAAGTCATTGGATTGAAATGCTCCGCAGCGGGTGGCAGATGGACCTAATAGGCACTGGATCTAAAGGGGGGGGGGCTGTCCGCATCCCACAGGCAGGGTCCCCAACCCCTCCGGGGACCGATGAATATTCAGCCTTGATCGTCTCTCAAAGAGGTCCCTAGTAGATGATGGAGAAGATACACCGGTCTGCTGGGAGCCCTTCAGCAATGGGGCATCCAACAACACGACTATGCCAACTCAGGGCAGCAAGTTATAGCAGTAAGACCGGCAGCCTAGACGTAAAAGTGTCTCGTTCTGTGAGTTTCTGGTCTTCATGAGTGCAGAAACGAACTCATCAAACGGAGAAAAGCACTAAGGATGATTCTTCCAAGCCTCTTTCTTATGGCTTCCTCTTCTCCTGCATCGTTGGTCGCCGGCGATCATATTGGGCACAGGTGAAATGTGAAGCCCTTGAATGCAGGGTGCTCTAAACAAAGTTGCATTATGTTCCTAACAAGGGCAGCGTTATTCCACGCAGTGGTTGCATCCGTCAGGGAGGGAAAGCGAGCAGATGAAAACTTTCAGGGGATGTTTCCCCTCTGGGCTTTGTGATTTTCCAGACGAGATGGGCGAAGCTGATAGAAACGTTTGCGCCGCAACCTTGAAGCAGATGTTTGCCCCGCGTTCGCTTCACAAATGTTGAACATAATTCACGATGGCCTCTTTGTTCCTGTTCAGAGGACTTCCCAACTTCATAAATATTTTGTTTCAGGCTGTGTTTAGCTCTAGCCAAAAGGGAAGATGGTGATGGCGCACCGGGGACCTTGGGAGACGCTGTTCGGCGTCTCAACAATATTTGCTTGGTTCACAGTCACAAATAGGGACTCACGGTGGACAATAAGTATTGTCCAATGACCTACCTGTGATATCCATTTGTGCTTCGGCTCTTGAATGGTCCCGGCGATAGATATTTGAATTGCAGCAGCCGGGTTTGCCCGACTGAATGCAGTTGTACCTTAATAACTTGGGGTTTAGCTGACTTTCACCCTCCAAACAAAGTCCTGCAGGTGATTGAGTAGATGGTACCATCATGAATATGGTGGGATTTGGAGTCACAAGGTGGCTGACAAGAGTCATCCAGAGGGCAGAGGGGTCTGGGACTTCCTGCAAGCAATGGCAAGAAGAACGCATGAGGCGCACCAGCCAGGTCCAGCCAGGAGGAGTGTTTTGCATCCAGGGGCATGCCACGCGCCTGCACTTGGCTGTCCTTGGCCAGTAGATATATTCTGAGGCATTGTGCGGGCCTCTCTTCGACTGTACACATTACAGCTTCACTTTCATGGATTAAAAGCCAACTCATCAGCTCAGTGAGTTATTAGGATGTGTTCCAGGTACGTAGGTAAGCAGTTTAGTCTTGGGGAGATTGTAAAACGAGATGCATTTGAGTCTGTAGCTCAGTTGTAGAGCAAACTGTCGGGAAAAAAGAGGGCCTGTGGTTAAGGAGACAGACTCTTTATCTGGGAATACCGGGTTTGTGTCTGCATTCCTCCACAAAACCAGCTGGGTGACCTTGGGCTAGTCTCTTCTGAGCCCCACCTACCTCACAGGGTGCCTGTTGTGGGGAGAAGAACAGAAGGTTTGCCAGCTGCTTTGAGCTCTCTTAAATGGGTGAGAAAAGTGGGGTAGAAAAGCCAACCCTTCTTCCTCCACAAAGCCAACTGGGTGACCTTGGGCTAGTTGCAGCTCTCTTCTGAGCTCTCACAGCCCCACCTACCTCACAGGGTGTCTGTTGTGGGGGGAAGAACAGAAGGTTTGTTAACAACAACAACAACAATAAATAAACCAGCAAAGGTGGTCCCAGTGGTTCTTGGCATGCTGGGGGCAGTGCCGAAAGGTCTTAGTGGGCCCTTGAGAAGCATTGGCATCCACAAAATATCCATCTGCCAGCTACATAAAGCCACTTTGCTGGATCTGCTCATATCATTTGCCAATACATCATCAGTCGTAGGCACTTGGGAAGGTCCTGACTAGTGATTACCCAAACCAGCATAAATACCTCATTTGCTGTGTGTTACTGTTGTGTTATGTCAATAATAATAGAGAGGGGAAGGAAGGCTTTTAGCCTCATCCAGCTTGGTTATCTTTGCCGCACCTTTATTTTGCCCATGGCCGACCTTGCCAGGGCTTCAGAGCTTTAGAAATGGAAATGCTTTGCTCTGCAATGAGGCCAAAGGGATTGCATACCGTTCGTGCCGGGACAGGGTGTGTCTTGCTTCTTGCTCTTCCTTCCAAGTTTCCCACCTCAGTAGAATCTGGAACTTTCCCCCTTCCCGCCCCTTGTCCTCCTTTATTTTAGGGAGATGGGCGAGGCGCTGAGAGCAGCTCCTGGCTCTGTAGCCTCAGCCTCCTGTTCCTGCCTTCTCCCAAATCGGCCCAGAGAGCTGAACAGGTTCCTTGGCTGTAACTCTCTGATCCGACTCCTCTCTCTACGTAACCTTTGAGAACGTAAGTGCCAGAAAAAAGCAAGAAAGCGAGGGAATGTAGAAGCCCCTTTGCGGCTGGCCCTCTTTATTCGTTCGTGAGGCTCTGCAGATGTGGAAGTGGGGAGCTGCACAGGTTCATTTGCAGCCTTGTGGCCCTATAAGTAATTTATTATCTGTAGGATTCCCCCTTTAGCGATTTGAATTGGGTTTGCAATGCGCATTGTACGTTCTGTAGCCTCGTATCTAATTTCCCAGCTTAAGTGTATCATGTCCGAAGCTTTGCTAATGGTGCATTCAACAAATGTGTTTTCTTCCAAGCAGAGATTTCTTGGTGGTGGTGATGGTGGGGAGAATACTTCCTGTTAGGAAAGGCCTTCTTTGTAACCCAAAACTATCCAAGCCCTGATCTGCAAGGTTGATGGTCTTGGTTAGGGAG
Organism: Aspidoscelis tigris stejnegeri; assembly: GCA_023333525.1. Taxonomy (NCBI): domain Eukaryota; kingdom Metazoa; phylum Chordata; class Lepidosauria; order Squamata; family Teiidae; genus Aspidoscelis; species Aspidoscelis tigris. The sequence continues at coordinate 4,661,609 of JALMGA010000021.1, forward strand.
AGGCAGAAAATGTTTGGTCACCTTCGCAATTTATTCAGCGGGGCGACTTGGTGGCAATAGAAGGCATTGCAGGTGAATTTGAATCCCAGCATGTTCAAAGTGTCTCCGTTCGCAGGGATGCGAATTTCCACCCAAGTCTTGCTGTGAAATTCCACAAGTCACCCTCTGGTCCTGGATACGATATTTCTAAAATGGCAGGCTTAATTTACCTTTACTGCAAGGAGTCCACAGACGTGGTTCTGTTGATGGGCTCTGGAGAACATTCTGGTAAAGCTGATTCCTCACAGGTACACTTTATTATTATCTACTAGAACAGTAAAAATCAAGTACAGTAGCAGGTAGATGGCTAAGTGAGCCAGTTTGGTCTAGTGGTTAGGGAGCCGGACTCTTATCTGGGAGTACCGGGTTTGGTTCCACTCTCCTCCATGAAGCCAGCTGGGTGACCTTGGGCTAGTCACAGCTCTCTTCTGAGCTCTCACAGCCCCACCTGCCTCACAAGGTGTCTGTTGTGGGGAGAAGAAAGGAAAGTTTGTCAGCCTCTTTGAGTCCCCTTAAATGGGTAAGAAATGTGGGGTAGAAAAGCCTGCAGATCAAGGCATCTGCAGTGGTATTCACATAGGGGTGTGCTGATATCCATGTACGTCCGTTTTTTTTAGAGCAATTTTTCCGTAATATAACCTGTTCCTTCTGCTGTTGCCACTTGGATTTTATTACTGCGATAATTTGCATGAAGACAACATCTGTGCTTGTGTTAACCAGCTGCTGCCTTTTGTGTTTTCCTTACTATCCTTCTTGCAGTATAGATGTGTGGGTGGGTGACCCTTGCAACCTCACTCAGCTCTTCACCCCATCTGTTTACCTGTGGCGTCTTTGTTCAGAGGGAAGCAATGCTCCCTTTGTCTCAGCATGTCTCAGTTTTGGATAGTCTGACTGGGGGGGGGGGGCAGGTTTGAACCCGGAGGTCTGCAACTGAGTTACGGCCTTTTCCCCATCAGGCCCTTTCTCAGTGGTGCCTCTACACTGGGAATTGCAGCTCCACGTATGTTGGGCACTTAACCATGCATTTAACATCTGTTGGGCATTTAACCTTGGCAGGATGGAGGGATGCCTGGAAAAGAGGAAGGCAACAGACAAGTAGGAAGGATGGGGCCATTGGCCTATGGAATTTGCTGACAGAAGAGGTGATAACAGCAACCAGCCTAGACGGCTTTAGGGAAGGGTTAGACAGATTCATGGATAACAAGTATATCAGTGGCTACTAGAATGGATCCTTAGGTACATCTTCCAGGCTAGGGGGACAAGAGGGATGCCTCCAAGGTCATTTGCAGGGAGTCAAGAGCAGGTGAAGGTTTTTTGCCTTCATCTCCTGCTTGAGATGCCCAGAAGCAACTGGTGGGCCACTGTGTGGGACAGGATGCTGGACTAGATGGGCTGTGGTCTGATCCAGTAGGCTTCCTCTTAGGTTCTTAGATCTTGCTGAAGGCAGATGGCTGAAATAGCAAGCATACAATCTCTGTTGGTTCAGTTCAGCACTGCTACTAAAATCCCCGGTGATGGGAGGGATTCAGAGCTTAATATGAAGTTAATTTCTAAACGCCCTGCGTACTTGTCATAATATTGTCCTTTGTGTAAGAACACCAGAGTGCATCTTGAGCCTGTGGCACTTGTAGTCTAGAAATCTGCTCTTAGAATAGCCAACCTGTACCAGAGCTCTCCTAAAGGCCAAAGTGCGAATAGGCCCCTGGTGAACCAGCAAGACTTGAATATAGTTTGCTTTGCTTGTACGCCATAAAGCATTCCTGGCTTGTTCTTCATAGAAGATTCTCAGGCCCTTTCAACACCAAGTTTTATCCTGGTTTATATCTTGGACAACGGATCTGCACATCGACTAGGGACTATAACACATCCCAGGGCATGTTATAGTCTGCACTAACACCTGGATGGCAGGTCCCTGTTCCAAGATATAATCCAGAATAAGACATAGTGCAGAAAGGGTCTCAGATAAACTTACCACTGTTCTCTTATCTCGGGGATAGTATTTTAAAAAGCACTGACACAAAAGGAAAGTGGGCCAGGGCAGGAAAAGGAAAACAACAAACTCCAGACGCCAGATTCCTCTATGCTGGGATGGCATGCGGCCGTCTGCAGTTCAGAAACAGGCTTCAGTGGATCCCTGGGGAGCTGGTGCTCTGACCTTGCTGAGCGTTCTCTGCTCTGCAGAAAGGGGCTTCCACTTGTCTGAAGACAAGCTGGGATCTGCTGCCTTCTTTCCAACCCTGTCCGAGCAGAATGAGGGTCTTGGGAGCCCAGTAATACCTTCAGCTGAAGCCCAGGTGGCCCTGCTCGCCCTTGAGCTCGGAACGCTCCCAGAAGCCTCTGCAAAGGAAGGAAGGGGTTAGCAGCACGGCCGGCAAGACCAGCTGCGGCAGTGGATTTCAGAGCTTCTGACTCATTCCGTGGTGTTATCAGGATAAAGTGCGTCCACCGGAAGGGGCAGCGCATAAACAGGCCTCCTTTGCGGCCAACAGCCATTCTTTAAAAATAACAATCCACGACTTCACGTTGCATAACTCTGGCCAAGCCTGCAGTGCATGGTGGGCAGGGTTTCCCCCCTCCTCCCGTTGCTTTTCATTCAGCTTTCACGAAATGCCGGATATTGCAAAATGGCCTCTTATTAAAACACAGATGTGTCAGCTGGCAAGGCTGTTTAGAGGATTTTATCAAGGGAAAGTTGCTTTTCTTCTTCTTTTTTAAAAAAAGTTACAGTGATGCGCTCTTTGGCAGGCCTGCCGGCTACCAGCTGCACACCTGGGCAAACATATAAATGAAAAGGTTACACAGAAGCCGGAGGCTATTTGGGAGACCGGAGCCTTGGAGGAAGGGGAGTCGGTGAGCTAGGGCCGGATCGGTGGGTGTTGTTAAGAGGCGGAAGAGGGTCCGGTCAGCTGGCTACACTGGCGCCTCACCACGTCTGGGTGTTTTCAGATGGGAAACTGGGAAGCAGCAGCTAGTGTGGATGGAGGAACCCACCTGGGAATACCGGGTTTGATTCTGCATTAACCCATGAAGCCGGCTGGGTGACCTTGGGCTAGTCACAGCTCTCTTTCTGAGCTCGCACAGCCCCACCCATCTCACAGGGAAGAGAGCGGAATCAACCCTGGTAAGAGTGTGGATCCATAAGAACAGAAGGTTTGTCAACCACTTTGAGTCCCCTTAAATGGGTGAGAAAAGCAGGGTGGAAAAGCCAGCTCTTCTTCCTCCATGAAGCCAGCTGGGTGACCTTGGGCTAGTCACAGTTCTCTTCTGAGCTCTCACAGCCTCACAGGGTGTCTGTTGTGGGGAGAACAGAAGGTTTGTCAGCCACTTTGAGCCCCCTTAAATGGGTGAGAAAAGTGGAGTAGAAAAGCCAACTCTTCTTCCTCTTCTTTCTTTCTTTTACTACTGCTACTACACTACAACATAGAGCCTTAGTTTGAGTTATATCCCAGAATAGGGGCCTGCCATCACCTGCACCAGCATATGAACAGCAGCTCCTTATGCTGAATATAATCCCAAAAAAGATCTAGTGCTTGAGGTGCTGCTAGAGCTTCTAGGTTGGTGGATCTGTGACGGGTTAACCATCCATGGCTGATAAAAGGAGTACAAGGGGTTGACACGCTGAGCTGGGGTGGGGTAGGCGAAGACACCGCTGCTCTGAAATTAAGTCATCTCAATCGCAGTTTTCTCTTCTTCACTTGATTAAGTTACCCTTTTGCTATTTCTTGGGGGGCGGGGGGACGCATTTGCAGGCGGAAGGAGAAGCGCACCTGGGATCCTGTAGCGGCTTGTTTGGGTTTGCAATAGAAAATGTTAGGTTGACCTTTAAGTTCAGCTTGTTCCGTAATGAGGGAAGACGCAGGTTTGCGAAGTGACATGTCTTGGTGGAGGGAGGGAGGAGGGAGACCTCAGATGTGAGGGAACCACAAGGAGGAAAGACTAAATGTGATCCCGCCACCAGTGCTGATGGATATAGGCATTAGGATGTGATGAGCAGCTCGAGTTCAGAACGAAGCTGCCCTAAAAGCTGTCCTGTTTTGAACTCCGAAGTCTTGCCCTCGTCTCTGCTTGGAATTCCCATGGGCAGTTGGTGGGCCACTGTGCGCAACAGGATGCTGGACTAGATGGGCTGTGGCCTGATCCGGCAGGGCTCCTCTTAGGTTCCTGTGTTCTTACAGGCTGGGGGAACAAGCAGGATGCCCCAAAGGCCATTTGCTGGGATTGGAGAGCAGGAGAAGATTTGTCCTTGCCTCTGCTTGAGATCCCCGTGGGCAATTGGTAGGCCACTGCATGAGACAGGATGCCGGACTAGATGAGCTGTGGCCTGATCCAGCAGGGCTCTTCTTAGGTTCTTAGGTCTCCCAATGAACCTGCTGGTAAGGGAGGTGGCACACTAGTCTCGAATCTCTGCCCGTCTATGGATGTGGGCAGACAGCAGCAAAATGGAGGGGAAAGGGGGTGCCTGGTCTCTCCATAGTATACATACTGCTTCAGATGGATGACTCGGAGACAGTTCTGCAAATGACCCAGCGGAATGCAAACTGTCCTGATTTGCAGCTCGGATTGAATGTTCGTTATGACAAGCCTAATCTCCATTTAATTAGCAAAATGCTTCGCAAGGTGCCCATCAGTGTTCAGAGTCGGTTCCTTCTGCCGCCACCCCCATCCCCAACCTGATGAAGCGTTTTCGCGCTGCGCAGCTTTGTCCTAACCCCACTGCGCTTCGAAGGAATTCAGGGTACCGAGAGTCTCTTCCTTGACGTTAAGATAAACTCAAAAGTTCTGCTTAAGTCCCCATTAGGGCCACGTTCGGCTTCGTATTTCCAAACCAGATGGCCAAGATGAAAAGGCTGCCCCTGCGTTTTACATTGGAGAGGGGCTTTCGGGTGTGGGGAAGGATTCTGCCTTTAAATTAATTGGATTTGACACAACAGCAAATGCCTCGCGCTGCAGAAGGAGCAACGCCTGAAATCCCGGGTCTTTTCTTTTTCGTTTTGTGCCCGTGTGTGTTTTAAAAATACCTCCGTTTCAAAAGCGCGGTTGTACTTCATAATTCCTGTCCTTGGAATAAAACATATAAAATATAAAGATGAAGGAGGCTTTCCGTCCATGCAAAAAGAAAGGGGGAGACACCCCACTATCTTTTAACAACCTCTTTCCCTGAGCTCAGAAATGGATTTCCCTCCAGCCACTGTCATTCAATTATCACCTCGGGAAATGCGCAGATATAACTGACGATCCCTTTAAAACAGCCTGCGGTCCTCCACCCCCCCTTCCATCCTTCACATCTTGCCTCTCTTCCATCATTAAATGTAACACTGCCAGCGTACATTATATAGGGTGACCGTGACGCCTGTCACTTTGATGCTGTGCAGAGATAATAAGATTGCACATGTAATGGAGGGCAGATAAATAGGAAAATGTTTACAGGATGGAGCGTGGTGGGTTGCAATGGCTTTATGGCTTCCTGGTTTCTCTTCCTCCCTCCCTCCCTTTTTGCAAGCACAATGAAGGAGGAGATAATGAGAAGTTACAAATGGCAACCGCGCTGTGGACGAGGGATCTGCGCAGATGGGTTTTTTGGGATTCGATTCGTAACGAATCGAATGTTAGAAAATTCATATTCGTTCAAATAGATCCCCTTCGAATGTGGTTGGATTCTAGTTTTACAAATGTGTTCATAGGAATTCGTACGGATATCCGATATGGATGCTTATGTATCAGATACGTATCCTGGATACGTATCCTGGATACATATTTTATACAAACACATACATACCAGACATGTATCCTATACCAGTGGATACATATCAGATACGTAACCTGTACGAACAGATACCTATCAAATATGTATCCTATACCAATGCTTACATACAGGATACGTCCCTCTGAATCCCTGGTTTCCAAATGCTGGCCGAAGTGACCAGCGTTTTCATTCCAAGAGGAACTTGAGAATACAACTACAAGCCCAATGCCAATTTGCCTGGGCAAAGAGAGAGAGAGAGAGATTGATTTCAACCATGTCAGGGTTGCATTGCTGAAATCTGACTTTAAAAGAAGCAGAATAAAGGTGGGGGATTGGCAGTGCAGAGGAACAGATATTTCTGGGCTGCTGTTTTGTTTCCACAAGCATCAGAGGATGCAGTCTTGTGTATCCGAAAATAAGGGTCACCAGGCGGAGATTCGGCAATGGGTGGCCTGCAAAACAGAATTTGCACATAGATGTGTTTTGCTCGCCCGTGATTTATGCCTGTCTTTATTCAGCAGCAGAAGCTACACAGAGTAGGCTGTTCCTTCTCCCCGCTTCTTTATGTGCATTGTATATGATAAACAGTCCAGGGATCTCGGCTTAGATGTTCCTCCACTCCGCCAGCCCCAGAGATAATTTCTGGCAAAGTATCTTTGGTGTTTTAGTGGGACGGCTTGTGATTCAGCGTCCTGTCGCTGGGCATCTCTCCTTCCTTCCTTTGTTCAGAAGAACTCGGACTGACCCACAAAACATTTCAAATTCTCCTAAAGACACCATTTGGGACTCCATGGTAGTTTTAAGCCTCTATCCTTTCTCTTGGCATCCAGCACTGAGTTCTGAGCAAAGTAAGCGCCAGACGTCCGTTTGCTTTTATGGAGAAGTGCAGTCAATCCCAGCTCTGCGGTTTCCGTCCCCAAATTGTAAGGCGTGGAGAGCTCATCCCCAAGTGAAATCCAGATTAGCAAAACTGGATTCAAATGTGGACCCTTGCTCTTGGTAGCCCCCTTGCTTTTCCCTCAGTCCAGATGGGTGAACAGGCCAAGTATTCAACACTGGTGATGCCCTTTTGCCAAACCCGCTGGCTCCTATGTTTGTGGGGAAATAGAATTGGAAGGGGGAGACCAGAATGCTCTGGAGAGAGGTTCACACCTGTTTGCAGACAGGCTGGCTGGCTGGTTCTAGATTTGGGGACGAATAGCCTGGGTCCTGATGCCAGTTTGAGCTCATTAAGCCTTAAAGTGGCGGGTTTTGTTTACATCCCTCAGCGAAGGACCACGTGGAATTCACACTGAGGTTGTCCTAGTTTCCATAATAAAGAAGAAAGCCTTGATAAACTGGAAGGTTCATGAACTCAAATGAAGAGTTGCACACGTGCTTTAGGTAATTCAGTAATTTGAGTGAATCCACCTACAGAAGAAGAATTGGTTTCCACTCTGCTTTTCTCACCCATTTAAGAGGACTCTAAGCAGCTGACAAACCTTCTGTTCTTCTTGCCACAACAGACGCCCTGTGAGGTGGGTGGGGCTGTGAGAGCTCAGAAGAGAGCTGTGACTCGCCCAAGGTCACCCAGCTGGCCTCGTGGAGGAGGACGGAATCAAACCCAGTATTCCTGGATAAAAATCCGGTTCCCTGACCACTAGACCAAACTGTCTCATGCATATGGAGCAATGGGGAAGTAACCTTAAAAAAAAAAAAAGGCCAAAAACGTGTGCTATCATTTTGCACGCACAAGTAAACCCTGACATTCAGAAATCACACCCTAGGAAGTTGTTTCGCCAGGGGAAGAAATTTTTTAATCGTGTGTTTTTATAGCCCCGCAGGAAAGCAAAAGCAGAAAGCAAAGCGCCTAATTGTTTCTTTAACCGTCTGCTTTTCATGCTCTCGGTGTGGTGTTTCTTGGGATGTGCGGAGTCCCCACAGGGCCAAGGTAGATATTAATCAGGCGTGCCATGCCGTCTGTTGAGATCTACTGCTTAATTAGAACAAACACAAACCTATTTGTCATCCCTGGCAGGAATGGGTGGGTGGCAGAACAAGCAAAAGCCTTGCTTTGGGCCACGCCTTGATGAAAAGTGCTGCGTGGTCTGTAAAGTTGCCTTTCTTGGGAGAGAGAGACAGAAAAGATTAGATACGTTCATGGAGGACAGGTGCATCAATGGCCGCTAGAATGGATGTCCGGGTACCACCTCCAGGTTGGAGAGGCAGGCTCATGTTCTCTTAATAGCCCTTACGCCTCTCACAACCCGTGGCCGCGAGCATCAGGACTGGAGGAGCCATTTGTTTACGTTGCCATTGCGGCTTCATCTGTGGGCGTAACTGTTTTCAGGCTCATCTTCTGTTAATGTGGTTTTACAGATTTTAATTGCTTCCCCGTTTATCTTATTGCTCATCTCAAGAGTTTAAAAAGACCGTGCAAAATAAATCACCGGCAAGATACCGAGGGGATAGAATGTGTCCAGGTAAGGCTTGCCTTTGCCTCCAGTGGCTGTAACTAACATGGAGACGCAAGGATGGTTTTTGCACATTTGGTGCCTTTGCTTCCAGGACTCTTGCAGGCTTTTTGCTGGGGATTCTACAAGTTTCACTCAAGCCAGCTTTGCCCGCTCCCCCCCTCAAATGCCACCATTCATTTGCTACTCTGAGGGGTACCCATGGCAGAGACAGCCACAGCTGGGGCTGTAAGAGCACAGAAGAGAGCTGTGACTAGCCCATGGTCAGCCAGATGGCTTCGTGGAGGGGTGTGGAATTAAATCCAGTATTCCCAGATAACAGTCCAGCTCCCTAACCACTAGACCAAACTGGTGTTTCCCCCACCCCAGTTCTGGGAAGCCATTAAACCAAATTCTGGCTTTCCCCGTTAGCCTTTCCTTTTTCCGGTCTGAAAAACAGGGGCCGATTTGGAAGGTGAGCCTGGAAAAGCTCTGGCTTGTGGCAGGAAACTGACGGGATCCCCTGGCCATTTTGCCGCTTGACCCATTTTGCTTGGTGGCCTCTGGGGCCCTCCTGCCACGGCGATATAGCCAGGAGTGATGAGTCTTCGTGAAAAAGGTCCCTTTCCTTGCTCTTTTGCTCGTCCCACCTATCACCTCTTCTTGGCAGAGTTGCACCCTGGGGAAATTAAAGAACAATTATGGGGTGCTTGCTGTCTCTGCGATGCCGTAAGAGGCCCATGAAAGTGAAGCTGACACATCTGAACCGCTGACGGTGCAGCTTGGGGAGCTCGCCGTGGCCCTCCGGTTGCAAACTTGGATTCCGCAGCCCATGCAGCGTTAATTTGGCGTATCCTTTAGGTAAGACTTGAGAGCTGAATGTACCAGCAGCACACAATTTACACCACCCTAGTGTCCAGCATTTTCCATTGGAGAAACCACCGATGAAGAAAAGAAGGGGCCAGGATTGCAAGTTGAGGAATGCTTAGGTGGAACCGATCGATGTGGAGCTGTCGAAAACAGCCTGGCTGGGTATTTCATTGTGCCCGGTAACCGGAGAGGCTTAAAATGGCAAAATGGGCAGGAGAGCAAATAAAGGAGAGAAGAGAAATTTGCTTCCCGTGGAGTTTGAGAAAAGGTGGATCTGTGGATGGGAAGTTCTGTGAACTTCAACAGTCTTGGGTGAGGAGCTATCCAGAAGAGGAGGCCAAGATTCGTCTTGCAGGGCAATATGGCAAATGGATTGATTTGGACCTGGCTTTAAATCCATGGCAGTCGGTTGATGGGCTGCTGGAGGCTGTGTGGGAGAGGGTTCCATCTATGCCCCGCCTTTTGGACTGGGTGGTTCATTGATCTGAGCCAGTTTAGTCCAGAGTTTCTTTTCTCTGTCACCCAACTCTAGAACCAGGGGGCATCTGTGACACTGATGGGCAGGAGAGTCAGATCAGACAAGGGGAAGGATTTCTTCACCCAGAGAGTCATTGATCTGTGGAATTGGCTGCCAGAAGAGGTGATGGCTTTAAGAAAGGGCTAGACAAATTTATGGATGACAGATATATCAATGACTACTAGAATGGATGCCTAAATAGATCTTTCAGGCTGGCGGGGGCAAGCCAGGGGGCCTCTAAGGCCATTTGCTGGGATTCGAGAGCAGGAGAAGGCTTGCCCTTGCTCTGCTTGAGATGCCCATGGACAATTGGGGGGCCACTTTGCGCAACAGGATACTGGACTAGATGGGCTGTGGCCTGATCCAGCAGGGCTCCTCTTGTGTGTTCTTACATTCTTATCTGGGAATCACCGAGTTTGAGTCTGCACTCCTCCATGAAGCCAGCTGGGTGGCCTTGGGCAAGTCACAGCCTTTTTTGTGGTTGCCCCTTCGAGCTGAAAACACACTGCCCTGTACTTTGCCTTAGCGTAAGAAGAGCTTTCTCAAAAGCAACAAGCTATATCATCTGGACAAGCACACAGTAGGGGTGTGTTCTTTTAAATTTGAATTTGAGTCCGTTCGTTCGAATGTTGGATATTAATTTAAAGACACAAATGTCAACAACACATATCTGTACACATTTCATATGTATCCCGTTTTATCCCATATGCATCCTGTTTTCGTCCCGTATTATAATTGCAAATGTGTACAGATACGTATGTAATACATACGTATCTGTACATTTGAATCGTTCAAAAGAATGTTTCGGAACATTTGAAATCTGTTCAGATGTCTAAGTTTGAATGTGAAGACGTTATCTTCGAATTCGAATGTCCACGTTCGATCAGATTTCGAATGTTCGAATACTTGTGCGCATATGGTTTGCGTTAAATTATTTTGTGGCTTGAAGGGCTATTTTAAATCATGGCACAATGTTGCTTTTGTTCTACATGCTGTAGGGGAAAAATTGGGTGGGGTGTCCTGTGATCTAGAGAAAAGTGGGATAAAAATCTGATTAAATAGATTAGCTTGGCATGCTCCCTGGTGGGGGCACATGAATTTACTCTCTGCTGCAGCCTCCCCAACCATTTCCCAGAATGCCATAGACTGTTCAGAGCCTCTTGTGCAGCGTAAAATGGCTTTCACACAACATCTGCAACCGGAGCAGAATCTGAATAGAAAATAAAATCGAGTTCTGATCAAGAGGAATGTTTTTGTGATAGATCAAGGTGTTGGATTTGGGAGGGGGGGGGGGGACATACTCCAGTCTGAATAGCACTCCAGGTTGCGATGGCTAGGGCAAAAATTAGGCAGGGAGGGGAGATAATTCTTGATGTCAGTGCTTTTCTCCAAGGGACTTTGATCTCTCCCTTGCTGAGAAGCGCTGAGTTGCTGCACACAAAGATTTTTAAAAATAGACCCAACTGTAAGCCGGTTTGGCCAGCGGTGTGCATGGACAGAAATGTTTGGAGCAGCAGTTTCGGCCTCGCTTTGCGCTTGCGCCGGCCTCGTCTCATCTGGCCACAGAGCACAGAGATCATATTAAAGCCACTTTGGCTCCGCAGCTCCCCTTGCGCAAGCAAAGATGGCAAGATCAGCTGGGGACAAACGTGGCTATGAAAAGGCTGGCAAGACCTGGTTCCTGTCCGGTGTTGGCTTGTGAGTTTGGGGTGGGTGAGTTGGGAGATAGAATGGCAAAAAACCGAAAAAAAAACGCCAGCTCATTTGCAAAGCAGCTCTTTTGTAAATAGCCCCTTTGATCTGTGATTGCCGGTGTTAATGTTTCAGTCGGCTATTGATTCCTCCGGCTGCCTTTGTTCCCTGAATTTATGGGGCTTTCTCTGGCGTGGCACACACTCTGCATGTTTGATTAAAGTTCAATTGACTTGACTTGTGGAGCTGGGCGCTGCTGCGCCTCCCTGTTTGCAGAACCAAAGCCTTCTCCGTGCGTCCTTTTGTGTGCGCCCAAACCCCCGCCACCCAGGCCGCCGGCAATGTGCCGCCGCTAATCCTCGGCAATTCACTCCACTCCAGCGTTTAATTCCTCTGCTAGACACGATCGCCCGCCTTCCGTGGGTTGAAGTCGCTGCCTCGGAAAAGCCGAGGGTGGGATTTGGGCGCCAACCAAAGCCTCAATTACGAGACGCTGACGCTGGCTGGCATCCTTGTTCCTGTGGAGGAGAAATACAGCAACTGTTCTCCATCACAAACTCTGGTTTTTAAGATCATGTCTTTTTGGTGACCATGGAAGGCTTGTTCAGAGTGAGAGAGAGAGAGGAGTTTTTTCAGCATCCCAGTTACACTGCAGTGAAATCGATAGACCCCTGGACTGCCGTCTTCATGTTCAGATCAAACCCACCCGGCTGAACTTTCTCTCTTTGCTTTTTTGAAAAGCCTCTTGGGCCCCCAGCAGTCTTTCCTGGATGCTGCAGCTGAGCAGCGAGAGACCATCACAGGTTCTTTGGTTCTTCCTGCTGCTAGATGGTTGTTTTTGGCTTTTGTCCGAATCCTGCCCTTGCTGTGATTAGATGCATCACTTTTGACTGTACTGGAAAGCAGGTCCCGGAGGTCCACCTTGTTTGTGATGTCCGTGTGAAAGAGCCATAGTGGAGCCCTGGCCACACGAGCTGCCGTATCATTCATTTGGTTCAGGCCTGCAGTCCACACTCAACTATTTAAAGGGCAGTTGCAGGAATTGGAAAGCAAGTGGAGGCTTTGCCTTTGTCTTCTGCTTGAGATGCCCCAGAATGTTCCTATCTAGAATGGATGCCTGGGTACCACCTCCGGGTTGGCAGGATGCCTCTGAAGGCCATTCGCAAGTAGTTGAGAGCAGGTGAAGGTTTTGCCCTTGCCTTCTGCTTGAGATGCCCATGGGCAATTGGTGGTCCACTGTGTGGGACAGGATGCTGGACTAGATGGGCTGTGGCCTGATCCAGCAGGGCTCCTCTTAGGTTCTTATGGACTTGATGGGCTGTGGCCTGATCCAGCAGGGCTCCTCTTAGGTTCTTCTGGACTAGATGGGCTGTGGCCTGATCCAGCAGGGCTCCTCTTCCATTCTTTAGACAAACTCATGGAAGACACTTATATCAATGGGTCGTAGAATGGATGCTCAGGGAGCACCTCCAGGTTGGAGAGACAATCAGGATGCCTCTGAATGCCATATGCAGGGAGTTGAGGGCAAATGAAGGTTGATTTCACACTCCCCCACGAAGCCAGCTGGGTGCCCTTGGGCTAGTCAAAGCTCTCTTCTGATCTCTTACAGCCCCTCCTCCCTCACAGGGTGTCTGTTGTGGGGAGAAGAACAGAAGGTTTGTCAGCCTCTTTGAGCCCTCTTAAATGGGTGAGAAAAGCAGGGTAGAAAAATCAGCTTTTCTTCCCCCTCCACAAAACAAGCTTGGGTGGCCTTGGGCTAGTCCCAGCTCGCTTCTCAGTTCTCACGGCCCCACCACCTCACATACTGTTTGTTGTGGGGAGAAGAACAAAAGGTTTGTCAGCCTCTTTGGGTCCCCTTAAATGGGTAAGAAAAGCAGGGTAGAAACACCAACTTCTTCTTCTTCTTCTTGTTGCCTGGATCATTAATCAGTTCACGACCCACTCTGAACATTCCTAGTTTGCTTTATTTATTTTTTTAAAAAACTTCAGCAGTGCTTTTTCCGTCTGCGGCTGCAACCTTCACCTACACGCAGGCTGTACGATGCTGCCCGCCGAGCGCAGAGCTTGAGGTTCATAGGTGTTTCTTAGATCATGCTCCGCTTCAAAGAAAAGCCCCCTCCTCTCTCTCTCTCTTGGGCAGTCGAGGCAGGGTTGTTCTGATGGAGCTTTCGGACCGGTGGCTAGGACACCTCCAGCTCCTTCTTTTTTCTTTGCAACTTGAAAGAAAGCGCGCCTTTTACCCTGGAGGCAGACAAACCTCTTGGAATCGTTGAGGTTTCAAAGCAAAACCGAAGGAGATTAAAACCACATGCTGCGCTTTTGCTCGACGGTTGCATCTGCTCGCTCCGGTTTTTGAACGCAAGCCAGGTTCATTACGCCGTGGAATTATCACAGGCTTCGCTTGGCGTGTGCTTTTACTGCCTAATTATCTTAACGTGTCCATATATATTCAGATTAGAAAAGAATACGCTGCGTTAATATAGTTTGGGCATTGTGGTTGTGGTTCGGCGCTTAATAGGTTGAAATAGGTGCAGACGTTCAAACCAGGAGTTCCGGGCGCTCGCTTTCTCGCTCTTTTGTGGTCTTTCCCTCTGCCCTCCCCTTTTCCATATTCATGTGCAGGATACGACATCTTTTTCTTTGTAAGTTCTTCCAACATAAGTACTGGTTTAAAAAGCGCAGCTGTGTTTATTTTCGTATACTGTACATGACAGGCCTACGCTATCAGCGTAACATCTTCCGATTGCTTTCCCAGCCCTAAACGAGGGCTTGTTCTCCCGGTGCTGTTGGTTGGCTGTTTCTGTATTTTGAGCAAAAGAGAAAGAAAGAGGAAATAAAGCGTCGCCGCTTGTAGCTTTTCATCCAACACGTGACAAGTTAGGCACATATTGGGGGCTTAGCTTTCCACAGCCTCTTCTTGGCTGTTGCCTTTTAGCAAGGCCCTGCAACCTCAAATGTCTCTCCAAACTCCCCTTGGCAGAGCTGATATTGCACATCTTCATCAGCTTTCTGTGCCAAAGCTGTGTGCCCTTCCCTTCAAAAGCGCTTTCAGCCATTTCACGACCTTCCCGTGCCCTGAGGTCTGGAGGGGAGGCCCTCCTGGTTGTAGCGCCACGCACAGCAGCAAAAGAGGTGGGCACCCGGGAGAGGGCCTTTTCAGTGGTGGCTCCCAGACTGTGGAATAGGCCTCCTCCTGAGGTGTGCCAGGCACCTTCACTCTGTGTGTTTAGATGAGCTGTGAAGATGAACCTCTTTACCCTGGCCTTTAATAGGGTTTAATAGGTTTAATATGTGATTGGTTTTAATGTGTTTGTTTTATATGTTGTAACTCGTCCTGAGACCCTTGGTTATAGGGCAGGATAAAAATGCAAATAGATGGGTGGATGGATGGATGGATGGATGGATGGATGGATGGATGGATGGATGGATGGATGGATGGATGGATGGATGGGAACTATAAGATCTTCAGTACAGACAGGGATGGGGAGGCAGGAGTCCTTTCCTGGTTTCCAGCTCCTTTATTCCCGGGGAACTTTGCCCCTTCATCCCATGGGCCCTTTGGATGTCCAGGACTCCAACTCCCATCAGCCCTGCTCATTGGCTCCCACCCACCATTGTGGGAATTTGGAGCTCCCATTTCCCAGCAGTCCCTCCACCAGCCTAGCTTAGCCCAAATACAACAGAAGCTCCGGCTTCATGGGTTAGAAATACGGAACCCAGTCTTCAGTGCCTTGCCTTTTGCAGAGGCATCTATCTTTATCATCAAAAGTCGAATGTTAAAAAACTCGTATTCGTTTGACTAGATCCCCTTCGAATGTGGTAGGATTCCATGAGATACAGATGTATTCCTAGGAATATCCGATACATTTGTATCAGATACGTATCCCCAGTTTAACAAAGGTCCGGAGGGTTCATACGAATGTTAATGTACAAATGTTCGTGCAAATATTCGTGGGCATCTCTAGCACCTTCTGTTTGACTGAACGTAAAAACTGCCTTGCAGTGTGGGTCTCGGTGGAGTGCAGCGAGGGGGCTGGACGTCCCCCGTCCTGTAGACCCTTCTGGAAGATGGGGACAAAGTTTAGCATCATTCCGTCTTTATCTACGGCGTCTTCCATCCAGGGACAAGCCAGAGGCACGTTGCAAAGCTGTCCTCTCTGTCCCTTTCCCCGACCTCTTGCCGATATCCAAGGAAATCGTGTGATAAAGCAGCATTTTGTATCGATTGATTTCTGTGTACGTGGGTTGAGCTTTGTGTTTCTGTCTTGCTTTGCAGGGAGAATTGATCACCTTTTATTACTACTGGAAGAAAACCCCCGAAGCCGCGAGTTCCCGCGCTCACCGGCGGCATCGGCGGCAGGCTGTTTTTCGGAGAATCAAAACCCGGACGGCTTCCACTCCAGTTAACACTCCCTCCCGGCCCCCCTCCAGCGAATTCTGTGAGTAGGAGGCGTAAGGCGACGTATTTGTCTCTCTTAAGATGCATGAGGCTGAAACAGGAGGTGATGGATCTCGCCTTTGGACCAAACGCAGCCGGGAAGATGCAGTTAGAGCCCTCAGCTGGCTGTGTTCAGGCGCTCGATTCATTATCCCCGCAGACTGCAGGTGTCTGAGATCAGCGAGCAATTGGTTTTGTTCCGCGTGGGAAGGGGGCTCTTGGGCAAAAAGCTCACATGGAAATTGTGCTAGCTGCACCCTGCTTATCATTTACCCCAATTTACGTGGGGAAGCCCACATTTGCTCTGGCGTAGCTGCTGCCTAGGTGGAAGAAAGCCTCGTACACGCAGACCGGTGTCCTCAGCCCCATATCTGTTGTGTGTCACCAGATCAGTTGTAGCTCCCAGTTCTAGGTGCCATAGCTCCTGGCTCAGTGAGTTAAGCTCCGCTGTTTTAACTCAAGCGCACGGAATCTGCAGAATGTGACTTTGGGCACAGCGCTGAGCTGTCCTGCCGTTCCTGCTGATTCCGAATCAAATTTCTGGGCTTTATGATTGCAGAGATCAGTGGGAAGTAAATGGCCGGGCCTGCTGCCGTCTCAAAAGCCGGCAGTGTCGATTAAATACGAAATCCAGTAGTTGCAAGAGGTGAAGAGCTCCTGTTTCTGCCTGGGAGCTATGAAAAGCAGAATATATAATGCAGAACTCCTTCCCTTGGTGGCGTGGCTGAGGGCTTTCTTTGGCCCGGGCAACTTATTATGTTATCAGCATTCAATTTCAGGCACTTGTTTGACCACAGGACACTAGAAAAGTGTCCACGAGATTAACAAACAAAACCATGAAATAGGAGTCCAGCCATTGCTTGGTTGAATCGAAACTAACTTGATAGGAGAAAACGGTCCACATTATTGTCCAGAAGGAAAGCATGACAGTCAGAAGGTTCTCTCTAGATAGGGATATCTTGGGAGAGGAAGCAGAGTTGGCTTTTCTACCCCATTTTTCTGCTCTTCCCTGTTCTTGTGTCACCCAGCCACAACTTTGGCTAAACTCACAGATACGAACATGGGTGGCAGGATCCCAGGTACCTACTTGGCAATGGGAAGCCATGTTGTTATGTTGAAACAGACCCAGTCGCTCTCTGGGGCATCTCAGGTCACTTTGCAGCAGAGGAATTAATGCCTGCGGCCTTGCAGACGGAGTTGGACAACGCAAGCCATTTTAGCAAACGGGTCAAGAGCACAAGGGCGGGATTAGCAGGATCTGCTCAGTTGTGGGTCCTTTGCCTGTATTTTAAAGTCTGTTGGGTTTATTTGCCAGAAGCTTTGTTCCATAATGGCAACCCCACAAATGTCTTATCGTGAGCCAGTTTGGTCTAGCGGTTAGGGAGGAACCGGACTCTTATTTGGGAATACTGGGTTTGGTTCCGCCCTCCTCCACAAAGCCAGCTGGGTGACCTTGGGTGGGTCACAGCTCTCTTCCGAGCTCTCTCAGTCCTGCCTACCTCACAGGGTGTCCGTCATGGGGAGAAGATCAGAACATTTGTCAGCAGCGTCAAGTTCCTTTAAGGGCGAGAAGAGTGGGGTAGAAAAGCCAATACTCCTTGGCAGGCTATGCTGGGGAAGGAGGGGCAACACAGATTTCTCATTCTTAAAGGGGGGAGCAGAGAAGTGGTCGACCACCGCGTCAGAAGAGTTAATAATTTCCCCATCTCCCTTTTCGGCACGAGTTCATATGTGTATAGATCTGCTAGCCAAGGCTAACCGTAGATGAGAGGGAGGCTTAAGTCCACGAAAAATGTTGCTACGATAGATCTGTTAGTCTTCGTGGTGCCAGAGGATTTCTTACTTTCTTTGCAATGAATGGCTGCCTTGTGATGGCGGACAGCACAGCAAAAATGGAAAGAGAGGAGGGCGATGGGGAGGGGAGGGAGGATGGACAAAACCCTGGCTCAGTGCTTAACTCTTCCTTCCCTCCCTGTTGCTTTCTGCGCACGCAGTGGACTTGAGTTCGGCCAGCGAAGATGACTTTGACAGTGAAGACAGTGAGCAGGAGTTGAAGGGCTACGCTTGCCGCCACTGCTTCACCACAAGTATGCCCGTTTACGTGTCGCGCACTGCCTAGCCCTGTCTAAGGATGTGGGGAAAGGGAGGGTGTAGGTGTCTGGCCCTGCCGCCATTTTGTAAGCGTGCCGTTTTGGTGGGAGCTCGCCCCAGGGACGTCACCGTGGCTTGCCTTCGCAAACAGAGATTTAGAGAGGGCCCAACCCATGCTTGCTGCATGTGTGTCGATGGCTAAACAGGCCAGTGCGGGATAGACAGTGCAGTTGCCGAAGGGGCAGAGAAACGTATTCTCCAACATTCTCAAATATACTTTGAGACCCTTGCTTTGCTTTTTATTTCAACTCTTGGATTCTGCTCATACCGCGATTAGGTTTTAGATTCTCCTCTCCTCCTTCCCCCTCCCCCTTAAAAACAGCTTCCAAGGACTGGCACCACGGCGGGCGAGAGAACATCTTGCTCTGCACGGACTGTCGCATCCACTTCAAGAAATACGGGGAGCTCCCCCCCATCGAGAAGCCTGTGGACCCGCCCCCCTTTATGTTTAAGCCTGTCAAAGAGGAAGATGACGGACTCAGCGGGAAGCATAGCATGAGGACGCGGCGGAGTCGAGGCTCGGTAAGCGCCCCACCCCTCACCTGCGTCCTCGGCTGGAGCCGAACTGGTCCACAGGATGGGAAGCCGGTATTGAAACTGGTGTTCTTATCAAGGAGGGATTTCCAGCCCTGATGGGGTCTGCATAGAACATAATTTCAGGCGCAAGTGGTTGGTTGCGTGCAGCGCAACTAAATTCTAGGGGTGGGATAAAAATGCAGGTGGATGGGTTGGTGGGTGAGTGGATGGATGGATGGGTGGGTGGGTGAGTGGGTGAGTGGATGGATGGATGGATGGATGGATGGATGGATGGATGGATGGATGTTCACTTCACAATAAAAACAAGCATCCAAACATTTGTTTCTTCATCGGATTATTCAAACGTTTGCACGTTTGCATTTGTAGGTGACCGTTTTTGCTGCGTTATTTTAATTGAAAAGTCCATTTTCATCAGTAAAATACCACAGAAGTGTGAAAATTTAATCTAATTTTCGTATTCATGCGCCTTTCGTTTTTTAACATTCAGACAAATTTCAAATTATTCGGGCATTCATATGTGTACAGATACGTATGCATTATATATGTATCCATACATATCTTATTAGTATCTGTATGCATTTGTACAGATACACACAAGATGCATACAGGATAAAAATGGGATGCGTACATAGGCGTACGGACACATACGGATGTTGTTGACATTCGTATCTTCAAATACGAATTGAATATTCACACGATTAGATACAAATGTATTCGAAACGGATTCAAACTTGAATACATTTGTTCGGATTTGAACATTTGAATATTTGATTCAAATTGAATCTGAAAATTGCATTTGTGCATACCCCTAGTCATTAGCTGGGTTGGCTGTGGCCCACATCACGGACAGTTCTCTGAAGAGTAGGGACTAGTGGTCCTGCTAGTGGTTGTTTTGTGGGAAGCCAGTGAACCCCTGGGAGAACAAGAGACTGAACTGACTAAGCCATCTATCCCATCCCGCTGAGCATCTCTTGGGCAGCCACGGCTACCTTGAAGAACTCAGAGCATGGGTGAGCTGTCAAAGGAAAGGAAAGGGGATTTGTCTTGCACCCATCCTAACCCAAACCCAAGCTTGTGTTTGCTAGTCTTGAGAGGTGGAAGGATTACAGTAATTCCATTCTTGGTTTACAAGCTAACAAAAGCGCTTGCCAATGTTTATGCATCTGTTGTGCAAGTTATAATCCATGCATATAATTGTTGCGAGTGTACTCTCGGGAGCGGACATCCTGCTGAATTTCTCTGGAGGTGTCAAAACGCTTCTCAGCCTGCCAAGATACATGGCAGCAGCGTGACGTTGGATCGGAAGGTGGATCCATTTTACAGAGCTAGTGTGACTGGGGTCTGAGTCCTTCTGTGCATAAAGCAAATGCTCTGCCAGCAAGCCACGGGGCCTGCCTCAGTAGCAGCAACTTGCTAGCTGGAGGTGAAGTTTAGGCTGGGGAAAGGAAGAAGCCATGACACTCTAAGAATGGGGGGTTGCCTCTTGAAATTTTCCTCCTGCCGCAAACAGAAACACGTCGAAATCACTAGCCGCCTAAAAATGGCCATGGTTGAAGACCTTCGTTTCTGAGACGCCAAAGGATCGGCTAACATTGGGGCAAGGAAGAACAGATTTTGTCATGCTTTCTGCGCTTCTCTTTAAACCAGCAGATGTCTACACTACGTAGTGGTCGTAAAAAGCAGCCAACCAGCCCCGATGGTAGAGCCTCACCGATCAATGAAGACATCCGATCCAGTGGCCGCAATTCACCCAGCGCCGCCAGCACCTCAAGTAACGACAGCAAAGCTGATTCGATGAAAAAGTCCACCAAGGTAAGCACTACCTTGCCTAAACCAACGGCCGCCGCTTCATTTCACAGGTGGGGAATTGCCGCGCCGACTTAAAACATGGTTGGATGTGGAGGAACAGTCTGAGACACAGACTCCAAAGCAGGTCTTCCCCTTTGGGTGCCGTGTTTCTGGAATAGATAATTTGAGTTTTGTATTCTTATACAGTCGGATCCCCATATCCACTGATCCAGTAACTGCAGTTTTAGTTTCCTGAACGGATCAGCCCCCCAAACACACGCCCTACAGGTGTTATTAGGCCTACTTTAAGCTCTTCAGAGGCCCGGGACAGGGAGGAAATGGCCCCAAATGGCACACCATTACCCATGTTGCTTTTAAAATCCTGCAAAATTTCACTGGAATTATGGGAAATGGAGTGCATTTCCCAGCATTTGCTATTAACAGCAGTTTTACATTATCTGTGGTAGGGCCTGTAACCTATGGATATGTGGATATGTATGCCCCCGCGGATATGGCGGCCTGACTGTATTTACGTTTCCCATTGGGAAACCATTTGTATGTTGCAACCCTTTTTGAGGAAATCTTGCTTTTGCACCTCCTAGTAACTCAAGGAGTGTAAACTGGTCTCTTGGCACCTGCAGGAAGATGTTAAGTGGGCAGATGGGGAAACTCATGTATGTTCCCTTGTCTTTTTTCCCTAATAATCTTCTTATTTATGTTTTCCTTTCTGGCAGAAGATAAAAGAAGAGACGTCTTCCCCTCTCAAGAGTTCCAAGAGACAACGTGAAAAGGCGGCATCTGACACAGAGGAGCCAGACAGAATCAGTGCCAAGAAAACCAAAACGCAGGTGGGTCCCTTTAGTGTGTCTCCACCAACAAGCCCACCTTCCTTCCTTCCTTCCTTCCTTCCTTCCTTCCTTCCTTCCTTCCTTCCTTCCTTCCTTCCTTCCTTCCTTCCTTCCTTCCTTTTGAGGGCAAGGAAAACAGGGAAGGCAGTGGCTGATTGGGGGCCACATCTTTGCTAAGGTAGACGGAAACTTTCCTAGTGCAGAACCAGACTGAATTCTTTTCCTGCTAAGGGGTTGCGACAAGAGACGGTCCTTCAGAAAGAGGAAACACCTCCTGAGCTAAAAGACCCTTTGGGGGAATCTGGCAGGACACTCCTGATGGGCTTTCCCTGCAACGTTTCTCACATCTCCTCATACTGAGGCTGCCTTGATAGAGATCACCTGTCCAGGAGGGAGAAGAAGGGGTTATCCGTCAGCATCCCTAGAGAGCTAATATAATATCTGCAGAAAGCAGTCTATAAGATACAACATGGTATTATATCAGCTGTGCAGGGATGATTTACCTTGCAGTAGATATAATAAGGGACTTTCTGTCTTGGAGTGTCTTTGGCTGGTCTAATTCCCACTAATATTACATTGCATTGCATTGTATTGTATTCTATACTGAGCATCGTCCCAGGCCTGAGACTGTCTCCCTTGCACTGCCCTTGTACCTCATTGCCTCTTTGTCTCCCCCCTTCGCCCCCCGCAGGAGATCAGCCGGCCGAATTCGCCGTCGGAAGGCGAGGGCGAGAGCTCCGACAGCCGCAGCGTGAACGATGAAGGCAGCAGCGACCCGAAGGACATCGACCAGGACAACCGGAGCACCTCTCCCAGCATCCCCAGCCCCCAGGACAACGAGAGCGACTCGGATTCCTCTGCCCAGCAGCAAGTCCTGCAGGCCTCCAATGGTCCCAGCCAAGCCCCGCCGCCTCCGCCGCCTTCCCTGCCGGTCCCGCAGCTGCCGCTGCCGGCCATCTCCGGCGGCGCCTCTTCGGTGCCCCCTCACATCTCGCCATCCATACCTCAGCCCGCCGGGCAGCCACAGGCCCCAGTGCCCCCTCATTCCCACATCCAGCAAGCCCCTTCCTTGCACCCCCAGAGACTGCCGTCGCCCCACCCGCCGCTGCAGCCGCTGACCGCGCCCCAGGGCCAGCCTCCTGTCCCCGCGGCGTCCCAGCCGCCGCCGCACCCGCAGCCGCCTCTCCACGGCCAGATCCAGACCCTTTCTCACAGTCACCAGTCCCAGCCGCTCCTGCCGCATCCGGTCCCCGCCCAGCCCTTCTCCCTGGCCCCGCAGCCGTCCACCTCTCAGTCTCAGGTCCCCTTGCAGCCCTCGGCCGCCCCCCACCCCCATGCAGCCATCCAGGTTCCTTCCGCACAGCCCGCCCTGCAGGCGCCGTCTCCCATGCAGCAGCCGGTGCAGCCGCCCCGAGAGCAGCCCCTGCCCCCCGCCCCCATGTCCATGCCCCACATCAAGCCTCCCCCCACCACCCCGATCCCTCAGCTCCCCACGCCGCCGTCCCACAAGCACCTTTCTGGCCCCTCGCCCTTCTCCATGAACTCCAACCTGCCGCCGCCGCCCGCCCTGAAGCCGCTGAGCTCGCTGTCGACGCATCACCCGCCCTCCGCGCACCCTCCACCTTTGCAGCTGATGCCCCAGAGCCAACCTCTGCAGCCTTTGCCCGCACAGCCTCCGATCCTGACCCAAAGCCAGAGCCTCCCGCCCTCGGCCGGCCACCCTTCTTCCGGTCTCCATCAGGTACCTTCCCAGCCGCCTTTCTCCCAGCACCCGTTTGCGCCGGGGGGCCCGCCGTCCATCACTCCTCCCTCCTGCCCGTCCACCTCCACGCCGCCTTCCGTGCCTGGCGCCCCTGCCCAGACGGCCGTCTCCACCTCGGCCGCCTGCAGCGCAAACGTCCCCGTGGTGACGTCCTGCACCATGCCGCCGATCCAGATCAAAGAAGAAGCGCCGGATGAGGCGGAGGAGCCGGAGAGCCCGCCTCCACCTCCAAGGAGCCCCTCACCGGAACCGACCGTGGTGGACACGCCAAGCCATGCCAGCCAGTCGGCAAGGTAAGGAAGAGGCCGGAGGGGCCTCCCAGACATTTATGAGCGGCCAGTAGTCATTGGTCATTGGTCATTGATCCTGGCCAGCAGGGATGACCTGATGCCATGAACCTTTGTCCAGTTTCTTGGAGGCATTTACCTCCCTAGGGTGGCCAGGTGTGTTTCTTTCCAGGATACTTACCCTCTTCCATTGGTTTGGTGAGGAAACCGTCTGAAGTTCCCCAGTGTGGGCAAGAGTGACTTCTCTTGAGAACATCTTTCCCCCTTAACATGGCCTTCGGCAACCCAAGTGCTTTCCATCCCAGAGATCCTGCTGATCCCGGTCCAGCCGGTTTTAGGAGTTGGGTGGGGCGGATGGGAGTCCAGGACATCTAGAGGGCAGCAACTTTATGGCAAGTTTCTAAGATGGGAGAGGGAGGGGCTGTAGCTCAGCGGTAGAGCAAAGTGCCTGGAAAGCAGAGGGCTGCCAGTTCAGCCCCCAGCCTCTACCCAGAAGTAGGGAATGGCAAACCACTTCTGTATCCCTACCAAGAAACCTGCACAGAGATGCCTGTCGAATGTGAGAGTAGCTATAGCTCAGTGACAGAACACGCTGGCTGGGAAGTGGAGGGTTGCCAGTTAGATCCCATAGCCTCTCCCCAGAAATAGGCAAACAAACCACTTCAGTGTCTGTGCCAAGAAAACGACAGAGAAGCGTTTATGGGGGTGTCCCTGCGGTCAGCCAGGACTCGGCCACAACTCTGTGCTGCTGCCGAAGAACAAGAAGGTGAGAGAGTTGTCACAAAATATATTCCCTGCCCAGTCAGTGTTTATTCAAAATATAGTTCCCAGGTCTAAATGGCTGTACTCATGAGGACTAGCACCTTGTCTTTCTGCCTCATTCCTCATATTTGGAAGGAGGCCTTTCCAGGGTTCTGCCTTGCATCCAGAACCCACCAGGATTTCCGTTTTAATCTTTACCCAGAACCGACTCTGATTTATCCTTAACGCTTATTTCTCTATCACGGTTGAAGCCTCATGACTTTACGCTCCCGCTTCCCGGACGTTCACCGCCTTCCCTGTCCGTTTCTCCGGCTTTCAGGTTTTACAAGCACCTGGACCGCGGCTACAACTCTTGCGCCAGGACGGATCTGTACTTCATGCCGCTGGCGGGTTCCAAACTGGCCAAGAAGCGAGAAGAAGCGGTTGAGAAGGCCAAGAGGGAAGCTGAGCAGAAGGCGAGAGAAGAGAGGGAACGGGAAAAGGAGAAGGAGAAGGAGAGGGAGCGAGAGCGCGAACGTGAGAGGGAAGCAGAAAGAGCGGCGGTAGGTGGTCTGTCGGTTAAGCAAAGGAGGGGGGTCCAGGTGGGCTCTCAAGTCCCTGGGGATTCTGGTGCCACCTGTGTATTCGAATGATTTGAATGTGTAGATTATATGTGTCTTGTGCTTAAAATACGAGATTAAAACGGGATGCATCAGCTTCCTAGTGGGCCCCCTGGTTCTACAGCAGTGTTGTGCAACAGAGAACAAGATTTCTCTCAATCCACCTTTTCCAGTTTGGTCTATTGGTTAAGGAGCCAGACGCTTATCTGGGAATACCAGGTTTGATTCTGCACTCTCTCATGAAGCCAGGTGGGTGACCTAGGGCTAGTCACAGCTCTCCTGTCACAGCCCCACCCGCCTCACAGGGTGTTCTGTTGTGGGCAGAAGAACAGAAGCTTTGTCAGCTGCTTTGAGTCCCCTTAAATGGATGAGAAAAGTGGGGTAGAAAAGCCAATTCTCCTTCCTCTTCTTTGGGAAACTAACTCATAAAATCCACTCATTGCTTCATTCCCCCTGTTCTCCCATGTGTTCTTCACAGGGGTCCACCTGAGGCATGGTGCCTTTGGGAGAACGCATTGTTTCCTCCAGGGCAAGCCATGCCAGGTTGAGAGTGTCCGACCATTGCAAGCAGTGGAAGGTATTTGAGGCAGAGTTTGGAGCCTACACAGAATTCTCCTCTCTTTTCTCCCCTTTCTTGTACAGCAGAAGGCCACAAGCTCCTCCCACGAAGGGCGTCTTGGAGAATCCCAGCTGACGGGGCCAACACACATGAGGCCGTCGTTTGAACCACCTCCCACCACCATTGCTGCCGTCCCGCCGTACATCGGGCCGGACACGCCAGCGCTACGGACTCTCAGCGAGTACGCGCGTCCTCACGTCATGTCCCCCACAAACCGCAACCACCCTTTCTTTGTCCCTCTTAACCCCACCGACCCGCTTTTGGCCTATCACATGCCAGGCCTTTATAACGTGGACCCTACCATCCGGGAGCGGGAACTGCGGGAGCGGGAGATCCGGGAGCGGGAGATCCGGGAGCGGGAACTGCGCGAGAGGATGAAGCCGGGCTTCGAGGTGAAACCGCCGGAACTCGACGCGCTGCACCCTGCAACCAATCCCATGGAGCACTTTGCCCGCCACGGCGCCCTCACCATCCCCCCCACGGCAGGCCCGCACCCTTTCGCTTCCTTCCACCCGGGGTTGAACCCCCTGGAGCGGGAGAGACTTGCTCTGGCAGGCCCCCAGCTACGGCCTGAGATGAGCTATCCAGACAGACTAGCCGCCGAGAGGATACACGCCGAGCGTATGGCCTCGCTCACCAACGACCCCTTGGCGAGGCTCCAGATGTTCAACGTGACGCCGCACCATCATCAGCATTCTCACATACACTCGCATCTACACCTCCATCAGCAGGACCCGCTTCATCAAGGTGAGCGGCGCCCGTTGATGACGTCGCATTCCCGTTTCCAAATCTCCGTGGCAGAAGGGAAGCGGCGAGACGAGCCCTTCTTTTTTTTTTGCCCCTTCTGCTAAGGATGGTGGTTCTGTCTACATGCAACAAATAGATTCGAATTTATTGGATTCGAATCTGTTTCTGTTGCATTCAGGTTCTAAACATTTGAATTTTGACGTTCGATTCGACTTGAATTTGAATCCAAAAAAAAAAACACATTTGTGCCCATGCCTACAAGGGAGTGCCTTTTGCTTTGTACATCTTCTGATGGAACAGGGTTAGTGCAACCCTTGGAAGAATTCTCTGTGCTTAGGCCTGAGAGGGCGTGTTTTCTGATGGCCCCTAGAATCCATCCTAAGTTCAGTCAAGGCTCCGAGCTTGCTCAAAAGGTTGAAAAGTTTCTGGGGCGTTGCAAGGATTCTGCATGGGTGTGCATTCATGTTGACTTTTGTTGGAGCTTTGTCTGTTAGGGATCAAAGACATCACAAATCCTTCCCCCCTGCCCCCAAGTGAGCACAAAAGCCAACTGCAAACCAGCACCGTAAGAGCATAAGAGGAGCCCTGCTGGATTGGGCCATAGCCCATGTAGTGGCCCACCAATTGCTTCTGGGCATTTCAAGCAGAAGACAAGGGAAAAACCTTCAGCTGCTCTCAACTCCCTGCATGTTGTCTGTAGAGGCATCCTGTCTGTCTCTCCAACCTGGAAAAAGTACCTAGGCATCCATTATAGGTAAGAACCTAAGAGGAGCCCTGCTGGATCAAGCCAGAGCCCATCTAGTCCAGCATCCTGTCTCACATAGTGGCCCGCCAATTTAGAGGGATCCTGCCCGTCTCTCCAACCTGGAGGTGATACTAGGAAGGATGCCCAGGTAGCCATTGATACACCTGACCTCCATGAACTAAGAGGAACCTTGCTGGATGAGGCCACAGCCCATCTAGTCCAGCATCCCGTCTCACACAGTGGCCCACCAGTTGCTTCTGGGCAACTCAAGCAGAAGATGAAGGCAAAACCTTCACCTGTTCTCCACTCCCTGCAAATGGCCTTGAGAGCCATCCTGCCTGCCTCCCCCGCCTGGAGGCAATAGCCAGGCATTCATTCTAGTAGCTATTAATGTACCTGCTTTCCACAGTCACAACCTTTGGTCCCACAGATGGAGCTCAGTTGGCTTGGAAGCAGGACAACGCCTTCTCGGTTCATTCTCTCAGGCTCTCAGGAGTTAAGAGTGGATCCTTCCAGGTAGCTTTTGAAATTCTCTTGGGACAAACTAAATGCTTCCTAGATCAGAAGCTTCCATGAAGGTTCTCCAGTATATATAGGGTCACCATCAGAAGAGAAACCCCTAGTCTGGGACAGGTGAGAATGTACTAAAAATCTTTCATCTGGGCAGAAATATCAGCTTGAAACCAGTAGCTCTAGTAGCAAACATTTTGACATATGCATGCATCGTTATCAGCGCTATCAAGTATTAACACTATACCAGTGAGTGAGCCGGTTTGGTCTGGTGGTTAGGGAGCCAAACTCTTACCTGGGGATACTGGGTTCGATTCTGCCCTCCTACACAAAACCAGCTGGGTGACCTTGGGCTAGTCACAGCTCTCTTTCTGAGCTCTCACAGCCCCACCTACCTCACAGGGTGTAGGGAGAAGAACGGAAGGTTTGTGAGCCGCTTTGAGTTCCCTTAAAGAGGTGAGAAAAGCAGGGTAGAAAAAACAGCTCTCCTTCTCCTTTTATAGCCACCAAATTCACACTGCTGAAACCAGTGCATAAGCAATGTATATTGTCTAATTTGGGGTGGACAGAATCTCCATATGCCTTGGGAAAAGGGTTTTGCAGCTAACAACAGGGGCTGAGAAAGGTCACTTTGCTACTTTCCTGGCCCTGGTCCTGAGAGGCACTCTCTACGTGCCCCCATGCTCTTCTCTGCCCTCGTCTGTGTGGATTGTGCGTGAGTCCACACGGAAAGATGTGTACATCCTTGGGAGACGTGCCAAGTGGCAGAGTTTTTTCTAGGCTTTTCTCCTCCCTGACGCCAGTGGAGTTAATTGAGGTCCTGCAAAGGATCAGGGAGAGGGACCCAAGTGCGGTGCATACAGCAGGACAGAACGTACCGTCCATTGATTGTGTCAAATTGCAGATGTCCTTTTCTTGTCGGCCGGCGTGGGGCATGAAGTGAATTCTGCTTTTAAAAATGGAGAGAGGATCCTTTGTGCTCTGAGCTAAGGAATCAGAGAAGCTCTCTTAGGGGGAAACTTCTCGGGAGTGCCTCTGGCTGGCTGAAGTTGACGCGACTCTCCGTGGGGAAGGAAGATGGTCAGAGAATCCTCTCAGTGGCAATATTATAATCAGCAGGGTGTTGTGGATGGAGAGGGTAATACACCTGGTTGCACCGCCATGCAGTCCTCAAGGAAACTGCATTTTTTCACTCAGCAGGCTGATCCTGGCACAAAATAGATTGGGTGGGCTGTGAAGGTTCAGGGGAGACCTCATTAACCTGTAAGGGTTGGTGCATGCAAATAGGACCGCCATTCTAGGCACTCAGCTCTAGATTCTACCCGCTGTGCTGGCTGGAGGTGTAGTCTAGAACGTTCTGAGTGGCGCAAGCTCGGAGGCACTGGGACTCCAGGGTGTCAAGGTGTGTCTTTCCTGGTCACCTTTTATCCGGATCTCTTTTAATTGGCGACTCTGGAGTTCAAAACAAGAGATGCTCTGTCTTTACTCTGTGTCTCAAGCGAAAGGGCGCAGATGTGCAACTTGAAGGCGCCTGTAACCTTTTTCTCAGTGGCTTTGTCCCCAGTCCTTGGTTTTGAGGGATGCCTGTTGTTAGTTGCGCGTGTGTCTGCATGCAGAAAAGGACTTCAGATAGTCGACCTCAGACAGCCCAGACCCCGTGCTGGGAACTGGAAGAGACGTACAGTATGGTACGATTGGGGCTCCTTTTAACCTTTCGTCTCTCCACCTTTCATCTGCAGGCTCAGCAGGACCTGTTCACCCTCTTGTGGACCCCTTAGCAGCCGGGCCCCATTTGGCACGCTTCCCCTACCCTCCTGGTACCATTCCGAACCCGTTGTTAGGGCAACCGCCTCACGAGCATGAAATGCTACGGCACCCCGTCTTCGGTGAGTCCGCCCCGGTAGCTCATGGCCAGTTTCCCACCCATCCTCCCTGTAAGGTTGCCAAACTTCACCTTTCTGAAGTCCAGCAGTCCTCTTGGCCAGAGCTGATGGGAACTGGCCCTTCAACAGCATATTTCTTACGTTGCGTTGGGTTTAGAAAGGGTGATGTGGACCGGGGTATCCAGTATGTGGTTCTGGTGTGCTAGGGCAGTGGTTCTCAACCTTCCTAATGCTGCGACCCCTTAATGGAGTTCCTGATGTTGTGGAGACCCCCAACCATGGGGGCGGAGCAGTTGAGAGGTGGGAGGGAAGGGCGGTGGGAGACCCGTCGCGACCCCTCTGAAAGGGTAGTTTGACCCCCAAAGGGGTCCCGACCCCCAGGTTGAGAACCACTGTGCTAGGGCATGCCATTGAAA
Source organism: Aspidoscelis tigris stejnegeri (assembly GCA_023333525.1). Lineage (NCBI taxonomy): Eukaryota > Metazoa > Chordata > Lepidosauria > Squamata > Teiidae > Aspidoscelis > Aspidoscelis tigris. Next base: position 4,690,994 of record JALMGA010000021.1, read on the forward strand.
ATCAGCTCCCGGTAGTTCCAGATCACGGGGTGATGCCATCTGTGTGCCTCCCGCGATCTAGAGTGAGGCCCTTGGTCTGGTTGTAGACCCAGTTCAGCGGGTCCTCAGGAGATCAAGATTAAGAGCCTCTTAATCTGGATTTGGCTCCATTTTGTGCAGACAGAGCCGAACTATGCGGCGTGGCCTCCTTGATGGGCATTAATATGGAGGTGGGAAGCCCGTGATCTGCCCCCAGATGGGAAGGCCTTCCTGCTTGCCTTGAGACCGATGCTCCACCCATGTCAACCCCATAAGCCCCTTTTTGGAGGCTGGGCTTGGGGAGAGCTGTGACGCCTGTCTCTCTCGCCCCCAGGTACCCCATACCCACGTGACCTTCCTGGTGCCATTCCTCCCCCCATGTCTGCAGCCCACCAGTTACAGGCCATGCACGCTCAGTCCGCGGAGCTTCAGCGACTCGCCATGGAACAGCAGTGGTTGCATGGGCACCCCCACATGCACGGGGGCCACCTTCCTAGTCAAGAAGACTATTACAGGTAAGGGGAGGCCGCCTTCGGCCAGGAGGGACGGTTTGTGAGGCCTAGGACTTTGCAAGCCCAGCCCTGCCACCGTCGTGCTCTGTGTCCTCTGGGCATCCTTTGTTGGCAATCTAATGGTGGTTTCTTTCCTCCTCTTCCTCCCACGCACGTTCAGGCTGAATCCAGACCACCCCTGTTCCTGCTTTGCAACACACAACACACACACACACACACACACAAGCCCTCTGTGGGATGTTTAGATGGATTCCCAACTCCAGAAGCTATTAAAACTCCTTTTTTTTATCTCCCTCCTCTTTTTAGCCGACTGAAGAAAGAAGGTGACAAGCAGTTGTAAAAAAAAAAAAATATTTATTTGTAATTGCTGGTTACAGAAGATCCCAGTCCGTGGGAAGAAATGGAATGTGTTTTATCCGCACACAGGAGAGACTGCAGAAAAGAGAGAGAGAAAGAGAAATTTATCTTCCAAAGATAAATTCTCTTTTTACAGCGGGAAGAAGAACAAAGCAAAGAAGCCCAACGGCAAAGACTTTTACTCAGCATATATATATATTATAGTATCTATTTGTAGCAAAGATTTTTCAAGACCAGTTTGAAAGCCTCCTTGCATGAGATATAAAAAAACCTGTAAAGAACCCTACTGGGGGGAAAAAAACCCACACCACACAAGACTGGATGAAGTATTCAGATAATTTCTTTGGGCAAACGCGGGGGAGAAATTGTTTGATTTTGGGGTTTGTTTTTTATTTTTTCATTTTGAGTAGGTGCTAGAATCAGGTTCACAACTTAATGCAAGCCACTGTGCATAAAAAAATACACTCAGTTTATAAATATTATATATATATATACTTTAAAAAATAAAAACAGGAGTTGCAAGTAGGTGGCATAACAACCTCTGAAAATCCAAGTGCTATAACAAGAATTTTAAAAGAAAATCTACTTTTATTTTAATACATTCTAGGAAGACTTCATAATTTTAAAGAGAGCTTTGCAGCATGGCTTTTTAAGTCTGTAAATATTTTTTTTTTCGGGTTAGGGGCTAAAAAAAAAATTATTATTGTTATTATAATCTCCAGAAACTCCTGATTTTTTCTCTCTGGTATTTTTTTCTCTCCCTCCTTTCAGTAACATCACAAAATTGTTACTTCTTACCTGGTGTTGACAAGAATACAGAGTTGATTTTTTAATATAAGAGGAATATATATAATTATCCCTTTAATTAAAGGGAAGCGGATGGGGAGCGGGGTCAGCGATTTCAAAACGGACAAGAACTTGACTTTACAGTTTGGTAGCAAACATAAGCATTAAAAGGAGTTGCAGGGATAATGTTAAAAAATGAATTTTCTTTTGAGCGTGCGTATGTGTGTGATTAATTTAATTCCTTTGTCCTACGAACATCATAATCTTTTTCTATTCCACTGTTGGGTTTGTTATAATTCTGTTACTGAGCAGGGAAATAACAGTGGCACGTTCCTGCGTACAGTTTTTGATGGGTTTGGAAAGCAAAAGTTGATTACGGTGATGTAGTCCTGATATTATGCACCCAAACAGGAGCCGATTTGAATTCTCCCTTTCCAGCAGAACCGAGAATCCACTGATTTCGAAACGGGTAATAATAAAATTTGCTTGGCCGCACACCTTACAGGCTACCCCACGAAGGGAAGATTTACCGTGGATTCTTCAGTACCAAGATACGCGTTGTGTCTGTCTAGTGTGCACATGGGAATAGATCCCAGGTCATAGAGAGAGCAAGCACCCCTTAGGTCCTCTTCAGCTGATCTCCTGCGTTTTCAATTTCGTTGGGAATTTTGAAAACAGCAACCAAATCACGTTGGCAGACGTTTGGTTGCCTGACAATAGGTAAGTACAGAAACAGGTATCCGGTCTTATTTCAAGGACTCGGTTGACATGGCAGCAAAATTGCTTGCTTTCCCCGGAATCCTTATACTGAAGACCAAGGCTGAGTCAGGAGTTTAACCCTGCTTGTCAGAACAAGATGAAGCAAGCGAAGAAGGAGTGTACCTTTCATCTATTGGCCATTGCCCGTTTTCAGGAAAAAAAACACAGCACACCATGTAGGAATCCTGTTTTTGTGGCGGATACAGATGGAAGCCAGGGATCTACAAGATTATGTAATTATGAAAGTCGCCATTTTTGTTTTGTTTTTAAATCGTCTTAGCTGCATTTGTTTAGCATGTTCTGGAGGTCAGTTGTCTTTTGCTGAGAATCCTAACCGTGGCGTTCCCTTCCTTCTCACTTCAAGGTCTCCGTTGAGTCGTGCTGGATTACTCTGTAGCCAAAGTGTCCCTAAAAATTGCATAAGATTTCAAACCAAGTTGCCACATTTTTTCCCACTGCCTACTTTGAGGACACAAAGTCTCGCTGATTTCCCGATTCCGGCTCCTGTTTCCGAAGCAGCCTTTGTTCCTTTCAGATCGTTTTAGGGTTAGCCTTCTGCCCTCTCTTCGCCTTTCTTTCGGGTGAAGAGGGTGGATATTGCTAGCCGCTACATCTGTGTCCCACTTAACACAGATTTCTGCACTAGTGATATGTTTTGAATGGGTGTCCGTGCCTCCTTTCTTTAGCCCACTCTCTGTAACTGGAGGGGAGGGGAAAATACCTCACTGAATACTGAAAAAAACTCAAATTGCTAAGAGTCCCACCCACCCAAGTGCCCCAGATTTTCTATTTAAATGCTGCCCTCTAGAATCGAATATGCTTTAAAGCAATAGCCTGCTTGATCTACCAGGGCACCACTGAGTCAGCCATTTTGTTGTGTGTGTGTGTTTTTAATGTTTACCTGGAGCCAAGGCATCCAAACAGTCATGTCAGCTTGGGCAATGGTGGCAGGCAGTGCTCTCCTTGTGGTCTCCCATCCACCTGCCAATCTAAAGGAGAACCGCCCAGCAGGGATGCCCTAGGCAAACAGTATCAATGTTTTATATTTTCCTGTCTGTTCTCTGGATGCTCAGAAGCTCTAGGTTCGTTTCTAATGTTTAGATTCATATTAAAAATCATTCCACCATGGTGGTACAGCCCAGAAACTGTTATTCTTGGGTTTAATTATTAACTGCAGCGTTTCTTGCTCTGACCCTCGGAAGGTCACTACACCCCTTTATAGTTCAATATTATTATTATTTTCTTTGATTTCCCCCACTCCTTTATGTGTGCTTTTTTTTTTTTACTTTTACAAAATCAAACCTCTTGTTCTGTGTCGTCATGGTTTGAGCTAGTTTCACTGCACCAATTAAAAGACTAAAAACAAAACACCCAGAATAAGATATTCTGACAGCTACGTTTATATATATCTTGAGGCTTCGTGTATATATGAGTAGTTTGCCATGGGATAACACAGTGTAAAACAGAGTAGAAAACCCAGAAATCGTGACTTCTGTGTTCTCTCCATTTAAGTATTTTGTAATTTTTTTGAAATATTTGTGGACATAAATAAAAACCAAGCTACACTATGATAGTTGGATTTTGTTTAAACGCGAGTGTGTGGATGAGTGAATGAATGAATGAATGAATGAAAGCAATTGGGTGGGCACCGTTTTTTGACACAATTGCGGGAGCCGTTTGTGAAGTTTACTATCACCTTTATTATTCATTTTATTTATTATTTACATTTCTATCCTTCCCCATACCCGAAGGTCTCTGGGCAGGTAGCAACCTTAAAAAACAACAGATTAAAAACAGAATATACATTAAAATGTACATTTGCAATATACCATACAGTTTGTGAAGTACACACACACACATGTGCACCCTCTGGGGAAATGATTATGCAGTTTCAAAGTGCTTGGCATGAAATTTGGGTGGTGTGTTCGATTCACTACAGTTCAAAGTAGGGATGTGCATGATATAGCATTTGAAATTCCTACAAATGCGGACGTTTGGCTTCAACTCCAATGGCACACTGACATTCAAATTTGAATAGAGTGTTTTGATACATTCCAATGAAACTTTGTGGTAGATCCATATGGGTTTTTTATGTTATTTGTATGGCATGCATTTGGGACTTGTATCCAACATTCCTATCAAATTTGCATGAAACATTTATATCCAGTTCAAATCCCACCACATTCAACGGGATTTATTCAAACAAATTTAATTTTCTTGCATTCAGTTCAATACGAATCGGATGCAAAAGAAGATAAATCCTTCTGCACATCCATTGTCCACAATGCATGCCTGTAGTAGGATGGGCTGGAATGGCTCGCCTGACTCTTTTCCAGCAGGACCTTTGGACTCTCAGGCCGAGCGATGGAGCCATTTTAGACCCCAAAATCTTCTCGCCCAAAGCGCCTCCAGTCTGGCCAGTGGCCAAGCAAGCAGAGCCGTTTAAGACCTCGTCCACACCTAAGTTTTAATCCAGTTTGGGAGTGAGCACACATCAGCAAAGAAGCCAATTTTCTGAGGGAGAAAATTGACCCTCGGTCGGGTTAGATAAAGCGGAAAGGAAGCGGGCTGAGCCGTTTTGCCGGTGTGTTCTCTTGACTCTGAAAGCAGACTGAGGCCGGATTAAAACTTAGGTGTGAACACAGCCTTAAGACTCAGGGGGCTGAAGGGCCTTTAGCCTCCCCAGTGGGCTTCAACTCTTGTGTTGAAGCAGCCATTGAGGGCCCCCCGGAAGGACCGCCATCTTGGCGCCTCAGCGGCTGCCTTCAGTCAGAGCCGCCATCTTGGCCTGAGGCTGAGGGGAGGTACGGCCTGAAATACACACCTGAGGGGCAGGTTAAGGATAGGGAAGCCTGGCGCTCGAAATGGGCATGGGTCTGGGCATAGGCCACTATTTTGGGAACTTATTTGAGGGAGCTGTGGCTTTAAAAACCCTGGCTCCTTGGTTTTGTGCCCCCCACAGGTGTGCCGTGTTTAATCAGCAGCAGCTGAGCCGCTTGCCTTCGTCACCTCAGAGGCAGTCGGCTGCTGTTTGGTGGTCTTTCCCCACCATGTCTTTTAAAAAGCTTTTATTCTCAGGGGAAAGCGCTTCCCTTTCCCTGTGGTGGCTCTATACAAGAGCCTCAGAGAAGTCTCATTTCTGCCCCTTGGCTTATGGTCATGAAGAGAAGTGGCCGAGCAGCAGCAGCGGCAGCCATTTTGGTGGCCACACAGGTCAGTTCGACCGGGAGGCCAGCAGGACAACGAAAACCGGTGGTGGAGTGGACTGGCCGGGCCTCAGGCCTCTGGGTCGAAGTCCATGCACTGCTATATTCGGCTGGCTGGGCGATTAAGGGCCTCTCCTGCCATTTCTTGTTTGGCCCTACCTTGCAGGGTGGTTGTGAGGGGAAAACACGGAGAAGGACCCTCACAGAGGCGCCTCCTTGACCCTCCTGAAGGCCTCCGGGCCCCTTTGGGAAGAGACATGGCTGAACCTGCTGGAACTTTGGGCTCAGGTAAGAATAGCCATTATAATGTTTGTTTGTGTGTTCGTTTATGGCTGTACAGTATAATATTTGTAGATGGCATTCTCTGCTTGGCGATTTTTTTGCCTTCTTCCCTTCCGGTGTTCTATCGCATTGACCAGGGAACATGGCCGCCGCGTAGCTGCTTGCTTGCTTCTCCGTCTTCTGCTTTCCTGGTTTCTCTCTCGGGCTATTTTGTAAGCGAATCAGGGCCCTGTTTGCACTTGTCATTATTCTGGAATATAGCTCGGAACAGGACCCTGCTGTCCACAGGACAGAGCGGGCCCTAAGTGCGGGCAAGAGACCCCAACCCTGGGATATATTCCAGAATACGGCCAACTGCAAAGAGGCCCCAGGGGAAGCTGCTGTTTGCATAATAACTGATCGAGAGCAATTTGGTGCACAGAAAATGTTTTTGTTCACCCCATTAAAATGTCACCTTTAAAAAAGGTGCATCATCGTTTCATTACTTCCATCTTCCTGTCCTGCAGCATTCTTGGCTTTGGCCACAAGGCGGCAGTGTTGGCTAAAGAAAGATCATAGTACAGTGGTACCTTGACATACGAGTTTAATTTGTTCCGTAACCTTGCTCTTATGTCAAATCGCTCGTATCTCAAAGCAATTTCCCCATTAATCCATTCCAGCTCCCAAAACACCACCTCAGTTGTTTTTGTTATGTACTGTACTGTATTTACATACTCGTATCTCAAATCTTGCTCTCATCTCAAAGCAAAATATCACTCGCTCGGCGGCTTGTATCTCAAAACACTTGTACGTCAGGGCACTTGTATGTCGAGGTACCACTGTATTAGGAACTGCACAAAAGAAGCTTCAGTTTTGTTTCCAAATGCCTAATTCCTTATCTGAAACCATAAGAATATTAAGAAACTGGGTAGACAAGGGGAGCCAAGCTGGCTAGGAAGCAATAGAGTGCTGCATGCTCAGATCTGACCTTAAGTCCCCTTTGCTCTTTTTCTCTCTGGATAGTTGCTGGCTTGTTTGATAAATATATTTTAAATGTTTTGTGTGAGCAGGACTTTGACACTTTTCTGTTTGCCCTGGCAAGATACAGCGTTGAATTGCTGCTCCTGTTGCTGCCAGGACTTTAGCTCTGGTGAAATAGTCCTGTCAGATTTTGAATTGACTCAGAATTGTCAAAAAGATCAGAGCTGGTCATTGCAACTGAGTCGGGCCCCAAATCAACCTAGGATCATGCAGTGTGTGCAGAGTTTTGCTTATCTGTGGAGCTCCTGCCATTGGTTATACAGCTCCAAGAGCCCACTGCATTTGTCTCTGGATTTTTTAATCTCCTGCTGCCCTTCAAAATCAACAAAGCAAACTTTTGGCCAACTAATTTTCACAAGCAAAATCTTAAAATTGGAGTGTGCTGTTGGGTTGCAGCACCCAGCAGCTGGCGAGGGAGGGAGGGAGGGACTTTTGAGTCCAGCAACATCTGCAGAGCTACAAGATTTGGGCCCCTCACTTACTGTTTTTACACTCCTTATTGTATTACCCGCATTTCCATCTCCAACCACTAGGTGGCAGTAAACAAATGGTTTTGTGACTATATAGCTATAGGCCGTTTGCATATATAGTGCACGTGTTATATGAATGCATTTTGTGAATGCACGCACATGCGCGCACACACTTTGTTTTCCAGACAGTGCTTGGTAGGGCATGTGTCTAAAAACTTTCACTAATGTCATTTGGCTTCAGAGCTGCTGATGGCTTGCCTTGGTAAACCTCGCTTTCCCCCTGTGTGGTGCCATGAACCCACATTGGTGACTGATGCCCTTTCTACACTGTGCCGTGTTCAGGGATATATCCTGGAATAAGGGTCTCCTGTATAAACCTGCCTGCACACTGTGTCTCAGTGAGAGGGCCTTCTTGGAATTCCTTCCCTTGCAGATGTGTGAGGCACAGGAACATGCAAGAGGGCCTTTTCTGTGGTGGCCCCTAGATTCTGAAACAACCCCCCCCCCTTGAGGTTCGCCAGGCGCCTATGCTGTATAGTTTTCTGTGATTGGTGAAAACGTGCCTTTTAAATAGCTTCCTCAGGTTGCTGCCATGCATTGGGTGGAAAGGGGTTACATTTTTTTTAGTTATGTTTTAATATTTGATATGTTTTATTCTTATTGTAACTTGCCCAGGAACCATTTGGTGAAGGTGTGGATGGATGGATGGATGGATGGATGGATGGATGGATGGATGGATGGATGGATGGATGGATGGATGGATGGATGGATGGATGGATGGATGGATGGATAGATAGATAGATAGATAGATAGATAGATAGATGATAGATATGGGGTCTACAACCAGTATTGGAGGCATTCCAGGAAATGGGTCTGCCCAGAAGATGGCCAGGCGGGAACCTGTGAAAGCTGAGCACTTTATACAGCCTTCAGGGGCTCTTTGTAGGCATGCAGTGGAATGATCCATCCGAATGCAGTTGACCCTGTTCCAGAGTGTGCAGGGCTGCTTGTTCCAGGGCAGGATTGTGGAATGGCGGGGGAGTGCAGAAAGGGCCTCAGCTTCTTTGTCTATCACCACCCCAAGCCACAGTGACTTGCATAACATGGGTTTGCACCACGTTGTGAAATGCGGAGTCGTGAGCGAGCGCCAAGTCTGCGGGAAAACAGATTCTCCTTTGCTCCCGACAGAGTGCCTTTGGCATCTGCTCTGTCTTTCCACTTTGAGCCTGTGTTTCTGTGAGTTCCCAGCTCAGTCTGTTGGGTGTTTCTGAATCAAAGGTTCTGGCGGAAACCACAGGTCTGTTATTTCCACTTGCAAGAACTGAGAGAGAGCCCTGGAGACTGCAGACACTGATAAGGGGCTTGTTAACTGGAAGGAATATGTGCACTTCTCAGCAGAATGTTCCATGGTCTCCAGTTGCCTCTGTCTAAGCCTGCAACCCTTTAAGGCTTGGTCATCCTCCCCCAAAAATGGCTGAGTTCATTTGTATTGTCCTGGATGGGTCGCCATAAACATGTATCCCCCATCACTTATGGCCTTCCTCACTTTAAAGGTGGGTAGTTCTGGTTGATGCCTCTGCTTTCCCTTGCATGGCAAAAAATATATGTCAATATATTTTATGCAAGAAAAAAAATTGTTCCCTTTCAGTTTTATAGAATCATAGAATCATAGAATCATAGAATGGTAGAGTTGGAGGGGACCTCCTGGGTCATCGAGTCCAACCCCCTGCTCAAGGCAGGATCTCCTAAACCATCTCAGACAGATGGCCGTCCAGTCTCTGCTTGAAGACCTCCAACGAAGGGGAACCAACCACCTCCCGTGGCAGCCTGTTCCACTGGTTGATCACTCTTACTGTTAGAAATTTTTTCCTAACATCTAAACTAAATCTTTTCCCCTGCAGTTTCACCCCATTGTTTCTAGTCCTTCCTTGAGAGAGTGAGAACAGGGCTGATCCCTCTGCCTTGTGACAACCCTTGAGGTATTTGTAGACAGCTATCATGTCTCCTCTCAGTCTTCTTTTTGTTAGACTAAACATTCCTAGTTCCTTAAGCCGTTCCTCATAGGACATGGTTTGCAGACCGTTCACCATCTTGGTAGCTCTCCTTTGAACCTGCTCCAGCTTGTCAGTGTCTTTTTTAAACTGGGGTGACCAGAACTGGACACAGTACTCCAGATGAGGTCTGACCAAGGTAGAGTAGAGGGGAATAATAACTTCACGTGATCTGGACTCTATGCTTCTCCTAATACACCCCAGGATTGCGTTTGCCTTTTTTGCAGCTGCCTCGCACTGTTGACTCATGTTCAGTTGATCATCTACCAGGACACCCAAGTCTTTTTCACATGTGCTGCTGCTCAGCCGAATTCCTCCCATTGTATATGTACTTTTTTCATTTTTCTTGCCCAGGTGCAGAACCTTGCATTTTTCTTTGTTAAATACCATTTTATTAGTTGCAGCCCATTGTTCGAGTTTCTCTAAATCTTTTTGAATCCTCTCTCTCTCTTCTCTGGTGTTTGCAATCCCCCCTAGCTTTGTGTCATCAGCAAATTTGATCAGTTTCCCTTCAACTCCCTCGTCCAGATCATTTATAAAAACATTAAACAAAACTGGGCCCAGGACAGAACCTTGTGGTACTCCACTTGACACTTCCTTCCATTTGGATGTGCAGCCATTTAAAGCCACTCTTTGAGTACGATTACTAAGCCAGTTTTGAACCCACCTTATAGTTGCCTTGTCAAACCCATATTTGATCAATTTTTCAATGAGGATCGCATGAGATACTTTGTCAAATGCTTTGCTGAAATCAAGAAATACTATGTCTACTGCATTTCCTTGATCAACCCATTCAGTGATTTTGTCATAAAATGAAATCAAGTTAGTCTGACACGACTTGTTTGATACAAACCCATGTTGACTACTGTTAATTATTGAATTCCTATCCAAATGCTGACATATGTGTTGTTTAATAATTTGTTCGAGAATCTTTCCTGGTATTGAAGTCAGGCTAACAGGCCTGTAGTTCCCTGGGTCTACCTTCTTCCCTTTTTTGAAGATAGGAACAACGTTTGCCCTTCTCCAATCGTCTGGGACTTCTCCTGTTCTCCATGACTTCTCAAAGATTACAGCAAGTGGTTCAGCAATTACCTCTGCTAATTCCTTCAGTACCCTAGGATGTAATCCATCTGGACCCGGGGACTTAAATTCGTTTAAGTTAGCTAAGCGTTCCCTTACTCTCTCAGTGTTGATTTTGTGTCTTGATTCTCCTAGTCCTTCATCAGTACAGTGAAGGACTGTTGCATGTACATTATCCCTCTTGGAAAAAACAGATGCAAAATAGGAGTTCAGAATCTCTGCCTTCTCAAGATCACTATCTACCTTCTTTCTCCCTTTGACCAGTCTCCGAGGGCTGGGTTCCTTTCGGTCAGCTCTTTTGGAATCTGCCTCCACCTCTGGGCTGTGGTGACACTTAAGGTTTAATCCAGCTTCAGTCCGCTTTCAGAGAGGATACATCAGCAAAGTGACAAAGGCTGTGGTCACAGTTAAGGTTTAATCCAGCTTCAGTCCGCTTTCAGAGAGAGAGAATAAATACTGTTTTCTTTCAGTGTTAAACATTGCAGAAAAAAAATCACCTTTTGGATAGATAACGCGGAAAGAAAATTACTGGTTGCTTCGCTAATGTGTTCTCTCGCTCTGAAGGTGGACCGAAGCTGGATTAAACCTTGTGGCTGCATCCTCTCTTCCTTTTCTGCCCCAAACAGCAGGCATTAACCTTGCTTCTTCCCTGCTATCATGTTGAATGGATAACCCTCCTATTCCCCCCTTTGAGCAGTAGGGGGTAGTCTAGCCACATGCCTGCCTCAGGCTGCTCAATAAATACAGAGGGCAAGTCTGGTATTGCAACTTGCTCCTTTTGCAATTTCTTTGCTCACAGAGCCTGTTGCCAGAAGTGGTACCAGGATCAGAAACAGGTAGCAGTGACGACAGGTGAGACGCAACACCGTGGCTGTAACACCATGCAAAGGTTCATGAGAATCTATTCCCCTGCCCTCGTCAGCTAACCTGGAGTCAAAATCTGAGTTCTTCAGCAGGGTGGGGACCTGCTTCCTTTACTCCTAGGCCACCTGCCTCTGCCTGCTGCTTTTCATTAGAAGTCTCTGAGAGGAAGAGAAGAGACTTTTCTACCCCGCTTTCCCCACCCATTTAAGGGGACTCAGAGTGGCTGACAAACCTTCTGTTCTTCTCCCCACAACAGACACCCTGTGAGGTAGGTGGGGCTGTGAGAGCTCAGAAGGAGCTGTGACTGGCTCTCCCACCCTATACCCGAAGGTCTTAAGAGTGGGTAACAACATTTATGGACTACCATGCTAGACTGGGCCGGCAGCCTGTGGTCGTGTCTAGCAGCCTCTTCTTCTTTTCAGCCATCAGCTGAGTGCCACTCCGAGAGGTGATGGCCATGGGTTCCTGTGCAACCGATCCCACAAGGCAGCACCCCATCTCTGATCCTAGGTCTCCCACGAATGATTGGCTCATCAGCCATCAGAAAATGGAGCTACAGCTGGTCTTGTGGTTGTGGGGTGGGCAACTCTGTGGCTACACCTGTGCAGCTCTCTTTGCAAGAATACAGGAGAGATTCCTCTTCGTTGGCCTTTGGGTTGTATCAGTTTTGGGGGAAAGGGAAGAAAAGGAAGACCTCGTGGGAGCATGCACGCTTTAAGTTCTGTGTTGAGAAATGATGGATTCCGCAACCACGGTCAATGAGATAGGCTAAGAGCCCGTTTACGTTGACTCGCTTAAAGAGAAAAAGCCGTGCGAGCAGAGCAAACGCTGGGCCGTATTTCAGGCCGCATCATGCGCTATTTCCCCTGCGTTTTGGCTTAATTCCACCCGTGTTCACATTCCACCGGCTCGCCCGCCTGCTTCCGCACCATTTCCCCTTCCGAATGGAGCCTAACATTAGAATTGTCTGCACTCGATCAGGCTAATGGTGCAGTATATTGCTTCCCACAGAGGCCGACCAAGACGGATTAGCGCATCACGTCCAAATTGCCCTCCCTCGTGTTTCTCCCTGACGCCTCTGGTATTCAGAGATATACTGCCCTTAAACACAGATGTTCTATTTAGCTAACGTAGCAGACAGACTCTGCTGAACCTGTAATCCTTGGAGAAGCTGAAATTCCTCCCTTTTAAATCCAGACTCGTGTTCGTGGTTAGAATGTGGGGCGGTGGATGCCAGGCTGGAATTTATGGATTGCTGCTGCTTGCATTTTCTTTCCTCCTCATCTCCCAAGTCACTGCTGATCACAGGATGGGCTACGGGGGCCAAGCCCCTGGTATGAACCAGTCCTGTGGTTAGAGCGTTGTACTCTTACTTGCTTGTCTCCCAGTTCAAGTCCACATTCCTCCACGAAGCCAGCTGGGTGACCTTGGGTGAGCCACAGCTCTCTTTCTGAGCTCTCACAACATCATCTGCCTAACAGGGTGCCTATTGTGGGGAGAAGAACAAAAGGTTTGTCAGCTGCTTTGAGTCCCCTTAAACGAGTGAGAAAATTAGTGTGGTTAGATGTTGGACACTTCCCTAGTAGCCTTGCCATTTGATTCTGCATTCTTCCACAAAGCCAGCTGGGTGGCCTTGGGCTAGTCACAGCTCTCTGGGGTCTCACAGCCCCACCTACCTCACAGGATGTCTGTTGTGGGGAGAAGGTTTGTCAGCAGCTTTGAGTCCCCTTAATGGAGAGGAACAGAAGGTTCGTCAGCCACCTTGAGTCCCTTAAGGGTGAGAAGAGTATAAAAGCCAACTCCTCCTCCCCCTCTTCTTCTGTGTATCTTTTAGTCAAGCAACAAAAACAATGCATCCTTGCCTCCCTCTCCCCCCAGGCAGCACCTGTATAGTTCTCTCTTTTATCTGGGAGACAAGTCTGGATCACGTCTCTAGTTCATCACTTCTGTTCCGCTGAGTTACGTAATTCATCAGTCCATTCCAGTCCCTTTCCTGCTCACTTTGCTGATAGGTTCCCTTGCTCTCAAAGTGGACTGAAGCTGGATTAAAGCTTTGGTGCGAACACAGCCCCAGTCTACTACTTCACACCTCATCCTGAGCTTCAGCAAAGAATTTGGGGCTGCAGGCGCACTGTTCTGGTGGCTCACAGGGAATATAGCGAGTCTTGCTGAGCGGGAACATGTACCTCTGCCTCTTCTGCTATCATTATGACAGAAATGGATCATCTGTCCGCTCACCTGTTGGCTACGGGGTCTCAGATGCTAGATATCCAGTTGCATGCCCGAACTGAGACCTGTGATACCCGGCACCAGTTGAAATCCAGCCAGAACTGATTGGGCAACTTCAGCTCACTGCCCTGAAGGGGAACTGGAATAGGCTGCAGGAAAGTGAGAATTCTGTTCTGATCAACACCCAGCTTGGAATTCCCCCCTCTCCTGTATCTTGGCCACAGCGGCTGCTGCTCAGCAGTAGGGGTGTGGACAAATGCAATTTACAGGCTTTGATCTGAATATTTTAAATCTGAATTTGGCCAAATTCAATTTGAATTATGCAAACACAAATCTATTCGTTTGAATTTTCTATTCGAATTTGCACTTAGGAATGCTGACAACATTCATATGTGCACGTAGGCATCTTCCCTACATCTGTACACATATCCAGGTGCCCGTATGCGTACCGTAGTTATCCCGTGTGCAACCCGTTTTCATCCCATACGGAGCTGTACAAATGCATACAGATGCGGGAAAGATGCGGATCTTCAAGTACGCATCGTGTACAAACACGTACGCATACGACTGAATAGATCCAAAATTCTACATTCGATTTGAATGTTTACATTCAGGTTTTGGGACATTCTATTAGAGTTCGAATGTCGAAATCCGGCACATTTGATCAGATTTTGAATGTCTAGGAATATTTGTGCCCATCCCAAAGTGATAGACCTTCCTTTCAAAAGAAGAAGAAGAAGCAAGATTCCACTTTTCATGGTTCTGAAGAAAGGGTTGGGTTTTTTCATCACATGCAGATGTGGCATGAAAAACTAGCAATGCCCTTTGTTCCTGCCGTAGGAGAGGATACAGGTAAAAATCTCCAGAATTTAAGAAAGGGTAGTGTTGCCTTGGTTGGCAAAAGCACTGCCCATCAAATAAATTCACCCTCCTCACTCCCCACATCCATATTCAATTAAGATTCATCTAGGGTTTCTGAAGCCCAATGGGCAATTTTTCCCTAGATGATAAAACACAATTTATGAATGTAAATTTTCTACCCAGAAAGCTTTAGGCTTTTAGGTGTTTACATCTAAGAGGTGTGATATTTGGAATACTTCCCAGTGAATTACCTGTATCCTCTTCAGTTTCTTCGTTTAAGTATGTTAATCAAAGCTGGGTAGATTTATTTGATTCATTAAAATAATGTAGACGCCACTTTCCCAAAGTACTGAGTAGTATATAACAGAAACCTTTAAATTAAACACACACACAAACCATAAAAACATACCAGAACACAAGCTCTTTTAAAACCCATTAGAGATGTCTGCAGCAATTGTGTTTTAAAATATTCCACTAACCAAGTGTGTGGACTTTTTGTTTTTTTATTTTTTTAAATGCCTTGGTTGGTTGGTTTGGCCCTGAAAGTATTTTGAAACAACTCATCTTCAGGACTTCCCCAGGACCTCTGGCCTAGTGGTTAGAGAGCCAGACTCTTATCTCGGAATACCAGGGACATATTTGTGCTTAGGCCTCCGGTATGCAGTTAGGGCAGCTCTGGTACAGATTGTACCAGAGCTGTCCTAATTGCATACCAGAGACCTAGGTGCAAATATGTCCCAGATTTAATTCCATTTGCCTCCATGAAGCCAGCTGGGTGACCTTGGGCTAGTCACAGCTCTCTTCTGAGCTCTCACGGCCCAACCTGCCTCACAGAGTGTCTGTGGTAGGGAGAAGAACAGAAGGTTTGTCCGTTGCTTTGAGTGTCCTTAAGGGAGAAGAACAGAGGGTTTGTCAGCCATTTTGAGTCCCCTTAAATGGGTGAGAAAAGTGTGGAAGGAAAGCCAGCCTCCTCCTCCTCCTCCTCCTCCTCCTCCTCCTCCTCATTCTTCTTCAACAGGGCTTTGGAGCATCTTGTTTCTTGGTGCCCATATTTGACCAACGTACCAAATTCAGCTTGGCTCACACAGGTAGCAAAGTATCTCCCAACGTTGGCTGATGCCCAAAGACTTGGGTTTGATGAAAACCCCAAACTGCGATCTCTTGCCTGCCAACTTGAGGACATTAGTATCTGATATTCTTTGGACTGTCGCCTCTGCTTTGAAACATTTAACTCATTTGGCCCTCATGGCCAGTCTAGTAAGACGAGATGGTTACAGCAGTGCCTCTTACCAGAATGGATCCCACTTCTGGCTGGGGATTCCTGGCCGTCTATTTTTAATTGACTCCTCTCGGTGGAGCTGAGAGGTAGAGAGACACGCCTGTCTGCTGGGCTTCCCTTCTCTCATTGCTGAATATTTATTTGAGGCAGTGGTCATATGTCATGGGGGTGAGAAGATGTCCCACCCACGTCGGCCATCTGGCCCACCTAAACAGGGTCACCAAGAGTGTGCCAAGTGGCGTGAAGGTGTATAGTGTTGATGGGGGAAGCCTTGCTGTGTCTGCCAGACATTCCATCCTTTAGATATCAAGTTGGATAGAGGTATCAAGCTTAGAACCTATGGTGAGTCAGTTACTCAAAGTCCTGGCCTACTGCACTTGGATTTCCCACCACAGAAGGCTCTCTCTACTCCTTGTGGAACCACTCATTGACATACAGTCAGACCCCCATATCCGCTGGGGATACATTCCGGCTCCTTCCATGGTTATCTGAAACCCTGGGTAATCACAAACAGGCCTTCTGGTTCTGGGGTCATGCAACCCAAGAGCCAGAAGTGCTTTTCTGGCCTCCGGAAGGCCTATTTCAGCCTCCAGAGAGTTTGGAATAGGTGTGCAACCCCCATGTGCCTTCCATGTGCCCCCTTACATTTTGGAACAGGCTCCAGTGGTGTCACATGTGTATTGCAATGCTCTACGGAGGCTGAAATAGACCATCTAGAGGCCAAAATAGGTCTTCTGGTTCTGGGTGCCCTTACGGTGCCCATGGGGTGGGTGGGGTGGGGCCGATCCAGTAACCATGGCTAACTGAAACCGTGGTTACCAAATCAGTGGATACAGGGGTCCGACTGTATTTCGGCAACTGAGAACTGCTTTGCGGAAAACCTCTGCAAAGCTATTAACACGGCTTGACCCCTCCACAGCGGCTGCAGTTGTGAGAAATGCGAGGATTTAACTCTGATTTAGGAGTTCTGTCCTCTCATAGGTGCAAGGTCACCCGTTTTTATCTCTGGGTCTCCGCTGAACCTCTTAGCCCTTGAGGAGCCAGTGCTGGTTTCATTTTTATTAGCAAGGGCAGCATTAAAACCAATCTCCTGGTGGCATTGCCTTGGCCTGCTGCAGTAGGGACCATCAGTTCCTTTAACTTCGCAAAGCAATGTGTTTCACAGCAAAACTGAGAGCGCTGGGCATGTAGCCTTGAAAGGGCTCCGAAAGCTCCCTCCGTTTACGTGTCTGTTTGGCAGGATTTTACAGGGTTTTTTAATTCTGTCTTCTGCAGTAGAGAAGCTGAGATGATTCATTCATTGGTGTTAATATTTTTGTGGACTTTCCAAAATTATCATTAATTACATTTCAACATTCAATTTGGATACAACTATATGCATTACATTTGTACTTATAAATAGCAATGATACCTGCCACATATTTATTTATTTATTTATTTGCATTTCTATCCTTTCCTATGCCCGAAGGTCTCAGGGTGGGTAACAACATTTAAAATCAGACATATATTAAAGCTGTATATATTAAAACAATAATAGTGTCTGTAAAGGTGGGAGAGACAGTATATTCCCATTTAACCAAAGTCCTGGGCAAAGAGATGCATCTTCACTGTTTTCCTAAACATATACAGTGAAGGAGCCTGACTCACCTCAAGGGGGGAGCCATCACTGAAAAGGCCCTCTCCCGGGTGCCTACCCCTTTTCCTACTAGGTTGGTGGAACAACCAGGAAGACCTTCCCTCCAGATCTTAAGGCATGGACAGGTCAACAGGAAGAAGGTGTTCCCTTAGGTATTTGGGCCTCTAGTCATTTAGGCCTTTATAAGTTAAAGTTAACACCTTGAATTGGGCTTGGTAGCAAATCAGCAGCCAATGCAATTCTTTTAATGTGTGATGTGCGTCCAGCCAGCTGTTCCAGTCAGCAGTCTAGCAGCTGCATTCTGCACTAGCTGCAGCTTCCAAACCATCTCCAAGGGCAGCCCCATGTAGAGCGCATTATAATAGTCTAGTCTGGAGGTTACCAGAACATGAATGAATTACTCACATTTATACTTTATACCAGAGGATTTGGGTGTTGGTGTGTGTTCATACGTACGTGCGTGAGTACTTGTGTGACAATAAAACCAATGGAAAACACAAGCTAAAATGAACTGACTATACAATTAAAATGAATAGTTTAAATGGATTAATACAAGTCATAGGCTTCAAAGTACTTCATTATTTAATTTATAAAGGCACCACATCCCATAAGAAAGTCTTGAAGCTATTGCACATAAAACAGTTAAAACAATAGGGTTATATAAAAATACAATTAAAAGCATATGTGAGAAGAGAGAAAACGTTCATCCTGGAAAGGGCTCTAGGAGGATCTGTGTCTTCAATAACATGTTGACAATTGTAATGGAACCTGTATCTGCAGCAGGACCAGGCATTATATTTTTTTTGCTGGGTGGGGTGTCAAGAAAGCCAAGCGGAAAAGACCTTTGGGAGCGTTTGGTTGGTGGCTACCCAAAAAATTCAAAAATGAGGTTTGCTTCCCAAGCTATTCCCAAGTTGGTTCTTTTCTGGCCAGACACTTCTTATTTGCAAAGAATTAAGGAGTATTTTTTTAAGCTTCTTCAGATGTGTAAGTTGCATTTGAAATAAAAGCTCATTCCTTTGGACACAGTTCACCTGGTCACAGTACAATGATAATACACAGATGGCATGCAGTGAAAATTGTATATGACCCAGACCAGAGATTTCTTCACTATAGTTATAGGCATGCACTTTGGTTTAAACAACAGCCGTCTAATTCGCCTCTTCCTGCACACAGCTCTTCACATGTGTGCATGTTTGTTTGAGCAATGCATTTCTATTTTGCATTGGGGGCAGAGTGCAATGCATAAGTGGGATTCTTCCTGATAGATGGCATTTGGAAGAAGGAGAGGCGGCATTTCATCACAGCTAGTAAAGAGCAGGAATTATTAGAAACTTCTCTACAATACAATTGGAAGAGTACAAAACTTTCCTTTTCTCTGTCAATAGGCAAAGCAGGGAATAAGAACATAAGAGAAGCCCTGCTGAATCAGGCCACAGCCCATCTAGTCCAGCATCCTGTTGCACACAGTGGCCCACCAATTGCCCATGGGCATCTCAAGCAGCGACAAGGGCAAACCTTCTTCTGCTCTTGAATCCCAGCAAATGGCCTTAGCAGCATCCTGCTTGTCCCCCCAGCCTGAAAGATGTACTTAGGCATCAATTCTAATAGCCATTGATACATCTGCCATCCATAAACTTGTCCAACCCTTCCTTAAAGCCATCTAGGCTGGTTGCTGTCACCACCTCTTCTGGCAGCAAATTCCATAAACCGATGCACAGATGGGCAGAACTGGGGAGAAGAAGGCCACATACCACAGAGCCTGTAGGCCTCGTCCTGATGTTTTTTTAAAAAGTTTTCCTTTCCCCTCCTCTGCAATTGCTAGATAAATGTATCTCTTGCAAATGGAGGCTAGTTTTTTTTTAAATTTTCCCCTGTTCTGCAGTCCTTGCTACAAAGGTATCTCTGGCAAACTGAGGCTGGTGCTTTTTACATTTTCCTTTCCCCTCCTCTGCAATTGCTAGATAAATGTATCTCTTGCAAATGGAGGCAAGTGTATTTTTAAAAATCCCCCATCCCCATTCTGCAGTCCTTGCTACAAAGGTATCTCTGGCAAACTGAGCTGGTGTTTTTTTTAAGTTTTCCTTTCCTTGTAATTGTAGTGACTTCAAAGCAGGCATGGCAAGGGGAGGGAAACAGACCTTTCCAGATGTGAAATCCCACCCATCTGCAGCAGGCATTGGCCAGAAGCATGTGGGGGGCAGTCCAAAAGGCTGGGCTCCAAAACAGGACTGAGAAAAGTTTTTCTGATGACTTTTTTTTCTGCGGATTTTAACAGTCCTCATAAAGTCCAGGAATAAAAAATTAAATGGACTGGATTTGCATTTAATCTTGTATGGGAATGCACCTTTGGTGATCCTGTCTTTTCGGAAAGATCCCCCCCCCAAATAAAATTATGCCAGGTCCATCCGTAACCATAGTCTTTCAACAGATGGCTCCTGGGTCAGTAATGAAAATTTCAGCAGCATTTCCCCAGAAATCTACTGCTTTTTCCTCCCCAAGTGATTTTAATCA
This sequence comes from Aspidoscelis tigris stejnegeri, assembly GCA_023333525.1. Classification (NCBI taxonomy): domain Eukaryota; kingdom Metazoa; phylum Chordata; class Lepidosauria; order Squamata; family Teiidae; genus Aspidoscelis; species Aspidoscelis tigris. The sequence goes on from JALMGA010000021.1 coordinate 4,710,918, forward strand.
CAGTTAAAAGGGGGCAGAACTCCATGAGAGAAAGGAGGAGAAAGACAAAGATAGAACTCCCATTAATTTCCATGGAAACTGCCATGAGACCAAGGGGGATGACACAGAAGTAGTCAAAATCTCCCATAAAATCATTTGTAATGTATGGTCAGCAATTAGACTGTTTCCCTTTGCTCCGCACAGACGCCGCTTGTCTCCTCTTGATCTGTTTATTTAATGCCATGCTCCCCACCTTTTGCCTACTCAGCCCCCCACCCATCATCACAGCTCCAGACATGCAGATTTCCAAACCCAGAAGGATCTGTTCTCTGAACGTAGATGTTGAAGTCTTGTGCAATGCAGGCCAGAGGCTTTGCGTCGTCTTGCTGTTTCCTTCACTGAAAGCTTCCCAAGAACTGAGAAACCTTTTGGCTGGGGAAGCAGAAACTCTACACCAACTAAGGTTGTGGTCACACCTTCGCTTTGGCCCTGGTCGCACCTTTAGTTTAGGATGACTTCAGGCCGCCTTCATTTCATGTTACGTTATTTTTATTCAGTTTATTTTCCAAGCCGGCCTACTCCTGTTAGATGGTTCTAACCTCTTTTCTGGAGGACTCAGCCCATCCCAGGCCGTCTTCTCTTCCTCATTATGAGTAGGGGAATGGGCTAAAGGAGGCTGAATTGTACTGTGGTGGTGGTGGTGGGTCCAGTCTCCATTCAGCCAGTGTCCAGGGGATGGTGGCACACATGGAGTTCGCGAAATACCTCCCCTCCCCTTCTCTTCTCACTTTATGTCTATGATTCCGCTATCTAGCGTTCTTATGCAAATTATTATTTTAAATTAATCACATGGAGAGGAAAAGCACAAAAAAAAAAAGAGGAAAGGGGCCGTAGAGGTGGGGGAACATTCAAAATTCGGTGGAATTCTCCCTTCCTTTGGTGGAGATGGTCTTGGTGAATTGATCCTTGGGAGGGTGAAATAAATCTAAAAGCCGACTTCCTGGTTTGGAAGGCCAGAACATGCCTGTGACGTCAATGAGGTGCAACCTGGAACCTTTAGAAGTTCTGAGCCCTTCAGAGAGGCAGAGAAAGCCAACAGGTGAGCGAGATACACATCTATGGACCCGCATCCTCATGCTCGCAGCTGTGCGCTCATGAAATCAAGGGGAGCACATTTTATGCTATCAGCACCACTGGCTGGCTACGACCAGGTCTCCTTCCTCCGTGGAATACAAGATTAATCCCACTTGGCAATGGCTGGACTTAGTGGCTTAAGCCACGTCGCTCTTGAGTGACGTGACCTTTGGGCTGACGGAGCCATCGATTTTCCTGAACTACCTTGGTGGACATGTGTGTGTGTGTGTGTGTGTCAGCATCTGCATCTGTGCTTTTGGAGGGACAGGCAGTCTAATTAGGGATGACCAGGGAAGTGCCTGACACGCTAAGATTTGGGAAGTAATAAATAAAATATTATCAAGAGGCCGTGGGTGCTTTGGGGCGGGAGAGAATATGAATCCTGCAAGTGTTTTTCTGAAAAAATAAAATGCAGTAACCATAATGGACCATGGAAAACTTGCTTGAGCAGAACATAGATGCAAGGAGGACGCATTTTGGTCACCTCCAAAGTCCTTTCTACTTCACAGAAAGCTGGAAAGCACAAGAAGTGGCCAATGGCGTTCATGTGCACAGATGTGCTCATTTTCAGGCTTCAGAAGGCAACGTGGGTACTATCAAAGGTGTACTATTTTTGTAGAGGTGTAAATGACTCTTGTTAGCCTGAGAGTCAGGTCAGTGACGTGGCTAGAATGCCGGAGTAGATTCTCCACTGAGCTGTGGACGTGTGCTGGGTGAATTTGGGAAGGTCACCTCCTCGTGGCAGCTGGAGTCCACAGTGGCCATGCTGGCTTCTAGCCTATTCAAGCCTTCCAGCAAGAAGGCTTGACAATGGGCAGAACTGAGTTTCTTACGGCCTCTGCTTAGGAGCCTTTTCCAGCTGCTCTTTCGCAGGCCGCCACAAATTCTTTTGCAATATGTACTCAACTAATGGAAATAATGTGCACATTCAGCTGCAAAATGTTCCATGAGCTGCGTTTTTAAATTCACCAAGAATATTAAATAAAGAACCAGGCGGAGCCCTGGGAAAATATTCTCTGTCTCTCTCTGACTACAGATTCCATAGACCATAGCCACAGCGGTAAATTGAGCTAAGCATTATGGGTGTTTTAGCTCACAAAGGAGCCACATTCTAAATTCTTGCTGAGGTCTCATGGTGTTTCTTCTGTGTTATGTAGAGGGTTTTTTTTTTCCAACCTCCCCGGTCCATCTTTTACTTGTACTATACATAATATACAATATATGAGTTTTATTAGCTTATTGTTATTGCAAGACTCATTGGCTTCTCCAGACTATTTTCACTTTTAAATTCATTGACATGGCTGTTAGAAAGGATGCCTGGATACTGCCTCCAGGTTGGAGAGGCAGGCAGGAGGGCTCTGAGGGCCTCTTGCATGTGGTGGAGAACAGGTGGAGGTTTTGCCTTCGTCTTCTGCTTGAGATGCCCAGAAGCACATGCTGGGCCACTGTGTGAGATGGGATGCTGGACTAGATGGGCTGTGGCCTGATCCTGCAGGGCTCCTCTTATGTTCCTACCTAGACTGCATGCCTGGGTACCACTCCCGGGTTGTGAGGATGCCTCTGCAGAGCGCTGAGAGCAGGAGAAGCTTTTGCCTTCATCTTCCATCTAAGATGCCCCGTTGGTGGTGGGCCACTGTGTGAGTCAGGAGGCTGCACCAGATGGTCCGTGGCCCCATCCAGCAGGGCTCCTCTTAGGGTCTTCAACCCAATTCATTTGTTTGATCGTGGCCCGGCTCACTCCCTGTCTTTCAGCATCCGGGTTTTGTAGTCACACCTTTCCACAACAGCCTAGAGGGCCTAAAGAAGAAGAAGAGTTGGCTTTCCTACCCCACTTTTCTCACCCATTCAAGGGGACTCTAAGTGGCTGACAAACCTTCTGTTCTTCTCCCCACAATAGAAGACCCTGTGAGGCAGGTGGGGCTGCAAGGGCTCAGAAGAGAACTGTGACTCGCCCAAGGTCACCCAGCTGGCTTCATGGGGGAGGGCAGAATCGAACCCTGTGCGCCCCCCGGTTCTTCCTCCTCCCTTTCACTCAGGACGGAGCTTCTCCCTGGCAAAGGCGGGGGGAGGGAGGGGGAGGCCTCCTTCGGGGAGCGAGACAGCGAGCGAGAGCAGCAGGAAGCCGCGGCGGCAGGGCACGAGTTCAAGCCCGCCCGCCGGCTAACGAGGGCGCAGCGAGCCGAGGCGGCGCTCATTAGCCGCGGCCGCGAGCCAATTAGGCCAGCGGCTAATTGCTCCTTAACGAGGCCGGAGCCGCGGAGGCAGCGGCGGCAGATGCCGCGCCGCTCGGGAAGCCCCGCGGCCGCCTGGAGGGGGCACAGGGGAGCCGAGGAGAGGCGCGCTGGCGACGCATTAGTGCTGCCCGCGTGCCCGCCGCTGTTGCCGCCGCCGCCGCCAGGCTTCGACCCGCCGCCGGCCGGGAGGGAGGGAAGCGTCGTCCTGGCCCCCCAGGCGGCGGGCGCGCTGAGATCCCAAGCGCTCTGGCTGTCCTTTCGGAGGGAGGAGGAGGAGGAGGCGATCTCGTCTTCTTGGAGACAGAAACTCTCCGTAGGGATCTGGCTGACCCGCGCGCCCCGCTTCCCAAGGAACAAGCTCTGGCTTTCCCAGGAGGAGGAGGAGGAGGAGGGATGTTCCACATTACCCCCCTGCCCCGTCCCGCCCCAGGAAAAAAGCGAAGGGGAAAATGCATCACAAGGGGGGGGGGCAGAATGTGGCTGCTGCCCCGTGTTTGCTCATTTTTGAACTGGAAACCAACAGCAGGGATTCAGATAGGAGCGCAATGGCCTCTCACTCCCCTTCTGCTTTCCTCCCTGGGGGGGGGGAGTCGCAGTGGGCAGCGGGACACTCGTCCGAAGAGTCCCTGGCCGTCCCACTTAACGCGGGAAAGGGTCTTTATTAGCTGCTCGGTGGTCCCTCGCTTGGAGCCAAGAAGAAGAAGAGTTGGCTTTTCTACCCTGCTTTTCTCACCCATTTAAGGGTGGGCAGCTGGGTGAGGGAGGATGCTGGACTAGATGGGCTGTGGCCTGATCCAGCAGGCTCCTCTTAGGCTCTCATGGACTAGGTGGGCTGTGGCCTGATCCAGCAGGGCTCCTCTGAGGTTCTCGTGGACTAGGTGGGCTGTGGCCTGATCCAGCAGGTCTCCTCTTAGGTTCTTATGGACCAGATGGGCTGCGACCTGATCCAGCAGGGCTCCTCTGAGGTTCTCGTGGACTAGGTGGGCTGTGGCCTGATCCAGCAGGGCTCCTCTGAGGTTGTTGTGGACTAGGTGGGCTGTGGCCTGATCCAGCAGGGCTCCTCTGAGGTTGTTGTGGACTAGGTGGGCTGTGGCCTGATCCAGCAGGGCTCCTCTTAGGTTCTTATGGACTAGGTGGGCTGTGCCCTGATCCGGCAGGGCTCCTCTTAGGTTCTTATGGACCAGATGGGCTGTGGCCTGATCCAGCAGGGCTCCTCTTAGGTTCTTATGGACTAGGTGGGCTGTGCCCTGATCCAGCAGGGCTCCTCTTAGGTTCTTATGGACTAGGTGGGCTGCGACCTGATCCAGCAGGGCTCCTCTGAGGTTCTTGTGGACTAGGTGGGCTGTGGCCTGATCCAGCAGGGCTCCTCTGAGGTTCTTGTGGACTAGGTGGGCTGTGGCCTGATCCAGTAGGGCTCGTCTTAGGTTCTTATGGACTAGGTGGGCTGTGCCCTGATCCAGCAGGGCTCCTCTTAGGTTCTTATGGACTAGGTGGGCTGTGCCCTGATCTGGCAGGGCTCCTCTTAGGTTCTTATGGACCAGATGGGCTGTGGCCTGATCCAGCAGGGCTCCTCTTAGGTTCTTATGGACTAGGTGGGCTGTGCCCTGATCCAGCAGGGCTCCTCTTAGGTTCTTATGGACTAGGTGGGCTGCGACCTGATCCAGCAGGGCTCCTCTGAGGTTCTTGTGGACTAGGTGGGCTGTGGCCTGATCCAGTAGGGCTCGTCTTAGGTTCTTATGGACTAGGTGGGCTGTGGCCTAATCCAGCAGGGCTCCTCTTAGGTTATGGACTAGTTCCAGCAGATCTCCTCTTAGGATCTTCTCAGTGCCGCTTGCTCCATCCAGCCTTACCAGAGCGTATGAGGGCACCATGGCTGGCAAAGGCTGGATTTTCCCCTTCTCCCCCTCACATTTTCTTGCATAGGAGGAAAAACACTGCTCTCTTCCCTTCCCAGAGGCATCATCCTTCTGCTCCGTCTCCCCCTCCCTCCCCCATCAGGCAGCAAGTTTCCAGCAGCTGCCTCGGTTCAAGGGACAAGTCCCTGCTCAGGCGTATCTCCTCTCCATAAGCTTCATTATTGTGTCAACTGTAGGTTACAGTTTGCTGCAGGCAGAGCTAAGCTTGCAAAAGGCCAGGAAGGGTCCCTGAGTCCCCGGCCCTCCCCATCTCCCTCCCCCTGTCCCCTTTCTCCCCTCCTGTGCCTTTCTCCCGCAGAAGGAGAGAAAGCAAGAGGGGCCTATTGATCCCTGGCCTGTCCCGAAGCGAAATCCTTCTGGCGCCGTCCCCAGTCCTTGGTTGGCGACCAAAAACAGTCCCCAGAGGTGGGGACGCAGCAGGGGTGGCCATGTCCAGCACGGGGCGTTGGGAGCGCTTTGAATATCAGATCTCTCCCTAGGCTGCTGCTTGACCTTGGGTTCAATTTTGCAAGAGAGACAGCTAGGCCAGAACGTGGCCTAGATGTGTTCCGGCTAATGGGAACAGTGGTGGAACAGGGTCTATCCCTGCATTAGATGGCTTCATCCTGTGTTCACACTGGGTATATAGGGATCCGCAGAAAGGTTGTAAACATTCAAAATTTGATCAAATGTGGACATTCGAATAGAATGTCTTCACATTCAAATTTAAACATCTGAACGAATTTTGAATGTTCCGAAGCATTGACTGGAATGATTTGAAACATTCAGGAGCACAGATAGGTGCGTATTGCGTACATATCTGTATGAATCTCATACATACCTGTACGCATTTGCGCAGATAGTACAGGACGAAAACGGGATGGATACGGGATAAAACGGGATGCGTACGAAATGTGTACATATAACACACATGAATGTTGTTGACATTCTTGTCTTCAGATTCGAATCTAACATTCAGACAAATATATTCAAATGTATTCTATTCGAATCAGATTTTGTGGCATTCAGATTCTAAACATTTTAATTGAAATGAATGTTTGGATATTCTATTTAATTTGAATGCAAAAAAAAAAAAAAAAAAAAATTGTGGGCATCCCTACCAGATAGAATATTTTTATTATCTTCCCATGTCTGCACAGTATGTTGGCAGGCCTGAGGTCTGTTTTTAATGTTGCTGCTCTGTTTTTGTTTTAATCAGTAGCTGGGACCGATTAATGGCTAGTGGACGGCCGGTGGATTGATTCTTTTATGTCGGGTTATGAATTTTACTGTTGTTTTTATGTGAGGCGGAACATGATCACATAAACAGATAAATAAATAACCATACTCTTCAGAGCCGAACCGGGAGAAACTTTCCCTCTAGCTTTCTTGCAAATTTAAAGTAAGTCTTGTGAGGTGCATGGTTCTTGTATTTCTCTCTTGTCTTTTGTCCACACTTTTGTTGTTTGTGCCGATGGATGGATGGATGGATGGATATTAGTGGATAGACAGACAGATGGGCAGACATACGGATGGATGGATGGATGGATGGATATTAGTGGGTGGGTGGGTGGGTGGGTGGATGGATGGATGGACGGATGGATAGCTGAATAGATAGGATTTCTTCACTGTTGGCTATGATATCTAGGGCCCTCTATGGCAACCTGCTGCCCTCCAGTTACTGTTGAATATACAGATACCCATCAACCCCAATAGCATGGCCAGGAACCATGGGTAATAAACCCTGCAGTATCTGGCCACCATCTGTCCACACCCTGGGTGTGGCCTTCCCCTTGGGGCATCTATGTGGCCATTGTCAGAACAGGGTAGGGGGCTAGAAAGGCCATTGATCTCATCCAGCTCAGTGCTTCTGATTAAGGAAGTGCACGATTCAATATATATATTGAATCGAATGCAAGAAAATTTGTATTCATTCAACTAGATCCCCTTCAAATGTAACCCCCCCCCCCCGAACACGAAGGCAAACCGGTTCCCACCCTTCAGAGTGTGTTTGCGCTTCAGATGCGGCCGATGGGCGCCTGAGAAAATACCCCGCCACTTCAGAACTGCGGTGGGAGGTGGACTCCTCCTGTCTGCACCCCAGTTTATTTTTGTCTCCGTTTCCAAGTTGCAGCACTGGGGGGGGCATCTCCGAGCTGCTTCCCACTCCCTGCCCCCACCGCCCGCCCGCCTTTCCTCGCTGCAGAAGGAAAAAGCCTTCGCGCCAGATGGAGCTGCCAAGCCCACCCTCTCGGACGGAGCTGGGGTGGTTTCTAATTAGAGCTTGACGCCTATTATCCCCTGACAGCTGACTTGAGGTTTCCAGGCAGCCCCAGAGGCAGAGAGAGGAATGCAGCCCCCCTCCCCTCCCTTTAAAAGAAGGAGGAGGAGGAGGCCAAAATGGTTTTCAGCACGGCTGGATTGCATGAAGCCTGCTGATAACAATACCACCTACGGAGTGTGGCCTGAATGGGGAGTCCGGGTAGGGGAGGCAGTGGGTCGCTGTGGGGCAAAGGAGGTGGACGGGACCCTTGGGGAAGGCCTGGGAAGAGAGCGTTGACAACTCCGGATCATCCATTGGTGCCGCTGACCCCAGGAGGGCACTGCAAAGTTTGCAGCACACGATGGGCTATGAATCCATGAGTGTGAGGCTTCCGTTGGGGCACGGATAGGCGCACCAGTGCGTGGCAAGGGCATCCCTGGTGCTTCAGGAAGGTATGACACAGAAGGGAGGGCTGGAAGGTTGGCGTCTAGCTGTGCCTCACAAGGTGGTTCTTGGTTCTAGTGGTTAGGGAGCCGGACTCTTATCTGGGAATACCGGGTTTGATTCTGCACCCCTCCACGAAGCCAGCTGGGTGGCCTTGGGCTAGTCACAGCTGTCTTTCTGCGCTTTCACAGCCCCACCTGCCTCACAGGGTGACTGTTGTGGGGAGAAGAACAGAACATTTGTCAGCAAACTTGAGTCCCCTTAAAAAGGGTGAGAAAAGCAGGGTATAAAAGTCAGCTTTCCTCCTCTTCCTCCCCCAGTCAAAAGTCCACACAGGTCTATCAGATCTCCAGGCATCAAAATGCAATGTGAAGATCTTGCTGGAAACCTAGTCCTCAAGGGCACCTTTTGAGCAAACGGAGAGAGCAGTGTGTCACCTTAAGCAGCGGTGACTCATCCGCAGTCAGGGTCCCAGCCTCATCGTGGAAAGCACTTGAACTCAGGTCTTCCTAGTCTAAGCCTAGCTGTCCCTGCCCCTTGCGATGGTTCAGGCTGTGAAACAAATACTGTCAGGTGAGTGCTGAGAAGGTGGAAGCCCTTTGCAACAGAAGTACTATCAAGTGGAAGTAATGTCATAATTCTGCCAGTTGTAATCACTTACCAGGCTTTATGGTGTTTATAATATATGGAAACTCGATAGATTTCAACTGCTTTATGGCTGGAGTTAAGACCTGAAATACTCGGGCTCCTGAAATAAAGACCTGTAGCTAGAAAAACCGGTTGGAGGAAGCTTGGGACATGAAATTCTCTCCTCCAAGTGGTTTTCTGCCACATAGCTTTCAAAACCTCAGCTTTGCACCTCGGATATTTGACCTCAGATCCAATGTTGGCACATTCAAAGATTGGCAGTCAAATTCAAATTGAACGTTTTGATGCATTCGTATGAAGCTTCGCATGGGCTTCCTATTTGCGGTTCTTATGCTATCTGTATGCATTCGTATGGGATCCGTATGCTATTTGTATGCATTTGAATGGGATCCACATGGGACAGAACATTTGTATCAAATATGAATAGGGATGTGCAGGAATAGTCCAAAATTCAAATATTCTATTTGAATCCGACAAATGTTAACATTCGAGCTTGAATCGGATTTTCAGATTCAAATTTGAATACAGATTTGAATGATTCAAAGGTATACGAATCTGCCCAAAAATTATCCCTATCTTGTGCTTAAAAAACGGGGTGCATACGGGATAATACAGGAAGCACAGATAGGTATAACAGATGCAAATGTTGTTGGCATTCATATCTTTAAATACAAATCTAACATTCGCACGTACAGATTCGAATGTTACGAATTGGATTTTAAGTAGATCTGAATGTCTAAAATACACTTCTGAACCTCCCTAAATATGAATCCAACTACATTCAAAGGGGATCTATTTGAACGAATACAAATTTTCTTGCATTTGATGCGACACATTTCCTTCCTGCCTGCAAGTCTACAACCTCTCCTGCTTTTGCATATTCCTTCCTGTTCCCAGCCAAATGGCCACCTTTGCTTTTCTCCTCCCTCCCTCAAGCTGAAGTGGCTGTTAGCATTCCAACTTCGACCCGCCCCTATGGGTAATAATGCAGAAAATAGTGTTATTTCTCATAACTGGGCGGCAGGGGGAATTGGATTCATATTCCCGACCTAAAAATATTTATTCTTCCCCAGCATTTGCTTTATTTGCTTTTAAGTATTCACATGCTGGATTGTTCCAGCTGTGCAATAATACTTAAAAGCAAACAAACAAACAAACAAAAAAGTATTGGTGGTTTTGAAACTGTTGGCTGTGTTCCCACCTAAGGTTTTATCCAGTTTCAGTCCACTTTCAGAGCAAGAGAACACACCAGCAAAGTGACCAGCCATTTTCTTTCCATGTTATCTATCCCAAAGGTGAATTTTCTGAGTTATTTAACACTGAAAGAAAGCAGCCTGTCATTTTGGTGATGTATTCTCTTGCTCTGAAAGTGGACTGAATCTGGATTAAACCTTAGGTGTGCATTTCCAGCCTGAGTATCTTTGGAAATTGGCCACAGTTGCTCCCCAGACTAAATAATGGGCAGCATTTTCCACTCATGCTCAAGATACTTAGCAGCAGAGTTAGTTAGCATTCCTTGTAAAGACCACAGTTATCTTGGTTCGTAGCTGAAGAAGCCAGTAAATTATTTGCTTAAAGATCGTGGAAGTCATAGCCCAGAAATGAAACATACCCACAGTCTGCACAATAGCCAAGGACAACTGTGCAACAGAAATCCCACAAGAACCTAAGAGGAGCCCTTCTGGATCAGGCCACAGCCCACCTGGCATCCTGTCTCACAGAGTGGCCCGCCAATTCCACAAACACTCCCGTTTCCCTTCGTGCATCCAGACTGAGGACAAGCATCGCTCAGCTTGAACTCAACTGCCCAAGTCCACAAAAACAAGTCCCAGAATCCTTTGCAGTGCAGATGGAGAATACACACAGCTGTTGCTGAAGGACTCCTTGGAGGGGAGACAAGTCTGGCACATATTTGCTGAGAGCAGAACAGCTGGAAGATATTTTTCCAGCACAGTTTTGTACGTTGTGCAAGCGTTGTAGGATGGCCATCTATTTGAACATTGAGTTGACTACTCAAGACCCTAAACCAGGGTTTATAGGAACTGATGGGAGAGGCAGCTAAGGTCAGGTTCCCACTCAGCAGTTTAATCCAGTTTTAAACCATTTTTTAAAACTGTGTTTTTTTGTGCTCCCACTATTCATTTTTAATGTGGATTCACTCTCCATTCTTCAGTGCCCGGCAGGGGTGAAACCCCCTTCCCTCTCTCCTCCCCCGAGCAGAAACCCCTCCCCATGCAGTCAGCAATTGGACACCATCATACCCTGACTTCATTGGGGCAGGCAATTCAAACCCCACCCTCTATATTAACTTGCCTCCCACATCAGATTATGGAATCCTTTGGCAGCAGTTTTTGTCAATGTTTGTGCCCCTCCATCTTGTATCCACCACAGACAACTTCTTTCTCCTGTTAACAAGGCAGTAGAATATTAAATATCACCCCCCCTTTTTTTCTTATAATGTCAGGGAATGAGTTGGAAGGGGTGGATGGCAGAGGCGATCCTGAATGGAAGGAGGGAGGAAGCAGGCAGGTTTTTATACAAGAGCCGCCACAATAGAAGCTTTGAGCTGGATTGTTATAGCAGATCAGCATGAAGGCAAAAGGTGTAAGGGAGTTTGTTCCAGCCCCTTAATCATTCTGGTTGCCACTTTCTGCACCTTTTCCAGTTCCATGATATCCTTTTTGAGATGTAGCAACCAGAATTGTACACAATATTCCAAATGTGGCCTCACCATAGATTTATAAAGAGGCAAATCTCCAACTAATAATGTCTGGAATGGGAAACAAGAAATGTATTACGTCCCTTAGATGCTTGCAGAAATGAGCAAAACCTACTGCAAGAAAAATGCATGGGTAAGAGAAGTCCATTTATGCTCTAAGAAGTCATCTGACTGCTATCTATTGCACAGAAACAAAGGGAAGCAAAAGATGAGGGTGAAGGAGGCCTGATACCCCTGGGAGCCATTTGCCTGCCAATCAGAAACAATCAGAGCAGAGTCAGGGCAGGCGGAGAGCTGGAATCCCTTGCTAACAGCCCCCACCCTTCTGTAGAGAAAGTTCAGGGAAGTGGTGTCTTCTGGTGCAGCTTCTGATTGCTGACAGATGTGCTTTGCTCAACAGCAGCAAGAGGTGACGTCTTGCTTCTGAGCACCTCAATCACGCCTGGAATTATGTCCTTTGAGAGAAACAGAAGAGGCTCTTCCTTGGTTCTGTCTGTTTGGCTGCAGCATTTTCATGCTCTAGCTAGCAAGACTGTTACCTTGACCACAGAGATAAGGAACCTGTGGCCTTCAGACATGGTGCCAGCCCCGCCACCGTGGGCCAGGACTGAGCACCAGGCAGGAAGCGACTTCAGCTCATTACTTAGAGCTTCAATGTGATAATACAATACAAGGATTATTAGAACCAAGGATCCAGCTTATGAAGCATCTCTGTTCAGTCCTGTTTCCCAAAGCTTTTCTATTCTTCTCCCCACAACAGAACACCCTGTGAAGTAGGTGTGGCTGTGAGAGCTCAGAAGAGAGCTGTGACTAGCCCAAGGCCACCCAGGTGGCTTCGTGGAGGAGAAAGAAGAAGAGCTGGTTGTCCCACCACCCTTAGCAGCAAAAGCGGTGGGCACCCCGGGAGAGGGTCTTCTCAGTGGTGGCCCCTAGGCTATGGAATAGCTTCCCCTTTGAGATGCGTCTATCACCTTCACTGTAGACATCTACGAAGGCAATGAAGACACAGCTCTTTGCCTTGGCTTCTGTTTAAATGGGAATATACTGTCGCTTCCACCTTTAGAGACACTGTTCTAATATATACGGCTGTTTTAATATACGTCTGATTTTTTGTTACCCGCCCTGAGACCTTCGGGTATAGAGTGGGATAGAAATACAATTAATAAGCCAGTGTGAAGGGGTGCCACCCAGCACCATCCAAAGTTAACCATGGTTCTCCTAAGAAACCACAGGCAATGTGGCTGTTGGTATTTTTTCTTGGCAAACATTTCTCCGTGCCAGAGCAGCTAAGCCAAGGAAGGCAAACCTTGGAAACTTTTCTTTTTCACCCTAGCCAGTTTCTTCTCTGGAGGAACGTGAGTCTCCAAACCAGAGGCAGTTTTCTTAGCCTTGTAAAGCAAAACACCCAGTTGGCCAAAGTTCTTCCAAGAACTCAAGCTGCTGATCCAGCCGCATTCCTGTCTCTGTCTAGCTTGCCCTCCTGCCATGTCTGCTGGCACATGCCAAGGGCAGCAGGAAATAGATTACAGCTCTGGGTTCTTTCCACAGACGCGCTTCCATTTTTGTCTCTGCCCCTCCTGATACAGCTGGGATGTCTGAGCATGGATGTACCAACGCGTACAAACCGTCTCCGGCACAGCCAAACCACTCCTCTGTAGGAGTGGTTTCAGCTTTAACCATATGGCACAATCCAAGGACCCGAGCATCACCTGGACCAATTAGCGGAGCTAAGAGAAAGGGACCTTGCCTGCGTTCGCACCTAATTTTTAATCCACCTTCAGTCCACTTTCAGAGCAGAAGAACACATCAGCAAAGCGAACAGTCATTTTCTTCCCATGTTATCTAACTCAAAGGGAGATTTTCTGAGTTAGATAATGCTGAAAGAAATCAGGTTACTCCTTTGCTGATGCATTCTCTCTGGCTGTGTTCACACCAAGGTTTTAATCCGGTCTCAGTCCACTTTCAGAGTGAGAAAACACAACAGCAAAATGTTCTTTTCACATTCCTTGTAAAGACCACAGTTATCTTGGTTCGTAGCTGAAGAAGCCAGTAAATTATTTGCTTAAAGATCATGGAAGTTATAGCCCAGAAATGAAACATACCCATAGTCTGCACAATAGCCAAGGACAACTGTGCAACAGAAATCCCACAAGAACCTAAGAGGAGCCCTTCTGGATCCATCGAAAGGTGGATTTTCTAAGAGGAATGAGGAATCCTGATATTCCCAGATGAGAGTCCAGCTCCTTAACCACTAGACCAAACTGGCTCATGAGTGGTTGTTGTTTGATCCAATGGGGCTCCTCTTGTGTAAGAGTTGGCGGGGGATCCCCTTGCTCCTTAGCTTTATAACAAACCTGAAGTCTCAAGCAAACTGTCTCTTCTTCCAATAAATGAGAGAGTTAAGTTTTAAACCCTGGACCGTGAAATCCAACCACGCAAACGCCAGAACTGTTAGCAAGAGTTTCCCTCGCAAATTGGCCCTGTCCCTTTAAGCCGGCATTGCGGCCAGCTCTTGTTTTTCTGGTCCGGAGCCCTCCTCTCCTGGAACACGCCATCTTTTGCAGAGGTCCATAAATCATCTTCCTCTCAGCTGTCTACAGCCTGGCTAGGTCTCTGCACACCTACGCCCTCTCGCCTGGAACCTGCTCGGCATTTATCGGCGAATGAAGCAAGGCTAGCAAATGGGCATTCCCTCTTGGCAACTCTGCAGACATACTCCAGAGATAATCTCCCTTCTCCATCCAAAGAGGAGATGGGAGCCAGAGCCAGGAAACAGTCCACGAGTTTGGAGTTCGGTGCCACACTTTGGTCTAGTGTGGGCAGTTTAACTGATTTCTGGGAATCACTTTGACTGCTTTGTTGTTCTATGATATATTTACTTATTTATTTACATTTTCATCCCGCCCTATACCCGAAGGTCTCCAGGCAGGTAACATCATCTAAAATCAAACATCATTAAAACAACAACACTATGTATTAAAACAGTGGCGTCTGCAAGTGGGAAGGGGAAAGTCTATCCCCGTATAAGCAAAGGCCAGGGCAAAGAGGTGCGTCTTCACTGCCTTCCTAAATGTGTACAATGAAGGAGATAGACGCACCTCAAGGGGAAGGCCATTCCACAGACTAGGGGCCACCACTGAGAAGGCCCTCTCCCAGGGCCCACTGCTTTTTGCGGCTGATGGTGGTGGGACAACCAGGAGAGCCTCCCCTTCAGATACCCTTCAGATATCTGAGGCCAAAGTCATTTAGGGCTTTTAAAGTTAAAGTTAACACCTTAACTTTTCTTCTTCTCATTTTGTCTGTTCTACTTCCCCCTCTGCAATCCCTGTTCACAATCTTGGCTGACAGGACAGAAGCTTGCCTTTAAAACTCAAACCTCTTTCCTGTCTGCCGAGGTCGTGAAGTCCGGCACCGTCCCCATGCGCGGTCTCTGCTTGCTTGGCAAATGTGTGCCGGGACCCCAAACCATGCCGAGACCTGTTTTTTCAGGAACCAAATTGGTCCTGGTCTGGCACGGTTTGAAGTGATTTGGTCTGCTTTCCATGGACCAAATCTAAAATGCATGGGGACACCCCTTGCCGAAACTGCGTTTGGTACTGGACCAAACATGTATGGGGACACGTCCTTAGGGCCTTATAAGTCAGAGTTAACACCTTGAATTGGGTTCAGTAGTGAATCAGCAGTCTAGCACACCCTCCCTCTTTCACGAGCTTGCAAGGGTGAGAAAAGAACATTCAATGCAGAAGCACTGGGAATATTTAGTAAAAAAAACCCATAAATCATCAGTGTCCTTATTGCTCCTGACTTCAAACTCAACCTCCAGGTGATTCCTTATAGTGTAATTTTTACTTTTCTCCTTTCCTGTTAAAAAAGAGGTATAGGGATTGAATGGGTGGCCAGATCTCAAGTAGGGAATCATGTGTTAAATCAATGTGCCAGATTTCACTTTGATCACTCTAGGGCATTGCTGAATGACACTGAATTTTTCATCTTTCCTGTCTGGCTGGAAAACGGCTGAATGGTTTGAAAATCATACTCCGATTTTTTACTTTAAGGATCATATTGCAAAAATGCCTCCTGTATTTAGTTCCACAAGAGGGGGACCTGTGTGGCTCTGCAGAGGAGGAAGGGGACTCAAAGCGGCTGACAAACCTTCTGTTCTCCCCACAACAGAACACTCGGCTGGCCTGCAAATACTACAGTTTTAACTGATATCGTGTTGTTGTTTTTAACATGTTGGGTTTTAAATGTTGTGATGGCTACTATTGGCTTCATATAGGTTTTTTGTTATGCTGGATTTTGAAAGTTGTTACCTGCCCTGAGACCTTCTGGGTATCGAGTGGGATAGACAAATAAATAATAAAATAAATAAAAATGCTCTGTGAGGTGGGTGGGGCTGTGAAAGCTCAGAAGCAAGCTGTGACTAGCCCAAGGTCACCCAGCTGGCTTCGTGGGGGAGGGCAGAATCAAACCCGGTATTCCTAGATAAGAGCCTGCCCCCCTAGCCACTAGACCAAACTGGAAACCTCTGTCTTCCACCCTGAATGGGTGCCCCCAATTTCACTGTGGAACCCCAGTGATATCAGATTCCAAAAGATGATGCAGAATTCTACGCAAGCTAATAGTCTGCAGGAGATGACATTGGCTGGTCCAGGCGTGGGAGAAAACCTTATGTGGTGATGATCCGTCTTGGGGCTTTTCAGAGTGTTTTTTTGGTTTTGGCAGTGGTCTGCTGTGTGTATGAGACATATATGGAGCGCCAGGCCAGCTGAGTATATTCCAAGTCTAATTTATTGCTCCTTGCATGAGAGGTGGGGCTGGAGCTGCTTCTGGTGGCGAAATCAGAGGACCTCACCCCTGTCCCCCCGTGGCCTTGAATGTGATCTGCAAGCGATGGCTGTCTCCACGCTGATGGATTTGCTGTCATCTTTCCCTGGCACAGAGTGACAGATCTCTGTTCTGCATGAAGCCAAAAGCAATAGCCATCTATCAAGCCTGGATGGACAGGAGTAGGAGGAGAGATGAAAAAGGGTAGCAGGGTGGGCGGCTACGAGGGAACTGCAGCAAAGGCCTCCCAGGTGGTCCTCCCTGGCGGAGAAAGCGGCCCTGCGCGTGCGGAACCGTCAGGAGCATTTCGCAGAGCTGTGAATGAGAGCTGGGCTTGCAAAAAAGGCCGCATTGGCTGGGCGGATGAAAACGGGGCTCCAGAGCACCTCAAGGATGTCATTCAAGCAAAAGCTCAAGTGTCCAGATCCACAACCGAGGCCC
Source organism: Aspidoscelis tigris stejnegeri (assembly GCA_023333525.1). Classification (NCBI taxonomy): domain Eukaryota; kingdom Metazoa; phylum Chordata; class Lepidosauria; order Squamata; family Teiidae; genus Aspidoscelis; species Aspidoscelis tigris. The sequence continues at coordinate 4,727,502 of JALMGA010000021.1, forward strand.
ATTAAGTGTCCACATGGAGTCAGGCGCCCGACTGCACAACGTGGCTCACAAGCACCTGCTTCCTTCACGTTATGGATGGTGCATTTGAGTGTCACGGCCTCAATTCTGCCCTTCCTCATTTGCAGGAGAAAGTCAAGAGTTCTTCGGCCTCAGCACAATCCCCAAATGACTGAGATCTTTTGTGACAGCCATTCAGAAAGCAGAGTTGCATTTTTAGGAGGAGATGGAGGATGAGCAGGAAGAAAGGAGGAGGAGGAGGAGGAGGAGAAGGGTTGGCTTTTCTACCCCACTTTCCTCACTGATGCAATGCCCCAGCAGGTCTCTTTAACTGGACCACAGCCACAGCATCACCTGCACAGAGTTTTCAAGGAAATAATTTTGCACTTTTCCCAGTTCCGCCCCACCACGTAACTTACACGAGTCCTTCTGCCTCAGTCCAGGAAGTTTCTTAGCACTGACGGGAGAAGTCATTTCCAAAATCCAAAATCAAAAGCTGGCACTGGAATTCCAGAAAAATGTCTTCACAGTTCACTCCCCGTCGAAAATTTCCTCCCATTTCCTTCGAATTCATCCAGGCTCACCTGCTTCTAAAAATACTCCCAGCTGTTTCTCCCCAATAAAGTATCACAGAGGCAGCAGCGCCAATGCTGAGCGGTTAATTGACTTTCTGCCTTTCCAGAAATAGTTGCAATGCCTCCAGGGCGAGTCGGCTTTTATTTTACTTTGCAACCTGCAAATGAATCTAATCTAGCCTGAGTGATTTATCGCACTCAACTTCTTTGCAAGTTGGTCTTGCCTGCCCTCACTTGGAGATTCTGGTGCCCCGAACCGCTCCAAACTTCCCCCCTGTTTTATTCCTCATAAAGAGGTCTCTCCTGATAACAGTATCCCAAGAGAGGCGGGAAATTCAATTAACTCTCCGCACTACCTTCTCCCGCAGTGTGCAATTGTGCAGGCTGCATTCAAATACATTGAAATGGTTCTCCCCCCCCCCCCCTTTGCCTTCCCTAGTCTAGAATAGAAGCCTTTTCATTCCTGATCCTGGCCGGGGTGGAAAAGAACTCAGTGGAAAAGATCCCCAAACTCAACGTGGTTGCTGTGTGCAAAATAAACTCCTTGGTGAGGCAGGCCCCTTCGCTGTATATGTTTAGGAAGGCAGTGAAGACACTAGAGGTGCGCAAAAATGCAATTTTCGGTATTCAATTTTTTTCAAATCAAATATTCGATTGTCTGAATTCGTATGAATAGAGAAAAATGAATGTATTCAAATTCGAACTGATTTGTCGACACTTAATCTGACTTGAATGTTTAAAATCCAGATGCAACAAAAACCCATTCAAATCCAATACATTCCAATCTATTCATTTTGAAGATACGAATGTCGACAACATTTGTATGTGTTATACATATCTGTACGTATTTCGTATGCATCCCGTTTTATCCCTCGTGCATCCTGTTTTCATTCCGTATTATAAGCGCAAATATGTACAGCTACGTATGAGATTCGTACAGATACGTATGTAATACATACGTATCTGCACATTCAAATGTTTCCAATCATTTGAACAAGTATTTTGGAACATTCAGAATTAGTTCGAATGCCTAAATTTGAATGTGAAGACATTCTTTTTGAGTTCTGATGTCCACATTGGAACAAAGTCAATCAGATTTTGAATGCTTAGAATATTTGCGCACATCATTATGAGCGTCTGCCTCTGTTTAAGCATCCTGATCAATGCCCAACGCTCTGAGAAAGAGAATAGCGGAGATCATTTGCCTGACGAACCCGAGGCTGACATCTGCTTGGCAGCCCTGGCTCTGCTTTTGATGCTGATGATTTGGGACCCGGAGGACACTTGAGGGACGCGCAGAGTGCCAAGGGGGAGGGGGAGCGGGCCATTGGCAGGGGGGAGGCCAGTTTGGAACCCCCACCCGCCCCTTCTGTGCTTCTCTGGCTGCTTAGAGAGCTTCATTGTTCAGTGGGCAACTGCTCCATCATTTTGTCAGGACCATGGCAATTTGCATTTTCAGTCCGGGAGGGCAGGATGCAGCAGCCATAGGAGTGGGCATTATGATGCAAATGTGCCCAGTAGTCGCCCATATTTGCCGTGCCTCTGTCTGGGTTCTCTGCACCTCTGTCACACCTCCTTACTGGTACCAGCTAGGGATGGGCACGAATATTCAAAAATTCAAGGGCAAATGGGGAGTAAATTAGACCAAAGGGAAAGTTTGGGCCTGGAATTTCAAATGTTTAGAACATTAGTGCACATCCCTCAAGGAGGAGACTATTCCATAGCCTGGGGGCCATCACTGAGAAAGCCCTCTCCCAAGTTCCCACCCCTTTTAATACTGAGGGTGATGGGACAACCAGGAGGGCCTCCCCTCCAGATCTTAAGGCATGGGCAGGTTAATATGGGAGAAGGCGTTCCTTTAGATATTTGGCCTCCAAGTCATTTAGGGCTTTATAGGTCAACATTAACACCTTGAATTGGGCTTGGTAGCAAATCAGCAGCCAGTGCAATTCTCGTGTAGGATTCTGTTCTTCCGCTCCAGGACGTTGATTGTCAGTTCACACACACCCAGCCACAACCTTTGCTTGAGGCTACGAGGGGACCTGAATCTGTCAGTCAGGGATCGCCAACAGGATAATTTATTTTTTGCCCTCTGTGATTAGAACAGGTTCTCCTCAGTTTGTAGCCATTGCTCAATGTACATTCAAAATACTGTCTGTCCCCCTTGTCTGGTTTAGTACCGTTCATCCCTGGTCAGTGCTTGGTCAGGTAAATGGTGGATGCATTTAGGACCCAGCTTTGTGTGGTACTTGTTCCTTGTGAATGGGCTGGCTCACTTTCACCCTCCAGGTATTGTGGAACTTCAGAAGCTCTAGGCTGTGTTGATGAGAAATGGAGTTCCAAATGGCAGTGCTGGTTGGAGCTGAGTAAACTTGGAGTCCAAAGTAGCCGTATTAGCCAGGGCGGAGGGAAGCTGGAATCCCAAGTGGCCATATTGGCCAGCGCTGAGGAAAGCTGAAGTCCCAAATGACCATATTGGTGGGTCCAAGAGGAACTGGAGGTCAAAATGGCCATGTTGGCCAGAGCTGAGGGGAGCTAGAGTCCAAAGTGGCCATGTTGGCCATGGCTGAGGGAAGCTGGAGTCCAAAAGGGCCATATTGGCCGGGTCTGAGAGGAGCTGAAGTTCAAAGTGGTCATGTTGGCCAGGACTGAGGGGAGCTGGAGTCCCAAATGACCATACAGGCCAGGTCTGAGAGGAATTAGAGGTCAAAATGACTGTGTTGGCCACAGCTGAGGGGAGCTTAAGTCCGCAAGGACATAGATATTCCCTGAATCTTCCTCACAGGGTTGTTGTTTGTGTAGAGACCAAACTATACATCTATAGCAATTTGAACACTCTTAATGGACCAAACGTTGCTCTTTCTGCATGTTGGAAGCACCCAAGAGCCACCACTTTGCTTGCTTATTCTTCTGAATACTCTTTTTCGCTTGTACACGAAATAGCAGTAGAAAAGTCAATATTTTCTTTAACTTCTTGTGGAAAGGAAAAGATTTTGGTGCCCCTGAATACAGCTTTGATTCCTTGACTTTGCGGAGACAATCATCGGGTTTTCTTGGCAGTGCTACATATGCGGTTTTCCGTCACCTTCTTCAAGAAGCCTTTCAGCTTCCCAGTGTAACCTACTGCCCTAGGATTGCCTGCTAAACACATAAAACATCAACAGAAATGTGGTGTTTTTTTCTCTTTTAAATGGAAAGACTATTTTTGAAAAGCAACAGGGAGGAAAAAAACCAGATCAGTAGAATAATCCAGACCCCTTCGGCTCTCATTTAATGAGGAAAACTGCAAAGGCGTTTTAGGATCTGTGTTTCCCTTTTGGAAAACCCTCCTCACCTTCTCAGGGTGAAACAGACTCTGAACAAGCCCTTGCCAGGGTCAGGGAGAAGAGCAGGAGGACGAGAGCCAAGCCCCGGAGATCACCTGCTCACGCAGTCTCATCTATCACCTTGAATTGTGTTGCAGGATAAAATTACTCATCCAGGCCTAATGATAAATTAAATCAAGTCTGGAGTAACGAGGATTAATGGACGGGCGTACGTGACTGCACCTAGCCAGGAGGCTGCAGCCACCCAGGCTGGCAAGGAATAGGGCTGGGGGGAGGGGGCTGGGGGGGCTAGGGGGGTGTTAAATGCTCATTAAAAACAATAAAACCAATCGCCAACCCATGATCGTCCTGTTTCCCCAAGTCGGCAAGCAGAGTCTCTCTTGGGAATTGGGGAAGGCATGAGGGGATGGGGGATGTGCTTTTTCCAGAATGAATAGGGATCTATTATATGTTTAAAGCATTTAAATCGAGGGGGGGGGGAGGACTGGAAGTCCCCAGTGGCCCCCTTAAATTAAAGCTTTCGAGAAATACACAAGAAAGTTCTGCTTGCCAAATCTCTCTGCGTGGTGGGACAGAATAGATTCCGGTTGCTTAATGTGCCTATGTTTTTTTTAATGGCATTTATAGCCTGCTTTCCCTCTAATGGCCTACCTCACAGGGTTGATGTGACGACAAAATGGAGGGCAGGGGAAGGAGAAGAAGAAGGAGAAGAAGAGTTGTTTTTTGCACCCAGTTTTTCTCACCCATAAAGTGACCCAGCATGGGTGACAATCTTTCTGTTCTTCCCCCCCACAACAAACACCCTGTGAGGTAGGTGGGACTGTGAGGGCTCAGAAAGAGAGCTGTGACTAGCCCAAGGCCACCCAGCAGGCTTCTTGTAAGAAGAAGGAGATCGAGTTCGCGTTTATACCCCGCTTTTCTCCCGCTTAAGGGGACTCAAAGATCCTGACAAACCTTCTGTTCTACTCCCCACGACAGACACTCTGTGACGTAGGTGGGGCTGTGAGGGCTTAGAAAGAGAGCTGTGGCTAACCCAAGGTTACCCAGTTGGTTTCATGAAAGAGCAGAATTGAACCAAGGAACTACCAGATAGGAGTCCGGCTCCCTAGCCATTAGACGGAACTGTCTCACTCTTGTGTTGCTGTTTGCTTGGGGTAAACTCTACCCATTACTTGAGATGCCCTTGATATTTGGCTTTTCTTCTTCTTCTTTAGTTGGGCACACTACAACCCATGTGGGTCAAGGCTGGGAGTCTTCAACCGTTTCCACACTGGGAAAGGGTTTGTGTGGAGACCATTTATTCCAGAATATATGCCCAGAACGGCAGGCCCACAACCATCTATTCTAGGGATGTGCACAGATGTTCTCAATATTTGAAATTTGAATCAAATCAAATGCAAATGCAAAAAAGACCATTTGTCCACATCCCTAATCTATTCTAGAATTTGCAGCACCCAGAGAAACGCTCGTAACCTGGAATCGATCCAGAGAGGGCAAATCCAATAATTAATCCCTTAGTTCTGCTGGAAGGTGGATAGATTAAAAAACAAACAAACACAACCCTCCATTTTTCTTCTATCCTCTGCCCAAAAAATAAATCTACTGCCCAGGGGTGGAAGCCGGAGGGAGGTGAATGAGTACATCGTATGCAAAGACCATGTTAGCGACCAGAGAGAATTTATTTTGGCATCTCTGGGGTTTGGGCTCCCCTCCCCTCCCTTATTTTAAAAAAAGAAGCAACTTCACCACAAGAGGAAACATCATCACCCTGCAAACTGTAACCAGATGGTTAGGGTGTGTGAGGAAAGAGGGTGGAAAGGGGAATTCTCTAAATGGAACGCGGCTGCCCAAAAGCGGAGGTGGCAGTCAAAGGGAGTCCTAACTTCGCTTTGCAGGTTTCCCCCGAGGTGCCCACGGAGGCAGCTGGTTGGGGAATGGCTGTGGGTGGAACCACAGTGACGACTGGTTTTCAATGGCTGTGAGCGTGGAAACAGACTCGCTACCCCCTAACCGTGTCTGCGTCAGGCTGAGTGGGGCTGTCACCCACTTCTGTGAGCCAGTTTGGTCTAGTGGTTAAGGAGCCAGACTCTTGTCTGAGAATACTGTGTTTGATTCTACTCTCCTCCACAAAGCCAGCTGGGTGACCTTGGGCTAGTCACAGCTCTCTTCCGAGCTCTCACAGCCCCACCTACCTCACAGGGTGTCTGTTGTGGGGAGAAGAACAGGAGGTTTGTCAGCCACTTTGAGTCCCCTTAAATGGGTGAGAAAAGTGGGGTAGAAAAGCCACTTCTTCTTCTTATCTTTTCTGGTGGAGTCTCTAAAGTGGGATATAGGCTGCTGCTGTTGCTTATGGGGAAGCCCATCTGTCCCTAGCCCTTGGAGGCCTCCACATGCTTTGAGGCTGTGGCGATGTGGCGATGTGGCATGGCCTGATCAGCACGGTCCCACCTGCTATTCCGGATCGACTGATCCAAACCCACTGCAGGGAAATGCAGAAAGGGGCAGAGTGCGGCAACACATGTCATAAACACCCAACTCGGCAGCGAACGAAACCAAACACACCTGGACGAGCAGCTGTGGGCGTTCCTGGGCGCCCTGGCAAAACGTCACTCTCGCCCAGTGGCAGCCATGCCCCTCTGGAAAAGAGCAGGTGCCTGTCACCGAAATGCCGTCCTACCAGGTGGAACCCCGAGCCCCACCAGGACTCACCTAGGGCAGTTCTGCTTCTCATTCCAAACGGCAACCGCAGTGGCGCAAAAGGAATACAGGCTGCCAAGCGCCTCCGGCTTCCCTCGTCCCTGGCTGCTGCACGCCGCCTCCCTCCCTCCCTCCCTCCCTTTTGTCATGGGAAATAAATTTCTCATCGCCGCCCCCTCCCGCTTCCAGGCCACCAGGGAGGCAGAAGCCAAGCGGAGGGGGTGGAAGACACCGCTGCTTGGCTTGGCAGCGCTTCGGGGAGTTGACAAAACTGCCAGGCCTCATCCTGCAGAGCTGGAGATCATTCATTATACGAGATTGGCAGCTGTGGCTCTTGCCTCTGGCAAGAGACACAGGCGCCGCTCTCTTGCTCGCTCATGCTGGCCTTGCCGCCTACCACCTTGCCGCTTCCTCTCCACGCTGCATGCTTAAAATTTCTGCTCGGCTCGTCGGGTTAAGGGCTTTTTATTTCCCCTTTCCGAAAGTGGGAGCGGGGAGGGGGGGGAGCCGGTCTATTCTCGATTCCAGCCAGGCTTAGCCTTTTTTTAGGCCCGGCCAAAACGCCACGGGGTTTGTTCTTGGCAGGTGAGAAGCTGTGGGGAGCCATAATAGCGGAAGAATTCATGTGATGCGCTTTGTTTATTATTTATGGGACATGCGCGCGTTTCAGCGTCGTGTGAATAAGTTCCGCCGCTCATTGAACTAAGGACCTGCCACAGCCAGGTGGGGGCAAGCAAAGGGCGCCAGGGTTCAGCATTAGCGGCGTGGGGGTACCTTGCGCCTGCACATCTTTGAGCTTGCTGAAAAGATGCTGCATGGCGCACACATTAGCCAAGCCTGAAATGAAACAGGGAGGAAGGAGGAAGGGAGCGGGGACCCCTGTTGCCCCTGGTCACAGCAAGTCCCTTCAGGACACACAATGGTGCCGAATATTGGATTTGTTTGCTTACCCCCATATGCCTCAAATTTGATTGGGGGTCCAGGATTTCAGGCAGAGGGAGGGAATTCTCAGAGCCTGTTACCTGATCCAGGTGACTGGGGGGCGGGGAGGATGGAGAGGTGAAGCTTTCCTTCTCCAACAGAGGGGAGGAAGCGGGGGGGGGGAGAAACTCCTTTCTCCTTCAAATTCCAGATGGTTCCCCCTTTCCCCAAATTTCCCCCCTGTTTTTGCAGGCCTTGGCAGCTCTAAGTGGGAACTTCAGCATGGTTTATAGTTGATGTCATGGTTGCCTGCCTGTCCCTTTCGGAGCTTGCAGCCGCTCTGGGGATTCTGTCCACAAGGGCTGTGGTCACACTTATGGTTTAACCCAGCTTCAGTCCACTTTCAGAGTGAGATAACTTTCAGAAATGCATATAGATACGTATGATGTCCATATCTGTACATTGGAACCATTCGAACGAATGCTTTGGAACATCTGAAATTTGTTCGAATGTCTAAATTCGAATGTGAAGACATTCTATTCAAATTCGATCGAATTTTGAATATTTAGAACATTCTTGCACAGCCCTGTACAGCAGCTAAGCGCCTTTAGCACCTCTTTTGAGTATTCAGGGGAGGGAGAGAGGTTGGTGGGGCGCGTAAAGAATTAATCAAATCAGCTAGAGCAACAATAGCTCTCAAGGAAATAAAGCTGTGATAAAAATTTGCTGTGCCAGAGCGGCACAGAGTTTAATCACCAGAGATGGAGGGAGGCTGCAAACATCTTCGGAGTCGTTTTTATTCCCACACTCGGGCCTTTTTAGATAAAAAGTAATAAGCTAATTAAAATGAGCCCAAGCGTGGCTGTGAGAGCAATAAGATGAAAGTGTGGGAAATAAAGACAAACAAACAGACCGGCTCTTCTTTTTTGTCTGGATCCAGACCTGCTAGCTGTGGCAGCCGAACCGTCAGACGAGAGGGAGTGATATTGGGGAGGGGATTCTATATTGCTCCCCACACCCCACTTGTGCTCTTTAGGGTAACAAAGGGTAAATCCTTCAGGAGGCCAAGAATTCTTCCTGTGGTGGCACCTTCATTTGAAACCGTCTTCCAGCCATCTTCAGCTCTGACTGGAGATGTGTGCAAATATCCAAATGCATTCGAAATTCAATCGAATCGATCAAATTTTGACATTCAAATTCGAATGTCCTTAAATTTGAATTTAAAGCATTTAATGAACCGAAGGTGTGACTATGGCCTAAAGGTGTGGCCCCAGATGGGCAACCATCCTGCTGCCTTCCACAGAGACAGCAATTTGGACAGCGTTTGGACAGCGATTCTTCTCAAGCCCAGCCAGCTCAGAATCTCAAAACGGAGCCAGAGTTCAAAATGGCCATACTGGCTGGGAAGGAGGTAGCGTTGTATTATGAGTGGAAAAAAATGAAACATCTCCTAATCTCTAGTCTTAGTTTGGTCTAGTGGTTAAGGAGCCAGACTCTTACCTGGGAATTAACGGATTTGATTCCGCAGTCTTCTGCACAGACAGGTGGATGACCTTGGGCTAGTCACAGCTCTCTTCTGAGCTCTCACAGCCCTATATAACTCACAGGGTGTCTGTTGTGAGGAGAAGAACGGAAGGTTTGTCAGCTACTTTGAGTCCCCTTAAGGAAGAAGAACAGGTTTGTCAGCCACTTTGAGTCCCCTAAAATGGGTGAGAAAAGTGGGTAGAAAAGCCAACTATCCTCCTCCTCCAAGTATTGGAACTTCAGGCTCACCACTCATGGCTTCTGTAGGCCAAGGAAAATGCTGTCCAGGCCCAAATGAAGGGCAGACATCTATTCTACCCTTCCTGCAGGGCAGGGCCTGCCGGCCTCATCTGGTTTCCTCCCTGCAGGTCAGAAGACGAAGCCTCAGCAGAGGGGATACCCCTTAGCTGCCCACGGAGCTCCACAGCTCAGCTCAGCAGCAACCCCAACGGCCCCACATCCATCCGCCTCAAACTGAAACATCTGCTGGGTTCTGTGTGGTTTCCCAGAAAGCATTACCCGAGTAGGCGTGCAACCAGGGCACCCTTTCCTGCATCTGGAAATACGTAGTCATGGTATTTTGCTGCACAGGGCTGAGAGGGAGGCAGCCGGGTCTTGCCTTGTGATGACAGGGAAGTGAACACACCCTTTGTAAGTCCTGCGCAGGCCTGGCTTGGAGAGAAACAGGGATTCCCCCAGGGCCTGCCCAGCTGTCCTGTATGCCAGCCTCACCCAATCTCAAAAGCTCCAGGTCCAACTTACCTGCCCTAGAGCTGTGGACAGTTTCCCCAAGCACGTTAAGTGGTGATACTGTTTATAAAGCTTGCTCCACAGAAGCCCCACGTTGCAGGGTTAAGGTCTTGGCTAGAAATGAAAGCCATCTGCTCCGCACCACCAGGGGTACCCCTAGATTTAAGGAGCCGCTTTTGGCTTCCCTTGGCTTCACCTTTCTCATGTTCAGCTCAACAAACAAGGAAGTCCCAGCCCAAGCGTTTGCTTTTGGTCCACTGCTGGGTGCATTCATTGTGATCGCTGTCTCCCCACCCACTCAATGAGTGCCGTAAATAAGCTGAAAAGCTCAGACTCTCTCCCCCACCCATGGGATATGAGATGAACCACTTTCTGTTCCATCTGAACTTTTGAAAATTCAGCCAAAGACAGCGCATGCTTGTTGGGGGGGGGGGGGGAGAGACCTAGGTGTGGGCTGTGATGTTTGAAATGCTCGTGTGGCTATTCCTCTTCAAGGGAGGAAAGGCACTGCGGAGGAGATGCAGGTATCTGTGCTGTTGATCTCATAAGGCTCAGGAGGGAATGCAAACTGCTCCTCTAAGAAGAGCTGCTAAGCCTGACAATCAAGCTGTTCTTCTCAGCTTGGGCTGAAACTTCCTGCAACCCAGCCCTATTGGGACACAGACCCAAAAGGGGCGCTGCTCAAGTGACACATGATGCAATGGCAATTTATGGTTTGTTCTGTTTACAGCGCCTACATCCCACCTTTGCGCCAATGAGTCCAAGACCACAAGTGGTACCCATGATTCTCCTCCTAGAGATGTTCACCAACTGAGATTTGGTGGTTTAGTTTGGTCTGGCTCAGAGAACACCCTCTGGTTTGGTTCAACTTGAACCAGCCCATTTTGAACAGTGGGGATGGGTTCAGGTTGCATTGATCTGGGTCAAAACTAAACTGGGTGGACTCAAACTCAATTTGCATGTCTCTATGCTGGACTAGGGCCCACCCAGTAGCCTCTATGGCCAAGTGAGGATTAAAACCCAGGGATATCAAAGTTGGATAGCCCAACACCTTTGGCCATTATACTAGGATGCCACAAGAATCTGCAAAGCTTAAATTCTGCACTGTCTGCAAGGTTATCACAGGAGAAGGCAGTAATTTAGACCTATTTAGGAGGCAGGTCCAATTATTAGCCTTCTGCCCAAGCAGAAGCCAGCTGAGTGACCTTGGGCTAGTCACAGCTCTCTGTCTGAACTCCCACAGCCCTGCCCCTACCTCTGTTGTGGGGAGAAGAACAGAAGGTTTGTCAGCCGCTTTGAGTCCCCTTAAATGGGTGAGAAAAGTGGGGTAGAAAAGCCAATTCTTCTTTCTGTTTTAAGAGCATCCTAACATAAACAAGGGATGAGAGAGCAAAATGTGTTGGAAGATAAGGCGTTGTGCTTCTGAATAAACAAGCCCTGGTTGGTGGCTGCCAGCACATGGGAAGGAGGAGGTATGGCTGTGGCACAACTGCTCTGCGTGGAGAAGGCGGTCTGGGCATCTCTTCCCTGCATTTCTCTGCCAAAGGGCAAAGGCAAACCAGTGTGAGCACCGCACCTGCTGCCCAGGGAACAGCCTGGGCACGGAAGTCCTCAGGAGCAAAGCTCAGCTCAAGAGCAGGTGCATCTTCCTCCTTCCAGCTGATCTCTGACCAGGAAGACTTGAGGGGAAAAAAAGGTGTGTGTGTGTGGGAGACCAACAGGCATAAAGGTTTCCAAAAAATAAGCATTCCTGGGCGAGCAAGAGGCGGTTTTTGCTCAAACGTCAAGGAACTGCCTAGAATGAAGGACCAAGGTTTAGTTCTGGGCATCTCCAGACAGGAAGGAAGGAAGGAGGGGGGAGGGATAGAGAGAGAGAGAAGGAAAGAAAGAGGGAGGGAGAAAGAAAGAAAAAGAGGGAGGAAGAGGAAGGGAAAAAGAAGGAAAGAGGGAGAGAAGTAGGGAGGGAGAAAGAGAAAGGAAGGAAGGAAGGAAGGAAGGAAGGAAGGAAGGAAGGAAGGAAGGAAGGAAGGAAGGAAAGGTGGCGGGAGAGATGGAGGGAGCCATTTCCGTAGCCTTCAGTTCAGAGCTGGTCAGTAGTCTCCCTTGTCTGCCTCTGTTAGCGGGAGGAGTAGTCCTTCGCCACGGTCCTGGCCTCGCCTTCATCCATCGCCTTCGCCGCCGCTCATTACTCCGCTACCAGCGCCGACGGTGCAAGTGGCCGCCCGCCCGCCCGGAGATCGCTCCCGGGCAGTGGCGACCCCTCGCCCCTCCTCGCCCGGCCGCCTGGCTGTGTGCGCGCTCGGCCAGAAAACCGCCTCGCCTCCCGCGCTCCACTTGCGATGCCGGGAAGCCTGGATCCCTCCCCAGGGCGCCCCCGCGCAGATGAAAGGCAGGCGGCCGGCCGGCATTGATCTCCCAGCGGGGGAGGCTCGCCGCGCCGCGCCGCGCCGTCTGCAGCTGCTGGAGGAGGAGGGAGAAGAATCGAGATACAGATGGGGATGGAGATGGAGCGCGGCGGCGGCGGCGGCGGCGGCGCGCTGGGCTCCACCACGCGGGAGGCCCGCGACGGCCGACAGGGGCCCTGAACTGGGCTTGACCCCACCGGGCGGAGGCACCTCCTGCGGCCTCAGCCGCCTGCGGGGAGCCCGCGGGCCAGGGCACGGGCAGGGGCGGCGGCAGGGCGCGCGCAAAGCAATCGCCCGCCGGCTACCTAGCCGGCAGCTGCCCTACCCGGCGCGCTCTCCACAACGCGACCGCTGCGGATGGGGAAGAAGGCACAGAAGAGGCAGGCAGGCAGGCAGGCATGAGCTGCTTAAGAACAAAAACTGGCAGCAGCAGGCCAGACCGCCAAGGTCCCTGCTTGAGGGACAAGGTGTGCCCAAAGTCCTTCGCCACCCGGGAGAATTCTTGTGGCCCCAGAGCGCAGAAGACGTCTTCCTTCAGAGATGGATGCCACACTTGGGCAAGGACGTTTTCTTGTTAGCAGAAATCACAACAATTAGATCAAGGGTCTTTCTAAACTAAGCCTGAGATAGGACAAGAGAGCTGTGCCGCTTTCCCTTTCCCTTGCCAGCTATAGGCAGGAGTGAAGGAGAAACGCACCTTGTCTGAACTGATCCGGGTGAAGTACATCCAGACTCTCAAAAGTCCTGGACGGGCTCTTAGAGCGAGGTACACCTGGGAAACCATGGCACCGGGAGAGAAGGTAGATGTCTTTGTGGATCTGGAAAGCAATTTGCAGGGATTTGCCTCTGCTTGAGATGCCCATGGGCAATTGGTGGGCCACTGTGTGGGACAGGATGCTGGACCAGATGGGCTGTGGCCTGATCCAGCAGGGCTCCTCTTAGGTCCTTATAGGGCTGGACAGATCATGGAAGACAGCTATATCAGCAGCTGCTAGAACGGATGTCCAGATTGGAGAGACAGGCAGGAGGTCATCTGCAGGGATTTGAGAGCAGGTGAAGGTTTTGCCTTTGTCTTCTGCTTGAGGTGCTCAGAAGCAGCTGGTGGGCCACCATGTGACTAGATGCTGGACTAGATGGGCTGCGACCTCATCCAGGAGGCTTCCTCTTAGGTTGTAAACAAGGGGTCTAATAGGTCTTAGAGGCCATCAGAGAGAAAGGAGTTGATAGCGTAACATTTTGTAGCCTAAACCTACTTGATAATGCTACCGACTTCATTCTCTCTGTTAAGTTCTAAGAGCTAGACCCCTTTTGCTTACCGTTCCAGATGAACGGGTGTTTGGATCTGGAGGCGATTACTAAGAATCCTGCGGAATGCAAGAATGGTAATTGGTTTGAAACTAGGGCATGTGAGTAGGAGAAGAGGAAGGTGTGAGGAAGGGATAGAGAAACAAGTCCAAAGAGGCTGAGGGAGGAATGAGTAAAAAAAAAGAAAAGAAAAGAAATGATTTTTAAAAAATAGGGACAGGTTGGAAGCAACCCAAGTATTTGGCTTCCCAAATACACTGCTGTATAATTTCAGAAAACGATGTGGTCAGTCGAACTGGAATTGCAAATACGCTTCTTTTTGGGTGTGTGTTGGGTTGGCTCTTTCCTCTGCATCTTTGAAGGGGCCTTTAGAAAAAGGTGGGTTATTGCAAAGTGATACCTTGTCAGGGCTGCCTATAGTCACTTTCTACAGAGCCAGGTTAGGGGATTTTGAATGTCCACTCTGAGAATCACCACCTTGAAAGGGAGTAACAAGATACGAGCTGCGTCATAGTATGTTCCTCCGTTTATTGTGGATAACAAAAGAGAAAGTTTGCATACTTTGTCTTCTGTTATTGACAATAAAAAGACAAAGCACGCAGGTTTGCAGGAAGTATAGCAAACAGTGCCAGAAAGTTTTCTCATACCCCCACCATTGCTCAAGGTTTTTCTAGTGGTTAGGGAGCCAGACTCTTATCTGGGAATACTGGGTTTGATTCCGTAGCCCTCCATGAAGCCAGCTGGGTGGCCTTAGGCTAGCCACAGCTCTCTGCTGAGCTCTCACAGCCTCACTTTCCTCACAGGGTGTCTGCTGTGGGGAGAAGAACAGAAGGTTTATCAGCTGCTTCGATTTCCCTTAAGGGAGAAGAGCAGAAGGTTCGTCAGCTGCTTTGAGTCCCCTTAAATGGATGAGAAAACCGGGATAGAAAAGCCAACTCCTCTTCTTCTTTGCGGCTTATCCTGTGCAAGCTGGAAATTGCTCAGAGCAGCAGCCAGAGGGCACAAACTGAAAGCAGCATTTGCCCAAATTCCTTTTCCAGCGGGAAGTTTTGTTGCCTTCCAGGCCTCCTCAAGGTTATGGTGTTGGAGGCCAGGTGTGGCTTACCCTTTCCAAAAGCGGGTCCAAGAAAGCCGAGCGCAGACACCCACGACCAGGCCTCCTTTTGAAGCCAAGCCTCCAGCTGCTAGGCTGCTCTTAATGTTCAGAATTTAAACTGGAAAGTAGCTTGTCTCTGCTGCGTGTGGAAGCAACTTCAAAGGGCTCCCTGCCTGAGCTGTTTTTCTGTGTCATTTTCTTTGTGGGGTTGTTGTTTTTTTTGGGGGGGGGCAACCAAAAAGACGGTGTGCTCCTGCTACGTTCCCATATTAACTTTGGCACTGGAGCTCTTCACTTCTCCATGCACCGTTTGTTAGCTCAGCCTCTTTCGTCGGGGATTAAGTTCGTGCAGCCTTCCGTCGTGCCTTCGCTCATGCGCTGGGGGGGGGGGAATATCTGTCGCCTCCTTGGCTCAGCTGCTCCGCCGTCATTCCTTCCACTGACTTTCCCCGTCAGCTGACATTCTTTGGAAGCGGCCAGCTGTGATCAGAGCCAGGGAGGTTGAGGGCTTTGGAGGCTCATGATCCACAGCTAGGCCTCTCCTTTCCATCTGATCCGGGTCGCCCAAGCCTCTTCCACACTTGACCTTATTCTGGGCTATATCCAATGCGGTCTATGGCAGTTCTCGTTTTGTTCTGCAAACCTCGTTTTAACCTCCTCTCTTCATACTAATAGATTAGGGATGGGCACTGATGGGTTGTTTCTTTTTGCATCCAAATTTGAATTGAGTCAAATATCCAAACATCCAATTTGGTTAGAATGTTTAGAATCTGAATGCAGCAAAATCTAGATGAGGCCTGACCAAGGTAGAGTAGAGAGGTATAATTACTTCCCGTGATCTATGCTCCTCTTGATACATCTTAGGATGGTGCTTGCCTTTGGTGAGATGTCTCCCCTGCCCCACACAATCCCCCTCTCAGGGCTCATTCTAACACGGCTGGGTCCAAACATCCTCCCTTCTCAAGGCCTCACACAAGTACCACCGGGGTAGAGGGCTCCGCAGATTAAGCTCTGAGCTTCCTTGACTTGAGAAGCCCAGAAGATACGGAAAGGCGTGAGACATCAGCTGCTTTTCCTGCCAGCCCCAGATCCGCAACTGTGTTTGCTTTCCTCGCCACATCTGCAGTCTAGATCAAGAAAGAGGAGGCTTTGCCTTTTCTCTTCTTCCTGTCTCCCACCACCGCCTCGCCGGCTTCCGCTTGTGTGTGACGGGAGCCGCTAAGTGCGCTCCAAACGGCAGGCGCTTTCCAGACAGCCCCAGAACCTGCTCCCTGACTCTGGCGTGAGTTCTGACCATGCTGTTGGACCCTGGAGAGCTGGCCTGGATGATAGGAGGATCATAAAGCCAGCCATCTCTGTTCTCATGAGTGTGTTGATGGCCTTCCCTGATGAAAGATGCGCCAGCCAGCAGCGTGCCTCTTCCCCCACAGTGGTGTGATGAAATGCAGACTCGGGGTGGTTGCTTTAAAAAAAAAAGGAAAGAAAGAAAAGGAGAGAGGGAGGGAGGGAATGAAATATTTACAGCTTTTCTCTCCTTTCCTGTTGCCCTCAAGCGCTTTTGGGGAGAGGGAAAGGGAGAACAGAGCAACATGGAAATGGGTCCTTTGGTATAAATAGGCTTGCTTATGCTGCCAGTCTCTTCTGATGCTGCCAGGATTTTATTTTGTTTATTTTATTTTTTTTAAGCAGCTCGCTTGTGTGTGAAAGAAGAAGAAGAGTTGGCTTTTCCATCCCGCTTTTCTCATCCATTTAAAGGGACTCAAAGCGGCTGACAAACCTTTTGTTCTTCACCCCACAAGAGAGCACCCTGTGAGGTAGGTGAGGCTGCGAGAGCTCAGAAGAGAGCTGTGGCTAGCCCAAGGCCATCCAGCTGGCTTCGTGGAGGAAGAAGAAGAGTTGGATTTTTCACCCCACTTTTCTCACCCATTTAAGGGCTGACAAACCTTGTGTTCTTCTCCCCACAACAGACACCCTGTGTGGCAGGTGGGGCTGTGAGACCTCAGAAGAGAGCTGTGACTCACCCAAGGTCACCCAGCTGGCTTCATGGAGGAAAAAGAGTTCTAGTAAGGGGGAAATAAATTCTTCGCTATTTTTATGCATTTTATGCACGCACGTGATGTGGTCCCGATTATGTCCATCTCTCATCATTCTTCTTAAACTCAACTTTACAGTTCTCCTAGCACGGAGGTTCTCCACTAGTGATCTACATTAAGCTGTAATTAAGTTGCTCTGCAGAAACACGGTGGTACCATTTTATTACTATTCATGCAGTATTTATTTGCTACGCTTAATTAACAATTTCAGAGCCGTGCAGGCAAAAACATCACGCGCCTGCTCTTAAGTAACAGTATCTGCAAAGTGGGAAGAGACAGTAATATTTCCATTTAGCCAAAGGCCAGGGCAAAGCGGTGCGTCTTCACTGCCTTCCTAAATGTGTACAGTGAAGCAGATAGACGCACCTCAAGGAGAGACTATTCCATAGCCTAGGGCCATCACTGAGAAGGCCCTCTCCTGGGTCCCCACCCCTTTTACTACTGAGGTTGGTGGGACAACCAGGAGGGCCTCCCCTCCAGATCTTAAGGCTCGGGCAGGGGCTGAAACTGATGCACCAACTATAGGTGGAAACAGGCACTCTTGGCCACAGCCTCCACCTGAGCTTCAAGCATCAATGCAAAGTCCAAGAGCACCCCCAAATTTCACACCTGTCCCTTCCAGGGCATTACAACCCCTTCGAGGACAGGGTGCCTCCCATCTACACAGACCAGAGACCCAGTGAGACACGGTCTGGATTCAGCTTCAATTTATTGTCCCCCATCCATCCCATTACCACATCACCACCCCCTAGCAGGAAATGTGGCCATTATCTGGGCGCAGGCTGAATGAACATCTTCTGGTTGCTTCCCCCATACTTAAAGACAACCTAACTACGGCCGCCGCCTCCCAGGCAGCGTGACTTCAACATGAGAGTTTGAGAAGTTTTGGTCCTTTTTGTTTTAACTGCTTGGGAAATGAGCACAGAGGAGTCACAGCATCAATGATGCTCTTTCCTTTAAAAAAGAAAAGAAAAGAAAGGGGGAAATCTGCCACTAACGCACTTTATGAGCCTTTCTGCTGTTGCATCCACCAGCTGGCAACTGATCAGAGGCCGGATGTTTCAGAAAGGCTCCTCAGATGAACTTTCTTGGCACGAAAGGCTGGGTTCACACACGGCACGCCAGGAAGCAGACGAACACATTCGAAGCCAGAGTTTCCAGCAGCAGGAGCGCCCTGTGGAATCTGTTAGGGGTGTGCAGAAATATTCATAACATTTTCATTATTAGTATCAATTTGGACAAATCTGGACATTCAAAGGTTATGACATTTGTACAACAACATTCTTGCGAATAGTTCGTTAAACTGGGGATAAGCATTGGATACATAAATATACGACACAGACATATATCCGACATGAACGGATACCTATCCAATGCAAATGGCAACGTATCAATACAAATGGATAAGTATCCAATATGAATGGATACATGTGCAATGCAAGCAGATATTATCAGTACGAACAGATACGTATCCAATAGGAATGGATACATATGCAATGCAAGCAGATATTATCAATACGAACAGATACCTATCCAATAGGAATGGATATATATCCAATACAAACTGATACGTATCAATACGAACAGATATGTATCCAATATGAATGAATATGTATCTGATACAAACGGATGCATATCCGACAGAAATGGATACATATCCATTTGTATTGGATATTCATACACTGAACCTGGGGTACTTCTGCATGCAAAGCAACTGAGCCATATTTTTTAACCATGCTGAGCTACAACCATCCCCTAAAACAAAAAAGCCATATTAGTCCTCATGGCTGTATGAAACCTGATCCTCGGTCTGTTCAGTATCACCCCACAGGGAAGGCAGGAATACAGCTGCCGTGACCCTTACCTTAGCCACTTTGCCTAGTGGCAAGGCATGACGGGAAGTGTAGTCCAGTGTCTCTTCAGTTTGGGCCACCTGTGTTGTGCTCTGATTGACAGGGGCTTCCCAGGAATTAGGCCACTTTGTTCTTTATCCACCCCATTCCCTTTTCAAGATGGTGAGAACTAAGCTGTTTGCCACCCGGCCCTTAGGCAGTGACCTTTCTGTATCTTGAGTGGCCCCCAGAACAAGGCCTCTGTGTGACTTTTGGCTTTATCCACTTAATCCTCCTTCCAGCTGAATGGCTCTTCTGCTTCCCAGTGGCCAAATGAACAAGAGCCATCATCTGCTATTCAGCCAAAAGCCCCAGCATCAGAAGATTAACGAACAGCCAGGCAGCCAAAGACACACAGAGATATTTCTAAGGCCATTTGCTGCGATTCAAGAGCAGGAGAAGGTTTGCCCTTGTCTCTTGCTTGGGCAATGGTTGGGCCTCTGTGTGCGACAGGATGCTGGACAGGATGGGCTGTGGCCTGATCCAGCAGGGCTCCTCTGAGGTTCTTATGGACTAAATGGCCTCTTAGGTTCTTATGGACTAGAAACAACCCCTACCTGCCAGAGGTTGCCTAATTGCTGACCACCTGTGGAGCACGAAATCTTGCTCCACGAGCTACCTAACCTTTACCTGCTGCATCCAAAAGCTTACCTGGAGCATCCAGGTGTGTGTCCATTTGCTTTTCTTCTGGTTCCCTGTGTTCAATGGGTACTTAATGGGTGTTTCTAGTGACAGTGGAAAAACACCCTTAAAGTCCGGGAATAAACAATTAAATGGGATTGGAGGATCCCAAAAACGGATTCGATTCAGATTTCAACTTGTATGGGAACACACCCTATGCATGCCTGGTAGAAACAAGATTTACGTAGGATGGAAAAGTTAAAAGCCCAGCCTCATCCTGGCTCCATGTGCAAATAAATGGCAAAATAATTCCTTCTCCGGAAACTCTCTGGAGCTTTAAAGGTGAACAAGAAGCCCTTGAATCTGTTTTGGTCTCTCCGCTGGAACACAGTGAAAAGGGGAAAGCCGCAGGGTGCTTGCTTTCCTTCCCTTTCTCTCTGCCTCTCCTCCGAAGATTCCTCCCGCTGGCCCTGGAGCTGGGTGAGGAAGGAACCTCTGCAAGCTCTTGGCCTTATAAAAGCAGCATATCAGGATCAGCATCCCAGCAGGGGGAGGAAAGAACTTTCCTGCAGGCTTCACTCTGAACGCATCTGCAGCCCTTCCTTTGAGGTTAGACGCAGCTTCTCGGGTAAACACGCTGGAGGGGAACGTTTTGGAGAACCTGAGAAACGCCCCGTACAGCTGTGCCTACCTCCCTGGCAAGGGAACGCTGTTATTCCTGTTCAGAGGGCAGCCCTGCTGGAAGCAATAGCAATTCCGGTCAATTCTGGATGTGCAGGGTGAAGAGATGCATTTACCTTCTGGAAAACAATAACCTAAACTCCCAAACCCAACACCTGTCTTGTGTGGCCTCCGCTTGATAGATTGCCACAGGCTGTTGATCTGAAACCTTGCTTTTTCGGTTAGCACCTAGCCCTTCCATTGCCATTGCCCAGGTTGGCATGCATTACAACGGTCTCAAGGTGGGTTACAACATATAAAATGAACTCATTAAAGGCAATAACATATTAAACCCACGGCAGCGTCTGAATGTGGGGAGGATGTGGGGTAAAGAGGTGCGTCTTCACAGCTCGTCTAAACACACTGTGAGAAAGTGACTGACGCACCTCAGGAGGGTGACACAGTCTGGGAGCCATCACTGAAAAGGCCCTATCCCAGATGCCCACTCCTTTTGCTTCTGTGAGTGGCCATACAACCAAGAGGGCCTCCCCTCCAGATCTTAGGGCATGGGCAGCTCAATATGGAAGAGGCATTCCTTAAGATATTTGAGGCCCAAGTCATCTAGGGCCTTATAAGTCAAAGTTGCCACCTTGAATTGGGCCCGGTAGCAAACTGGCAACCAGTGCAACTCTTTTAAGACAGGTGTGATGTGAATCCAGCCAGCTGTTCCAGTCAGCGGTCTAGCTGCTGCATTCTGCACCAGCTGCAGCGTCCAAACTGTCTTCAAGGGTAGCCCCACAAAGAGCGCATTACAGTAGTCTGGTCTGGGACCAGATAACACGGCCCAAAGGAAGGAACCGTTCCTAATAAAACTTGAGTGGATGGAATAATCTGAGTACCCTCTCTGGAATTAGGAAGCCAAGAACTGATGAGTGAAATTGCAGTTGTTCTTGGTTCTTTACATATCAGATGGCAAGAAATCAAACCCAGTGGGCAGGGGAGGGGAAGCGTGTCCCCCGTCCCCCCAAACAACACACGTCCCTCTCTTGCTGAGAGTTAGGAGGACTCAAGAGGAAAGTTAGGTGAGGCAGTTTGGACTAGTGATTAGAGAGCCAGACTCTTATCTGGGAATGCCAGGTTTGATTCTGCACTCCTCCACCAAGCCAGCTGGGTGACCTTGGGCTAGTCACAGCTCTCTTCTGAGCTCCCACAGCCCTACATACCTCACAGAGTGTCTGTTATGGGGAGAAGAACTGAAAGTTTGTCAGCCACTTTGAGTCCCCTTGAATGGGTGAGAAAAGCGGGGTAGAAAAGCCAACTTGTCGTTGTCTTCTTCTGTGGCAGAACAAAAGCGTCGCCTTCTCGCTGTCCTGGCAGTAACCTTAACTTGATCTGGAAGGGCTTCTTTCCCGAAGGGCTAGGTGATTGAGAGGTGAGTCAGACCCTGCCGGAGGCCGTGGAAGCTGCCCTTGTGGGACTGTGTGGGTGGTTCAGGTGACACGCTTCTGCTTTTCCGTAAGGTCACCTGCATTATGTTACATAGGGCTCTTTTGCAGCCAAGAATTCAGGCGTGTGTTCCCCAAAAAAGCCTCCGACTGAAGCCTTCCCTTTTAAAGGAGTGGTCTAAGAAGAGAAGGAGCAGCTAGTTATCAGGGACAATAACTTTTAACACTCCCTGACTTTAGAAAACACAAGAGTTTTGTTGCTCAGATTAAAAGCAGTGGCTAAACGCACGCAAGAGCTCATTCAGGTGTGGATGGGTCTTCCCCTTGGAGTTTTCCTCTGAAGTAGGAACACTTCTTTTGGGAAATCCTTTGGGGGTGTAACTGAGTAGGCAAAGGGCTCGTCTTGGAACCCTTAAATGTGTAGCTCCAGGACTGTGCAGAGCAAGGCTGTGATTGACCACACCTAAAGGAGCACCCCCTGGGAAAATTGGAGTCGGGAGGGCAGACATTTCCCCTTGTTGCAACCATGCACATCTACCTGGCCTGAAGTCTCAGAAAAGTTGACCTTTCAGAATGTTATAACTCTAAAAGTGTCTTGTTCTTTAAGCTAGGTCGGGAGGAAACTACAAAGCAAAGAGATTCACCTGAGTGGCCGATGAGTGAAGAGCAGCCTTTTAGTCAGGGCAGGCTGTCTGAGTTGGATGCAAACATAGGCTGCAGTGTGGCAAACTAAGGCCCATCTTACTGTTTAGAAGACTTTTTGGGGCATCTTGAAAAGATGCTTATTCTTAAAAGGTGCGAGCATAGCAAATGTCTTGCAGATGTGCATGGTTGCAACAAAGCTTGCATGGAGACCTCTTGTTCTCTCTCATTCTCTCTCACCCCCTCCAAACCAACAGGAAATCAAGACTCCCCACCCTGATTATGCACATTAGTTTTTGCGCTGGTGGTTGAGGGAGCCCAGAGCTCTGGCAAAGTCCTCCCACCTTGTCCCACGGGGCGCCTGTGCTCGTGGTGCGCAGTTGCAGAAATCCATCTCCGCCGTGTTTGCAGGGTGTCTGTCACCAGGGCCTGTCAAGAGGCCGGGTTTCAGCTCCGCGGCTGTGGCTGTGCGTGACGGAGGCGTCTGGTTTCAATCCAGGTCAAAGCTGCGCCGCTGCCTTTTCTCCGCTGCCGGCACCGCGAATGACTCACACGCAGCAGGAGCCGGCTGTGGGGCGGCCTTGCTAATTGAACTTCATCACAGACTCTGCTCTGCCGCGTCCCCGGTGACTTCAGCTGGGGCTGTTGTGGCTGAGAAAGCCGGCAGGGTTATGTCAGCGGGTTCAAGGCAGGCCAGAAACAAAGGGAGAACAGGGAAGGTGGGTTGGGAGGAAAGACCAGGGAGAGTTACATAGGCTTTCCCAAACCCTTGCCAGCAGCCTTCTTTTCTTCGTAAGTTTCGGCATATAGCCAAGCCAAACAGTTGCCCTTCACCTACTGTACCATTAGGTTTGTAGCATTTCTGTGCTCTCACAGCCCCACTGACCTCACAGGGTTTCTCTTGTGCGGAGAAGAACAGTAGGTTTGTCAGCAGCCTTGAGTCCCCTTAAGGGTGAGAAAAGCAGGGGATAAAAACTGTCTCCTCTTCTTCTTCTAAACCAACCTCACCAACCGCCCCCCCCCCCAAATCTACAGATTTATTCCAGAGATAATTATGTGTAAGTTCTGGAGTTGTCATCTGTGTGCTGGTTGCTTCCCTCTTTCACGCAAATTAGACGAGCCATGCCAGACACCCCTGGATTTTGGAAAACAGAGGGACAGGATATAAAAAGGAATAAAATTTGGGGGGGGGGTGTTCCAGCAACAGCCTGCGTGAGATTGAAGGCAAGGGCAGAGAGATGAAGTAGCCTAGCTGGGCAAGAAGGATGCTAAGGGAAGAGAACAGAAGAGTTGCAAGGAAATGCCAGACTGTGATAAAGATGTGTGCAAAAGGCCAGTTAGGGAGAAATCTCAGAGCCTGGGCTGAAAAGACAAAGAGCCTCGTTGAGCTTGAAGTGCCTCATTAAAAGCTGCACAGCCTGGCGATGCATCACCTTCTCTTTCCTTCTGAGCGGTTCTATGCTCAGCCTGATGCTGAGGTTGGTTTGCATGCACAGGAGGCAAAGCAACTGAGCCAGTTTGGTCTAGTGGTTAAGGAGCTGGACTCAAGTCTGGGAATACTGGGTTTGATTCCGCTCTGCCCCATGAAAGGCAGCTGGGTGACCATGGGCTAGTCACAGCTCTCTTCTGAGCTTTCAAAGCCCCATAGGGTGATCTGTTGTGGGGAGAAGAATAGAAACTTTGTCAGCCGCTTTGAGTCCCCTTAAATGTGTGAGAAAAGCGGGGTAGAAAAGTCAACTGGATTAGATGGGCTGTGGCCTGATCCAGCAGGGCTCCCCTTAGGTTCTTATGGACTAGATGGGCTGTGGCCTGATCCAGCAGGGCTCCTCTGAGGTTCTTATGGAGTAGATGGGCTGTGGCCTGATCCAGCAGGGCTCCTCTTAGGTTCTTATGGACTAAATGGGCTGTGGCCTGATCCAGCAGGGCTCCTCTTAGGTTCTTATGGACTAGATGGGCTGTGGCCTGATCCAGCAGGGCTCCTCTTAGGTTCTTATGGACTAGATGGGCTGTGGCCTGATCCAGCAGGGCTCCTCTTAGGTTCTTATGGACTAGATGGGCTGTGGCCTGATCCAGCAGGGCTCCTCTGAGGTTCTTATGGACTAGATGGGCTGTGGCCTGATCCAGCAGGGCTCCTCTTAGGTTCTTATGGACTAGATGGGCTGTGGCCTGATCCAGCAGGGCTCCTCTGAGGTTCTTATGGACTAGATGGGCTGTGGCCTGATCCAGCAGAGCTCCTCTTAGGTTCTTATGGACTAGATGGGCTGTGGTCTGATCCAGCAGGGCTCCTCTTAGGTTCTTATGGACTAGATGGGCTGTGGCCTGATCCAGCAGGGCTCCTCTTAGGTTCTTATGGACTAGATGGGCTGTGGCCTGATCCAGCAGGGCTCCTCTTAGGTTCTTATGGACTAGATGGGCTGTGGCCTGATCCAGCAGGGCTCCTCTTAGGTTCTTATGGACTAGATGGGCTGTGGCCTGATCCAGCAGGGCTCCTCTGAGGTTCTTATGGACTAGATGGGCTGTGGCCTGATCCAGCAGGGCTCCTCTGAGGTTCTTATGGACTAGATGGGCTGTGGCCTGATCCAGCAGGGCTCCTCTGAGGTTCTTATGGACTAGATGGGCTGTGGCCTGATCCAGCAGGGCTCCTCTTAGGTTCTTATGGACTAGATGGGCTGTGGTCTGATCCAGCAGGGCTCCTCTTAGGTTCTTATGGACTAGATGGGCTGTGGCCTGATCCAGCAGGGCTCCTCTGAGGTTCTTATGGACTAGATGGGCTGTGGCCTGATCCAGCAGGGCTCCTCTTAGGTTCTTATGGACTAGATGGGCTGTGGCCTAATCCAGCAGAGCTCCTCTTAGGTTCTTATGGACTAGATGGGCTGTGGCCTGATCCAGCAGGGCTCCTCTTAGGTTCTTATGGACTAGATGGGCTGTGGCCTGATCCAGCAGGGCTCCTCTTAGGTTCTTATGGACTAGATGGGCTGTGGCCTGATCCAGCAGGGCTCCTCTGAGGTTCTTATGGACTAGATGGGCTGTGGCCTGATCCAGCAGGGCTCCTCTTAGGTTCTTATGGACTAGATGGGCTGTGGCCTGATCCAGCAGGGCTCCTCTTAGGTTCTTATGGACTAGATGGGCTGTGGCCTGATCCAGCAGGGCTCCTCTTAGGTTCTTATGGACTAGATGGGCTGTGGCCTGATCCAGCAGGGCTCCTCCTAGGTTCTTCTGTGTGGGAGAATGGGACACAAATGAATAAATGGTTTCCTGGAGTGAAATCTCCTGAACAGAGATGTTCGCTCATGAAAGATGAATGTAAGAGCAGTGCTCATGTGATGCCTCTGTACTTTCCCCAAATTAAGCCTTTCCTTAAATTATCTGCTGTAACTCACTTTCTTTCTCCCCTGCCTCTATAATCAGAATTACTAGAACTCCTGGTGTATATATGAAGTTTCGGATTTCTATATTTCACACTCCTGGAGCTCTGCAGCAGGCAGGCAGGCAGACAACTGGACAAATGGACCAGTTCCCTTTTGATATAGATTGGTAGTAGAAGCTATTTAGATTCTCAGCTGCTGAAGCCAAATCTCTGGGACCAGCCCTGGCTGGAGGGATTTCACTTAGCTTTCCAAATAAATATTCCTTCCTCGCCCAGAGTGCCGCATTTGCTTGGCCATTAGTCACTTAACTCCCGTGAGCCTTGATGGGAAATGTAATCAATTAAAGGTTGTCAGAGGCCGGACGAGCTCCGGACAATTGTCGCTGGAGAAAATGCAAAGGGGCGAGATCATTATGGTCTTACCTTAACAGAATGTAGGAACACAACCCTTGGGTACCGATCTTCAAGTACGCATCATGTACAAACCTTTGCACATATAAATGTCCAGATTAATCAGACAAATAGATCCAAATTTTGAAATTCAATTTGAATGTTTACATTTGAATTTCGGGACATCCAATTCAAGTTTGAATGTCAAAATTCAGCCCATTCGATCGGATTTCGAAGGCCTGCAAATATTCATGCGCATCCCTACCAGGGACTGCTTTGAAAGTCTGTGTGTCAGCAGGCCACCAAGCCTGAGAGCCCCTGATGGAGCCTTGACCCCCTTCCATCCAAACCGCAGCTGTCAAACCTGCAAAGGGAAGTAACTCAAACTTTCTTTTCAACGCCAGGATGCTGCTTCCCATCCTCACAGGCCTCCCTGTTTTGCAGGATGGAGGGAAATCCTTCTGGCCAATGAAGAATGCAGCTATGAAGTATGGAGAAGGAGGAGGAGGAGGTGGTGGAGGAGGTGGTGGGTGTGTGCAATGCATGGGAGGGGGCAGGAATTATCAGGTGAGGATCTTTGGAGTAGCATAAAACTAGCCCGCCTGTCTGGCTCCCTGCCATCTTATTTTATAGAAAGCCTGGCCTTGACAGCTGTCTGCGGCAGGAAAACAAATCTTCTGCAGATCTTTGACAGGGAAGTGTGTGCAAGAAGCAAAGAGGCTCTAGCAAAGAGAGAGGGGGTGATAAATTTCCTAGAAATGCTTAGGTCAGAGCTTGTGGAACCAGAGACCTGCTACTGGCCTTGGCCTGTGTCATTTGGCGTTCTGTGGGCCACTGAAAAACAATCGAGTTGGTACGGAACTTTCTGATGACAACATCTTTGCCAGCTTCCAGATGTTTTCCCAGCCTGGCACCATGGGCGCTTCTCAGCAGAAGGTGCACATGGATACATCTTGGATGCCCATCGCTATCCACTGTTACCAATTGTGCGCTGGCATTCCACACATGCACAGAGGTTTAGTGCACAAAAAGCGCTAATTGAAATGAAACCTTTTGCTTAATATTTGCTGTTGGAATCTGGAGAGATCTTTTATTTACAATACAAGCAACATTTACTGGAAAGCAACTTAAATCCATCCGAAGGCTGTTACTTGTTAGTTTTTATGTCTGGAGACTAAGGTTCCAAAGCCCACGGCTAAATGGGTTTTGCAGCACCCATTTATATGTTAGCTATGTGCATTTAATACAGAAACTGTGGATTGTATCTGTAACACCGTGCACACGCCCTCTGCGATGCGATTGGCCATTTTCACAAACGGTGTCTAGCATTGCTCAACTTCTATTTCGCCCTTCTATGGATTAGTCTTGGGGGTAGAATAGCTGGATACCTGCCCCTTGAGGCACTTTTCGCCTCTCTGCATTGAACTCTGCATCTTAATCACTGGTGCACATCTGAGTTTTAGCTCATCATTTCATGGTATTATTTTAGCGGAAGCTTTTGCACTCTTGCAGCCAAGAACGGCTTCAAGAGCTAATGAGTAATTTCTGTGTTATTCATCCTACTTATCTGCACTGCTGTTACTACTGTGTGATGTACATTCTAAAGAGGCAGCGACTGGAATTTTGGTCCATCACTAATTCAAACCTTAATTGAGGATTTGGGAATTGCAGAATATCGCTGGGACCGTGTTCCTTTTTGCAGCTGTGCTAATCTTAGTTTATCTGTTTTGATGTCTTCCAAATTGTTCCTGAGTTAGCATTGTACATAGCATGCAAATACGGATTAGAACAACAAAGACCAGGGCAAAGAGGTGCGTCTTCACAGCTCGTCTAAACACAGAGTGAAGGTACCTGATGCACCTCAGGAGGGAGACTTTTCCATAGTTTGGGAGTCACCACTGAAAAGTCTCTATCCCAGGTGGCCACCTCTTTTGCGGCTGTGAGTGGCAGTACAACCAGGAGGGCCTCCCCTCCAGATCTTAGGGCACGGGCAGGTCAATAAGGAAGAAGGGGTTCCTTTCATTGCTCCCATATTTTTTCCACAGCTCTTTATCTTGACCCCCATTTCCCACTGTCTTTCCTTAACTAGCCCTAGAAAACATTTCTCTCCAGAGCGGAGTTTGGCTTCCTTTTTGTGGATGCAAATGGCTGCAAGAACTCCAGCCACAGGGGTTGGGAGTGGAGAGAGAAGACCAAGTCAAGGAATCGCTCTGTTCTTTCTCCTGCTTCTTATCAAGGCCTTTAACATGTCAGGCAGGGGTCTGTAATGGTTGCCAAAAGAGCTGGGGTCTGGATCTGAATTATTCAGCCCCCCCCTTCCCCCCGGCTCCTTCTTTTCAGACAGCAGCATTGAGCGCTTATTTTCCAAGCGCCTCCTGCACTCAAGACTGGGAAGCAGCATGTAAGGAATGCATAGCAGGGGCTGTTTCCAGTCGACAGGCTGGTCCTACAGGAGTAGAAGGACCTCTGGATCTCAGCTGGTTGTGAAGTCAGAAAGCAGTGGACCATACAGGCCTTGAGTTCACAATTTGTAAAACTGGTGTCCAGATGTTGCAGAAGGAACCTCTGGCACACAGAATGGTGGGTCAAACACCCATTAGAACCTGAACCTGAACAGAACCTTTTCCTCTCCCATTCTAAGAAAGGACAACCAGTTCTGAGTCTTCCAGCAACAGGTAAAAGTGATTTTTTTTTTTTTAGGGGGCGGAAAAGCGGTGCTCTGGCACAGTTGCCTGCCAGGGAAGAAGAAGAAGAAGAGATCTGTGAGCCTGGCAGTTCCTGACCCTCTGATCCCCACCAAAGGCTGATAAGCGCAGGGAGGGCCAGAGAGAAAGAACAGATGCTATGCACAGTGTCCGTCTGCCACAGGCCTTGCCTGGTGGATGGTCGGCGGTTGACTCACCGACTGTTGCATAATTGCTGGGGAAACGCACCAAGCTCTGAGTCATCAATCCTGGGTTGACACATGACTCTTCCTGTGCTTCCTGTTATGCCTCCCTTAGTAGCAGAAGGGAACATGTGGTTTCCCCTTGCTGTATAAAGATGCACAGCACAGCCTTCTGTGGTGGATGAGAATCTGGCTGGCACAAAGGCTCGCCAGGGCTATAGGCTAGGGGTGTGCAGAAATGCACACCCAGTGCAGAAGAGCATTGCACACTCACTCTCACACCTTTCAAAGTTTGCCCAGTGGCAGCCCCTATATATGGGGACGCATGGTGATGCTGCTCTCTGGCTGGTTAATGGATGTCCCGTTGGAGTGTGTAGTCATGGTTACCCATTTTGAAACTGGTCAGTTGAAACAACTTCTTCTAATGTCCCTCATCTTTGTCTAGGCTAGTGTGTGTGTGAAGGACAGGTTATAAGACATACAGCCTGCATTCCAACATCTCCCCTTTTGCGTTTGCTACTTGAGTCAGTTGTTCCATTCTTCCACTGGCTGGGCTGTCCTCTGGATCAGACAGGGGTTTGGAGGTACAGCTTGAAACTCTGGATGGATGGGGATAGTCCTGGTTGTCCCACCACCCTCAGCAGCAAAAGGGGTGGGCACCCGGGAGAGGGCCCTCTCAGTGATGGCCCCTAGGCTGTGGAATAGTCTCCCCTTTGAGGTGCGTCTGTCTCCTTCACTCTACATGTTTAGGAAGGCAGTGGCGATGCACCGCCTTGCCTTGGCTTTTGGCTAAATGGGGACACATTTTTCTCTCCACTGGCATCCTGTTTGATTTTAGATATTTGATTTTATATGTTGTTACCTGCCCAGAGACCTCTGAGTATAGGGCAGGATGGACGGATGGATGGATGGATGGATGGATGGATGGCTTTTCGCTTTGCCATTCCATGTTTCCCATCAGGCAAGGCTGCGTGTTAGAACCAGCAGGAGGCGGTAGTCCAGGTGGAACAGACTCACCTGTCTGTCTACCTTTGCAGGCCCTTATGCACGCTGCTTCCACGTAACACAAATAAGCAAGATGGGGCATACGACACGGCCTCCGTTTGGGAGGCCGCGCATGGGGACGTGAGGAGGTTGTGCAATTAAAAGCAGCTCAACCACCTTTGCCGCTTGGCCCCCACAGCATGAAATAAGACCCAGGCTGGCAGGCTGGCTTCTGGCGATTCACCCATGGCAGCATGAAAAATGAAGAGGAGAGCGATAAGAAACTAATAATTTATGTTCCAAGCACAGCCTCACACCGGCGCGGAGGGGAAATTTGTGCCAATAACTCCTACTAACTCAGAGAGCAGCACAATCTTTTATTGCACAAATTATTAACGACCAGAAAATAAATGACTCCGTAATCAGATTGGGGCTGGTGGTGCTTTTGCGTTCCTTCCTTCTATTTGTATAAATTCTGAAGCTGCTGCTCTGCCTCGGGAGCGTTCAAGCAAAGGAGAAAACTCTTTTCCTCGTCCGCCGCCCTGCCTGACGACTGAGGAGATCAGACAAGAAGCGGAGCAAGCCGATCCTGGCTGTTGCTTTGCCTGTCACAGGCCTGTTTGCTCCATAAGGGTTAGACAAGTTCATGGAGGACAGGTGTATCCATGGCTACTAGAATGGATTGTTGGGTACCACCTCCAGGTTGGAGGGGCAGGCAGGAGGCCTCTGAAGGCCATTGCCAGGGAGTCAAGAGCAGGTGAAGATTTCGCTTTTGTCCCCTGCTTAAGATGTATGAGATGGGATGCTGGACTAGATGGGCTGTGGCCTGGTCCAGCAGGGCTCCTCTTATCTAGATGGATGCCTAGGTACCACCTCCAGGTTGGAGAGACAAGCAGGAGGCCTCTAATGGCCGTTTGCAGGGAATGGAGAGCAGGTGAAGGTTTTGCCTTCACCTTCTGCTTGAGATGCCCAGAAGCAACTGCTGGGTCACTGTGTGAGCCAAGAAGCTGCACAACTTGGGATGTGGTCCAATTCAGCAGGGCTCCTCTTATGTTCGTATTCCTAATTCCTTGGTCTAGGACTCTAATTAGCACCAGGCCCAAACTCCATCCACTTTGTCTGGTGATGGGGTGCAACCAACATAGAATTGTCATCAGTGGATGCAACCAACTTTATTTTGGGGGGATTTTCTTTGTGTATAGCGCATGCAGATGTTAATGCTAGTGCCTATATGGTACATGCATGCCGGAAAGCCACAGACAGCTGGGCTTTCAGCACCACTAGAAAACTCAAGCTGGAAAACTGTGAGATGTTCCTGTAGAAACCAGCTCCTCCAAGTAGACCTGGAATAGATTCAGAGGAGAAGCTGCTGTTGCCCAGATTTACTGCGTGAAAATATTTCATCCCTGCTTGTAACAGACTAGGTTCTGTGCTAGAAAGCTTAAGAAAGAACGAGAGAAAAAAGAGAGATTGGACAGCAGTAAGACAAGGTTCAGAAATGGTTCCAAGAAAATGCAATGTCCCCCCCCCCCCCCCCGCTTTGCAGGGTTTATTTCTCTTTGAAGTCCCCTCTTTATACGTTGCTGTTTGGAAAAGTCTTTTATCGGTCACATCTCTGGATTAAGAATTCTTGTTTGACAGCAAACAAGGCTCAGATAACAGGTTTTCTCTGTGGACATGCATAGAAAAGCCACGCCGACGCTGTTGGTTTGGGAAATCCTGGATGGAATCCTTGTTCATCCTTTCACTCACACCTATTCAAGGTGTGTCTGGTGACCTCAGATCAGAAACGCTTCTTTTTACTTAGCTGGGTTGTTTGTTTTGCAGAAAGACAAATATCCAGATTAAACTACAGTAGAGAAGAACAACTGTCAGTTGTGACTGAATCTGGTTTCAGTCCTGGGCTGTGGTCACACAAAAGGCTTAATCTGGCTTCAGTCCACTTTCAGTGTGGGTGAATACATCAGCGAAGCACCAAGCTGTTTTCTTTCAGTACTGTATTAAATAACTCAGAAATTCCACCTTTGAGATAGATAACGTGGAAAGAAAATTCCTGGCCACTTTGCTGATGTGTTCTCTCGCTCTGAAGGTGGATTGCACCTGGATTAAACCTTAGGTCTAACCCTTCCTTAAATCCATCTAGACCGGTTGCTTTCACCACCTCTTCCAGCAGCCAATTCCATAGACCGATGACCCTCTGGGTGAAGAAATCCTTCCCCTTGTCTGATCCTAACCCTCCTATGCATCAGGTTCAGAGATAGCTGAGGGCCCATCACTGAGAAGGCCCTCTTCCGGGTGCCCACCCCTTTTGCTGTAGAAGATGGTGGTACAACCACCACTCCAGATCTTAAGGCACAGGCAGGTTGATATGGGAGAAGGCATTTCTTTAGATATTCGGGGACCAAGTCATTTAGGCCCTTATAAGTTAAAGTTAACACCTTGAATTGGGTTTGGCAGCGAATCGGCAGCCAGTGCAACTCTTCCAGCATGATGTGTGTCTGGCCACCTGTCCCGGTCAGCGGTCTAGCAGCTGCGTTCTGCACCAGCTTCAGCTTCTGAGCTGTCTTCAAGGGCAGCTCCATGTATAGTACATTACAGTAGTCCAGTCTGGAGGTTACCAGAGCATGGATGGCTGTGGCCAAGTCATCTCTGCCCAAAAAGGGCTTCCACTGGGACACCAGCCATAGTTGTGGAACAGGCACTCTTGGCCACGAAATGGAGGGGGGCAGAATTGAACCCAATTTTCCCAGGTAAGCGTCCGGCTGCCTAACCACTAGACCAAACTGGCTCGCGTATCAAAACGTAGAAGCAAGCGTGGGGCTTCAGCAGGAACAGAATTCCTCGATTTCAAAGGCCAGCCCTGCCTGGTTTCTTCCCTCCCCCCTTTCGTCTGCCCTGCCAGGACCGTTTGCTGAGCAGACAGCAGTGACCCTTAATGCGGGCCATTTATTACCGCGCTCCTCTGTTACCTCCTGGATGGCTTCTTCCAAAATTACAGGTGGAGAGGGAGGACGGGTCCATGGCCTTCTTCATAGCAAGGCCAGGGGGGTAATTGCAAAGCCGGCAGCAGGGATATGGTAATCAATTACATTCACAGAAAAAAATTAAGTGCTGTATTAAAGGTGGCTGTGTTTTGCATTTTCCTCTCCTTGTCTTATTGTCCTTTTTTTTTTTTTTTAACTTTGCACGCTGAATAGCTCAGCCACCAGCACAGCGGCGCAAAGCCCAGATTGCTGCACTGCTCTCTCATGAACATAGTTTTAATCTCGTTGACCTGCCGTTATGCGGCGAGGCATAAATTCAGATTTGGAGATCGTATGTTCAATCATAAATTGAGCTGGCAGTCTTCCGATCAACAGAGTAAACCTGTCTCCTATGAGGTGGGTTTTTTATTTGCCCTAGCCGTTCCAGGAGACGAAGCGGAGGTAATGTTGCCTTTTCTTAATAAACTATCATTTGGAAAGAAGGAAGGAAGGAAGGAAGGAAGGAAGGAAGGAAGGAAGGAAGAGAAACTCAGGCATGAAATTTCTAAATTTCTCACTTTAATCCTTTAGTCTGTATTCAGTCCTCAGCGCTCACACTTTCCAGTCCAGTCTGTTTTACATGTGGACTTTCCTCCCGTGAATCGTAGTTTCCTGAGTCCCGATTTTTACAGCCCAGTACAGGTGCTTCTGAGCCAGTTTGGTCTAGTGGTTAAGGAGCCAGCCTCTTATCTGGGAGTGCCAGGTTTGATTCCGCACTCCTCCCTTAAGCCAGCTGGCTGACCTTGGGCTAGTCACAGCTCCCTTCTGAGCTCTCACAGCCTTGCCCACCTCACAGGGTGCCAGTTGTGGGCAGAAGAACAGAAGGTTTGTCAGCCGCTTTGAGTCCCCTTAAGTGGGTGATAAAAGTGGTGTATAAAAGCAAAGTCACTTCTCCTTCTCCTTCTCCGGCACAATGGCCCCAAAAACACTGGACCA
Organism: Aspidoscelis tigris stejnegeri; assembly: GCA_023333525.1. Taxonomy (NCBI): domain Eukaryota; kingdom Metazoa; phylum Chordata; class Lepidosauria; order Squamata; family Teiidae; genus Aspidoscelis; species Aspidoscelis tigris. Next base: position 4,761,038 of record JALMGA010000021.1, read on the forward strand.
CAAAAGGGTAAAACTCTGTCCCATTTGCCCAAAGATCGTGATATCAGGCTCCACAATGGAGAAGCCTAGAGTTGCTTTGATAAACCCACTGACTCCCCATCTGAATCTGGCCACAGAAGAGCGGCATATTGCACAGACGCTTCCCTTCCTCCTGAATTTCCCGTGAGCTACAAATTGGCCTGTGTGTAGATGTTCTCCTCCCTCCCTTCCCCCTTCCTGATTCCTTGGGCGGATTTTCCTTCCCGTGTGTGCCATTCTGCCTGTAATCTCCTTGCCAGGCGGCCTGCTTTCTGCCCTCCCCTCCCGCATTCCTGTGGGGCTTCCGCGCGGAGCGTATAAAGCACTATCTGACTAGTTTTAATCATAGCATTTTCCATTTAATTAGGAAGGGAGGCACACTTTGCATATTAATATACAGCACAGCCTCCTTGCACGTCTGAGAAGGGATATTCGGTAGGGGGCGTGGACAGAAAGGCTTCTTGACCCACAAGTGGTGGAGGTGGGTGATAACCAGTCCCTGGGTTCCTCTCCAGGGCTGGTTCTGCAACAGAAAATGGGACCCGGGGGTGGCAGGATAAAATCTGTCTTTATAAGCTGCCAAAAAACAGAGCAAGGCAAGGATTCAGCATAGGAAAAGGGGACTCAAAGCGGCTGACAAGCCTTCTGTTCTTCTCCCTACATCAGTCACCTTGTAAAGTAAGTAGGGCTGTGAGGTCTGCTGGGTGACCTTGGGCTGGTCACAGCTCTCTTTCTGAGCTCTCACAGCCCCACAAACCTCACAGGGAGTTCTGTTGTGGGAAGAACAGAAGGTCTGTCAGCAGCTTTGAGTCCCTCTGAAGGGTGAGAAAAGCAGAGTATAGGAGGCAACACTTCTGCTGCTGCCCTAGTCCTCCTGATATTGGCAAATGGAGACTCTTACCAGGCCCCCATTCACTGGCTCAACTCTGGCCACTAACAGGATCAGCTCTGGCCACTAACAGGATGACAGATGTTGCAGCCTGATTGCTCTCAGTTTGGTCCCGTGCCATGCCCTTAAAAGTCCAGATGTGCCCACAAGTCCCAAAATGTGGCAACCTATGCTGCAAACCAGTGAAAAAAGCACCTCTCACGGGAAGGACCGTAACTGCAGGAAAGTTCTTCTGTGTGTGCGGAAGGTCTGGGGTCTCCCTAGTGGAAGGGAATGGCAAACCACTTCAATATTCTTGCCAAGAAGCCTGGCTTTTTGCCAGAGGCCCAGGAAGACAAAAAAAAAAGGGGCTCTTCTTCTTCTTCTCCAAGAATGAACGTGTGGGTGTCATTTCCAGGTCGGACAGATAGGTAGGATGCCTCTAAAGGCCATTTGCAGGGCTGTGGCCTCATCCAGCAGGGCAGCCCGAAGTACTGGCAATCGGGACACGTATACCAGCTCACCACATGCTTCCTCTTCCTTCTCAGAAGCCATAGAAGGGCCTTTCCTCCTTCCCTTAGAACAAAGCCTTTCCTATCTCACCACGCTTTCCAATAAATGGTTCATTAACCTTAAGAGCCCCATCTCCACGGCCCTCATTGCTTTACTAAATTGCCCCTGGCATTAGGGCTCCTTGCTGTGCCCGCTCTTCTAAAATACCAGGCAACCTGTTGGGACCAACACACACACCCCCCAACAAATACAGGCCAGATCTCCAACAGGGGGGAGCCGAGGCCACGTATCCTGCTCGTCAGGAAACCCGTCTTCACAATCAGACCATCCTCTGCCCCATTGCTCTGCCTCAAACTGGCTAACTAGGCAATTTGGCCAAACCAACAGGTGCCCAAATTGCGTCCTCGGTTTGCGGGGAAAGCAGCTGGCCCGCCGACCACAGGCTTGGGCCTACCTGCCCTGGCTCATAGATTCTCCTCCCTGGTACCCGGCCAGAGCATCCTATGCATGTTGCCGTGGTTACAGCATGGGAAGCCCATCAGCTCACCTTAACCTTCTCTTTCCAAGTCTGTTTTTCTGCCTCTCTCCCCCAACCCCTCCCTCATCCAACTTTAACTCAGGTTGTCTTCCCCCCCCTCCTTCTTGCCCCCTCCTCCAACCCCAAGCCATTGGGATTATAGTTGATGGATGGGTTTCCTCTCCTCGCCTCTGCTTTTTAAAAAGAAGCCTAGGGGGAAAAAAGCCAACAAAACCAGGGATGTGCATGAATATTCGTAGGCATTCGAAATCCAATCGAATGTGCCAAATTTTGACATTTGAACTTGAACGGAATGTCCCAAAATTCCCCTCTTTTGGGAAGGCAGTCCTCATTTCTCTGCCCCTCTGTGCCCATGCAGAGGGCTGCTGGCGTGATTAAAAAGAGGCCAAGCCAAACGCATCAACGGCTTCTCTCAGCACCCAGCAGAACCCTTATCCTCACACTTGACAGCTCTGGATTTCTCTTTTCTGTCTTTAAAAAGGCCCCAGAACAAAGGAGATAAGACAGAGAAGCCCTGTTCCCTTTTAACACTTCAAGGTTTATCGCTTTAGAGGCTGCGAGAGCTAGAGAGAGCTGTGTTTAATAAATAGTAGGATTTTCGGAGGATGCTAGAAAGGAGCAGGTCACGTCCGCCGGCCCACTCGCCCCACCGCCGGCTTGTTAAATCTGGTTAAAACCACGGAATGCAACTGACTTTCCACCTAGCCTTGGGCAAAAAAACTTGTCTTTGATTTAAGTTCTTGATTATATTTACTGTATTTTTGATGTAATGCTTGCATTTTTGCTTTGTATTTTGTTTCCATTTGTTGTAAGCCGCCTTGAGCAAAAGTTTCTTTTGGAAAGGCGGTATATAAATAAAAAATGGAAATGGAATTGGGTGGCCTTGGGCTAGTCACAGCTCTCTGCTGAGCTCTCACAGCCCCACTGTGGGGAGAAGAACAGAAGGTTTGTCAGCTGCTTTGAGTCCCTTTAAGTCGGTGAGAAAAGCGGGGTAGAAAAGCCAACTCTTCTTCTTTAAAAAGTCTCAGCAAGGGTTGTGCTCAGGGAAATCTAGCATGTCTGGCAGATAGAGAGTGGATTTCTGGCCACTTTGCACCACAAAACTTTCCTTAATTCGATTTTGTGGCGCTGGGACCACCCATTGCCCGGTCAGCGGGGATTTTCCATGGATGCCATCTTTAGAAGTCATCTGGGAGAATTCCCTGGGTGACGGCAAAGGTGGGCAGGGGGGACCCGATGTGGCCCTTTAGTTCGAGGCCCACCGACCGCTCCACCCTTGGCATTCAGAAGGAGGCAAAGAGGCTGCCGCTCCCTGGGGGCGAGGAGTTGGTTTTACCGGCCGGATTCCCCCCCCCCCCATGGAACAAAATAATAACAAAATCTGCATTAAAACCGGTAACCCGAGAAGGAAGTTCCTGGCGCCTGACTCATCTCCTGCCCCTGCCTGCGCTCCCTTGGCAGATGCCAGGCTGGCACCCAAAAGGGCACAACCGCAGCTCTGTAGCAAACCAGCCAGCCCCCACCCCAGCCCTGCCTTGGCGGAGAGAAGGGGGGGATGGCATCTTTCACTTTCTTCGCTCTTATTTCCCCCTCCCGCCCACGGCCCATGGCGCTGCGCCTACCCTGGACGATCCGATGCCCCCCCGCCCCCCTCCCGGCCCGCCCCAAGGCGCAGTGCGGCCAGGCGATGCCGTCCGTGTGGACGGCCGCTGTTCTCGTCCCGCTGCGGTCCCGTCTCTCTCCAAAGGGGAAGAGAAGGAGACGTCGCTGCTGCTGCTGGTGGTGCTGCTGGGGCGCACGGAGCGATGCGGGAGGCGGCTTGGTGGCGCTGGTGCCAGGCGGGGCTGGGCTGGGGGTGGAGGCGGCCTTTGGTCCTGCTGCCCCCTCGCCTCCCCTCGGCGTGTCTGTCTGGCGCGTCCCGCCCGGCAGCGGCGGCTCCCCGAGCAGTTTCCAGCCGGGAGCAGCAGGTCTCCGCGCCGCCCTCCGGGCTCCTCGCCGGGTTATTTATTACCTCTCTCCCCCGGCGGCGGCGGCGGCGGCGGCGGCAGCTTTGCGGCTCCGGGGCGGCTGCCAAGCAGACGGGGGAGGCGGCGGCGGCGGCGCAGGCAAGCAGGAACCCGAGCAAGGGGGATCTGGAGCCCCGACGCCTCTTGGGCACCAAGCGAGGCTGCCGAGGCGCGAGAGCGGGATGGGAACGCGACGGGGGCGCGCGAGGGACGAAGATTCCGTCGGAGACCAGAGGAGGCGTTGGGGGCGGACGCGCCGCTCTTACCTTCTCCTTCCCCCTAACTGCCCTTTTTGGTTCGGCCGTGGTATCGCTTAAGGCTTAATCCGGCTTCAGTCCGCTTTCAGAGCGAGAGAGCACATCGGCAAAGCGACAAGCGGTTTACTTTCGGGGTTGAATAACTCAGAAAATTCACCTTTGCGACAGATAACGTGGAAAGGAAATTGCCGGTCCCCTTTTCTGAAGGTGGACTGAAGCCAGATTAAACCTTAGGTGTGACCACAGCCTGTGTTTCTTTTTTTGCTGTGCCAAGCAGTTCCCACCCCAGGTTTGTAGAAGAAGAAGAGTTGGCTTTTCTACCCCACTTTTCTCACCCATTTAAGGGGACTCAAAGTGGCTGACAAACCTTCTCCCCACAGCAGAAGCCCTGTGAGGCAGGTGGGGCTGTGAGAGCTCAGAGAAGAGCTGTGACTAGCCCAAGGTCACCCAGCTGGCTTCATGGGGGAGGGTGGAAGGGAACCCAGTATTCCCAGATAAGTGTCTGGCTCCCTAACCACTAGACCTGACCACCAGGCCAGGCCCTCTCCCCCCCCAAGTTTTGTGCAAGGGGAACTTCTTTGCAGGGCAGGGCCCCATGGATTGTGCCAACGTTGCACAGCGTCCTGATCGGCTTCCGTCGTGGGCACCCTGCAAAACTGTCTTTGTGGCAGGCCAGACCGAGACCTGATAATATGGACGGCAGGAGGACCGTCGCCTCCCGTGTGGCTGTTTGCCCCCCACTTATCCCCCAGGAGGCACAGTCTGATGCACCTCAAGGGGGAGACTATTCCGCAGCCCAGGGGCCATCACTGAGAAGGCCCTCTCCCAGGTGCCCACCCCCTTTGCCGCTGAGGGTGGTGGGACAACCAGGAGGGCCTCCCCTCCGGATCTTGGTAGCCATTGATAACCCTGTTCTCTCCTGATAGTTGGAGAGGTGGACAACAGAGCCTTTGCAATGTTGTAAGTCTTGGGTGCTAGTAGGTATTCATCTTATGTGATCCTAAGCCACGGCAGGGGTTTAACCTCTGCGTGGAAGGAGCCCAAATTGCTCGCCTGTGTTCTGCCAGATCCCAGGTGTTGGTGCACAGTCTGAGCCACACAGACCGACTTACATGCCTGATCTGAGTGCCTATATTCTGCTGCATCCCCCCCCCCACCCTCCCTCAGCCGCCCGGGTCCAGGTCTCAATGCTCCCTTCTGGCGCCTTATTGCAATGATCTCAAAATGGTTTACAGGCCTTAATTAACATTTCACCCTTTTTAAGAAAGGCTGGCTGGTTTCCCTTCATGTAGATTGTACCAGTTGTCAGGCCATTAATTATCCCTGCTGGGGGGGGGGGTTGGGAGAGGGCGCCTTTCTCCGGGGCGATGCTAGAAGTGTTGCTGAGAGCAATTTCCCTGCCTCCTCTTAAAGAACCTGTCTTCAAAGTAGTTTCATTTCACTTTTTTTTGCAGTTCCGTCTTGCCAGTGTTCCGAGCTCAGTCCCCCAGGATCCCCTTTGCTTTATTCCAGATGTCCTGCAGGGAGGAAAACGCTGCGCTATTCATTGCTAGGCGAGTGCACGAATGCAATTTTTGGGATTCTATTCGAATCGAACACCCAAAGATTCGAATGTTTAAAATTCTAATGCATTTGCATTCTGTTCGAATCGAAACGGAAGCGCGGGCATTAGAACATCTGCATCTCCGTGCCAAACGAACAAGGCTCCCCAGTTCGCCCATTTGAAAATTAATTCGTATTTTTGGAGTTGTGCAGTGCTGTCCTCATGAAAATAGGCTCTTGCAATGGTTGTTTAAAAAAATCTGCAATGATGTACATTCGCGAATGCGGACATTCAAAGGTTTGAATTAATGGTTCGCCGATGAAACGAACTTTAGATTGTGAAGCGGAACGTAGATTTTCTGTTAGAGCGCAGGCTGCAGCAGAGAGGACCCTCATCTGTCTACCGAGGCAAAAATATTTGGCGAGAGCACGTGTCTTCCTTCCCACGCTACCTTCTCCACGCCCCCTTTACGCTGGGAGAGCCACTGGTACTGCCTGGTACAGGATGGGTAGAGGTCAACTGCCTTCTTCAATGTGTACAGAAAGATATTAGCCCCTGGGATGCCTTACTGGATTAGAAGAAAAGGCCATCTGTTCTGTCCTTTTGTTCTTGACGAAGCCAGCTGGGGAAATCTCCGGAGCCTGATGTGTGGCTGGTGCCTACATCCTTAACCATCAGTAATGCCACTGGCTTCTCTCCCCTCCCCAGATCTCTCATGAACCATGTTCACACAGGGTGCTCTTGTAGTAAAAATGGAGGTGCCAAGGAATCCAGCCATGCAGGCTGAGTTGCCTTTGAGGACCCTTGGCTAGCAGGGCCATGGAAGGTGGATAGAAGGCATCTGATCCAGGCAGCTATCAGTCTCCTCTTTCTCCTTCCATATGGTAGGGATGTACACAAATATTCAAACACTCAAATATTTGATTTGAATCCGACAAATTCTGATCTCGAATCGGATTTTCGAAAATCAAACTTGGCTGTGTTCACACGTACGTTTCAATCCATCTTCAAAGCGGAAGAACACATCAGCAAAATTCACAGTAATTTTCTTTCCACGTCGTCTAACCCCAAAGGTGGATTTTCTGGGTCCGAAAATGCTGGAAAGAACTCAACCTGTCACTTTGCCTTACCCTGAAAGTAGACTGAAGCTGGATTAAAACTAAGGTGTGAACACAGCTCCTTGTTTCACGTTTCTAGCCTAAAGGTGACTTCACATAATTTCTGCACCAGCCTGTCATCTTATCTGTAAGTGCAGATGTGAACAAACGGATTCAAATCTACTTAATTCGAATCGGATCTGGGTAAATTCAAACTTTAAAGATTCGAATTGAATTGAATTTTTGGATATTCAATTTGAATCAATCAAATCCCAAAAATTGCATTCATGCACACCCAGCATATGATATGTTTTTGTGTGCTTCTTTCTCTAAAATAAGTTTTTATGCAAATATACTTTTGTTAGAAAACTTCAGCTTTCACAGAAATGCACCCACTTAACATACTGGCATTTTGGATCACATATGGTCCTCTTTGGCAAATGGGAACTTTGGGAGTTTAGCTTTTGCTAAGTGAAATAAATGCAATTTTTTTTCTTAGTCCCAGAGAGTCTCCTGTGGCTGGAACCATGTTGTTCCAAACAGAGCAATTTAGGACTTCATTCCTCTCCAGTGAATGTCTCGCTGCGTCTGCACCTCATCCTTAATGCAGTTTCAACCCACTTTGGGAGTGAAAGAACCTGTCATCCAAGTGACAAGCGATGCCTAACTCAGAAAACCTACCATTGGGTTAGAAAATGCAAAAATGAAATGACTAGTCATTTTGCTGATGTGTTCTCAAAAGGCTGTGGTCACACGTAAGGTTTAATCCAGCTTCGGTCCAGTTCAGAGTGAGAGAATCCATCAGCAAAGTGACAAGCTATTTCCTTTCAGTGTTAAATAATTCAGAAAATTCACCTTTGGGACAGATAGCTTAAGGTCTGGAGGGGAGGCCCTCCTGGGGTGTTTTTCCACTGTCACTAAAAGTACCCATTAAGTACCCATTAATGGGTACATAATGGCATTTTTGTACCCATTAATGGGTACTTAATGGGTACTTCTAGTGACAGTGGAAAAACATCCCTGGTTGTCCCACCACCTTCAGCAGTGAGGTGGGTGGGCACCCAGGAGAGGGCCTTCTCAGTAATGGCCCCCAGGCTATGGAATAGTCTCCCCTTTGAGGTGTGTCAGGCCAATTCTCTGATCATGTTCCGGAAGGTGGTGAAATCGCACTTCTTCGCTCAGGCCTTTGAATAAATGTTGGTTATGTCCCCCCCCCCCCCCACACTGCAAACACTACTGGTTTAACTGATATTATGTTGTTTTTTTAACATGTTGGATTTTAAATGTTGTGATGGCTGTTATTGTTTTAATATAGGCTTTTTGATATGATGGATTTTAAAAATTGATACCCACCCTGAGATCTTTGGCTATAGGGCAGGATAGAAATATAAATAATTAAATAATAAATAATGAATAACGGGGAGAGAAAATTACTGGTCACTTTGCTGATGGGTTCTCTCACTCCAAAAGTAGTTTGAATTAGGAATATGCACAAATACTCATAGGTATTTGAAATCCTATCAAATGTGCTGAATTTGTATGTAAAAATTCAGATCGAATGTCTAATTTCGGATCTATTCGTTCGAATTATCCGGACATCCGTATTTGTACAGGTTCATACCCAATGTGTACTTATAGATCCGCATCTTTCCCGCATCCATACGCATTTCTATGGATTCGTATGGGACAAAAATGGGTTGCATATGGGATAACTACAGGATGCATACAGACGTGTCTGGATGCATACGCATGTCAGGAAGATGCGTACATGCACACGCAAATGTTGTTGACATTCGTATGTGCAGATTCCAATCAAAAATTTGAACAAATGGATTCGAATTTGGTAAATTCGAATCAAATCTGGTTAAATTTGAATTTAAAAAATTTGAATCGAGTCAGATTTTTTAGTATTCGATCCGATTTGAATAGAATGTCAAGAAAAACACCATTCATGCACGTCTCTAATCAGAACTGCGTGAGCCAGTTTGGTCTAGTGGTTAGGAAGCCGGGCTCTTATTTGGGAATGCCGGGATTGATTCTGCCGTCCCCCATGAAGCCAGCTGGGTGACCTTTGGCTAGTCACAGCTCTCTTCTGAGCTCTCACAGCCCCACCTACCTCACAGGGTGTTCTGCTGTGGGGAGGAGGACAGAAGTTTTGTCAGCCACTTTGAGTCCCCTTAAATGGGTGAGAAAAGTGGGATAGAAAAGCCGAATGCCCCGTGCTTTTCCCTCCCTCTTCAATGTGTTCCCCCTGCCTTTTCTATTTCTCTCAGCCTGCCCGGAACGAAGAGAAGAAATATTGGCATTAAATATCTTTTCCTCCCTTTTGGCTAACAGGATCTTCTGCTCCTGCTGCCTCCACACTGTCTGCCAGTGCGCTCACGTTTCCAGAGCTACCGAGACCATTTATTTTCCGATCTGCTCTCCCGGCTGCCTGAAGCTGGGCTAATGCATCCCCAAAGGCCTTTGCTCCTTGTTAATTATTGGGGGGGGGGCGGAGGAGGAGGCTTTGCAGATGCCTTCTGTGTATCTGTGAGCCTGCCTGCCTCAGGACTGTGGCAGCAGAATCATGGGTAAAGGAAATCCACAGGCACCAGGTCCTGGAAGGGGTTAAATGCTGTGGTTTCTGCTCTGATCTTGGTGGCCAAGGGCTCACTTGCCTGTTGAAGACCCATCAGTGGCCTGTCTTTGAGGCCAGTCCAGAGACCTGTAAGGTGGATATATGGTCCACAGGGGCCCTTGGTCAGCAATCCCCCAAAGATCTCATTTGTAGCAGTTTTGGGGCTGTTGTGCCATGTTCCAGGTTTCTTCTGAGAATCTGAGCTTTCAGATAGTTGTGATATCCATCTTCAGAGGATTTTGCTTTGGGGAGAGTCAAAAGCAACTGGTGTCTTCCTGTAACCTTATAGGATGTCTGCTGTTTGTTTGGCAGTTCTTCTTTTGTTTGTGTGGTTAATGAGGCATTAGTCTTTTCCTGGATGTAATCTGTTTGGGGCACAACAACCCAAAAACTACTACAAATGACATTGAATCCACCCATGAAAGCCTACATGCGACCATTCCTGCGAAGAGTATTGGAAACCTGGTGCCCCCCAGATATTTTGGGCTGCAACTACTATCAGCTCAAGCTGGTATAGCTTTCTCGTCCGGGGCTGCTGAGACCAAACGCCTCCACCGACCTGGGCTGATGGGAACTGGAGCCTGGAATATCTGGAGGGCGTCACATTGGGGAAGTTTGCTAAAGGCAGATGACTGAGGCTAGGAAAAGGGGTAGTTTGAACCGGCTTGTGGCTGAGCAACCTAAAACCCATCTACACCTATGTTTTAATCCACTTTCAGAGTGGGGGAACATATATCAGCAACGTGGCAAGCTGGTTTTTTCCGGCATTAGCCAACTTAGAAACCTTTGGTTTAGATAACATGGAAAGAAAATTACTGGTCACTTAGCTGATACGATTTCTCACTCTGAAACCGGACTGAAGACGTTATTAAAACTTAGTTCTGTACGCAGCCCCAGTGGTACCCAGGAATTTGTGGACCATATTTTGTATAGTTCTTTACCTTGGGCTGGTTGGCTGGAATTGATGGGAGTCCTGAGTCCTGGATGGTTTTGAAGTTTCTTGATGAAATCGGAATAGAATCTCTTATCTAAAGTTTTGTTGCCTGTAATTGCCAGGTAAGGTGAGACATAGATAGCTCTAATAAAGTAATTTGCCACTAGATCTTCTCGTAGAACCTAAATTGTTGCATTTACCCACAGTTTATTTTCAAACTACATCTCCCATGAGCCTTAGCAATCGGGCTAAGGGGTCACCATGTCTAAGGCCATGGAAAAGGGTAATTTCCAAACACTCCATTTCCCCAAATTCAGCACACAGGGACTTATTCCAGGGGTGCAGTGCTTAGTTTTGCAAGATGGGGTTTCCATATGAGTGTGAGTGGAGCTCTTCCGGGACCAGGTGGGATTCGGGTTGGGATTGAGCTAAGCTAAGAACAGAAAGAACAAAAGATACTCAAAATATCATGAAGGTAAAGCTCCCACCGTCTTCGGCGTGGCCAAAAATAAGCGATTGGGTATCTGGCTGGAACTCTGCATGCAGGATATCTTTGGATCCAAACAGCAAAAACAATGTGCAGTTCTAGGCAGGGTGTTTTGGTGTGTGTACAGACAGAACGGCTTGGAGGACGGGTTCTATTTATGAATAGTATCCATCTGCTATGTTCAGTGTGGGGATGTTACCGGCTGGAAGGCTCAGCCTCTTGCATGGCTCCGTTTGCTATACCGTCGCTGCACAATGTGTTCTGAGCTGAAAGGTGTTCCGCTGCACAGGAAGAATGGAAGCACTCCTAAAGAAATTGCGCTGGGGGAGAGATGTGTGTGAATGCCTTCTTGACATTCTGTTCGAATCGAATCGAATACCCGAAAATCAGATTCGAGTTTAACAAGATTCTATTCGAATTTACCAAATTCGAATCTATTCGTTTGAATTTTTCATTCGAATCTGCACATATGTCGACAAGATTCGCATGTGCGTGTCCGTGTTTTCTTAACATCCGTGCATATCTGTAAGCATCCCATCGTTATCCCGTATGCAACCCGTTTCCATCCCGTACGGATACGTACAAATGCGTACAGATGCAGGAAAGATGCGGATCTTCAAATACGCATTGTGTACGAACCCGTACATATACGAATGTCAGGATGATTTGAACAAATAGATTCGACATTCAAAATTCGATTCCAATGTTCACATTTGAATTTCAGGGCACTCAGGACAGTTCAAATGTCGAAATGTGGCACATTCGTTCAGATTTTGAATGCCTACGAATATTCATGCATATCCCTAGTCCACACCTGCTCTGGGTGCCGGTTTCGACTTGGCCACGGTGATCTGGATGGCTTGTTTCAGTTTGTTGCCCTGGTGTTCTAGAGCAGAATTATTCCACCGTGAAGGCTACGCGTGGTCCTAACTTTACATCATCTTGACCGGCCTGAAGTTGTCTGCTGAAACGGTTCCGGTCTGGTAAGCCTGAACCTGGCCCTAGACTCATACAGCCCTAGCAAGTTTCCAGCAGAGCCTGTCTCTCCAGCCCCGCCAGATCTGCTGGGAATAAAAGACTTAAATGTATGTTTTTCTTGGTCTTGTTTCCTTGGCATGAATGCTGCTGGTTTCAGATTCGTACTGGCGAGGCTGGTGGGGCCAGGAGCCCAACCACAGCTGGAGATCAGGGTAATCTGGTCTGCGCATCTGGTGCTCTTAAAAAGTTCGGTGTGGCCAAAAGGAAGGGCCAGGGCCCAAACCCAAATGCACCGAGCTCCCCAGCTTTTGCGGCTTATAGGCAGAGTCCTGAGAAAACACGAAGCATACTGTATTTATTTATTGACGTTTATTGACATACCTGTCACAAAACACTTGCTGTGAGGCCAGGGAAGAAAGCGGGATTAAAAAAAATAAGGAGACTCATGCGTTCCCCCTCTGGCTAGCAGTGAGAAGGGAATGGAGAAAATCCATTTGGCTCAGGTTTAAAGTGTTGAGGGACGGAGGACTCCTAAGTAAGGACAGTTGCCGAATCTTCGATAGCCCATTTAGAAAGCACAGGTTAATGGAACGGAGGGGAACATTTTGTTTGTTTAAAATACTTATTAAATGTGTTTCTGGAGGAAAATTGCTGCCCTATCAGCTTTCTTCCATCCCTGTGGGTTTGAATAAGCAAACAAGCTAGAGACAAAAGATTTCTTTTATCTATATTGCAACACAGGAAACTTGCCCTTCGAGCATTCCTCCAGAAAAAGTTCAAACTCTGTCCCATCACAGCCTGACTTTTTATCGCTATCCCGGCTGGGAGTTTACAGTCTTCCCGATAACACCTCTTCACACCCTCCAAAGTTAATTTGCATCTAATTTATTCATAATAAGGAGGAGAAGTACATATGAAATTTCACTTTTGGCATGTGAAGTGAGGCAGTTTGGTCTAGTGGTTAGGGAGCCGGACTCTTACCTGGGAATACCGGGTTTGATTCTGCACTCATCCATGAAGCCAGCTGGGTGACCTTGAGTGAGTCACGGCTCTCTTCTGAGCTCTCACAGCCAACTCTTCTTCTTCTTCCTTCTTCCTTTCTTCTTTCTGGTAGCAACACATTTGCCTCTTTCCTTCTCACCTGTGCTTGTGTATGATGTAAAAAGGAAGCAGCCTTCACTATGGATGGGAAGGGCAAGGGCAATTTCCAGAGAACTCCTTCTTTATTTGCCAATTGTTCCTCTTCTGTTGGTCATGTTGGCACAATCCAGTACAGCATCTGTCATCAAGCAGACTTGTGGGTCTTGGAGCTGCCCTTGTATATTGCGGGTGGGTGATGAAGGAGGAGGAAAGGGACAGATGAAGCAAACCAAAGGAAATGGGGCATCTCTTTCTCGTTGGTATCCCCTGCTGGGACTCGCAGGGCCCTGTCTTTTGCCCACCCCCTGCTCCCAAATGGATCCATAGCTTTAGCCGCCGATAGGTAGATAGATAGATGGGTGTTATTCCTGGGTGGGAGTTTATGCTTCTTTTCAGAGGGATGCTGCTGAGTCTGCCGAACTGCCTAAATGTGGTTCGTAATTGTGCATGCTAGCCTGAAGCAAAATTTCACCCTGGAAATCAGACAGAGTCAGACGCAGGAAAGCCGGCATGCTTTGGTCCTTTGGAGAGGGGGTGGGGGGAGAGGGGCAGGGTGTACCCAGCAGCCCTTTGCTCCCGGGACAACCATGTTGGGAACAGACCCCTTTGCACCACAGACAGTGGGAGCAAAGGGGCCATAGATACCCTTTTATGGGCGGGTGTAAACAACCCCTGTCAAAATCCTGCACTGGTAGATGGAAAGAAGGGAGGAAGACATTGGTTTTAATTATTTAAAACATTTATTTACTGCCTTTTAAGAGCAAGGCAGTTTTCCAGAAGAACATAAACACTGTGCTTCTCAACTTAGTGCTCCTGGATGCATGCCCACCCATGAGGGCAGGCCTAGGCGCTGCCAGGGACAAAGATCTTGTGGCAGTGGGCAAAGTCTGTGGGCCTTTTGTCTTCCCCACACTCAGCCCCCCCCCCCCAGCCTGCCAAGGAGGTCCTTACAATTATTTTTAAGCCTGTCTGTCCAGAATGGAGAAAGCCATTTTCCACCTATAGTACATAGGGGTACGGATGCAATTTTGGGGGACTGATTAAATTTGAATCGAATATCTGAAGATTCTAATCGATGCAAATGTTTAACCTTTGAATGTATTCACAATCAATTCAAATCTATTCGTATGAATTTTCAGTTCGTATTTGAAGATACACATGTCGACAGCATCCGAATGTGTCCACACGCGCTCGTACGCATCCCATGTTCATCCCGTATGCATCCTGATCTTGTTCTGTACGTATCTGTACAAGTGCGTATGGATTCGAAGAAGATGCATACGGATACGATGCCTCTAGGAAAGCACTATAGAGTGGGTTTGTTTGTTTTTCTTTTAGGGGTAGATGTTTCCGGTGGAAACATCTGGAGCCCCCCCCCAGAGTTGGGCCCCAGAACATCTGGAAGACTTATGGGAGTTCCAGGCCAAACGTCCGGAAGGTAGCGGTCCTAATGCTTTGGCGGCCTGCTGGGGGTTGTAGTTCACAACATCCAAGTGGCTGCTGGGAACCGAAGGCTAAAACTTCCGGAGGGCATCACACCGGTGGGCCGGTGAAACTTGAACTAGGTGGCACCTAATATCCTTGGCAGAACCAGCCTATGAGAAACAGTAAAGATCAGATGCGTGGGGCCCCCTCTCCATATCTGCCCAGGAATGGTGATGATTTCTGCTAGGTGTCCTCTCCTGGTTCCTTCCTTTCCCTTTCCCCCTCGTCCTCCTTCTCTTTCCCATCTTATCGGAGTTTTGTTTGATTAAAGCTCCACATTGCGTGGTTGTCTTGGCAACAGGTTTACTTCAATTAATCCCTTGCCTGGGGAATAAAAAGGAGGAAGGGGGGGGCAGGCACTGGGAGGGAAGCAGAAAAGGAAGAAAACAAACAAACAATCCATAAGGCGCCTCGTGGCTGAACTCCTTGGAATGCACCAATGCGGGGAAAGATTTTTCACTGCACCGCCTTTATTATCCGCCTCGGGGAGCCTGGGGCTTTGGGGAGCCTGGAAATGGCAGCCTTTGGGCAGGTTTTGGGAATGGGCTCTTGGACAGGTATTTGGGAAGGTTTATTGCACCTGCTGACATTCGCTCCCTCCTTCCTTCCTTCCCTATTCTTCTTTTCCCTTCTTCCCTTCCGTCCCTCCTCCTCCCCTTCCGTCCCTCCCATCTCACCCTCTTCCTTCCTTCCTTCCTTCCTTCCTTCCCCTCCCTCCCATCTAAGAAAGCTATGCAGAACTTTGACTTTTCCTGGTTGGATTTAAGTGTGCATATTGCAGAATTTTTTCCAAAACCATTTGCCTCCTGCTCTGGAGAGCTCCTTGCTTAGGTTTTCTAGGCTTAATACCCTTCCCCTCGCGCCAATAACCCCCACCCCCTCCCCCCTCCCCCTCCCCCTCCCTGCCCCAGTCTTATTCTCAGCGGCTTTGCTGTCAAAACATCTACCCTAATGAAGCAGTCTGCCCTTAGGCTAATCTGTCCTCCATGGCGGAGTGGCGCTCTGGTGGCCGCCACACCAGGCCTTCTGCGCCAGGCATTAAAGGCAGAGCCGGATGGCCAAGCACCGCCGCATGCATGGCGCTTGGAACAAAAGACCCGGCGAAGGGAGCCGGCCAGCCGTGGGTTCCCTACTTCTTAGGCAAGAGGCCCTCAGGTTGTTCCCTGTTGGAGACTAAAGCTGGCTTGATCCAGGGAGTTCTCATCAATGTCAGCTGTAAAGCTCATTTTATTCTCGCCTTTTCCAGCAAGGCGCGCGAGCCCTATAGCTTAAGAACATAAGGGGATCCTCTCTCCTGGACCGGGTCACAGCCCATTGCAATGCAGCATCCTGTCACACACTGTGTTGCCCACCTGTTGCTCTGCACAACTCAAGCAGGAATCGGAGGCAAACCTTTCGCCTGCTCTTGACTCCCTGCAAACGGCCTTGGGAGACACCATACTGACTGCTCTCCCCACCTTGGAGGATGAACCAACCATTTCCCATTGTTGTCTTCTGGTCGCCAGTTTGGCCTAGTGGTTAGGGAGCCGCTTATTAAGGAATACTGGGTTCAGTTCCGCACTCCCCCGTAAAGCCAGCTGGGTGACCTTGGGCTAGTCACAGCTCTCTTCTGAATTCTCACGGCCCCACCTACCTCACAGGGTATCTGTTGTGGGGAGAAGAACAGAAGGAAGAAATATGTCTTCCTCCTCTTTTGTAATACTCTAATAGGAAAATCTGCTACCGAACATCAAACAGAATTATTTCTCCCAGGTTGTCTCAAACTTTTAATGTGGATTAGAGGTGAGATAGGGTGAGGCTGCTTCTCTGAACTGCTTTTTCTCTGCCCTGTGGATGCAGCCATGGTTAAACCATGCTAGGTTTCTGCTGCCTCTGAATTGTTTGCAGTGTGCAGCCCTCATGCTGTGTGTATGAAGTACGCATTTCTTCAGGCACTGAATGACTGAATTCAGTCGTAAAACCCAAGACTCTGAATATTCCTCCCTCCCTCCCTCTTCCTTCCTTCCCTCCCTCCGTCCTCTCCTTTTTTCTTCTCCTTCTCTCCTTTTTCTTTCTTTCCTCCCTCTCTTTTCTTGCTCCTTCTCTTCCTTCCTTCCTCCCTTCCTAGAGTTACTTCAGAACTCCAGGCACAGTTTAAAGCTTTCTTTCTTTCTTTCTTTCTTTCTTTCTTTCTTTCTTTCTTTCTTTCTTTCTTTCTTTCTTTCTTTCTTTCTTTCTTCCTTTCTTCCTTTCTTCCTTCCTTCCTTTCTTTCTTCCTTTCTTTCTTTCTTTCTTTCTTTCTCAGAGTTGCTTCAGAACTCCAGGCATGACCTGCAGCCTCTCTCCCTTTAGAAGAACTGTGGGCAAACCCAGTGGCTTAACTCGAGCCCCCTCTGCCTCTCCTACGGCAGCCATACTCTTCCAGCCTGCCTCCAGCAGGGACTAATCATGTCCTCAGACTTTCAGATGCTCTCCTGCTCCTGAGCTCCAGCGTTCTGCCAATTATACCTTGTTTGCACATTGGGCCCTCGGTACCCCACCCGCTCCCTCCCCTGATTTACACACACGTTTGCACACAGGCATACAAATTTCCTTCTGTTTCCCCACACACACCCACTCCCCGCTCCCCCCCACACCCACTTGAGTCGGCTTGCAGTGGATTTTTCTTCCTTGAGTCCAATGAGGAGTTGATTCTGGGATTCCCTGTGGCTGAACTCAGCCAGGAAGCCATTCAGCTTCCGATGGGAGTTCTGGCATTTCCAGGAGGAGGAAAGGAGTTAAAACAAAGGCAAAAACCCAAAGGCTGGAAAACATGTTCCTTGCACAGTCCTTGTGCATAAGAAATTAAGGAGGAGCCCTTGATCAGGCCAGAGTCCATCTGCTCCAGCATCCTGTCTTGCAGGGTGGCCCAGAAATTACTTCTGAGCACCTCAAGCAGAAGACAAGAGCAAAACCTTCACCTGCTCCCCAGTCCCTGCAAATGGCCTGGAGAGGCAGCCCGTCCGTCTCTCCAACCTGGAGGCAGCACCTAGATATCTGTTCTAGATAAGAACCTAAGAGGAGCCCTGCTGGACCAGGCTGCAGCCCGTCTGGTTCAGCATCCTGTCCCACACCGTGGCCCAACAATTGCTTCTCAAGCAGAAGACAAAGGCAAAATCTCCACCTGCTCTCAACTCCCTGCCAATGGCCCTTAGAGGCCTCCTGCCTGTGAAAGTTTTTCTTCTTCCCTCCACATCTCCATTCCTCTTGTGTCATGACTACCTAACTGTATGGCTAATGGCAGGAGCATATTTTATGCTGTTGATATTTTGCATGCCTCTCTGGAGTGGAGACTTTTTATAGTTTTAAGGGCTGGATAAAAACACCATACAAACCATCCATTATTTCTAAGTCAAATTTATATTTTACCCTGCCGCGTTGTGGTGCTTGGGGCACCTTTAAAGAAGAAGAAGAAGAGAGAGAGAGAGACTGAAAACATTAATATTTGACAATTATATTACTTTTAACTCTGTATGCAGTATCTCTTAGCCTGAGACACTTCAGATAGATAAATCACTTGGAAGGAGGCAGAAAATCACACATTTTCTGAGGATACAAATGTGTCATAGAGGCAAAACTTTTCCTTTTGTTTTTACTAATGTGCTATTACAATGTTACGTATGCTTTCCCTTAAAGTATGATCTAATGCGGAAATACTTTTATTAGAAAACTGCCCTAGATTATCACGAGATGTGATACCGCCTTGGAAAATAGCTTGCTCTCAATATCCACATTTAAGGTAAAGACATCCCTGATTTTACTATTTGCTTGGTGTCAATATAAAAGTGTTTCCCTTTGCTTTCTTTGGGCAACGGAACTTTGGCTTTGCCCATACGAAGCAGATGCATATGGAGAGAGAGAGAGAAAAAAATCCACATTTATAAACAAAAGTATTACTTCTATAGATGGTGGAGCTAGGAAAATGTTCTTTTAGCCCCCTATTGTAAAGCATCTTTTCTTTGTGACCTCTGTTGTCCTAGGTTTGGATATTCCAGGGTTTCAGTCAGTGTGCAGAGCATGCAAGAAAAACTGTTTTAGTCACCATTAATTCTGGGAAACCAAGGAGAAGATAGAAGAAGAGTTGGTTTTTATATCCCACTTTTTTCACCCTTAAGGGGTCCCAAAGAGGCTGACAAACCTTCTTCTCCCCACTCTGTGACAGCTCAGAAAGAGAGCTGTGACTAGCCCAAGGACACCCAGCTCGCTTTGTGGAGGAGGAGGAGGAGGAGGAGGAGGAGGAGGAGGAAGAGTTGGCTTTTATATCCATTTTTCTCACCCTTAAGGGGACTCATAGCTGCTGACAAACCTTCTGTTCTTCTCCCCACCACAAACACCCTGTGAGGTAGGTGTGGCTGTGGGAGCTCAGGTAGAGAGGTGTGACTAGCCCAAGGCCACCCAGCTGGCTTTGCGGAGGATTGTGGAATTGAACTGACCACAAGACCAAACTGGCCCCAGCGGAGAGCCATGCTGCCTTTCTGGCCTTAGGGGTGCTGATTAAACTCTAAACAGCTTTGCCTGTCCTTAAGTGGATGGCGAAGGAGATATTTAGCTGTGTGGAAGGCAAAACGCCAAGCTTTGCCTCATCCTTAACATTTATTTTAAAAAATGCTTTAAATATGAAGACATATTGGCAAGTAAACAGGCAATACATTTTAATGTCCCATTTTAAATCTTGCCATCAAACGTTTAATGGGAAGCAATAAATACGGCAATTCAGATATCGCCCAACACACCCTAGGCTGGGAAGCTGGAAACGAAAGCCAGTATCCTTTTCCACGTACGGTCAGGATGTTATTCAGAGAGCAGAACAGATTATTTCCCCTGTCTCCCTATCCCAGTTGGTCTTTAGGAACATCTCACCTGCAAAACCAAAAACATCTGAGTCCATCTGGGCAGGTTAAAGGCCCAATGATTCCAAATGTAGGCCATATATAGCCAATCCCATCCATCACCCAGTTTTATTTTCACACAGAGTACAAAATGTGGCTTCCTTGGTGTCTTATGGTCTTTGCACAAACAGGGGTTGTGTTTCCTTACAAGTTTAAATCCGAATCTAATCCACTTTTCGGCATCTGGAGATCCCACTTATGTTTTTATTCTCGGACTTTATGAGGACCTCCCTGCTAAAATCCGCAGAAAAAAAGTCCTCACAAAAACAGTTCCCGGTCCCCTTTCGGAGCCCAGCCCAGATTATTTTTTCACCTTTGGGAATGCTACAGGACTGTTCTGGGAGGAGATCTATCTTTCCTTCTACTCAATGCCTGCCAGATGTGGGTGGGATTTCAATGCCTGCCAGATGTGGGTGGGATTTCACTTGGAAGGAGGCAGCAAATCACATATTTTCTGAGGATATAAATGTGTCATAGAGGCAAAACTTTTCCTTTTGTTTTTACTAATGTGCTACTACAATGTTACGTATGCCAGGCCTGCTTTGAACACACTGCAGAAGATAGGGTTGCAGGGGAGAAAGGAAAACTTTTTAAAAACATCATCCTCAAGAGATACATTTGTAGCAAGGTTGGCATAGCAGGGGAAAACTTTCAAAAGCACCAGCCTCAAGAGATTCATTTGTAGCAAGGACAGCAGAGCAGGGGAATAGCCTCTTTCCCCTCGCCCCTGTGTGAGCTGTGTTTATATCCATTGTGAAAGGGAGATATTTCTTTGCAGGGGTTCAAGAGCAGGTGAAGTTTTTTTTGCCTTTTTCTTCTGCTTGAGATGCCCAGAAGCACTTGGTGGACAACTGTGTGAGACGGGATGCTGGGCTAGATGGGCTGTGGCCTAATCCAGCAGACCTTCTCTTAGGTTCTTATAAACTCATGGAGGAGAGATTATCAATGGCTACTAGAATGGCTGCCTGCAGCCTGATCCAGCTTTATGTTCTTAGCTCTGTGCAGGCCCTTCTGTCCCTCCACCCAGGCTGAAAAATGCCTGGTACCCACTTTGCTCCAGAAATGCCTTCTTCACCCCCTCATCCTGTTTAAAACCAATCAAACACCTAAGCTGATCCCAGCCCCCAAATGGGAACCTCCCTGCATTTGCATTTGGCAACATTTGGGCAAATTAGACATTTGGGGGCTTTGTTCTGTTCCTGAGGGCCGCCTGGTACCTTTACTCCTGGCCTGGGGGAGGAGGGTCTGAGAGGGCTGAAACTGGCTGGCTGTCTTGCCCCCTGCTCCGCCTCCCCAGCAGAGGATGGCAGAGAGACTGGCTGTTTTCTTTTCACTTTTGGGATAGAGAATGTGGAAAGGGAATTACTGGTCCCCTTGCTGAGGTCTTCTCTCGCTCCGAAAGTGGACCAAAGCCGGATTAAACCGTAAGCAAGACCACAGCCCTGTTGGTGACCTAGGCTTCAGAGCCCCCGCGGCTCTGAAGGGGGCGCCCAGAGGGGTCTGGCAGACAGGCATCCAGCCAGCCAGCAGCAAGACCTCCCCCCAGCAGCCTAAGAAAGCGCGCTGGCACAAATTCAGAGCCAGACTTGCAGCCCGGCGGCCGCCCGTCGCGTACCCCCCTTTCCTGGAAGCGGGCCACCGCCGCCTTCTACTTGCTTCGCCCCTCGCTTTTTTGCCTCCCCCCTTCCTCCCCCCCTTTGCAAGCGCCTCTTGCCCTGTTTGGATAGAGCCAAGTTAGGGAAGCGGCGGCTGCTTGGCCGTCGGAGGCCTGCAGGATCCCTCCCTGCTGCTGCTGCTGCTGCTGCTCAGTTCAAGCACGGGGGGGGGGGGGGAGGAAAAGGCAGCAGCCAGGCAGACTTTCCCCCTCGGGCAAGGCACGGCAAGGCACGGCAGGGCGGCCGATTCAGCGCCTTTCCCGCGGCGGCGCCACTACTGACTAATGTTCTTTCGAGGCGGGAGGTCCCGACTCCCTCTCCCCCCCCCCTCGCGAAACAGCCTCCTCCAGGGGTCAATGCAAGCTCGCACAGGGCTGGTTCTCTGGGACTGGGTTGGCTGGAAACAGGACCCGTGTACAGTTGCACGTGGGGACGCGTGCCCGCGTGTAGTGGGGGTCTGGGTCTGGGAAAAAAACACACAGAGCTTGCAAAGTTCCTGCCTTTGAGGGCGGGGGGGGGAGGAAAAGAACCCCGTGCTCCACGCCCGCCACTACTTCCCCATCATCATCATCATCATCATCATCATCATTATTATTATTATTATTATTATTATTATTATTATTATTATTATTATTATTATTATTATTATTATTATTATTATTATTATTATTATTATTAGCCTAGTTGCAACATTATTTTGTTTCCTTTTCTCTTTGCACTTTCGCCGGGGAAGGAAAGTGAGTTTCACTGCGTGGTGTGTGAGGGGGGCTGGAGGGGGGAGGAAGAGGAGGAAAGCCCGGGGGAGGGAGGGGGAGCAGATTCCGCGACAGGATTAGATTTAAAAACCTCACAATACGCGCCCGCTCGCCCGCCCGCCCGCGCCGCCTCCTCCTCCCGGTTGGGTCCCCAGGGCAGCTTCAAACCGCAGGCGGAAAGGGCAAGTCAGAGGGGCTCTTCCGGAGGTCGGGGCGGCGGGGAGGGGAGGGGAGGGGAGGGGAGGGGCCGGGGGGAGGGGGGGGAGGGGGAGGGGGGGGAGGGGGAGGGAGGGGAGCCAGCCAGCCTAGGCAGCCAGCCAGGCAGCCAGCGTGGAGGCAGCGCCGGCCGGCCGGCTGTATATGTGTGTGTGTGTGTGTGCGTTGTGTGTGCGCGCCCGCGCGGGGAGATCAATAAACCTTTGGCGACCGAAATCATGTCTCCGGCGTCGGCGGCAGCTGTGGCGTCGGCGTCGGCGTCGCCCTCTCCCTCTCCCTCTCCCTGGCCACGATGTCAAGCATTAACCCGGAGGGGCAGATCTGCCGCCGCCGCCGCCGCGCCTGTGTGCTCCTCCCGGGCGCATTAGGGTCGGGTTGCTGGCTGCGGGATCCCGGCGCGCCTCGTCTGCCGCCGCCGCCGCCGCCGCCGCCGCCTCCTCCTCGCCGCCGCCGCTGCCGCCGGGGAGCCGCGCAAGCAGAGGAGCCTCGGCCGGCGGCGCCTGCCAGGTGCTGCTGTCTCGGCCGCCGCCCCCGCCTCCTCGTGCGCTCCCCCGGCTGGGCTTCCTCCGGCTGGCGGCGGCGGCGGCGACTGGCGCTCCTGGCCAGCAGCCCCTTCGGAGCCCTCGCGGCGGCGGCGGCGGCAGCATGCCGGCCATCAAGCGCGAGCGCCCGGACCGGGAGGAGTTGGCGCTGGCCGCCTTCAACCAGCCCATGGAGACCCTGCCGCCCGAGTACCTGCTGCCCTTGGCGGCCGCCGCCTTGCCGGTGGTGACCCCGCACCCGCCGCCGCCCTACGAGCACCTCTTCGCCGCCGCCCACCACCCGCCGCACCCGCACCCGCCGCAGCGCGCCTACCTGGACTTCCACGCCGCCACGCACCCGCACGCGCCCCCGCCGCCGCCGCCGCCGCCGCCCCTGCCCGAGGACCTGGTGCTCGAGCGCTTCTCGTCCATCGCCGACTTCCAGCCCTTCTTCGACCGCGGCGAGCCGTGCATCGAGGTCGAGTGCGGCGAGAACAAGGCGCTGCTCTACATCCACAAGTTGTGCCAGGGCAGCAAGGGGCCCTCCATCCGCTACCGGGGCGAGTGGCTCACGCCCAACGAGTTCCAGTTCGTCAGCGGACGGGAGACCGCCAAGGACTGGAAGCGGAGCATCCGGCACAAAGGTAACGCGCCGCGCTCGCCTTGAGAGACGCACAGGGCTCCTCGGCAGGCCGGCCGCGAAGCAGGAAGGCTTTGACCCTTGTAATCGGGGCTCCTGTCGACTCCCGCTCTCTTCTTCGCCGAGGACACCCCCGAGTCCCTCCAAGGGGCGAGCGCGCGTGTCTTTCCCCCTGGGATGCAGGGCGAGTCCCCCACCAACCCCAGACGGAGAGGAGACCCCCTGGCCACACCGCCGCCAAGTCCCGGCTCCGATCGTGCGCGCGTGTTTTAGGGGGCGGCTGTGGATTGCTGCAGGTTGGAGGGGGACCTGTGTCAGTGTGTGTGTGTGTGTGTGTGTGTGTGTGGCGGGGGGGGGTCTCTAAGCCAAAGTTAGGATCCCTGGAGGCCGAAGCGGAGATGGAGCGAACGGGCAGGCTGTCTTCTAGGCGGGGAACCCGCCGAGCGCGATCGGGTTCGCCCCGCGGGGTGTAGACAGGCCAGTTTCCCACGCGTGCCAAAGGCGCCTTTGGCACGCGTGGGAAACTGGGCTGCCTTCCACGCGCGCGGCCGAGACCTCCCTCCCTCCCCCGCCAGAGATCGGAGCGACCCTTCGCCTCCTGCGTGCGCGGCGCCCCGTGCGTTACCCTGGCGAAGCAGGGGGACCCGCTGGTCCGCGGCAGGGAAGGGACGGCTGGCTGGGGGACTGGCTGGCTGGCTGGCTGGCCGGCCGGCCGTCGAGAACCCGTCGGGCGTAGGTGTCCCGAAAGCCTCCGCCGAATGGGCTCCGACCTCTGGGAAGTTTCCACGGAAGGTGCCAGCGCGCCCGAGCGGAGAGCCAAGGCGGGCCGGGGGGGAGGCAGCCGAGGACGGAGGCACTTTCCGAGCGCGGGAGGGGACGCGAGGTGCGCTGGTGCGTGTGCGCTTGTGCGTGCGTGCGTGTGGGAGGGGGAGGGAGGGAGGGAGGGGGAGGGCGCTGCTCGCCTCCCTCGCCGCCTGCTGCACTTCAAACCATTGCCGCCTGGCACGCGGCGAAGGACCGAGCGAGCGGAGCGCGCCGCGGAGCCAGCCGACGGCTCCATCCGGACCGGGAGGAGGAGGAGGAGCAGGAGGGGAGCCCGCCGCCGGGATCGGGCGCCCGGAGTTCGGGGTGTGTGTTTGGGTGCGCATGGGGCGCTGAGGGGGGGGGAGGAGGGGAGGGGAATCGCCGCGTCGGCACCGGCACTGCGGGCGGGCAGGGAGTGGACGGCGCGCGAGTTTCGCCCGCACTGCCCGGGGAGTCCGCGCTCTGGCGCTGGGCAGCGTCGGGTCTGTCCAGCTGTTGTTTATGTCTCGCCTGCGCCGCGTGTGTGGGGGGGAGGGAGGGAGGGAGGGAGGGAAGCGGAGAGGGAAAGGCGCCCGGAGCCCGTCCTCCTTCCCCTTCGCGCCGGGCCGGACGGGCGAGGGAGCCGCCGAGCCCTTCCCCTGCGCCCGGCCCTCGCTGCGCCATCGCGCCGGGCGGCCAAGCGTGCCCCGAGTGGGGGGACTCGCGGGCCGTCGCGCACGGCACGGGCCTTTCCTCAGGCGCGCGGATCGAGCCGGTTCGGTGGGTGGCGGCGGCGGGCGGGCGGGCGCAGAGCTGTGCCATCCGGGAGTCACGCGTGCCCGCTCCCACGCGCGGCCACCCGCGATCCCACCCGCGGCCACCCGCGATCCCACCCGCGCCTGCCTGCGAAACCCCTCCCCCAGGCTTCCCTTCCCTCCGCCGGTTCAGCTGCCCTTTCTCAGCCGCGGTTCTGGAGCGCCGGATCGGGGGCGCCTTCGGACGCGGCGAGGGAGGCGCACGGGAACGCCGCCGCCCGCCCAGCTGAAGCAGGTGGGTGGCGGCGGCGGCGCTTGGCGGCCGGCCGGCCGTGCTCTTTCGCAAGCCTCGCTGCACGGGCTGCCTCCGCGGGGGAAAGGCGGGGGCGCCGCGTCGGGCAAGGAAGGTGGGGATGGGGGGCTTGGCGTTTAACAGCGGCCTTTTTGGGGATTCAAGGGCGGAGGGAGAGTCCAAGGAGGGAGAAACCCTTGTTGCGTCAGTAGCCGAGGTCTGGGCGCCTCTCGCGGGGGGCTTGGGACCTATTGGGGCGTAACTGACGCTCGCCTTGTTTATTGATCCCCTCCAGGGGGGAGGGGAGAAAGAGAAGGACACCGCTGCCTCTCACCGTCCTAATGATCATCCTTCCCACCCACCACCTGCTGCCTACAAGAAAGCCCCGTGGCTCCTTCCTCCCTCCCTCCTCCCTCCCTTCCTTGCCTTCCTTCCTTCCAGAAAGCTCCCTCCCTCGTCCTTCCTTCCTTCCTTCCTTCCTTTCAGAAAGCTCCCCCTTTCCTTCCTTCCTCCTTCCCTCCCTCCCTCCTTCCCTCCCTCCCTCCTTCCTTGCAGGATCCAGGGAAGAGTCAGCTGAGGGCCGATCTGCCTCCCCTGCTGAGGAGCAGGGCGTTATACTTTATTTTGGGGTACCACTGGGTCTGAGGTCAGGCCTGCTGGATGGTGCAAACTGGGCTGGGGGAGGAGGGAGGGAAGGCGAGAGGGAAGCGGTAGGTCCCCCTGGCCTCTGCAGCCCTTGCTTTCAGGCTCTTCAGCCTGCCAAACTTTCTTCCACAAGGTTAGGTGGTGTTCGCCAGGATAGTCGGGGCTAGATCTCTGTTTACATGGTTCCCACAGTGTGGCAAGTTCTGTTGAGCCGAGGGGAGGGAGGAAGGGTCTGCTGGTGATGAGCCCTTGCACAGCTGCGTAAAATTAAATCTCCGTCTTTTCTCTCTCTCTCCCTCCCCACCCCCACCCCAATCTTTTTTGCTTCTAGGGAAAAGTTTGAAGACTCTTATGTCGAAAGGAATTTTACAGGTACATCCACCAATCTGTGATTGCCCTGGATGTCGAATTTCGTCTCCAGTGGTAAGATCATTGCTTAAACTGAACCTGCCACGCGGTAACTGCTTTTGCCTTCTCAGCTGCAAGCGTCTCCTGGTTTCCCTCTTTGTCTCTCTGGCGGTTCGAGTGGGGCCGGGCGGCGTGGGTCGGTGGGTGGCAGAGCCAGGCGGGAACCTGTGAGATCCGGGTGCTGGCTACAGCCTGAGAGCTTTGGGTCCGAAAGGAGAAAGGAGGATTGCCAATGCTTTGCTCGTGTGGCAGGCCCGGCGAAGATGCTGTGGACGCAGTTGGAGAAAAAATCCTGCAGCCTGCACAGTTTCGCCTGTTTCCCATTGCAATTTGCCCTCGAACGTGGAACCGCCAGGACAATGCAAGGCCCAGAGCGTTGCTCAAAGAGTGGGGAATTTAATTTTCTTTTCAAAAAAGACAAACTTCTTAAAAATAGGACTTTTGGGTGCTCTGCGGGCTGCTTTTCAGGGCGCGGGAGATTCAGAGTGCGTGCAGATGGTGGTGGGAAACACTGGGTATTAAGGGGGAAACCAGCGTAGCAATTTGTCTTAGTCCACCAGACTCCGGTTGGCCTCTCCTGGGATGCTTCTAGGCACAGGGCGTTCGGTGGCAGGATCCTGCCGGGGTCACTGTTCCTGAGAGCCGACTGCACACCTGTCTCCTTTCTCTTTGGCTTCTTGGTGGACTTTTGAAAATTGCCGGCAACGTTGTAAGACCTTGTTGGACATCCGAGTGAGCAAAACTGTGCCGGACCCTGGTGGTCTGGACAATGGGCGTTGGGACTGTTTGGTGGTCCAGCTACCGTGGGTGAGCGTGTCTGGTGGCGGCCTCATCCTGCCTTCCCTTTTGCTTGTATTTGCACCCTGCTTGAAGCAGTGACCTGACCTTTCTCTCAGGGGAGGCCGGGGAAACGGTGATGTGTCCTTTCTGTTGGACTGAATTCCATGCACAGGCCTTGTGGGTTCACCCTGTCGTGTGGTTGCTGACGTCTGGAGGAATGCTGATCTCGCTCGGAGCATTGGCAGTGTAGTTGGGGAGAGGTTGCTGTCTGTTGCTGGGCTGGGAGCCAAAATGGACCATTACAGATGATGATGATGGTGATGGTTTGTGTGTAATAAGCCTCCAAGAAGTGGTGCCCACTGATCAGGCTGGTTTAAATGTCTAGAGGTGCCCCTGGAGAAGCAGCTAAGAATACCCTCCCACGTTGGAAAACCACAGGTTAGATGCATCCTGCTTGCAGGGTTTGAAGCTGTCGCCAGCCGTTAGAAGATGCCGCTGCTTTTCCAATAGGACTAACAGCCGTCTATAGCCATGGCTGCCATGAATATAAGAACATAAGGAAAACAAAATGAAGAAGTTCTAACTAGAGAGCCAGTTTGGTCTAGTGGTTAGGGTTTGCTTCTGCACTCCTCCACAAAACCAGCTGGGTGACCTTGGGCTAGTCACGGCTCTCTTCTGAGCTCTCACAGCCCCACCTGCCTCACAGCGTGTTCTGTTGTGGTGAGAAGAACAGAACGTTTGTCAGCTGCTTTGAGTCCCCTTAAATGGGTGAGAAAAGCGGGGTAGAAAAGCCAGCTCTCCTCCTTCTATTTGCAAGCGTAAACCAAGGATGTGAGCCATGGACTTTGGTCCCTGTGGGATGCTGGCGATAGACATGGCTCTTGGGTGGCTGATTTTGGGAAAACTCCTTGTCAGAGCTGTTATATTGCTTCTGTTGCTGACCCTTTGCGATGGCGTCAACAGGACCTTGCGCATTGCTGGTTAGATTGTGACAAATTGTGTTCAAACGCCCGGCGTGCTTACTTTTCCTTATTTTGCTGACTCCAAGCCTAAATATTCCTGCACTAACTAAACATGGCCTGAAAAGTCAAGCTTTCCCAATACTTTCCTATCTGGCTGTCTGGAACGAATTATTTGCTCTCCACAGGTGAGCAGGTCAGTGTTTATTTATAGGCCTGGGCACGATCCAGCGGCTTCAGTATACACACAGGATTTTCAATGTTGACATAAAGGTCCCGTGAACTGAAGTTACCCTGTTTGTGTTAGCATAGGGGGACATTCTGCCCTAATGCAATTTGAGTTGATGAGGGTCTTGTGGAATTCGAATTGAATTTTGAATTTTGGGACTGTTCCTTCAAATTATTTGAACATTGGTATGTGTACAGGTGAGCACACCATGCGTGCTTGAAGATCCGCACCTTTCCCGCATCCGTACACATTGGCACGGGTCTGTATGAGACAATAACGGGTTGTGTATGGGATAACTACTGGATGCATATACAAGTGTATGGACGCGTACGGATGTTGGGAAGATGCGTATGGACATCTTGGCATCTTGTGGACATTCGAAAGTGCAAATTCAAATCAAAAATTCAAACAAATAGATTCAAATTTGCTTACTTCGAATTGAATTTTGTTAAATTTGAATTTAAAGAATTCGAATTGGACTGAATTTTTCATTGTTCGAATCGACTCACATAGAATGTCAAAAAAACATGCTAGAATTCTAGAAAAATGTTTTGTCAGGCACGGCACAGGCTGTGATGGTTTCGGGGTTGG
Source organism: Aspidoscelis tigris stejnegeri (assembly GCA_023333525.1). NCBI lineage: Eukaryota > Metazoa > Chordata > Lepidosauria > Squamata > Teiidae > Aspidoscelis > Aspidoscelis tigris. The sequence continues at coordinate 4,789,658 of JALMGA010000021.1, forward strand.
ATGGAGAAAGAGGTCCAGTGGTGTAAAAGGTTATGAGACCTTCTGGCAGCAGAGCAAGACGTGACTCCATGCAACTTGACTGTGACTAAAGATGAAATCTGGAAAAAAAAGAGTGCTGGCTGGGTGGTGAACATGCGCCGCTGGACTCTTCAGAAAGGAAGTGGGGCCGGGAGATCTTTGCACAGGGTTCTTTGGTCTAGTGGGTAGGGAGCTGCATTCTTATCTGGGAATACTGGATTTGATTCTGCATTCCCCCATGAAGCTGGCTGGGTGACCTTGGGCTAGCCACAGCTCTGTTTCTGAGCTCGCACAGCCCCACCCGCCTCACAGGGTGTTCTGTTGTGGGGAGAAGAACAGAAGGTTTGTCAGCCGCTTTGAGTCCCCTTAAATGGTGAGGAAAGTGGGGTAGAAAAGCCAACTCTTCCCCTCTTGTAGGTTATTTCCTTTCCTCTGTAGAGGTTGTGCATTCTTAGAAGCGTTTATTTCTGTTTTTGGCTGCACCGCCCCCACCCCCACCGCCATGACAAAACCATTCAAGGGCACATCCCAGCTAACTGATCCCTTTAAACAAAAGAATAAAACCAGTAAACAAACAGCTTCTAATGTTGTTTGGGTTCATTTAACAAATATGGTCATTTAATTGCTTAAAACTTTATAGACAACATTTAAGGAAAGGTCATGAGCAAAGAGAACGGATTAATCAAAGTGCCAATTTCAAACAGAATGAAAAACTTATTTTTTTTAACTTCCTACTTTAGAATTCTCAGGGATTGGACTCTTAACCTTCTTGATAGAGGATATTTCATAACGGAGGCTACCACCAAAAAGGCCCTGCTCTAAGCTTCCACCGGCTGCAGTTGGTGTGGCAGGTCAGAGAGAACTGCAACTTAAGGGTGGTTTCCAAGGGCAGGAGGAGGTGGGTGAGTCAGGCCTGATGTGTTGAAAACATCTGGAGAACAGTGGAATGAACCTTTTAGGTTGCCAGACTGCTGATATTACTGGCGCGCAACCCTGATTCCGGGCCTTATGAATTAAGCGCCAGCCCCATGTTCCCTGCTGGCACTTTGAGAGTGCTCTCTGTGCCACCGTAAAAGTGTGTATTTATTTGGAAAGCCATTCTGGCAGTGGCCGTGAATTGCGTTCGCTGGCAGGCTCCGCTCTCTCACTCCTATTTCCTGCCATAAAGAGAAAGGGAATTGCTCCAGCGAAGTTCCTGTTTGCAAAGAAGGGAAAGCCACTGGGCTGGGACTTATTGCTGACAACGGCATCGTGGGGTGACAGGCAGGATGCCTCTAAGGGCCATTGGTAGGAGGTCAAGAGCGGGTGAAGAAGAAGAGTTGGCTTTTCTTCCCATTTAAGGGGACTCAAAGCATCTGGCAAGCCTTCTGTTCTTCTCCCCACAACAACACCCTGTGAGGTGGGTGGAGCTTTGGGAGCTCAGAAGAGAGCTGTGACTAGCCCAAGGTCAACTAGCTGGCTTCATGGAGGAAGAAGAAGAGTCAGCTTTTCTAGGGATGTGCACAAAGGCTTGGGGTGGAACAAGCAGCTCTGCTTTCCAGGCAGTTTGCTCTACCATTGAACTACAGCCAGTTTCAGACTCCATGGGTGCCGCTGTGCAGTTTTGTTGGCAAAAATACAGAAGTGGTTTGCCATTGCCTACTTCTGGGGAGATCCTGGGGAGCAAGCAAACTGCAGTCTCCAGGCTGCTTTACTTTTGAGCTTCCACCGCTCCGGAGAGCCCACCGAGCAGTGTGAATGCAAACCTTGATTGTCCTGTTTCCTTTTCTTCTTTCGCAAATATTAAATGTCCCCATGCCCTCTTCCCTTCACCCCGCCCCCCCCACCCTTTTCTGTCAAATCAAATTTGCAGTGTCAAGGGCTTTAATCAGCCGCGGCGAGCGGTTCGAGACTATGTCAGCCACCCAGAAGGAAAGAGCAGGGAGGGGAATTGATTGGAAGGTGAAATTGCGTCTAGCTACAGATGGGAGTTTGGAAGCCAACAGGGCAGGAAATGGATCCCCTACTGCACACAGGGCCCGAAGCAGCTTTGTGGCTGGGCTTTAGACGGTCCTGGGAACGGTTTCCTCTAGCAAGGGACTATCTACCTACCTACCTACCTACCTACCTACCTACCTAGTTACTGCCCTTCACCAAATGGTCCCAGGGTGGGTTACAGTAAGAGTTAAAAATATCAAAAGGAAAAACAAGCAAAAAAACCCACATAATTAAAAATATCACCCCTCCTTCCCTCTCACATCCACCACCACCCCTAACAGGACAACACCCTGAGGAAGCTGTTTAGATGGCTATTTAGGTGGGCTGTGGCCTGATCCAGCAGGGCTCCTCTGAGGTTCTTGTGGACTAGGTGGGCTGTGGCCTGATCCAGCAGGGCTCCTCTGAGGTTCTCATGGACTTGATGGGCTGTGGCCTGATCCAGCAGGGCTCCTCTGAGGTTCTCATGGACTTGATGGGCTGTGGCCTGATCCAGCAGGGCTCCTCTTACGTTCTTATGGACAAGATGGGCTGTGGCCTGATCCAGCAGGGACCGTCTTAGGTTCCTATGGATTAGATGGGTTGTGGCCTGACCCAGCAGGGCCCCTCTTAGGTTCTTATGGACTAGGTGGGCTGTGGCCTGATCCAGCAGGGACCATCTTAGTTCTTATTCCTGCAATAAGCAGTGGTCCTCCACACATTGGAGTTTCACTAAGGTTTGTGCCGAGTGGTGTCAGAATGGGAGAATATTCCCCAAACTCTTTTATATCGAGCTGTGGCTTAGACTTTAAAATAGGTGGGGCCCGCAGGTTGGGGACTTTCCATGACCGTGGGGTGACAGATGGATTCCAGAGCATTTCTGGGCTCTATTTGCTGTAACATTGAGGGAGTCAGTCTGGCAGGGGCTGGGAAGACAAACGGAAAGCGGCTTTTGGACCTCCGGCTGCTGAGCTTTGTCATATATGATTGTACTCTGCACGTGCTTTTGGTCTCAGCCTCTGTAGCATGAGAACCCTTTCTTTCTTTGCCAGAGATCCATTCCCAGTTAGTTCTGCCATTCCTCAGTCTCACATGTGCACATGAGAAGGTCTGCGTGAGTTTCGGGAAGCAAAGCCCTTCCGTCTGGCTGGATGGTAAAAGCTGCCATGCCTTCTTCTGGTGACAGATTCTGCTGGATCTTAATATAATCTGGCTTTTGGGCCAAGCATGGGTTTTGCATGCGTCGCCTCTGCTCAGGAAGAAGTGAATGTTGGGGGATTTATTGGCATTTTAAGGGCTCAACTGCACATTTGTTGCTCTCAGGGATGTCTGACCCTTCTATGTCTATGTCTATGGTCTATGTGCATTCCTCTTCTATTGCTGTGTGTCTTGCCATGAGAGGAAAGGTGGCTTTGCAGGTGGGACTGCACTTTGCAGGCAGAAACAGGTGACCGTGGACAGAGACCAGGAACGAAGCATTCACGGCAGTTTTCATAAGAACATAAGAGAAGCCTTGCTGGATCAGGCCACAGCCCATCTAGTCCAGCATCCTGTCGCACACAGTGGCCCACCAAATGCTCATGGGCATCTCAAGCAGAGACAAGGACAAACCTTCTCCTGCTCTCAAGTTCCAGCAGATGGCCCTAGAAGCGCCCCATTTCCTCCCCCCCTCCTCAGCCTGAAAGATGCACCTAGGCATTCGTTCTAGTAGCCATTGATACATCTGTCATCCATAAATTTGTCTAACCCTACCTTAAAGCCATCCAGACTGGTAGCTGTCACCACCTCTTCTGGCAGCACATTCCATAGGCCAATGACCCTCTGTGTGAAGAAATACTTCCCCCTGTCAGACCTTACGCTCCTACCCATCAGCTTCATAGAGTGCCCTCTGGTTCTAGTGTTGTGCGATAGAGAAAAGAAATTTTCTCTATCCACCTTTTCTATGCCGTGCATAATTTTATATACTTCAATCAGGTCCCCTCTCAAACGCCGTCTCTCCAGACTGAAGAGGCCTAGACGTTGCAGCCTGGTTTCGTAAGGGAGGTGTTCCAGACCCTTAATCATTCTGGTTGCCCTTCTCTGCACCTTCTCTAGTTCCACAATATCCTTTTTGAGGTGTGGTGACCAGAATTGTACACAGTATTCCAAATGTGGCCTCACTATAGATTTATAAAGGGGCAAAATGACACTTGCTGACTTATTTTCTATTCCCTTCCTAATTATTCCCAGCATTGAATTTGCTTTTTTCGCTGCTGCCACACACTGGGTTGACACCTTCATTGAACTGTCCACCAAAACCCCGAGATCCCTTTCCTGGCGTGTTGCAGAAAGCTCAGACCCCATCAGTTTATAGACATAATTTGGATTCTTGGCCCCAATGTGCATTACTTTACACTTGTTAAGATTAAAGCACATTTGCCACTTGGTTGCCCACTCACCCAATGCTAAGAGATCCCTCTGGAGCTCTTGGCAATCACTTTCAGATTTTACTACCCTAAATAATTTAGTATCATCAGCAAACTTTGTTATTTTACTATGTACCCCTTTTTCTAGATCATTGATGAATAAATTAAAAAGCATTGGTCCCAGTACTGAGCCTTGAGGGACCCCACTTTTTACTTCTTTCCACCCTGAGAAATTGCCGTTTACTACTACTCTCTGCTTTCTGCCCTTAAGCCAGTCACAAATCCAGGACAGAACCTGTCCTTTTATTCCATGGCTGGTGAGTTTACTCAGTAGCCTTTGATGTGGGACTTTGTCAAAAGCCTTCTGAAAGTCCAGATAGACAATGTCTACTGGTTCACCTTTATCCACGTGTTTATTGACACTCTCAAAGAATTCCAACAAATTTGTGAGGCATGATTTACCTTTGCAGAAGCCATGCTGGCTTTTGTTCAGCAATGCCTGCTGCTCCATATGCACACTAATTTTGTCTTTAATAATGGTTTCCATCACCTTACACGGAACTGACGTTAAGCTAACTGGTCTGTAGTTGCCTGGATCACCCCTGGATCCTTTTTTGAATATTGGTGTTACATTTGCTACCCTCCAGTCCTCAGGTACGGAGCCTGATGTTAGGGAAAGATTATATATTTTTGCTAGAAGTTCGGCAATTTCGCATTTGAGTTCCTTAAGGACTCTTGGATGAATACCATCTGGTCCCGGTGACTTGTTAACATTTAGTTTATTAAGACATGCCAGGACCTCTTCCTTGGTTATTTCTGTACAGTTTAACTCTTCAGAAAACACAGGCTCAGCTACTGGCATGTGTCTTCTGTCTTCCTCCGTGAATACGGAAGCAAAAAATTCGTTTAGTCTCTCTGCAATCTCCGTGTCTTCTTTAATTACCCCTTTCTCTCCTTTACTATCTAGTGGTCCAACTGCTCTCCTGGTTGGATTCCTACTTCTAATATACTTAAAGAAGTTCTTGTTATTTCTTTTGATGTTTTTAGCAATGTGCTCCTCAAAATCTTTCTTAGCTTTCCTAATGGCCGTCTTGCATTCGTGTTGCCAGTGCCTATGTTCCCTCCTGTTCTCCTCATTTGGACAAGCCTTCCATTTCCTAAATGAACTCTTCTTGTTTTTAATGACTTCATCTACTGCATTTGTGAGCCACATTGGTTTCTTCTTGGACCTAGAAGTCCCCTTTCTTCTTTTAGGAATGCATTTTAGTTGCACTTCCGTTATTGTGTTTTTAAGTAGTCTCCATGCATTTTGAAGTGATTTAACTCTTTTGACTTTCCCTTTCAATTTCCTTTTCACTAATTTCCTCATTTTGGGGAAGTTTCCCTTGTGAAAGTTTAAGGTCTCTGTGTTAGACTTTATTAAGAACTTACTCCCTGTATTTAAGTTGAAGGTTATTGCATTGTGGTCACTGTTCCCAATTGGATCAGCTACAGTGACGTCCTTTACCAGGTCCTGAGCATTACTTAGGATCAAGTCCAGGACTGCATTTCCCCTGGTTGGTTCCATGACCATTTGTTCCATGGAACAGTCATTTAGCAGGTCTAGGAATTTTCTCTCTCTTTCCTGAGTTGAACAGGAGTTCACCCAGTCTATGTGAGGATAATTGAAGTCCCCCATTATAACTACCCTATCTTTATGGGCTACCTCCTTTACCTCCTTCTCCAATTGTTCATCTCCTTCGGACGTATGGTTGGGAGGACGGTAGCATGTCCCTATTGTTAGACTTCCTTTTTGGCTTGGTATTTTTATCCACACTGCTTCTGTGGAAGAGCCAGACTCACTTGGACATTCCAGTTCATAAGATTCTATCTCTTCTTTAATATACAAGGCTACACCACCTCCATGTCGCCCTTCCCTGTCTTTCCTGTACAGTTTGTATCCTGGGATGACTGTATCCCATTGGTTTTCGCTGGTCCACCAGGTTTCAGTTATGCCAATAATATCAATCCTATTTTCCATAACTAAGCTTTCTAGCTCCCCTATTTTGGCTCGAAGGCTCCTGGCGTTTGCATATATACATTTGTATTCATTCCTTTTGACCAAGTTCTGCCGTCGAGGAACATGTGAAACTTCTATGTCTGGAAGGGCAGTTAGGAGAGGCGAAAGTGAGACAGTTTGGCCTAGTGGTTAGAGTGCCGAGAGATGGATCTGCTTGTCTCCTGATTTGATTCTGCACTCCTCCACAAAGCCTGCTGGGTGACCTTGGGTGAGTCACATCTCTCTTTCTGAGCTTTTGCAGCCCCACCTGTTTCACAGGGTGTCTGTTGCGGAAAGAAGAACAGAAGGTTTGACAGCAGCCTTGAGTCCCCTTAAGGGCGAGAAAAACAGGGTGGAGAGATCAAACTCTTCCCCTCCCTTCTCCTTCCTGTAGCCCCACCATCACAGCACATTGGGGGTTAGCCAAATGGCACCTCAAAGGGTCTAGTCAACCCATGGCCTTTTATATGAGCGGTTCCTGGCATCTTGCACAATGGGCATGATGTGTGAGTGCTTCAGGGCATGCCTGGGCCATTCCAGGGGGGCATTGAAGAGATCTGTGGGGTGGTCCCTACTTTATCTCAGAGCCTTGCTGTGGCGTCGCCTTGTTTAAATTGCGCGGGACTCGGACTGATGCCGCTGCCGCCTCCGCCACATACGTCACGTAAGACTTTCGGATCCCAACTGCAGGCTGGTAGACCTTCTGTGGGCGTGCATTTGGTGTGCCCCCCCCCCCCCCCGTGAAATTGCTGTCCCCTAACCTTTCTTCTGGACGGCACGGCAGCCCCCTCCTTCCCCTCCAGTTTAAGCAGTGTGTGTTTCTTCTCATGGGATGCGTCTCAAGGCGTCGGGTCCCTCCAGAAGAAGGCCGTGAAAGAGCGCCCTTTGCCCCACTGGAACAGCTGCCCCCCGCCCCCCCCTCGGCTGTTTGGCGAGCGGAGGCGCCGCGGCCCCCGCTGCCCTCTCCCCCTCCGGCCATAGAGAGGAGAGCACGCCGCCCCCCTCCTGCTGCGCATCAATCAAGCGACGCGGCCGAGCGAGCCCACCCGGCCGCCGGTGGCTAATCAGGCGGAAGGCGCACTGGCGCGGGAGAGGCGAGGCGGGTGGAGAGGTCAGGCTGGGGGCAGGCGGAGGGAAGGGAAAGGGGCCGCCTTGCTGGAAGGGGGGCAGCGGCTGCTGCTGTCTGCTCGGATGCCTGCCTTGCAGCGACAGCTGGAGAAGGATGGGGGCGGGCAGGTGCAGGGGAAAGGTGCACACGGTACCGGCGGAGCCAGTTTGCCATCTGGCTGGGCGGCTTCCCCGGCACGTGGGGAGGGGTCTCTGGGGAGCAGCTCTCTCCACCGTGGGCTGGCTGAGCTTTTGGACAGTGGATGCACACACGTTAATGCTACAGGGTCTGCAGTGCCTGTGTGTAAAGCTCTTGTGAGGCAGTTTAGTCTAGTGGTTAGGAAGCCGGACTCTTATCTGGGAATACCGAGTTTGATTCCACCCTCCTCCATGAAGCCAGCTGGGTGACCTTGGGCTAGTCACAGCTGACCTCTCACAGCCCCACCCACCTCACAGGGGAGAAGAACAGAAGGTTTTGTCAGTTGCTTTAAGTCCCTGTGAATGGGTGAGAAAAGCAGGGTAGAAAAGCCAGCTCTTCTTCCTCTTCTTCCTCCATGAAGCCAGTTGGGTGACCTTGGGCTAGTCACAGCTCTCTTCTGAGCTCTCTCAGCCCCACCCACCTCACAGGGGAGAAGAACAGAAGGTTTTGTCAGTTGCTTTAAGTCCCTGTGAATGGGTGAGAAAAGCAGGGTAGAAAAGCCAGCTCTTCTTCCTCTTCTTCCTCCATGAAGCCAGTTGGGTGACCTTGGGCTAGTCACAGCTCTCTATTGAGCTGCTCTTATCTCATGGGGTATCCTGTTTTGGGAAAAGAATAGAAGGTTTGTCAACTGCTTTGAGTCCCCTTAAATGGGTGAGTGAAGTGGGGTATAAAAACCTACTACTACTACTACTACTACTACTACTACTACTACTACTACTACTACTACTACTACTACTACTACTACTACTACTACTACTACTACTACTACTCCATTGGTTTTTATTTGAAAGGTTGCTACTGAAACTGACCCTTGGTGGAAGGTCCAGAGAAGCCAGACTTTTACCTGTGTTTGTTATATTTCCTCTCCCCTCCAGTGTATTTAGAAGTAGCTGCAGGTTTGAAGGCACCATTGGTGCAAGCATGGTCAGTGCCAGAGTGCCCCCAAAGTGCAAAGCTGCTGCACGTGAGGACCATGTGTTCTCACTAGGGCGTGTATGCACTGCCCCATTGGTAACCTGTACCCCAGTGGGACCCCTGCGTCCCTGAGTAGAGACAGCCCTGGTTGCTTCTAAAAAAATAAAATAAACTTCTGATTTTAATTTCCAGTTACGTATTTAATTGGCTCTGTAACGTTCTCCCTTGCCTGCTTCCGGCTGAAACCATCCTCAACAGTTGGCAGAAGAATTTCGCCCGGCCAAATTAGCTTTGACGAGACGGAGCGGAAACTCCCTGAGGTATTGCAGGAAGTCCTGTTACGGCTCCGGAGCTGCGCATCTGCCTTCATCCTGGAGGGAGAACGGGGGTGCCTGGGTAATAAATCGCCTGGGCACGCAATGAAATAGATCAGGCGGAAGGTCGCATCCTGCACTCATTCAGATGGGTGTGCTCAGGCCAGCACAAGGCAGAGCGACTGATGTTATACCTTACCCCCAACCCACTGCCTTCAGTGAATTTCATTTTATTTAATAATTCCACTCCCGCCCTTCACTGAAAGGTCACAGGATGGGTCACGATAATGAAAAGATAAAATATATCAAGTGCATTATCAGAAAGGATTAGGGCGAACATGGTGAGACGGTGATGCTTCCTGATCCTCTAGGACGTGAGCCACTTCTTATGTCTTCCAAGTGGATTCGCGATATGATTTTGGGTAGGTGGGACTCCTTACCTTGCTGGGGCTATGCATGTAAAAGTTAGCATTTCTTTCAAACTCCTTGAAAGCTGGACGTGAATATTTTGGGAAGAAGAAACCTCCAAATATAATCCAGTGAGATTGCTTTGCATAATTTCCCTCTGCCTGTGCACTGGCAGGATATTGATTGAACACTGAGTGTGCGTCCCCATGCAGGGCTTTTAGTCCTGATTTAGTCCTGTTGGGACTATTTTTGGGGACTATTTTTATTCTGAATTGAGTTCTTGTCACTTAATCCGAATATAGTTGTCCCCATGCAGCTTTTTTAGTCCTGGTTTTGGGACTGTTTTTAAAGGTAAAAACCAGGGCTTTTAAATCTCCACCCCATGCAAACCCTGCCTGCAATAGAAGAAGCAAACGGGAAGGGAATTACTTTCTTTTTCACACCTCTCCCTTTCGAGATTACCGGCAAATGTGTGTGATAAAATGTATCACTTTCAAGGGTCTTAAGCTTCTCCCATATATCTTTTGAAAGAAGAAACATGTTTCCAGCGAAAATGTTTTTAAAGCCCCTTTAAATAAAAGAAAAATAAAAGCCCCTTAGGTTCCTTAGGTTCCTATGGACTAGAAGGGCTGTGGACTAGAAGGGCTCCTCTGTGGCCTGATCCAGCAGGGCTCCTATTAGGTTCTTATGGACTAGGTGGGCTGTGGCCAGATCCACCAAGGCTCCCTGTGAGCAAGGTGGTGCTGTTGGAGCTCAGAAGAGAGCTGTGACTAGCCCAAGGTCACCCATCTGGCTTCATGGAGGAGTGCGGAATCAAACCTGTTCTTCCCAGGTAAGAGTCCAGCTCCCTAACCACTGGACCAAACTGGCTCACTGTAGCAGGAGGCCTTTACGAATATTTGTAACATTTAGAATTTGTATGAATTTGGCTAGATTTGGACATTGAAATTTGAATTATATGTCGGCACATTCAAAGACTGGCATTCGAATTCGAATCAGGTATTTTGATACATTCATATGAAGCTTCGTATGGGACTGAACATTCATATGGACCGTGAATCCTACCACATTCGAAGGGGATCTGTTCAAGGGAATATGAATTTTCTTGCATTTGATTTGATGTGATTCTATGCACAATCTCTCCTTTGCACCGCCCTGTGTGATCTGGATGTGTTCTCGGTTTGTGTGCCAAGTCTGTGCTTGGGATTCCAACTGCAGGGTTCCGGGGGGGGGGGGGGCATTAACGTGAGGGCCTGCGAGGGATGGGTGAAGGCGGAAGAGGAGTGAGAATGCAAATAGATTAATAAATGGGAAGGTCAGGACAGTGGCGTCGTCTTGTTAGCAATGTGTCAAGGGCGGTGTAAAGGTGAAGTTTGATAAGTAATTTTGCTGTCAGGATTATTTAGGGATGTCATTAAAGGGGCTCAGGGCTGTCTCCGTTGCTTCAGGGCATGAGCGACTGTTTCCAATTTGCTGGTGGCTCTGCGTCCCCAACTTGGTGCCCCGCAGCTGTGATGGCAGCGGTAGGCTGGAGGATCTCCGAGGGCAAGCCGGCGGCGTGCTGAACAGGCGCACGGGGCACATGGCTCTCGTTCCCAAGGGACTGGAGTTGCAGGAATCGAGGAAGACAGTCTTTCTCCTTCTCAGGGAGGGAGAAATCAGGGCCTTTGGGGGGGAGGAGGGAAGAAGGAGGGAAGGGAAGAGGGAGGGAGAAAGGAATGAAAAAGGAAGGAAGAAGAGAAGGTAGGAAGGAGGGAGAGGAGGAAAAGGGAAGAAAGGAACAAAAGAAGGAAGGAAAGAGAGAGTGTGGGGGAAGAGAGGGAGGGAGAGGAGGGAAGAAGGAAGGAGGGAGAGAGAAATGAATGAAAAAAGGAAGGAAGAAGAGGGTGGTAGGAGGGAGAGAGGGAAGGAAGAGGGAGGGAAGGAGGGAGGGAGAAATAAAAAAAGGAAAGAGGGGTAGGAGGGAGGGGAGAGAAGGAGGGAGAGGAAAGGGAACTAAAGAAGGGAGAGAGAGACAAGAAGGAAGGAAGGAAGGCTTGACCAAACAGGAGTGTGGTGTGACTACAGAAGAGAGCTGTGACTAGCCCAAGGTCACCCAGCTGGCTTCATGGAGGAGGGAGGAATCATACCTGGTATTCCCAGATAAGGGTCCGGCTCCCTAACCACACAAACCAGGTGTAGAATGCACAACCTAGAGCTTTGCTTTGCATTTTTCTTTTCTTTCTTTTCTTTGCAAAGTTGGGTACTGATCTCTTAGTTTCTGAAAAAGGAAATGCTAAGTTTTATCTGGGCCCATTGGTAGTTTTTGTTTCAGAGGCATGAATAATTTTAGAACGCGGCCTTAGTGCTCGTGGTGAAATATTAACCGCTCTTTACTAGCCAGTGTGGTTGTAAGCTCTTTCTGGATTTTCTCAAATGTTGTTTTTCGTTTCTCTTTTCTCTCTCACTCATCTTGCTTGTTCGCTGCTGTTTTCTGCCCCAATTTTGGGAGTCTTTTCTCTGGAGCCAAGGGAAAGACGGTGTTGTGTGTAAGTGCAAACACACTGCCGAAACCCAAGGAGCATTTTTATTTTTTAAAAAATAAATAAATAAATGGAAAGAACTCTGCAAGGTAGTGGTTTTGTACAGGAGAACAGGCATTTTAACTCCTTTCCTGCCAGGGGTCCTTCATCTAAAACTAGTCTTGTCTGTGTTTCTTCTCTGCTTAAGATTCCAGGTATAAAATTAAGTGTGGAAGTTGGGTGAGAAAGCTCTATGTTGCCGGTGCTGATCAGTTGCTGGCTGCTGACCAATCAATCAATCCATCCATCCATCCATCAATCCATCCATCCATCCATCCATCCATCCATCCATCCATCCATCCATCCATCAATCAATCTCTGGAAGGATTTCCAGATGCAAGGGCAGAAAGCAAGACAGGAACTCTTGAAGAGAAGAGCATGTTGCTTCCTCTGTCAGAAACTGCTCAAGGTTACTTGGATCACACACACACACAGACACACAGACACAGACACACACACACACACACACACACACCCTCAATGAGGACCAGCGTATTTGGTCAAACACAGGGTTGCAGAATTTTTGGGTGTGGAATGAGCAGCAGCCAGCTTTTTGCAGTGGGATTGTGGGAGTGTTCTTCGTTTTGCCCTGCAGGCCTTCAGAGACCTTGCTGAAAGGTGAGAAGGTGGGCCAAACAGACTTGATAGCCCTCCAGGGTGGTCTTTTGGGGTGTTTTTTTGGGAGAGAGTTTTAAAAAGCAGCCCTTTGATTTTGAGCTGCACTCTGCAGGTTTTTTTTTTAAATTTGCTTTGAGCTTTGGGATTGAGTTAGACTTTCCACACACAAACCCTGACCAAGATTTTTTGCTTTCTCTGTGAATGCTGATGATGAGAAGTACTGGAAAAATTGCGCATTAGTCAGACATGTTACAACATTAGGCGTACCTGAAGAGACTCCTCATGAGCAAAGCTTGCAGCACTATATTGCTGGGGTTTCCCCCTTCTTTGCCCCCCCCCCCAGAAGAATAGAACAGAATTCAGGAGAGTCAAGTGATGTTAAAGGACCACTTGGAGTCGGGTCTTATTAGTGGTGGCCTCCTCCCGCTGGAACAGTTCCCCCTCTGATATTTGCAGGCTGCCTGTACTTCTGATTTTTAATGTGCCAAAATGAATGTTTATTTTCCCAATCCTTGATTTTAATCATGTTTTTATGTGACTCTTACAGTTTTCAGTTGTTTTTATTCTCTCTGTTTAAAAAAACAAAACACTTTGGGATTGTATTTCAATGGGAGGTGGTATATATATTTTTTAAATAAACAAAATTATTATCAGTAAAAAGGACATTGTGGGAGGGAAGAGTTTGATTAAAAGCATCCTTTCCCCTCTTCTTTTAGCACGTCACACAATTTCTCTACCTTATCACTGATGAATTCTGGATTCTTCACACAGCATGTTTTCAGTCTCCAAAAAATAATGCTTGGGTTTTTGTTTTTGTTTTAAATTATCTGCTTGAATATTTATGCATGTCTCACGTGTGTGTGTGTGTGTGAGAGAGAGAGAGAGAGTGTTTTGTGTTTTTATCTGGAGATAAATGTGATCCGTTGCACCCCAGTTCTGCAGAAATGGGTTGTATTATGTTGCCAAGGCAACAGAAGATAACACCTGGAGACAGGAACAGGCAAACCATCGTATCGTTTCTGCTATGGTGGAACTCTGTTGGCTGAATGTGGTTAAACATAATTAGATCATACTAGGATTTATTGCAATTTTGAGGTCAGAAAATCATGAAAATACCAGAACTGCTGCTCCTGCCTGTACTTATACCATCAAGATAGGGAAATCAATATGGTTCTTTCCCAAGGTGGCTGGATTCCATTTCCTGAAAAAAGGCTTCTTTATGGACCTCGAGTAACTGGGAAATAAAGAGTCCCAATATGTATCTCAGGATGAGCCATTCTGGTCTAGTGGTTAGGGAGCTGGACTCTAATCTGGGAATACCAGGTTTGATTCCACCCTCCTCCATGAAGCCAGCTGGGTGACCATGGGCTAGTCACAGCTCTCTTCTGAGTTGCCTCACAGGGTGTCTGTTGTGGGGAGAAGAACAGAAAGTTTGTCAGCCACTTTGAGTCCCCTTAAATAGGTGAGAAAAGCAGGGTAGAAAAGCCAACTCTTCCTCCTCCATGAAGCCATCTGGGTGGCCTTGGGCTAGTCACAGCTGTATTTTTGAGCTCTCACTGTCCCACCCACATCACAGGGTGTCTGTAGTGGGGAGAAGAACAGAAGGTTTGCCAGTCTCAAAATTTGGGCAGTTTGATGGCATTTTGAATATCTTCGAAGATTCATGCACATCCCTAGCTGTGTACATAAGGAAGATTCCAAATTTCTTTTCTTTGCCGGCATAGCAGAAACAGATTCCCTTAACCACCTGAAGATAGACTGAGTTAACAGTGAAGAAGCCAGGTGTGTGACCTAGCTTTGAATGCAGCCCCCTCCTGCCCACCCACCCTACATGGGGACGGAAGAGCTTTTGAGGTTGTCTTACCTTCTTGTGCTCTCACCTTTTTTCTCTTCTGTGCCTTCTTTCTGGGAGACTTGACAGTTTCTTGAAAGCGTGCCATGAAATCTTTCCTGGAGGAAAGCGTGACAAGGGAGGTCTCGCTCACAGTCCCTAACCCATCACTGGGAAATGTAGAACTCCTATTCTAAGTGGAACGGAGGCAGGTAGAAAAGAAAACTCGCTCCTCTGAGCCAGCATTCGTTTCTGGCTTAACCAGCGATGGTGTTCTCTTGCAGGAAAGGAAGTGGTTGCCGAATTTGGGGAGAAGCCGGAGACAGAACTCACAACCTTTGTAAGCAAGGCAGATTGTGTGCTGCGTTCTCACAGCCCTCTTTTGCGTATGGAGCTGAACTTACAAGGCCCTGGTCACACGTCTAGTTTAAGATGACTTCGGCTCGTCTTCTGGTCACGTTACTCACATTAGTTTTATTTAATTCACTTTCCAAGCCAGCTTATCACCCATCAAATCGTTCTAACGGGACCCCTCCTTTCCAGAGGACTTGGCCCGTCCTGGCATCCCAGGATTTATTATTATTTATTTATTATTTACATTTCTATCCCGCCCCATACCCGAAGGTCTCTGGGCGGGTAACAACCTTCAAACAGATTAAAACAAAGTTTACATTAAAAGACCTTAAAAGAATTCAACAAATGTAAAACGATACACAGTATGTTTAAAAGAATAGTGTCTGTACTGGGGGGAAACATAAGCAGCTCATCCAAAGGCCAGGGTAAAGAGGTGCGTCTTCACTGCCCTCCTAAATATACATAAGGAAGGGGCATGACACACCTCAAGGGGGAGGCTATTCCATCGTCTGGGGGCCATCACAGTGAAGGCTCCCTCCCGGGTGCCCACCAGCCTCACTGTTGAAGGTGGTGGGACAACCAGGAGGGCCTCACAGCTTGATCTGGATCTGGCTCATATAGGTGTGACCAGGGCCAAACTTGCTGCATGTGAAATACATGCTCTGTCTGTGCAACGGAGCTGTTGCATTTTCCTTCTTTAAATATCGCCACAGTCCAATAAATGCCTTGTCTGGGAGAGCAAGCGGAAACTGTTTCTTCCCCGCCTTATCTCACCACACATGTAGTAGAACTTCGTGCAAATCTCACAGCCGTAACCAGCGACGCCTGTAGAACTCTGTAGGCCTGAGGGTTCCTTTGCCCAGGAGGTTCTTATCCTGATTTCGACAGGCAACACAACTGGTGACTTGGGGAACCATCTGCACCTAAGTTTTAATCCAGCTTCAATGCGCTTTCAGGACAAGAGAGCGTGTCAGCAGAAAGGACAAGCTTTTTTTTTTCTTTTGGCTTTATCAGGAAATCCAACTTTGGGTTAGAGAACATGGAGAGAAAAGGCCCAGTCGCTTTGCTGACATGCTCTCTCGCTCCGAAAGTGGACTGAAGCTGCGGCAAAGATGGTGTATAGATTGTAAACTTTTATTCAGCTGAGCCCTGAAGATGAAATGGGGCAGGGAGGGAAGGGTGAACCAGAAATGCACCTCTTGAGTTCTCTGTAGGACGGGCCGTGAAAGGAATAATACAAAATGCCTTTGTTTTAGAACGTGCCTTTAAAAAATAAAAATGAAAAACGGCGTTTTGTGTTTGCAGTCTTGCCAGGGGTGCCATCAGTCTTCACCCTGCGCAACAGCAAACGTGCTGTGGTTTTAGCTGTTAGCCAAGCCCTCTTTCCACACCTGGTTGCTATTTGAGACCCGAGACCCTTTTCTGTCTGCTTTGTGTTTTATTTGTTTATTATTCTTTTTTGTTCCCCTCTCCACCTCCTTCCACGCCTTTTCCCTTTCGGCCCGGCGTGCAAACAAAGCCAGGGCGCATTTAAAATTGCCTAAATAACAGATTATTAAGGCCTGTTTTGTCAGGACTTCTACCGCCTTAAACAAACAAATTCTTCTTTTCCTTGATGTTTGCTTTAACAGTCTTGGAAGGGTGTCAGTTAACAGCGTCCTATGCAAAGGGGCATAACACATCTGCAACTCCTTGGCACAACATGGCATGGTACCTGCTGGGTAATAGCATGAATGCAATTAGGACAGCGCTGGTAAAGAGGCCTAAGTGCGAATTCAGCCACTGTCACTGTTTTAATATGTTCATTTGTTTAATATGGAATTTCCAGGCCTGGTGATGCTTCAAGGGGGTCCGAGACCAGATGGCTTCGTCAACAGCAATGCCACAATCAGTCTCCCATTGCTGCCTCACACCCACCAGTTGTGAGAGGTGAAAATCAAGGCTGATCCTCTAAACATGAGAAGAAATTTTCCTTTTCGTAGGGCCTGTCACTGATCGAAATATATTCAGACGTGGTTAGATCTCTTATCACCCAACTAGAGGCAGTTTGGTCTAGTGGTTAGGGAGCCGGACTCTTATCTGGGAATACCAGGTTTGATTCCGCCCTCCCCCATGAAGCCAGCTGGGTGACCTTGGGCTAGTCATAGATCTCCTGAGACAGCCCCACCTATCTCAGAGGGTGTCTGTCGTGGGGAGAAGAACAGAAGGTTTGTCAGCAGCCTTTGAGTCCCCTTAAGGGTGAGAACAGAAGGTTTGTCAGCCACTTTGAGTTCCCTTAAGTGGGTGAGAAAAGCGGGGTAGAAAAGCCAACTCTTCTTCTTTTTCTTTTTCTTCTTCTTTTCCTTCTCCTTCGTCTTCTTCTTGGTCTTCTTCTTTTGCTTAATACTAGATATTGTGCTGTTGATCCTTCTCATATCTAACCACGCTGCACAACCCATTCCTTTTAATTATTGTTGCAATTACGGGCCTGAGTCCATTGATGGCTACTTAATTTCAGGGTATTGCAAGGGGGGGTGGTTGAGTGAGGCTTTGCCCCCCTCCCCCATGCCTCATCTCCCTTTCCAACTGTACCTGATGCACATGGAGTCCCTTGGGTCGCCGCCCCTGTGCTTTTGAATGAGAAATCGATCAGCGCCCGAGGCCTGACACTGCACCCGCTGGAAGTAAGACCTGGGAGGCCCTTTTATTTATTCAGTGTTCTATTGATCCACTGAGCTGGGCTGCGGCCTTGGTTTGTGGCTTGGGGCAACATCTAGAGCAGCACCGATGTTCCCGTCATGTGGGAAGGAAGCCGGAGCATGGGCTGTACTGTGGCACAGATATTCCTGTCTTGCGTTAGGCTCCGTTTTCTGACTTTGCATCTTTCTCCCAGCTACTCCTGTTATGGGACTCTGTATGCTTTTGCATTCATTAGCATGTTGCCTAGTGGTTAGGGAGATGGACTCTTATCTGAGAATACAGGGTTTGATTCGGCCCTCCTTCACAAAGCCAGCTGGGTGACCTTGGGCTAGTCACAGCTCTCTTCTGAGCTCCCACAACCTCACCTACCTCACAGGGTAGGTGCGTCTTCACTGCCTTCCTAAACGTATACAGTGAAGGGGCCCAACACAACTCAAGTCGGAGACTATTCCATAGCTGAGGGGCCATCACTGAGAAGCCCCTCTCCCGGGTGCCCATCCCTTTTACTACTGAGGGTGGTGGGACAACCAGGAGGGCCTCCCCTCCAGATCTTAAGGCACGGGCAGGTCGGTATGGGAGAAGGCATTCCTTTAGGTATTTGGGGCCCAAGTCATTTAGGGCCTTACAGGTCAAAGTGAACACCTTAAATTGAGCTCAGTAGGAACTTGGCAGCCAATGCAACACTTTTAAGACCAGCTTTAGTCCAGCTGTCTTGTATGTTTAGCCTATGTTTCAAATGCACATGCTGAATCCTCTGCACACGACCACACTATCCCTCCCTTACCCCATGCATTCCACGCCAAACCCTCTGGGATTTCTGTGCAAATAGCTCTGTGTCCACACACAGAGACTGAGATTTCCATTCACAATTTGTTTGCCGCATCAGCGGCAGGGAGGGGAGAAAAGAGAAGAGAAGAGAGATTTTTCCAGCAAATTGCATTACTTTGTTTGGTCAATTGGCCTACAAATTGATTTTCCTGTACAAATAATGAACATTTATGGTTATTTTCCCTATAGGCTTGCTTTATTTGCCATGTAACAAAGAGTGATTTTCCTGGATTTCTTTTTTTCCCCTTACCCCTCCTTCCTTTTGTAGCTGAGCGCAGAGCCATGGTTTCTCGTGCATGCTTGAAAACAGAGATGAAAGCTGCAGACAAAATTGGATGTGTTTTTTTAAAGTATTTGTGACCGTATTATGGAGGAAAAGAAAGCAAGCTAAACTGGTGTGGGTGTTGCCTTCTGCATCTTCTTGCTCCAAAGAGACATAATGCAGAACTGAGAGTTAGCAAGTATCAGCAAGACTTTCGTTTTTGGCCTATTCGATAAGGCAGGCTGGTTTTAAGAAGGAGTTGAACGAAAATATCTGTAAGATAAGACAGAACCAGTCAGTGAGCAGGGAGACCTGGAATTATTCACGCCAAGACGTGGAATATATATGGCTTTGCAAACACTCAGGTGTAGGGATCTGCATAAATGGGGTTTTTTTTGCCTTCGATTTGTATCGAACTGAGTGTAAGAAAATTTGCATTTGTTCAAATAGATCCCCTTCGAGTGTGGTAGGATTCTATTTGATACGAATCTATTCATACAAATTCATATGAATATCTGACATGAATGGATATATATCTGATATGTATCCAGTACGTATCCTGTGACATCCATTCTGAAAGTGTCAGATCTGCCCTGAATCCTCTCTGAATCCTTTCTCAAACCATGCCGAATGCACTCTAGATCTCCGCTTTATTTAGCAAAATGAGCACACAAGTGGTTTTTTGGGGGAGGGGACCATGCTTTAGAGGCATTCTCCTTCATTTCCCCTGAGCCGATGAGAAGGTGTGATTTCCTGTGCTGCAGTCCCCTCTTCCCCGGATTCTTCATTATGGCTGAAAGGGGAGGGTAGCCCTTTGCCTGCCCTGAGATGTACCTGGAGGAATCTAGGTGGCACTCAACATTTTCTGCTTTGGCCACCGTGACCAGGTGATATTTTGGCATGCCAATTTGCTACTGAGTCCAATTCAAGGTGTTAACTTTGACCTATGAGGCCCTAAGTGACTTGGACCCCAAGTATCTAAAGGAACGCCTGCTCCCATATTGACCTGCCCGTGCCCTAAGATCTGGAGGGGAGGCCCTCCTGGTTGCCCAGCCACCCTCAGTAGTAAAAGAGGTGGGCACCCAGGAGAGGGTCTTCTCAGTGATGGCCCCTTGGCTATGGAATAGTTTCCCCCTTGAGGTGCTAAACTGTACATGTTTAGGAAGGCAGTGAAGATGCAACTCTTTGCCCTGGGTTTGAATTGGATACAAATGTTCAAGTTTTGAATATTGGTGCACGTTCCTACTTCTAAGTGTAACCCTTTTTTTGGAACTAGCTGGGAAACAAATGTTCCCCAAATGCAAAGATTTTACAGTATTGTATCCACCTGGGATAAATGCAGATTTTATTTTTATGGTGGTCAGAACTTTTTTTAAAAAACCATCGCCTACATGCTATCTTTTTAAACGATAAAAGGATTTTAGCTGGAGTAACATCTAGATCTGAGAGTAATATAGGCTGAAGCCTGATTGGCTGGAATAAAATTGCTCAGGGACTCCCTTGACAAAGTCATTAAGGAAACTTTCTAGATTCAAACAAATTGTGGCACCACCTTCCTGCTCCTAGGTGCATGGGCATTGCCAAAGACGGAGGAGGGAGGCATTTTAGCTTGACCACTCTTTGTGTAGTGGGAAGACATGCTGCAATTTCTTGGTTGCATGCAGAAAACCAGGATGTACTAAACCAGTTAAATGTACTAAAGGATAGAAATGTCCAAGAAGGATGGGATATTTTGAGAAATGCAATATTAGAAGCGCAATCATTAACAATTCCTCAAAGAAGGAAGAATGGAAAACATCTAAAGAGACCAGGGTGGATAAACCTAGAACTTAAAAACTTGATTAAAAAAAAAAAAGAAATGTTTAAGAAATCGAAGGAGGGATACATATCTAAGGAGGAATATAATGAAATCAGTAAAATCTGCAGGGCAAGTATCAGAAAAGCTAAAGCTAAAAATGAACTGAGGCTTGCAAGAGAGACTAAAAACAATAAAAAAGGGTTTTGGGGATATGTCAACAGCAAAAAAAAAAGTCAAAGAGGTTTTGGGAAGTCTGCAGGGAGAGAATGGAGAAGTGATCGAAAGTGATCTTGAGAAGGCAGAGATTCTGAACTCCTATTTTGCATCTGTTTTTTCCAAGAGGGATAGTGTACATGCAACAGTCCTTCACTGTACTGATGAAGGACTAGGAGAATCAAGACACAAAATCAACACTGAGAGAGTAAGGGAACGCTTAGCTAACTTAAACGAATTTAAGTCCCCGGGTCCAGATGGATTACATCCTAGGGTACTGAAGGAATTAGCAGAGGTAATTGCTGAACCACTTGCTGTAATCTTTGAGAAGTCATGGAGAACAGGAGAAG
Source organism: Aspidoscelis tigris stejnegeri (assembly GCA_023333525.1). Taxonomy (NCBI): domain Eukaryota; kingdom Metazoa; phylum Chordata; class Lepidosauria; order Squamata; family Teiidae; genus Aspidoscelis; species Aspidoscelis tigris. Next base: position 4,810,509 of record JALMGA010000021.1, read on the forward strand.
TCCCAGACGATTGGAGAAGGGCAAACGTTGTTCCTATCTTCAAAAAAGGGAAGAAGGTAGACCCAGGGAACTACAGGCCTGTTAGCCTGACTTCAATACCAGGAAAGATTCTCGAACAAATTATTAAACAACACATATGTCAGCATTTGGATAGGAATTCAATAATTAACAGTAGTCAACATGGGTTTGTATCAAACAAGTCGTGTCAGACTAACTTGATTTCATTTTATGACAAAATCACTGAATGGGTTGATCAAGGAAATACAGTAGACATAGTATTTCTTGATTTCAGCAAAGCATTTGACAAAGTATCTCATGCGATCCTCATTGAAAAATTGATCAAATATGGGTTTGACAAGGCAACTATAAGGTGGGTTCAAAACTGGCTTAGTAATCGTACTCAAAGAGTGGCTTTAAATGGCTGCACATCCAAATGGAAGGAAGTGTCAAGTGGAGTACCACAAGGTTCTGTCCTGGGCCCAGTTATGTTTAATGTTTTTATAAACGATCTGGACGAGGGAGTTGAAGGGAAACTGATCAAATTTGCTGATGACACAAAGCTAGGGGGGATTGCAAACACCAGAGAAGAGAGAGAGAGGATCCAAAAAGATTTAGAGAAACTCGAACAATGGGCTGCAACTAATAAAATGGTATTTAACAAAGAAAAATGCAAGGTTCTGCACCTGGGCAAGAAAAATGAAAAAAGCACATATACAATGGGAGGAATTCGGCTGAGCAGCAGCACATGTGAAAAAGACGTGGGTGTCCTGGTAGATCATCAACTGAACATGAGTCAACAGTGCGAGGCAGCTGCAAAAAAGGCAAACGCAATCCTGGGGTGTATTAGGAGAAGCACAGAGTCCAGATCACGTGAAGTTATTATCCCCCTCTACTCTACCTTGGTCAGACCTCATCTGGAGTACTGTGTCCAGTTCTGGTCACCCCAGTTTAAAAAAGACGCTGACAAGCTGGAGCAGGTTCAAAGGAGAGCTACCAAGATGGTGAACGGTCTGCAAACCATGTCCTATGAGGAACGGCTTAAGGAACTAGGAATGTTTAGTCTACCAAAAAGAAGACTGAGAGGAGACATGATAGCTGTCTACAAATACCTCAAGGGTTGTCACAAGGCAGAGGGATCAGCCCTGTTCTCACTCTCTCAAGGAAGGACTAGAAACAATGGGGTGAAACTGCAGGGGAAAAGATTTAGTTTAAATGTTAGGAAAAAATTTCTAACAGTAAGAGTGATCAACCAGTGGAACAGGCTGCCACGGGAGGTGGTTGGTTCCCCTTCGATGGAGGTCTTCAAGCAGAGACTGGACAGCCATCTGTCTGAGATGGTTTAGGAGATCCTGCCATGAGCAGGGGGTTGGACTCGATGACCCAGGAGGTCCCCTCCAACTCTACCATTCTATGATTCTATGATTCTATGAGGATATTGCTGCTTATCCTTGAAATAAAGCAAAACCTGGGATAATCCAGATATTGGAAGTAGGTATGTGGACAAGTATTTTTTGAATACGTTGCATTCAAATGTGGTAAAATTCTGTTCAATATGAATCTATTTGTACGTATTCATAGAAACATTTGATACATATGATAGATACGTATCTGTTACGATAGATAAGTATCTGATGCAAATAGATATATATCTGATATGAGAGATATGTATCTAATATGAGAGATACACATCTGTTACAAAATCCCCTACGAAATCAGACTGCAACATCTAGGCCTCTTCAGCCTGGAAAGACAGAAGAGGGAACCTGCTTGAAGTATATAAAATCGTGCACGGTACAGAAAAGGCGGATAGAGAAAAATTTCTTTTCTCTATCACACAGCACTAGAACCAGGGGGCATCTATGAAGCTGATGGGTAGGAGAGTCGGATCAGACAAGGGGAAGGATTTCTTCACCCAGAGGGTCATCTGTTTATGGAATTTGCTGCTGGAAGAGATGGTGACAGCAACCAGCCTATATGGCTTTAAGGAAGGATTAGACAAATTTATGGATGACAGATGTATCAATGGCTACTAGAATGGATGCCTAAGTCCATCTTTCAGGCTGGGGGAGACGAGCAGGATGCCTCTAAGGCCATTTCTTGGGATTTGAGATCAGGAGAAGGTTTGCCCTTGTCTCTGCTTGAGATGCCCATAGGCAATTGGTGGGCCACTGTGTGGGACAGGATGCTGAACTGGATGGGCTGTGGCCTGATCCAGCAGGGCTCCTCTTAGGTTTTTATGGACTAGATGGGCTGTTGCCTGATCCAGCAGGGCTCTTCCTGGGTTCTTATGGACTAGATGGGCTGTTGCCTGATCCAGCAGGGCTCCTCCTGGGTTCTTATGGACTAGATGGGCTGTGGCCTGATCCAGCAGGGCTCCTCCTGGGTTCTTATGGACTAGATGGGCTGTTGCCTCATCCAGCAGGGCTCCTCTTGGGTTCTTAAGTTCTTAACGTTACTTAAACTGAATTGCTGCATGTTTCTGTATTTTCTTCTGATTCTTGTGTCAAATGTATTCCATATTTCACTACTACATTCTGGGTTTACATTTTGCCTGTAGCAAGTAGTTTATAATATGTTCTTCTCCCTTAAGAAGGCCAGATTTAGCGGTGACGATGGTTTCAAGATTAAAAAGCCTAGTGGTCAATTTTTATAACCTTGATCAGTCGGGCCGTTTGGTTTCAAAACATAAGACAGTATTTGTTTTAAAAATATTAAATCCCTCATAACTGTAAGCCTGGGAGGAATACCTGTAACACCATTCCTCCACCGTGGTTTTATGAATTTTTGAAGAACATGGTCGGCTTTTGTTTTTCGATTCTGAGAAAGGCATCATTATCCAGGGCCAAAGATCCGTGCGGCAAGCACTAACTTTTTCCCTTGCTGCTAGAAACGCATCTTGTTCCACATCAAGGGAAAAACCAAAAAAGAACTCCGCAGATCTCTGCCAATTTTGGTTTTTGAATCACTGGAAAACACCTGGTCTGCGTATACTGTCCGGACAAGGTTCCAGTGGTGAAATGAACGGGTGTTTCTGTGCGCAGGGACTCCTGGGAAGCCCCCCCCCCCAGACTCAAGGGAACCCTCCCAGCAGGTGTTCTGCCAAAGCAATCATCGGCTTATGGAATTTCCCCATAGTGGAATTTACTGGGGTCCTGGGGTGGCACGCTTGGAGGTGCTGGGCTAAGGGAAAATATGGAACGAATCTGGGTGGTTTCACTTTATGAGCCGGCTATATCAATATTTATCTCTTCATCGTCGGCTCTTTGCTAGGCTGAGAGATCACAGGCGGCCTCCTGTGTGCGTTGCGTCCAGTGGCGGCTGGTGCCCCCTGGGCCTGGTGTGGCTAAGGGCGAGACCACTGGCTCAGAGCAGGGAAAGCAATGCAGAAGAAATGGTTTTTTAACCAGCCAGGACTGAATCATGCATCAGGCTCTGCAGCTACCTGCTTTGCTCACAGGCAAAAATGCCCTTGTTTACTTTAAGGGGTAGAAGATTGTGGCCCTGGTCCTTAGGCATTTCCCCCAAACTTCTTCCACCAATTGGTCAGGCTGCAGATGGAATGTGCTCAGCCTTTGGGTGTAGTGGTTTGGGAGCTGAACTCGCATCTAGGAATACAGGGTTTGATTCCATCCTCCTCCCTGAAGCCAGCGGGGTGACCTTGGGCTAGTCACAGCTCTCTTCTGAGCTCACACAGCCCCACTTGCCTCACAGAGTGTCTGTTGTGGGAGGAAGAGCAGAAGGTTTGTCAGCCTCTTTGAGTCCCCTTAAATGGGTGAGAAAAGCAGAGTAGAAAAGCCAGTTCTTCTTCTTCTTCCTTCTCCATGAATCCATCTGGGTGACCTTGGGTGAGTCTCAGCTGTCTTCTGAGATCTCACAGCCTCACCTACCACACAGGGTCTTCTGTTGTGGGGAGAAGAATAGAAAGCTTTGTCGTAACAAATCGAATTTCAAAAAATTGTATTCATATGAATAGACATTTTTGAATGTGGTAAAATTCTATTCGATACAAATATATTTGTATGAAGTCATATGAATACGTATCAGATACAAACAAATACGGTATTGGATATGAATGGATGCATATTGGATACGAACGAATACGTATCGGATATGAACAAATATGTAACCGAGATACGTATTTAATACATATCCTGTAACAAATCCACTCTGAAAGTGTCAGATCTGAATCCACTTTTAATACACTCTCAGTCCATGTCAAATGCACTCTAGGGGTGTTTTTCCACTGTCACTAAAAGTACCCATTAAGTACCCATTAATGGGTAGGTAATGGCATTTTTGTACCCATTAATGGGTACTTAATGGGTATACATAACTTTGAGCAGAACAGCCCAATTCCATTATTTTCACATTTTGCTGCCATAAATGTTTGTGTGCGAAATATTTGCATAGCACCTTTTTGTTCCCTAAAATGCATATTTTCAGAAGCAAAGGGCATATGCCGCCCAAAATAACATTTCTGTGCCCCATGACATCAAAATGCAAATAAAATAAATAAAATCTCCAGTTTGCGCAAAGTTTCCCTCTCGGTATTCATCCTTGAACCCTGCATAATTTCCAGTCCCCGCCGTCCCCCTCCAGGCAGATTTCCCTGACAGTCCTAAAAGCGCATCCGTATGGAAAAAGACGGGCTGGCCGCTTGGCTTTGGGGCCACCGGACGGCAGGGCTCTGGCAGGCCGGGTACCGGCAGGCTAAGGGCTGGAGCCGCATTAGCAACCAGGCAAGGAACTAGGCCGCTTTTGACAGGTGATGAGACGGAGATCGCCTGGCAGCAAAGCTGTTTTAAGAAGAGAGCTGTTCTTTTATTCATTTGCTCATTACTCAAACGCTCAGAACCGGGAACACTGCAAATCCGGGAAGCTTGTTTTATCAGTGGCTGGAGTTTTAATAGCAAGGCGGGCTAAGCGTGGGCTCTAGCTGGCTGCCCCAGCACTGGATATACCCTGGAAACCATCAGTGAAGCTGAGGCATGGGCTGCAATGTCTAATGAAAGCCTGGGAGACAAACAGAGTCTTATTTAGGAACTTGGTGTGACCCTTAGGCAATCAAAGCTGATGTGGAAGCAGAAGGAATACAAGAAGTGTGGGGAGGTACCCCCCCCCCAAAAAAATGAGAGAGACATGTGGCAAGCAGAGCATTGAGTCTAGGTCACGAGAAGTAATCATTTCTCTTTACTCTACCTTGGTCAGAGCTCATCTAGAGTCCTGTGTCCAGTTCTGGGCATGCCAATTCATAGAGGACTTTGACAAACTAGAGCAACTCCAAAGGAGGGCTACCAAAATGGCCAGTGGTCTGGAAGGCACCAGAGGAAAGGTTGAAGGATCTAGGAATGTTTATCCTGCAGAAGAAAAGACTGAGAGGAGACATGATCACGGTCTTCAAGTATATCTGAAGGGCTGTCACAGTGCAGAGGGATCGTCCCTGTTCTCACCTGCACGAGATGGGAGGACTAGAAACAACGGGATGAAACTTCAGGGGGGTCAATACAGATTAGATATTAGGAAGAACTTCCTGACAGTGAGGGCGATCAGTCAGTGGAATAGGTTGCCATGGGTGGTACTTTCATTGGAGGTCTTCAAGCAGAGGCTGGACCTACATCTGTCTGGGATGGTTTAGGAAATCCTGCATTGAGCAGGAGGTTGGACTGGATAACCTTGGAGACCCCTTCCAACTCTATAATTCTATAATTCTATGAGAAGAGTTTCTCCATGAAGCCAGCTGGGTGATCTTGGGCTAGTCACACCTCCCTTCCTGAGCTCTCACAGTACCACCCACCTCACAGGGTGTTCTGTTGTGGGGAGAAGAATAGAAGCACTGTCAGCTGCTTTGAGTCCCCTTGAATGGCTGAGAAAAGCAGGGTAGAAAAGCCAATTCTTCTTCTTCGATTCCCTGCTCCCCAGAAAAACAAAGCAAAATATGGTTCCAATCCTCAGCTTGGGCTTCCCCCCCCCCCCCAGTACCCCCCCACTCCCCAGCTTTCCCCATCTCTATTGTATTTTCCCATCTCCTCCCACCCCAGCTTTTATGACCGAATGGGCTCATAAAGCGACTCTGTCTCTTGGTTCCCTGTTCTCCTGGTTGCAAATTCCACCCCAGCCAAGGCCTCCAAGTCTCTAGGATCAGTTAAATGCTCACCAGAGACATCCTGGAAGGATTCTGGCAGCTGTACTGGATCACAAGCGGCGCGCTGATGTGCTCTGACCTCCCTCTGAGAACAGAGAACCTTTGCTAACCTTTCTCCCAGCAAACTGTCTTTGCATTCTCCATCATCCTACTCCATCTGGAAGCGGGGCCTCTGCTGTTCCTTCTTCTGAAAAAAGAAAAGGAAAAAGGATTTTCCTTTGTAAAAAAAACGACGACGTTCTTTTCATGATATCTGTATGGCCTGGCTCGCGGAAGTGCAAGGTTCTGTTTCCCCGGGTGGAAGCTGCCTTTCCCCTGCAAGATTTCACTAACACTGATCATATCTTGCAAAGAACGGCCCGTTTTTCTCGCCTGTGTTGCTTTGCATCTTTTGGGGAGATCAGAGTGAAGAAGAAGAAGAAGAAGAAGAAGAAGAAGAAGAGTTGGCTTTTCTACCCCGCTTTTCTCACCCATTTAAGGGGACTCAAAGCAGCTGAGAAACTGTGTGTTCTTCTCCCCACAACATAACACACTGTGAGGAAGGTGGGGCTGTGAGAGCCCAGAAAAGAGCTGTGACTAGCCCAAGGTCACCCAGCTGGCTTCATGGGGGAGGGCAGAATCGAACCTGGTATTCCCAGATAAGAGTCCGGCTCCCTAACCACTAGACCAAAGCGGCTCACTTTATCTTTGAATGAGAATGTGGTGGGGCTTGTGTCTTGAATTGGCATATGGGATCAGGCCATGACTTCAGAGTGCAGCTCTCGGTTCCCTTTCCCTTCCCTTTATTTGCATTGCATCTGTGGGAGACACAGTTTCAAGGTATATTACTGGTCAGCGGGCTTATAGAAGATCAGTTTGCGTTCCACTTCCCCAGAGTAGAGAAGCCTGCGATTATCAGAACTAGAGATGTCCACAAATATTCAAATGCATTTGAATTCCTTAAATTCAAATGTAAAGCTTTGATCCAAATTTTGGATCTATTTGTTCGAATTATTTGGACATTCACATGTGTACGGGTTTGGTGGTTGGGGAACGCAGCGTCCGGGCGGGCGGGGATTATGGCGTCTGTGTAGATGCAGTGAGGTTGCCGGTGCTGACCACCCGGTCATTCACCCATACTGTGGCCAGACCTCTGATCCCCGGGAATGGTGATCGATCGTAGAATCGCTAGAGTCAGGTTCGATCACAGGTTAGCCCATGACCGAACACACCCCTCTTGCAACAGCATCTGAGTAGCCTATCACTGCTGCAAGGAGGTGGAACTTCCGGCTTCCGGCTCCGGACGCATCAGTAGGGGCTGCTAAATGGGAGGATCGTTCACATTCCGGGCCAGTAATGGACGCTTTGGGGACGCTTTCCTCCCGGCAAATGCAAACGATCTACCTGTACCTGAGATTTAGTTCACGGTTGCCTGATCACCTAACTTCAGAAAGGCTATTGGACAGAACTCTGATACCTGCGTTAGCTGTATGCATGTATCTGTATGCGCCGTGGTGATGATAACCGAGGCTTTGAGCTGAAACTTACTTCCCACACCAGGTTTCGGTGGTGTGGCGTTCATGAGTGATAAACTGAGAAAAATGAACATTTGATTGTGGGTTGCTTCCTTGCTTTCTCCTGCCTCCTCTTGCTATTCTCTGAGTAATCTCTTTGTTTGGAGATTAGGTGAAAGGGTTTCAGTGCCGGAACAGCACTTCTGCCACTCAAAGCTGCTTTCTTTTGCGCCGACTGGTGTGAGGGAAACACGTTTCGCGTTCCAGGGCCTTTTCTTTTTCACAGGCCCTTAGAGGGAGTCAAAATAGCATAATTCCCCACCACACACCCTGAACCAAAAAGAGAGAGAAGTATTTTAAGAGAGCGTCATAACTTTGTGCGTTTCCAGCACAAATACTCCACTGGTCCAAAGGAAATCCCTTCAAATCTGACCTCCTTTTATAAGCTAAGATTCTTCCATCCTTGCAAAGAAGCAAATATTGCTTGATGCAGGGAAAGAGTTTCTCAGGGTGGGAACAGCCTGCTCCCAGGCAAGAGACATTAGACTAATAACTGTGAAATGTTCCAGAAATAGCAGGCCTTCCGGTTCTAGGTTCGTGCAACCTCGGAACCGGAAGTGCTTTTCTGGCTTCCGGAAGGCCTATTTCGGCTTCCGGAGAGCGTTGGAATTAGGGATGTGAACGAATATTCATAGGCATTCGAAATGTGATCAAATGTGCTGAATTTCAACATTTGAACTAGAATAGAATGTTCCAAAATTCAAATATAAACATTGGAATTGAATTTTGGATCTATTGGTTCGAATTATCTGGACATTCGTACATGTAGGCGTTCACACACTATGCGTACTTGAAGATCTGCATCCTTCCCGCATCCGTACACATTTGTACAGATCCGTACGGGACAAAAACAGGTTGCATATCGGATAACTATGGGATGCTTACAGACGTGTACGGATGCATATGGATGTGTATGCATGTGGGGAAGATGCGTATGTGTGTATACGATTGTTGTCATATTCGTATGTGCAGATTCGAATAAAAAATTCTAACGAATAGATTCGAATTTGGTAAATATAAACCGAACCTTGTTAAATTTGAATTCAAAAGACTCAAGTTGAATTGGATTTTCGGGTATTCAATTTGATTTGAATAGAATGTCAAATTAACATTCTTGCAGATCTCTAATTTTTAGTGGTCTGGAAACTTTGCTTGGCCCTCTTTTGAATCTATTTCCTTCCATCCCTCTACATCAGCGGTTCTCAACCTGGGGGTCGTGACCCCCTTGGGGGTCAATTTACCATTTCAGAGGGGTCACGGAGCCTCCCCACCACCACCACCCCCGGTGCCCCCCCTGGTCCCGGCCCCGCCCACCATCTCAGCCCTCTCTGTTCCTCTCCTCTCCATGCCTCACTGAGCACTCTGCTGTGGCCCCCCACCGCGGCCCTTTCTGTCCCTCTCCATCACTCTCCATCCCTCTTCTCACTGAGCACTCCACCACTGCCCCCCACAGAGTTTTCACTGTGGATTCCTCAGTGGACCTGCCCCCTGACCCTGGTGGTCCCACCCCCTGACCCCTGTGGTTCCACCCCTGACCCCAGCAGCCCCACTCCCTGACCCCGGCACCCCCGCCCCCACAGCTGGGGGGTCCCCACAACATGAGGAACTGCATTAAGGGGGTCACAGCATTAGGAAGGTTGAGAACCACTGTTGTTCATGATATCTACGGCCCGTAACGCTCCGTCAGTGATTGTCCCAGCCTTCAGCTGACTAGCCGTGGTGTCACGGAATGTTCAGCAACACTCTAGTGGCTCAGGGTGGGGTTCACAGTTTGCAAGTTCACAAGTTGAGTGAAGCTCAGCTTTTACAAATTATGGTCGTATCCTTGCGCGGATTTATGTGCAGCCCTGTTCAGATGGGATTTCTGCCTCAAAAAACAAAACAAAATGGTTTAATGCCAAGATCCGTTTATGGCTGATAAAACAGGGCTGTTGACCTGGTTAACCACACATAGCCCATTTTGCTAGAAAGTGTGAATTTTAGTGGGGTGATGACTAACATGACGAGGGAGATGACTTTGCCTTCTGGGCTTCACGTTGTCTTGATAAATCTGCAAAGTGGCTACACAGAGGAAAATTGGCTCGGTGTGCCCAACAGCAGTTGGCATATCTTTGGCACAGTCTGTGAAATATGCTACCAAAGAGGTGGTGACGACAACCAGCCCGGTTAGACAAATCCATGGATGACAGGTGTATCTGTGGCTACTGGAATGGATGCCCAGGTACCACCTCCAGTTTGGAAAGACAGGCATCTCTTCTGAGTTCTCACAGCCCCGCCTATCTGTTCTTGTGTGGAGAAGAACAGAAGGTTTGCCAGCAGCCTTGAGTCCCCTTAAGGGTGAGTAAAGCAGGCTGTAAAAGTTGACTCTCCTCTTCCTCCTCCTTTCAGGGCAGTTAAAGGACATTTATTGGACATAACGTGACTCCTTGTGTCTATTCCTTATTGCTCCATTCATGGGACCCAAATAAATTTTAGAGAGAAGGTTGTTCTTTGCGTCTCCTGTTCCCCCCGCTTCCTCCATCTCATTAGGTATAATGGGTCCCTGGGCAGCCACTGAGACCGGTAACTGCTTGCTGGTGCTGCGATGGCCGTTAAATGATTTTTATGAGCTGGTGGACATTGTCTTCCTTAGCTCGTGGAGCCACACGGGAAGAAATCCCACGGTGGCCATGTGCTGGAAATTTGCACGCTGCTGGCTTTTAATTGATGCAATGAATTGCAGCTTCTCAGAGCAGGAGGGGCCTGAGATATTTGTCAGCTTGGAGCAAGGGGAAGAAGCCCTTATGCTTTGCCGCATCAGCGCTAAAGTGCCCAACACCGAAAGGATTGCTACAGATGGGGTCTGTTCCTAAGGACGGTTCCAATTAGGAGGCAGAAATGCGGCCACTGGCAGGAACAAATGAGCATTTGATGTTAGATGCGCGAGGTGGTGGCAATGGTGGAAAGCCCTGTACATTTGCAAGCCTGGGGAAGGAATGAAGGAGAAGTTAGTGCTTCATACTATGTGCACGGGTGGTTTTTTTTTTTTTTTTGTGAGCCAGTTTGGTCTATCGGTTAAGGAGCCGGACTCTAATATGGGAATACCGGGTTCGATTCCACCCTCCCCCATGAAGCCAGCTGGGTGACCTTGGGCTAGTCACAGCTCTCTTCTGAGCTCTCACAGCCCCACCTACCTCATAGGGTGTTCTGTTGTGGGGAGAAGAACAGAGGGTTTGTCAGCCACTTTGAGTCCTCTTAAATGGGTGAGAAAAGTGGGGTAGAAAAGCCAACTCTTCTTCTTCTTTTGCATTTGATTCATCCCTTCCTTCCTTGTATCCCTTCCTTCGATACAAATGTAATAATGGTGCCTTCTTGTCATCAATGTATGGTGTTAATGTAAAAGAAACAAAGTTTAAAGTTAAAAATTCAATTAAAAAAAAGAACAAATGTAATAGTGTATCCAATACATATCTGATATGTATCCCCTATGTAACATGTAACATATCTGCTCTGAAAGCGTCAAATCCGCCCTGAATCCGCTCTCAATCCATGTTGAATGCACCCTGGATCCGTTGCAGATGTGACTGGTGCAGCTGTTTTTCGCCTCCCCGTTTCATGAACGTGCCGAAGCATTGCTACGTCATAGTACTCGATTCGTATGCAAATGTCTAAATTCATCTGAATATCGAATATTATTAGTATTTGTTCCCATCGCTAATTCAAACTGTGAATGCAGAATAACAAAGCTCACACGGGCCAGGCCAGACCAGGCCCTGAAAGGGCACCTCCTCTCCCTCTATATTCTACCGGTGGTGCTATTAACTCAAGGTTTGCCCTCACCTTCTTCCAGGGAGGCGAGGGGGGAACCGGACTTCTGACCCTCTGTTTTCTAAGCTGCTCTGCCCGGAGGAGCTGCGGCCGTTTCCATATGGCAGGTGAAAAAAGGGAGGCGGGAAGAACACTGAAATCAAAATTGATTTGAGCCGTTGTTGTCGCCGTCGTCTTCCCCCCACCCCCACCCCCACCCCCACCCCCGGGATTCCGAACCCCCTTGGAGAAAGTGCAAAATTGCAGAGGCATCCACAGAGGCACCATGCAGATGGGGGATTTGTGATGAATTTTGAATTATTTCCATTCATTTATTTTTATCTAAACACACACTTTCTCTGGGTTTAATAACCAGGCAGGGCAATGTGCAAAAACAGCAGATTTCTATTTTAAGCAGTTTGAGGGCTTGTTCTGATGGAAACACACTAAACAATCTCTTCTTTGGTTTCTCCTTTTCTTCCTCCCCCTTCCCCTCCCCATTTCCTCTCCTCCTCTTCTTCATTCTCTCCCTCCTTCCCCTTCCCCTCTTCCCCCCTCTCCCCATCCCTTCCTTTCCTCCCCTTCCCCATTTCCTCTCCTCTCCTTCTTCATTCTCTTCCCCTTCCCCTTCCCTCTTTTCCTCCCCTCCCCTATTCTCCCCCTCCCTCCCCCTCCCTCCCCCAACCTCCCCCTCAACAGAATCGGGGCCGCTTGGCTGACAAGAGGACGGTCCCCCTGCCCCCCAGCCGGACTCCGAAGAAGGAGCTGCCCTTGATTTTTTCCCACAGCGAGGACAGCGAGGGGAGCGAGAAGTTCAACGGCCACCACCCTGATGTCAAGCAAGAGGAGGATTTGCATATCAGTATCATGAAAAGAAGGTACTTGCTCTCTTCTTCTGCCTATATAACTCTGGGGCCGTCATCCCACTTGACTTTTTGAAAACGGAATTAACAAAAACAGGTGCAAATGCGCATTATGCCCGTTCCCACTTGTTTTGGTTAATTCCGCTTCTAAAAGCCGAGCACGGTGGCGGTGGCGGTGGCGGCCAAAAAGGCGGGCAGGCAGGCAAGGCTCACTTGCCGCTTGGCGTTCCTCCACCCCATGTCCCGGGAGTGTCATGTGGCGGGTAAAATGGTGGGCAGCCGAGTGGGTGGGCGAGCAAGGCAGTGGCAGTGGCGGCGGCGGCACGGCCCAAAGGGGCAGCTGGGCGGGCTAGCGGGTAGGATATACTGTGATGCAGTTCCCTATGAATATTCGTGAACATCCCTACTTTGGACTGATGCTCCCCAGCATCTCTGAGGCTTAGCAGGAGGAGCGCGCACCCTGAGACCGTGGATTCAGCTGCCTTCCCTTCGCTTTGCCCCCTTTTCCTTTCCACGCTGCCTCCAGCAAAGCAGGTCAGCACGCCGCTCACTTTGGGCTCCCGCCTTCTAACAGCCAAATTGCCAGCTTCCGTGAAGGCTTTAATGGTTTGTGACTGTCAGTCTGTCTTAAGCATCCCGGTGCTCCTAAGTGGAAAGCTATTTCTGACGTCCCCAAAGGCTTTTGCTCTTTGGCACTCTAATTGATTGGCGTTCAGACCAACACGGCTCCCTTTCCGACCTGCTTCTCCTCCTCTCTGCCCTTGTCTGAGCCCAGTCCCATGTTTTTGGTTCCTTGAGAGAGAGAGAGCTAGTCACTCGCTTGCTTGAGAGCTGTGACTAGCCCAAGGTCACCCAGTTGGCTTCATGGAGGAGGAAGAAGAAGAGTTGGCTGTTCCACCAAAGCAACTGACAAACCTTCTGTTCTTCTCCCCACATCAGGCACCCTGGGAGGTAGGTGGGGCTGTGGGAGCTCAGAAAAAGAGCTGTGACTAGCACAAGGTCGCCCCGCTGGATTCATGGAGGAGTGTGGAATCAAACCTGGTATTCCCAGCAGCTCCCTAACCACTAGACCAAACATTCCCTGCAAAAGACCTTTAGAGAGCCATCTTGCATGTCTCTCTATTGATACACCTGAACTGCATGAATTTAAAGTGATTCAGGCTGGTTTCCATCACCTTTCCATCATTCCTTTATTCTATCTCTCTTTCTCCCTGTCTTTCTCTCTTTGTCCGTTCCTTCCTTCCTTCCTTCCTTCCTTCCTTCCTTCCTTCCTTCCTTCCTTCCTTCCTTCCTTCCTTCCTTCCTTCCTTCCTTCCTTCCTTCCTTCCTTCCTTCCCTTGCCTCCCCTCCCTCTCTTTTCCTCCCTCCCTGTGTTCCCTCGATATTTCCTCCTCCAACACAGCTGTTCGTTCCTGCCATCGCCGCCGCCACCACTTCATAATAATGACTGTCAGCCTAATAAATAAAATACATTTAAGGTCTGTCTGGGAAGCAAGGGCTGGATTTGTTCCAGAGTGCCAGGAAGCAGCCGCTGGTCTAATGAGGAGTTAGATCTGAAAGTGAGCGGAAGTAGCTACTTTATTATGGGGGGGTAACTGGTGGATGTGGTGAAGGCAGGGTTTCACCCAGAGGAATCCCATCCTAAAAGCGTAAAGTGTTGGGAGGAGGTGCCTATGATAGAGGCTAAACATGGAAAAGATACAGCCATCCGTAGTAGAGGATACAGCTATAGTACCTAAATCTTCAGCGAGGAACATTAGAGAACCTAAGAGAAGCCCTGCTGGATCAGGTCACAGCCCCTCTAGTCCATAAGAACCTAAGAGGAGCCCTGCTGGATCAGGTCACAGCGCATCTAGTCCATAAGAACCTAAGAGGAGTACTGCTGGATCAGGTCACAGCGCATCTAGTCCATAAGAACCTAAGAGGAGCCCTGCTGGATCAGGCCACAGCCCATCTAGTCCAGCATCCCATCTTACACAGTGGCCCACCAATTGCCCATGGGCATCTCAAGCAGAGACAAGGGCAAATCTTCTCCTGCTCTTGAATCCCAGCAAATGGCCTTAGAGGCTTCCTGCTTCTCCCCCCAGCCTGGAAGATGTACTTAGGCATCCATTCTAGTAGCCATTGATACATCTGTTCATAAACTTGTCTAACCCTTCCTTGGAGCCATCTAGGCTGGTTGCTATCACCATCTCTTCGGGCATCAAATTCCATAAACCAATGACCCTCTGGGTGAAGAAATCCGTCCCCTTGTCTGATCTGACTCTCCTGCCCATCAGCTTCATACGTTGCCCCCTGGTCCTAGTGTTATGTGATAGGGAAAAGAAATGTCCTCTATCCACCTTTTCTATACCATGCGTGATTTTATATACTTCAGGCAGGTCCCCTCTTAAAGGCCGTCTTTCCAGGCTGAACATAGTTCTGATCTGACCTATTTCATGCTGGGCTAAATAATGAAATAAAAGTTACTGGCTGCTTATCAATTAACGACTGGAACAACTTTTTTTTTCCTTCAGAGGAAGTATTATGGCTTTTAAGTGAAAGTAATTATGAACTTTGGTCTTGCAGTTAGAGTATCAGACTCTTCTGGTGGTCTGGTAGTCTCCTGGTTCGATTCTGCACTCCTCCACGAAGCCAGCTGGGTGACCTTGGGCGAGTCACAGTTGTCTTTTGTACTCATCCTGTTTATCCCGTATGCATCCCGTTTTCATCCCGTATTATAAGCGCAAATGCGTGCAGATACGTATGATACATATCTGTACTTTCAAATGATCCAAATAATTCAAACCCATGTGTTGGAACATTCAAAATTAGTTTGAATAATGTGAAGACGTTCGATTCGAATTACAAATGTCCACATTTGCGCAAATTCGATCGGATTTCGAATGTTTGGGATATTCCTGCATATCCCTAGATACTGATGTTATTTGGGTTTCTAACGCTCCCAGGCCTAGATTCTGGGTCGTGTCGGTGGCGGGAAAAAGTTGCGGGGGAGATTCCGTCCATGTTGCACAGCTGTGTAGACAAACATGTTTGTTTCCCTCCTGCAAAGTCCCCACATGTTGCCTGTTCAGGCTTCCTCTGGTGGTTGAGGGACCCATCTGGTGTTGATCGGGAGTTTTGCTTAATTGGTTGCAGATCAGAGGAAGGGAAGGCTGTAACCATACGCGCGAGCAAAGAGCATCGTTTTGCGACTCTGGCTGCCTGGTTTATCCTGAGCTTCCTTTTCCCTGATTCTCCCCTCTCTGCTCTCACTGCTTTCCAAAAAATACTACTAATTTATATAGAGACACCTAGGCCCCCTCCGACCCCCAAAAAAAGATGCTGCTTTCACAGCTTGATAGCTGGCAAATTATTAGTAATTTGATTTCAATTGAATGAATAATCCGCTAAAGCGAAACACACATTAGCCCCAGAAATCTAATTGGAAATAACACCATAGAAACGAAGGAAATTTGGAGGAAGTGCTTGGTTAAACCTACCAGGAGGAGGAGAAGAAGAAGAAGAAGAAGAAGGGGAAAGTGTGTCGTGGGGAGGAAGGGAGATAGAAAATAATTTGGATTTAATTTCATTTCTCAGCTATTCATTTGTTTAAATATGGGTGGTTAATTACCCAGCTCCACAGATAGCTGCGGTTGCCAAGGTATGGATATGGACATCTCTCTGCGGCGCGTAATTTCTCTTTTCTTTTGATTAAAAATGCTCTTATGCTAACCTGGCAAACGCTGCTGTCGAGCTACATTAAACTGGGTAAATGGCTTCAGAATGCCATCTGGGAGGAAGGGTGTTAATTGTTCCAGCAAGGACCTTTTTGATAATCGTAGTGCCTTTCTGAGATACGAAGAAGAAGAAGAAGGAGAAGGAGAAGGAAGAGAGTTGCCTTTTCTATTCTGCTTTTTTCACCCATTTAAGGGGACTCAAAGCAGCTGACAAACCTGTTCTCATCCTAAAGGGGACTCAAAGCAGCTGACAAACGTTTCTTCTCCCCACAACAGACACCCTGTGAGGTAGGTGGGTCTGTGAGAGCTCAGGAGAGAGCTGTGGTTAGCTCAAGGTCACCCAGCTGGCTTCGTGGAGGAGGATGGGGTGGGTTTTACTGTGCCACACCCTTCTAACTTTCTGGTCTTCTAGAAGACATGTGGATTCCTCCTTCCAGTTTGGTCTAATGGTTAGGGAGCTGGACTCTTATCTGGGAACACTGGGTTTGACTTTGCCTCCAGCATGGCGGCGGGTTGCCTAATGGATGTGGCCTTTGGAGACCTGCCTGGGGGAGTAAAAACAAATAAACTCCCACCCTCCGTTGCCTGCCATACATCTAAATTTAGGCCGCCTCTTGTCTGGAATCTCATCTCCCCAGCTTGCAGCCAGAACATGCAGAATTAATTTCAGAGGTGGGGAAAGGGCTAATGATTTATTTACAGCTGGAGGGAGGCAGCACTGCAGTTCGGATTTTGGTCTCCCTTAATACACGCTGAGCATCCACATTCCCTGCCGGCTCACACTATAACTTACGAGCCACCATCTATCAATGCCTGCATGCTGCTTTATAATTTGACCGCATGCGCCGGCACTTCCAGCGACGCGCGTGGGTCGCCCTCTTCGGCGGCAGGCAAACCCGATTTGTCTGGGTGTCGACATGATGTTTTCTGATCCTTCAATGGTTAGAATTATCAGCTGTGCCCCACGGAAACCCTGTCCTTTACCCTTTCTTTCGCAAGCTCACTGCTTCATCTTCCTCCTCCTCTTTTCCTTTATCATCATTAGCCATGAGGTAGCATTACTTCTGTACAGCTGCAGACTCTAGGTGCGTCCCCATGCAGCTTTTTTAGTCCTGCCTTAGTTGGACTATGTTTAGACCATTTTTAAACATAAAATCAGGACTTTTAACCCCCCCCATGCAAACCCTGCCTGCAATAAAAGCAGCAAAAGATACCCCTGCCTCTTGCTGAAGGCAGTTTTTTTAATTCTAACTGCAAATACTTTTTTTCACACCTCTCCTTTTTTGAGATTACCAGCAAATGTGCGCTCAAGCAGATCAGTGAAGGACTGAGCACAGTGCAATAAAATGTATTGTTGCAAAGCATTTCAAGTATTTAAAAGCATTGCAAAGCTTCTCAAATGTATCTTTTCTGATAGCAGTACAAAAAGGATACAAATGTTGCCAGTGAAACTGTTTTTGCCTTTTTGAACTAGGCTCTGGCATTGCCAGCCTGGCAAGGGAGAAGGGTAGCTTTGCATCTGTAAAAAAACCCACCCTCAGGTGGCTTCCATTGGCCAGAAGACTAGACCCCCACCCCAAATAGTCCAGTACTGTCCCCATGTGGGGGGGAAATAAGTGGGCTCAGCTCCAAAAAGGGGACTGAGTCCTGTTTTCATCAGGCCTTCTTTCCCCTCCAAATTTAGGCAGGATAGTCCTCATAAAATCTGGGAATAAGGAATTGCATTGGGAGGCCTGGATGCCAAGTTCATGGGGATAGTCTCTCCTGAATTCGAATTGAATTTGGATTAAAATGCCCATGGGGAGGCACCCTCTGTACAGCTTTCAATGCAGGCTTTGATGCAGGAGACCTAAGCTGGATTTAAAGGCATCTGTGGCTGGCATCTAACCTCCAGGAGGGCAAACGGAGCGCCATGTTTTACGCTTAAAAGGAGGGTGCTGGCACTGCGCATTCTGTTGTTGCTGTGTGATTGAAGCTGCTGCCCTTAAGTTGTAATGCCATGTTGGTTGCCTGGAATTCAAAGCTCTCTCCTCCTTTCTTCCTTTCCCTCTCTCTCTCTCTTCCTTCCTTCCTTCCTTCTTCTTTTAACAGGATACATGCGCACTGGGATCTGAACATCTCTTTCCACGAGACTTCTTCCAGGTACCGTTTCCGGGGGCGCTCTGCGTATGGTAGGCCAAGAGTTTATATGATAACCTGTCAAAAGTGACGCCGTCTGTGTTGTCAGGCAGGAATGAGGGGCGGTTCTTTTTAAGAGCCGGTTTAGGAGTCTTGGGTCTCTTGCCTCCATCCGCTTCATTTTGCAGTGACTGGGAGATAAAAATTTCTGGGGCTTCTTGGAGCAGGATGCTCATCTCTGTTCAGCAATCACTCCTAAGCTAGATACAACTGATACACAACACAACTCCAGCAGGCAGGTAGAAATTCTAAGTCACCTGGGTCTGTGCAAAGAGTGGCGTGGAGTGAAGGCATAATGTAGGGGGTGTTTGTGACTGGGGTTGATGGGAGAAGGACCCAAAAGGCCCAGAACCCCACCTCATGTTTAATTCAGTACCCAGACAAGTTTGGATTTTAGGCATTCTCACCATTTAATTCTTCCTCCCTCCCTCCTCCCCTCCCTCTTTCTCTTCCTCCTCCCCTCCCCTCTGCTTCCTCCCCTTCCTTTCTTCATTCCTTCCTCCCTTTCTCTTCCTCCTCCTCCTCCTCTGTGAGGAGGTTGGTCTAATGGTTAAGGAGCTGGACTTTTATCTGGGAATACTGGGTTTGATTCCGCCTTCCCCCATGAAGCCAGTTGGGTGACCTTGGGCTAGTCACAGCTCTCTTCCGAGCTCTCTCAGCCCCACCTACCTCACAGGGTGTCTTTTTTCAGAGAGAACAGAAGGTTTGTCGGCCGCTTTGAGTTCCCTTAAATGGGTGAGAAAAGTGGGGTAGAAAATCCAACACTTTTGAAAGAAGGCAGAAAGAGGGACAGATTTCCTTTGCACCCCCTCGCCTTTGGAGCGGCCCAGGCGGAAACCAGGATATACTTCCTGTAAGTCCGGCCAACATAAACAAGGAAACTCCTTGCTTGCCGTCATGCAAGGGCGGGATTGTTTCGGGGGGGGGGGGGAGATGTTGATTCCTCCTTCCCCCCACCTGTGCAAACACACTCTGGCGACATATCGTGTTTGCTTTTGCAAACCGCAGCGGAAGAGCAGATGACGAATGGGCCCGAGCTGTTGGTTGGCTTGAAAGGTATTTTACAGTTGGAAAAAGCCATCTTTGAGGTCTGATCTCCGTGTCGGTTGCTTCCTCAAGCCTTGGGAGGGATTTAGAGTATGGTCCTTAAACCTCTTCTCCTGGGAGCCCCCTTTTTGTGCTGGGGAAACCCTACCTGTGCAAAGGAACTCCAAGGTAGGCTCTCCAGACTTTTTCAGATTTCGAAATCCACTCGTCAAACCCAGCCTGCACGGTGGTGGCCCCTTATTATGGTTACGTTTCCCTTTTCTTATCCCTTTATTGTTGGCGTTCACATTTTTGCACTTTTATGCGTGAAAGCCCCCCCCCCCCCCCAGACCTTGCCCTATATGCAAAGGTTTTAGGGCAAGTTATACTTGTATCAGCAGAAAAACAGATAAAATATATTAGCTGAAAGCAATGGCAGTGTCTGCAATGGCGAACATGAAGTTCCCTTGGCTACTAGTAAGCAGTCAGCAATACTCTGCACCCCAGGCATGTGCTTAGATGAACAGATATGTTTTCATGCGGTGACAGAATCCTAGTGGCTTTTCGTTGCCCAGGGAGTTCCATAGATAGTGCAGCCACTAAGAAGGCCCTGTTCGGAGCTCCTACCTATCTTTGTATGGATGCACACAAGATGCGTAGGGATATGTATACAATGCGTACAGTTACGTACACATATGAATGTCTGAATTATTTATACCGATAACTCAAAATATTTGTATTCATACGAATACTAAAAAACAAATATCTGGATATGTGTTTCATATTCGAATGTCTGAATTCGTCTGAATTCAGCCAAATAATGAATATTTCAAATATTTGTGCACATTACTACTTTTGGCTAATCTTAAAGCTTGATATGGTGGTTGGTATGGTGGTTGGCACAGAACTTTACTTATAAACACCAGCGCTTTAAATTGAAATTGTCATCAAGTTACTCTTTGAACTGAGCTTGATTCTTGCTGGTTACATGGACGCGTTGGTTTAATTTTCACGGCAGCAGCTGTACACAAGTATACTTTGACATTTCCTCCTTCCAAAGCGCTGCAAAGAATTTGGTCCTGGCACCTTTGACCTACGGCAGGGATGCAAATGAACGGAAAATTCACGTTTGTTCTGCAGTTGAAACAAATGCCCGAAAATTTGTTCCATCAAATCCTTTGTTCGGACCTCTGAACTTTCACATCCGTGGCTGAACCTCTTTGTGGCTTTTTCCCCTGCTGAAGAAGCCTATTTTCATCAGTAACATAACGTTCTGTTCTAATTCAAACATTGGATCGAATTTTCGAATGCAAACGATTGAATCCCTAGCTTGCAAACAGATGTTTCACTTCTGAGCTGTGGCTCTTAGTGGCTACCCCTAAAGGTGCCCTCAAGTTGAATTCAGCTCTTGGCATGGCCACGTACAAATGTCAGCGCAGAGGAAGCCCAGAGTGCTCAAAACGGCGTACAACATATTGAAACTTATAATTTAGACATATGGCTTTCTTGACCCATTGGTATTCCTTTTGCTTTGCTTTTTGCTTTGCTTTTGAAAGGGGACTACACCACTATTGGAAACATTCTCTCTTCCCAGTTGGACAAAAAGAAGCCATTCAGCCTTTCTCAAGATATTTTGGACCGTGCCTCCTCCAGCCTGCAGGGCTTGGACGTGGCCCCTAGGATGCAGGGGTGAAACAGGGACTTAGCTGCAGTAGCCCCCCTGATTTTGAAATTCCAGTCAATGGCCCCCTCAGTAACCACAAGATTTTGTATGCGCGCCGTATCGTTAAAACTGAATCCTCATGAATAACAAAGTCCACATGCTGCCGGATTCTTTGCATTTTTAATCTATCCCTGTCAGTTTGATGGACTGTTCTTCAGTTATTGTGTGTCCCCCCCCCCATTATAATTTTCATGCCAATCTGGGGTCAGGAGATAAATAGAAAAATGGAAGGATGGCATCATAATGCACACCTGTGCTGTTCTGTGCATGGGGGGGGGGGGAAATCCTTCCCCCATTTAGAAAAAGAAGAGTTTTCTTTTCTACCACACTTTTCTCACCCATTTAAGGGGACTCAAAGCAGCTGACAAACCTTCTGTTCTTCTCCCCACAACAAAACACCCTGTGAGGTCGGTGGGGCTGTGAGAGCTCAGAAGAGAGCTGTGACTAGCCCAAGGTCACCCAGCTGGCTTCATGGGGGAGGGCAGAATCAAACCCAGTATTCCCAGATAAGAGTCCAGCTCCCTAAACAGAGGGCCCCTCCAGAGTACGAAGGGAAGAGTTGTCCAGCTTCTCTTTTTCTCAGGAGAACCTTCTGCCCTCAGGTGAAGAACCCCATCAAGCGAGGGGAGCTGAGAACGTGGAGGGACACAGCTTGAAATCTATTGCGCTGCTCCATTAGGGCCATAATGCCGGCGATGAACCTTTATATTAATAGCCCCGTTGCACTGTGGGGAAGAGATGATCGATAGCTCAGGTGCTTGATGGATGTGAGGAGGGAAGATTTATGCGTGGCGGCCGCGGCCTTGTGAGGCAAGCCGGCGAGAGATGGAGGGTGGGAGCCAGGAACAAAGGGGTCCCTCAGGATGACGGGCAGAACAGCTGCTCCTCAGAGAGATGTCGGTGGCTGAAATGACCCATGAAATGGAGCCGCTGTGGCTCCGTGGGGTCCGTCCCACATTCCCTGCAGAGAGGAACATCTTTGGTCTAATGGTTAGGGAGCTGGACTCTTGTCTGGGAATACTGGGTTTGATTCCACACTCCTCCACAAAGCCAGCTGGGTGACCTTGGGCTAGTCACAGCTCTCCTCTGAGCTCTCGCAGGCCTACCCACCTCACAGGGTGTCGAAGAACAGAAGGTTTGTCAGCAGCTTTGAGTCCCCTTGAATGGGTGAGAACAGTGGAGTAGAAAAGTCAATTTGTCTTTCTACTTGAAGCCAGCTGGGTGACCTTGGGCTAGCCACAGCTCTCCTGAGCTCTCACAGCCTTCGAATCCATTTAGCACCCCTTACTAACAGGTGCTAGACGACCCGTGTGGACATGTGGGGTCCTCGCCATAGTGCGGATCTTCAAGTACCAGATTAAATGAGGACCGGATATCAAAAATCTGGATCTTCTAAATCCGGGTTAACGGAGGTACATGCAAAAAGAGCCTTAATGCACAATTAAGGCCGTGAAGCCCTCTCCTGGGCCTCAGCAATCCACAGCTCAGTGCGGATCTGTGAGAACCTGTCCCCTTCTGGCCTGCCCCATCTGCATTAGATGGAGCGTGAGCCAGATCCAAAGCCTTGATGGGGGATCCCTGGTTGACCCATTTCAACGGGTCCTCCAGTAGATCAGCAGGCCCTGTTCCAGTCCATGGAGGCATGCACATCATAGAGAGAAGCGTTCCATTGAAAAGGTGCCACCACAGATGAGGCCCAGGTGTGAGCCACTGCATTTGTGGTGTCCACGGGAGGTCCACTTCAGATGATCTCAGTGTCAGGACTGTAACCGGGAAGATAAAAACAGTGTTGCGTGAAAACTGAGGATTTCCAGATGTTGTCGAACCCTGCTTGGGCCAGTAATAAGTCTTAGAAACTGCCGTCCTGCAGTTACCGGGGGTGCCTTCGTGCTCCTCACCTCCGGCTCTGAACTGAAGGGATAATGCTGGCAATGATTGGAAGGACATGCGCTCTCTCAAGTTGCCCTCACCCGGCAAGTGTGCAGACAGATGCCTTCATCCATTTTCTTCCATTTCTTTGCGCTTCTTAATCTCTCCCTCTCCTCCTTCGGCTGCTTCCAGAGCCTCTCCTTCTTTTGCATATTGGATTTTATTTTATATGTTAAGGGAGGGCAGAAGGTCGAGACAGGTTTATGGCGGCCGTATCGATCAGGGAAATTTAATACGATTCTCTGCAGCGCCAGGAAGATCGTTAAGAGGTGGCCATATGAGTGAATTTCTCTCCCTTTGTGTGTGTGCGTGCTTAATGCAATGCTTTTCCGTTGTGTTCTCATTTGGCGGAGGGGCAAGCCAGGATTTGCACAAATATCCTATATGGTCGAATATGTATCCAATACGTATCTGACACGTATCCCGTAAAATTGGCCATGAATCCACTTTGAATCTGCTCTCAGTCCAAGTTGAATTCACTCTGGAGCCGGTGCAGATGACATAAAACTCGATTCGTATGCAAATGTACGAATTTGGACGAACTCAGATGAATAACGCATGTTACAATATTCACGCAGATCCCTTCTCTTCACATGTTTTTGAGCTACACTTTTCGTTCATCAAAGCTTGCCAAGTGGCCAGTGGCCTGTGGAAACTGTACTTGCAATGCCATCTGGGCGACCAGAGTTTTGCCAGAACTTATTGGCTTGTGTATCTTGATGACATTTTTGTTTGCCTTTCTAGCAAAGAACCCTAGGGCCAAGGTTGTACCTTCCCCAACGCACCTTCTCCAGTCCATCTTCAGACCTGACTGCTCGCACCCCTGGATTATCTGTGGACTTTCCGCCTTTCACTTGGACTTTTCTGAGTGGAAAGTCCACAAATAGATGGGACAGAAATGAAGAGGTGTGAATAGTTAGGTCTGAAGACAGGCTGATGAAGTTTTCAGGGGAAGAAGACGGAGAAGGAGAAGGAGAGCTGGCTTTTCTACCCTGCTTTTCCCACCTGCCCATTTCTTTCCGTCCAGGAAAGTCCAAACGGAAGGTGGAAAGTCCCCAAATGAAACTGTGGCTGCGGCCCGGGAGAGGAAAGGCCCCAAACAATTTCTTTTACTCGCCTTCACGACGTGCCTGTATAGATCCAGCCTGATTCATCAACACAGCAGCCCAGGATGGGAGCTTTCTTCAACCCGGCGAACGGCAGAATGCTTTGCTGTTCCATCAGCCGGAATAATCTGGGGTTTAAAGCAATCTCTCCGCGACCAAATCCTACAGAAGATGACCTTGCCACGCTTTGCCAGAGGCCAAAGACATCTGGACGCGAGACCGCAGGCCATCCAGATAACGAGCTCCAGCTCCCCTCCGTCTCAGCCGGGTTTTTAATTCCTATTTTGCAGCTTCACACCTTTGCGGCTGTTTTTCCCAGCGCAACTTCCCCATCCGTCATTTGTGTGGTTAGCCTCCCTGCAGAGCGCCTGGGTCCCGTCTCCCCCTCCCTCCTGACAGCCAATCGCTGTGAGTGCAAACACTTTGACATCTTGGCAGAGCCCGCCAGGGCCTGGCAGCCACAGCCAGACACAGAGATCCTGACATTTATTTATTGTTTTGCTTAATTGCCTCAATCCATTAGCCTCTTCGGCGTTCTCCTCTCACGGATGTGGCAGATTCCTGGTGCACGTAAACAAAACATAGGAACACACATTCTACTCAACACGTCGGCTAGGATCTTTCAGGATTCCAAAAAGCAGCCAAGTACCTTTCGGCTTCCAAACTGTTGTCCCGAATATAGGGATCAAGACGTAAGGGTATAGGCTGGCTGGCTGGCTGGCTGGCTGGCTGGCTGGCTGGCTGGCTGGCTGGATGGATGGATGGATGGATGGATGGATGGATGGATGGATTCATTCATTCATTCATTCATTCAAAAGAGCCACACAGACTGTTCAGGTTTATGCCCAATATTCCAATTCATCTCTTGCCACTTCTTAATGGGTCCAACAGTTTTGTTTGCTGCCCCCCCCCCCGAAAAGGCAGCCTGCTCTAATCCATCCTCTGTAATGGCCATATAACGATTCGGCTTCTGCAAGAGGATGACTCTGTTCCTTGCGGGAAGTGAATCTCTAGAGGCTCTATAAAAGCTAGATGACCTCTGAGCTGAGCGATAACCTCAGACAGGCAATGGGGAAGGAAGAGCACAGCAAGGTGTTGACAGTGGTTTATAGGGCCTCTGGAGTCACTTCACTCCCCCCTCCCCTCCCGATGCTTCCCCCCCCCCGCCCCCCCGCCTGCAGCATATGCCCTTCCTCTAGGCATGCTGACGATGACTTTGGCCATCTCCCAATGGCATCCAGATATCTCACCAGGAAGGAGGAGGAGGAGAAAAGTTGGCTTTTATCGCCTGCTTTCTCACCCGTTTAAGGGGACTCAAAGCTGCTGACAAACCTTCTGTTCTGGCCTGTACTGGTCGCTTTGCTGATGTGTTCTCTAGCTCTGAAGTTGGACTGGAGCTGGATTAAACATTAAGGGGACACCAAACTGAGTCCCCTTAAGGGGTGGACAACCCAACTCCTCTTCTTCTTAAGATGTTGGGTCAAGCTAAACGTTGCGTACCCCTTTTTGGACTATTTAGGGGACTCCAGTCCCCATCCACCCTGGCTGGCATGTACATTTTGTATTCCATTGCCTATCTGTGCTATCAAAACGGCTCCCTTGGCTGGGGGCGGCAAAGTCCAAAGCCTTTAGAGGGCACCAGGCTGGCATCCTTTGTGTTGAGCCAGTTAAACCAGGGCGCAATGTCAAACCGTATCCCCTTATCCCCCCCGTTCTGCTGATGGCAGCGTTTATCTCCCCCTGACGTCCGGAGATATTGATTTGCACGATTAAGGAGAACCGATAATCGCCTCAAATTAATCCCCTAAACCCCTTTAGAAATATTTTGCATAATGCATCTTGAAGGTGGCGTCTAGGGGCGGATAAGCCTGGAAATTGCTTGCTGTGGGGTTGGGGAGGGTGGGCGGGTGCATGGATGGATGGATGGGGGAGATCCATCCGCTTGGGGCCTCATCATCTGCCGGCAGGGTAGATCAACGTCTTACCTGGGTGTCTTTTCCTGTAAGAAGACCTGCTGGCTCTTACGCACGGGGGCGGGGGGGGGGGGCTTAGGGGGCAAATCCTTTTAGCAAAGAGAAGAGGAGACGTGGACCACGGCGCCTTGAGAAAGCTCCCAAGGGCCTATTGAGGTCAAGTTTGGCAAAGCGGAATGAAGAGGGATAAACCGGGGAGAGAGAAGTCTTCAAAACCGAGACGACACCTCGGCCTAATGGCTCCTCCGTCGTTAACCTGATCTGATTAAGCAGTGTCCCGTCCCCGAGATTAGCCACCTGGTCTCCTCCTTTCATTGGAGCAGGTTGGTCGCCTGGCTGGCCCCAGCCGGGGAGGGGTCTCCGAGGAGGGGGGTATTTAAAGAGGGGAGATCGCCAGGCGCGCTGCAGATCGTGACCCTCCGTTGAGAGCTGAGCAAGGGTCGCGCCTTCTGTATGCATTGCGTGAGTATGAAACAGCCTCCCCCCCCCCCAGCTGAGATGTTCTCTTTCCACCTTATGGTTTGCCCTTGTCTCTCCTTGAGATGCTCATGAGTAACTGATGGGCCACTGTGTGAGGCAGGATGCTGGACTAGATGGGCTGTGGGCTGATGCAGCAGGGCTCCTCTTAGGTTCTCATGGACTAGATGGGTTTTGGGCTGACCCAGCAGGGCTCCTCTTAGGTTCTCATGGACTAGATGGTTTGGGGGCTGATCCAGCAGGGCTCCTCTTAGGTTCCTATGGACTAGATGGGCTGTGGCCTGATCCAGCAGGGCTCCTCTGAGGTTCTCATGGACTAGATGGGTTGTGGTCTGATCCAGCAGGGCTCCTCTTAGGTTCTCATGGACTAGATGGGTTGTGGTCTGATCCTTCAGGGCTCCTCTTAGGTTCTTATGGAGTAGATGGGCTGTGGGCTGATGCAGCAGGGCTCCTCTTAGGTTCTTATGGACTAGATGGGCTGTGGCCTGATCCAGCAGGGCTCCCCTTAGGTTCTTATGGACTAGATGGGTTGTGGTCTGATCCAGCAGGGCTCCTCTGAGGTTCTTATGGACTAGATGGGCTGTGGCCTGATTGAGCAGGGCTCCTCTTAGGTTCTTATGGCCTAGATGGGTTGTGGGCTGATCCAGCAGGGCTCCTCTTAGGTTCTTATGGACTAGATGGGCTGTGGCCTGATCCAGCAGGGCTCCTCTTAGGTTCTTAAGGACTAGACGGGCTGTGGCCTGATCCAGCAGGGCTCCTCTTAGGTTCTTAAGGACTAGACGGGCTGTGGCCTGATCCAGCAGGGCTCCTCTTAGGTTCTTAAGGACTAGACGGGCTGTGGCCTGATCCAGCAGGGCTCCTCTAAGGCTCTTATGGACTAGATGGGCTGTGGCCTGATCCAGCAGGGCCCCTCTTAGGTTCTTATGGACTAGATGGGCTGTGGCCTGATCCAGCAGGGCCCCTCTTAGGTTCTTATGGACTAGATGGGCTGTGGCCTGATCCAGCAGGGCTCCTCTTAGGTTCTTATGGACTAGATGGGCTTTGGTCTGGTCCAATTGCAATTTTCAGCATTTGATTAGAAGAGTCGAATTGATTCAAATTTTTTAAATTTAAATACATTCAGGTATATTTGTACGAATGTTCATTTCATTTTGAGGATATGAATGTCGACAACATTCGTATGTGGCCGTACGCATCTGTACGCCTTCATATCATACCGTACGCATCCTGTTTTCATCCCGTATGTATCTGTACAAATAAGTGACAGAATACGAATAAACCGCGTACAGATATGTATGTAATGAAAAGAGGTGGTGAGGCTTACAAAATGGCCACAAAAACCTTTTCAACACAAGTGGCAGGACTAAGACGCAACTGGTGATTTAGAAGTTGCCAATATCCCAGTCTGGCACTTACGGTGCATGCAGAACACATGGAATACGTTGCTTTTACTGCCTTGTTTTCTCCCTCTTTCCTTCCCGGTGACCTTGTGAAAATAAGGTTTATTAACCTTTACGTAGTCTGGGTTATGTCTGTCTGGATGAATTGTCCCCCTTCTGCAAGTCAGAATATTTATGGCTGCGGACAGGCAGTATATAACAGAACTGAAAGCCGTCTGAATGAGATTTTGCTTCCCATGATATACACACATCTTTCTTTCCTGTCCCTTTGCTGCTTCCGATCTGACGTGGTCTCTAGGGTTCTCAGAACTCTATGGAATCCTGCCAACCCAATTTGGCTGCTGCTTCTTGTCCCAGGGAGCAGCACCTCTTCCCTGTCGTCTTAAATGCTCAGACGCATCGTATTTTACAAGTTTTACATCAGTCGATCCACGAACGCATCCAAATTTTGGGTGAATTCTTCCCAGGAAAGTGAAGGTTGGGTATCTTCCCCCAGGGATGCCCTATCCATCCCAAACTTACCCGGCACTTTGGCAAGTATAGAGGCGATTGCCTTGCCATGGCAATGGCAGCGCTGGGCATGTGTGGTGCCATTGCTGTGGCAACAGGGTGACGCAGAGCTCAACCGCACCTGCGCCATGCCATGGCTCACACCATTCACCCAGGACAGCGTGTGCCAGCATTTACTAGCCACTGGCTAGTAATAGCTGTGGATCATGTTTCCATGCCCCACTGTGTTCCTAGCTGGGAGGCACTGCGGCGTATGCAGGGACACTTCCAAGATGGAAATGTCTCCATGCAGGGTGCATGATCCGTCAATAAGAGCATCCCTGGACTTTCCCTTTTTGCAAAGAGAAAAAACCCACCCACCCACCCATCTATCTGTCCGTCCGTCCCTCCGTCCTTTCTTAATTCGAATCAAGTTTGGGTAAATTTGAATTTTAAAGATTCAAATCAAATTGAATTTTTTGTAACCCTGTAAAAACATTCCTGTTTAGAGGGTTGGACTCTGACGTTCCTTTGTCTGTGCTGGATAAGCGTGATAGATGTTGGCGGTTCTTAGCATACAGTGGAATAAATATGTGCAGATAGTGGAGTCAAAAGATCCAAAGAGATTTTTGTGATATATGTTGAACGTTTCTTTAAGTCTTACACCCTCTTTGAAGACACCTGTTCAGTATTTTTATATACCTGTCTGTAGTCTTGGGAGTGGTGAAGGCTGTTTGGGAAAGACCTGCTACGTGTGTCTGTTTCTTGTGGGATCGTCCATCCTGATAATGTTGATTTTCTAATAAACTGAATCCTCTGCTCAGAAGAAGATACGGTATGTTCTTGGGTCGTTCCAACCAATAGAAGAGCCATTCCAATTTTGCCTTCAAGATGTGTAAGCAATCCCTTTCTTCTTTCTTTCCCAGCCGGGACAACGACCTGACCTCCTTTATCTCCAACCTTCACCAGAGTCGCCATCAGCTCGTAATGCCAGAGACCCCGAACCGCTGCGATTTCAAGAGGAATAGCTTGGATGTCAACTTGGGAACGGCAGGTAGGCGCTCGGAGGGCGACCCTTCCCCGGCTCGTCCACCCCTCCTTTGCGTCTCTGCTCCCTTGAGGTTAAGCGGAGAGCTCTTCCAGTCCTCTGTTTGCCTCTCTATTCCCGGATCTCCTGCCCAGGGGTGTGTGTTCAGTTCAGCTCTGGGTGTGCAGTGCCACAGGGAACGAAACAGCCTCCGGGTGGGCGTGGTGGGCGGCGAAGCAGAAAGAGGCCTTGGTTGGGCTTGTGATTGCATTAATCAGACGCCGGATCCACGGCCCTCCCAGCCGGCGCCTCCGCCAGAGAGCCTCCGTGCCGCGCTCTGACCTTTGTGGGGTTTAGCAAGCTCTGGCTTGCCTTGCCGCCAAAGGAGAGAGCGGGAGAGGAAGATTGAAAGGTGTGCTGATTGTATCATCCGCTGCTTCTCTTCAGCCCTGGCGGGAATGAGATTTGCGCGCACCGGGTTGGGGGGGGGCTAGCTTTTGGGCTGGGGAATTCATGCACCAGTCCACAAATCAGGCGATGGGGTGTCGTCGCCACCCCCATCAGCAGCACGTAATGCCGTGAGCTGCCTCTGAACTTCATCAGCATTAGGGATGCTCATGAGTGGTTTTTTGTATTTGATTAATCTCAAATCTCCGTATTCGTTCCAATAGATCCCCTTCGAATGTGGAAGGATTCTATTTGATACCGATGTATTCATATGGGGTGTTTTTCCACTGTCACTAAAAGTACCCATTAAGTACCCATTAATGGCATTTTTGTACCCGTTAATGGGTACTTAATGGGTACTTCTAGTGACAGTGGAAAAACACCCATGAATTCATATAAATATGCGGTACAAATGCATACGGATCTTGGATACGGATCCTTTACGAATGCATACACATTGGGTACGTATCCTATACCTATACATACGTATCAGATACGTATCCCATACGTATCCTATACCAACGCATACGTATCAGTATGTATCCCATCCATATCCCCAGTTTAACAAATGTACAAACTATTTGAACAAATGTTCCAAAACATTCGTATTTGTATGACTGTTAATGTAGAAATATTGTAACATTAAATTCACGTGTGAATGTGACCTTCCGGATTTATCCGGACTTTGCAACTGTAGGGCCATGGTCAGATAATAACAGACTAGTCCATCTTAGGCCACTATGTGCCTGTACGCATCCGTACACATCTGTATGCATCTGTATGTCTACGCTTTTGCGCATGCATGCACAAACGTCGATCAGATCCGTGACTTCACCAGCAGACGGAACGGAGCAGGGCCCGTTGTAGATTTCCACCATGCCTCTGTCTGTGTGCTTTACTATTAACGTATATCTACTATCTGTGGAAACGTCACTCGCGCAATTCGGCTTCGTTCCTCCGATTGCAACTTGCAGCATTATTCAGTGAAACCTCTGGCAAGCCAACACACTTTCCTCGGCTGCGCCTAAGAGGTTAAGGGGAAATGTCCGCAGGAAAGCGAAAGGCAAAAAAATAGACAGTCCCATAATTACGTGAAATGCGCTCTTTCCCCCTATTGCCAGTGCGCCACCTCTTAAGCAGCTGCGAGCGCTGTTGCAAACCGAGCCGCAAATGCAAATTTCAAATGCTGCACCGTGCATTTTTGGAGAGGGAGGGACAGGCCCGGTGAGCCAGGTGCCGCTTGGACTTTTGCCTCGCCAGCAAATGTGCGCGAGGAGGCCAAGGGAGCCGGCGCTGATAAAATCTAATTGCCCCATCGATTGCTCTCGGAGCTGCCGTGGCCTGCCGCTTAACGATTGAGATATTCCTAACGTGTTTGATGCAAAGCTTAGCTATATCTCGCGCTGCCCGTCCCTCCGGGGACCGCAAGGCATTAGAGGGATCTCTTAATCATGAAGCAAGGCTGGGCCCGGGCTCTCTTCCCAGCACCGGAAGAATTATTATTATAATGATCAGCGCGGCACGGTTTGGCTTCCTTCCTGTAAGAACTGCGCAGGCGAGGTCGCGCCTTGGATTGCGGGGAGAGAAAAATGACCCATTAAGTTCCCTCGGGCACGGTGCTGGGGAAAGGCGCCATGGAGGTGCCCAGATTAACCTAGGAGTTGGGTGGAGGAAATGTCGAACCCGCCTGCCAGTCCAGATCATGAGGCTGCCTCAGTCGGTCTTTTTTTGTTTTTGTCTCTCAAAGAACGAGAAGAGGAAGAGTTGCCTTTTCTACCCTGCTTTCCTCGGCCTTAAGGGCCTCAAAGCTGCTGACAAACCTTCTGTTTGTCTCACAGATGCCCTTGTGAGGTCAGCAGGGCTGTGAGAGCTCAGAAAGAGAGCTGTGACTAGCCCAAGGTCAACCAGCTGGCTTAATGTAGGAAGAGAAGGGTTTCCCCACCCTTAAGGGGACTCA
The DNA here is from genome assembly GCA_023333525.1 of Aspidoscelis tigris stejnegeri. Taxonomy (NCBI): domain Eukaryota; kingdom Metazoa; phylum Chordata; class Lepidosauria; order Squamata; family Teiidae; genus Aspidoscelis; species Aspidoscelis tigris. The sequence continues at coordinate 4,842,304 of JALMGA010000021.1, forward strand.
AAGCAACCAACAAACCTTCTATTCTTCTTCCCACTACAGACACTGTGTGAGGTAGCTGGGGCTGCGAGGGCTCAGGAAAGAACTGTGACTAGCCCAAGGTCACCCAGAATCAAACCTGGTATTCCCAGGTAGGAGTCCGGCTCCCTGACCATTAGACCAAACTGCCAAGTGTTTGGGAACCCTGTTGCTCACTTGCTGCTGTTTCTCATTATTTCTCCCTGAATAAAATAATAATTATTATTTTTTTTATCATTGTTATTGACATAACACAACTGTAACAAACAGCAAACAAGAAATTTATGCTGGTTTTGGTCATTGTTATCCTCACCATCGCCATGATTATCATCATTACTGTTTTATGGGGTGTGTTGGGGAAGAAAACAGCACTGATTCATTTCATTGCCTTTTAACCTCCTTGCCCAGCTCTCTGGCCCTTTTTGGCTTTTGTGCCAGCAGGGTTTTTGGAATGGTGGCAAAAAGATCACCTTTCCGGTACAGCTGAGCAGGCTTTTCCACTCGACTTGCTCTGCTTCCCCCCGCCCCCCGCCCCCCGATCACAGACACACCAACCGCACCGCCAGGGATCAGATAAATGCAAAGCTGCCTACAAGGTGCCGCGCTCTTGGCACAAAGGGATTTTCTCCTGTGCGCGAGGGAGGCGGATGGCGTAAGGGCCCTTTTAATCTTAATTGAGAACGACACACAAAGGGGAGAACGCGGAGCCGGGTCTCCCTCACAAAGGCCTGGCAGCAAAGCCGGTGGTTTGCACATCAAACACAGACTTAGCGCCTTCCTGAGAAGCTCACGGTGAGTCTGTAGACAAATCCAATCTTCTCTATCCAGTTTGGCTAATGCACTCTGCCAGGGCATGCAGAGGTGTGGGATGGGGAAGGAGGCGGCGTGTGTGTGCGCGCGTGCGCATCTGTGCGCATGCTGTTATAAACAAAATGCCAGTCAAAAGGATAGGTGGGGAGACAGTACACTTCTCCGCCCCCGTGGACGTCCCCCGAGGGTTTCGTCCCAGATTGAATCTGATCATCTCGCCCACCCACAGGATCACCCGGGGCAGCGCTGGAAAGACGCCTCCAATTTCCATCATAGATTCTGCAGAATCTAGGAGAAGCTGGGCCTGTTCTTCTGAGGCAGTTTGGTCTAGTGGTTAGGGAGCCGGACTCTTATCTGGGAATACCGGGTTCGATTTCACACTCCTCCACAAAGCCAGCTGGGTGACCTTGGGCTAGTCACAGCTCTCCTCTGAGCCCTCTCAGCCCTGCCTTCCTCACAGGGTGTTCAGTTGAGGGGAGAAGAACAGAAGGTTTGTCGGCAGCCTTGAGTCCCCTTAAATGGGTGAGAACAGTGAGGTAGAAAAGCCGACTCTTCTTCCTCCATGAAGCCAGCTGGGTGACCTTGGGCAAGTCACAGTTGTCTCCTGGTAGCCACACCTCACAGTGTGTTCCTGTTGTGGAGAGAAGAACAGAAGCTTTGTCAGCTGCTTTGACTCCCCAGTGGGGAGAAGAAGAGCAGGTCTGTCAGCCACTTTGAGTCCCCTTAAATGGATGAGAAAAGCAGGGTAGAAAAGCTAACTCCTCTTCTTCGTTTAATTTTAATTTTAGCCTTGTCTTTTGGAACGTGGTGCCCAACGAAGATTTCAAGAGAATGCCAGTGCACCAACGGGTTAGTTCCCTGAATGGCATCTTAGCTAGATCTTTTGAAATTAAAAGTGCCCTCCTTGGGCGAAATGGTTGAAAGATATGTGGCTCCGCTGGGCCCCAGAAGAGAGAACCTCCCTCCCTCATCTGGATGGATCAGCTGCACAGCTGTTGAGTAACTCTTGGATTTATGGCTGCCGCTTGAGACTCACGGGGTGGGAGCAGTCCGGAACGTCTGTTTCCAACTCTGGCTGCTCAGGATGCTGCAGCCATTCCTGGATGGAAATAGCATGGCTGCAGTGATTCATAGTCTGGTAACTTCTAGGCATGGCTACTGCAATGCCCTTTGTCTGGGGCTACCCTTGAAGGTGGTTCCATTTCCTGAACAAGCGAAGGGAAGGGCGTCCTGACAGATCCATAGGTTGCCCTTAGGGAGCTTTTTACCGAAGGTTGCTGGATGCTGCCTTAGCATAGCATCACCTATATGTGAAAAAGCAAGGTGATGATGAAATGGATGGGTATTATTTACCTAGTCTTACCTGCCCTAACAGAAGTTTCTTACCTGGGTAAAAGGGAGCAATTTCTTTTTAAAAGTATTCCATCTCTGAAGGTTCTACATGTCTTCTCCAAAGGGGAATCACTTTTGAGATTAAGTCCATCCATCCATCCATCCATCCATCCATCCATCCATCCATCCATCCATCCATCCATCCATCCATCCATCCATCCACCCACCCACCCACCCACCCACCCACCCATCCATCCATCCATCCATCCATCTCTCTATGTCTGTCTACATTTTTATCCGGCCCTATACCCAGAGGTCTCCAAGCGGGTAACCACATTTAAAATCAAGCATTATTAAAAAACAATAACAGTATGTATTGAAACACAGTTGCTACTGTGCAGATTCTCCAAAATATCGGCAGGTCTCCACTCAATCATCCTTTCTGAAAAAGCCCCCTGTGAATCCTATAATGCCTATAGGTTGTCGTGGCCCGCTAGCATACCTTGGAAATAAGCAAAGAGAGGAAAAAAGGCTCACCTTGTGGTGATTTCTCCACCCCAGACACACAAAATAGGGCCAATATTTACAGTTTCCCCTTTTTTGTTTCCTCCTTTCCCACGTCTGCCGCCCCTCCTCTCTGGCCCTCTCCCTCCTCTCTCTGTGTGTCCCCCCCCTCTCCCCGCCCCCCCCCCCCCGTCTTTGAGCTCTTCGGGAAGAAGACCATTTGAAGCTTTTCCGCTCCACGCTCAGCTGAGAGGTTCTTTTTCCCTCAAGCCAATCAATGGCTGCCTTTTCGGCCCCGGTGGATCTTGGCAAACACAAGATCAATAAGTTATTAGCACCATTCTGTCAGCTGTAATGTGGAGATTGATCGGGGCTGGGGCTCCGGCACGCCGGTTGGCACTTCTCCGGCCTGATAAAGATGACAGATTAAGGGAATAAGAAAAAGGAATTAAGGAGTCTGGCTGTCAGGCGCTGTCACGGGCCGGTGTGGGCCGAGCGAGGATGGTCGGACGTTTAAGTGACGCTCCTCCGGGCGATCTCTGAACAGCGCCGGAAGCCTAGGGCCTCTACAGAAGGAAGCCACCACGACTGCAGCAAAATCCAACTCGAATTGAATACATTCGAACCTGTTCCTTCGCATGTTAGATTCGAATCTGAAGACACAGTTAACTGTCGACAACATTTGTACGTTACGTGTATCTGTGTGCATTTCGTACACATTCCGTTTTATCCTGTATGCATCCTGTTTTTGTCCCATACTATCGGTGTAAATGTGTACAGATATGTGTAAGATTCGTACAGATGCTTACGTAATGCATATGTAATTGTACGTTTGAATATTTTGAATCATTCACATGATTAAGATTATGGCTGTTTTTCCACTGCAGCCCTTAGATCCAGATCTAAGAAGATCCGGATCTAAGGAATGGGTACATTTCTTAATCTGGATCTAGTAGATCCCGATTAAGGGAAGCACCCAATGTGTTTCCACAGGAGGTATAGCACCCATTAGCAATGGGTGCTAACCCCCCTTTCGTGGAAACACCTTAGTACCCATGTGGGGAATCCGGATTGACCCACAAGGGGTCTGCCTGTCACCCCAGGTGTTTTGGGGAACAAGGGGTGCAATCTTCGAAGTCCCTCCGAAGTTGCCTTCAGAGGTTAGCAAAGGCTTCGAAGACAAACCCCTTGCGAGAGCCTTTGTATGAATTAGCTCTTTGCGAGCAGGGATGTGTCAGCCTCATTAAATATGCGCCTCTTTCCATGCCTGAAGGTAGCAGTCCGCTTTGAGGTTTGTCTTGCAACTTGGAAGTAGTTTCGAAATGGCTTCGAAATGGGGTAGGAAAGCCAACTGTTCTTCTCCTCCTCTGTCTCTTCCCTTCCCTGCGCTTGTACGTGGCCTCCAGTTAGGGCCTGAGTTTCTTCCCCCTTTGCCGAAAGAAACGGCTGAGCCTGTTTTCCATCCTGTGAATTTTCAGCACCTTTTTATGGCCCAGCCGACGCCGTAAAGATGGATTTTGCAGAGTGTTTCTGCGTGCCTTTCCTTGTAAACGTCTCAGAGGGAAACCTTGTGCCGTCTTGTCCCCTGTCCCTCTTGGAGGGAGCTTGGAGATGCTCCTAAGAGCCTATCCGTATTGTAAGCCCAGCCGTGGTCTCTTCAGATTTCTTATTGCTGTTTCCCAGAAATATCCATGCCCCTTCTTGAACCCTCGTCGCTCTGAGAGAGCCTTAAGTCCCTGCGATCTAGCAGAAAGTGGCTTTAACCCATCTCACAAAGTACTACACTGAATAGGGTCTTCTGCAATTATTCATTTATGCACTTTCCTTCCATCTGCAGCATTAAGGAAGCCTTGGAAAGCGCAGCAGAAAGGAAAAAAGAAAGAGGCTAGAATTAACAGCATGGTTTTATTGCAGCTATCTCTTGTGAATATTAGTGTGTGTGTATTTCAGCAGCCCCCACTGAGTAGGCTGGTAGTTTTCTAGAAGAAGAGTTGGCTTTTCTAGCCCACTTTTCTCACCCATTTAAGGGGACTCAAAGCGGCTGACAAACCTTCTGTTCTTCTCCCTACAACAGACACCCTGTGAGGTAGGTGGGCTAGTCACAGCTCTCTTCTGAGCAATCACAGCCCCACCTACTTCACAGGATGTTCTGTTGTGGGGAGAACAGAAGCTTTGTCAGCCGCTTTGAGTTCCCTTAAATGGGTGAGAAAAGCGGGGTAGAAAAGCCAACTCTTCTTTCGTTTCGATGTGAAATTTGCGAATTTGAAAATTTGATTGAATTTTCTAATGCAAATTTAACTGTGTCCATCCTTACTCTGTCTCAGATGGAAGCATGGCTGGGGGGGGGAGGGCAAAACCTAGGGGTGGGGGGTGGAAAGGAAGCCGAAGTGGAAGCTGCGGCCCCAAGAATAGAGGAAGCAGAGGAAATGGAGGTTGGCGAGCTGGAGAGGAGGCCTCCATAGGGACTAGCACCATGCAATGTTTGGTAATGGTGGAAACAGAACGTTTCTCAGGTTAAGAGACTGCTAGGCAAGGACTGAGTGATGCACGAAGACCAGCTGTATCTTCCCTTTCTGTTCTCCGAATACCTTCTCCCCTCCCCTCGCCCCCAGACCGGCCGCCCTCTATTTAAATTACACCCTGGACTTCCCATGACCTTCCCCCTTTCCCTCCCTTTGTCCCGCCGATCCTCGCTGGCAAAGGGCAGCGGAGGCCGAGCAGCGGCAGAGAGGCCTCCCTCGCGGCAGTACGGAAACCCAGCAGGTGCCCTCCGCCTTAGCGCCATTGTCCCGGAGGCGTTCGGTGGCGGGGGAGAGACGGCGCTGCTTCTCTCTAAATGGGGCGAGCGCGAAGGGGCACCGTTGCTCAAGATGCCGTTGGCATGCGGGGGGAGCAGCGCTAGCATGGCATACGTGCATAGGGAACAGCGGCCTCCTTGCTTGTAGGGCAGAAGTCAGAACCCAGAAGGTATAATTTATTTATTTGTTTATTTATTTTTCCATCCACCCACCCACCCACCCACCCACCCACCCATTCATTCATTCATTCATTCATTCATTCATTCATTCATTCATTCATTCATTCATTCATTCATTCATTTCTTTCTTTCCTACCCTCCACCAGATGGTCTTGGGGTGGATTACAATAAAAATAAAACATGTAAAATATTAAAATGTCATTAAAAAAGATTACGCCCTCTTTCCCTAACAAGAGATCACCCTGGGGAAGTTAATTAAACTGCAAAACCCTGAGAGGAAAGATACGTCTTCACCAGGTGCTGAAAACTATACAGCATGGGCGCCTGGCGAAGCTCAACGGGGAGGCTGTTCCAAAGTCTAGGGGCCACCACAGAGAAGGCTCTCCTGCAAGTCCCTGTGCCTCATACCTCTGCAAGAGAAGGAATTATAAGAAGACCCTCTCCCTGAGATCTCAGTCTCTCCCGGGCAGGTCTATCTGTATATCTAGGTTGTATTTGCATATGTGGCTCCACCCCTCCATCTGCATATCTGGGTTGCATTTGCATATGTGGCTCCACCCCTCCATCTGCGTATCTGGGTTGCATTTGCATATGTGGCTCCACCCCTCCATCTGCATATCTGGGTTGCGTTTCAGGTTGCATTTCATTCTCATGGACCGTCCAGCCTTGACCTCTGGCTGGCCTCAGTGCATCATATGCCTGTCTGAGTTCTGCTTCTTAATATGGTGTTTGGGAATCTGAAGAGCTGTGGCCTGGCAAACTTTATTGGTTGGAATATTTTGCTGGCTGTTCCAAAAAAAAAGCCACAACAAGTTACCTTCCAGCTCAGGACCTGCTACTGTCTGCATTAGCGTGTGGATGGAGGGCCCCTATTATGAGATTTAAACTGTCATAAGGCCGAATGCGGAAAGGGCTTAAGTAAGATTAGACATCCTTAAAACAAAACCAGAGAAATCAAGGAGCCAAGAGGTGGCATTTAGGCACAACTCATGCGCCAGTTTGGTCTTGCGGTTAAAGTGGTGGGGTCTTATTGGATAGTCTTCCAGTTCGATTCCACCCTCCCCCACCACAAAGACAGCTGGGTGACCTTGGGCTAGTCACAGCTCTTTATCAGAGCTCTCACAGCCCCACCTACCTCATAGGGTGTATATTGTGGGGAGAAGAAGAGAAAGTTTGTCAGCAGCTTTGAGTCCCCTTAAGGGTGAAAAAAGTGTGGTATAAAAGTCAACTTCTGCTCCTCCTCTTCATTCACAGGGCCTCTGTGGTGGGGAGAAGAACGGAGGGTTTTGCAGCTGCTTAAGGGTGAGGAAAGAGGGGTATAAAAGCCAACTCTTCTTCTTGGGCTTGCCATAGCTGTCTTTCTGAACTCTAACAGGCCCACTTACCTCACAGTGTGCCTGTTGTGGGGAGAAGAACAGAAGTTTTGTCAGCAGTTCTGAGTACCTCTAAGGGTGAGAAAAGCAGGGTATAGAAACCAACACACACATCCATGAGATTGGTACCAGCCAAATGCCTGGTCTAGGGAGCTGTCCAGCAGGAAGCAGCAATGGCGGTGGAGCTGCATCATAATAACATAAGAACCTAAGAGGAGCCGGGCTGGATCAGGCCACAGCCCACCTAGTCCATAAGAACCTAAGGGGAGCCCTGCTGGATCAGGCCACAGCCCATCTAGTCCATAAGAACCTAAGGGGAGCCCTGCTGGATCAGGCCACAGCCCATCTAGTCCATAAGAACCTAAGAGGAGCCCTGCTGGATCAGGCCACAGCCCATCTAGTCCATAAGAACCTAAGGGGAGCCCTGCTGGATCAGGCCACAGCCCATCTAGTCCATAAGAACCTAAGAGGAGCCCTGCTGGATCAGGCCACAGCCCATCTAGTCCATAAGAACCTAAGAGGAGCCCTGCTGGATCAGGCCACAGCCCACCTAGTCCATAAGAACCTAAGGGGAGCCCTGCTGGATCAGGCCACAGCCCATCTAGTCCATAAGAACCTAAGAGGAGCCCTGCTGGATCAGGCCACAGCCCATCTAGTCCATAAGAACCTAAGAGGAGCCCTGCTGGATCAGGCCACAGCCCATCTAGTCCATAAGAACCTAAGAGGAGCCCTGCTGGATCAGGCCACAGCCCATCTAGTCCATAAGAACCTAAGGGGAGCCCTGCTGGATCAGGCCACAGCCCATCTAGTCCATAAGAACCTAAGAGGAGCCCTGCTGGATCAGGCCACAGCCCATCTAGTCCATAAGAACCTAAGAGGAGCCCTGCTGGATCAGGCCACAGCCCATCTAGTCCATAAGAACCTAAGGGGAGCCCTGCTGGATCAGGCCACAGCCCATCTAGTCCATAAGAACCTAAGAGGAGCCCTGCTGGATCAGGCCACAGCCCATCTAGTCCATAAGAACCTAAGAGGAGCCCTTCTAGATTAGGCCACAGCCCATCTAGACCATAAGAACCTAAGAGGAGCCCTTCTAGATCAGGACACAGCCCATCTAGTTCATAAGAACCTCAGAGGAGCCCTGCTGGATCACGCCACAGCCCATCTAGTCCATAAGAACCTCAGAGGAGCCCTGCTGGATCAGGCCACAGCCCTTCTAGTCCATAAGAATCTAATAGGAGCCGTGGTGGATCAGGCCAGAGCCCATCTAGTCCATAAGAACCTAAGAGGAGCCCTGCTGGATCAGGCCACAGCCCATCTAGTCCATAAGAACCTCAGAGGAGCCCTGCTGGATCAGGCCACAGCCCTTCTAGTCCATAAGAATCTAATAGGAGCCGTGGTGGATCAGTCCAGAGCCCATCTAGTCCATAAGAACCTAAGAGGAGCCCTGCTGGATCAGGCCACAGCCCACCTAGTCCATAAGAACCTAAGAGGAGCCCTGCTGGATCAGGCCACAGCCCACCTAGTCCATAAGAACCTAAGAGGAGCCCTGCTGGATCAGGCCACAGCCCATCTAGACCATAAGAACCTAAGAGGAGCCCTTCTAGATCAGGACACAGCCCATCTAGTTCATAAGAACCTCAGAGGAGCCCTGCTGGATCAGGCCACAGCCCATCTAGTCCATAAGAACCTCAGAGGAGCCCTGCTGGATCAGGCCACAGCCCTTCTAGTCCATAAGAATCTAATAGGAGCCGTGGTGGATCAGGCCAGAGCCCATCTAGTCCATAAGAACCTAAGAGGAGCCCTGCTGGACCAAGCCATAGCCCATCTAGTCCAGCATCCTGTCTCCCACAGTGGCCCCACCAATTGCCCATGGGCATCTCAAGCAGAGGCAAGAAGGGCAAACCTTCTCCTGCTCTCCAATCCCAGCCACTGGCCTTAGAAGTATCCTGCTTGTCCCACGTTGTCACTTCCTCCTGGGGGCAGCTTCAGTCTCTTAACGCCTGACCTCCTGGTTCCTTCCAAGCCTTTAAGTGCTTTCCCCAAGAGCATGCATATCCTGAACCAGTTGCAGAAAGAATCCAGAATTTCCCCACATTTTGTGATAGTCCCTGAAGGACAGACATTTTGCTCCCCAGGGTGACTTTTACAGAGGTTGATCCGGAACCCCTTTCAAACGACACCCCGGCCTATTTCTTCACTCTGAACCAATGAATAAATCCTACACCCTGTTGAGTTGAAGTTCATGCTAGGAAAAGCTGCAGCCTACATACATTGCAAAGGGAGGAAACTTATTTAATGTATTCTGTATGGATTGCATTCTGCGTTCTAGTTATGCATAATTTATTTCAACTTTTTTGCCTCTACCAAGGAGGAAGGAATTGTTGTGCTGGGCATAGTGTTAACTACAGGTGTTTGTGAATGCAGTTTTTAACATCCAGTTCAATCCAAACTGGACATTCGAATGTCCGAATTTGTACGAATAGAGAAAAACACGAATGTATTAAAATGCAAACCCATTCGAATATATTCGTATCTATTTAGTGAAATTCTCAGAAAGCTCCAGTCCTGTTCCCAACGTGCAGGCCTTGAGATCTTTCTTCCCAGATTGCAAAAGCGCCCCAAAATGGCTTTGCGCATTTTAAACCAGCCTCTCCTGATAGATGAGAACCCGAAGCATCGCGGCGATGACATTCTCTCTTCTTCTGAGCTCCAAAGCACATGCTTTCTCGGTTCTCTCTCCGGCGTTATTAGGAGAGGATATTGATTTCCAAGGCGGTACGAGAGCAGAGAAAAGCCAAAGCAAGGAGGGAGATGGGTGGGTGGGTTGGAGGGAAAGCCGCTGTAATTGTATATTAGAGATTTTGCGTTGCTTTGCTAGCCAGACGCACATTGCAGAAGCGGAGAGCTCGCTCGCCCGGGCGAGCAGGAAGGAGGGAGCCGAAGGTTTTTAGCTCACCACGGAGCGAGGGAGAAAGGCAGCTTGCGTGCAGGGAGGGCTTGTGAACCCTCTCTGCTCGCCGTCCCCCTCCCTGCTAGAAGAGCCCAGCTGTTTCGCATCAAGGCCTGGGAAAAGCAGCGATCCAATGAGGCAGTTCAGTAAGAAACTAAAGCAGATTTCCAAATCCACGGCTGCGTCGCAAGCAAGCGGGGTGCTGATACTGGTGGGCGTCCGTGCCCCGTTGGGCGGCACGGAAGAGAAGGCATCGCTTGATAATCCAACCGGGTTTCCTCTCTCCCTTAGCCATACCCGTGGGTGGAGGGTTGCGCGTGTGCATGGCAGGTGAGTGCGCAGAATGCACCCCCCGGTCTCCCCACGCAAGAGGCGGTGGACGAGTCTAGCTCTTTGCCCAGCGCCGCTTCTCCTCTTTCTCATCATCTTTCCCCCCTTTCCCCCCCTCCCCACTTCCAGATGAAGTTTTAGGCAAGAGGAGAGTGTGTTCACCCAACAGCAACAGCGAGTGTCCTCTGGAGAGCAAGAAATCTCGAAGCGAGACCCCGAAAGGTAAGAGACGCTTCTCAAACGATGCCTCCCCCCCCCCTGGCCTTTCGAGCCATGCGAGGCCGTTGGTTTTACGATCTGGGAAGGAGGATGGGAGGGGGGTGAGAGGAAGATGGTCCAGGGTTGCTGGCAGCGAAATGGTTGCATCCAAAAGCTCGGAGAATCCATCTTTTCTCCCACGGAGCCGCAAGAGGTAACCCTCGCTGGCGATCGCTGACGTCATTTGGCGAGATCTGCGCAACTTTTCTTTGGCACCTGGACAGACGGTACCTAATTCCAGCTGAGACGATCAGTTCTTGTGTTTCAAAGTGGTTCTCCTTTGTTGTTTGAGAGTCAGGATTAGCAAAGCGACCGTTTTCTCTGCTTCCTCTCTCTGTGCCTTTTCTCTTTCTCAGTTCCTCTCCTCGAAAGACGTTTGTAGGTATGTAGTTTGAAAAAAGTAAGATTGCGTGTTTTAAAGACACTGGCCAGAACCCAAAAGAAACTCTCTTTGTGAGCCAGTTTGGTCTAGTGGTTAGGGAACGGGACTCTTATCTGGGAATACTGGGTTTGATTCTGCCCTCCCCCACGAAGCCAGCTGGGTGACCTTGGACTAGTCACAGCTCTCTTCTGAGCTCTCACAGCCCCACCGACCTCACTGGGTGTCTATTGTGGGGAAAAGAACAGAAGGTTTGTCAACCACCCTTAAATGGATGAGAAAAGCAGGGTATAGAAGCCAACTCTCCTCCTCCTCCATGAAGCCAGCCAGGTGACCTTGGGCTAGTCACAAGTGTCTTCTGAGCTCTCACAGCCCCACCTACTTCACAGGGTGTCTGTTGTGGGGAGAAGAACAGAAGGTTTGTCAGCAGCTTTGAGTCCCCTTAGTTGGGTGAGGAAAGCAGGGTAGAAAAGCCAACTCTTCTTCTTTGGGATTTGATTTGAATCAAATATCCGAAGATTCAAATCGATCCGAATGTTTAAAATTTGAATGTTTTCACATTCAATTCAAATTGAATACTTTCGAATCTATTTGTACGAATTTTCAGTGCGAATTTAAAGGTACTAATGTCGACAACATTAGAACGTGTCTGTCTGCACCTGTCCCGTCTTTATCCTGTATGCATCCCGTTTTCATCCTGTACATATCCGCACAAATGCATACAGGTATGAATAAGATGCGTACAGATACATACACATACGACTGTCCGGATAATTCATACAAATGGTTTGAAAGATTGAAAAATTCGTTCGGGTGTTAAATTTGAATGTATAGACATTTGATTTGAATTCAAATGTCTGGATTTGATAAAATTTGATCGAATTTTGGTTGTTTCTAATATTCATGCACATCCCTATTAGCCATGATAGCTGGAAAGGTGGACCTAGAGATCTACCTTGTTCCCAGCGGGGGAAGAGACAGCTACAAGGAAAGCCAGCCAGGAGTCAGATTAAATACTTCTACCGACAGGTGAGCTATTGGAATCCTTTAGTCCTGTGCATAGTTGACAATGCTCCCATCAAGCCAGCCCTCTATTGATTATCTGGATGAAGGGGGGGGGTGAGAATGGACTCATCCTCCAGGTTGGAGAGACAGGCAAAGTCCAAAGTCCCTTTGCAGGCAGTTGAGAGCAGGTGAAGGTTCTGCCTTTGTCTTCTGCATGAGATGCCCAGAAGCAATTGTTGGACCACCGTGTGAGAGGTGATGCTGGATTTACTATTATGTTCTTATAGACAAATTCATGGCGGACAGGTATATCAATGGCTACTAGAATGGGTGCCCAGTTACTACCTCTGGATTGGAGAGACAGGCCACTTGCTGGGATTTGAGAGCAGGTGAAGGTTTTGTCTTCGTCTTCTGCTTGAGATGCCCAGGAGCAAGTGGTGGCCCACTGCGTGAGACTGGATACTGGACTAGATGGGCTGTGGCCTTATCCAGCAGAGCTCCTGTTAGGTAATGCTTAATCAGTCCCTTACGCTACCTGTTCCAGCTCTTAGCCCAATATTGGGTCTTCTCCATCAAGAATTATCCGCGTCACCCTTTCCCAGCCTGGTGCCCTCTTGCTTTAGGGCACAGCGTCCATGCGAGTTGTGGGGAGGGCCATGATAAAGGCTCCTATATGGTTTTGGACTGGGAGCAGATTTTTGGCCAGTAGCTTTCTCAGCCAGCTAGAGCCTCTTCCCACCCTCTGCTTGGAAGTCCCATTCAAGGAAGGAAAGTTCTGTTGGCATCAGTCACTGGCATACCCCAAAGACCTCCAACTAGGCATGAGTAACAGAGACGTGATAGGTCATAACGGTGATTTACGCAGTGCCCAGCCGCCCCTCAGCAGCCATTTCTGCTGCTGCACATCTTTCATTTCAGGGTCAGGCAGAAAACACGCAACATCTGCTACATTTCATGCAATCTGTTTCCCTTTGAGCTGCCTTGCCCCCTGCCTCGCAATCCGCAGTGGGCACCAGCCATGGCTGGTTTACGGGTGCCACCGCACAGGGTCGTAGGGCTAGACGGAGCAATCCCAGCCCTCAGGCCTTTGGTGACCAAGGACTACTGGGAAGGCGGCACTTTTCTTTGCCCCGGGGAGGGCTATCTGGCCGGGCGACTGGACTCCGTATATGCGGAAGACAGGTGGAAACAATTTTCTCCCAAATTGTTCAGCTGGGAGCCAAGCCAGCGAGAGGGAAGTTGGCACAGCCGGATGTCCTTTCAAGCAAAGAGAAATATAGAAAGCAGTGTGGGCACCTTTCCCCGAACTCCGTTCTTGGAGGCTTTGTTGTTTTAAGGTCAAGCGCATAAACAATCAGACTCCATGGTATTGATTAGGCTTCCATGCGTGCGCACTGATGGAGCGACTGAAGCAATCAGTGCAGTTTGCCCAAATGGCTATTGGGCTACTAATAACAGTTGGGTAATACTGCTTCACAACCCTCCCTCTCCTTCCTTCCTTCCTTCCTTCCTTCCTTCCTTCCTTCCTTCCTTCCTTCCTTCCTTCCTTCCTTCCTTCCTTCCTTCCTTCCTTCCTTCCTTCCTTCCTTCCTTCTTATGAGTGGAAAGTCCACAAATAAAATGGCTAGGAATGAAAAGGTGTGTGACCAGTCAGGGCTGAAGATGGACCGAAGGAGGTTTAAAGTGAAGGTGCGACCATAGCCTTAGGATGAACCTTCCAAAGATAGGAGCTCTTCTTCAGTCATGCAGCATTGTCTCAGAATAAACCGGATCTGCTGCCTTACTTGTGGTTTCAGGCGCAGATGGCTGTCTGGATCTATTCTCCCTCAATGGTCATGTGAAAAGTACACACACAAAAAGTCCTCATTGCAGTTCAGGAATGTTTCGAATCGTGTGCAAGTGCCCGGATTCAACCGAATTTGGAATGTCACAAATATTCATCCGTGTCTCTAATAAGGATCTGTTTCCCTGCCCACCCCAGCTTAGGTTTTTTTTTGTGGTTTTCTGACCTAGACGGGACCTCACTCAGCTCACAGGTTTATCCCCACGGTTCTAAGGGCTGGAGACTCAGAACGTGCATAGAAAGACGCAAGCTGAGAGAATTAGGGAGGTGTGCCAAAATTGAATGCATTTAGCCCAGAAGGGACCTGGCTTCTCAGCCCCCATTCCTGGCTGTGAGCTTGAAATCGGCTCCGGCTCCCCTCTCCTTTCCCCTCCCTGAAGTTACAATTAGACAGACGTCAATTTCCCAATAAGGCTCCAAATCGGTTGCCAAAGTGCCTTCTGCTACCCAGGGCCCCGTCTTATCGGAGGGACCAAAACGCTGCCTTTTAACCTCTGAGGTGCCGTTCTGCGGCAAAATTAATTTTCACTTAATATGCCAGCGGCATCCATCTGTGGGCGGCCTCTTGTCTCCCTCTCCTCCTTTCTCTCCCCCAGCCCCCCCTCCCTTAGCTGATTGCATCCTCTGAAAAATTAATCAAGGTGATAGCAGTTTAATCCATCTGTTGGAAGGGGCCGCTAAGCTTTAATCAGGCTTTCCCGAGACCTGGCCGCCTATCGCTTTGGATTCGGAATCAATGCTTCTTATCCCAGAGTCCAAATCAGGACTCCCATTCCCCATAACTCCATTTCTGCACAGATTAACACAAGCACCACATGCACAAACCATGCTCCCTTTACCTCCTCCCCCAAAATAGTCTCGGGCTAAAGCAACAGATGATCTCTGTGATCTCATACGTATCTGCACGCATTTGCACGTATAATATGGGATGAAAACTGGATGCACATGGGATAAGCCATGCCTGCAGGGACTTTTATTACATGCTGGTTTTTGCTTTTGTTTTTTTCAATGGCACAAAATTGGGGGGGGGGGGGGCTTGGAACAGACCTGGTGATCAATAGAGCCAGTTCGGTCCAGTGGTTAGGGAGCTGGACTCTTACCTGGGAATAGCGGGTTTGATTCTGCACTCCTCCACAATGCCAGCTGGGTGACCTTGGGCTAGTCCCAGCTCTCTTCTGAGCTCTCACAGCCCCACCCACCTCACAGGGTGCCTGCTGTGGGGAAAAGAACGGACGGTTTGTCAGCCACTTTGAGTCCCCTTAAGGGAGAAGAACAGGCAGCGTGTCAGCCACTTTGAGTCCCCTTGAATGGATGAGAAAAGCTGGGTAGAAAACCCTGCTCTTCCTCTTCCTCCTCCTCCTCCTCCTCCTCCTCCTTCAGTACACCATTTGGAAAAATCTCATTTTGGGTACTCCAGTAGCCATGCACCTTAGCTGCAATGCATCATGGGAGTTGCAGTGACACCCCTGCGCTTGACCATTAAGGGCAAGTGAGCCAACAGGCTGTTGATACAGAAATGCTTCCTTTTCTCCCCAAGATTTCTGTGCCTTGTGTCAGCATTTCGTCTGCCCATTTGCCTCCCTGTTAAGGGGAGCAGAGATCCAGGGAGGGCCCGAGACCCTTGAAATGAGCCCTTTGGGACTCTCTCTGTCCTCTGACCTGCCCACACCCAAACAGACTCCATCCTTGCAAGGATGTGCATGAATTTTATATTTGATTCCTATGCAATCAAATGCAAGAAAATTTGCATTTGTTCAAATTAGATGGTCCATGGTATAAAGGGAGCGCTGCTGGAACGCCTTCCCCGCCCCCCAGGCCCTGCAGAGGAGGGAGGGAAACACAACAGGATGGATTGTTCTCCCCTCTCTTTTGCAGAGCCCGGTGGTGTTGGCGGAGAGAAGGCTACCTGTAGGGACAGGCAGGGCGTCCAGCGGCGAAGCAAGTAACCTTCTCTTCCTCCCTCCCCAGCGTGAGTTCAGCAGATCAAACGGAAGCCTCTATCTCAGGGGCCGCCTGGGCGTCTGTGCTGTCAAGCTGAGCAGAAGGCTCCGCCGGCGTCTCGTATGGAAATGCAGGCCTTATCGGGGGCTTTGGGAGAGGGGGCCACGCTGGCGGGTCATGGAGGAAGCCTTCCTTCCCCCCCCCGAGATGAAAATATTCCCAGCCCTCTTGCCCCCTCCCCCTCCCGTAAAATCCCGATTTCAGATGCCAAAGGAGTGGAGGTCTGTGGACTCCCCAGGAGAAGGGCAGAAAGATTGCGTTACGGAGAGCTACGGAAGAGGGGTGGGAAGGAGGCAGAGATGTCCCCCCCTCCATGCATACACACGCACGTTGTTTATGCAGCTGCAGAAATAAATCCAGTAGGATTTTCAACACTTTTGGGGAAAATCTTGGAGCTCGGCTAGTGCGAGCATCAGGTCACAGGGAATGCATTATTGAAGACGATCGCTGGACCACCACCTGGGCGGTTTGTGTTTCATTCCTTCCCTGGTCTTTGCCAAGCAGAGGCCCGCCAGATGTTCTGCTCTCCTGCTTCCTCCAAACGTGGCAGATAGCTGCCTCCTCTGGAGGATGGGATGGGCAGCCAACCAGCCTGCCTGCCTGTCAAAACACCAGAGCTTCTGTTGGCGGGAGAGGATACGGTCCCGGGGTTAGAGGGTTGGGTTCTTATCTGGTACTTTCTGGGTTCGAGGCCACACTCCTCCAGGAAGCCAGCTGGGTGACCTTGGGCTAGTCACAGCTCTCTTCCGAGCTCTCACAGTCCACCTCACAGGGTGTCTGTTGTGGGGAGAAGAACAGAAGATTTGTGAGCAGCCTGGAGTCCTCTTAAGGGTGAGAAAAGCATGATAGAAAAACATAAGTATCTGCACATTCAGCTGTTTCGAATCATTCAAACTAATATTTTTGAACATTCAAAATTCCTTTGAATGTTTAAATTTGAATGTGTAGATATTCTTTTCGAGTTTAAATGTCCGCATTCAATTGAATTTCGAATGCTCCCCATCCCTGGCACCTGGGAGAGGTGCAAATGTCTCTCCAGTGGCCAGGTAAAGGTAAAGGTTTGGACAGATGTGGTGCACCATTTCCTGCACCTCTGGTGGTGGACGTTGGAAACAGTTCTGGAAACAGTTCCTGCAAGGACAGATGTTCCTCTCTAGAAGTTCCCCCGATGCCCACTAAGGGCCTAAGTGCGAAAAGGCCCCTGGAGTATCTCCTGATTGCACCTTCCAAAATGATACAACAACAACAACAACAGCAACACCCTGAAGGTTTGCTTTGTGTGAACTCTGATGGGCATCTTTCTCTGGCTTGGGGTACCTGGGAGCTTCCAATCATTGCTTTGCGTGTCCAAACGCCAGGCGAAGTATCTCTGACTGGCATCTGTGCGCCTAGCGGAGCAGAAGGCCACGGCAGCTGCTGCGTCTGAGTTGCGCCCTCTGAGCAGCTTCACCGGTGTCCGTGTTACACCTGCTGGCGGCTTGAGATTTGAGGAGATCAATCCCCCCCGCATTAACCCACCGGCGCTCGAGACCAAAAGCAGATAGCTAAGCCACAACAGAAGAGCAGGGATTGTCAGCGCCAGCTGAGCCGCAGGGCCGTGGGCGGGCGGGCAGGCAGGGAATCTACTCGTTTTTATAAGCCTAGCAAATCTCCACCCTGCCGCAGGCTTCTCCTTGCTTAGTCTCCGTGCCTTGAGATCCCGTCCGGGACTGATTGGCACACATTTACGGTAATTAGAAGCGTCATGATCTTTCCAGCATCCAAACCACATGTGCGCGCACACACACACACACACACACGCATGCATGCAAACACTGGAATAGAAACCTCCAGCAAATTCCCCTAAATTGTGCCTCCCTCCCCCTCCCCCTCTGCCTCCCTCCCTCCCTCTCCCCGGTGCTTTGGAGACAGTTGGCGTGTTTCTAAGTTCTCCCCAGGGAGGCAAGTGGGCGTCTACGCGTGGGAGGCCTTGTCATTCAGCAGGCAGAATGGTGGTGGCGGCGGCAGATTCTGGCGGCAACAACAGAAAAGGGGGAATTCCAAAGCCGTCGCCGATCGCGCCTCCTTTTCCCCAGGGGGTAGGCCTCCCGCTCCAAAGCCGGCGGTGCTTTGTGCCGTCACTCCGTGTGCCTGCCTGCCTGCCTTTGGAATTATCTCCCTCTCCCCTCCCTGCCTCAAATCCTTTCCAGAACTAAGCGTCCTCTTTTCCTCATGTGCCAGAAGTTACATGGGGCCCCTTGGCTCTTCATGCCATGTGGACTGACTCCGCATGGGCATTTTAGACCTGGGGGGGGGGAGTTGTTTTGCAAAGTCTCCCTCCATTCTCCCAGCTGGTGCCCCTCTCCTTCACCCTGGCTAAGCAGCGAGGAAGGTCACTGGTTGTGAAGCAGAAGGGCCTAGGTGTGGCCCAGGTGTGACTGGGCCTTGAGTTTCTTTCTGTGGACCAGTGGCGGTTGCTCTGTGCCCCACCAGATGTGGCTGCACTTCAGGTTCAGTCATGCTGATAGGCAGAGACTGGTGGGCACTGGACAAAAGGAGAAGTTGGAGGCTGATGGGCTTGGAGCTCAGAAGGGACCACATGCAGGGGGCGATGGGAAACCGAGGTGGACTACAGGCGCTTGGTTGTGCCTGTAAGAATAGGCAAATAGATTACGAGCTTGGATAAATTAACATACAAATCCCCTCCTCATCAGCACAGCGACAGACCTGTCACAGGGTGCCAGAAGTGGGGCTGCGTCCCTCACTTGCCCACCACATCCACATCTGCTGCAGGGCAGTATTTTAGAAAGAGAGGCTCCACTCAGAAGCTGGGTGCCGTGGGGTGCTTGCTTTCCGCGGTCGATGTGTATTGAGTTCAGGTAACGCAGGGGCTGTCTGGATGGCACCCTGGCTTGAAGGCGGGCATCCTGGTGCGGAGAGCAACTTCATCCTCCGGGGGGGAGGGGGGAGGACCAGAATTGGTTCTCTGTTCTCTCCTGCCCTCCCGCGTGCTGCTTTTCTGCCCTTCCGTGCACCGTCGGCGTCCTATTTGGGAGTTCCTCTGGAGCCGTCAGAAAGTTGCCCGTCGGGGGGGGGGGGGGATCAGAGATGAATCTGGGTTGGAAGAAGCAGATGTTTGCACACAAGAGAATGGTAATTACTGCTGAGTTCTACTTATAGCAAACAAATGGCGGCAAGGCTGGTGTTTTTAATCTTCTTCCATGAACTGCCGCGGAAGCCCCGGGGCCCCTGTGCGGGCCTCAAGTGGGAGAACAGCTTTTCTCCGCAAGAGCAAAAACAGTCAGGAGCTGGGCTGGTTACCTTCTCAGTGGCTTTCTCTGTTCGCCCTCCCTCCGTCTCCAGAATGTAATATCACAGCAACCTTGTGAGGTAGGCCAGACGGAGAGGGTTTGTGGTTGCCTCCCGGTTGCACCTGGAAGGATTTAGCTGCATAGAAGAGTCCGGCTTGCGTGGCAGGAATCGAACCGGCCATCCTGCCTCTGGTCTGGTCACCGTTGCGCAGATACCAAACGGCGAGGAAGATGCACAAAAGGGAAAAAATTCAAATGCAATTTTCAGGATTCTATTCTATTCAGATCAAATATCCAAAGTTTCAAATCGATTTGAATGTTTAAAACTCAAACGTGTTCACATTCAGTTCGATTCAGATACATCTGAATCTGTTAATATGAATTTTCAATTTGTATTTGAAGATACAGATGTCGACATACGTACACATACGAATGTATAGACATTCTATTTGAATTCAGATGTTCAAATTTGCTCAAATTTTGAATGTTTCGAATATTTCTGCACATCCCTAGAAAATATAATTCTCCAAACTGGAGTTCTCTGTTGGTTAGTAGACTCTCCCGGGCTATGGAAAGTGAGCACAATGTTACCCCGAACTCTGGGCTTCAAGGCTGACGTTAGAGATGTTGGATAGAAACAAGTAGAAAATGCTGCTTTTTAAAATCTGTCTTGTTCCACTTTTGGCTGCGTGCTTGGAGTGTTGAGTTCTTATCTGGTAGTCTCCTGGTTCCATTCCACAATCTTCCAGAAAGCCAGCGGGTAACCTTGGGCTAGCCACAGCTCTCTTTCTGGGTTCCCTCAGTCCCACCTGCCTCACAGGGCGTTTTTGGTGGGGAGAAGAAAGGTAGGTTTGTCAGACACCTTGAGTCCCCTTAAGGGTGAGAAAAGCATGGCCCAGAAGTCGACTCTTCACCTCATCAGACCCTGCAGTTAACATGGCCAACTGTATAAGCAGGTTTGAGTTTTGAGGACCACCGCTCAGGGTGTGGAAATGAAAGAGTCTGGCAGTAAAGTGTGCCAGTTTTGTCTTGCAGTTCGTGTGCTGGAGTCTTATCTGATAGTCCCCTGGTTTGATCCCTCACTCCTCCACAAATCCAGCTGGGTGGCCTTCGGTTAGTCACGTCTCCCTTTCTGAGCTCTTATAGCCCCACCTTGCCTCACAGCGTGCCTGTTGTGGGGAGAAGAACAGAAGGTTTGTCAGCCGCCTTGAGTCTCCTTAAAAAAGGGTTAGAAAAGCTTGCATGCATGCAGATACACCCGTGCTGTGATACACATTCAGGGTACGTGTGTGAATGAGGGTGAGACCCCCTGCCTTGGCTTCATCGAGAGAGGGTGAGGTTCGTCAGCCCCTGGCACAACCCTGTCTCACGCACGGAGCATGGGAGGAGAAGACCTTGGGAGACCCAGGTTGCGAACTCCAAAGACGAACAGCAGATCCACGCTCCCTCCTCCCTGCGACTCTCTCTCCCAGGCGCCCGCCTCCTTCTCCCCTTTCCCAAAGCGAAGCACACGAGGGGTGCCCATTTTGGAGCCTGCCTGACTGCTTCCGGCTGGGTACAAAGCGTAGAAAAGGCAGCAACGCCTTTTTCCAGCTGCTGCCTAGGGAGGGTTTCTGCTTTGAGGTCTTCCAGTATATGAAAAACAGAGGGAATGAGTAATTCCCCTGTTCCCAGCTGCACGGAATCACTCCCGGGGCTTTGCAGTCTCACTCCCCCTCCCGTGTACCCCCTGTGCTGTGCAAACCCCTTTGATCTTTGCCGTTGCCCCTTAAGGAAACCTTTTCAGCCTTGGGTGGCAAATCATTGGTGTGCTTGTGCCCTGGGCACATGGATTGAGGACCCAAGCGCACCAGTGATTTGCCGTCCAACCTATAGCATGGATTTGCCGTCCAACCTTTATGTCGTTCCAGAGTGTGGCTGAAACTGACAGCTAGAACGCAGGGTTGCGGGTTCAAGCCTCGGCATCTTAACCCGGCTCCATTCCGCCTTCACAATGAGTCAACACATGACCCGTCATTTTTCTTCCCGCAGTATCTTAACCCCAGACGTGGATTGCCTTGAGGTTAGATGGTGCAGAAAGAATCTGGCTTGCTCCTTTGTGGACGAGTCCATTCAACCGAGCCTGGATTAAAAACTAGTGTGAACCCGGGCCCCTAGACCTGCCCTTTCCTTGCAGTGTCACACCCCCAGGTGTGGAAGGGCTGTGCGCATTTCTTTTGTATTTTATTCTAAGTCACCAAGAAATCAAAATGCACTTTGAGGCAGAGATTATGCATCGTTCCTCTGCCCCTGGCAGCAACGCCGCCGTGGGCGAGGTTCATTATCCACCTATTCCTACCAACGCGTCCGCACCGGGGAGCTCTGTTGATCTGGGATGGCGGATTCCACCGTAGGCGGCTGCATTTGTTTTCCACGGGAATGGCTGATGCAGGCTGCGTTTGGTCTGAAGCTTTTTCCTTTTTCCTTTCCCTTTTCCTTTCTGCGCTCTGGCGGTATGCAAACTAAGCTCCCCTCCTGGCCTCTTCTCTCTTCCCCCCCCCTCCTGTTTCCTCCAGCTAACTCTCTCTGTCTCCTTCTGCCTGCTCTTTCATCCTGGCATTAATATGCACCCTTCATTTCTAACCTTCTCCTCTTCAGAAAACTCCCACACACCCCTGCTGGAGGGTGCCGTGACGCACATGACCCCTGAGGAACACTATCGTAGGATGATGTCTACTCTCAACGAACACGGGCCCTTCGAAGAGCAGCAGCAGCAGCAGCAGCGCCTTTACCAGCTGGCCAACAGCATGACCATCCCGAGCCACACTGGTGAGAAGGGTCCTTTGACTTTGCTCTGGCGGCCTGCCCGGATCCCACGCAAATGTACCCCGCGGAAGCTATTCCCATCTCTCCAAAGCTCCCTGGGATTCCTGCCAGAGGGGGCTGTACACGGAGCCGTTTCCCCCCCCCTTCCAAGGGTTCGTGAACGTGGGGGTCTTCAACTTTATCCATTGAATGTTCCATGCGCAGAGGGAATCCCATCCCTTCTTCCCACGCATGGCCTCCGTGGCCATAAAGCTCTCCTCCCAGGCTGCCTCCATCCAAGAATTGTGGGGAATCTCACCAGATTTCCTGCAATTCCCAGGTGAGGCGGGGCTCTAAATAGCCCACACGTGTCTTGTCCAGCTTCTTGTCTCACGCAGTGGCCCACCGGTTGCTTCTGGGCATCTCAAACAGAAGACAAGGGGCAAAACCTTTGCCTGCACTCATCTCCCTGCAAATGGCCTTTAGAGGCGTCCTGCCTGTCCCTCCAACCTGGAGATGGGACCTAGGCGTCCTCCTAGATAAGAACATACGGAGGCCTGGTTGAGCTTCAGGGGAGGGTATGATGATGGTGGAGAGCGCAGTGCTAGTGGTGGTGGCGTCAGCTGGGAAAGATGGGAAGACCTGGGTGGCCAGATCTGACAGTGACACCAACCACCTCTTCATCCCTGGAGGAGGAGGTGCTGATGGCCACCAAGCTCATCCAGTTGGAACGTGGGAGGGAGAGGTGGTTCTGCTTTGATGCTATATGAACAGTCACGCCTTTGAACTTCTTGCTGAGCAGCAGTTATCATTCCTGACCTCAAGACCTGCTGTCCAGGGCTGATGGGAGTTGGAGTCCTCCACCAGCCTAGAGAAACCCAAGACATGCCCGTGCGGTCAGTCAAGTCTTGCCCTACAATTCGGTGGTACCCAAAAACAACAAACACAACAACAAAACCGCTCAGAGTAATCTATAGTTTCATCTAGAGCTAGGCCAGTTTGGTCTTGTGGTTAGAGTGTTGGACTATTACCTGGTAGGCTCCTGGTTCGATTCCTCACTCCTCTATGAAGCCTGCTCGCTGACCTTGGGCTGGTCACAGCTCTCTTTCTGAGCTCCCACAGCCCCACCTCCATCACAGGGTGTCTGATGTGGGGGAAAGAATGGGACATTTGTCAGCAGCTTTGAGTCTCCTGAAGGGTGAGAAAAGTGGGGCATAAAAGCTTGCTACTACTGCTACTACTCTTAAGAGAGCTCCGTTTCTCCAATCCGTTGTCTCCCAGATGTTCCAGATGTTATATCCCAGGGGGACTTGTGCTCATTGAGGGTTGCAATCCAGAACAGCTGGACTGGATGGGGCTGTTAGTCTAAAGGGCCTGAAGGATACCGAATTGTCTGGAGGCACTTAGGGGGGAAACCCTAAGTGCACATGGCTGCACTCTGGTAAAGATTTTCTGCCTCCGTGGGAACGATCGCCTACCGGGACATCGAAAATTCCCAGCCCAGGTCAGTGTGTAAATATGAGGGTGAAGTTTTGCCCTTGAGACACCCTGCACATTTGGACCGTTCAGCCCAAGGAAATCTAAACCAGGGAGGAATGCTCCTGTGTGGAGTGGGCTTCTTGCTTTGGAGAGCCTTATCAGAAACATCTGTGCCATGCCTCTGGGCCCTTTCATCCAGCTCCCCTAACTAAATCCATGCCTGAGATCAGACAAAGGTGTTGTAAGGAAATAAATGTCTTCCGTATGGAGGATCTCTCTGGAATGCTTTGCTGGAGCCAGTGATGGGCAACCTGTGAGCTTCCAGATGTGGATGGGCTCCACTTTCCATCACCTTGACCACCATCAGAGGCTTAGCTGGAGCTCATGGAAAACATTTCCATTTTTATTTGTATACCGCCTTTCCAAATTTTGCCCAAGGCGGTTTACAACAAATAGAAAAAATATACAATGCAAATACCTCAGGGGAATACAAGAAGTAAATACAGCAAATAAAAAAAAATTAATTTCAGTAACTAAAACATCACCTATGTATCATAAGCAATGTATAAAATTCTAATAAGCTATGTAAAGCTAGAAAATAATAATAATAATAATGTTAACAACACTTATAATCAACTTAAAAGAAAGAAAATCTTTTGCCCAAGGCTGTTTAAATAATATAGAGAAAAAAATACAACATCAAATAATACATTGCCTATTATAATAATTAATACATTATGGGATCACAAATAGTACATTACATCATCTTAAAAAAAACTTATAAGGCAGGTATGACAGCTGACCTCTGAGCTTCTCCCCCCTTGCCCATCCATCAGGCTGGGTACCTCTGGCATGGATGTGTTCTAAAAGATGGTCACTTCCAGGCAGGCGACAGGTGGAAGCTCTCTCTGCCTGGGAGCTTGGTCCTGATCCTGCAAGACCTGGGAGTCTCTCTCACACAATGACCCCAGGCAGCAGTTCTTCAGGGCAGCAGCAGCAGCAGGAGGAGGCAACAGGCAGCAGTCCTGCAGGAGTCAGCCAGGTGGTAGGTGTGCTCTGCAGATCTTTTTCCAACTGTGGGATGGAAATGTAGTCCTCTTTTGGTCTTCCGGTTAGGGTGTCAGATTCTTATCTGGTAGACTTCTCACAGGGAATCTGTTGGGGAGAAGAACAGAAGGTCTGTCAGTTACTTTGAGTTCCCTTGATGGTGAGAAAAGTGGGGGGGGGCAAAAGGCACCTCCTCCTCTTCCTCTTCTGGTCTTGTGGTCAGAGTGTCGGATTCTTATTTGGTAGCCTCCTGGTTCAGTTCTGCTCTCCTACTTGATGCCAGCTGGGTGACCTTGGGCTAGTCACAGCTCTTTCTGAGCTCTCACAGCCCCACCTCCCTCACAGGGTGAGAAAAGTGGGATATAAAGGCCAACTCTTCAACTCTCTTCTCCTTTTGATTAGAACCAGCAGTAAAATGCAGGTAAATCAGTTGCTAAAAGGGATATACGTGAATATTTGTAACGTTCAAAATTTGTATGAATTTGACCAAATTCGGACCTTCATCGTTGAACTGAACGCTGGCAAATTCAAACTGAATGCGTACTTGAAGATTCCCATCTTTCCCACATCTGTGTGCATTTGTTTGGATCTGTATGGGATGAAAACGGGTTGCATACGGGATAACTACGGGATGCATACAGACGGGTATGGATGTGTAGAGATGTGTAGGGACGCGGGGAAGATGAGCACGGGCATCTCCAAATGTTGTCGACATTCGTAAGTGCAAATTCGAATAAAAAATTCGAATGAATTAGATTTGAATTCGAATCAGGTTTGGTTAAATTTGAACTTTAAACATTCGAATCGAATTGAATTTTTGGGTAATCGATTCAAATACGGGGTGGGACCGAATTAAATCCAGGAAAATTGTGTTCGTGCATAACTTTAGTCCACATCCTGAGTTGCTAGCAATGATATCATTCATAAGAGGTTTACTTGGGAGTAAGTCCCATCACAGTCTCCCAGGGTGCCCCTGCCTGCTTCCTGCAGTGCCCGCATCCTGCAATACCAGTGTTAGACCCTCTCTGGGAAGTTGTTCATTAAGGAGTGTGGACTTTGGCCTGGAATTGATTTTCTCCTTCTGCCTTGAAGATAGCTGAAGGGCATCTTCCTACACGCTGCTTTATATTCTTGCAGGGTGGAAGGCAACCTCTAGGCTCCCACTCAGCTTTCCCATTGATTTGCATTAAAATCTTGAATGAGTGGGGAAGAGAGAACTCTGGGGCCTTTTCTCACTTCGGTTGGAAAGCTGGAGAACCCCAAGGCTGCTACACGAGGGGGCTTGGATGACCATCCGCATTGGCTGGAGTGGGAAGCGTCCACAAAGCGTTCTCCCACGTGTACCAGCAGCAGGGGCTGGACATCCTTCCCTCCCATGCATCTGTCAAAGCGGAGCCTTTTTCCTCCATCCGTAATTGGCAGTTCTTTTAGAGCATCACTATGTGTGTGGATAAGAACCTAAGAGGGGCCCTGCTGGATCAGGCCAAAACCCATCCCGTCCCAAGCAGTGGCCCACCAAGCATCCATTCTAGGTAAGAGTGTAAGAAAAGCCCTGCAAGATCAGGCCACAGCCCGTCTAGTCCAGCATCCTGTTCCACACGGTGGCCCACCAGTCGCTTCTGGGCACCGCAAGCAGAAGACAAGGTCAACACCTTCTCTTGCAAATGGCCTTTAGAGGCATCCTGCCTGCCTCTCCAGCCTGGAGGAAACACCTGAGCATCCCATTCTAGTAGCCATTGATACACCTGTCCTCCACGAATTAAGAGGAGTCCTTCTGGATCGGGCCGGAGCCCATCTGGTCCAGCATCCGATCTCACGCAGGTGGCCCACCAGTTGCTCCTGGGCATCTCAAACCGAAGAAGGCAAAACCGTCACCTGCTCTTGACTCCCTCCAAACAGGTAACTTTCCTGCCCGTCTAACCTGGGGGGGCAGCATCTAGGCATCCATCCTCGTGATCCAGATATTCCTTGTACTTTTCAAAAGGATTTTGATAGACGTTTCTCATCAAAATACCTTTGGGAAATGCAGGATGGCGAGACCTCTCCCCGGTAAGCGTCTAGTTAAAGAATACAAAGCAGAGCATAGGAGGTGAATGCCCAATCTTCACCATGAAGAGCTGTTAACAAGTAGAAACCCCCAAGGTTCTGTACTGGGACTCCGGCTTTTTCATATTTTCATAAAGGGTCACGAGGCAAAGGGTATGACCAGTCAGCGTTTGCTGATTGCAGTAAATTACGCAAGAGTGGTTAAAACCAAAATGGACTGTGAAGAGCTCCAAAGGGACTCTAGGAGCGTTGAGTGTGGCACAGGCTGTTCAGTGGAAGCAAATGTAAAATCTCTTCCACGCATACGGGGCTAGAAGTGCTCATGGAAAAAACTCCACATGTTCCTTCCGCCATTGGAGTGAAAACCCATTGGCTCATTTCGTTGTCAGATTGTGTACCTGAAAGTGATTGCCCTTGTCTCTGCTGCACACATGGGCAACTGATGGGCCACTGTGTGAGACTGGACTAGATGGGCTGTGGCCTGATCCAGCAGGGCTCCTCTGAGGTCCTTATGGACTAGATGGGCTGTGGCCTGATCCAGCAGGGCTCCTCTGAGGTTCTTATGGACTAGATGGGCTGTGGCCTGATCCAGCAGGGCTCCTCTGAGGTTCCTACGGACTAGATGGGCTGTGGCCTGATCCAGCAGGGCTGCTCTTAGGTTCTTATGGACTTGATGGGCTGTAGCTTGATCCACCAGGGCTCCTCTTAGGTTCTTATGGACTAGATGGGCTGTGGCCAGATCCAGCAGGGCTGCTCTTAGGTTCTTATGGACTTGATGGGCTGTAGCTTGATCCACCAGGGCTCCTCTTAGGTTCTTATGGACTAGATGGGCTGTGGCCAGATCCAGCAGGGCTGCTCTTAGGTTCTTATGGACTTGATGGGCTGTAGCTTGATCCACCAGGGCTCCTCTTAGGTTCTTATGGACTAGATGGGCTGTGGCCTGATCCAGCAGGGATCCTCTGAGGTTCTTATGGACTAGATGGGTTGGGGCCTGATCCACCAGGGCTCCTCTTACATTCTTACCTTCTTATCCCTGAGCTGTTGATCCCATCACCCAAGGAGCTGCACAAGTTGGTGATGTTTGCCCTCATCGACCGTGCAGACGGAGCCCACGGGAGTTGAGAGCCTGTGAGACATTCTCCCTTGCTCTCTCCTGCCCTGTTAGTTATTTTTAGTCTGGAAGGGAGGAGGAGGGGGAGGGGAGGAAGGAGTGGCAACTTTGGGAAAGGTTTCCCGCTCGGTTGCCTGGAAGCGGTCCTTTCCTTGCCATGGGCAACTCAAGAGGCAGCTGAGGTTCAGGAGACCATCTGTAGGGCATTGCAGGTTGACCAGAGGCTTCCTGCGAGCCCTAAAATAGTAGCAGGACCTCCCCGGGGCCAAGATGCTGGCGAGAGCATCTTTTCTCTTTCTCTTCCCTGTCTGCCGGTACAAAGTGGTGATTATCTGTGGGCACGCCATGTGGCACCAACTAACCTTTAATAATTTAGGAGTCATTTTTTTTGCTTAATTGCTTCTCTTCCCTTTTCTTCTCCTCCGGCTCCGGCTCCTCTCCCCCCATCCGCATGACTCCTGTCTTGGCCATTTCTCCTTGCCCGGAACTGCTTTCCCCGTGGCATGCCTGTGTCAATCACTCCTGATTCCAAAACCATCGGAGGGAGCAGCGGTGTAAATAACAGCGGTCCTCTGCAGGCGTGGTGGCGAGGGCTGGGGTGGGGGGGGGCGGCAGCGGCGGGAGGGGGTGCTTCTACAAGGCAAGGCAGGAGAGAGGGGTGGGCAGCGTGGAGGGTCTGGGTGAATTGCTGTGGTCATTCAGGATCAATGCTGCTCCTGGAACAGGCGGCACAGCAGGCCTCTAAATGGCAGGGGGCAGCGCGCTCTGCAATAAAGCAGCGTCCTTCTCTCGGATAATTAATTTATAAACGTTGGGAGGCATGCATGGGCTGGCCGGAGGAAATTCTCTCCGCTTGGCAGTGAAACGTGATCTCCTTTCCTTTCCTTTCCCTTCCCTTCCCACCCATTTCCTTTCCTTTCCTGTTCCTGTTCCTGTTCCTTTTCCTTCTTCCTTTTCCTTTCCTTTCCTTTCCTTTCCTTTTCCCTCCCTCCCTCCCATCTTTCTTCTTTCCTTTCCTTTCCTTTCCTTTCCCTTCCCTTCCCACCCATTTCCTTTCCTTTCCTGTTCCTATTCCTTTTCCTTCTTTTTCCTTTCCTTTCCTTTTCCCTCCCTCCATCTTTCTTCTTTTCTCTCCTTTCTCTTCTTCCTTTTCCTTTTCCTTTCCTTTCCTTCTCCTGCTTTCCTTTTTCTTCCCATCTTCCTTTTCTTTTCCTTCCCTTCCCTTCTTCCCTTCCCTTCCTTTCCTTTGTCTATCTCTCTCACACACAAGCTTCCGTCCACCTTCAGAGTGAAAGAAAACATCAGCAAAGTGACCAGTAATTTTCTTTCCACATTATTTATCCCAGAAGAAAACAGCTTGTCACTTTGTTAAGGGGATTCAAAGTGGCTGACAAACCTTCTGTTCTTCCCCCCACAACAGACACCCTGTGAGGTAGGTGGAACAGTGAGAGCTCAGAAAGACAGCTGCAACTAGCCCAAGGTCACCCAGCTGGCTTCATGGAGGAAGAAGAGCAGCTAGCTTTTCTGCCCTACTTTTCTCACCCCAGTTAACGGGACTCAAAGCAGCTGACAGACCTTCTGTTCTTCTCCCCACAACAGACACCCTGTGAGGTAGGTGGGACTGTGAGAGCTCAGAAGAGAGCTGCGACTAGCCCAAGGTCACCCAGCTGGCTTCATGGAGGAGTGCGGAATCAAACCTGGTATTCCCAGATAAGAGTCCAGCTCCTCAACCTCTAGACCAAACTGGCTAATGAAATAATTAATAATGCAGAACTTTTCTTTTAAACACTGGGTTTTGCTGAGACCTGCTAGGAATATTAGTAAGGACTGAGGCCTCTGATGTTGCCCATAAATGACATCCCTGTCTTTTTTATCCTAGCATAAAGAGAATTTGGTTTCCTAGACATCCCTCTTTCTTTCTTTTTCTCTCTTTCTTCCACCCTTCTAGTGCATAATAAATACAGCATTGTCTGCTTCTTTCCTGTCCTCGGCTGCAACCAGCCGCTAATTAGCGCCTGCTAATTACCTGGCCATGTAAAAGCTTGAAGCTCCTCATTAAAGGTGGGGGCCCTTCCCCTCCCTACAGCTTCCTGGGGCGGGGGGTGGTGGTGGAGGGGGATGCACAGAGGATCCCAATGGAAAGGAGAGACTTGGAGAAACTCAAGATGATCTTCTTTCCTTGAATTCAAAATATTTTGGACAGAGATTGTGACAAGGAAGGTCACTTCGGGGCAAAGAGCAAAGACTACGGTTTGGTTTAGTGGTTAGGGAACCGGACTCTTATCTGGGAATACCAGGTTTGATTCCACACTCCTCCACAAAGCCAGCTGGCTGACCTTGGGCTAGTCACAGCTCTCTTCCGAGCTCTCACAGTCCACCTCACAGGGTGTCTGTTTTGGGGAGAAGAACAGAAAGCTTTGTCAGCCGCTTTGAGTCCCCTTAAATGGGTGAGAAAAGTGGGATAGAAAAGCCAACTCTTCTTCTTCTTCAGGCCTGATTTAGGCAGGGGAACTTCGGCTGCCCTTCTTGCAGGCAGGTGACGCAGACTCAGCAGCAGTAGCACAGGAGGCGTTTGCACTGCATTTCGGCATAGGTCTCTGCGCTGCTCAGACCCTCCTTCTCATAATTCTCTCTCCATCTCTCTCTCTCTCTCAGCCTAATCCCCTTTAATGCTCCGGCGGAGCTTGATTCCTATTAGATCTCTCGTTGAAAGCCTGAATTTCTTGGAAGGGGGAGAGGAAGCCAAGAGGGATGGGGTGGGAAGGAGAAGTTGCCAAGTCCCAGGGGGGCAAGGAATGGGGCAGAGGGCTGGCACAGCAGCCTGAGCGAAAATCGCTTGGGGTTCTGGCTGCTTCGGTGCATTCTAGATGAGACTTTTCCCCAGGGCCCTTGCCGTGCCGCCGTGTGTTTTGATTTTGTGTTTCTTTCCGCCTCCCCTTTCTTATCCAGTGTCTTTTCTGTTCAGCCTCCGTCAGCTTCATTTCCATCTCTTAAGCTGCGGACACCGACGGCACAGGCTTTTCCCATCCTGGCCGGAAAGAGGAGCATTAGACAGTGTGGGGTTTGTGGGGTGCATGTCTTGGTGGCCTCCTCTGAAAGGGAGGGAACAAAACAGCAACCCACCAAACGGTTCTAACCTAATTTCCGCTTCCTGGTCTTCATTTGTTTTGTTTTTCTTGGTTGAGAGCAGGAAGCTTTAAACCTATCTGGCAGTGGACCCTTTGGGATGCAAACGCTGGGAAGCCAGGAAAAATGTCTGATGATCTCTTGGGAAGATCTCCACTTGACCTGCTGTTTCACACACAGTCTCCTTCTCCCTCCACAGATCTGCTCCGGGCGCGGCAAGAGGTGGCAGCCGTGGCCGCTGCGCGGAACCCCGGATCCATGGAGGCACACCTCCCTTCTGCCAGCAATTCCTCCAGTCAGCGCAGGAAGCAGGGGCTACCTCAGCACCGAGACTCGCACTTCACTGAGAGGTACTTTTGCAATGGGGGGGGGCTTTTCTGCTGGGCACCCACCCTTCGCCGTCCTGCCCCAAGCATCCCCGAGTTTGGGAAAGTCCCTCTGTAGTCTGGAAAGAGGGTGTTGTAGATCTCTGCTCTCGATTCACCTGCCTGCCTGTTTCTGGGGGGTGCAGAAAGGAATGTTTCTGAACACGGCATCATTGCTGTGCCCCAGGGCGACAGCCTCACCCGCAGTGTTGCCATTAAGAGTCAAATTTGTAACTCATTTATAACTTGGAAGAATCAGAATTGGAAATCAGAGTTTCTCACGGTTACTGAACTTCCTGTCCTCCAGGGTGTTGATGTAACAAAAAAAGAAAAGCAAAGTTGTAACACAAAAGGAAAACAGGGTTGGGGAGGAGGAGGAAAAAGCAAAACCCCTGATAGTATATAGGTATTCATTCTTAATATCTGTGGCAGGGAACCTCCTGGCAGATGGGCTCTGCAAGCCAAATGTGGGATTGTGGGCAGAAACCTGGTGAAAGGCACTGGATGTGAGTGACACATTGCAATGCGCTCAGAGGCAAAACAAGGATGCGCTGAGCTAGTATCAGCCTGGGGGTTAATCATGCGCTTGGGAGGTAAATGCTGAGCTGTGACCAGCATCGGCCAAGTCTTTTATCTTCTCCCAAGTCTTTTATCTTCTCCCCATTATCTTGGAGAGTCATGGAAGAAGAAGAATCTTTCCTGTAGGTTAGAACCTTTAGTGTGATGAAAGACTAAGAATGAGCACGAATATTCGTAGGAATTTGAAATCCGATCGAATGTGCCAAATTTTGGCAAAAGTTCGAATAGAGTGTCCCGAACTTTAAATGTGAACGTTCTAATCAGATTTTGAACTTTGGATCTACTGGTTGGAATTATCTGGACATTTGTGTGATATTTTGGGCCCAAGTCGTTTAGGGTCTTACAAGTCAAAGTTAACACCTTGATTTGGGCTCCGTAGTGAATCAGCGACCAATGCAACTCTTTTAAGACTAGCGTGATGTGTGTCCAGCCAGCTGTGCCGGTCAGCAGTCCTGCAGCTGCATTCTGCACCAGCTGCAGCTTCCGAACTGTCTTCAAGGGCTGCCCCATGTAGAGCGCATTACAGTAGTCCAATCTGGAGGTTACCAGAGCGTGGATAACTGTGGCCAAGCCATCTCTGTCCAAAAAGGGCTTCAACTGGCACACCAACCATAGTTGGGAATATAATGTAAGATGCCCTCTGTTCATGCTCAGAAGCATTACTTCACACACACGTGAACTGAAGGCGTCCTTGTGTGAGCCGTAGTGTGCTCCCAAAAGTTTTCTGAGATGGTGATAATTGTTATTATTATTATTGACATAAAACAACAGTAACACAAAGCAAACAAGATAGTTATGTGTTACTATTATTATTATTATTAACAACAACAACAACAACAACAATAACAATAATAATAACAATAATAATAATAATAATAATAATAATAATAATAATAATAATAATAATAATAATAATAATAATAATAATAAATTAATTGTTAAATTATATATTCCCTATCTGGTAAGCTTGCTGTGCAAATGGTCTTGAAACGCAGCAGGTTTGGCAGTGGAGAGAGGGAAAGCGTGTGTGTGCGCATCTTCGCATTTGTGCAAGTGCGTGTGATGTGTTGTACTTTGCCTGACCTGCCCCGAAACCTCCCTGCCTCTCCAAAGAGTCAAAGCTTTCTGCAGACAAGAGAGCCGTCAGGAATGCGGAGGCAGGCGGCTTCCAGCTCCCCTGGCCGGCATGGAAGCCGTGCAAGTCCTGTGTGGCCTGGAAGGTGGCCAAGTGACGGGCTAAGAATTCACTTTGGCGGAGCCCAAGGGCGTGGGGCAGGAAATCGGAATGCCTGAGGAAAGGGGTGGGGAAACGGGCCATCTAAAGCAGGCGGCAGTCTGTTCCAGCAGGGCTGATCCCAGACATTGGGGTGCGTGCACATGTGTGTGTGTGAAAGAGAGAGAAAGAGAGAGTGAGGGAAGGAGGGAAAGTTAATTCCAAGCCCAGAACTTGACATTATCTGAACAGACTGATTTAAATGCATAGTGTTTAGCATATGTGCGTATGCAAGCACGTATGGTTAACACACACACACACACACACACTTCACCTGCCCTTATCCTGGTTCACAAACCTAGGAACTAGGGAAATTTTTTCCGATTGGATTCATATCGGGCTTGTTTTGAGGAGAAGACTAGAAGGCTTGTCAGCCGCTTTGAGTCCCCTTATGGGTGAGGAAAGCAGGGTATAAAAGCCAGCTCTTTTTCTTCTTCCCTGAAGCCAGCTGGGCGGCCTTGGGTTAGTCACAGCTCTCCCTTTGAGCTCCCACAGCCCCACCGTCCTACCAGGGCATCTGCTTTGGGGAGAAGACCAGAAGGTTTGTCAGCTGCCTCGAGTCCCCTTAAGGGTGAGAAAAGTGGGATATAAAAACCGACTCTTCTTCTTCTTTCACTGAATGTCGAAACAGAGCAGACCATCTCCTCCTTCTGTATGTCAGTCCATCCTCCTGGCCGCCATACCAGACCACTTAGACTTTGTCCACGGTGATCAGCTTAAGGGTCAGTTCTGCAGGATGTTAAGCTCACTGGAGAATTACTGGGGATTTACAGAGGAACACCTTTCAAGCCAGACCTCCCCCAATATATATATTTTTTGGGGGGAGGGCTCCCCACTCTCTCTCCTTCCTGATTTTTGTGGCACTGAGCATCTAGCATTCTAATGAGGGATTAATTAAAGAGAATGACTCCTAGGAAAGCCACTGGTTAATTTCTGCCTCTCCCAACCCCATCTTAGTTTCTCTCTGGCTGTTGAGATCGTATTGGAAGAAGAAGATTTGGTTTTTCTCCTCCGCTTTTCTCACCCATTTAAGGGGACTCAAAGTGGCTGACACACCTTCTGTTCTTCTCCCTACAATAGACACCCTGGGAGGTAGGTGAGGCTGTGAGGGTTCAGAAGAGAGCTGTGACTCACCCAGACTCACCCAGCTGGCTTCATGGGGGAGGGTGGAATCAAATCCGGTATTCCCAGATAAGAGCCTGGCTCTCTAACCACTAGACCAACTGGCTCTCTAGTGTTGTTTCTGGTGCACAAACTGGGCCAGGGATGCTTTTGCACATACCTGGGCTCTCCGAAGGGCACAGAGGCTCGTAGGTGGGAGGTGGACGGTGCCAACAGGGGCCGCGTGGGAGGAAAAGGAGGCGACGCGAGAGCAGCTCCTAGGATTCCGGCTCACACAGAGCAAACTTCAGGTAGATTTATGGTGTCTGCCTCTCCCCAGAGCCAGCCAATAATGCATGTCATGAGAGGAGAGCGGAATAGAAGTGGTTTGGCGTGGTGCTAAAATTCCATTTCGGCTTCCTGGTGGGGATCTCCGCAGGGATTAGGTCAGTTCGCGGATGCAGGAGCAAGAATAATTAGTCACTGAAGAATTCGGCTATTAGCTGCAGGCAGAGAATGGAGAGAAAAAGGCCCACCGGCTGCAGCAGCCCTTATTTTTATGGAGGCGGCGCTGGGGAAAGGAGGTCTGGGGTGGGAGATCTTCCCTCGGCGTCCCTTAGGCGTTGGGTGGAGGCCGGGCAGATGAGTGCAGACGGAAAGGCAGCAGGGCCGTGGTCAGCTTGAGCCATGGGAAAGAACCGTAGGATTCTAGAATTCGGGATTTGGAAGGGACCTCTGGGTTCATGGATTTCCTGAACACAAGGGAGAAGCAGAACTCTGCAGCCGGGGCAGATGCTTTGAACCCACCATCTAGCACATGACCCTGTGAACATGGGAACCTAAGAACCTAAGAGGGGTCCTACTGGATCAGGCCACAGCCCATCTACTCCATAAGAACTGAAGAAGAAGAGCCCTGCTGGATCAGGCCACAGCCCATCTAGTCCAGCATCCTGTCACCCCGTGGAAAGCCAGTTTGATCTAGCGGTTAGGGAGCCGGACTCCTACCTGGGAAAACCAGGATTGATTCTGCTCTCCTCCATGAAACCAGCTGGGTGGCCTTGGGCTGGTCACAGCTCTCTTCTGAGCTCTTGCAGTCCCACTGACCTCACAGGGAGTCTGTTGTGTGGAGAAGTACAAATGGTTTGTAAGCCGCTTTGAGTCGCCTTAAATGGGTGAGAAAAGTGGGATAGAAAAGCCTTCTCTTCTTTCTCCATGAAGCCAGCTGGGTGACTGTGGGCTAGTCACAGCCCTCTTCTGAGCTCTCACAGCCCCACCTACCTCACTGGGTGTCTATTGTGGGGAAAAGAACAGAAGGTTTGTCAGCCGCTTTGAGTCCCCTTAAATGGGTGAGAAAAGCAAGGTATAGAAGTCAGCTGTTCTCCTCCATGAAGCGAGCCAGGTGACCTTGGGCTAGTCACAAATGTCTTCAGAGCTCTCACAGCCCCACCCACCTCACTGGGTGTCTGTTGTGGGGAGAAGAACAGAAGGTTTATCAGCTGCTTTGAGTCTCCATAAAGCTAAATGCCCTGAGATCTTTAGCCAAAGATCACAACAACATCCAAAAATGAAAATTCCCAGGCTTTGCTTCCTGCCCTTGGAACCTCTCCAGATCTGCCCTCCTCTAAAGGAGGCCATGTCCAAGCTTGCCTCGGGCAAGACGGGGTTAAAAAAAATGCTTTGCTCCGTTTTAACAGTATAATGTGCAACACCCCCCCTCCCATAATGACTGAAAGTATTGATTATTTGAAGGCCATTAGTGCTTATTGTTAAAGAAAAGTCAATACTTTTAAAGCCTTGTGAACCATTTGTCTCCTCTTAAAGGACATATCAAATTTAGCAACATGCCGTTAAAACCTTCTAATACCCTTGTACACAAGCCACTGGCTAGGCTGGGCGCCTTCTCTGCATGCAGGCACACACGCGCTCCATCCAAATGCTAATGTTTTCTTCCATTCTTTTCTCCTTGCACGGCTAATTTCCACGGGTGCATACCCCGGAAATTGTATTTATGCCGGATTAATCCTTTGCTCCAGCGTGGTTTTTGCCGTCATAGCGTCATTGCAAAATGGCAGGTGGCAATTCGCTGGCGCCAGAAGTATGCCATGCTGTCTTCGTTCTGTCGCACTTTCTCCTTCCTTCCTTCCTTCTGCATCTAAGCACAAGAACAGGACTGCAGAAAGGCAGGAAGGGACCCGGTGTTTAGCATCCTTCCCTGGTGAAGAACAGAAAAGAGAGAAAAGAAGAAAACCTTTCATGTTGCATTCTTGTGCACATTTTGCAAAATGAACCGGTTTCCCTCATTTCTGGCTTTTGGCGCAGAATCCCTCCGGTTCTGGTCTTTACGTGGAAGGATAAGCAGCAGACTGCTGGAAAGCTCCATCCAATCCCCACCCCTTTTGTTTGTTTGTTTCTGACATTTTTGCAGCTAGAAAATTGTTTAGAAGAGCAAGAGTTGATTTTATACTTCGTTTTTCTCACCCATGTAAGGGGACTCAAGGCTGCTGGCAAACCTTCTGTTCTTCTTCCCACAACAGACACCCTGTGAGGTAGGTGGGGCTGTGGGAGCTCATAAAGAGAGCTCCCCAATTCTAAGGGGAGCCCTGCTGGATCGTGCTACAGCTTGTCTGGTCCATAAGAACCTCAGAGGAGCCCTGCTGGATCAGGCCACAGCCCATCCAGTCCATAAGAACCTCAGAGGAGCCCTGTTGGATGTGGCCACAGCCCATCTAGTCCATAGGAACCTCAGAGGAGCCCTGCTGAATCAGGCCACAGCCCATCTAGTCCATAAGAACCTAAGAGGAGCCCTGCTGAATCAGGCTGCAGCCCATCTAGTCCATAGGAACCATGGTGGATCAGGCCACAGCCCATCCAGTCCATAAGCACCTAAGAGGAGCCCTGCTGGATGTGGCCACAACCCATCTAGTCCATAAGAACCTCAGAGGAGCCCTACTGGATCAGGCCACAGCCCATCTAGTCCATAAGAACCTCAGAGGAGCCCTGCTGGATCAGGCCACAGCCCATCTAGTCCATAAGAACCTCAGAGGAGCCCTGCTGGATCAGGCCACAGCCCATCTAGTCCATAAGAACCTCAGAGGAGCCCTGCTGGATGTGGCCACAGCCCATCTAGTGCATAAGAACCTAGGAGTAGCCCTGTTGGATCAGGCCACAGCCCATCTAGTCCATAGGAACCTAAGAGGAACTGTGGTGGATCAGGCCTCAGCCCATCCAGTCCATAAGAACCTAAGAGGAGCCCTGCTGGATGTGGCCTCAGCCCATCCAGTCCATAGGAACCTAAGAGGAGCCCTGCTGGATGTGGCCTCAGCCCATCCAGTCCATAAGAACCTAAGAGGAGCCCTGCTGGATGAGGCCACAGCCCATCCAGTCCAGCATCCTGTCTCACACAGTGGCCCACCAATTGCTTCCGGGCACCTCCAGCAGAAGACCAAACCTTCTCCTCCTCTTGACTCCTTGCAGATGGGCTCAGAAGGCGTCCTCCTTACTGGTCTAGTGCTCTGTCCCTCTGAAAGACAGCTTTGGGCAGGATGGCAACTGAGTGAGTTACTGCAGACATATTATCTTCTAGCCCTCCTGTGGATGCATTTACGTTAATGGAGACGGTGGGCAGAGAAGACACACTCTAATGTGGTAGGAGAGTTGGCAAAGTTCCCTGTGTTTACTTCCAAGGAGCTCAGCCCAGGGTTGGAAGGTTCAGACGCGGATGACGTTCCCAAATCCCTGTGCAGTTTTCCTTGGGAAGACCACACGAGAGGCGGAGCGGAAAGAGAAGCATTTGTGCTGGCAAACAGAAGGATAGGGAGAATCAGAGTCTGGCACCAAGATGTGGATAGGAAGAGCAGTCAGGGTTAAAGTGGGGCAGAAGAGCTTGCCTTCTCTGGATGTTCATATCTCTGTGAATTGGGGGTCCTGGGCATGGCTCAGTGATGGAGAATGTCCCTTATTCAATTCTCAGTACCTCTGGGTGGGGTGGGGGCAGAAATTATTCCCGCGAGAAGTTCGTGTAAGCCAGCACCTTGCAAGTTATTTCCCAGTGATGATGATGATAATGAATTGGCTTTGGTACCTCACTTTTCTCACCTATTTAATGGGACTCAAGGTGGCTGACAACACTTCAGTTCTTCTCCCATTTGAGGTAGAGGGGGCAGTGGGAGCTCAGAAAGAGAGCTGTGACTAGCCCAAGACCACCCAGCTGGATTCATGGAGGAGAGGGGAATTGAAACAGGAGACTACTAGATAGTAATAATTAGAAGAGTTGGTTTTTATATCCCATTTTTCTCACCTGTTTAAGGTGTATGAGAAACCTTCTTCTCCCATGTGAGGTAGGTAGGGCCGTGAGAGCCCAGAAAGGGAGCTGTGACTAGCCCAAGGCCACCCAGCTGGCTTTGTGGTGGAGGAGGAAGAGTTGGGTCTTATACTCCACTTTTCACACCCTTAAGGGGCCTTGAAGCAGCTGACAAACCTTCTGTTCTTCTCCCTTGTGAGGTAGGTGGGGCTGTGAGAGCTTAGAAAGAGCTGTGACTAGCCCAAGGCCACCCAGCTGGCTCCATGGAGGAAGGTGGAATCGAATCGGGACGCTACCAGATAAGAATCCGGTGCTCCACACTGGCTCACAATGGGTACTAATTGCCACCATCTTGCCTACCCTCAGTGTGCCCGGGGGGCGGGGGCGGGGGGCAGAAGTGGCCAAAGTTGCACCCTGCCCACCCGGCCACAAAACGGTTAAGCGCCGCTTGGTGCCCTAAATTGCTTCTTATAAAGCGCGCGGCACGTCCGCTCCGGCTTTCTTCTCCCCATGATTACAGCTAATTACGATCGAGCGGCCGCCTCCCGGCCCCCGCCACGCCGCTTTAATTGTCCGTTATTCATCCGCCCGGCTGTCCGGAGAGGGAGCGCACTTGGCAGCCCGGCGACCGAGGCCCCGGCTAATTGTGAGACCCCGGGGATTAGGGCAGGTGATTACACACGTCATGGTGTAATTACATAAGCATCGCTTGGCTGCCGCCCCGGCGCCGGGACCCGAAGGTCATGCGCCGCGTTACCTGAGATTAATTGGCAGTGCCACTGAAGTGCGAGGCGCTGGCGGAGCGGTTATACGATTAGCATTAACATTTCAACAGCGACGGATCGATGCGTGGCTCTGCTCCAGACACCGGGAGCTGTGCAATTAGTTTAGAGGAGGAAGGGGGGGGGTTGAAGGCTGCAGGAGGGGGGCAGACAAGGAGGGGGCCTTGAGGGAAGGGCAGGAGGGGGGAGACAGCCGGTAAGTCAGGGAGAGGGGAGCGCGATGGGACGGAGGAGGAGATGTTTAATCTGCTCGGTTATTTCCCCCTTGCTCTTTCTGTCCACACACGCTTCTCATTAGAGAGGAGAAGAAGAAGAGTTGGCTTTTCCACCCCACTTTTCCCACCCATTTAAGGGGACTCAAAGCGGCTGACAAACCTCCTGCTCTTCTCCCCACGACAGAACACCCTGTGAGGTGGGTGGGGCTGTGGGAGCTCATAAAGAGCTGTGACTCGCCCAAGGTCACCCAGCTGGCTTCAGGTGTTTGTTTCAAGTGAAAGTGCAGTGTTTGTTTGTGTGCTTCCCTGGCGTGGAGGGAGGGTGGGCCTGGGCTGCTTCCTTTTTGATTTTTCAGTGGTCTTCTGAGACAGAAAGGGAAGGGCTGGTGGCTGGATTTCCTCTGTTGGGGGCTCTTTTGCTTGGATTTCCCCAAAGCACTTGTCCAGCATTGAAGGCCTATTCAGCAGGAAAGACCATGTTTAAGAGGGGGCCTGATTGAAGGATATAAAACCATGCAGGGTACAGAAAAAGTGGATGGAGAAAAGTTCTTTTCTCTATCACACAACCCTAGAACCAGGGGGCATCTATGAAGCCGATGGGCAGGAGAGTCGGATCAGACAAGGGGAAGGATTTCTTCACCCAGAGGGTCCCATCGGTCTATGGAATTGGCTGCCAGGAGAGGTGGTAACAGCAACCAGCCTAGATGGCTTTAAGGAAGGGTTGGACACATTTATGGATGCCAAATGTACCAATGGCTACTAGACTGGATGCCTAAGTACATCTTTCAGGCTGGAGGGACAAGCAGGATGCCCATGGGCAACTGGTGGGCCACTGTGTGGACTAGGTGAGCAGGGCTCATTTTATGTTATTATGTTCTTTCAGGCTGGGGGGACAAGCAGGAAGCCTCTAAGGGGATTTGCTGGGATTCGAGAGCAGGAGAAGGTTTGCCCTTGACTCTGCTTGAGATGCCCATGGGTGATTGGTGGGCCACTGTGTGAGACAGGATGCTGGACTAGATGGTCTGTGGCCTGATCCAGCAGGGCTCCTCTTAGGTTCTTAAGTCTGCAGATGAAACAGGATAGAAATGAAAATGCCCTGGCTGTTGTTCTGATTTAGGATTTAACCTCTTAAAATCACTTTATGTACAAAAAGCCAATGTAACCAAAATGCTAGATGCGATTCTACTCGAGTTCACACAGAAATAAAGAACTTCAACTCTGCCTTTCCTTTCCGTGGGTTAATTCCTTCTGAGTCCTCAGCCTTTCCATCTCTCCTCCATAAACCTAATTCACTGCTGCCTTGGCTACGTATTGATGTGGGGGTGGTGTGGGGGAGGCGAGGAGAAGGTTTCCATGTGTGGGAGGGGTACATGTTGAGGCCATAAAGGGGGAGAAAGAAACTTATTTTTAACAAGAAATCCATCTGCGGAAAAAAAAAACCCACCCTCGTTATATCAATCAGATCATTAGCTGTCGTGGAACGGCGGTACCAAAATAGGACGAATAACTTGCAGAATGCATCATAAAATAATTCTGCAAATTAAATCAGGAACCAGTAGACGGTAATAAAAATAGGAGCGTATCGTGTTCCAAGCGGATGGCATTATGCAACCACACACACGTGAGTGCTCACCGGGGTAGGGGTTACAGCAGCCGGGTCAAATTCAAGAGTCAAAGCGTGGTCAGGGGTACTGAGTTCAGTTTGCCAGAGGGTCTTCGTAGTTATCAAATGGTCAGAGAGTCAGGACCACAGAGAATACCCAGGAGCGGAGGTTGCAAGGCTAAAGAGCTGATGTCTGCAACAGAAGTTGCAGGGACTGAGGGTTTCTTAAATAGGGCCCTCTTTGTCGCAGGCGCTTGGTCTGTAATCGTGCTGACTGCCTCAGGTGCTCTCGCTCTTGCCTGAGAACACTCTGAACTGGGTGCTGGCCAGCATCTGAATCTGAGCTGTCTCCATCTTGGGAGACAGACTCATTGGCCTTGTTTAGCTCCTGAGGCGTGCTTTCCTCGCTTTGGCTGGCCGGGAAGAGGGTGACCACCTCTTCATCCTCAGAGGAAGAGGCACTGACCACACAAGATTTGGCTCTGTTTCAGCGAAAATGCATGGAGGCATGAGAGTTTGGTGGGACTCGCCACTGAAGGAGAAAGTATCAGGCTGAGGTTTTGCGTGTTCTTTCAGACCCCAGTCTGTGACTTCTTGATTTAATGGTGTGGATTCGTATCTGCCTCTCACCAGACTTGACCAGACTTTGGGTCCTCCGAGTGGCCTGGTTTTAAGCATCCTCTTGACTTTCTGTTCCCCACTTTAGGGAGATTTCTCACCCACCGCCTCTGCTGTCACCTCAGAACGCCCCGCACATTGCACTAGGACCGCACCTGAGACCGCCATTCTTGGGGGTTCCTTCAACGCTGTGTCAGACGCCAGGTGAGTGATGGAGCTGCTTGGAGGGCCCAGATTGAACCTGCTGGACTTAGGCCGTGGACAACTGTATCCTCAAATACAAATTGAATATTCATACAAATAGATATGACTGTATTCAGATCGGTTCGAATATTCCATTCAAATCAAGTTGAATGTCGAAAAGTGCATTCATGCCCAGCCCTAGACCAAAGTTCCTGGAAGTGTGTGTAACCTAAAACATGCAAATACAGAGGTACGTCCAGTGCTATCAGGATTATGGCGAGAGGTCAATACCCTGCCTCATTTCCTGCTTTTGGGTTATTTGCCTGCTGCCGAGAGGTCATCTAGGATAAAGCAGGCATTCATCCAGATCTTTGAGGCCTGAGCCATTCAGGGCCTTTTAAGCCAGGCTTAATTCTTTAAGCCGGACTAGGAAGCCATTTAGCTTGGCCTCCATAGCCTATAAATCAAGTCCTAGACGTTGGCTTTAGGCCATCCTCAGAGCTTTGAAGGAGGAGGGAGAGAGGCCCCGAGGTCCCAATGGTCCCATCCTTCCCAGATTTTATTACTAACTTGCTTTCCCTCCCAACTCTCACAGGCTATGGGTTTCTGCAGCCAGCCCAAGCGGAGATGTTTGCCCGGCAGCAGGAAATGCTGAGGAAACAGAACCTGGCCAGGTAAGATGGCGTCGTAACTGTGGCGCGTCGCCAAGGGGCCGCAGTGCCCTCCGCTCAGGCCTCTAGCTCACTTCATCCTTGGCCTGCCTCGCCTCTCCGTTCAGGCGGAGAGATTAGCCGGCACGCCTCACTGAGCCAAAAAGAGGGAGGCCGTGCCAGACGCATTATCGTCATGCTCTTCCCAGGCGGCCTCTCTCCTCTGACGGGGGAGACCTGAGAACAGAAAGGATGCCCGCTGGGCAGGAGCTTTTGAAGGCACTGAGAGCCGCCTGGCATTGTCCCCGTGCGCCGTCAGGAACGTGCGCGGGGAGATGAAAGCCCACTGTGCTCTTAAAAAACAGAAAACAAAGATACAGTTTGGTCTAGTGGTTAGGGAGCTGGATTCTTATCTGGGAATACCGGGTTCGATTCCGGCCTCCCCCATGAAGCCAGCTGGGTGACCTTGGGCCAGTCACAGCTCTCTTCTGAGCTCTCACAGCCCCACCTGCCTCACAGGGTGACTGTTGTGGGGAGAAGAACAGAAGGTTTGTCAGCCACTTTGAGTCCCCTGAAACGGGTGCGAAAAGCTGTTTCCCCCATGTAGGCAAAGGCCAGGGAGGAGTGGTGTGTCTTCGCTGCCTTCCCAAACATGTGAAGATGACTGGCACGCTTCGAAAGGGAGACTATTCCATCGTCTGGGAG
The DNA here is from genome assembly GCA_023333525.1 of Aspidoscelis tigris stejnegeri. NCBI lineage: Eukaryota > Metazoa > Chordata > Lepidosauria > Squamata > Teiidae > Aspidoscelis > Aspidoscelis tigris. Next base: position 4,885,338 of record JALMGA010000021.1, read on the forward strand.
CCATCACTGAGAAGGCCCTATCTTGGGTCCCCACCCCTTCTGCTGCTGTGGGCGGTGGTACAACCAGGAGGGGCTCAAGGCTCTTGAAATCATGCACATTCACTATCATTCAAACAGATTTTCCTTCGCATCAAATCTGTAACCTGATTGTCTTAAATTCCACCTCTCTGGTGGGGCACGGAGGTTAGAGGAATTGCAGCAAGCCTATCCAAGAAAAGAGGGGCCTCGAAGAAGCCGGAGAGTTGGCTTTTCTACCCCGATTTTCTCACCCATGTAAGGGGACTCAAGGCGGCTGACAAACTTTCTGTTCTTCTCCCCGCAACAGTGTTGAGAATATTTCGTATACCTCTGGCAATACAGACAGGGATTGTAGTAGAGGAGCAGAAAGCTTGCGCACAGAGAAGCTTCTTCTCCTGAGATCACTTTCAACAAGGCAAACACTTAAGGTTCTTTCCAAAAGGAAGGTGCTTTATTCTTCAGTGCATGCAAGTATGACACTACAAACCAAGGAGAAACAGTTGCACGTAGGTATGAAGTGAAAATATTGTACAGCTTAACATTCAGCTTCAGTCTCTTGGACATAAACGGTCCTGTAATGGTTACTGTAAATATTCGGTTATCTCTGTTAACACAAACATCAGAGTAACTAGAAAGCAATTCAATAATACAGCAACTCTGCAACACTCTTAACACCCTAGCACTGTAACAAAAGCATAAGGACACCTTAGTCTTAGTTATACCCAACATTGCAGGGCAGGTGTATGTTGAACAGGTGTGTGTGATTAAGCCACAAGGGAGAAAAGCTATTCCCAGTAAGATAAGTGCAATAAGACAGTTTGCATTAAACAATAGAGGAGGTATACAAGCCTCAGGTAAAAGCAGATTCTGGAAGCACAAACCATGGCCTTAAAGGGGCCCAAACAGATGCCCTGTGAGGTAGGTGGGGCTGTGAGAACTTGGAAAGAGTGCTGTGACTAGCCCAAGGCCACCCAGCAGGTTTCATGGAGGAAGTAGAAGAGTTGGCTTATCTACCCCGCTTTTCTCACCCATTTAAGGGGACTCAAAGCGGCAGAATCAGATCAGGAGAGGACCAGATACGAGTCCAGCACTCTTAGCCACAAACCCAAACGGGCTCACTTGAGTTTGGTCCACTCCAAATTTGTTCCTTCCAAATACAACCCTTGTTCTTGTTCCTTCGCTTGCAGGCTGGAGATGTCAGCGGAGCTGCTCCGCCAGAAGGAACTGGAGAACATCCATCGGCAAAGGCTCCTAGCCGGCGACCCCATGAGCCTGCACCCGACTCTGCCGCCAGATCACCCAGCTTTGCGCAACGTCCATGACATTCCCGAAGGACACCCGCTCCGCGATGAGCTCTCCCGGAGGAACGCCATGTTGGTACTCAGGCACAACAACACCCCGCTGCTCTCGCTCAACCATCACGGAGTACCCGCCGCCTCCACCACCCCGCCCAAGGAACAGGGGGGCAGGAGGGGGTGCAGGAAGTCGGCGCACCACCGGCCCGACGCCCCCGGCCAGAGCGAATCCAAAGAGCTCTCTGAGAGCCGGCCACCGGACGGCAACGACGAGGAGATGAAGGACTCAGAGAGTGACGCGGAAGCGACCGAGGAGAAGCTGGACGGCGCCAAGCTCGAAAGCAGCGGCTCGGCTGGCGAGCTGAAGGAGTGCAAAGAGGCCGTGAAAGCCTGCGACGGCGCCAAAGAACTGACTGAACTCCCCGCCGGCCAGAGCGCCCCGTGCAGCTCGTCCAACGCAGAGTCTCCCAGCCACCTCCTTGGCCCGATCGTCAACAAAACGGAGGCCAAGTATCTCCCTCCGGCTTCCCTTCCGCCCCCTCAGCCTCTGCCCTTTGGATTCCCGTACACCATGAGCCCCTATTTCCACGCAGGTAGGTATACCTGGGAAGCGGGAATCGATGCTGTTGCTCTTCATGCGCTTTCCCACCTCCCCAGGTTCACAAGTGGAACGAAGCGTCGTACGAATGCTCCGGAGCATTCGATTCTAATTTGAATGTTGGCCTTCTAATGTGCCAACATTCGATTCAAATACAGATGTCCGAATCCAGCTGAATTCGTATGAATAATATGAATATCCGTGCATGTCCCCAGGGTGGGAGGATGTGAATTAGGGGAGGAAGGAAAGAAAGAAAGAAAGAAAGAAAGAAAGAAAGAAAGAAAGAAAGAAAGAAAGAAGAATCATGAGTTTTCAGGGAGCAGAGGGAGGTAAACGAACCACTTGGCCACTGGGTCACTGTAGGTGGGGTCGTGAGAGCCCAGAAGAGAGAGAGAGAGAGAGAGTTGCCTTTTCTACCCCGCTTTTCTCACCCATTTAAGTGGACTCAAAGCGGCTGACAAAGCTTCTATTCTTCTCCCCACAACAGAACACCCTGTGAGGTGGGTGGGGCTGTGACTTGCCCAAGGTCACCCAGCTGGCTTCGTGGGGGAGTGCAGAATCACACCCAGTATTCAAATGCCCCTTTCCAAAAGGAGCAGGGCAGGTCAAAGCGAAGCTGGCGGCCCTAACGGTCAAGCTGTCTTCTGGTGCGGAGGGAAAGAGTAATTTCTCCCCGGCAGACAGATGGCTGGCAGGGATGAATTTCCCCCACCGCCTCAACAGATGACGCTGCTTGGCCAACGCATCTGCACTGACTATTTAGAGGGGAAACGTGCGGTTGGGGTGCTGGTCCTAGACAGGTGCGGAGTGTCCGCGGAGCAGAGCTAGAGCAATGGGCCTTATGCTGATTGCAAAGTTTCATTATCTGGTTTTTCTAAAAAAAAAACATAATATCCAGGCACTCCACCAGGCTGTAAACGGAGAGACTTACTTTCTCCAGGTACGCCGTTTGGCCTTTGCCTGGAAGAAGCGTGGACTGAATCCACCGTGGGTCTACGGCTTGACGGTCGCACTCTGCAAATCAGATGAATAAAGCCACGAAAGTGTAGGGGACGAATGTTGTAAACGTTCAAAATTCGATTGAATTCGAATATAGAAAACCCATTTGTGCACATCTCTAACTGGACGATGGAGGGCGGAAAGGGGGAAGGTATAATAATCCACCAACGATCCAGGAGACCCCAGAGGAGGGCTTGGCCGGTTTCCAGGGAAAAGGCCGCCTCGTCCGGCACTTTGGAGGCAGAGAAACATTTTCCATCCCCAGTGACAGAGAATTATTGACACGGCAGCCCTTTTCTGGTCGATTCCCTGAGCTGCCTTATGAAAACCTGTCCGCTGCCAAATGACCTCATCTCGTCAGGGTTTTGGCCGTGTTTGTCTCCCCCCCCCCCCCCCGTCTCCACGCTGCCCCCGCGTCCTTTGGAGAAAGGTGAAAGATGAAATTGGCAGGTGGCTAAAATCTTCATATCGATCCGCAGTCTCAAGAGCAATTAACGCCAGCCGTCCGTGCATGCTCCATGACCCTCAGACCGCAGCGGGGCGGGGGGGGGGGAGAAAGCGAGGAATAACAGGATACGTTAAGACCTCGCTCTGTGCGGGTCAGCGGGCACAGCCCACACAAGAGCCAGCCGTGCTCTTCGACGGGGGAAGAGGAGGAGAAGGATCAGGGTTTCTTATACCCTGCTTCCCTCATCCTTTTAAGGGGGCTCAAGGCTGCTGACAAACATTCTGTTCTTCTCCCTGCAACAGGCATCCTGTGAGGCAGGTGCGGCTGGAGAGTTCAGAAATAGACTTGGAACTAGTCCAAGACCACCCAGCTGGCTTCACGCAGGAGCCGGTAGACTCCCAGTTAAGAGTCTGAACCTCTAGAAGACCAAACAGGGAGGGAGGCAGGGATCTTGCTTGGCTCTTGGCAGTATGAGATGAACCTAGAGAGACCTAGAAGAAGAAGAAGAGTTGGCTTTTCTACCCCAACTCTGTAAGGGGACTCAAAGCGGCTGACAAACCTTCTCTTCTTCTCCCCACAAAAGAGGAGGGGCTGTGAGAGCTCAGAAGAGCTGTGACTAGCCCAAGGTCACCCAGCTGGCTTTGTGGGGCAGTGCAGAATCACACCCAGTATTCAAATGCCCAAATTCAGCCAAATTCGTACGGATTTTGGATGCTATGAATATTTGTGCGCACCTCTAATCCAGTGAGCCAGAAAGGGGAGGGGGCTGTCTACATTTTGTCCTTGGCCTCTGGCTTCTAGACATTTTGGATACACTCCCCCCCCCCCCCGCCTCAAATACTGTATTTTCCTCTTGCATTTAATTATTTGGAAGCTGCCCTGGACAGCTTTGCTATTGGGCTGTGAATATCAATACCGCAACTTCTTTCCAAATATACATACGACTGAGAATATTTGCAGGACCATTTTGATATAAACAGGGAGCAAGTTCTCTGCAAGGCTGGTGAATCACCCATTTGGCTGCCTTCTCAAAAGGAGTCCACCCCCCCCCCCCCCGTCTGCAGGTCTTGGTGTAACTGCGGCGGGAAGAGGGACAGGCCGGAAAGGAATGTATAATCAAAGCTGAATGCCTTCTCTGGCCCGTATTCTTGGCTCACGCATCCGTCTTGGGTGGGTGAGCATGCCTTCCGGTTCCTTCGCCAAACCTTTGACGCTTCATCCCCCAGGGAGCTTAGAGGGACCACGTGAACGTTCCGTGACTTCCCAAGGTGCTAGTCCAGCGCACAAGAGGTCTTGAGCATTAGGGAGAAGCCTTTCCAACGTTTCCAGGGCTACCTGACGAAGAAAAGAGGTTGCACAGTAGGGAAGGAGACACCGTAGAGCTGAAAGCAACTTTTGCTAGGAGAGCCAGTGGGTCCAGAGAGAACACTTTAACAGAGACGTGCATGGACGTTTGTGACATTCGTCACCTGTCTGAATTTGTCAGAATTCGCACCCGGGTTCGAATGTTCGATTCGTATCCGACGAACGCCAACATTCGAGCTCTAGTCGGATTTTCAAAAATCTGAATCTAAACTTTCAAACTCGAATCAGATTTTCAAAAACCCAACACGGATTTTTGGACAATTCGAACGTGTAGATCCGTATCTGTTGTATCCAAATCTGCGCAAAAATTGCACGCATCTTGTGCTTAAAATACGGGATTAAAACAGGATTAAAACGGGATTTTTACGGAATGCTGTCAGATATGTGTTAACGGATACGTGTGTTGTCGACATTTGTGTCTTTAAATACGAATCTAACTTTCGAACGTACAGATTTGAGTCAGATTTTATGACATTCGGGTCTTAAATATGGGAATCTGAGTAGACATGCGTTAATATTTGTACGTCCATTAAACTGGGCAGGTGGGAAAGCAACCTCTCAGCTTGGGTGCTGGGGGGCTCCCTGGATGACCTTGAGCATCTTCTCCCCGCCACTGGCCTACCTTATGGGGAGGTTGTGAGGATATAGTGGGGAGGAGGTTCACCGCCTTGCGTGCATTCAAGGAAGGATAGGATATGGAAATCAAGGTCTGTGAGGCCAGGGTATGTTCCAACGAGGCGTGGCAGGAAATGTTTGCTTTGGAAGTCCCTTCCAGCCTGTGGCCGCTATAGGAGTATCTCAGAAACAGGAAAGAGCCTGTTTAACCTCCTCTCTGTCCCGCCACCCCCTTGGCATCCCACAGTCCCCGGGTGGGCCAGCGGGTGGGCGGTCAGGCTGGCAGGCGGGCAGGCGGCTGACCACCCTCCCTCCCTCCCTCTCCCATGCCCGCAGGCTGCCTGCCATCCAACGAGAAGACGCTCGCCCTTCAATTCGGCAGGCCGCCTTAAGAAGTATGCGAAGCCGCAGTTCAGGCTGGAAAGTCCCTGGAAATGAGCTCAGGAAACATTTGGAGCTGAACTTTGCCCCCTTCCGGATGCCAAGCGCCATTCCACACTGATCCGGAGCCAAGGAGGCGAGACTCCAGCTGGCCGGGCAGGCGGGTGCGGAGGAGGAGGAGGAGACTCTGTTCCCAGCCGCCCCTCGCCAGCGCTGCCTCGCTTGGCCCTCCTAGGTGCGGAGGAAGCACATAATTTGAAATCCGTGGGTCGCCGCTGCCAAATCCCCTTCGGAGACGCTCGCTCCGGCGGCTGCAGATGGGAAGGCGTCTTGCCAGGGCCTCCGCCGTGCCTGGAATCCTCCGGGTTTAATTCTGCTTCCTCTATTTACTGAGCTGTAGTTGCTGGGCCTAGAGAACATCTGGGAAGGGGAGGGAAAGGCCAGGGGAGAGGAACCCCTTCCCTTTATGAGGTGTAAACATCTTTGGGCCCACGTTGCTAAGCAAAACCTCAAACCTCAAGCCCCTTGGATCAGCCGGTCTCTTGGAATTACCAGGGAGGTTAGAAAAGAAGAAAATGATTCCCTTTGCAGCAAACTGAATAGCAAAAGCGGTGTGCCTATTATGGCCTCTTGCTTCAGCACAAAGATCTGGATTAGGAGCGTGCTAGAATATTTGAATGAATACGAATATTTCTGGACATTTGTACCAATAGTTTGGACATTCGTTAAGCTGGGGAAATGTATCCGATACGTACTTGTTTGTATCAGATACGTAACTGTTTGTATCAGATATGTATCTATTTGTATCAAATACATATTTGTTTGTATCAGATATGTATCTATTTGTATCAGATATGTATTTGTTCATATGAGATACGTATCTGTTTGTATCAGATATGTATCTATTTGTAACAGATACGTATCGAATGTCTGTACAAATACAGAGGGCGAAGGAGATTAGCAGTGGCCAACACTGCAGGGATGTTGTGCACATATGATGCCCCTGCTCCCAGCATCTCAATGTCCCAAAATCTTTTCTCCAGGTACAATGGGCGGGCTCTTTCTGGATGGTGAAGAGAGCTCAGGCCTGGAGGACGTCAGCAAATGGACGGTAGAAGACGTCTGCACCTTTGTGAGCGGTTTGTCTGGCTGTGGTGAATACACTCAGGTAAATCCTTGCCCTTTCCAAAAATATCCTGGGGGGTGGGGAAAACAAAACCTAGAACTCTCCCATTTCCCTTGTCTACACCAGGACAAATAATTAGTTTCCAAAAAAACAGAGCTGCAGGCAAATTGTGCAAAAGGCCTTCAGGGTGTGAATTATGAACGTAAGAGGAGCCCTGCTGGATCAGGCCACAGCCCATTTAGTCCATGAGAACCTAAGGGGAGCCCTGCTGGATCAGGCCACAGCCCATTTAGTCCATGAGAACCTAAGGGGAGCCCTGCTGGATCAGGCCACAGCCCATCTAGTCCATAAGAACCTAAGAGGAGCCCTGCTGGATCAGGCCACAGCCCATTTAGTCCATGAGAACCTAAGGGGAGCCCTGCTGGATCAGGCCACAGCCCATTTAGTCCATGAGAACCTAAGGGGAGCCCTGCTGGATCAGGCCACAGCCCATTTAGTCCATGAGAACCTAAGGGGAGCCCTGCTGGATCAGGCCACAGCCCATCTAGTCCCTAAGAACCTCAGAGGAGCCCTGCTGGATCAGGCCACAGCCCATCTAGTCCCTAAGTACCTAAGAGGAGCCCTGCTGGATCAGGCCACAGCCCATCTAGTCCATGAGAACCTAAGGGGAGCCCTGGTGGATCAGGCCATAGCCCATCTAGTCCATGTGAACCTAAGGGGAGCCCTGCTGGATCAGGCCACAGCCCATTTAGTCCATGGGAACCTAAGGGGAGCCGTGCTGGATCAGGCCACAGCCCATTTAGTCCATGGGAACCTAAGGGGAGCCCTGCTGGATCAGGCCACAGCCCATTTAGTCCATGAGAACCTAAGGGGAGCCCTGCTGGATCAGGCCACAGCCCATCTAGTCCATAAGAACCTAAGAGGAGCCCTGCTGGATCAGGCCACAGCCCATCTAGTCCATAAGAACCTAAGAGGAGCCCTGCTGGATCAGGCCACAGCCCATCTAGTCCATGAGAACCTAAGAGGAGCCCTGCTGGATCAGGCCACAGCCCATCTAGTCCATGAGAACCTAAGAGGAGGCCTGCTGGATCAGGCCACAGCCCATCTAGTCCATGAGAACCTAAGAGGAGGCCTGCTGGATCAGGCCACAGCCCATTTAGTCCATGAGAACCTAAGAGGAGGCCTGCTGGATCAGGCCACAGCCCATCTAGTCCATGAGAACCTAAGAGGAGGCCTGCTGGATCAGGCCACAGCCCATCTAGTCCATGAGAACCTAAGAGGAGCCCTGCTGGATCAGGCCACAGCCCATCTAGTCCATGAGAACCTACGAGGAGCCCTGCTGGATCAGGCCACAGCCCATCTAGTCCATGAGAACCTAAGAGGAGCCCTGCTGGATCAGGCCACAGCCCATCTAGTCCATAAGAACCTAAGAGGAGCCCTGCTGGATCAGGCCACAGCCCATCTAGTCCATAGGAACCTAAGAGGAACCGTGGTGGATCAGGCCTCAGCCCATCCAGTCCCTAAGTACCTAAGAGGAGCCCTGCTGGATCAGGCCATAGCCCATCTAGTCCATATGAACCTAAGGGGAGCCCTGCTGGATCAGGCCACAGCCCATTTAGTCCATGGGAACCTAAGGGGAGCCGTGCTGGATCAGGCCACAGCCCATTTAGTCCATGGGAACCTAAGGGGAGCCCTGCTGGATCAGGCCACAGCCCATTTAGTCCATGAGAACCTAAGGGGAGCCCTGCTGGATCAGGCCACAGCCCATCTAGTCCATAAGAACCTAAGAGGAGCCCTGCTGGATCAGGCCACAGCCCATCTAGTCCATAAGAACCTAAGAGGAGCCCTGGTGGATCAGGCCACAGCCCATCTAGTCCATAGGAACCTAAGAGGAACCGTGGTGGATCAGGCCTCAGCCCATCCAGTCCATAAGAACCTAAGAGGAGCCCTGCTGGATGTGGCCACAGCCCATCTAGTCCATAAGAACCTAGGAGTAGCCCTGTTGGATCAGGCCACACCCCATCTAGTCCATAGGAACCTAAGAGGAACCATGGTGGATCAGGCCACAGCCCATCTAGTCCATAAGAACCTAAGGGGAGCCCTGCTGGATCAGGCCACAGCCCATTTAGTCCATAAGAACCTAAGAGGAGCCCTGCTGGATGTGGCCACAGCCCATTTAGTCCATGAGAACCTAAGGGGAGCCCTGCTGGATCAGGCCACAGCCCATTTAGTCCATGAGAACCTAAGAGGAGCCCTGCTGGATCAGGCCACAGTCCATTTAGTCCATAAGAACCTAAGAGGAGCCCTGCTGGATGTGGCCACAGCCCATTTAGTCCATGAGAACCTAAGGGGAGCCCTGCTGGATGTGGCCACAGCCCATTTAGTCCATGAGAACCTAAGGGGAGCCCTGCTGGATCAGGCCACAGCCCATCTAGTCCATGAGAATTGCAGAGGACTTTTAACCCAACTTCAATCTGTCTTTGGGGTGAGAAAGGACTTCAGCCAAGCATGTGGTCCTCATTTTCTCCCCATATCATCCAACCCAAAGGCAAATTTCCCTGAGTTTGAAAATGCTGAAAGAAAACAGCTAGGACATTCATACAGAGATTTAATGTTACAACATTCGTACATTAACATTCCTGCGAATACAAATGTCTCAAAACAGTCATATGAATAGTTCCTACCTACGTTAAACTGGGGATATGTATTGGATATCTATCAATATGCACGCATTCGTATAGGATATGTATCCAATAAGTATGCATTTGTATAGGATCTGTGAGCCAGTGCAGTCTAGTGGCTAGGGAGCCGGACTCTTACCTGGGAATACCGGGTTCGATTCCGCCCTCCTCCATGAAGCCAGCTGGGTGACCTTGGGCTAGTCACAGCTCTCTTCTGAGCTCTCACAGCCTACCTGTCTCACAGAGTGTCTGTTGTGGGGAGAAGAACAGAAGGTTTGTCAGCCGCTTTGAGTCCTCTGAGTCAGAAAAGTGGGGTAGAAGAACCAACTGTTCTTCTTCATTCGTGTTGGATATTCGTATGAATATGGATATGGATATTCTATTCCATTTCAAATAGAATCCTATCACATTTGAAGGGAATCTATTCGAACAAATATGAATTTTCTATCATTTAATTCATTACGAACTGGATGTCAGAAAACCTATTCAGGCTCGTCCCTGAAAACAGCCCTTTGCCTTGCTGATCTGTCATTGTGCTCTGAAAGTGGATTGAAGTTCAGGTGTGGGCGCAGCGTGTCTTTTGGGGTCTTGGAGGCCTGCGAGGTTATTATCTTTCCGCAGAGGAAGGAGGTGGTGGAAGGAGGAGGAGGAGGAGGAAGAGGAAGGCGATGCTGCTTAGAAGTGCAGACAGAGGGTTTGAGGCTCGAAAGGCAGCAAGAAAAGAAATATCTAGGATTATTTTTGCAGTGCCGGCGGAGATCGGAGATAATTGCAAATTCAGTTAGCACAGCTTTCGGCTGCTCCATCCTCAGCTTTCCAGATCTGGTTATTTGGAAGGGCAGATTTTTCTGCCCCCTTTCCCCCCGCCCCCGTCCGTCTTTCCCTTGACCTTCTGCCCTGTGCATTTCACCTTTTGCCAGTGGCCCCCCCTCCTGACATCCATCAGGGCTTCCCCTTTCCCAGCTGATAAAGGAGGTACCAGGGAGGGGTAACCCAGAGCTGCAACCTGGTGCCCCCTGCTGTCACATCCCCCCCTTCCCTCGGCCGGCGTGATTCCACCGCCGGCCCCGCCCTCCCACCCCTCGGCGCTAATCTGCTCGTGACGCGCTCCATTAAAGACCCCTCTAAGCCTGGCTCTGAGCCGAGGGGCGTCTACAACAGCTGGGCTTGGGGGACGGACGGCAGAGAAGGTGTGGGAAAGGTCAGGCTTTTGGAAGTGCCTCTGGCAACGCTCCATGCGCCAGGACGCGGGCTTCAATCCCAGCTTCACCAGCGAGATCTCTGAGCACAAACCACAGAGTGGTCTGTGTCAGGATCAGTGCAAAATGCCCTGTGTGGATAGTCAGTGGTGTATTTTCTGCATCTGGCGTAGCTAACGTGGAGGCCTTTGGAAATTCACAGAATCCATAAATAAGATGAGCTTTCCCTCGCCGTTTGGGGTGCTCATGGGTGTAAACTAAGAATGTGCAGGGATGGTTTTTTTTTTTTGCCTTTGGTTTGTATTGAATCGAATGTAAGAAAATTTGTATTCGTCCAAATGGATCTCCTTTCAGTGTGGTGGAAATCTATTGAACGGAATACAAAATTTGTACAAATATCCAATACAAACGCAGATGTATCAGATATGGGGATGTCAACGAATATTCAAATGCATTCAAAATTGGATCGAATAGTCAGAATTTTGATATTCGAATTCAAATTGAATGCCCTTAAATTCAAAGTTAAATTTCTGACCCGAATTTCGAATTTCAGATCTATTTGTTCGGATTATTCAGACATGCCTACGGGTTCATACGCGACGTGTACTTGAAGATCCGCATCTTTCCCGCATCTGTACGCATTTGTACGGATCAGAACAGGACCAAAAGGGGTTGCATATGGGATAAATACGGGATGCATACAGATGTGTACGGAGGTGTAGATGCATACGGGCATCTGCGAATGGTGTCGACCTTCGTAAGTGCAAATTCGAATGAAAAATTCAAACGAATGGATCCGGATGTGCTTAATTTGAATTGAATTTGGTTAAATTCAGACTTAACAGATTTGAATTGAATTTTTGAGTATTGGATTCGAATTGAATCCTGAAAATTGCATTCGTGCAATTGAAAGGTCAAATCTGCCCTGAATCCACTTTGAATCCATGTCCAATGCACTCTGGATCTATTGTAGATCTGCCTGGCCACTTTCCCACCTCCCCGGGTTGCTGAGTGTTCCTAAGCATTGGTACGAATATGAATGTCAGTGTACAAGCGTCATAACCTTTGCTTCGTTTACGAATGTGCAAATCTGTGCAAATCTGTGCAAATTGGTGCAAATATTGCATCTTACGAATATTCGTCCGCATACCCTTTGGGTTATAGGTTGAGGATAAAAATGCAAAATAGAGACATAAATAGCAGTGACGGGAATTTGAAATTAGATTTGCAATGCTCCAGATGGAAGGGCAGATCTACAGGTCAAAGGCCCGATTGGGGGGGGGGGCAGAATTTTTCATCCTCCCCAGCCCCAGAGACGGTAGACTTTGCAGGAGCTAAGATTCAGTGGCGTCTCCACCCCACCCCCAAAGGCTTTCCCCAAAACCTGAGTCAACGTGTCGCGTCGTCTTTAGTGCAAACCACAGCTGCGGCGCTGCGGAAGGCTCGAACCAAAGCCAAGTGCAGGATCCGTGCCAAAGGGACGTTTCCTTCCCGGCGTCTGGCCCCACCAAGATGGAGCTTAGCCGTGCCAGCAGCCCTGAAAAGCTCTGCTCATCCTTCCTGGCCTCTCCGTGCCAAGACGCGCCGTGTGCCAAGAGGAACAGAGAGAGGTTCCCTTTTGGAGGGCTCCTTAATCCCCAAATCCCCCCTCGCCAAAAAGGCCCTGCCGACATTTTCGGAAGGAGGACGTTTGGGGCGGGGGAGAAGCCACTCCGGCAAGGGGAGAGTTAAAAGCACGGAGGACTTGGCAGCGTGGGGCCCACAGCAGATTTTGCGTTTAACAGTTTGTCGCTCCGAGAGAGGAAGCCAGGCTGCTCGCCGCGCTGAGCTGCCGGCTTCCTTTCTACCCTCCAACAACCACAGCTGCTGGGGAGGTCTGGCACAGATCTGACCTCCGCTCCTGCCAGGAAGGGGAGGGAGGGAGGGGGGGGAACAGCCAGAGCTTTTGTGCATTGCACATGAAAAGTGGAAGGGAGTTGTGTCTGTGTGTGTGTGTGTGTGTGTGCCAGGCCAAATCCTGTGCTGGAAAGAAGCACAGATGCATGTGTGCACACACACCTTGCCTGCCTGGGACCCAGGGACCCTCCTCCATCTGCATCCCGCTGGCACGGCGCATCGCTCACAGCTTGCCGTGGGCTTTGGGGAGGCCCAAGGCAGAAGGAGCGGAGGACGGTTTTGGCTGCAGGCCAGCCTGTCCTGGGAGGGAGGAAGGGAAATCAGCTCTGCTTATCCAGGTTCAAGCTCTCGCCTTGCAGCAAGGATTCAGCTTTTGCAAAAAAAAAAAAAAAAAAGAAGTAGAAGAAGGGGGGGGGGGCGAGGAAACTCAACGCTTCCTGCTGGAGAGGAAATCCAGAAGGAGAGCAAACAGCTGCCCGCATGCTTATAAAACTGCAGTTTTGCAAGCGTGATTGGAAGCAGCACGACACAAACTGCCCTATAAGGGTCTTTTGTGGCAGAATAAAGCTGGCGTGTGAAGACAGGCGAGAACTGTGCGCCTCTCCCAGCGCAGTTGGGACGCAGGGGTCCTGTCCTGAAATAAATGGAAATACAATCAGGTCAGGATTTTCAGGTTGGCAGGATGTGTGGGACAGGGTGTTTGACTAGATGCCCTGGGGCCTGATCCACCAGGGTTCTTCTTAGGTTCTTACGTTCTTATGTAATGGGTGGTATGTATCGTTAGAAAGCACTGGGGTAAATACCTTCTGCAGAATCCCTCGTTCTTCTAAATCTACCATGTATGCCCCTCCCTCAACAGGTCTTCCGGGAACAGGGCATCGATGGAGAGACATTGCCCCTTTTGACAGAGGAACACCTGCTGAATAACATGGGCCTCAAGCTGGGACCTGCTCTGAAGATAAGGTCACAGGTAAGCAAAGGTTTAGGGGAACCCAGGTGTACCCTCTGTCCTTGTTTTGATGAAGATGAGGTTCCAAAATAGCCGAGTCCTGACCATAGGAAGGCGTGGGTGGGTTCGGCGTTGTGATCAGCCCCCAGCACTATCTTAAAGTAGGTTTCCACCCACTTTCCTAGACCTATCCCAGTGTCCAAGTGCCAATCCAAAATGGCGGCCCTTAGGCATGGAAGAGTCGAAAGGGGGTGGTCGTCCCCTCCTTAGAGCACCAAGAGAGAAAAGGGAGGCTTTGCATTTTGGGCTGAGGCTTTCGAGAGGAGGTTTTGCTCCAGTCTAGGGCTGTGGTCACACTTAAGGTTTAATCCAGCTTCAGTCCACTTTCAGAGCGAGAGAACACATCAGCAAAGTGGTAAGTGGTTTTCTTTCAGTGTGAAATAACTCAGAAAATCCACCTTTGGGATCGATAACGTGGAAAGAAAATTAACTGGTTGCTTTGCTGAGGTGTTCTTTCACTCTGAAGGTGGAATGACACTGGATTAAAGCTTAGGTGTCACCACAGCCAAGGTTTAATCCAGCTTCAAGCCACATTCAGAGTGGGAGAACCCATCAGCAGAGCGGCACGCTGTTTTCTTTCAGGGTCAAATAACTCAGAAAATCCACCTTTCGGATGGAAAATATGGAAAGAAAATTAATTGGTTGCTTTGCTGTTGTGTTCTCTCTGAGGGTGGACTGAAGGTAGATTAAACCGTAGGTGTGACCACAAGCCTTCTTGCAAGCAAAGATCTTGCAGGTGGTGTGGAACATGTGAATGTTGGCAAAAATTCAAACAAATAGATTCAAATTTGGTAAATCCGGATCACGTCTTGTCGAATTCAAATGTAAAAGATTCTAATCTAATTGGATTTTCAGATATTCAATTAGATTTCAATAGAAGAACCTTCTCTGGTTTACTCCCTTCAAGACAAAACTCTCTGGGTTTTCCTATGGAGACAAGGTGAATAGAACCAGGCACTACCCCCTTCCTTTGGGAAACCCCTCTCTCCATCCTAGGAGGTACCCAGGCCAGACTGTAGGTCAGGGCAGAGTGAGGCCCACCAGCCTAGAGTTTCAGGAGCTGGGGTTTCCCAACCTTTCTCTCTCCCTTGCCTCCCCTCCGGCCATTTCCCCTATTTTCGCACCCTGTGGGTCACTGCCGCTGTCGACAACATCACGGCCACCCTCCTGCCCTCTCTCTGGCTGCTTTGCCACTTGAATCTCTTGCCTGCCCCAGGGACAGCCAGACGGCAGCCTTGGTCTTAATCCCCTCCCTTTCCATTGCCAGAAGGGCCCCGTGTCGCCCTCGCTCCTACGCAGCTGGTTTCTGTTAAAGCCTCAATTTAAAAAACAGCCACAGGGGCTCATAGTTAACCCTGAACCGTTCAGTTAGCGTCATGTGACCGAGGTGCGCAAATGCACACAGATACATATGAGATGTGTACATATATGTCTGTACGTTTGTATCTCTACATATGTATCTGTACATTCAAATGCTTCAAATCATTTAAATGAATGTTTCGGAACATTTGCAATTTGTTTGGATGTTTAAATTCAAACGTGTAGACATTCTGCTCAAGTTTGAATGTCCACATTTGTTCGCGTCCGATTGAATTTTGAATGTTTACAACATTCGTGGACAATCCTTATTCCGGAGCCCTTTCCCCTTTTGGAAACGCTGCCTGCCACCCGTATCCGAATTTTGTGGAACGCTCCACGTAGGTCAGTTTTGCTAAAAACCTGGGCATGGCATAACCGATCTAGCAGGTCACTGATGAAGGGCAGGGCTGCCTGGTTTTTATGGTGATCCTGTTTTTTATGGTGATCTTATTCAATGCGCGGTAATCGGCGCAAAGACGGAAGGAGCCGCCCTTCTTTTTGACAAACAAGACCGGGTCCCCATGTATAGAAGAAAGCAAAACAGAAGCATCGTTTCCGCCTAGAGTCGCAAGATGGATCAGAGCGTAACTGGCGCCTCTGGATTCCTTGCTCCTTTCCCCTTCTGCCTCCCCCCCCCCCGAATCATTTTTATATCTTGCCGGATTGATCCGCGGGGACCAATTGCCCAGAGAACCTTTTTATTAGCCTCCTCGTAAACAGTTAGGGCTGCAGGGAAAGTCATAAAGTTGCTCTTATTGTTTTAACATAATATAACAAATGTTGGAGGGAGGGAGAGAGGGAAAGCACGTTTATTGAAGGGTGGCAGAACACACACACATACACACCCCAATGTCAGGTGGCTTATGCCAAGCAGACCTGCTGGGTGCAAGTTTCATCAGGAAGGCAAAAAAGATGCAAACTGGAGAGGGGGGGATAGAGCCTCCCCTTCTCTCCCTAGCAGTAGCTTGTGCCTGGGCTGTGTGAACTCTCCCTCCAAGATGGGAGTGTTTGTAATGCAAGGACGTGTTTTCCAGCAACCTGGCCCATATCTGGGACCCTCGTGCGGGGTTTCGGTTCTGCTTAGCCCAGGCTGTGGTCACACGTTCCCTTGAAACCTCCTTAGTCCATCTTCGGGCTGCTCACACCCTTCAGGAAAGGAAGGTGGAAAGTCCACAAATAAAGCAGATAGAAATGAAAAGGTGTGAGCTGCCGGGACCAAAGATGGACAGGTGAAGGTTTCAAGGTAAAGTGTGTCCTCCACAAATTCAAGGAGGCGCTGGGTTCTGCTCTTGGCCACCCCTTAGGAGGTGCCCAGTTGTGTTCACACGAGGCTCAGAAGTGTCGGTGGTGTGTTGACGCTTTCCTTTCCAGCGCATGATATTCCTCTTCCCTTCCGTTTCCCCCTGCAGGTGGCAAAGAGAGTGGGCCGGGTGCTGTACATGGCCAGCTTCCCGATGGCTTTCCCCCTGCAGCCTCCCGGCTTGCGACCGCCGGACCGCGAGTTGCCTCCCATCGACCTCCGCCCGTCCTCCACCGGAAGCGTGGCCTCCTCTCCGTACGCCGCCGGCCTGCTTCCCGCCAGCCGCATCTCACCAAAGCAGGAAAATGGGAACCCTTTACTGGCTGGCTTGAATGACACCGCTAAGCCTCTGTCTTAATGTCGGAACTTCCCAGGGGTCCGGAGAACTTGAGCCCTTCCGGTGGGTCTCGCTCAGCCAACCTTTGCGAATTCCTAGGAGGCCGACGGAGCAGGTTGGCGGGAATTATCCAAAGATTTATTGGAAGCAATTTGAAAGCGGAACACACGATCCTGGAGAAAAGGGACCTGTGCTTTCTCTCTTTGCCTTGGCAGAAGTGAAGCTCTTGGGAGAGTTTCCAAACCCTCCTCGTAAGGGGAATTCTGAATCCCTCCTGCTCACCCCGTCCTTGGGTTTGCTTTTGAAATGTTTCCCTTGCCGGGACCTGCCTACGATTCCTTCCGGGATCTCTATGCATCGTTAGCAACTTTTTAAAACCAAACCAAAGACAGACAGACTGGCTCAGCGTCCAAGTTCCGGTCCGTGTTGTTTACTTCGGCTGACACAGCAGGGCCTGTGCGGTACTGGCCCCCGTTTTCCTTCCTTTCTACATTGCATTCTCATGGGTTTGCTGCTTAAAACATTGTGAGGGAGAGCAGACACCCCCACCCACCCCCGGATACTGCACAGACCTCTTTGGGGTTGGGGGATACTATATGGATACCGTGGTCATATGGAAAAAGGCAGGGCGTGGGCCTTGAGCTGTTTGCATACAGCAAGGTTTGTGTTCCATTTCCCCCTTTACTTTGTATGGGGGAAGGAGTGTGTGTGTGAGTGTGTGTTCGTGTATTTGGGAGTGCGAGGGACTTTGCTGAAGAAGATATGGAGTTGCACATTTTATTTGGTCCTTGCAGCTGACGTAGCTGGGTCTCTGAGCAACCCCACGGAGAAAGGGCGCCCCTGGTGCCAGTCCGGCTGCCCTTCCATCCTGCTCACAACTTGTACAGTGGTGGAAAACAATCACATATTTGTCTGTCTTTCCGTTAGCGTTTGTTTTGAAAGGAAAAGAGGAAAAACCTAGTGCGATACCTCCTCCATGCTGTTGGTTTGCATTTTTGTTTCCAGAAAGAAAAGGAAAATAAAACCCAGAGCTTGATGGTACCTTAGCATCTTTATATATTGTAAATGGTTGTTACCCATCACATTGAAGCCAATGCTTTCTAACTAATCAGTTAAAAATGATAATAAAAAGTGGAATCACTTAATTTATAAAATGGTGGCTTTGTGTGTTTTCTGTATGCAGCATGGGCGTGGGTGGGGTAGGGTGGCATTTACTGTGGCACAAACAATACTGGGCAATTATGAAGATTGTCAAACTATTATTGAAATTCTAAGTGTGTCCTCATTTGAACTTTGACCTGAAATGAACCCTAACGAGTCCTCGTTTGACCCCTGGCACTATTGAAAATTCCAAGTGTGTCCTCATTTGAACTTTGACCTGAAATGAACCCTAACGAGTCCTCGTTTGACCCCTGGCACTATTGAAAATTCTAAGTGTGTCCTCATTTGAACTTTGACCTGAAATGAACCCTAACGAGTCCTCGTTTGACCCCTGGCACTATTGAAAATTCCAAGTGTGTCCTCATTTGAACTTTGACCTGAAATGAACCCTAACGAGTCCTCGTTTGACCCCTGGCACTGATGAAAATTCTAAGTGTGTCCTCATTTGAACTTTGACCTGAAATGAACCCTAACGAGTCCTCGTTTGACCCCTGGCACTATTGAAAATTCTAAGTGTGTCCTCATTTGAACTTTGACCTGAAATGAACCCTAACGAGTCCTCGTTTGACCCCTGGCACTATTGAAAATTCTAAGTGTGTCCTCATTTGAACTTTGACCTGAAATGAACCCTAACGAGTCCTCGTTTGACCCCTGGCACTGATGAAAATTCTAAGTGTGTCCTCATTTGAACTTTGACCTGAAATGAACCCTAACGAGTCCTCGTTTGACCCCTGGCACTGATGAAAATTCTAAGTGTGTCCTCATTTGAACTTTGACCTGAAATGAACCCTAACGAGTCCTCATTTGACCCCTGGCACTATTGAAAATTCTAAGTGTGTCCTCATTTGAACTTTGACCTGAAATGAACCCTAACGAGCCCTTTCTTCCCCCTCCAAAGGCCTTAAGTGTTGTTAGCATATGGTGTGGTCATGCCCTGTTAGTTTGGTTAGTATAAAAATCCAAAAACAAAAGACTGAAATTGAAAAGGAATATATTTATTTGTCCATTTATTTCCACTCAGTTACTTTCAAATATAAAATATCTGAACTGTTCTATAAAATTATAAAATATCATCCATGTAAATTCATACCTATGTTAATTCAGCAATTCACAATGTACAATACACTTGGGTCCAAATTTCCTTCACAATGCAGGCCTCAACCTCCTCCATCTCACAGGTAAACCAGTTGCTAATATTTACACACTTGTAGCCTAATAATGCATAACCCGCAAAACAGTTATAACTGGAGGGTGACAGAGTAGTAGTATTTACAATGTAGCTGCCTGTCATCTGGCTGGGTGTTGACCAGGATACCAACCTGCAGCTCAACAGGAAAAGCAATTCCTAGGTACCAAAGACATAAGGCAACGCAAAAGATCTATCATCAAAAGGAACCAATGGTCCTTCTAGTATAAAACAACAGGTGAAACGTCCAGATACCAAATAATGAAAATATAAGACCTTATTATAAAAATAGTTATACGTTTACTGATAAAAATTATATCCTATAAAAACTCTTTAACAATATAAGAAAGAAAAAAGGGGGATGGTGTACAGTAAGAAAAGAGGAGACAGCAAACGTCGATATAACTCAAAGGAATTATTTTGGATTCACAGACTAAAGACTCGTGTACCTATGGGCCTTAATGAGGAAGTGAATTGGTGTATAAGTTGCCATCTTCTCTGTACCAGATGGTCCGTGAGTATTTGCAGAGTTGGGTTTGTGACAGTTCTACAAGATTTGCCCTGTATATATTAGCTTTTAGAGTTTTGTTTCATTATTTCATTATAGTCCAAGAGGAACAATAATACTCTGTATATGAGTGAGATAATGTATATGGGAAATTTAACATGAGAAAATTATACTTATGTTCCTATCCACCTATTATATCTTTATTGAATTCTATGTAATATTTGTGTTTCCTTATTGTTTTCTAGTGGACTTACAAAGTTTTGTGTGTGGTATATATGTTAAGAGTCCACTGTGATATGCAAATATCATTTATTCCGTATACATTTTGGAAAATAGGATAGATATATGTATATGTATACTGTGTTATTATCTGAGAGTCTGGTCTTGTGCAACCTGCTACCTAATTTTATCTTGTATAATCATATAGATATGGAAAGGTCTTACCTCGGTTGGGATGATCACTTTCTAAGGCCATCTGCTGGGACCTGAGAGCAGGAGAAGGTTTGTCCTTGTCTCTGCTTGAGATGCCCATGAGCATTTGGTGGGCCACTGTGTGAGACAGGATGCTGGACTAGATGGGCTGTGGCCTGATCCAGCAAGGCTTCTCTTATGTTCTTATGTAAAAGTCAAAACGCATTTGGCTTTAGATCCCCTGATAGTGGCTGCTATAATGGACTATCAACCAGAAATACTTATTGCATATCTTTCCTGAGGTTTCTCAGATTAGTGTTTTTGAATTATATGGACCTTTGCTATCTCTTTTGTTACTGTACACCCTCCCACTTTTTTCTTTCTTATGTTGTTAAAAATAATTATATCCTATAAAAACTCTTATCAGTAAATGTACAGCTATTTTTAAAATAAGGCCATATATTTACACTTTTTGGAATCTGGACATTTCACCTGTTGTTTTATACTAGAAGGACCGTGGTTTCTTTTGGTGACAGATCTTTCGTGTTGCCTGTTTCGTTAAGTTGATCTATCCCGTTTGGAGTTCTGGTTTGTTATCTCACCAAAGACATAAACCTACAACCCCAACTGCAAAATTACAAATGGAGAGAGCATTAAGAACTAACAATTATGGAAATAACAGAAAAGCAAGGCAATGTACGCTTTTTTTTGCAGCGACTGTGTTCACCGCCAGGGTCTCCAACTCTTAGGCAAATGTCCCACAAAAGCTTAATCAGAGATTCCATTTGAAGTGCGAACCATCACGGACTTTCATGTCCACCCAACTGTTCTTTTGTCGGGACCCTTGGCGTATCGTTGCCTTTCGCACCAGGATGGGATCTTTATGGCTCCCGGTTGAATCAACGTTGCCCACAAGTCTGACTCTCCCTTTAACTGGTGCATAGAGGTCTCCTGGGGGGCAATTGGTGCATCCCACTGGCGCTTTGTGGTGGAACAGCTCCACTGGTGCTTTCAAGGAGTTCTTTGGATTTCTTCTCCTCCCCATCCTGAAGGAACCCCGTTCCCCTTGTCCTCATCCGCTGCCTTCTGAGTCGCCGTCGGAGAACTCTAGATCTTCCACCACGTCCTCGGCTCCCTGGGCCAGCTGCTCCAACTCTGCCCGAGGCAGCTGTTTCCTGGCCTCCCTGCGGCTGGTCCCTGTGCCTTCCCCTGCGAAGGAAGAAAGGAGAGAGGTGTAAATCCTGCCTTATCAGGAAGAGGGGAAAGGGAGAGGCAGGCAGAGGCAGTTCATTGCTAATTAATCACGAGCACTAATTAATTTATCAGCGCCGCTGCCTTTCCCAGAAAGCAGAAGGGGGGGGGAGGTGGAGACGGCTCCAGGGAAGGAAATACGGTGATATTCAGAGCTTGGCTGGTCATGTGTCAGCAAAGGTACCCCCCTCCTAGGGTGCTTTAACCTCAGAGTAATTCAGTCTGTGGGTGAGCTGGGAGGGGAATTGATTTTTGGGCTTCCTCTGTGAGCAAATCTGGCCACTGTGGAAGGAAAGATTGGGGGTGGTGGTGGTGGTGCATGAATGCAATTTCCAACATTCAATTTGATTTGAATGCTCAAACTGGTACAAATTCGTATCTATCCATACGAATATTCAGTTCATATGTGTCCGCACGCATCCGCTTTGATCCCATAGGTATCCATACAAACGTGTACAGATACGTATGTGATACATACCTATCCGTACACATATGGATGTCTGAATAATTCCTACAAATGGCTCGAGGCACTGAAATTCACTCACATGTTAAAAAACGGATGCATGGACATTCGATCTGAATTCGAAATGTCCAAATTCGAATGTTTTGATTACTCTTGCACTTTCCTAGTCAGGACTTTTACAGCAGAAAGAGAGAGGAATTCTCACTATCATAAGAACATATAAGAGAAGCCCTGCTGGATCAGGCCACCGCCCATCTAGTCCAGCATCCTGTCGCACACAGGGGCCCGCCAAATGCTCATGGGCATCTCAAGCAGAGACAAAGACAAACCTATTCCTGCTCTAGAATCCCAGCAAATGGCCTTAGAAGCGCCCCGGTTCCCGTTCCCCCCCAGCCTGAAAGATGCACCTCGGCATTCATTCTAGTAGCCATGGATACATCTGTCGTCCATAAATTTGTCTAACCCTTCCTTAAAACCATCTAGACTGGTAGCTGTCACCACCTCTTCCGGCAGCACATTCCATAAGCTGATGACCCTCTGGGTGAAGAAATACTTCCCCCTGTCAGACCTGACTCTCCTACTGGACTAGATGGGCTGTGGCCTGATCCAGCAGGGCTTCTCTAATGTTCTTATGATATCCTGGCAGAGTTCTCAGGTGAGGTTCTTCTGAGATGTTAGGGACCGTCTCTGGAGTCCCCTCCATGCAAAGGAGGTGGCCTTCCCACTGTTTCAGCCCCACCCCAATCACCATCATACAGTTCCCGTCCTCCCTTTCTCTCGTGGGCCACTAAGCGCTCTCCTGGGAACGCTGACAGCCAGGAGTCCCTCTCCACATACATCCCTTATTCAGCTGGTCAGTTCCAGGCTCAGACTGACCCAGCCGTCCTGTTAGGTCACATGGTGACATTTCAGAACATTCGTATGAAGCTTCGGGACATTTGTGAATTGGGGAGGTGGGAAAACGGCTGCAACAAATCCAGAGTGAATTCAACACGGTTCGAGAGCAAATTCAAAGTGGATTCAGTGCGGAATACATATCGGATATGTACCAGATACGTATGTGTTTGTATCGAATAGATTCCTACCACATTCAAAGGGGATCTATTCAAATGAATAGGAATTTTCTTACATTCAGTTTGTTACAAACGGAATGCAAAAATACCCCATTTGGGCACATCCCTCGTCTGGATTGAAAATGAGCAAAGTTGAGCCCGATCCTGCCCCTCTCTTCCCAAAATGCTGATGGGTGTCTCTGGCAAGCCTGTTAAGCAGGAGGGGGTGGCTAGAATGCGTCCTGCACCCAGGCCAAGGCATTGTGGGAAAGGGAGTCAGCTGCAGAAGCTCACAGCTATGCCCGGCTTGGCAGCCCCAAAGAATATCCATTGCCAGGAACAGGCCAGGAAAGGCTGCCAAGCCTCTTCAGCCATGGGTCAGCTCTCTCTGCCACCGTTCCTCTATTCCGGGCAACGGTGCCGGGCGCGGCTGCCAACACACTACCATCTGCCACAGGGAATCAGTCGGCAGGCCAGGCCAGGCTAGGCTTGGCTTGGCTGAGCAGCTCCTGCTTTCGCCTCGGAGCTAGGAGAGAAATCCCATTAAGGGGTTAGGGTGGAAGGAGAGTTGACTGTCTCCCTTCCTTCCCTCCCTACCAGCCAAAGAAGATCCTTATTGCACTGTCTCTTACAAGCAAAAAAAAGTGGTGGTGGAGAAAGAGCCAACAGGACAACCAGAAGGACTCTTTGCAAGCTGATCTTGTAACTTCAGAGGAGCAGAGAAAGCCCTGGGAAATCAGCCCAGACTAAACAGTCTCTGCCATCCGCACCTGCCTCCAGCTCTGCTTTGGACCTCAGCTAGACTCTCCAGCTTCAAGGCAACGGAGAAGAGGCGGAAAGGCATGAAAGCGTATTTCTGCAGGCAAGGGGAAGAAGTGCAAACCCTGTGGCAAAGACCCTGCCTTGCCCGGGAGAGGTCCCGGGTTCAAGGGCTGGCATTTCTAGGGAGTGACTGAGAACCAAGGAAACCTGGGCCGCTCAAAGGACCCACCGCAGCTTAAGGCATTTCCCTTTGGGCCTGTGTTCTTCTTCAGGAGTGCAGGGATGTAGGTGAACATGTCCAGGTCAAGAATAGAGCCTCAACTTGGACCTCCAGCCAGGGGCTGGCAAAGGGCTCTCCCTGCCCAAGGAGGGGGCCCTGGGTAGCTGGTGGGACATGATCCCAGGACACTGCACACCTGAAACCTCTTCCAAATGGAGTTTAAAAAAAAATCATCTGAAATGGCAACATTAGGGAAGAAAAGACAGAGAGGTAAGGTGTGCGCCGAAAGCACAAGAGCTGGGAGTGAAGGGACCAGGCATGAAAGGGGGCTCTATTGTGCCAGCGGGTAACAGCACCACCACACTTGGAGACTAGCCGTCAGCCACCTAAATGCCACCCTTTGAATGTGGTAGGATTCTATTCACTGTGAGCGTATTCGTACAAATATCTGATACGAATGCATGCCTATCTGATACATATCCCATAGCATGTCCATTCTGAAAGCGTCAAATCCACCCTGAACCCACTTTGAACCCACTCTCAATCCACGGCGAATGCACTCTGGATCTCTTGCAGATGTGTCAGTGTACAAACGTCGTAAATTTGATTGCAAGTTTGTCCAAATATGGAATGTTACAAATATTTATCCACATCTCCACCCTACTCTGGTGTGATGTCATTCCCTCCAAGATGCCCACAAATATAATCTGCCCTTACCATCTGAATCATCTTCCTCGTCCACTTCGTAAGCCCCTTCTTCTTCGTCTTCATCACCATCATCATCTTCATCATCATCTCCACTGCTTCTGTCCTCTGCAGCCTTTGACTTTTCTGTACCAAGGAGAAGAAGAGAGTTTTTTATCCATCCATCCATCCATCCATCCATCCATCCATCCATCCATCCATCCATCCATCCATCCATCCACCCACCCACCCACCCATCCATCCATCCAGGGGGTAATAAAACGAGAAATCCTGCAAACAACCTTCTGCAACAGGGAATGAGATGCTACCCAAGGAGGTGAGGCAGAACCTTTCCCTCCCTTTATGAAGTTCATTGGAATTGCCATAGGATATTAAAAGGCACAAAATATAACAACAGATCAGAAGGGAAAATAAAAATAAAAACACAGATACAGATGCAAAAAACCTGGCACATAAAAAACTAAGTCATACAACAGTAAGTGAAAGCTAAAAGATCTAAAAGTGATTTTGCATTGCTTCCTTAAAAATAAGTAATTTTTCAGTGCTGTCCTGGTGTTTTCTAAACCTCTCTTATTCTGATTAATGTTAATATTAGTACCAACATTTGTGAACTGGGGGGGGGGGGGGGAAGAGGGCTATGCCAGTCACATCTGCAACAGATCCAGACATGGTTTGAGAGCAGATTTAAAGTGGATTCAGAGCAGATTTGATGCTTTCAAAGTGAATCTCTTACGGGCTTTGTATCAGATGTTTGCATTGGATATTCGTACGAATTTGTATGAATAAATACACTCATATCAAACAGAATCCCACCACATTCGAAGGGGATCTATTCGAATGAATACAAATTGTCTTATATTCGATTGCAACCCCCCCCCCCTTCATGCACATTTGCTAGGTCTGTGTGCACGTCCATGCTCCACTTTGGCACATGCAAGCCTGCACACACACAGGCCCCAGGAGAGGAAAGGTCGACCCACCCTGGAACCCAAGGGTCCAGCTCCCACTGGCTGCATCCCATTTCTTTCTCCCCGCACCGGAATCCCTCCTGGCTGGAACCGGAGATATTAGCCTGACTTTTAATACAATTTGGCCGGGAAGCCGGCGCGCTAAAGGGTGCATTAATCACTTTAACGATGAAGCTATTACTGTAGGTGCAATGGGAGGGGGAGGCAAAGATGGGAAGTTCTGTGTGTTTCCCCCGATTTAGCTCTCCATTGCCCCCCACGGACTCTTTGCAAGGGAGGGCGGTTGTTTCAGCCAGGCCAGGGAGGGGCTGTGAGGGGAGGCAGCCTGCCTGGCCCCCTCCGCCACGGTTTAGTATCCGATTTAGTACAATATCGGACGGTCATATGAGGCTGCCCGGCTTCAAAGAACAAAAGCCTCACTGTTCAATGTGGATTGGGTCGTAACCAAAGACGGGGCTAGGAGCAGGCAAACGGGGAAGCTGTCCACAAGGAAACCGTGACAAGGGGCCATAACAGGAGAATTTGGGCCACTATGAGAGAGAACGTTTATTTCACAGCTTCTAAAGTTTTCCAGCCGTTTCTGGACACCTTACTGTTGACCTAAGAAAAGCACAACTGAATTGGGTCCAAGCCCATCTAGTCCACAAGGACCCAAGAGGAGCCTTGCTGGATCAAGCCACAGCCCATCGGGTCCACAAGAACCCAAGATGATGGATCAGACCGCAGCCCATCTAGTCCATAAGAACCTAAGAGGAGCCCTGCTGGATCAGGCCACAGCCCATCTAGTCCATAAGGACCTAAGAGGAGCCCTGCTGGATCAAGCCACAGCCCATCTAGCCCACAAGAACCTAAGGGGAGCCCTGCTGGATCAGGTCACAGCCCATCTAGTCCACAAGAACCCAAGAGGAGCCCTGCTGGATAAGACCGCAGCCCATCTAGTCCATAAGAACCTAAGAGGAGCCCAGCTGGATCAAGCCACAGCCCATCTAGTCCATAAGGACCTAAGAGGAGCCCTGGTGGATCAGGCCACAGGCCATCTAGTCCATAAGGACCTAAGAGGAGCCCTGATGGATCAAGCCACAGCCCATCTAGTCCATAAGAACCTAAGAGGAGCCCTGCTGGATCAGGCCACAGCCCATCTAGTCGCTAAGAACTGAAGAGGAGCCCTGCTGGATCAGGCCACAGGCCATCTAGTCCATAAGTCCCTAAGAGGAGCCCTGCTGGATCAGCCCACAGCCATCTAGCCCATAAGAACCTCAGAGGAGCCCTGCTGAATGAAGCCACAGCCCTTCTAGTGCAACATCAAGTCTCAAACAGTAGCCCATCAATTGCTTCTGGGCATCTCAAGCAGAAGACAAAGGCAAAACCACCTAGTGTAGACACCCTGTAAAAGATCTTTAGAGGCATCATGCCTGTCTCTCCAAGCCAAAAGCATCCATTCTGGCAGCCCCTGATACATCTGTCCTCCATGAATTTCTCTATCCTTTCTCAAAGCCATCTAGGCTGGTTGTTGCCACCACCTCTTCTGGCGGTCAATTCCATGGCCTGATGATCCACTGAATGAAAAACTGCTTCCCCCCCTTGACAGCACGAACTCTCCTGCTTGTCCCCCCAGCCTGAAAGATGCACTTAGGCATCCATTCTAGTAGCCATTGATACATATGACCTCCATAAATTTGTCTGACCCTTCCTTAAAGCCATCTAGGCTGGTAGTTGTTACCACCTCCATAGACCAACCCTTCCTTCCTTCCCTCCCTCCCTCCCCACAAACATTTGGGGCAACTGGCTAATTACTCAAGGAAAAAAAAGACACATCCGGGGCTCACAATTCCCCGTTGCCCCCTACAAAATCGCTGCTCATTACAGATTGGGCTTGCTAATAAGGTATGTGCAGTCATGGAGTGGGAAATTCATTCCCCTTAGCAAACGTCTAAGGTGGGGGCATAGGAAACCATGCTTCCCTCCCCAGCAATGGCCGGTGCGTGCACTGCTGTCTGTCCAACCCCCCAAGCCCACCCCACCCCGGTATTAAATTGGCGTAATATGATTACGCGGTGGATAAATGAAGAAACCCGCTAAAGTTCATTAGAGGCGTGACGCTGGCTAATGTGGACAGATCGCTCATTATAGGGCCCGGCCTGGAGAGAGGCGGCAGCCGGCGAAGCGGCGCTCTGCCGGCTTTAATTGCCTTGTGACAAGGCAATCCACCAGCTCTCCCTGAGCCATTAATAACCACCTACGCAGGCACGCTGCTCCTCCTGGAGCTCTGTCAGCCGGTAAATGAGAGGAATGCGTCCGTTGCCACCTCTCCCCACCGCTATCGCAGACAGGCCATTGATCAAATCTGACAGGCGAGGGAGGCCATCTTGTTTGGACCTCGTTTCCGGAAATTCAATGTGGCTCCGGCCCGAGGCGTCCAAGCCCCATGACCTTTCCGTGCGCTCTTTGCAGAAAACAAGGCCGCCCGCGCCGTGTGTTGCGGAACCACTCGGCACGTCTTGTCGCCGTGTTACACAATCCCGCGGCCCGGTGACATCGGTGTTGTCTTGGCCAGAGCTGATCAAAAAGCACGAGGTTGGTTAAGGCTGCAATGTTACGCAGGGAGGGTAGAGGATAACAGCCTGCCAGAAATAGCTTTCCACTTCCCGCCCCTGAGTTAGCCACAGGGCTTTCGGAGACACGCAGGACTTCAAATTTTGGATCTCTTCGTTTGAATTATCAGGAGATTCCTACGTGTAGGGTTCGTACACGATGCATACTTGAAGATTCGCATCTTACCTGGATCCATACAGGATGAAAATGGGTTGCATACGGACCTGGGGAAGATGCGTATGGGCATCTACGACTGCTGTCGACGTTCGTAAGTGCAAATTCAAATCGAATTTGGTTAAATTTGAATTTTAAACATTCGAATTGAATTTCTGGGTATCCGATTTGAATCGAATCCCAAAAGTTGCATTCCTGCACAACCCTAGCCTTCCTTCCTCATGCTAGGCATTGCTGTGTCTAGGCACTGCTGTCTGATGCTCCTAAACCTATCTGTTGTGCAGCTGTCTTAAGACACAGCGCCACCTAGGGGAGACAAGAAACGCTTGCCAGCGCTTTTCTGTTCTGTTTCCTCTCTTGTCACTGTCACTGCCATTTTGCAAGGCCCTGCCTCCAACAAAATACGTTTTGTTACACAGTGGCTTTGGAGGAGGTCATTCCTCCCCCAAATGGTTATGCCAGAGTATGCTATTTCATGAGCAAACACACACACAAAACCCCCCCTGAAAATAAACACTCCTTTTGAGTAGATTTTGTATAGGTAACTACCCTCTAGTTAAAATGCACTCAGACCTTTCAGTTCACTGATCTGGTGAAGGGTGGTAGTGGTGGTGGGGATTTTAGAGGTACGTGTATCCAGCTTTGCCAACCCAGTTCTATTTTCTTATCCCCGCGTGGGAAGAATTCTCCTTGCCGCTTCACAGTAAGAGAACAGCAGGGAAAAACGTGCGAGCTAATGATGGTATCCTGGCTGGCATCCCCTTATCTAATTCCTCCCACTTACAAATCCCAGAATTTTGTCTTCTTTTAATACCACTGCACAACATCACCCGTCAGCAGACAGGCTGAGTCCCGGCGGAGGAGCCGCCACAAAGAAGACCCTGTTGCAAAGCCTTTCCCCTCAACCTACTTTGGCAGCAATGCTCAAATATGTGGTTCCTAAGGTGCATCCAAACGACATGGCCACGTTTCCAGTGAGAAGCGTGATTTGAAGAAATAAGCAATAAAAAAGGGGAAACAGCCAGAAAAGAATCCCCAAGCATTTAGTTTTAGAAACAGAAGAAAAATTTAGTTATGCTATTTTTGTGTTCCCTAACATTCTAAAATACATCTCAAACACCAAGTATCTATATGCAGGCTTATATAGGGTTCTCGTGAAAGGTGCAATTTAAAAACATCTTGTCTCGAAACAAAACTGAACCCTAGTTATATTGTACTTTGAAGTCGGTGCCGATTTTTTTTAAAAAAAGGACAAAAACAGAGATTTAATGTCAAATTCTTCTGCTGCTTGTGTGTGATTTTAACCAACTTTAGTCCAGTTTGCATTGCACAGACCTTTGGTATAGGACAAAATGAATGGATGAATGAATATTTGGTTCATTTGAATGGATGGATGGATGGATGGATGGATGGAGAGAGATAGGAGAATGGGTGGATGGACGGACGGACAGACGGTTGTTGAATGAATGAATATTTGGTTCATTTGGATGGATGGTTCATTCGAATGGATGAATGAATGAATGAATGAATATTTTTGTCCATTCAAATGAATGAATAAATGAATTGGTTCATTCAAAACCACCCAGCTTTCTCACCTTGTTTCTGAGGACACACAAATGAATCTTGGCAATAAAATGTGATGTTTCCAAAGGGCCTTCGCTTTGCTTTCAACACCAAAGCAATAGAGAAAGGAGCAGGGAGCAGCGGGGGGGGGGGGCTTCTCCACCATGAATCTTGATTAAACTCAAGGTTCCGGATTCTGGGCTCCCAGTCTGTAGCGCTTAATGACCAGGAGCCAGGCGCCTCTCCAGACAAACTTGTTCCGCGGAGATTATCGTTGCTATAAAAACGCTAATGAGTGCTTAACTACTGCAATATTTAATTAAAAAAAAAGAAGAAGGGAGAAGGGCTGTGAGCTGCTGCTAATTAACAGAAAATTGGTAATTTCCTAGCTATTAACGGCTTATTTTCCACTCATCTGAACACAGGCGAGGAGGATCCCGGGGCTGCGGCGTAAATAAGGAACGCGCTCCGTCAACGGGCCAAGCACCCACGCCGCGCTGCGGGGCTCTTCAGTCTTTATCAGTGGAGCCACCATTTCATCTCTTTCGGTCTCCCTCCGAGCCTCCTTGTTCCAGCTGCATCCAAGCAGTTATACCACTTCATGCACGGAATATGGGCTTGGCTCTATGACACCCTCCCTCTCCCAAGGTCTCGCAAGTGGCAACAAGAAGAGCTCCTCCTCAACTTGTTTAGCACACCACAAAAGGTCCCCACAAACAACACCCTGTGAGGTAGGCGGGGCTGTGAAAGCTCAGAAGAGAGCTGTGACTAGCCCAAGGTCACCCAGCTGGCTTCATGGGGGAGAGTGGAACCGAACCAGGTATTCCCAGATAGAGTCGAGCTCCCTAACCACTAGGCCAAACTGGCAAGAGTCTTGTTGCTTCCAGATGCGAGGGGGGCGGCGACCCACGGGAAGGCCTTCTCTGTGGTGGCCCCTAGACAGCCTCCCACTGGAGGTATGCCAGATGCCGACACTAAGTGTACTTGAGGCTGTACTGGGATTTTTAAAGCCTTTTTATTGTTGGGGCCAGTTGGGGTAGAAATACTCAAATAAATAAATACGCCAGACCATGGCGGCGACAATACCTGGCTGCCCTGCTTCTCCCATTTAAAATACACGCAACCATCACAAGATAGGCGGAAAGAAAGAGAAGGAAGAGGAGATTTCCCGCAATGACAGCTCCTGCTGCTCTCCCATCAAGGGAAGCGTGCTGGTTCTAGGAGGTGTCACTTAGCTTCGCACCACTGAGTCGCTGCATGCCAAACGGATTTCCCCGGCCTGCCTTTTCATGGGGAGAAGGAGGCTGCTGGGTTGTCAGCCCCCTTGAAACCAGGAAGCTTCAGGTGCCCAGTGGTGCATGGCTTCCCCCGTGACCTGGGGGGGGGGGGACTGAACACTGGCCCCCACAGTGGCCCATGACACAGACCGACTTTGGCCACAGTCACGTCTCTGGCTCCTCCGGGTTTAGGAGAAATGCCAATGGAGGAGAGAGCAGCATAGCCCAACACCAAACTTAATAGTTCTGAGCACTAGCAGAGGAGACAGGAGGAGGGATTCAAGGAATATGTTTCTTAATGCACAAATACGACTGTTTCATGCCCAAATCGATACGCTACCTGAAGCGCAAGTACCCTCAGGGACTTACACAAACATCTGCTAGTTAGGGGTGTACTGGGAGGGCTCACCCAAGCCCTGGGAAAGCAAGGAGTCAGCAGGGCTTACAGAAAGAACAGGCCAGCAGCTGCTTCTTGCCTGTGGACAAGCCAATGAGTGCCATCTTGGTGGACTTCAGACCTAGAGCCTATCTTTAGCGCCATCTAGTGCCAGAGATAATCCCTTGCCAGTGCTTTGATTCTGAGTAGGGATGTGCACAGATGTGTTTTTTGACATTCTATTCGAATCGAGTCGAATACCCAAAATCCAATCCACGATATACTGAGTAAGTCGGGGGGGGGGGGGGCAACTCAGCACTGAGCCCTCAAGGGTAGGGGGGGGGGCTGATTCAGGGGTTGGTTGATTCTCCTGTGGCGCAGCTGTGAGCCCTCCTTAGACAATTCCAATTCAGGTTTTCTACTAGAGATCACTAACAAAAATCAACTTGCGAGCCCAGAAGGTTTAAGGAAAGGTAGGCAAAATTTGGCAGATCAGGGGCAGCAGCATGCAAAAATAAAATCTATGCATTAGGCAAGACTGTCTATAAACAAGGGATGTCCACAG
Source organism: Aspidoscelis tigris stejnegeri (assembly GCA_023333525.1). Taxonomy (NCBI): domain Eukaryota; kingdom Metazoa; phylum Chordata; class Lepidosauria; order Squamata; family Teiidae; genus Aspidoscelis; species Aspidoscelis tigris. The sequence goes on from JALMGA010000021.1 coordinate 4,917,198, forward strand.
ACCATGTTTCTTATTTTTTGGGAAAAGATTTAAATGTGCAGAAGCCAGGCAAGCTGTAACTTTAAATTGGTATATGAAAACCTTCTAAGAACCTGAATTTGACAGTTTCGTTTACTCTTCCGGCTTGCTATTATTTCCCTGCCAGAAAATGCAGATTTTCTAATTAAAAATTAAATACAAATGTATGCAGCAGGAAAGCGCTGCACAGAGGGGGATACGGGAATATAATGCAGAACACGCTGAGCACTGGTGTGGGTTTCTAATGATGGGGTTCAGAGACTGACGAGAGGAAACATCCAAACTCAGGAACCGCTCTCCTGGGTCAAACGGCGGCTCTTGCAGACTGGATCAGGTTTTGGCATTCCCTGTGCAACATCTCAGCTGGATGAAATGGGCAAACTCCTCCTTCAAAGAGGCAAAGAGCAGCTTTTCAATCAGCTCAGGGTCTTTTCCTAACAGGTAGGCCTGACACACAGGCCCCATTTCCATCTTCCACTGCATACAGATGTGTGCAGACCTGCAATAGTAGATGTGTCCTACTCCTGCAGAACTACCCTGGGATTGGGAGCCAAGGGAGGGTTTTGCGCACCGTCTGCTTTGGAGAAACTTGATGGAACATGGCGGCCGGTTCGGCATTTAACCGCAGAGCCCTGGGGGCCAATGCCCTCGACTCCCTCCTACCTCTGACGGGCAGGTCTTCTTCCTCCGAGTCAGTGGAGAGGTCAAAAAGCTCTTTAAACTCCTTCTTGTCGTCTTCCTTCTGCTCGCCAGGTTTCCTCCGCTTGATTTCAGGCAGGTTCAGATCTTCCAGCTGTGGATGGGCAAAGAAAAAGAGCAGGCATGAATCCTTCTTCATGAGGGAGAGAAATGTTAATAATAAGCTGATGCTGGTTACAAAGGTTCATCTCCAGGTATGGTTGGCCTCCACCAGCCCAAGCTAGCAGGGCTCTTATGGGATCTAGTTCTGGTCCTACTGGACTCCAGTTCCCATCAGCCCCAGGCAGTACAGCCATTTTGGACTCCAGTTCCAATCAGTCCCAGCCACTTTAGACTCCATTTCCCATAAACCCCAGCCAACCCATAAGGACTCCAGTTCCCATAAGCATGGGGCTTTAAGAGATGGACCTCTGTGTCACTGGAAGCTGTGACCACAGGGAAAGGCTCAGAGGCTCCAAACCTTGGACTGGGAGGACAAGGCAGGGATCCCATACCCTCCTCTCCCCTTCTGAAGGGCTCCATACCAGCACCCTCCAAATCCATCAAGGCATGGGGACTCCTTCGCAGGAGACAACGTCCTACGTGAAAACTGCCCCGGAGATCTTTCCGCATTTCTTTTCCTAACTTCAGAGCACCCTTAAACGCTCGCCATCTCCCTTGAAACACGGAAGGCCGTCCGGGTGCCTGACCCTCACTCCTCTTCCCACTTTCAAGGGAACCCGCCGGGCTCTCTGAGCTCTGCACTCACCCGCTCTTTGCCGCTGATTTCCAGCTGGATCTCTTTCTCGCGCAGTTTCTTCCACTGCGCGTAGTACGTCGTCAGCGGGGTCCCTTCCTCCTTGGTCCGCTTCTCCCATTGCTCCTGCCGAGGGCGGAAGGCGACAGAGGGGTCAGCCGCCAGCCTGCCATGCCTGGCCCCAGAAGGCCTGAAGGTCTCCTCAGGCCCATTTCGGAATAGGAGTAAAGGAGGGCCTAAGGAGGTAGGCCTCACTGAAACTGAGTTCAAGAAAGGGGGCCACCACCGAAGGCCCATGAGAGGCCTTCAAAGGTCCTGGAATGCTAAGACGAGCCAAGGGGACAGGTAGCCACCGCCTCTCAACCGGTTCAGGAAAAGAGTGCTAGATTTCTTAGCACATCTGCCTAACCCGGCCTTTTCCTTCCTTCCTACCGCAAGCAAATCAATCTGAGATAAGTTGCTCTTGAACATGGAGGTTCTGCTACTGTAATTCCGTACCATCATACAAACGTCCGAACTATTCGTTCGAATGTGTGAAACTTTCATATTCGAGCGAATACCAAAGGCTGTTATTATAAAGGCCAGTGATTGCAAGGAACTTTCACAGCAGAACAAGGGCCTCTCTTGGATTACCAAACTGTGAAAAAGAAAAGAGAAATGAAAAGGGAAAAGACTTACCACTGATTCCCGGTTGGCAACCCCAAAGGCGACTTTCTGGCGCTTACTGGTGATGTAAGCAGAATTCTCCTGCAACTTTTCTAAAAGCTGACGGACCGCCTTGCAATAGTTGGCAATTTTGCATTCCTTTAGGAAACTCTTGAGCTGGAAGAACAGCAGGGGGAGGAGGAGAGGAGATGCATGAAGTGACTGCAGAGAATTTATTATTGTTTTAAAGTTACATTTTACCCATCTGCCACTCAGCCAGTGTGAAGAAAATCAAGATAAGTGGAGCTCAGCCTCAGCTTTGATTGCAGAAATATAGCATGGCTGCAACTCCTGCACTCTGCAAAGTTGGCAGAAGGGTCGTTCACAAAAGAAGACTTGGCTTTTCTACCCTGCTTTTCTCACCCATTTAAGGGGACTCAAAGCGGCTGACAAATCTTCTGTTCTTCTCCCCTCAACAGACACCCTGTGAGGGGTGGGGCTGTGAGAGCTCAGAAAGAGAGCTGTGACTAGCCCAAGGCCACCCAGATGGGAGAAAAGTGGGTTGGAAAAGCTAACTCTGTTTGCATTAAACTACCAGATTTCTTTCTTATAAGCGTCTGTAACGGCAGAAAAGAGGCAATGGGCACTGGAAATTCACTTTATGAGCCATCTTCAAATAATAAATTAAGCTCATAACCAGCGTAACCGAAATGTGAAGTGTTATACGTGTACCTTTGAGACAAGCAATATATATCCCTATACTGCCTATAAAATAAAGTCTTCTGAAAGTACCACGTGGATTCCTGCAGAAATCATAACAACCTGACCAGATGGTTTTGGATTCCCTTCCCTATAGAGCAAGGCACTGAAGAAGGAAGATCAGAACTCCAGTCCAAAGGAGACGGTGCTACTTGGAATATGTGCAAGAAGAATTTCATGCCCGTTTTAAAGTCGAATTGAAAATCCGGTAATTGGTTCAGTTGTCGAATTGTTCAATTTAAAACAAATTTTCGTGTTCATTTTCGGAGTTCTTTGCAAAGAAAAAGGACTTTTCCCAACTGAAAAAGTCCCTTTTAAGACTCCAAAGAAAGTGCAGTACTATCATCTGATCGAATTATTTGCTTTGTAAGCGGGAAACTCGTTTCTATCAAAATGTTGAATGTTCAAAAAAAGCTGGATTTTCAATTGGATGCAAATGTGTGTTAATTTGAAATAGAGGATTGAATTTGTGAACAGGAATCTTATTTTGCACATTCCAAGATACTATTTAGCTGGAACAGATCATCCAAGGAAGTTTCTGCACTTCTCTCCCCATCTGCTGGATAAGAAACTCGACTAACCCACGTTGGCTAGCACTAGTCAATTTTGGCCGGCCGGCCCCCTCTACACACACACGAATGATTCAGTTGTGGGGCCGGTCCTCCTCTGGCCGCCCCCATTCTGGCGGCAGCGCCCTCAGCGACTGTGTGTGCGTCAGCACTGTCGCCACAACGACGCTGATGTTCCACGCATGCGCGGTCACATCGACGGTCATCCAAAGTGCCGGCATGCTTCCGTGGCACCCCAGACGACCCCGGAACACCGGAAGAGGTACAGGTGGTTGTGCTGCTGCACACTTCAGGTAAGTTCTGATCAATGTTGGTTAAGGCATGGAGGCCAATTTCATGCTCCACCCCTAATCAACCATTAGTGAATTAACTTCCCCAGAAGATCACTAATCATGCACTTCCGGCTGTAGTGTGAATAGGACTCAGGTTCCCTTTCAACACGGGCATCCGGTTTTCTCAAAGGGGCCATTTTGGAGTTCTTTTACCATCAAGCCAAGCCAGTAGGCTCATTCAGAATTCCAACACCCCTTGGTTACAGCCAGCACAGCCATTTGGAGTCCAGCTTCCCTCAGGTCATTTTAAACTCCAGATACCAATAGTTCCCCCCCCCCCCCCCAAGTACGGCCATTCTGGATTTTAGTTTCCACTGACTTCCTTTACCTGAAGGATGGCAGGAAGAGCAAGCTCTGGAAAGCCGATTGTGTGGGCGTGGGCATGGAGATATTCCAAAGTCAGATCATAGAGCTGTTCTATAAGGCCATCCTGTACAGAAAGGGAGAAACACAAAAAATCAGTCAATAGATAGATAGATAGATAGATAGATAGATAGATAGATAGATAGATAGACAGACAGACAGACAGACAGACAGACAGACAGACAGACAGACAGACAGACAGACAGACAGACAGACAGACAGAGCCACCCACCCACCCACCCACCCCTAAAATAGATGCCTAGGTATCATGTCTCCAGACTGGAGAGACTGAAAATGCCTCGAAAGGCCATTTGCAGTGGATCAAGAACAAGTGAAGTTTTTGCCTTCGTCGTCTGCTTGAGATGCCCAGAAGGACTTGGTGGGCCACTGTGTGAGATGGGATGCTGGCCCAGCAGGCCTCCTCTTAGGTTCTCATGGACCAGATGGGCTGCGGCCTGATCCAGCAGGGCTCCTCTTAGGTTCTCATGGACCGGATGGGCTGTGGCCTGATCCAGCACGGCTCATCTTATGTCCTTGTAGCAATAGTTTTTTCTGCCCCATTCAGGCTGGGCCAGAGGGGAAGGCAATCCTGGTGACAGCCAGATTCCTGTGGCCTTTGTGACGAGCACAGAACACCCTGCGTCGACAGACGCCCTCCATGCAGTGCAAGAAGAGCGGAAGACACACCGTTAGCATTTCAACCACCCAGCCTTCCAAGCTGTTCTGCACTGCCCGTTCACGCGCACACGCCACCCACGCCCTTGACGGCGCTCACCCGGAAGGCCTTCTCTTGCATGTTGGCGTTGGAGAGCTTCAAGATGACGGCAAAGTTGATGGGCTTGGAGCTCATCCGCCCAGGCTTCTTGTTGAAGTCGACCTGCTGGAAAACCTAACCCGAGAGAGAAGGAAGGCCACAGTGAGTCTCTACCACTGGAAACACCAAGGCCTATGTGCCGATTTAAAGCAGCAGAGGGAAGAGCTTGACCCTCACCCAAGACACCTGCCACGGAAAACATCTGGCTTTGTGGAAGAGTACAGAATCAAACCCGGTATTCCTAGGTAAGAGTCTGGCTCCTGAACCACTAGATCAAACTGGCTGGAAGAAACTGTCAGCCCCATGACAATGCGCGTGCATGCCGATGGGAGCAGCGGCATGAATACAGGCCAGTCCCTGAAAGAAAAACCCAAATCCCAACCTGGAGCCCTCCGCTCCAAGCTGAGTGGGTTCAAAGGGAGTGAGGCTGGTCCGCCACCCACCTTGCCTGGTACCCTTCTCTATTGCCTCCCCCCTCCCGGTCGGAGGGCAGGGGTTCTATGCACTGGAGCAGCAGAGCTGGCTGGCTGTCACGGCCCGTCACGGCTCTCGATCTCACCTCCAGGGGCAGGGCCCTGGGGAATTCCGGCACCCGGAAGCACGGGGCAAGACGTCGGAGCTGTCATCATGAGGGTGACAAGGCCAGGAGAGAAAGGCGGCGGCAGAGGCCGGGGACGGGAGGACGGCAGCAGACGTGAGCAACGGAGGACCTTCTTCCACGGCTTCCAGGCAGGGAAGACGAGAAAAGGGATCTTCCCTTTGAAGGCAATGGCAGAGACCGCCAGAGAGAAGGTAAGGGAGGCGGAGGCAGCACTGAAGGAGCTTCTGATGGACAAGTACCCCTTTGAGAGCCTGAATTCATTCATAGTGCAAGCCATTAAAGCTGACCGACTGATCTTGCTCCACCCTTTTGTGATTTTGATCACAAAAGCGAATATTACGAATACTCGTGCATATCCCTGTACCTCTGTCTTCTGCCTAAGATGCCCAGAAGCAACTGGCAGGCCACTGGGTGAGACAGGACGCTGGGCTAGATGGACTGTGGCCTGATCCAGCAAAGCTCCTCTTAATTCATGGCTGGACAGGTGTATCAACAAGCCACTAGGACAGATACCTAGCTGCTGCCGCCTCCAGATTGGAGAGACAGGCAGGATGCCTCTAAAGGCCATCTGCAGGGAGCGTAGAGCTTCTAGGACGGATGTCTAGGCTACCAGAATGGATGCCCCAGGTACTGCCCCCAGGTTGGAGAGGCAAGAGCAGGTGAAGGTTTGGCCTTCATCTTCTGCTTGAGATGCTTAGAAGCAATTGCTGGGCCACTGGGTGGAATGGGATGCTGGGCTAGATGGACAACGACCTGATCCAGCAGGGCTCCTCTTATGTTCTTACAACTGTGAAACAGTCAATCTACGGAGGTGATCTATTTTCCATCTTGGGAGGCTTTCGAGAAGAGGCTGGGCAGTCCCTTCTCAACAAGGGTGTCGTTTCCTTTCCCAAACCCTGCAAAGGGTTGCGATAGATCTCTGGGGCCCCTACCAAATCCACACCTCCACCATTCTGCAGTTTGAGTGGTTTATCCCTTTTCTCTCACATGCAAGCGATTAAAACAATTTAAGCCTGCTGGCTCTGGAAAACTAAGTGCGCGCACACACACACACAAAGATGGTGCAACTACAAATTTAACAGCATGACGGACGACGCCCCCTTTGCATGCCTCAGCGGAGCCGGATGCGGTAAATGGCGGAAGCCAGGAGGAAAAGTACGTGTGACCTGCGGGAAAGGCTCCGCTGCTCTGTGTGGCCTGCCGCGAGGGAGGCGGCGGACGGGCTGTTAAATAGGCCGGAGGTTGAGGAGAAGAAGAAAGACGGGAGCCAAAGAAGGGGAACGAATGGCGCTTTGTCACGAAACCTCAGAAGAGAAACTGAGAGAGGAAGGAAGGAAGGAAGGAAGGAGGCAGAAACGCAAGGGGTGGGATGGAATTGTGGGGGCGTGGGTGGGGGTGGGGAGCAAGCACGAAGCCACAAGGGGTCCAGGGGAGGCAGAGCGGAGAGGATGGCTGCTCTTGGGCCAAGAGGATGTGGTTAACAAACCGGCGTTTGCAACAGCATTAAAACAAAGCCGCAGGAGGCTCTTCGCTTCCCTGCTATTAGCAACAAACCAACGTGGCTTGGCCTTTTCCCAGACAATGGGCCTGCCCCCCGCCCTCCCATTCCTTCCCCCCCTTTTCTTCCAAAGGGCACGCACACACCGGCCACAGAAGGGGAAGGTGGGGCGACAATAGGCAGAGAAGGCTGTATTTAACTGAGCGGCAGCAAAACAGGATACTGTATTACTTTCAAATCAACGCCACAGCAAAGACAACAAAAATGTCTAAAACTTGGACTTGGTGTAGCTGAGAAGCTTCGGGATATGCAAGAAAGGCTTTTTTCCCTGCCTTCGATTAGTCAAGCGTTGACCGGGTGAAGATCTGTACCCGAAAGGCACCACGGAAGAAAAATCACCTTGAGTATGCGAGCCCTTCTAGGTATGCACAGACCTATGGGAGACTCACCTCCAAGATGAAAGGCAAGACAGGGATGAACGTCTGAGTGCTATCCGAGAGCAGGGTCAGAGCCCGGACACAGTGCATACGCAGAGGGTAAAAGCGAGCTGTGGGTACCAACCTGGTCAGGAAAGATAAGCAAGATTGACAGTTAGCCATTGGCATCTCAGAAGCCACACTTCTATCCAGAGGATGTCTCTGCTGATTTTAAGCAGGAGAACTGATTTACAGCAAAGTATAAAGGGCACAGTCAGCAACCAAAAGCCTCCGGCTGTTTCAGCAACTTAGGACCACAAAGAGAAAGTGTTACTAGTTATACGAGTTAACCCATTTGCTCATTTATCTGAATGCATTTTTTTCCTCCTCCCTCCTCGTCTCTTTTCCTTCTGTGTTGCATCTCTTGGTTTGGTTAGGGAGTAAAAGTGATAAAAGAGGGGACAAGCAGGCTGGGGGGAACAAGCAGGATGTCTCCAAGGCCATTTGCTGGGATTCGAGAGTAGGAGGTTTGCCTTTGCTCTGCTTGAGATGCCCATGGGCAATTGGTGGGCCACTGTGCGAGACAGGATGCTGGACCAGATGGGCTGTGGCCTGATCCAGCAGGGCTCCTCTGAGGTTCTTATGGACTAGATGGGCTGTGGCCTGATCCAGCAGGGCTCCCCTTAGGTTCTTATGGACTAGACGGGCTGTGGCCTGATCCAGCTGGGCTCCCCTTAGGTTCTTATGGACTAGATGGGCTGTGGCCTCATCCAGCAGGGCTCCCCTTAGGTTCTTATGGACTAGATGGGCTGTGGCCTCATCCAGCTGGGCTCCCCTTAGGTTCTTATGGACTAGATGGGCTGTGGCCTCATCCAGCTGGGCTCCCCTTAGGTTATTATGGACTAGACGGCTGTGGCCTCATCCAGCAGGGCTCACCTTAGGTTCTTATGGACTAGATGGGCTGTGGCCTGATCCAGCTGGGCTCCCCTTAGGTTCTTATGGACTAGACGGCTGTGGCCTCATCCAGCAGGGCTCCCCTTAGGTTCTTATGGACTAGATGGGCTGTGGCCTGATCCAGCAGGGCTCCTCTGAGGTTCTTATGGACTGGATGGGCTGTGGCCTGATCCAGCAGGGCTCCCCTTAGGTTCTTATGGACTAGACGGGCTGTGGCCTGATCCAGCAGGGCTCCTCTTAGGATCTTATGGACCAGATGGGCTGTGGCCTGATCCAGCAGGGCTCCTCTGAGGTTCCTATGGACTAGATGGGCTGTGGCCTGATCCAGCAGGGCTCCTCTTAGGTTCTTATGGACCAGATGGGCTGTGGCCTCATCCAGCAGGGCTCCCCTTAGGTTCTTATGGACTAGATGGGCTGTGGCCTCATCCAGCAGGGCTCCCCTTAGGTTCTTATGTTCTTGTGTAATACCTGACACCTTGACCTATGGCCACTTTATCTTAGCTCCACAGTAACACACCAGAAGTTGCTCCCCAGCTTTTTTACAGGTTAGGAGTTGGTTGCTGAGCCACAATCATGGCTTGACGTGTAACCTCTCCCAGCCAGCACAGCTATTTTAGGCCCTCATGCCAGCATCTGCAGTCATGCCTCTAGCCCCTTTCATTTAAAACTAACATGGGGATTTGGGGGTCCAGTTCCCCTCACCCCCTCCGCCCCGGCCACCACCAGCCCCGCCATGAATAAAACCCATTTTTCACCCACCCATTAGCAACCCATGTGCAAAGAGATCAGAGGCAGGGCTGAACACAGTTTTTTCCTTAGGAGAGCGAAAGAGGGGTAAAGTCACAAACACCCGAGGCTTGTTCCCCCCCCCACCCCCACCCCCACACACACAAACACACACATCAGCCTCCTCCCCAAGCCATTCCTTGACCGTAGGGTCTGGATCTGAGAAACCAGACCCCACCCCACCCCTGTCTCCCTCCGCAAGATACCATCTGTGCTGAGGTCGTAAAACCGACGGCGCCGAGAACCGGCCTCGTCCGCACCATATAAATCACCCGCCTCCCTTTCGCCTGCTTCCTCCGCCTCCCGCCAAATAGTGAAATAATTATCACTGGATCCATTATGGAAATAAATCTACCTCCGCGCCCGAGACCTGGCAAAGCAGCAAAAGGGATGACGAAGACCTTCTACAGGAATTAATTGATTGGGGGATAAACCTGTTAAAAGCTATAGATTTACTGTAAACCAAGGCCATTAATTTCAGGGCCTCCGTCAAGGTGACAGCGAGCTTAAAAACTTCCCAGCGGGCAAAGACAGTGTCCTGGAATAAAGCAAAATCCACGCACAACCCCAGGTTCTGCAGCTAGGAAGCTGGGGGGAGTCAAGGTTGGGAGGGGGCCCTTTTCTCTTTCTGCAAGGTGCAGCCCAGGCTAAGGTGGAGACGAATTGCAAAAGGGGCTGCTGTGTCCTTGGGTTGTCCCCCTCACAATATTGGGAGCGTTTCAAGACATGCACAGAAATGTGGCCACGGGTTCAGTAGGGATGTGCAGGAATAATTTCATCCCTTCTCGGTTTTGCCTTTCACAACAACCCTGCGAGGTAGATTAGGCTCAGAGACAAAGGTGGAGCAAGACCAGTCGGAACCAAGAGACCCGTAGGTTCCACTGAAATTACTGGCAGTTTCCATCCACTGTGTCTGAAGGAGTCTCCATGGAAACACAGTCCCTGGACTCTGACAGTCTAAGAAAACACTGGGCTCCGGGAAGGCTGAGCCGACTATGGTATGAGTTCTCAACTGGGTGCTCCATCTGTTTCTGGCCTACAGCTCCCTGGGGCTGGCATGGAATGATGGGAGTTGTAGTTCATAATGATGCAAAGTTAAGTATCCTAATCTAGAAGACCTTAGGATATAGAGCAGGATAGAAATGTAAATCTAAATAAAATGAAAAATAATTTTATTTTATTAATATTTACAGTTCTAATCTTCCCTGTACCCTAAGGGAACTCAAAGCAGCTGACAAACCTTCTGTTCTTCTCCCCACACCAGACACCCTGTGAGGTAGGTGGGGCTATTAGAGCCCAGAAGAGAGCTGTGACTAGCCCAAGGTCACTCAGCTGGGTTTGTGGGGGAGGGTGGAATCAAACCCAGCATTCCCAGATAAGAGTCTTGTTTCCTTCACCGCTAGACCAAACTGGCTCATTGACACCAAACGCATGCATTCTGGTTCCCACCAAACCTCCAATTTCCTTCTGGTATGTTTTGAGCGAAGCAATCTGGCACTCAGACTTCCTTTATTGACCACTTTGCCTTTTGTTTATGTTGTGGGATTTTAATCCTTTATTTTGTAATTTATTTGCATCTTCCGCGCTGTTCTCTTGCTCACCGCCAACTAACTGATAATTATTTTAGCTATGTAATGCATTTCTCAGCTCAACTGATTGGGGGATAAACCTGTTAAATTCTGATTCTCATGACCTGTTTTCCCTGGCCATCCCACGCGCCCTTCCTGATTCTCTCTGTTTGGGAATATTATTATTAATTATTACTATTATTATAGTTTATTCGTATATGCAAATACGGACCAAAAAGTTGCATGAACAAACAGATCAGCCTAGTCCCAGCCAGGACAGTATATCCAAACTCTCCTGGGCTTCTGCCCCGAAAACATTGTCAAAACAGAGAACATGAAATCCGGTTCCCCTCCTTTCCCCTCCACCTTCGCATCTTCGCCTGCCTCCCCGCCCCCTGGGTAGGGGGTGCATTAGGAGGCAATAGGCAAACCTGCCAGAGCCTCTTCTCCTAGTTATCTTGCTAAAGCACATTTTAAATTCCGCCCTGGTCCCTGCCTGAAGCAACGGAGCCTCGCAGGTCCCGGCTTCCACGCTTTATCAGTCCTTCACTTCCGATTGCTTCTCTGTCGCCTTCTGGCCTGTTTCTCTGGGGTAAAGCGCCATCTTCTGGAAGAAGGATGAGAAGGGCGGGGTGTGTGGGAGCCCACACTCACCGAAAAAGGAGCCAGAAGGAATTGCTCTATAAAGGAATCTGTTCCCTCCCTCCACCTGCCAGTGCAAATCCTAAAGCATGGAGTACCTGGAACCAGAGAATTACCTGGTACCATTTTCTACTTAGGCATACAACCCACGTTTATAGCTCATGCCTACCTGTGCATGCTCTCTGCTCTACCTATCTCTGTGCACATGTGAGCACTTTCTGTTCTACTGATGACCTCACCTTTATTGCACCTGTGTGCTCTTCATCCCTTTCTGTACTCATGTGCACACCTGTACAGCGATTCTGTTTCACCTTTATGGTCTCAAGGGTTGCACATACATGCTCTTCATCCCTTTCTGTTCTCAAGTGCACACCTGTACAATCATTCTCTTCCACCTTTATGATCTTGAGGTCCTTGAGATTCATGCTCTTCATCCCTTTTTGTAACACCTTTTCTGGTCTACTTCTGGGGCTTAAAGGCGGCACATACATATTTTCTAGCCCCTGACTCTCTCTTTACTACCCTGGTCTTCTTCTCCCCACCACAGACATACACCCTGTGAAGCAGGTGGGTCTGGGAGAGATCAGAAAGAGAGCTGTGACTAGCCCAAGGCCACTCAGCTGGCTTCATGAAGGAGTGTTATACCGAACTGGGAGACTACCAGCTAAGAATCTGACACAAAACCAGGAAAAGAATAAGAGTTGGCTTTTATATCCCACTTTTCTCACCCTCAAGGGGACTCAAGGCAGCTGACAAACCTTCTGTTCTTCTCCCCACAACACAGACCCTGTGAGGAAGGTGGAGCTGTGAGAGGTCAGAAAGAGAGCTGTGACTAGCCCAAGGTCACCAAGCTGGCTCCATGGAGGAGAGCAGAATCGAAGTCCAACATTCTAAGCACAGAACCAAACTGGCTCTTAACAGAGAACTCTTGCTAGTAAGTATAGAGTTAGAAGATAAAGAGTTCTGATCCATTCTAGGATGTTAGTTTATTCTTAATAAAGAACACAAACAGAAGAATGGATGGAGGTGGAAGAGAAGTCCTATCTGCTCTCATAGCTTTGCCACTCCGTTTAAAACAGCTGCTTCCCAGAAGGCCGAGAGCGAGCAAAAATTCTGCCCCTGGCTCCCGGAGACCTGCTGAGCTTACCTTTCCGGAAGGCCTCCTAGGCTGCTGACTTATCTGCCTAGACAGGTGGAAAACTGCCTCGGCTCGTCCACAGGACAATTAAAATCCTGGTTTAAGTGACGGAAAGGCATCTCTGGGGGAAGAGAGAAGATTGAAAGCAGGGAAGGAAGAGAGCGGAGCAGCAGAAACCATTTAAACCTGTTTATCTTCATGGATATTCGAAGGAGCCCGGGAGCATAAAGGGGGGGGGGTGACATTCATGCGAAGGGGAGGAGGGGGCGGGAAAGGAAAAAAAAAAAACATCACCCACACCAACATTGCAATCTGGACACGCTGCTAACAGGATTTCAGAAGATTGCTGGAGTTTTAGAAAATTTCCTGCACGCTCATTAGCTACCAATGGTCCAAAAGCACGAAATCAGCTGGTGGGCCCATGTGTCTTAAAATAACATGAATTGCAGAACTCATTCTACAGAGACAATTTTGCAAAGTGCAAAACTTTTTTGGGGGAGGGGGGAAGGTACCTGTCCTGAGGGTTTGAGCTTGCATCAACCACCCCGGTCGATTTAACAGCTTGACCAGCCCTTCCCTGGCGTCTGCAGTTTCTAAATCCAGTTAAAAGGAAACGACCCGTCTGGGAGATTTAATCTGTGTTCCCAATCCCAAAGCAGCCTCTGATCTACCTGTCTGAAAAGCTGCTCCACGTCACACCAGCTACAGCCATCGTCCCTGACCACTGTGCGCCGGTCAGAGGTGAGAAGTAGGGGCGTGCGCGAATATTCGTGACATTTGCACACTGATGTCCATATTCGTACAAATGTTTCAGAACATTCGTGAACCTGGGGAGGCGTCTGGGTCGGTCACATCCGCAACGGATGCAGAGTGCAGTTGACACGGATTGAGAGAGGATTCAAAGTGGATTCAGGGCGGATGTGACGTTTTCAGAGAGGATATGTTACGGGATAGGTATTGAATACATGTCAGATACGTATGGATAGGTACCGGATACATATGGGTTATATATATATGTTTGTATTGGATAATTGTATGAATCCATACGAATACATTCCTATCAAACTGAATCCTACCACACTAAAAGGGGATCTACAAACCAAAGTTGGAATCTCTCTATCCCTGACCAGTGGGATAGAAATATGCTTGCTTATGATGTTTATATCCCACAGGTGCTCGAACATGCAGTTACAAACCATAGCCATAGTATATCTAGATCAGTCAGGCGTTCGCTGAATGCTAGAGACTCTTATTGTGAGCCAGTTTGGTCTAGTGGTTAGGGAGCTGGACTCTTATCTGGGAATACCAGGTTTGATTCTGCACTCCCCCATGAAGCCAGCTGGGTGACCTTGGGCTAGTCACAGCTCTCTTCTGAGCTCTCACAGCCCCACCTACCTCACATAGTGTCTGTTGTGGGGAGAAGAACAGAAGCTTTGTCAGTCATGGTGAGTCCCCTTAAATGGGTGAGAAAAGCGGGGTAGAAAAGCCAACTCTCCTTCTATTGTGTTCCTAATGGGTTCCTAATGGGCTCTTCGTTGCTAGTGCGAAAACAGACTGGATGCAAAGCAAGGGAGAAAGATCATATTTACCAGTCACATATTTTACCTGACTGTATACTCTGCCCCAGATGGAAGAAGCCGTTCAGTATTTCCCGGTACTTGGTACCAGTTTCAACCGAGATATAAAGTATATTTAATAACACGGTTATGTAGCGAGTCACCCTATTCTAGATCTCATTTTTGGCTTATCTACAACTGTAAGCAAAAGTTTACTACAGTGTAAAACTGAGATGCCTGTTGTGGGGAGAAGAATAGAAGGTTTGTCAGCCACCCTGAGTCCCCTTAATTGGGTGAGAAAAGCGGGGTAGAAAAGCCGACTCTTCTTCTTCTCTTCTCCATGAGACGCAAGAGGAAAAGTAAAAACTCTGTACGATGGAAAGGAGCCTTTCCCATGACTTACTTAATGCAGCCAATGATGACCTGAGTTAACGGGTAAATCAAGGGCCCCATGACATCACTCGGATGGATTGTGCTCAGCGCCCGGCACCAAAAATACAAGCAGTGGATATACTGCCAGTTGTAGACAGACTGGTAATTCTCCTGCAGGGAAGAAAAAAGCAGAGAAATGGAAGTGTGAAAAGACACTTTACACTATTCAGCTGCAAAAAGGTAAAGCTGCCCTCCAGAGACGATTTTATGTGCGCGCTGACGCCAGTCTTCTCGGCAACAATGTGGAAGCGTTTTTTTGCCAGTGGTGCCGCCTTCTGGAAAGATACTAGACACTCAAGAGGCTTTAAGTTTATATTCTTAGCTTGTTAGTTAATCCAGTTGCTGTTTTAAGTGTTATATTTTATCCACGATATTTTGCTTCCGCATGCAACTGGCTACTACTGAAAGAACCGGTCACTAGACTAGATGGGGTAGTGACCCAATACAACAGCATGTTTCTTTGATTATGGTTGGACCCCTGTGTCGACAGGGGATACGTTCCAGGACCCATTGCAGATAATGTAAATGCGCTCCATTTCCCATAATTCCAGTGAAACCCCGCAGGAGTTCATAGGAATCATGGGAAATCTCGCTTGAGATGCACTCCCGTGGGATTTCAAAGGCATTATGGGAAATTGCGACCCATTTCGGCCATTTTCTGCCTCTCTCAGGCCTCAGAAGACCTTAAGACAGCCCTAGTAACGCCCAGGCGGGTGGGTGAATGTGCGCTTATCCAGTCACCACGGGAAACTGAAACCACGATTACTGGATCAGTGGATATGGGGGTCCAACTGTACTATATTGCTACGGATTCAGTAGGTGTCGCCTACAGTATGAGGAAAGACATATGAGAGCCTGAAAACCCCCAAAGGTTTTGCATACCCACATGGAGCACATGCCGTCCCCTTCAGCATTTAAGGGGATCACCAAACCCCAATTTTGGGCATCATGTAGTCTGATGGCAAAGCCTCCAAATATGGAGCAATCCAATGAACAGGGACGCGCACAAATGAATTCACATCAGAAAATTACTGATCGAATTTTCAAATGCACAGATATTCATGACATTCGAAATTCGTCCGGATTCAGGCAACCAAACTCATGTCAAAGGTTACCATATTCGCATGCTAACATCTGAGCAAATACAAATGTTTCTGGACATTAGTATGAATAATTCAGACATTTGTTAAACAGGGAAAATGTATTGGATACGTGTTTATTCGCATCAGATATGTATCTATTCCCAACAGATACATATCTATTCATATCCTGTACGTATCTGTTTGTATCCAATACATATCTGTTTGTATCAATACGTATCTGTATGTATCTGATATGTATCAAATGTTCACGTGAATACATATGAATAGATTCGTATCGAACAGAATTTTACCACATTCAAATGCGATTCATTCATAAGAACACAGATTTTTTTAACCTTCAATTCATTTCAAATCGAATGCCCTAAAAACATTGAGGGACATACCTATGTCTGAGCGCAAATGCAAATGTTCAGATGTTTGGAAGAACAGATCAATGATGGAATGAGTTTTCAGGTGTTCATTTCGACGTTGAAATGAACGCAGAATTTTCTGTTTGCGCACATCCATTGCATCTAAGATAATTTTTGCGTCTTTCTTCTCCTCCTTTGCCCTTAGCCTATTTGCAATTTCGTCCTAAAACCCACGTGCGAACAGGAGCCGCGCCCTGATGCTAGAGTTTGCGGCCTGGCAGAATCTAATCTTCAGCCACCTCACGCTGAACTGTGGAACTAACAAGATTGGAGGTTCTGTCTGGCTCACGGCTGAGGATAGGAAAAGCCGATGCGATCCAATTAAAGCCCTAGACTTTGGTTATCTCTCCTCAGCTTATCTGCAAAGTCTGAGCATCTTTTGGAACGAGGGAGGGCTGGAGGAGGGCTTAAAACTGTAACCAAACCCTGCGCGTATCCAGGGTGTAATCAAGCCACTAATCTGTGTTGGTTTTGTTTTCTTTAGACACCAGCAATAGAGGCTTATTAGCCATTTGTCTTGGATTAGCCCACGTCAGACTGGATGAGTCCCAGTGTGAGGATTTGGGAAGGGTGGGAAAAGATTTACTTGACCTCAGCTTATTTTGATGCCAAAAACAAGGGAGAAGACAGCCCCAGAGCAATCACAGGGAACAGGAGGCCTAATTTTAAATTAAAAAAAAAACAAAGAAGAAAAGGGCAAATGACAGGTTGTCAAGGAAGAAAATGAGTTTAAAAAAGATGGGGAAACTCCATAATCTTCTTTGCTACTGGGCAGCTTTTGCTAATGCAACAAAATGTGTATTTCATATTGACGCAAGATAGGCTACAGGAGAATGCCAACAGGCAGTCGTAAAGATGTTGTCTTTTTATGCCTCATCTCCTCCTCGATGTGAAATCCAAAGGCGGGCAGACAAAATAAAATTAAGCCCTTCTCTCTCTGGGAATCAGGAATCTGGCTACTCGTGAACCCAACCATATCTAGGCCAAGAAGGAAAGATTCCTAATACCTTTCTGTAAAACAAGGCTATTCATTTTCACTTATGTATTTACGTGTTTCCCAGAGGCATGAGAATGTGATTGCTTGGTCAATGCCACTGAGTCTGGATGGGAAGTTCCCTCAGTCCGACCAACATGGCCATTGTGGACGCCAACTTCCCTCAGCCCAACCAACATGGCCATTGTTTACACCAACTTCCCTCAGTCCAACCAACATGGCCATTGTGGACGCCAACTTCCCTCAGCCCAACCAACATGGCCATTGTGGACGCCAACTTCCCTCAGCCCAACCAACATGGCCATTGTGGACGCCAACTTCCCTCAGCCCAACCAACATGGCCATTGTGGACGCCAACTTCCCTCAGCCCAACCAACATGGCCACTGTGGACGCCAACTTCCCTCAGCCCAACCAACATGGCCACTGTGGACGCCAACTTCCCTCAGCCCAACCAACATGGCCATTGTGGACGCCAACTTCCCTCAGCCCAACCAACATGGCCATTGTGGACGCCAACTTCCCTCAGCCCAACCAACATGGCCATTGTGGACGCCAACTTCCCTCAGCCCAACCAACATGGCCATTGTGGACGCCAACTTCCCTCAGCCCAACCAACATGGCCATTGTGGACGCCAACTTCCCTCAGCCCAACCAACATGGCCATCTTGCCTTGGGAGAGGAAGAGAGAAGGAAGCTGGGTGAGCACCTTCCATCAAGCTCCCAGCATTGGCCCCTCCCTCCCAACTGCCTCCAGACGGGCCATAAAGGAACAATCTTGCCTGTGGGGAATGGAGGAGGAAAATAAAATAAAAGTTTTAACCTTTGCAAGGACTTTCCTGCCGGCAGAGCACCCCTGTTCCCTCCCACACCATTTTCTTTTTGTATCTTGTCTCTTTAGATTGTAAGCCTGAGGGCAGGGACCTGTCTAAGATTAATATAATATTGTAACCCGCCCTGAGACCTTTGGGTATAGGGCGGGATAGAAATACAAACAAACAAACAAACAAACAAATAAATAAATTGTGGACGCCAACTTCCCTCAGTCCAACCAACATGGCCATTTTGGACGCCAACTTCCCTCA
The DNA here is from genome assembly GCA_023333525.1 of Aspidoscelis tigris stejnegeri. Taxonomy (NCBI): domain Eukaryota; kingdom Metazoa; phylum Chordata; class Lepidosauria; order Squamata; family Teiidae; genus Aspidoscelis; species Aspidoscelis tigris. Next base: position 4,935,314 of record JALMGA010000021.1, read on the forward strand.
GTCCAACCAACATGGCCATTGTGGACGCCAACTTCCCTCAGTCCAACCAACATGGCCATTGTGGACACCAACTTCCCTCAGCCCAACCAACATGGCCATTGTGGACGCCAACTTCCCTCAGTCCAACCAACATGGCCATTGTGGACACCAACTTCCCTCAGCCCAACCAACATGGCCATTGTGGACGCCAACTTCCCTCAGCCCAACCAACATGGCCATTTTGTAGCAAATCGGCAGCCAGTGCAATTCAAGACTACGGAGGAGCCATCTTGGTGGCACGCCAAACTGTGCCCCAAAATGCCACCTGCAGAGGCTCCTAAGGCTAGGAACCTTTGCTCCTAGCCCTTTGAGGTCTCCACGTCAGGCCTTGAACTGAATACGTGGGTGCTTCAAGGGAGTGACACCTTAGTGTGGACTAATCTAGATCAACATCATTGGTGCAGATCCTGGCACACCTGCCCGCGATGGGCATCAGTGGGCCGGGCTACTCCAGACCAACTGATCCCAGCTGAGTTAAGTGCAGTCTGGGCCTAAGCCACCAGACCCCCTTGCTTATAGATCCAAATGAACATGGCTGCTTCTCTGAGTTCCACCGCTGTGGCACGCAGCAGCTTTCAGGTACCTCTAACTCACCTTCTTCTTCACTGTCATGGCGCTGCGCAGGTGGATGGCCAGCTGGCGGATGTAGATGAAGGCATGTTGGTAGGAAACGCTCGTGTCCAGGGAGTACATCTCCGTCAGGGTCCGCTGCATGAAGCTGATCATGGGCAGGGTGTTGGGGGAGGTGAACCTGCAGTTCTTCACGTACGAAATATACATTTGCTGGAAGGGGAAGAAGAACACAATGTTAAAGATGCTACAGGTCAGGCTCGCTCCCGCCTTATTCCTAAAGGAAAGTAGACTTTTGGAAGCCTCTTCCTTTTTGTAGGGCTTCCAGTTCCCACAGCGGCTAAGCTTCCTGACGGCTGATGTTCAGAGAAGCAATGGTCCCAAACGCTGAGCTCCTCCAAGAACAGATGACCACCAGCAACCCAGGTACTAGCGGACTACATTTCCCATCAACCCTGCCCACTGACTAACTTGACTAATGTGAACAAGAGGCAGAGTCTAGAACTTAACCCAAGCCAACTGTTTTTCCAAGCAAGGCATCCATCACCCTCTTTATAATAAGCACGATGAATTTAATCCCCCGCATCCTCACCAGCTTCGGACAACACAAAGCAAGAGTGACCGCTTCCACCTGGGCTTCCAGCACCACGTTACCTTGAGGATCGGGTTCAAGTAAACATCCTTTTTCTGCCGGCAGATCTTGTTCAGCACCAAAAAAGCAAGAACCCTGACAGTCTCTTCCCCTGTGCTCCAGAGGCGGATGGCTTGCTTTCAGAGAGAAAGAATGAAAAGCAATGAGTGGTAAATGACTGCATATATATCAAGATAAAGTTACAGTAACCTGCTATGCAAAAAGTACTTCCTTCCTTCCTTCCTTCCTTCCTTCCTTCCTTCCTTCCTTCCTTCCTTCCTTCCTTCCTTCCTTCCTTCCTTCCTTCCTTCCTTCCTTCCTTCCTTCCTTCCTTCCCTCCCTCCCTCCCTCCCTCCCTCCCTCCCTCCCTCCCTCCCTCCCTCCCTCCCTCCCTCCCAGTCCTCGCTTGTACCTTTTATTTTCTATGATGGGTTGAACTATGACTGGAACAATATAAATTACATATGCAGCAACTACTACCAGGTTTCTACACACCCTTCAGCAGAGGACCATTTGCTGAACTCACCTTAAGCAGCATCCGGCTTTGCTTTGGAAAAGACATGTAATACGGCACAATGGAGTTGATGTGCTGAAGGACAGCGGCTCCGACAGAGGCTTCGGTCAAGCAAGACAGAAGCTGCCAAAGTTGGGGAGGAAAGAGAGGAACAAAATTTTGATTAAGAACAGGAGCTGCACGTACGCTCTTGACATGCGGTAGGTTAACTCCACGAGCGGCACAAATATATTTTTACTTATGACACTGATATTCTACTTTTTTTTCCCTCCAAAGAATTCGCATATAGACCTGCCTGTACGTTGAGATCTTAAGAAGAGGGCCTTCTTGTAGTTCCCTCTCTTGCAGAGGTACAAGGCATAGGGACATACAACAAGAAGAAGAATTGGTTTTTCTACCCTGCTTTTCTCACCCCTTTAAGGGGCCTCAAAGCGGCTGACAAACCTTCTGTTCTTCTCCCCACAACAGAACACCCTGTGAGGTAGGTGGGGCTGTGAGAGCTCAGCAGAGAGCTGTGACTAGCCCAAGGTCACCCAGCTGGCTTCAAGGGGGAGGACGGAATTGAACCCAGATAAGAGTCTGGCTCCCTAACTACTAGACCTTCTCTGTGGTGGCCCCTAGACTTTGGAAGAGCTCCTTGAGGTTCGCCAGGCGCCTACATTGTATAATTTCAACGTATCTTTTCAACCAGGCTTTTGCCATCTAAATGGCTTCCTCGGGGTGCTGTCCTGTTAGGGAGGGAGGGGTGATATTTTTAATTATTTTTTCTTTTGATATGTTTTATTCTTACTGTTAGCCCACCCTGGAAATACTTGGTGGAAGGCAGGAGATAAATTTATTAAATAAATAAATAACACATGTGGTCTTCCCTTCTGTCCCCTCATTTGAAGCTCACAACAGCCACGCAAAGCAGACGTCAAGAGGAAGCCATCAGCTCAAGGTGACCCAAATAGTTTCTTTGTTTTTTTCCTGGTTGAACCAGGATTTGAACCCAGGCTCTCCTAGGCCTCGGCTAACACTCAAGCCACACTGGCTCTCCTGTCTGCAATTATTCCTTGTGTGCCAGGCACACACATTGTTCTCTTGGCACAACAAACCAAAACGCAGTAGAGAGCCTTTGTAGAGAGAAGAACAGGAGGCTTGTCAGCCACTTTGAGTCCCCTTAAATGGGTGAGAAAAGCGGGGTAGAAAAGCCAACTCTTCTTCTTCTTACTATTCTTCTTCTTCATTGACCATCATTGACCGTTGACCAACTGTAGTTACAGTTTTCCTAGATGTTCAGACCAGTGGCCTCCAAAGTTTAGAAGCATCAAAAGCCACAAGAAAAATGTTTTATCAAGAAAAAGGCTCGGACTAAGCATGTCACTCCAAGTCAGTCTTACCTGGATGGTGCAGCTGAGGTGCATTTTAACGTCCAGACGTAGCTTGCCCCAAAGAGGGCTGGAAGAAGGCAAGACCATCCTACAGAGCAAAACATTAAGATGGCACAGGATGTTATTAAAGATGGTGGATCTAAACAAAGTAAAACTGCACAGCCACTTAAACATGGGTGTTCCTGTGTGCCTATGGGATGTGACAATTAGATGGAACTTTTAAAAATTTGCACACTGCAAAAATAGAAATGTAAGACTGCATGCATTCACACTGGACGTCTGTGCTACTTTTCTTTAGAGAAAGGCTGTTCTTGTTTCACAGGCCAGAAGCGACGGGAAAAGAACGGAAATCTTTCCCGATACACAATCCAGCAAATCCACGGCCGAACTGACATCTGAACCCAGGCTGTCTGAATGTCCCCAAATGAATTTAACCAACCGCTGAGCATTTCTTCCAGGCATCTAACCTGAAGTGACCCTTTTCCAGGGCGGGAAGCCTTCTGAGCACAACAGGGGGGATAGAGCTCATGTGTCAAAACTGTACAAGCATACCCTCCTTCTCTCCTCTCCCATGTCAGCCCTGCCATGATCAGATGGCACTGCCAAAGAATGCAATGCTGAACTACCAACGCCCTGAGTGAAGGCACCAGAGATTAATTGCACACACACACACACACTCAATGCCAGCTGCTCACCCTCATTCCAGGGCTGAAATGCAAGTCCGCTGAAGACTGCCTTCAAATTCCAACCCTTGTCCAGCAAAGGTCAGAACTTATGGCCTGGCTGTGACTAGCCCAAGGCCACCCAGCTGCCTTACTGGAGGAATGCGTAATCAAACTGGGAGAGTTTTGTTGGACACTCCAACCGCAGGACCAAAACCTGCCAGAGGTGTCTCTATTGTTAACTGAAGACTGGCAAATCAGATGCCGAAGGAACCAGAAGGAAGATATGAACACATACTTGGATTTGTTTTTCGCCGTCTTCACCTGAAGCAGTTTCTGCAGAAAGCCAAAAAGATCAGTGATGCAGAAGGACACCAGGGTATTGAACACTAAACAGGAGAGAAAGTCAAAGAGAAGCAGCTTTTATTAGCTTTTGTATTTTTTGAAACTCTATTCCCAGCACATCTACCCAGAAGCCCTTGCTCACATTACTACTACTACTGCTGCTACTACTACTATGTTGTCAGAAACCCAGGGTGATCAACAGAAAAAATACAAAATACCAAGGGTTTTTTTTAAAGAAACCCACAATAAAAACGCACAACCACCTCAAAATGTAGAATTAGGTACCAAAAACCTAAAAAGGCATATCTGAAGGATGAGGAGGAAGAATAGTTGGGTTTTTTATACCCTTTCTCAACCATTTAAGGGGACTTAACGCTGCTGACAAACCTTCTGTTCTTCTCCCCACAAGAGAAACCCCGTGAGGTAGGTGAGGCTATGAGAGCTCAGAAAAAGAGCTGTGACTAGCCCAAGGCTACCCAGCCACTTTTTGCACCTGGCTTTTAAGGAGAAAGCCAATTCAAAACCAAGCTGGAACTGAGCAAATAAAAAGGTGCATCTGTCTCCGGATCCAGTGCTACAGAAAATGCCTAATTACTCAACAACTGCACACACATCCGATATGAGGAATCACTTTCGCTTGGGTCTGTCTTTAGAATCCATAACATCTGCTAAAACATCCCCCAGGGGAGTGAAGACGGAAGAAAATATCAGCTGGTCTCGCAAGAAACCATCAAAGTGGCTCTGACGCCCCCTACTGGAACCGTGTTTACCGATTGCTCCTAAGGCGGTGATGGCCAACCTATGACACGCGTGTCACAGGTGACACACCAAGCCCTTTTGGGTGACACACCTGGTCACCCTGGCACCTGGGCATGTAGTGCTTGCTTGTTCTTGAAGTGTACGAAATCCCAACTTTCAATTGAAGATTTAGCAAACGAAATTCAGCAACAAAAGTCACTAATGTAAAGAATTATTTGTTTTTGCTTTTAATACATATATCAAAAATATAACTTTTTAACTAGAGCTACAAACATCACAAAATCATGGGTATTTCTAGATGTGACACAGCACCCGAGTTAAGCTAGGTTTTTTTGTGAATTTTGACACACCGAGCTCAAAAGGTTCGCCATCACTGTCCTAAGGGGATCCTAAAGAGTGGCTGTGAAAGAGATTGCAAAAGCTTAGCACAAAGTCTTGGTGGCCAGAACCTTAAACCAGTTGGCCAACTAAGATCTGGGACTTGGCAAACCAGGAACTGAATACAGTCAGACCCCCGTATCCGCTGGGGATACGTTCCGGCTCCTACCTGAGACCATGGAAGGCGAACAGGCCTTCCAGTTCTGGGATCATGCAATCCCAGAACCAGAAGTGCTTTCCTGGCCTCCTCTATCATGTCTCCGCTCCATACATACAACTCTTACCCAGACTAAAAAACTCCATGCAGAAGCTGCCTTGGTCAAACCTTGGAGACCCACCTGTGCTGTCGGTAACTTTGTACTTGCTAGGATCCGGCCCAACCGCTTCCCCTTTGGCAGTCGCTACACAGGCTTTGAATGCCTGGGTGATCTCGTGGAAAAGCTTAGCTGTGAGTTGCTTCTGGAGAAAGATATAAGGGAGAAATATTAAACAAAGGCTCAAGAAGAAGTTGGTTTGTATATGTTGATTTTCTCACCCACTTAAGGGGACTCCGGGTTTCTGACAAGCCTTCTGTTCTTCTAGCCACAACAAACACCCTGGGAAGTAGGTGGGGCTGTGAGAGCTCAGAAAGAAGAAGATTTGGCTTTTCTCCCCCATTTGAGTGAACTCAAAGCTGCTGACAAACCTTCTGATCTCACAGCAGTCACCCTTTGAGATAGGTGGGGCTGTGAGAGATCAGAAATAGAGCTGTGACTAGCCCAAGGTCACCCAGCTGGATTCATGGAGGAGAGCGGAATTGAACTGAGAAACAAGATAAGAGTCCAACACTTTAACCCCATGAGATAAAACTGGCTCACAAGACCGGCCATTCCACCAAAGAGACCTTCTGAAGCCACAAGGAATTGAGAACCAGAATAAATTTGGAGATTTCCCCGAAAAAGAATGACTCTCACGGCACAGACATCCTGGCAAGAGAACTGGCTATCCCAGGTCTTCCTTGGAGGCCTACCGTGGCATTAACTACATTGACAGGTGGCCATCCTAACCTCCCACCTAAATTTCATCAAAGCTAACCTTAGCCCTTAGAAAATATTTTCTTTTTTCAGCAGGCACATAATAATAAGTCCGCCACTTGCCTCTGCTGCGGCCTTCCACTGCTCCACCATCTTCAAATTCACAGTAATGAAGTCAATCTTCTTCCGCTTGGCCGGCTCTTCCTTTTCATCCTCCTCGTCATCCTCCTCGCTTGCTTCCTACAGAAAATGTATTAAGAGAGACAGGGCTTTTTCAGTGGTGGCTCCCAGGTTTTGGAATAATCTTCCTTCAGAGGCAAACAAAACACCCACCGCAGACATTTTCATCAGTAAAATACTGCATAAGTGTGCACATTTGATCACATTTTCATATTCGCAAGCCGGGACCACTGTCTACTTCTTTCGAACGCCTATTTGTTTTGATGCAAAAATTTGTGAATTTGAAAATGTGACTGAATTTTCAAATGCAAAAACCGAGATTAGGGATGAGCACAAATGTCTCTTTAAGGAGACACCTGTCCTGAATTTCTCAGTGCTACCTTAACAAGAAGCAAAAGAAAGGCTTCCACGGGGGAAGGACACCCTCAAGCGTCTACCTCCAACCCCAGGCCTACAAAAATTGATTGACTCCAGCATTAAAGAAATAAGAATACCTCAAGTTCTTCAGGTGGCACGTGAAGGCTGCCTTCCTCATCTGAGCTGTCCGAGTCGTCAAAGTTAAGCAGCGTCCGGTCGTTTTCTTCTAAAAACTTATAAAATTCCGGGTCGCGTTCCTTGAGGCGGGACAGCTGGTCTTTGTGTTCAGACGCTTTCCCCTTTTTTGCTTTCCTGATGGAAAATAAAATGGGATTTATTGGAAAGGCAGGCTTGGCAGGTATTTCAAGGGGTCTGCAACGTATTTGTTTGGAACTGCAAACAGGCCTGCCACTCTTTTGACACGCGGGACACCCAGACCATGACTGCTCTCTTCCCAAAAACGCCAAAACTGGAATCACGCAAAGAAGCTGAATCTTGGGAGATGAGAACCAGCAGAAGTAAACAATGAACTCACTACCACTAGAGCTTCATCATGGTGAGACCATTGCTAGGAGGCTTGCGGGTGGTCAAATGCAACAGGTAAGGTATGAGAAAAAGCTGTGTGATTCTATCCACCGGAGGAGGGAAGTCCATCAAATTGGATGGCACCTATCCCCAGATCAGCGGGTACTGAACTGCCCACAGGACTACTCACTTATTTTACTTTTAGCCACAGGTGGGCCAGAGGTTTGAAAGGGGAAGGAGGTTAGAGGCCAAAGGAACTTGTAACCTTCCTACACATTTGGCTCTATCTGCTTTGGCTGCACATCTCGCTCTGTTTGCCTTCACCGTACATCTGGCTCTCTCCGCCTTGATCCAGTCAGCTTGAGAAGCGGCGCCAGAGCTTCGTAGTGAAGGCGAATAGAACCAGGTGTATAGTAAAGGTAAACGGAGTCAAGTGTGCATGGAGGTCACAAATGACTTTTAAAAACCTCAACCTCGGTATCAATTCAGAATACAAAGCAACAATACGAACTTGTTAATAAACACTAAACCAACAAACACACCTATAACAAATACAACAGAGAAGACGACGACGAAAGGAGAAGAAGAAAAAGGAGGAAGCAATTTCGCTGGACGAACCAGCCCATAATTCTATGATTCTACAGCAACAGCAAAGTTGGATTTTCTACCCCGCTTTTCTCACCCATTTAAGGGGACTCAAAGTGGCTGACAAAGCTTTCCTATTCTTCTCCTCACAGCAGAACACCCTGTTAGGCAGGGGGGCTGTAAGAGCTCAGAAGGGAGCTGTGACTAGCCCAAGGTCACCCAGCTGGCCTCATGGGGGAGGGCAGAATCAAACCTGGTATTCCTAGATAGGAGTCTGGCTCCCTAACCACTAGACGAAACTGGCTCATTTGGTTGCCATTCCTGTTTCAATAATTCTTCCCAAGAAACCATGGTTAGCCAGAAAGCATTTGGCAAAAGGTGTTTACACACTTACAGCCCCACAGGTTTTGATTTGACGCCCGCCTTGCCCTTGCTGCCGGTCTTCTGGCTCTGCCTTTGCATTCCAGTCGTTCCATTTTCTGAGGGATTTATGCTGTCCTCCTCAGAGTTGTCCTCCGCATCGGAATCAAACCTGGAGCTCAGGAACTCATCAACGCTCAGCTCTGCCAGTTTCCTGGTACCAGGCGGGCAAAGAAAAAGGAGAGAGTTCAAAAGTCGCAAAGATGGAGCAATGCAACCCAGCTATTTACTGATTTGTCTTTTCATGCCCACCTGAAAGTCTTGGGGCAGGCAAAAGCAACGGAAAACAAAACGCACAAATTAGAATAATAAGAGACTAAAAGAATCACTGAATGCACAGTGGTTCCTGATTTCAGCCAAAGGCTGGAGAACAGAATTGTGTTTTTAACCATTTTAATCTATCATCTATCTGTCCGTCTGTCTATCTGCCCACCCGCCCGCCCGCCCACCCACCCATCCATCCATCCAGTAGCATCTGCCAGTGGGAAGGGAAAGTTTATCCCTGTTTAACCAAAGGCCTGGGGCTGCATCTTCACTGCCTTCCTAAACGTGTTCAGTGAACGTGATAGACACATCTCAAGGGGGAGACCATTCCACAGCCTAGGGGCCATCACTGAGAAGGCCCTCTCATGGGTGCTGCTAAGAGTGGTGGGACAACCGGGGGGGGGGGCTCCCCTCCAGATTTTAAGGCACGGGCAGGTCGATATGGGAGTAGACATTCCTTCAGGTATTTGGGGCCCAAGCCATTTATTTATTTACTTATTTATTTACTTTCTCATCCCGCCTTATACCCAAAGGTCTCCTGGTGCGTAACAACATTTAAAATCAAACATTATTAAAACAATAACAGTATGCATTAACCCAAGAGCATCTGCAAATCGGAAGAGGAAAGTGCATCCCCATATAAACAAAGGCCAGGGCAAAGAGGTGCCTTCCTAAACGTGTACAGTGAAGGTGACAGATGCATCTCAAGGGGGAGACCACTCCACAGCCTGGGGACCATCACTGAGAAGGCCCTCTCCTGGGTGCCTACCCATTTTGCTGCTGAGGGCGGTGGGACAACCGGCAGGGCCTCCCCTCCAGATCTTAAGGCACAGGCAGGTCAATATGGGAGTAGACATTCCTTTAGGTATTTGGGGCCCAAGCCATTTATTTATCTACTTATTTACATTCTCATCCCGCCCTATACCTGAAGGTCTCCTGGTGGGTAACAACATTTAAAATCAAACGTTATTAACGCAATAAAACCAAAGGCCAGGGCAAAGGGGTGCATCTCACTGCCTTCCTAAACGTGGACAGCGACGGGAACCAAAGCATCTCAAGGGGGAGACCATTCCACAGCCCTTGGTAAAGGCAGCCCCGACTCGGGGAACTTTTCATTGAGCTTAATGGAGTGCATTGTAAGAGTAATGAGGATAAGTAACAATGACTTTATTTATTTATAAAAAACAAGATACAGATTAAGAACATATTAAAAAAAACAAGACAAATTAAGACAAGGTACACAGTTACAAGCCCTGATTTAAGCCGTGCGCTCAATAGTGTATTAATAATATGTGCACAGACTCGATTTTATCCTGTATGGTTTTATCTCCGAATGCTTGACGTTTGACACGGCCAAGCGGCTAATCAATAAAGCTCTATTCTATTCCATAACCTGGGGGCCACCACTGAGGAGGCCCTGTCCCGGGCACCCACCCTCTTTCGCTGCTGAGGGTGGTGGGACAACCGGCAGGGCCTCCCCTCCAGATCTTAAAGCGAGGGGAGACGGCCCAGCCGCCGCGCCCCCCCCCCCCGACCCCAACCGGTTCCCCCTCTACGCCCGCCTCCTGCCTTAAGGCCGCCCCAGCCAAAGCCAGCAAACCGGACGGGGTCTTTCCTCCCCTCCCGCCTCCTCCGAGGCCCCTCGGCCGCTTCCCACCCGCCCCCCGACCCCGCTTACCGCTTCGACGAGGCCGCCATGCTGCCCCTCCTGTCCCCAGAGAGCGAGCGAGCGAGCGAGCGACAAGTCGCTCCGCCGTTGCCGAACCGGAAGCACGCGGCCCGAGCACTTCCGCTCCCACAATGCACCGCGCGCCGGCCGAGGAGAAAGGAGAGGGAGGCGGCGGGAGGCGGAGCGCTGGCTTGCCGGCGGATTGATCTTGCGTTTCACAGGCCTGCGGGCGGCGGATGTAGCGCGCGGACGGGCGGGTTTGAGGCCTGATGGTTCTGAGATGGGCAGAGTGGGGCAGGATACTGGATCTTCTCTGTAGTGGCCCCTAGACTCTGGAACAGCCTCCCTCTCGATGCTCGCAAGGCACCTTCATTGTACGGTTTTCTGCACTTGGGGAGAACATATCTTTTCACCCAGGCTTTTGCTTTTTAAAACAGCTTCCGCAGGGTGCAGTCCTGTTAGCGTTGGAGGGAGGAGGTTATATTTTTAGTTACTTTTTTTTAACCATTTGATGTGTTTTAATCTCATTGTAAACCACCCTGGGACCATTCGGTGAAGGGTGGGATATAAAGAAAGAAAGGAAGGAAGGAAGGTTGGCTTTTCTACCCCGCTTTTCTCACCCATTTAAGGGGACTCAAAGTAGCTGACAAGCCTTCTGTTCTTCTCCCCACAACAGACACCCTGTGAGGTGGGTGGGGCTGTGAGGGCTCAGAAAGAGAGCTGTGACTAGCCCAAGGTCACCCAGCTGGCTCCATGGGGGAGGGTGGAATCGAACCCGGTATTCCCAGATAAGTCTGGCTCCCTAAGCACTAGACCAAACTGGCTCACATAATAAAAACAACAACAATATTTATTTATTTATCATATATAGAAACACAATATAACATGACACTAAACATCATCATCACCATCATAATTATTATTATCATTTCATATTTTTCTCTGTTTCACTACAGAAAGGCCCTCTCCTTGAGATCTTAATACCCAGACAGGTCTAAATGGGAGAAGGCGCTCCTTCAGATACCCAGGGCCCAAGTCATTTAGGGCTTTATCCATTAGCGTCAACACCTTGAATTGGGCTAGAGTGCCTTGCAGTAGTCTAACCTGGAGGTTACCAGAGTGTGAGTCACTGAGGCCATTAACTATCCAAGTTGCTTTTTAGATGGATGATTACTACCAGTACTGCTACTACAACAACTATTATTACTAGAATTATTAGAATTATGATGGCCATGATCTCCTTTCTTAGGCAACCTCCAGGCGACTGGCTGCGATTGCCCTCCCAGCCCACGCAGTCCTCCCTTTCCTCCAGGGACCGTGGAGCCACATATACCCAGGCAGCTCCCAAGGAGGGCTCTCCTGGTGGTCTCCTGTTCTTATTCCCGGGGCTTCTTTTCATGTGCAAAGCAGCGGCGCGGGCGGCGCCTTGACAGAGAGCGGCAGGCGGCAGCTGAGCAGGACCCAGCAGCCAGCTGAGAGCCTCCGCCAGCCTTTCTTCCCTGCTATTGCCGGAGGAGCAGCCAGCGGAGCCGATCGCTTGGGTAAAGGGCTCGTGCGCCTTTGTGTGCGCGTCCCCCAGCACTGGCAGAAGCCGCAAAGTGGGGCGGAGGAAGACCAGGACCAGGGGGGGCATTTTCGCTTCTTCGCCCGCCCTCCCTGGCTGCCTGCCTACCTGCCTGCTGCGATCGCCTGACATGTGCCAGGAGGAAAGGGGAAAGGAGACCCCGAGGAACTAGTGCAAACGAGCGAGGCCACTTTTCTGCTGTTGCAAAAATCGACAACAACCCCCCCCCCCCAAACCCTGCATCCTTGGGGAACGCGCATTTCTTTCTTTCTTTCCTTCTTTCTTTTTCTTTCCTCCCTCCCTTCCTTCTTTCCTTCCTTCTCTTTTTCTGCAGAGGCCAACTTCCCCCCAAATCCATCAATCTGGAGAACAAAGTGCCCGACCTGGGAAAGCACCTTTGCTTTCTAGCCCTGGAGGTTTCAGCTGGGTGAGTTGTTGTTGTCTGCGCGTCTGTCTTTGTGTATGTGTGTCTGCTTTTTCCTGGGGAGGGTGGGGGGGGGTGTCGCTCCGGATTCAGAGGGGGCTGCTGTTGTGGCTGCTCGGCTTCGATCCCCATCAGGATTTATGGACTGGTGTGTGTGGCTTTGAAAGAAAACCTCCGGCAAAGCGTTTTTGTGCGCACAAGAGAGAGGCACACATTTGCGCCCGGCGCTGTTACGTTTGCAATGCCCCTTTGGTGGTGGTGGTGGTGGGGAAATCAGGTCTACTCGGACGTAAATCCCACCGGCTTCTGTGGCGTTTACTCCCAGGTAAGCTTGCTCGGCTAGGATCGCAGCCTGGAAGTGGCAGCGTTGCGCGCGCGCAGGGAGTCACTGGATTTCCTTTGGCTTTGCTCTGAATGCGAGACGCAAACCACTGGAGTACTGCAGGGTTTGGGGTGGTTTTTTTTTTTTTTGCAGGTTGTGAATCACACAAATGCGTCCTTGTGGCAGCCACCCTAGACGCAGGCGGGCTTTACTCAGGAGTAAAAAGTGTGCCAGGGCTCCTTTGTGCTAGAAGACACCCTAGGATATCCATCCATCCATCCATCCATCCATCCATCCATCCATCCATCCAGGCTTTTCAGTTTTCTTTTCAACCCTCAGCTAATGCCCATCCCAACCTTCATGCCCGTCTTGGGAGTTTGCCCATTAACTAAAACGCAATCTATGCGTTTATGCCTGTGTGTGGTGTTTTTTTTTTTAATGAGATCTGTTAGTTTTGAGATTCTAAGTGGCCGATTTCATAACTGTGCAGGGCACTGGACATTATACACACACACACACACGCAACCACGTAGGTAAATCTGTGTGTGAAATAGTACCCAACATGAAACCAGTTGGGCTGCCTTCCCACTTGACTTTTTAAACCCGGATTGGACTATTTTAATCCGGATTCAGGACCCAGGACGCATTCAGGCTGTCCCCACTTGCTTGAGGATAACAACGGGCTGAATATGGAGAATATGAGTCCTCGTGGTTTTTGAAAACCTGGGGAAATTTTTTTAAAGATAGCAATATCATGAAAACCCAGAAAGCAAAGCGGGGGGTCCGGACAGCCCCTTTGCCTTATGGTGAGACAGGGCATATTAAGTAGCCTGGGTTGGTTACCCCTGGAAAAGTGTGTGTGTATGTGTGTTCACAGTGCAAGGCTGGATGTCTTGTCCCAGCTGCTAAAGGGTTATTTGAGGTGACTGCTGAGATAACTGCAGTCCCTCTCTTCTATTTTAATTTAATAATTGCTATGGGAGTGGACGGGCAGGGGGCGCATTCATTGCCGGCTGCCGTTGTTTTGCACAAAGCCCAGAGGGCAAAAATGCCGTTGATGGGTGCCATCTCTGTCCCCCTTCCCCCAAAGAGCCAGTTCCTTGCAATATAGTAATCAGAAGCCTGCATTGCCGTTACACAGAAGAGATCAGATTTGCTGTGGGGGTTTTCTCCCCCCCCTTTTTTTTTTAACTTAAGGAGGCGCCTCAACGTTGCATGTGTTGAAAACACTTAATCCGTGCCGTTTTCCGCCTGTTTAGCAGAAGGATCATCTTTGTTGGCTGCAAACAGATACACCCATTTGCTTTGCGGAGGGACAGGTGAATCTCACTTTTTTTAAATAAGAGAGAGAGAGAGAATGAATAAGCCAAGACTGATGGTGGAGCAGAATAACAGAGCTCCTCCTTAATAATTTTAAAAGTCTGCCTTCCACCTGGTCCACTTACATTTGCGTCAATTTCAGCCCTATAGAAAGAAAGGGGAGGTGGCGACTAAATATCTGGACACAAAAGAACCTTTTTTCCTCCCTTACTCCAGGCCGGAGCGTGTGCAAACTCTTCTTCCAAGAACTCTTCCTCCCAAGTTGCACATTCTGCTCTCTGTCTAGTGTGGAAAAGGCATCTTTGATGGCTGGAAAACAAGAACACATTAATGGAAGGAAGGGGGCAAATTGCATACAGATAAAGCCAGCAGAAACTGCTGTGGCCTAGCAGAATAATTCATGCAGGGGGGAACCCATTTAGCCTCAGCTCCGACTGGCGGTGGCTGGCCGGGGTAAATAGGAAGTGGAGGTCAAAATGCCTCAAAATGTCTGGAGTACACAAGACTGGTGAAAGCCTTGAGATCTACCGCAATATTTTAATAAAGTCCCTTGGGGACTATGGTGGTTTCCGCACACTATTCTGGATTGGAGGGGGATGCTCTGGACCTACATCTGTCTGAGATGGCTTAGGAAATCTGCATTGAGCAGGGGGTTGGACTGGATGACCTTAGAGGTCCCCACCTACCTCACAGGGTGTCCTATTGTGTGGAGAAGAACAGAAGGTTTGTCAGCCACTTTGAGTCCCCTTAAATGGGTGAGAAAAGCAGGGTAGGAAAGCCAACTCAAACTCTTCTTCTCCATAAAGCCAGCTGGGTGGCCGTGGGCTAGTCACAGCTCTCTTCTGAGCTCTCACAGCCCCACCCACTTCACAGGGTGTCCTACTGTGTGGAGAAGAACAGAAGGTTTGTCAGCCACTTTGAGTCCCCTTAAATGGGTAAGAAAAGCAGGGTAGGAAAGCCAACTCTTCTTCTTCTTGGTTCCATCCCCAGCAGTTCCAGGTGTCAAATCACCTCTGTGCTGGAGTGAGGAAAGCTGCAGAGATGTAACGATGTTTTCACCGGGAATTAAGCTTCCATTTAGGGCATCTTGACCTGCCTTTGAAGCTAGCCAAGTTAGTGGCCATCACCATGCCTCCGTAACTATGTGCCATGTGGAATAAGGATTCTTGTTGGACCCTCTTTCCGGCTAGGAGATGCATGAGATGGCAGCACATTAATTCAAGAGGTTGGCAAGAGGGCGAAATTATTTCTTTTCTGAGCCAAATACTCTCCAAATGCTGCTGGGGCTCTTGTTATCATTATCCTCAAAACATGAGCTATGTTGGACGGGGGTGATGACTCCTGAAGTCCCTGCCCCTGGTGTATGATTTGGACAAGCAGGATGCCTCTAAGGCCATTTGCTGGGATTCGAGAGCAGGTGAAGTTTTTGTCTCTGACTTCTGTTGAGAAGGCCCAAAAGCAACTGGTGTGAGACTAGAGGAGCGGTGGCCTCAGTGGCTAGTAGAATGTATGCCCAGCTAACAACCTCCAGGTTGGAGAGACAAGGGGGATGCCTCTAAAGGCCATTTGCAGGGAGTGGAGAGCAGGTGAAGGCTTTGCCCTTGTCTTCTGCTTGAGTTGCCCAGAAGCAACTGGTGGGCCACTGTGTGGAACATCATATTGAAATTAGCCTATCTTGGCTTCCCACCTGTCCAGGGTCTGAGACTGAGGGAGCATGGGATTTCTGCTTCAGCAGACAAAGGGATTTTTTGAACAACTAGGTTCCTTGGCTTTGAAAAATGAGAGGTACTTTGATTTGTGGCAACAGATAGCTTACTTAGATACTTAAGCAAATATGCATGGTTAAGACTGACACGCAGAGGTCCGTTGTTAAGACTTAGCAGTTCAAAGGTCCTAGATATAAGCATACTCACTTTGCCAGTTCAATCCACGGAAAGAGATACTGGAGTAAAGAACTGGAGTATTTCAGGACCGCGGACAGCTCTGGAAGAGGCAGGAGTTGACCCAATGGCTGTTTTTGCACTGGCCTTGAAGTCCTCATTAAGAACCCTTTAGGAACCCGATTGCTACTGATCAGGCATGCCCTGTCCCCACGCAAGACCTCTTGAAGGCCCTCCCCCCACGAGTGTGTGGGAAATCCAGATTTAATTAGTCCTTTGGGCCCTTAAATCCAGATTACCTGCAGACCTCTCTAATGGTGTCCACAGTCCGGTCTTCATCCGTGAAGACTGGACTGGGGGATGCTCTTCCACACTACTTACAGGGCCAGTGGGGTCCAGAGGCGGGTTCAACAGCCATTGCAGTGGGGCAGCTTGAGCTTCGCTCCACCGGTATGGAGTCAAGCACAGGCTTCGTAGTGGCTATGTAGGCAGCTCTCTGTAACAGGAAGTTATCCCTGATTGATGGCTATGCCAGCCAGTCGTGCTACCCCAAGGGTGAACCTTCCTGCTTGGGCCTAATCGGAGCCTCAGGATGGGTGCTACGACATCCACACTGCAGCCCTGTTTATCACCCATTGCCATCGGGTGCTAGAATACTCATGAGGATGTATGGGGTCCTTGCCAAGATCTGGATCTTCATGGACTGGATTCAAGGGAAGGCCCCTTCTCCAAGATCTGGATCTTCTTAATCCAGGTCTCCAAAAGTAAGTGCAAAAACGTGGAATGTCATCATTATGTCCCTGAGCATGGGTATGAAGTCCTTATCCTTAAAGCTGAAACTCTGCTGTGTAGCAGTTCCTTGCAAAAGCAGAATGGCAAATCAATTTGTGGACTCAGAACTTTTAGTAAAGGGAGAGGTAGTCGCACTACGGCCTCTAGTCAACAATTAGTAAACTTCGTAAACTACTACAGCCTCCAAATGTGCCCTGCCTCACCAAAACTTCACCAAATGTTGATTAGGCGTGGAGCAGGAAACCGTGCTCCGCACTTTAACCAACCTTACCCAGGGATTTAAGTGTCCAGCGACGTGACCATCTGCACCTCTTCCGGTGCTCTGGGGCCATGTGAGATGCTGTGCATGTGCACTGGCACCTCAGATGATCATAGGTGCAACTGCCCATGCACAGAGCGTCAGCGTTGTCAGGGTGACTGCGCTGATGCACGCACAGTCGTGGAGGGTACCACAGCCAAAATGGTGGCACCCAGAGGAGAACCGGCACCCCGATTGAATCAGGTAAGTATTCAATAGTGAGGGCGGGATGGCCAGAGTTGACTAGTGCTCCAAATGCGAGCGCTAGTTAATGTTGGTTAACTGCGCTCCTTTCCCATCCAGAGGATGGAAAGGGAAGTACGAAAACGCCCAGGACCTGAGGCTGATGATACTGTCATGGGCATCTCTCTGGTCAAAATCCGGTCTGTTAAGAGTTCTTCTCAAATCTGTGTGATCTCAACCCTCAGCAAGGAACCAAACCCTCGCCAACCAGAATCAAAACGCCGTGGCAGAACCTGACACCCTAACCCACCACCGGTCCTAATTATACCTTGCATTTCCACTGCCACATGCCGTGCAAACATTAATTAACACGTCTACCATGCATTATTCATGGAGCAGCTTGGTGACTTGATGCAAGCTCTTGAGCTTTTTTTCCCCTTCTCGGTGATCGACCGTGTGTGGGCAGCTCTCAGAAGTCAGATCTGTTCATTCATTGCTCGCGGCTTCCCTCATTCCAGACGCGGATGGGGGTTCCCTCTCTCTTCCATCACAGGAAGTGCTCTATATCTTGTTGCGCACCCCCGCAGTTGGTGAAACGAGAGGCTTCGCCACCTCTGACCGTATCCGTTGGGTCCAGGTTGTGGGGGGCGCTTTGGAGTTTTGCCTCCCTCTCTCCCCCACCCCCCTTTTTATTCTTCACCACTATTTGCCAAGAATGATTAAACAGATCCTTCTACCCAGCTGAGAGCCGGTTATTTTTAGACTCTTCACATTCAACACATCCTCCCTGCAGCCGGCGTTATGGGGGTGTTTGCAAAGCGTGCTGACGCTTAGACAAGTGTGTGCGTGCCTTGCTGCCAGGATATGGGGGAGAGATCCAAAGGGAAGCTGCTAGGTGGCTGCTTTGAATAACTCCTCCTTATGGTGATAGCTGGAAGAACATCTGGGGTTAGGGCAACGCATGCACACAGATGCTGGGGGTACATCAGGCACGCCAGAGGAAGTACATGACCCAGCTGCAAGATCTATATCATCATCACCATCATCATTATTACTATTGACATAAAACAAGAGTAACACACAGCAAACAAGATATTTATGCTGGTTTTGGAAGTTATCACTAGTCAGCCCCTTCCCAAACGCCTAACTCTCACAGCCCCACCTACCTCACAGGGCTTCTGTGGTGGGAAGAAGAACAGAAGGCTTGTCAGGTACTTTGAGTCCCCTTAAGTGGGTGAGAAAAGTAAGGTAAAAAAGCCTCCTCCCCCTTTCTTTCTTTCTTTCTTTCTTTCTTTCTTTCTTTCTTTCTTTCTTTCTTTCTTTCTTTCTTTCTTTCTTTCTTTCTTTCTTTCTTTCTTTCTTTCTTTCTTTCTTTCTTTCTTCCTTCCTTCCTTCCTTCCTTCCTTCCTTCCTTCCTTCCTTCCTTCCTTCCTTCCTTCCTTCCTTCCTTCCTTCCTTCCTTCTCCTCCTCCTTCTTCCAGCCTTAGTGTGAATAGGCCTCAGGTCCTTCTCTTTCTTTCTTCAGATTGTCAGTGGTTCACCACAACCACGTTTTCTCTGTGTCCACTTTTCTATCAATTTTTCCAGGTGCTGGCCACGAACTTCTTTACTGTGCTAATTTTTTGTCTTGAGTTTTCATGGTATTATTCCTGTATTCATACTTGGTTTCAGGAAAAGACTAGGATGGATTTGTTCTCCCGATACAATGGCGTTTCCTTGAGAGGTTTATTTATTTATAGTTTATATTTCTATCTCGCCCTATACCTAAAGGTCTCAGGCTGGGTAACAACATTTAAAATCAAATATATTAGAACGATAAGAGCATATATTAAAACAACGGTGTCTGCAAGTATGAAGGGAAAAATGTGTTCCCATTTGACCAAAAGCCAGGGCAAAGAGGTACATCTTCACTGCCTTCCTGAACATATACCATGAAGGAGCCTCAAGGGGGAGACTATTCCATAGCCTGGGGGCCATCACTGAGAAGGCCCTCTCCTGGGTACCCGCCTGTTTTGCTGTTGAGAGTGGTGGGACAACCAGGATCTTAAGTCATGTTGGGATCTGGAGTTTTTCTTTGGTTTTTGTCTTCCCCATTATTGTGCCTTTGGATTTTGGGGCGTTCACAGAAGCTAGCAAAATCAGGCCTGATTAATCCTTGGCCAAGAGACCACCTGCTCTCTTCCCTTTTCCTGCAGAGAGGCCGAAAGGGCACTGCCGCGACCCAGGAACGACCCTCCTGCCGCCATGGAGAATGGAATGCAGCTGCTGAACCGAGATGGCCACAGCATCTCCCACAATTCAAAGCGGCACTACCATGACGCCTTCGTCTGCATGAACCGCATGCGGCAGCGGGGGCTACTCTGTGATATCGTCTTGCACGTGGCCACCAAGGAGATCAAGGCCCACAAAGTGGTGTTGGCGTCATGTAGCCCATACTTCCACGCCATGTTTACAAGTAAGACGCCCGCTTTCCCTCAGCCCGCCCAAACATTCCCCTGTTTTCCCGGGGTTCTGTGCGCGAAATTACGCTAGAATTCTGTCCCAGGGTGATTCTTTTACTCTGTGGCCATTTGCTCTACTGTTCTTTCTCCTGAGGAAGGGTTGAAGAGCGCAAAAGCGCAAAAGATGTACGCAGTTGTGCGCAGAGTGCGTGTCAGTGGTACACACAACTTGTGTACTTGGATCTGGTTTAACTGTTTTGGAAATGGTGGTGGCCTGTTCTCCATTTTTGTGATGGCGCCTGTCTTCAGCTGTGCTTATGGTCAGAACAAACGGTCAGAACTTTTTGAGGTCACGGCAAGCTGAGCTGGGTGTGTTCCCATTCAAGATTTAAGGAGCTTTGAAATAGTTTTGAGTGCACAACGTTCCCAAAGTTTTAAAAGAATCCACAGTTTCTAAGGATTAAAAGTCCTGAAATGCAAATTATCTATATTCTTGCTGCTGGATCTAGAATTAATCCTCACTATTTAGCAATGTGAATACAAGTGGGTTTTTTGGGGGAAGGGAACCATGCTTTAGGGACGTTCTCCTCAGTTTCCCCTGATCCAATGTTAAGCCATGATTTCATCCCCTTTTCTCCAGGCTCTTGCCATTATGGGCTAAGAGGATCAAGTTTGGCTAAAAGAGCATGGCGGGGAGGAGGTGAAGAATGAGAGAGATTAAACCACAATGTAACTAAAAAAGAAATCAGAATGCATGTAACGAGTGATCAGAACACAATGTAACAATGAGATCAGACAAAAGTGTCTGATTTTACAAAGAGAGGCGGCAATCATGACTTCGGAGGCTTCTGTCCTGTGTCTGCTCTTCCCTCCCCCCCTCCTTCCCTCCCCCTTGCCATTTCGCACTGCTCTGATCCACCGATCTAGCACAAAACACCAGAAGGGAAAGTGATCTTTAATCTTCTACTGCCTTGTTAACATGAGGAGCTGTGCTACTGTGTTTATGTGTGTGGGGGGGAAGCAGTGAACAAAAACTGCTGCTCCAAGATCTGAATCAGGACCATACCTGAGCATCCCAGCCATCAGAGTAGATTGGATGGTAGAGAATCACGAAGGCTAACACTCCTTTATTTATGGATGCCTAAGTATATCTTTCAGCCTTGTGGTGACAAGCAGGAGGCCTCTAAGGCCATTTGCTGGGATCTGAGAGCAGGAGAAGTTTTGCCCTTGTCTCTGCTTGGGATGCCCGCGAGCATTTGGTGGGCCACTGTGTGCGACGGGATGCTGGACTAGATGGGCTGTGGCCTGATCCAGCAGGGCTCATCTTGGGTTCTTATCTCTATCTCAAAATGGCAGCGCCCAGAAGTGGACCGGCCTTGGGATCGAATCAGGTAAGTATTCAATCACAGGGGGAGAGCACCGCCAAAGTTGACCAGCGCTCCAAGAGTGAGCACTAGTCAACACTGGTTAATCACGCTCCTTTCCCATCCAGCAGATGAGAAGGAAATGCAAAAATGCCCCTGGTTTGATTCTGCACTCCTACATGAAGCCAGCTGGGTGGCCTTGGGCTAGTCACAGCTCTCTTTCTGCAGTCTCGCAGCCCCATCTACCTCACAGGGTGTTCTGTCACGGGGAGAAGAATGGAAGGTTTGTCAGCCAGCTTGAGTCCCTTAAGGGTGAGAAAAGCAGGGTATAAAAGCCAACTCTTCTTCAGCCCTTCATCCAAGGTGAGCATGGCAGACCATTGGAGATTTAAATTCTGCCCTTGCTGCTCTGTTATTCCACGCTGGTCTCCTGTTGGCTGTGGCTAGAGGTTGTTCCCATATTGTGAATCAAGAGCCTTCCTTAGCTTTGCTTCCTGCAATCTTTTTAACTGGGAGGGAAACAGGCGGTTTCTACGTCCAAAGTGATGCCAGTCCTTCTTCCCAAGGGCCTTATCGGGCCCGGTGCTGAAACAAAATAATGCAACCATTGGAATTTGCTTCGAGTTTGATAACATACTTTACTCCCTGCCTATGTGAAAGCCCACTGGTCGCTCACAGATCTGTGTCCCTTTGTGCCTCCTTTTGCTGTAGATGAGATGAGCGAAAGCCGGCAAACCCATGTGACTCTCCATGACATTGACCCCCAAGCGCTGGAACAGTTGGTTCAGTACGCTTACACTGCAGAGATCGTGGTGGGAGAAGGGAACGTGCAGGTATCTGTCTATCTATCTATCTATCTATCTATCTATCATCTATCTATCTATCTATCTATCTATCTATCTATCTATCTATCTATCTATCTATCTATCTATCTATCTATCTATCTATCTATCTATCTATCTATCTATCTATCTATCTATCTATCTATCTATCTATCTATCTATCTATCTATCTATCTATCCATTCCTCCATCTATCCATCTATCCATCTATCCATCTATCCATCTATCCATCCATCCATCCATCCATCCATCCATCCATCTATCTATCTATCTATCATCTTCCATCCTTCCATCCTTCCATCCTTCCACCCATCTACCTACCTACCCATCTACCTACCTACCTGTCTACCCATCTATCTATCAACCCATCTACCTACCTACCTACCCATCTACCTACCTATCTACCTACCTAATGTATCTATCTCCATTTATTTAATTTCTATCCTGCCCTATACCTGAAGGTCTCAGGATGGGTAACATCCTTTAAAATCTAACAGTTTGGATTTTATTTATTTATTTGATTTTTATCCCACCTTTTTCTCAATAAAGAGACTAAACAGTAGGAAATGTTCAAAAATCCATATTCATGCTAATAGATAAATTCAAATGTGGCAGAATTCTATTAGATATGAATCTATATGTACATATTTGAATGAACATTCAATACGTATCTGATACGAAAAGATATATACCTGATATGAACAGATACGTATCTGATAAGAATATATGTGTATCTGATACGAAACAGATACATTTCTGATAGGAATATATATCTGATATGAACAGATACGTATCTGATGCAAATAGATATGTATATAAAATAAACAGATATGTATCTGATATGAATAAATACGTATCTGATAAGTTTCTCTAGCTTAATGAATGTCTAAACTATTTGTACAAACATCTGGAAACATTCAAATTTGTCCAAATGTTAGCATATGAGTATCGTAACATTCGTTCCGAGTTCGGATGTCCAAATTCGGCCGAAATCAGCCAAATTTCGAATGTTGCAAATATTCATGCACATCACTAGCGTACAAGATTAACAGAATAATAAAATAGATTATGAAATAACACATATTATTAAAACAATACAGGGTTAGGGTTGGTACAGAAAAGGCCTTAACACTGCTTAAAAGTTGCTTAGAGAAGAAGAGCTGGCTTTTCTACCCTGCTTTTCTCACCCTTAAAGGGACTGAAAGGTGCTGACAGACATTCTGTTCTTCTCCCAGAATGTACACCCAGTGAAGTAGGTGGGGCTGTGAGAGCTCAGAACTGTGACTAGCCCAAGATCACCCAGCTGGTTTCATGGACGATTGCGAAATCAAACCCAGTATTCCTAGATAAGAGTCCGGCTCCCTAACCACTAGACCAAACTGTCAGCTGCCTTCCAGTGTCT
Organism: Aspidoscelis tigris stejnegeri; assembly: GCA_023333525.1. Taxonomy (NCBI): domain Eukaryota; kingdom Metazoa; phylum Chordata; class Lepidosauria; order Squamata; family Teiidae; genus Aspidoscelis; species Aspidoscelis tigris. The sequence continues at coordinate 4,958,429 of JALMGA010000021.1, forward strand.
CTAGTCCACACTAAAGACCTGAAAATTCCCTTTCAAAGGCCTTTAATGTGAATTAGAGGCAAAACTGAAACACTAACAGTGGGGGGAAAATACGTCACGCCCTAGAGTTCCAATCCCGCTTCCAATCCACATTAAAGGCGAAGAAATGCCCTTCTGACGCCTGCTCTCTAGCCTCTGGTATGAGTTCACATGAGCATTGGGGAGCATCCAGTATTAAGGGCTTTTTGAATGCAAAAATATTAGATCATCACACCCAGGTTTCCTTCTGTAGTTATCCTAGTGCAAGATCTATATATTGCAACAAAATACGAGGGCTCTGCTTTAGCTGCTAAACTCCCGATGGATGCTTTTTGTAATCTTATCTGGTTGCCCTCTCTGCAATGCCTGTTGATGCCAAGGGATTTCTGGGTGAGGCATGTGGCTTTTGTTTGCGACTAGCATTCCTTCCCTCCAGACCAATCTCAGCTCAGTTGACCCCAGGCAATTTTTCCCTCCCCCGGCTGCACCCCTCCCTTCCAAATCTGAGGACAGGTTGGGTCAAAAATAAATGCCACTTTGGCCTAGTGGTTAGGAAGCCAGACTCTTACCTGGGAATACCAGGTTTGATTCCACACACCTCCATGAAGCCAGCTGGGTGACCTTGGGTTAGTCACAGCTCTCTTTCTGTGCTCTCACAGCCTCACCCACCTCACAGGGTGTTCTATTGTTGGGAGAAGAACAGAAGGTTTGTCAGCAGCTTTGAGTCCCCTTAAAAGGGTGAGAAAAGAGGGGTAGAGAAGCAAATTCTTCTTCCTACATGAAGCTAAGTGGGTGGCCTTGGGCTAGTCACAGCTCTCTTTCTGAGCTTTCACAGCCCCACCTACCTCACAAGGTGTCTGTGGTGGAGGAAAGAACAGAAGGTTTGTCAGCTGCTTTGAGTCCCCTTAAATGAGTGAGAAAAGCAGGATAGAAAAGCCAACTCTTCTTTTTTTGCACATTTGGCTTCCTTCCAGTAACACAGAGCAATGTGATTTCAGGAACTACCAGCAGACCCTATTCCCCCTGAGAATGATATTATGGGTTATCACTTAACTCACCCAGATCTATATGGGGAATGCCCAAATTATGTGTGGCGTTCCCAATATAGTGACTGGAAAATTGTGGGCTGTGTCCTGCATCTGGAAGCAGAAGAAGAGGAGGAGGAGGAGGAGAAGGAGGAGGAAAGATGTGTACAGATAGACGAATGTCCGAACGATTCGAACAAATGATTCAAAATATTCTTAGTTGTCCGAATATAAAAAACAATGTCTGGTTCTAATTTGTCCGAATTCAATCAAATAATGAATATTGTGAACATTCTTGTACATCCCTAGGACTTGAAGCTGCTGACAAACCATCTGTTCTTCTCCCCACAAGAGGCACTCTGTGACACTGGTGGGGCAGTGAGAGCTCAGAAAGAGAGCTGTGACTAGCTCAAGGCCACCCAGCTGGCTTGGTGGAGGGGTGCGGACTCAAACCGGAAGACTATCAAATAAGATAGTCTGACCCACAAGGGTGGGAGAGGCAGGTTGGGAAGGCCTAATAGCATTCACTTTGTCCTCGCAGACCCTGCTTCCTGCTGCCAGTCTCCTTCAGCTGAATGGCGTGCGTGATGCTTGTTGCAAATTCCTGCTGAGCCAGCTCGATCCCTCCAACTGCTTGGGCATCCGAGGGTTTGCAGACACACACTCCTGCAGCGACTTATTGAAATCGGCTCACAAGTACGTCCTGCAGCACTTTGTGGACGTGTCCAAGACAGAAGAATTCATGCTTTTGCCTCTCAAGCAGGTAAGAGAGAACGCGTCCCTTCCTGGTTCAAGGCTGGGCTCTGTGCCGTGGACAGTCCCGTTGCAACTCTGGTGCCTCCTCCATTTGGCCCTCAGGAGTTGGAAAACCGACCCTGTGAATGGATCTCTGCTTCCATTTCCAGAACCCTGTTGCTGCTAAGCACAGGCCCTTTCTGCACTCATCGTTGATCCAGATTAAGGGGTTTCTTAATCTGGATCACAGGCCTCCTCATCTGCATGTTAATAAGGATCAGGAAGAAGATGGAGACTTGGCCTTTCTGCCCTGCTTTTTCTCACTCATTTAAGAAGACTCAAAGCGGCTGACAAACCACCTGTTCTTCTGCCCCCCAACAGACACCCATTGAGGTAGGTGAGGCTGTGGGTGCTCGGAAGGAGAGCTGTGACTAACCCAAGGTCACGCAGCTGGCTTCTTGTAAGAAGAAGAAGACGAAGAGTTGGCTTTTGTACCCTGTTTTTCTCACCCACAAGGGGACTCAATGTGGCTGACAGTCTTTCTGTTCTTCTCCCCATAATGCAAACTCTGGGAAGTAGGTGGGGCTGTGGGAGCTCAGATAGACAGCTGTGACTAGCCAAAGGTCACCCATCTGGTTTCATGGAGGAGTGCTTAATTGAGCCCTGTGACTGCAAGATATGAGTCCAGCACTCTAACTAGAAGACCAGACTGGACTTCCCCCGCTAGCTAGTTCTGTCTTCACTGAATGGGACCAAATCCAGATTAAGGATTCCCTTAATCTGGATCTCTATGCAGCCTCGTCATACTGCTTTCCCATTCTTGCACCATTCAGACGTCCCACGTTAGGTTCTAACTGTTGTGCCTACTGTTGATTTCCTTTGGGATTCCTCAAATGCCTCTCCGGATTTCGAGACCCTTTTAGAACCGATTGCTCCTGGCTTTTTGGTGAATCTTTATTTGCAAACTAACCCTGTTTTTCTGTTCTGTTCACACGGATGAAATTTACAGGTTCTGGATCTCATCTCTAGCGACAGTCTGAACGTGCCCTCAGAAGAAGAGGTCTACAGAGCTGTTCTAAGTTGGGTGAAGCATGAAGTGGAGAGCAGAAGACAACATATACCCAGAGTAAGCATGTGATTTCTGCCCTTGTCCATTTCCCTGGGGTTTATACCAAGTACTATCTGTCTCTGGCCCTGTCCGCACTTAGAAGAAGAAGAAGAAGAGTTGGCTTCTCTACCCCACTTTTCTCACCCGTTTAAGGGGTCTCAAAGCAGCTGACAAACCTTCTGTTCTTCTCCCCACAACCTGTGAGGTAGGTGGGGCTGTGAGAGCTCAGAAGAGAGCTATGACTAGCCCAAGGTCACCCAGCTGGATTCATGGAGAAGTGCGGAATCAAACCCGGTATTCCTGGATAAGAGTTCTGCTCCTTGACCACTAGACCAAACTGTCTTACCTGCCAGTGAGCAGTGGTCCGCTCTGTTGTGAAGCCCACATGGGGGCTACCACAGTTGCCTTGAGTCTTGCTAGCTCTTATCTAAAAATCAGTGTACTGTACAGCCTGACAAAGACAGGGTAGGTGAGACCCAGGCAGCAGCATCCACACCTTTTTCTAGACGTGGCACTGTGAGTGGGCATGGTGGTGATGCGCCTTGCGACATAATTGTCATGGCAGCATCCGGGCACATGCTGGATTTTCCCAGGGCTGTTCTCCTGGCAATAAGTCTTACCCTGCCCTGGCTGTCCACATTTCAAACACTATTGGTCTGGTATGGGGTTTTATGAGCACTTGATGTGTGGATGGCCATGGTGCCACACCCTTATGAGCGGAGTGTGATGTTGTAATGTCCTACTAGGAAGTCAAGAGCAAACAGGGGGCAATTTCACACTCCCCTTCCTGTCACTTGCGCCTAAGCCCTGCGCAATCGGTCACTCACCTGTGGCCGATCCAGAGGCCAGACCTTCTGGGTGCCGCCATTTTGGTTGCCAACTTTTCTTCCTCTTCTTAAATGACAGTTTTCCACATTTAAGGAGGGAAAATGGTTCTCCTACCCAGTGAAATTATATTTGCCCTCCATACTCCCTGCTTCTCAGCCCTGGCTTTGTGTGGTTGCAGTGCCCAAGGTGACTTTGGTCTCTAATTATGGTTATATTTCCTGTCCTGTCCCCCTCCCCCCCAAATTCCCTCTTTCTTTCCTCTGCTGTTGTCCTTAGCTTATGAAGTGTGTCCGTCTGCCCTTGCTCAGCCGGGACTTCTTGATGAGCAATGTGGATACAGAGCTGCTGGTCCGGCATCATTCGGAATGCAAAGACCTGCTGATCGAGGCCCTCAAGTACCACCTCATGCCGGAGCAGAGAGGGGTCCTGAGCAACAGCCGGACTCGCCCACGCCGCTGTGAAGGGGCCAGCACCGTGCTCTTCGCTGTGGGTAAGGAAAGAGAGCAGACGTCAGGAACCAGGGGCAGAGGAAGTCTGCCTGGAAGAAAAGAAAGAACGAAGGGGAGGGAGGGAGGAAGAGAAAGAGAGAAAGAAAGAAAAGAGGGGAGGGAGGAAGAGAAAGAAAAAAGAGGAGGGAGGAAGAGAAAGAAGGAAGGAAAGAAGGAAGGAAGGAAAAAAGAAAGAAGGGAGGAAGAGAAGGAAGGAAAGAGAGGGGGAAAAGAAAGAAAGGAGGGAGGTAAAGAGAGAGAATGAAAGAGGGAGGAAAGGAAAGAAAGAAAGAAGGAAAGAAAGAGGGAGGGAGGGAAAGGAAGAGAAAGGAAGGCAGGGGGAGGGAGGAAGAGAAAGAAAGAAAAAAGAGGAGGGAGGAAGAGGAAGAAGGGAGGAAAGAAGGGAGGAAAAAAGAAAGAAGGGAGGAAGAGAAGGAAAGAAAGAAAGAGGGGAAGAAGAAAGAAAGGAGGAGGGAGGGAGGGAGGTAAAGAGAGAGAATGAAAGAGGGAGGAAAGGAAAGAAGGAAAGAAGGAAAGAAAGAAAGAAAGAGGGAGGAAGTGTAAGAGAGAGAGAAAGAAAAAAGGGGGAGGGAAGAAGAGAGAAAGAAAGGGGAGGGAGACAGAGAGAACGAGAAAAAGCGAGAGAGAGAGAGAAAGAAAGAACGAAAGAACCAAATGTCAGATTGGGTGCAGGGAAGGGTCTGAAGGATGCATGTCATGGAATAAGATAAATTCATGGATGACAGGTGTGCAAATGGGTACTAGAATGGATGCCTAGGAAGTGCCATTTGCAAGGAGTCAAGAGCTGGTGAAGCTTTTCCCTTGGTCTTCTGCTCGAGGCTCCCAGAAGCAACTGGTGGGCCACTGTGTGAGAGCAGACGGTGGACTGGAATCCGGGTAGTAAGGCACTTCAAAGCGTAGAATGAGAAGGAAGTTCCTCCGAGATTGTCCCTTTTGGAGCTCGGTCTTCATGCGCAAACGCAGGGCTGCCACAAAATGGACTGGTTGGTCACCCCAAATGTTGGGTCACTTGCGGACTTCAGAGATGGCCTGATTGTTTTGTGCAGCTGAGCCATTTTAATGTTCGTTGAGCTTTCCTTTGGCTCCCAGTGAGCAGCAGCCTCTCTGCGCCGTTTCTTCTAGGTGGGGGCAGCCTGTTTGCCATCCATGGCGACTGTGAGGCCTATGACACCAGGACAGATCGTTGGCACATGGTTGCTTCCATGTCTACTCGGAGAGCGCGCGTAGGTGTTGCAGCCATTGGGAACAAGCTGTATGCTGTGGGCGGGTAAGGAGGACTGTTTGTTTGTTTGTTTATGTGTTTATTTATTTACATGTTTATGTGTTTATATACCTATTCCCAAATGAAATTGTGGGATTCTTTACAGAGAGTAGGTGCCACCACGTAGAAGGCCCAACTTCTGTGCATGGAAGCACTCAGGAATAACATAGTGTTTATGAATCTCATGCAACTTCCCATGATTCCTGAGAAATCTCCTGCAATTTCCCATGATTCTGACTGCTTCAGGCACATGGGGGAACCTCAAGGGAGCTTCCGGGAGGCCTAATGACACCAGTGGAGGGCCAGGGAGTCTGGTCCGGTTGACCATGGATAAGTGAAACCATGGCTAGTGGACCACGCGTGTACAACTGTTCCTTTCCATGCCCTGCTCCGTGGCCTTGTTTTCCTGAGCTCATAGAAATAGTAGCCCCTCTCCTGCTTGGTCCTGGTTATCTTTTTCTGTCGTCTGCCATAGACACCTTACTCTAATCTTTCTCTTCAACCAGATATGATGGGACTTCAGACTTAGCTACAGTGGAGTCGTACGACCCGGTCACCAATTCGTGGCAGACGGAGATCTCCATGGGAACCAGGCGCAGCTGCCTCGGTGTGGCAGCATTGCACGGGCTCCTCTACGCCGCCGGAGGTTATGACGGTGCTTCCTGTCTCAACAGGCAAGTTGGGGGGCGCCGTTCCAGCTCCGTTCCTGCCTTTTAGCGACGGGCGCAGCATGGATTTTGCATTTGGTTTGCAGATCTAAATGAAGCCCAGAAGAAGCTCAAAACGTTTCACAGGAACGTCAGCCGAGCTGACAGCTTCAACAGAACGAAGCCTGAAACGTTTCGATTTGTTCCGGTAACAGGGGACACAGAGAAAAATCAAAGCGCTCTGTGTTTCCCTGTGGGGGGCGCTATTAGGAAGCCAGGTTACGTGGTAGGACAGGCTGGCTGACTACCATCCAACCCACAAAAGAATCGGACAGTCAAGTTATTATTGTTTTTTAATTGTGATCAGAACATTTTAAGATCAGAACGCCCCCGTTTGGAATCAGAACGCTCTGTGGTCGGAACGTTTCGCACATCCCTTGTGGTCCTTGCGATGGCATCAGCAAAATTTGGAGGGCCTACATATTACCCACCCCTGCTTTAGAAATCAGGGGTATTTTTTCATTTCCAGTCCGCTGGACGGGAAAGGAGCGTGATAATGGAACATTAATTAGTGCTCGTACTTGTGAGCGCTAGTCACTAACAGACTAAGCCCCGCACAATTGGGCACTCACTTGTGACTGATATTGAGTCCGGTCCTCGTGCGCCAGGTAAGCTTTTAGTCAATGTTGGTAAAGGTGTGGAGTAAGGTTGTGCACAAATGCAATTGCTGAGATTCAATTCGAATTCGAACCGAATACTCAAATTCAATTCGATTAGAACGTTTAAAGTTTGAATTTAACCAAATTCGATTCGGATTCGACAAATCCAAATCGATTTGTTCAAATTTTTAATTCGAATTTGCACTTACGAATGTCGACAACATTCGTAGATGCCCAGGCGCATCTTCCCCAGGTCCATACACATCCGTACACGTCTGTATGCATCCCGTAGTTATCCCATACGCAACCCATTTTATCCCATACGGATCCGTGCACGTGCGTACGGATGCGGGATAGATTTGGATCTTCAAGCATGCATCGTGTACGAATCCGCACACACATGAATGTCTAAATAATTCAAAGAAATAGATCCAAAATTCGAAATTCAAATTCGAATGTCAAAATTTGGTTGATTTAATCGAATGTCGAATATTCGTGCATTTCCCTAGTGCGGAGCACAATTTCATGCTCCTCACCTAATCAACATTTAGAGAACTTCTGCGCAGGCAGGGGGCGCCTGGAGGCTACAGCAGCCCCCTCCGATTGCAGATCTCTTCCCCAGAAGTTCCCAAATTGTTGACTCAATTGCACATTTCCTCTTTACGGAGCCTTTATTTTAAACGCTCCACATTTTAAATACGTTTTTAAGAATGCTCGATGTATTTTACCTGTCCATTGTTGCGCCGTGGGCCCCGGGGACCGTTTGGTGAAGGTCGGGACGCAAATCCTTCAATAAAATAAATAAACACGTAAATATTCTCTCTCTTGGCCTTCCACAGTGCTGAAAGGTACGACCCCCTGACCGGCACATGGACATCAATCGCGGCAATGAGCACGAGGAGAAGATACGTCCGTGTGGCCACGTTAGGTAACAGCAGCATTAAAAAAAAACCCACACCAAAATAGATCAACTTGATGGTTTAACGGCCTACATCTGATGGCCATTTTCCAAGCAACTTTCACCCCGTCCAGATGGGGGGGGGGAGCATGGTGCTATTACGGCACTGCTGTAGAGGGGTTGCCACACATATCTGTGACAAACCCCCCCCCCAATACCTCTGCTTAATCCCCCCTAAAATGCAGTAAAACCTACTGCTGGAAAACCCAACAGTGCATTCATCTATGGTATGGATCCACTGCATATCAACTGAATGTATTCATAGGAGTTCATGGGGATATCTGATATGAGTGGATATGTACCGATACGTATCTGATACTAACAGATACGTATCTGATACGAACAGGTACGAACAGATACGTATCCTGTTCGAGTCCAGTATCAGATTTATTAGTGCACATTGCTAGATTGGGTCTTTCAGCCAACAGACTTTTATTCAGGAGCAGCGATCTCATGTTCCTCTTTCCCCCCTTCTCCAGATGGTAACTTGTATGCTGTAGGAGGCTATGACAGCTCATCACACCTGGCGACAGTGGAGAAGTATGAGCCACAGGTAAGCTGGGGGGGGGGATAAGAAAGGTAGTGGACCATGGATGGAAGGGATAGGAAGGAAGTTCCTAAGAGGACAAAACCCAGGCTGTCCCCGGCCATCCCAGAGCTGTCCGGCAGGGAGAGCATTCACACTCTGGGCTCTGCCCTGCTGCTATTGGACCCCATGGGTCCGTCAGCTGGAAGCCCCTTTCAGGGAGGAGCAAGAACAGGCTGGACCTGTCCTGGAGCTCCTCTTAGGCTCCTGTGGACCAGATGGGCTGTGGCCTGATCCAGCAGGGCTCCTCTTAGGTTCTTATGGACTAGATGGGCTGTGGCCTGATCCAGCAGGGCTCCTCTTAGGTTCTTATGGACTAGACGGGCTGTGGCCTGATCCAGCAGGGCTCCTCTTAGGTTCTTATGGACTAGATGGGCTGTGGCCTGATCCAGCAGGGCTCCTCTTAGGTTCTCATGGACTGGATGGGCTGTGGCCCGATCCAGCAGGGCTCCTCTGAGGTTCTTATGGACTAGATGGGCTGTGGCCTGATCCAGCAGAGCTCCTCTTAGGTTCTTATATTCTATTCTTTCTTCGATGACTCATGCCAGATCAACACATGGACTCCAATTGCGAACATGCTGAGTCGCCGCAGCAGCGCTGGGGTGGCTGTTTTGGAAGGGATGCTGTACGTCGCTGGTGGCAATGATGGGACCAGTTGCCTTAACTCAGTGGAGCGCTACAATCCAAAAACCAACACATGGGAAAGCGTGGCACCCATGAACATCCGGAGGTTAGTGCAGGCGTGGGCTGATTACCTTGAGAGAGAGAGAGAGAAAGTCAGGGGTTATTACTGAAAAGGCCCTGTTCCTGGAAAAGTCCTGTAGGATTCCAGATACTGAATGAAGAACATGGGGGCAAAGAGGTCCTTCAAAGGGATCCACAAGCTTTAGGTGAGAACAGGTACCCTTAGATTAATCCTGAAAAGCATTAGGCATTGGGTACAGTACATGCATCACTGAGCCAGTCTGGTCTAGTGGTTAGGGAGCCGGACTCTTATCTGGGAATATCGGGTTTGATTCCATTCTCCTCCATGAAGCCAGCTGGGGGTCCTTGGGCTAGTCACAGTTCCCTTCTGAGCTGTCACAGCCCCACCTACCTCACAGTGTGTCTGCTGTGGGGAGAAGAACAGACCAGCCTGTCCCAGAGTTCCACACCTGCCTCCCTCAGACAAAGAGCGGCAACCCCAGTTTGAACCCCAGTTCAACGAAAGCCAGCCCTGTGCCACCAGAAAACAAAACGCTGGTTCCACCTAGAGGTTAAATTAAACAATGACACTATCCTTGGGACATGCAAAACGAGTTCATATTTGCATATTTGATGGAATATTTTGAAATCCCAGACATTTGCATTGCATGGAATATCTGGTACTCCGAATATCCAAAAATCCAGTCAAAGTCAATCACTCTCTCCTGCTTGCAAAAATGAACCGTTTGGTCAGTAATAGTCCTAATTATGGGGTCACGACAAAGGATATTTTTCAATGGGGAAAAAAGTGAGCCACTGTGGCCTAGTGGTTAGGGAGCCAGACTCTTATCTGGGAATACCAGGTTCGATTCCACCCTCCCCCATGAAGCCAGCTGGGTGACCTTGGGCTAGTCACAGCTCTCTTCTGAGCTCTCACAGCCCCACTTACCTCACAGGGTGTCTGTGGTGGGGAGAAGAACAGAAGTTTTGTCAGCCGCTTTGCGTCCCCTTAAATGGGTGAGAAAAGTGGGCTAAAGAAGCAGGGTAGAAAAGCCAACTCTTCTTCTTTTTCTTCTTCAAAATTGAGCACGAAAATCCATTTTTTAAATTAACGATTCAACGGCGAAACAAATGTTCAAATTTTTGATTTTGGTAACAGAATGAATCCTACTGTCTATTTATTTAGTTGTTTGCTTGTTTGTTTTCCCTGCCTTTGCTCTCTTCCAGGAGCACCCACGACCTGGTGGCCATGGACGGGTGGCTGTACGCGGTCGGCGGCAACGACGGCAGCTCCAGCCTGAACTCCATTGAGAAGTACAACCCCCGCACGAACAAATGGGTGGCGGCCTCCTGTATGTTCACCCGGCGCAGCAGCGTGGGCGTCGCCGTGCTGGAACTCCTCAACTTCCCGCCCCCTTCCTCGCCCACCCTGTCGGTTTCCTCGACGAGTCTTTGACGAACAGTCCGGTTTCAGCTCGCCGCGCGGAGACTGCAGCGTCTGTGGGAGCGCAAAGCCGGCCTGGCCTGACCCTTGCGGCAGACATTCTCTGTGAAGAGAGAGGAATCAAGGTGTCCATGGTGCACTAAGAATTTTCCCCCTTCTTTCCCCCACCTTTCTTTCTTTTAATAGTAGTAGTAATAATAATAATAATAATAATCCTTTTTTTCCCCGGAGGGAATTGTTTGGGGCTCTCGCGGCGAGGCCCCAAGAGCGAATCTCAACCACAGATGCTTAAAAAAACAAAACAAAAGCGGGAAGAAGAAAACAAGCAAGAAAAAGGAAAACTCCCTTCCGCTCTTTGCCGCCACTTTCATCACAAACCCAGCCGATTCTGCCTGCTTCTCCCGGAGACTTTACTCCGGCGGTTCCTAAGCCTGTCTAGGCAAGCCGGGACCCTCCACTTGCGTAGACCGCCAAATGTAGGTTGCGAATGTCACAATTACCCAGACTCCTTCTCCAAGCCTGTTGCGCACTGTTAAAAGACTCACAAGGCGATGCCTTTCTCTCTGGTGTCTGTAGCAAGGGATGCCTTAAAAAACAAAACAAACCAAAACAGGACCTGATAACACAAAGCCCTCTGACTTTCTCTGTGGTCCCTTCTTCACGTGCTGCCATGTTGGATGCTCTCCTGCCTCCGGTATGGCTTCGGGGTAAACGCTTCCCCGCGTGTGGTGGCTTCGGTTCATCCTACCCTCAGCCCACCTTGTCTACAACTTGGAAGAAGCCGGCCCAGGCCTTTATCGACTGCTCCGTTCCAAAACTTCAGGGTGTTTCGATTGTTTTCAGCGTGGGAAACGTTGGGAAGCTAACATGGCTCCTGTTCACCTTTCACTTTGTGGGCTTCATCTTGCCTCGGCCTCCTTTCTCTTTGTCAGACCATCGCTTGATTTTTTTTTTCAAGCCAATCTGGTACTCCCTGCCAGATTTATTTATTTATTTATTTATTTTTGTTTTGTTTTGTTTTTAACTGAGTGTGAGAGTTCTAGAAAGGGAGAGAAAGCTGGATGGCACATACACTCAAAGACACACACTCCAGCGAGGTAGCAGGTATAGGTCAGGGGGAAGCAGTTCCATTGAACTGAATGGATCGTCTATAGGGGTGTGGACGAATGCATTGTTTGACATTTGATTTGGCTCAAATCGAATGTTCGATACATATTCGACTATCCAAATTCCTCCAAACAAAGAAAAACGAATGTCTAGGCATTCAAACCGATACGAATACATCCATATCTATTTGTTTGAATATTCGATATGTATCCAACGACACAAATCTCATATGCATCTGGATGCGTCCCACTTTTATTCCGTTTTCATCCCATAGGATGCATAACGATACCTAGGCGATGTGTACAGATACGTATCTGATGCGTATGTATCTGTATACATATGAATGTCCGCATTATTCATACGAATAACTTGAATGTCTGAACATTCGATTTGTATATGGGTGTTTTTCCACTGTCAGAAAGTACCCATTTTTGCACCCATTAAGGACCCATTTGAGTGTGAGCCGGATGACCCCATTTCCACCACGGCACCCATTTGGGACACGTTTGTTTCCACTGCCGCTGGGGAAATCCGGATCATATGGGTACATCTCAGCCTTGAATCCGGATTTTCTGAAGACCCCATTAATGAGGTCTACAATGGGGTTTTCAGGCAGAAAATCCGGATTAAAGATAGTCTGTTTCCAAACTTGTGTGGCAATGGGGTCTAGAGGAGGCTGGGGGGGGGGGGAGCCCCAAAACCTAAGTTTCAAAGTCATTTTGAAGTCACTTTGAAGTCTGTGCAAAATAGCTCCGGAGCATCTTTGAAGTCTGTGCTGATCTTTAGAGTGAACTTCAAAGTAACTCCAAAGTCACTTCGAAGTCACTTTGAAGTTCACTCCGAAGTTCAACACAGACTTCAAAGGAGCTATTTTGCACAGACTTTGAAGTGACTTCGAAGCCGCTTCAGAGATTGCACCCCCTGTCCCCCCAAACACCTGGGGTGACAGGCAGACCCCTCTTGGGTAGATCCGGATTTCCAAATGGGTGCTCCAGTGTTTCCACAGCAGGGAGGCTAGCACCCATTGCTATTGGGTGCTAGACCACCCATGGAAACACATTGGGTACTTCCCTTAATCCGGATCTACTAGGGATTGCACCCCCTGTCCCCCCAAACACCTGGGGTGACAGGCAGGCCCCTCTACTAGATCCGGATTAAGGCCCCTCTACTAGATCCGGATTAAGGAATGTACCCATTCCTTAGATCTTCTTAGATCCGGATTAAAGGAGCGCGGTGGAAAAACACCCTATGACTGTCCAAATTCGTCTGAATTTGTCCAAATGATGAATGTCTCGAATGTTCGTGCACACCCCTAATTTCCTAGCAATATAGCATCGCCTCTGGCAAATGGGTAGTATTCCTTTGCTCATTTCTGGGAGGCATTTGGTAGTACATGTTCTCAGCCATTTCATTTCTGGCTCTTCTTTGTGCCAATGGCATGCATTTCCGAGCAAACACGGGGCCACCAGTGGTCAGGCCTTTGCGCATCTCAGTGCGCTGTGGCATCACAGCAATTCATTGTAGAATAGTGTTGAAAAGTCCCGCTGAAATCCTGTCTGTTTTCCGAGCACGGCGGCGCTGCGTCCATACATTTCAACGGGAGCCGTGGTTGTGATTTTGCTCCGGCAACATTTTTCTTTTTAGGATTACAGTTGACAATAACGTGGAATGGAGGGATTCCTTTTCCATCTGCCTCAGTACGCGCTTGCGTGTGCACAAGAAAGCGCCGTACGCACGGTAGCAAAACCTTGCATTGGGAATGTTAGCGTCGCTGTGCCGGTTGCACCGCCGGAGCAAGAAATAACATCTGGAGTTGCGCTGATGCGGTGAAACGGCGGCGCTTCCATTTTCCATCCCCGGCGCAATTCCTGCGCAGTCTGATCGACATGGGATGAAGCTGATGGTTTCTGGACAATCCATCCCAAGTTCTCCATTGCGAGAGTCCAAGGTCCTGTGCCATAGTGGCCTCTTACGACGTGGTGGCCTGAGTGATGTAGCTAAGGACCCGAGGACTTATTTATTCTGGTATTATTTATTTATTCTGAATTTATTTATTTATTTATTTATTGGAGCTGTTCCTCTGATCCGCCCTTTGGTTCCCTTTTGGCGTCTCCTTCTGCCATTGCCTCTGACGGCTTAGTTTTGCTGTGGCAATAAGATATTTCACCTTTTGCAAAGCTAACTGGTGGACGGTCGGTTCTCCTCCTGCACTGTGAATCCTCCCATCTTTCAAAGCTAAATCCATGGGAACCTTACAGAATTGGTAGTAGGGAAGTGCGTGAATATTTGAAATATTCATGATTTGTACAAATTCAGACATTTGTATACGAACCGCATGTCCGGACATTTGGATTTCCGGATTTCAATGAATACAAATATCGCGAGTTATTCATACGAATAAATCACATTTGTATCTGTACGGGTACATACACACATCTTGTTCGCATCTCATATCCGTCTGTAGAGGAAACATACAGGATGCATAGGGGAATTATGAGATCCATATGTACCTGTACAGATGCAAATGTCCAGATTATTCATACAAGTACATGCAAATGTATTCATATTGATTTGAATGTCGAGGCATTCATTTTTCCTTATTTGTACGAATTTGGATTTTTGAACTGAATGTTCAAAATTGCATTTGGGCACACCCATAATCAATAGTGCCTTTGGTAACTGAGGAAAAGACCTCCCCTAAGCTAGAGAAGGTGATAAGCCAAGCAAGGAAATTGGGGAGATGGAGTTTGGATGATGCCAGGAGACAGGCTTGATTTGGTGATCCCATGAAAACCATGTTTTTATCTCAGGAGCACACGCTGCTAGCAGACAGCATGGTTTAGATTGTCATTCAGTGTAGGGCTGTGCGCGAATATTCGATATTTGTATGAATTTGTATACGAATAGAACGTTACGACATTCGTACACTGACATTTGCATTTGTGCAAGTGTTTTTGAACGTTCGTGAAACGAGAAAGCGGAAAAGCAGCTACGCCAGTCACATCCGCAGTGGATCCAGAGTGCATTCGGCATGCTTTGAGAGCGGATTCAAAGTGGATTCGGGGCAGATTTGACACATTCAGAGTGGATATGTTACGGAATGTATATTGAATTGCACGCACTCCTATTGGATATTGGTGCAAATTCATACGAATACATTCAAATCGAATAGAATCCTATTCCAACAAATACAAATTTTCTTATATTCGATTCAAGATGAATTGAATGGGGGAAAAAAAAACCCCATTTGTGCACGTCTCTAATTCAGTGTTCACCAGTTTGGTTCCTTCCATTTGTTTTGGATGGAGCTTCCCTTATCCCCAGCCAACAAATCTGATTTAGCCATTTCAATGCTCTTTCTTCTCCACCCGCTCTGCCTCCCACTAGAACCACTCACTACTGGCTGAGACTTATCGAAGCTGAGGTACAAAACATCTGGATTATGCCAAGTTGGCGAAGGAGAGTTTGGATAATTTTCCTTCCACAAACATTATGCATTAGTTCATCTCTGCAAATCTGCATGCTTTTTAATTAGGGATACGCATGAATATTCATTACATTCAAAATCTGAACAAATTCGTACGAATTTGGACATTTGAATTTGAATCGAAGATTGATATTCAAATTTTAATTGAATGTTTTGGTACATGGAGCTTCATATGAAGTTTTGTATGGGATTTGTACGCTATTTGTACATCCGTATCGAATATGAATCCTGCCACATTCAAAGGGGATTGATTTAAACGAATACAGATTTTTCTTGCGTTCAATTCGATATGAATCAAATACAAAAAAAGTGTGTGTGTGCACATCCCTCTTTTTAATATAATTTAAACTAATTAGTCCTCCATAAAGGGATGCCTAATGAATCCATTGGTGAGCATGCAGCTTATTTTCAGGAGAAAAGGAATAAATTACCAGAGGAAAGAGGGGTATAACTTTCCACCAGGATGCTTTGCTGAAATGTTTGCCAACTTGCAATAGATTATAGAAGAATACCTGTAATTGTTTTTCATGCCTTCCTCAAATCAGTGCCTTCAGGTCTTTTTATTTGTGGCTGCCGCTAGTCAGTTCCTACAACTGTGATTTTTTTCATCATCTGTCACTTCCTGCTTGCGTTCTGCGTATGTTATACACTTTTACATGTTGGAGGTTGAACATATAAGAACTCGCAGCATTTAGGACTAAAGATTTGCACGAATATTCGAGATATTCATTATTTGATCCAATTCAGACTAATTTGGACACTCAAACTCGAATTGAATGTCCTGACATTCATTTTTTAGTATTCAGATGAATACAAATATTTTGAATTACTCATATGAATAATTCAGACATTCATATGTGTACAGATACGTACATATCACATATGTATCCGTATGCATCCGTACAGATATGTACGGGGTGAAAACGTATTGGATAAAAATGGGATGCATACGGATAAATACAAAATTTGTATCATTGCATACATATTGAATATTCATACAAATAGATAAAATGTGTTCCTATTGGTTTGAATGTCCAGACATTCATGTTTTTCCTTTTATTTATACAAATTCGGACATTTGAATATTCAATTCGAATTGAATTTGAAAATTGCATTCATGCACTATTCAGGACTAAGGACATGCATGAATGTATTTTTTTTGCATTTGAATTAAATCCAATTCAAATCTGGATTATCCGAATCCGAACATTTAAAAATCCAATTCGCATTTGAAAATACAAATGTCAACATCGAATGCAAAAACAAATATCGGTGCACATACCTAGTAAATCCAGCCCTGCAAGCTGTGCATGGAAAATGTGACCTTTTGATAGCAGGGTGACTGTAAGGCTTGCGGCTAATTTTTTGTGCCATATTTGGCGAAGTGTGAAAATAAGGTCTGAACCGAAAATTTGCAGCGGCAAAGGTGATGGTGGGACGCAGGTACCCACCTTTTCTTGGCCTTTACTTCAAAATTAGAAGCCATCGGTCCCTCAAATGCAGCTCCCGGGTTTGTCTGGTGAATGGCGTCACCCTGGGAATGGAAAACCGTTGCTGAATAAACCGTTGATAAGTCACACTGTAGAGTTGAAAAGCCATTTGCTGCCATTCTCTTGTATGTATGTTTCCTTTGGCCAACAAACTAACCCAAACCACTCCTGGTAACTCCACTATTGAAGTGCTTTCCATATGATGTATGCTTTTTGCCTTTTTGGGAATGTTGCATCATCCGCAACTGAGCATGTACAGAGTGCAGGAGGGAAGGAGCGGCAATCCTGCCTCTTCTCTCCAGAATTCTTCCGGAAACACGTGCTTTGGCTTAGCCATGGTGCAAAATCTTCAGCTCCATCAATCCCATGTTGAAGAAGCCTTGAAGAAAAAACAACCACCCACATTGTTTGTAAATGTTCACTGTTTTTTGTTCATGAGCATTTTAACTTCACTTTCTGTTTTGTTTCTGAAGGTTTGCACTATAGGGGGTGGGGGTGGGATAGAGAGATGAGCAATATAAGCCAGTGTGTACAATAATAATAATAATAATAATAAAAATCTCTTTTTCTTGAATACAGCTGTTTAGACACTCTTTCCCCCCCCTCTCTGTCCATCACTCTTCTTATATGCTGGCTCTCTGTGTGCAAGTTTACTCTGCCAAAGGATGGAAGCCAGTTTGGTCTAGTGGTTAAGGAGCCGGACTCTTATCTGGGAATACCCTCCATGAAGCCAACGGGGTGGCCTTGGGTGAGTCACAGCTCTCTTCTGAGCTCTCACAGCCCCACCAACCTCACAGGGTGTTTGTTGAGGGGAGAAGAACAGAAGGTTTGTCAGCTGCTTTGAGTCCTCTTAAAAGGGTGAGAAAAGCAGGATAGAGAAGCAAACTCTTCTTCCTACATGAAGCCAGCTGGGTGGCCTTGGGTTAGTCACAGCTCTCTTCTGAGCTCACACAGCCCTACCTAGCCCACAGGGTGTTCTGTTGTGGGGAGAAGAACAGAAGGTTTGTCAGCCGCTTTGAGTCCCCTTAATTGGGTGAGAAAAGCTGGGTAGAAAAGCCAACTCTTCCTCTTCTTTTCTTTGGTAACGCTAGGCAGCCTCACCAGGAGGGGGCATCTTTGTATTCCTCACTGAGATTGTCGGAGTCAGTGAGACCCATTGGGACAGCGGGCAGGAAAAGGAGTGTTATACATATTGCTAAGAGATCATTCAACACAATTGAATGGGGCCCTTTAGAGACACCTATCCTTACAGTCATCGCAGGCGAGAGGGAAATCAGGATCTTCACAGAGACGTTTTCCTCACGCTGTTAAAGGACCCGCCTGCACCTAGCCTTTAATCCAGCTTCAGTCCGCTTTTAGAGTGGAAGAACCCATCAGCAAGGTGATGAGCTGTTTTCTTTCCATGTTACCTTGCTCGGAACATCCACCTTTAGTTTGGGTAACGTGGAAGGAAATGACACACTCTTTGCCTGTGCGTTTCCTTTCTCTCTGAAGGCGGTCTGAAGCAGTGGTGATGGGTCCGTCTTCATGCGGTGTCTGTGGTGGGGAGAAGAACTGAAGGTTTGTCAGGAGCTTTGAGTCCCCTTTAGGGTGAGAAAAAGCAGGTAGAAAATCCAACTCTTCTTTATTGTTTTTGTTGGTACATATGGCTTGTGGCTATTAATAATCTTGCACAGTTCAAGGAATGGGTGCAACCCATGGGCTGTACCTGCCACCATTTCAGGGGCCTGTAGAATGCCTTTGAAGAGCTACCTCAGACAGGTAAGCCCTGCTGCTCCAAGAACAACCAAAGCATCTCAGCTCTCTGCAGATGCAGTAACATGTGAACAGATGCTTGTAAAAAAAAGAAGAGTTGGCTTTTCTACCCCACTTTTCTCACCCATTTAAGGGGACTCAAAGCGGCTGACAAACCTTCTGTTCTTCTCCCCACAACAGAACACCCTGTGAGGTGGGTGGGGCTGTGAGAGCTCAGGAGAGAGCTGTGACTTGCCCAAGGTCACCCATCTGTCTTCATGGAGGATGGTGGAATCAAACCTGGTATTCCCAGATAAGAATCTGGCTCCCTAACCACTAGACCAAACTGACTTACATTGGACTAGTGTGTGAGATCTAGTGTGTGAGACATTGGGGCCACCGTTTCTTCAACTTCTAGCCTTCTGTCTCCAAACCATGCACAAACCCAGCCACCTATACCTCCTAAATCCCCTATTTTAGAGCTAGCTTGTTTGCACAGCCGTCACTTGCCAGCCTTTTCAAAGCAGGCCTGGATGGAGATGCGCGCATGCACACACACACACACACGCACTTGCACATGCATGCACATTACACACACACTTTCCTCCCATCCTTTTGCAGCACTGGGTTTTTTGCTTTTCCTAGGGCCCCTCCCTTCCACCTCGGAGGGTTCTGTCTAGCTATCCAGCCCGGCGGCAAGAGAGCATATGCTCTCCATTGGATCAGCTGGGCCTGCAGCAGCGCCCGTCGATCAAAGCTCTTCCCTTGCACGGAAAACTAGAGCCTATTCATTCCATGGGGGCAGAGGGAGGGGATGAGTGGGGGGAGCAGTTGGCTGAAGATGGTGGCGCTTGGGGAAGAAGTTCATCGCCTGTCACTTTGCTCAAGGGAATCTCCACACCGCCTGCTACAACCCTCTTTGCACCTTATATGGGATCTTTGGGGTTTCTTGCAAAAAACCAGCTGCCTTCTTTGGACATGCCGCATGCTCATCTCCTAAAAATCCAAGGAAGAGAAACATTTCCCTGAGTGATTTGGACCTTTTGACCCGGATCCTTTTGCGCAGATGGATCTGAGACCAGGAGGGCGCACGAATGCACATTCCCACATTCGATTCAATTCAAACCAAATATTTGAATGTCCCCATTTGTACAAACAGAGGGGAAAAAAACCAATGTATTAAAATTCGAACCAGTTTGAATACATTTGTATCTATTTGTACAAATATTCAATACGTGTTTGGGGATATGTATGTCGACCTTGTATCTATATGTATCTGTAGACATTGCACACATACGGTTTTTATCCTGTATGCATCCCGCTTTCATCCTGTACAATATCCGTACAGATATGAATATGATGCGTACAGATATGTATTGAATGCGGACAAATACAAATGCCCAAGCTATTTGTACAAGTGAGTCAAAATATTGGTATTCGTTCAACTATTAAAAAACAAATGTTTAGACATTTGATTCGAATTCAAATGGCTGAATTCAGCCTGATTTGATTGAATAATGATTTGCAGGTTTTAATTTCACAAAGCAGATTTTTTAAATTATAGGATGTTTTTCCACTGTCAATTTGGGTTTGATTTTCCAATGCACTCCTTTAATCCGGATCTAAGGAATGGGTACATTCCTTAATCCAGATCTAGTAGATCCGGATTTCCATGGGTGGTCTAGCACCCAATAGCAATGGGTGCTAGCCTCCCTGCCGTGGAAACACCGGAGCACCCATTTGGAAATCCGGATCTACCCATGAGGGGTCTGCTTGTCACCCCAGGTGTTTGGGGGGACAGGGGGTGCAATCTCCGAAGTGGCTTCGAAGTCATTTCGAAGTCACTTCGAAGTCTGTGCAAAACAGCTCCATTGAAGTCTGTGCTGATCTTCAGAGTGAACTTCAAAGTGACTTTGAAGTTCACTCTGAAGATCAGCACAGACTTCAAAGATGCTCCGGAGCTATTTTGCACAGACAACCCTGGGGCACCAGAAGAGGTGCGAATGGCCGCCGCCCGGATGCTCCAGGTAAGCTTAATTGTGCTCCATACTTAATCAACTATTAGTGAACCTCTGGTGAGGCAGGGCACGCTGTGAGGTTGTAACCGTGGGGATGTCCTTCCCCAGACGTTCCCTAATCATGCACTACCAGCTGTGGTGGAAACAGGCCTCAGGTTGGCAGGGGTGAGGGAACTGGAAGGGAAAGACACCAGGCAAGGCAGATGGAGAGGATTAGAGGGGCTGTTAGAAAAAGTCATCCAGTGATGCCAACACGCAATTCCTTCACCCTGATCTGAACAGAAGCCGTCACGGGCTTTGACACCCAGACGCCAGATGTGAACTCCCAGCCATTTCGCCCATGGGAAGCTTTCTATTTATTCCATCTGTGTCCAAGATGAGGAGCAGAAAGATTTCCACAGAGAAGGGGCTGCGGAGACAGCCCCCAGACGCCGGAAATCTAACCGTAGGAGTATGGATGGTGCACAAATGGTTTTTTGACATGCTATTCGAACAGAATGCTCAAACATTCAATTCGATTGGGATCTTTTAAATTCAAATTTAACAAGGTTCGATTCGGATTTAGCAAACCTGGATCTATTTGTCTGAATTTTTTATTCGAATCTGCATATGCGAATGTCGACAACGTTCGCCGATGCCTGTATGCATCTTCCCCACGTCCGCACACATCTCTATGCATCCCGTAGTTATCCTGTATGCAACCCCTTTTTATCCTGTACGGATCCGTAGAAATACATACAGATGCGGGAAAGATGCGGATCCTCAAGTACGCGTTGTGTGTACGAACCCCGTACAGATACAAATGTCCGGATAACTTGAATTAGTAGATCCAAAATTTGAAATTCGATTTGAATGTTTAAATTCAAATTTCAGGTCTGAATGTTGAAATTTGGCACATTAGATCGGATTTCGAATGCCTACAAACATCCATGTGCATCCCAACTTAGGAGTAGACCTGTCTAGCTCAACAGCTTTCATGCAGTTCCAAACCAGACCTCATTTAGGTAAGGATATTGTTTTGAGTAACTAACACCAAAGCCAAAGCGCACGTTATATTGAATCAGCCAGGGACTGTGTTCTTTTTCCACCCCGCTACCCATCTGCTCTCCTTCTCTATCCGGCCCCTTCCTCCACTCAGAATTCTATAAATAGGCATCGGTTTCGTAAAGTCTTTCCAGGCATGGAGCCTGTCTGCTAACCAGCCCTGTTTAAAAATAATGATAGTAAAATCCTTTGCAACAGAGCCCAGGATCCATCAATGGGCCCAGGATGGTTCTGGGGTTCACTTTCAGACTCACAAAAACATCAGGTGAAGGTTGGATATTTGGCAACAGATGGCCACTCGGGAAACAGTTGGAATGGATGGGCTGTGGGCTGATCCAGCAGGGCTCCTCTGAGGTTCTTATGGACTAGATGGGCTGTGACCTGATCCAGCAGGGCTCCTCTTAGGATCTTATGGACCAGATGGGCTGTGGCCTTATCCAACAGGGCTCCTCTTAGGTTCTTATGGACTAAACAGGCTGTGGCCTGATCCAGCAGGGCTCCTCTTAGGCTCTTATGAACTAGACGGGCTGTGGCCTGATCCAGCAGGGCTCCTCTTAGGTTCTTATGGACTAGACGGGCTGTGGCCTGATCCAGGAGGGCTCCCCTGAGGTTCTTATAGACAATTTCACAGAGGATATCAATGGCTACTCAAATGGATGCCTAGGTACAGCTTCAAGGATCCAGAAAATAGGCAGAGTGTCTCTAAAGGCCATTTACAGGGAACTGAGAGCAGGCGAAGGTTTTGTCTTTGTCTTCTGCTCGAGATGCCCAGAAGGCTCTGGTGAGTCACTGTGTGAGACAGGATGCTGGACTGGATGGGCCGTGGCCTGATCCAGCAGGGTTATTCTTACGCTCCGGTCACACCTTCACTTTAAACCTTCTTCAGGTCTGACTGCTTGTACCTTTCATTTTTATCTGTTCACTTTGTGGACTTTCCACCCTCCATTTGGACTTTCCCGAATGGCAAGTCCACAAATAAAATGGGATAGAAATTAACAGGTGTGCGATCGGTCTTGGTTTCCTTTTCAGACCTCCCGGATTTTCCTTTGCTGTATATGTTTCTAAACCAGCTTTCAGACACTGGAAAGTTTCATTTATTTGCCTTGTTTTTGGTCTGCGGATGCATGGCTCTGATAAAAGTTTGGAGGAATGTGTCCACGCCTTTTCTAAAGACACCAAAGTGGGTTGCAGGGACCACCTTTTGTGATGGTGAATCCTGTTTAGCACCCATTGTTTAAGGGCAGGTCATAGAAGCCTCTCTCTCTCTCTCTTACACACACACATACTACTTGAAAGCAAGAGTTACCCAGAAGTCTTAAAACCTTCCCCAAGGCTTTTTGCTTGCAGTTGTCGGCAAGGAATTTCTCTGTTTCGTTGTTAGAATACCTGCATACACACAGAAAGAGAGAGAGAGGGAATGTTCTTCCGCTTGCTTTCCAAGAGAGCATTGCTGTCTCTTCTCTCGGCCTACAAAGCCACCTTGGTCACCTAGGCTGCGTGGTCAGACCCCGAAAAATAAAGCATCTCCGGCTGTGGTCTCACCTAAGGCTTAATCCAGCTTCGGTCCGCCTTCAGAGCGAGAGAGGACATCAGCAAAGTGACCAGCACTTTTCTTTCCACATTATCTGTTCCAAAGGTGGGTTTTCTGAGTTATTTATCGCAGACGGAAAACCGCTTGCCACTTTGCCGATGCGTTTATTCTCTCGCTCTGAAAGTGGACTGAAACTGGATTGAACCTCAAGTGTGATCACAGTCTCTTCTGGCACCCCTGGGACGGCTTGGGGGCGGGATTGGTCACACACCAGTCCGACCCTCCTCCTCCTCCCCCGCTAAACCTTCTGCGCTGGAAAAGGTGGGTTGTCCCAGCAAAAGCTTGGGAAGGCGAGGGCCGAGGCGGGCGCACGGTGGCCTCCCCAGGTGCCCAAGGAGAGCTCCTTTGGGCACGTTTGAACCCAGGCAGCCTTCGCCAAGCGCCTTCGCGGCGCATTCTCTCTCAGGTTGCTCTCCTAGGCTGGGATGGGAAGGGAAGTGGAGTGGAGCGTCACACCGCCTTTGGCAAAAAGGCTGTTTGTATTCCTGACACACGCCCAGGAGAGTCACCCCGGCAGACGGAAGTGGAGAGGGATGGATGGGTCTACATCACAGCATAGTAGCAGCAGCAGCGCACGCCTCCTCCTCCTCCTCCTCCTCTCTGCTTTCCTCCTCTCCCCTTTCACACGCTCCGTCTGGCGCTGCGCTCCGGGCGCCCGCTTGCTCCTGTCTGTCTGTCCCCCTTCTCAGCTGTTCTGGGATTTACACAGTCGCCGCCAGCGCCGCTCTCAAGATGGGGAACGTGGCGTGTGTCCCCCAGGCCCCCGGGAAGTTCAGATACTCCTTCTCCAGGAAACCCTCGCTCAGGAAAGAGTGAGTAGCCAGGCGCGCGTCTCCCGCGGGACCTTTGCGCCAAGTCCCTTGGGCGCTTCTTGGCCCCTTGGCTTTGGCGCACGGAGAGCCTCTCTTTTGGGAGGGCGAGGGACCCGCGTGGCGAGGTCTCCTCCGGGAATGGAGCCTCCTCGACTTCTCCCAAGAGAGAGGAGAGAGCCCGAGCACGTCGTGGGGTTATTCGGTTTGATCTTCCATTCTGGCAGCCGGGATTTTGGGCACTTTTACGCACGGGGCGTGGAGCGCTCTCTCTGCGCCCGGTCGCTTCTCTCGGAGATGCTACGGTTTTCTTTATTTTACGCTCTCCTTAAGGGCTTGGCTTGGCTGCCTGCTGGGCTGTGGTCACACCTAAGGTCTAATCCGGCTTCAGTTCGCCTTCGGAGCGAGAGGACGCACACCCGCAAAGTGGCCAGGAATTTTCTTTCCACGTTGTCTCCTCCAAGGTTGATTTTTTTTTTGAGTTCTTTAACACTGAAAGAAAACAGCCGGTCACTTTGCGGATGTATTTATTCCCTCGCTCTGAAAGTGGACTGAAGCTGGATTAAAACTTAGGTGTGGGTACAGGCTCGGAGACAAGCAAGGGCAACTTGAAACGAGGCGCATCTTGCCCTGTGGACGCGCCTTGACCTAGCACTAGACTACTTTGGTCTAGTGGTTAGGGAGCTGGGAATACTGGGTTTGATTCCACTCTTCTCCACGAAGCCGTCTGGGTGACCTTGGGCTAGTCACAGCTCTCTTTCTCAGCTCCCACAGCCCTACCAACCTCGCAGTGTATCTGTTGTGGGGTGAAGAATAGAAAGCTTTGTCAACCGTTTTGAGTCCTCGTAAGGGAGAAGAACATAAGGTTTGTCAGCCCCTTTGAGTCCCTTTAAATGGGTGAGAAAAGTGGGGCAGAAAAGCAAACTCTTCTTCCTCCATGAAGCCAGCTGGATGACCTTGGGCTAGTCACAGCTCTCTTCTGAGCTCTCACAGCCCCACCCACCTCACAGGCTGTTTTGCTGTGGAGTGAAGAATAGAAAGCTTTGATATTGGCTTTGGGTCCCCTTAAAGAGTGAGAAAAGAAGGTTAGAAAAGCCAACCTTCTTCTTCAGGTGAATACTGCTGCAATTAGCCAAGGACCAGACCATGATTATTTTAATTTTTTTAATGGAATGAACATTTTTAACTCGTTACCTTTCAAGAGAAACATTAGCAGAGCTCTACCCGCTGCTTTAGACAGCCAGAGATAGGAGCTGTTTATATATACGTGGACTGTGTGACATATTTTAGTGTTGTAAACTGCTTTCTGCCAGCCAATAAGTGACTTGAGCAAACTGTGAAGTGGAGGCCAAGAGAACCAGAGAGCTGCCTAGTTTATGTCTTTTTTTTTTTAAATTAATTTTAATTGACGCTTCCACAAAGAACTGCAGTTTCCAGTCCGTTTTAGAGCTCTCGTTGGAATAGCAACAACTTCTGAAGAGATCCTGCCCCTTGCTGAATATTTGTTTATTCTTATTTAATTTGAGCATTTATATCCCCGTTTCCCCACATGTTCCCTGGCTGGGTTGTAGCAGCAACAGAAAGAGAAAATCCACAAAGCCGGGCAAAATTTACAGTATAACCTGCCCTCTCACCCCACATCCACAGTGAAATTAGACACCTTTTAGCAGTGAGAAGATTTATTGAGGCCTGGATACCTATCTGAGACCATCTGCCACAATAAATCTATTAACTTTGAAGGTTTTCCCCAGGAGTTTTCCCTCGGTGTCTCCCCTTCTAGGATCTGGCTGATGGCCTGAAAACTGTATGGTCGTTTCAAAAGAGATCTGTGTTCAGGTTTCGGGCTCTTTTGAAACGACCACCCGAGTAGATACGAATGTCAAAAAATCTTATTCGAATCTGCAACATTTGAATCCGTACATTCGAATGTTAGGTTTGCATTTAGGATACAAATGTTGACAACATTGGTATCCTATCTGTGTGCATTCCGTAAAAATCTGCATGCATCCTGAATTATCTCATATGCATCCCGTTTTAATCCTGTATTTTAAGTGCAAGATACATATAATTTTTGTGCAGATTTGTATATGACAGATATGAATCTACACATTCAAATTATTCAAAAATCTGGTTCGAGTTTGAATGCGCAAATTTGGATTTTCAAAAATCCAATCCGAGTTCGAATGTCAACATTTGATGGATTTGAATAGAATATTTGAATATTAGTCTGTACTGACCTGGAAACTGCATAGGCAAAACCTGGCTTGTGGGTTTTGCTGTAGGTGGAATTGTGCAGAGACCAGACTCTTTTCGTAGATGCCCATACTCATCTTCCCCGGGTCCATACACATCCGTACCATATCCGTACCATATGCAACCCGTAGTTATCCTGTATGCAGCCCATTTTCATCCTGTACAAAGGTGTACGGATGCAGGGACAATGTGGATCTTCAAGTACGCGTCATGTACATACCTGTACACATGTGAATGTCCAAATAATTCAAATGAATAGACGCAAAATTCAAATTCCTGATCAAGACTTTAAATTAGAATTTAAGGACATTCAATCTGAATTCAAATGTCGAAATTCGGTCAATTTAATCAAATTTCAAATGCATTCAGATATTCGTGCGCAGCCATAGCACAGATCAGAAAAGGACTGAGAAAACCTAACAGAAGCCGAGTTTGTATGCATGGCCATTTGAAACAGAGCAGCCAGAGGGAAAAGAAACTCCAGCTTTTTTTTTTTTTTTGCACAAGCAGAACTTCCGCTGAACCTGAAACGCAGCTGTAGTTCAAAGTGCTGGGCTGTTCAGGTCGTGGTGTGAAGGATTTTCTTCCCAAGCGAAAGGGCTTCGCGCACAGGAGTGAAAAGAGGCGTGACGCTGCAAAGCCCACGTGAGTCAGTCCTGACACATCAAACGGAACCCTAAGCAAACTGCAGAAAGACAACAAAGATGAATACTTGAACCTATGCAAAGCGAAGAGAAGGCGAGGGGGCGTCTTTTGTGCCTGGTCTCCGGATGTTTTCAAACCAGTCATTTTTGAACTTTGCCTTTGGAGGTCATGGACCAAGTTCCCATCAAATGAAATTAAACCCTGGAGTGTATCTAGATTATGAAAACAGGACTAGGGATGTACATGAATATTCGTAGGAATCGATATCCATATGAATCTGATTCAAATAGAATATTCAAATATTCTATTCAAATCAAAATTCAAAAATCTGGAATTTTGAAAATTCAATTCGAATGTGGATTGTCTGGACCCATGTTTTCAAAAATCCAATTCGAATCAAGTGATATGGGGTGTTTTCCCACTGTCACTAAAAGTACCCATTAAGTACCCATTAATGGGTACGAAATGGCATTTTTGTACCCATTAATGCAGTGATGGCGAACCTTTTGAGCTCGGTGTGTCAAAATTCACAAAAAAATTAGCTTAACTTGGTTGCTGTGTCACGTCTAGAAATATCCATAATTTTGTGATGTTTGTAGCTCTAGTAAAAAGGTTATATTTTTGATATATGTATTAAAAGCAAAAACAAATAATTCTTTACATTAGTGACTTTTGTTGCTGAATTTCATTTGCTAAATCTTCAATTAAAAGTTGGGATTTCGTACACTTCAAGAACAAGCAAGCACTACATGCCCAGGTGCCTGGGTGATCAGGTGTGTCACCCAAAAGGGCTTGGCGTGTCACCTGTGACACGCGTGTCATAGGTTGGCCATCACCGCATTAATGGGTACTTAATGGGCACTTCTAGTGACAATAGAAAAACACCCAAGAATGTCTTGTACATTTGTATCCTATTTTTGAATCCGTCCACATCCTGTTTCATTTGCATCCTGTATTATAAGTGCAAGTACTTCATGCACAGGAAGTATCCGAGTACGGAGACGAATTCAGTCCATATTGGATTTGTGAAAATCTGCATTTTTACAGAATGCACACAGATACGTATAACAGATATGAATGTTGTTGACATTCGTATCTTTAAATATGAATCTAACATTCGAATGTACGGATTTGAATGTTGCAGATTTGAATAGGATTTTATGATGTTTGGATCTATTTGGATTCAAATGTCAAAAATGCAGATCTCTAATGCCTAGGTACCACCCTCAGGTTGGTGAGACAGGCAGGATGCCTCTCATTTCTGGGTGTTCGGTGCTGGCTGAATATTTGGATGTGCACATCAATGAGACACTGAAATTCAATGTCAGCTACAGTGCTGTCAGGATCAACATCCCTCATTATGGTTTACTAGCAGGATATTTGGCTGCTATCTGGAGGTGGCCAAAGGATGCGCTAATATCAAGACACCAGCACCTATGTTCCATTGCCGCTTTGGAAAATTGTACTACCCGATAAATCCCGGCACAGAATCCATCTGTAATACAAGGGATGATAACTCTAAGCCGCTGCCTCCCCACACATTAAGAAAATATCGAAAGAAATGCCTTCTCCCATATCGACCTGTCTGTGCCTTAAGGTCTGGAGGGGAGGCCCTCCTGGTTGTCCTGCCACCTTCAGTAGTAAAAGGGGTGGGCACATGGGAGAAGGCCTTTTTAGTGATGGCCCCCAGGCTATGGAATAGTCTCGCTCTGGAGGTGTGCCGGGAGGTACATATTTGTGTAGGAGGGCAGTGAAGATGCCCTGGCCTTTATTTAAATGAGGAGACTTCCCATTTTCATCTATCTATCTGTCATCTATCTGTCTATCTGTCTATCATCCATCCATCATCCAGGTATAAATAATAAACGGAAAGAAAGAAAGCTCGGGAGATAGTAATGGTTTTGCCTTTGTCCTCTGCTTGAGATGCCCATGGACAATTGGTGGGCCACTGTGTGGGATGGGATGTTGGGCTAGATAGGCTGTGGCTTGATCCAGCAGGGCTCTTCTTAGGTTCTTATGGACTGGATGGGCTGTGGCCTGATCCAGCAGGGTTCCTCTTAGGTTCTTATGGACTAGATGGGCTGTGGCCTGATCCAGCAGGGCTCCTCTTAGGTCCTTATGGACTAGATGGGCTGTGGTCTGATCCAGCAGGGCTCCTCTTAGGTCCTTATGGACTAGATGGGCTGTGGTCTGATCCAGCAGGGCTCCTCTTAGGTCCTTATGGACTAGATGGGCTGTGGTCTGATCCAGCAGGGCTCCTCTTAGGTTCTTATGGACTAGATGGCCTGTGGCCTGATCCAGCAGGGCTCCTCATAGGTTCTTATGGACTAGATGGGCTGTGGCCTGATCCAGCAGGGCTCCTCTTAGGTCCTTATGGACTAGATGGGCTGTGGCCTGATCCAGCAGTGCTCCTCTTAGGTTCTTATATAGAGTTATTTTATCAGAGCATTAACTTGTTATCTTCTTGTCTACTCTACGTGGTTGTCTGGTCAACCATTCTTTAACATTTCTTTCAGTGTTAAAGAATGTTAGGCAGTTTGAAAGAGAGATGGTTGCTTTATACATCCTCACAACCCACATTTAGGGCTTGGCTAAATAGGCTGTGTAAGATAGGGTTGCAAAATAAATAAATACAAAAGCTGCCAGACCTGTGTAACCAAATCCAGGTATAGTCATTAATTTGTGTACATATCAATAGCTTCCTGAAGCCACTTCCAACACTATTAAAAACAAACAGACCAAGAAGCATCTGTATCCAACCCCGCCATTATCCCTTGCCAGCTAGATTGCCTTTGTGAGTTTCAAGTTAGGTCCACATCTGGGTGTCTGGAATAGCCAGATGTTCCTGCCATCACCTCTGTGTGCGTGTGGATGCTTGTTTTGACCTCCACGTACCTGCATTGGATGGAGGAATGGTGGCTCCATCCAGAAGGGTAGCGGGCGGCCTAAAAATGTTCTGCATTCCTGGAAACCTGTGCCCAGTGCTCGGTTTTCCAGCAATAGTTCTTAGCATTGATCCTGGTGTCACTGAGTGTGTGTCCTCATCATCACTGGGATGACAGTGATGAGCCACGCATGGGCAGTGATGCCAGCACATCATGATGCGGATGGGCAACTGTTGGCCATCGCTGGGTGAAGTAAGCACACATCACCTATTTAAGGGGACTCAAAGCAGCTGACAAACCTTCTGTTCTTCTCCCCACCACAGACACCCTGTGAGGTAGGTGAGGCTGTGAGAGCTCAGAAGGGAGCTGTGACTAGCCCAAGGTCACCCAGCTGGTTTCATGGAGGAGTGCAGAATCAAACCCGGTATTCCCAGATAGTCTGGCTCCTTAACCACTAGACCAAACTGGCTCACTGGAAGGAGCAAGGATAGAGTTAAAAATAAAACCCCAGTCCAGATCTTCTCCCATGGAGCAGCCCTGTTGTCTTTACATTCCAGGAGCTCAGACGGCAGCTGATATGGAACGGTTTCCCCGCCACCCCTATTAGATGGCACCTGGGCATAAAGAACGGCTTTTGAATGTGCCAGAAAAGGGTTTTTATCTGTCTCCGGGTTGGCAAGGCGATGCAATGGGCTTCGTTAATCAGCGTGGTGGAAGGGGGAACGGACAAAGACAGGAACTCTAGTTACGATGGCACACCAAGACGTTTCTAAAAGCGCCCATCCTGGGAGCAGGTGGCAATCTGGCATCACGTCAAGCCACAAAATGACTTTGGTTTGGGTTGGCACGAAGGCCATCCGCATGCCCTAGGCATAAGTCTGAAAAACATGCCCAACTCCCAAGGAAAGCATGAAGGATATAATTTCACCTCCCAAAGTGGTTGCTTTATGTTCTGGAAAGTTGTCACAGTTTTATTAGATCTATTTATTGTTTGTATTTTTAATCTGCTCTTCACCAATGTGTACCAGGCCAAGTTAAAAAAAAGAAAAGTTTGTTTTTACTTTAAAAAAAGAACACACACACAAATTAAAAACAATGGCGCAAAGCTGGAAGAAAAAAACGTAAGGTATAAATTGCCTGCATTCACATCTAAGTTTTAATCCGGCTTCAATCCACCTTCAGAGTGGAAAAACACATCTTTTTCTTTCCCCATTATCATAACCCAAAGGTGGATTTTCTGAGTCAGGGAATGCCAAAACCAAACCAAACCCTCTTCACCAATGCAGTACTTCACTCTGAAAGTGGACAGAAGCCGGATTTAAAATTTAGGTGTGAACACAGCCATAAAAGCCTAGCACAGTGCGATTCATGTGGCAAGCTGGCTTGGGAAAGTTCCCCGTTTCTAACTGCACCCCTTTCTCCACTGCCTTGCTAATCTGGATCAAGGAACTGCTAAAAAGATCAGGTCCACATGGGAGAAGCTCTGCTGCTGAGCTGCAGAGACACACAGGTGCCTATCTGCAGTTTTCTTGGCAGACAGACAGCAGTAGTTTGCCATTGCCCACTTCCAGCAAGAGGCTGGGGGTCAAACCAGAAATCCTGTTTTCTGGGCAGTTTGCTCTACTGCTGAGCTGCAGACGTACCCAGATTATATAGGTGCCTATCTGCAGTTTTCTTGGCAGACATACAGCAGTAGTTTGCCATTGCCCACTTCCAGTAAGAAGCTAGGGGTCAAACGAGCAACCCTCTGTTTTCTGGGCAGTTTGCTCTACTGCTGAGCTGCAGACACACCCAGATTATATAGGTGCCTATCTGCAGTTTTCTCAGCAGACATACAGCAGTGGTTTGCCATTGCCTATTTCCAGCAAGAGGTTGCGGATCAAACCGGGCAGTTTGCTCTACCACTGATCTACAGCCAAACCTAATGGTATAAGCACTACAGTTAAATCCAGTCTGATGTTCCAGTTTAGCTTGCTTGGTTTCTTTTTCCCTGGCTCTGTTGTGACTGAGCTTCTTTTATTAAAATTGCTTTTTCAGACAAGGGAGCAAGAAGAAGTTGGCCGGTCTCTTTGGTTTTGACCCAGGGCAGGAGAGAGATGTTACCTCTGACAAGATACTCCAGTATATTCCTGGAAAGGCAAGTACCATCAAGCTTTTAAGTGCTCCTGAGAGCTTGTTCCTCCTTGTGTCTCCAGATGTTGTGGCCATCCCTAGGTGAGATAAGAGTGTTATCTTATTTTTAAGGCCGAGATTAGGGACTTGAGCAAGGCCACACAGATGGTTTGTGGCTGAGGAAAGACGCTCTGGCTGCAAAAATCCTCAGCGTGTCATATGCCTGTTTTACAACACAGCCCTGCTTCGGTTGACAAAACCTTGAATGGGGGAGGTTGTTAGATTCTCACCTCCCAATCGGCCAGTATCAGGATGATAAATGACAAGGAAGGGTATGTATAGGGGCAGACACATCTGCAGTGCAATATCTTTTACTTTGGCTTGGTTTCTTAGCTGGAAGATTCCCGTTTCGATTCCGCACACCTCCATGAAGCCATCTGGGTGACCTTGGTCTAGTAACAATTCTCTTCTGAGCTCTCACAGCCCCACCTACCTCACAGGGTGTTCTGTTGTGGGGAGAAGAACAGAAGATTTGTCAGCCACTTTGAGTGCCCTTAAATGGTGGGGAAAAGTGGGGTAGAAAAGCCAACTTGGTATTCCCCAAGAAGAGTTCAGCTCCCTAACCACTGGACCAAACTGAAGATAGGGTTTTAAAATTCAAACAGCCCAAGGGAGGGCCTTCTCTGTAGTGGGCCCAGTGAGCAGAATAAAAGTGTAAGGCCATGGACACACCTTCACTTTAAGCCTTCTTCAGTCCATCTTCAGGCCTGACTGACTCACGCTTTTTCATTTCTATCTGTTTTATTTGTGGACTCTCCACCTTCCATTTGGACTTTCTGATTGAAAAGTCCACAAATAAAACAGATAGAGATGAAAAGATGTGAACAGTCAGGCCTGAAGATGGACTGAAGAAGGCTTAAAGTGAGTGAGTGAGTCACATGGCTGATGAACAAAATATAATCCCAAGCAAGATCCCTTTTCTTTCTTTCTTTCTTTCTTTCTTTCTTTCTTTCTTTCTTTCTTTCTTTCTTTCTTTCTTTCTTTCTTTCTATCTATCTATCTATCTATCTATCTATCTATCTATCTATCTATCTATCTATCTATCTATCTATCTATCTATCTATCTATCTATCTATCTATCTATCTATCTATCTATCTATCTATCTATCTATCGTTCATGGAGTAAAAACTATGAGAATATATGCAACCATCTCAGGGAAGATAGGAGTTGAAGACCACAAAATGCCACAGTCTACACATTTAATTCTGCCAACAGACGTTCCCAAAGGAGCATTGCACAGGTTGCAGTACCAGATAAACTCAGGAAATATTTGAAAGACCTCAGGATAGATAAAGTAACTCTTCCACAATTGCAAATAGCAGCATCACTGTAGCAACATTTTCTAAAGATACGTGATTGTTACATCACAAATCACTATTTAGGTCTTAAACTCACAAAGGGCACAAAGTCCAAAAGTTACATTTGGTAAGATTTTGCAACCAAAACATCATGGCTGTTGTCATTATGGGATCTGAAAACCGAGAGTGTCAAACTCAGATAAGAAATCTAGATAGGCCACGCGTGTCTAGCCTGTTAGTGCAATACCACCCATATAATCCTTGCTGTTGGCATGTCTGTTATTTTCTTTCCCAGATTCATTCCATTTTAGCTTCTATGTCTCTGGGTTTGTTCCTCTTTTCCAATAAAGAACTGGAAAAGCTGCGCAGACACAGAGATCTACAAGTGGAAAATAAATAAGAATGTCAGAGGAGCCCTGCTGGATCAGGTCACAGCCCATCTAGTCCATAAGAACCTAAGAGGAGCCCTGCTGGATCAGGCCACAGCCCATCTAGTCCATAAGAACCTAAGAGGAGCCCTGCTGGATCAGGCCACAGCCCATCTAGTCCATAAGAACCTAAGAGGAGCCCTGCTGGATTAGGCCACAGCCCATCCAGTTCATAAGAACCCAAGAGGGGCCTGGCTGGATCACGTAAGAGGGGCCCAGCTGGATCAGGCCACAGCCCATCTAGTCCAGCATTCCATCTCACACACTGGCCCACCAGTTGAACAGTTTGGGAGTTTGTTAAATTCGGGGTGTGAATACTGGAATAAATGGAGATAGGCCAGGACATCTCCGGCATCTCCTTCAGCATCCAGAATGGGACCGGCTCCAAAAAGAGCCTTGCAGAGCCTCTCAGTAGGTGGAGATGGTGGGACAGGATTCCACCCACCTGTAAAGCTGGAGTGCTGACCGCCTCAAGGCGTCTCTCCCTGTCCTTTTTTGGGACGAGAGGAAATTGGCCTATGGATCAGCTTGATTCATCTTCCTGAGGTTAAAAGGCTGCACCCAGATTTCTCTAGGCTGCCTCTCCATATGCTTTCTGGAGCTGAGTTGTTTCCACTCCAGTTGCTCCTCTGAAGGACCAGAGAAAGGGCTGGTTTTCGGCCACGCTGCTGGTCAGTTGGAGAATGCTGATGAAACAGAGATCCAAGGCAAAGAGAGCCTGTAATGCGCAAAAATGCGTAAGGCGTAATTGCGGCTGTAATGCGCAAAAACCTGCCTTCTCCCCCACCACACCTTTTCCTGTATCCAAAAGAACCTAGGCCCGAACTGGGCCATGCCAGTAGCTACTGTGGAGTGATTAAAGGCCAAGTCATTCAGCTCATGCTAGACAAAGTCTGGAAAGAGTTTAATTTTTAACTCACTTTGCCTTTCGGCTGAGGTGAAACAAAGTGAGGCAGGCTGGCGAAAGGCTTCCGTTGCCCCATCCAAACCCAGGAAAGAAATCAGATTTCGCAATGATTTCTCCCTCTGAAGGGTGTACAGTAAAATCCCCAAAGAACCCTGACAGAAATCCCCCAAAGAGAGACGGAGAGAGATCGAAACGTCTGCTCGGATTAAGGCGTGAATAAGTGTCCGTGAGAAACGTGAAACTGTGGGACTCCTATTGAACGAGGTGACAGAACGTGAAACTCTGGTTCCTTCCAGGTTTTGGGCCACGAGCCAAAGTATTTACGTGGGTTCCACCTAAGGGGCTTAAATATTATTGCATTAAGAGCATGTGCGGTGAGCCAGTTTGGTCTAGTGGTTAGGAAGCCAGACTCTTATCTGGGAATACCGGGTGTGATTCCACACTCCTCCAGGAAGCCAACAGGGTGACCTTGAGCTAGTCACAGCTCTCTTCTGAGCTCTCACAGCCCCACAGGGTGTCTGTTGTGGGGAGGAGAACAGAAAAGCTTTGTCAGCTGCTTTGAGTCCCCTTAAATGGGTGAGAAAAGCGGGGTAGAAAAGCCAAGTCTTCTTCCCATGAAATCTGCTTCTTCACGCATAGATATTAGCAGCTTATTTCCACACCCTTATAACCTTCGCTTCGTCTCCCATTTCTTGGTTAAGTTGATAACAGATAAGTGAGGAAATGACCTCAGATCTCCACTGATAGTGTTGAAGATGGATCCCGCTGTGATTCATCACTGCTACACCTTCTGTTTTGTTTGTGTGTGTGTGTGCAGACAATATACTCCTCAATTCAGCTTCTCTTATGCAAACGGAAAGAAACCATCCAGTCTAAAGACTGGAATTTCCCCCTTCTGGCCCTTCCTAAAACTTTATTTACCCAATCTGGAGATAACCAGTGTGAAGTGTTTTCCCTTACCAAACTCTGAGTTGTCCCTTTAAAAAAGAAGAAAGAAAAAAAAGAGGTATGTTATGGTGATGTAGTTCTCCAAACCTCAAATGCCAGCCACCCATTTGTCAGGAAAACTGTGGCAAATAGGTACGGGTATGTAGGAGCAGGGGCTTTTCAGCTGTGGCACCCAATTAATGCAACTCTAACCCTCTTCAAGGACGCTAGGCACCAATCAGGGCAGGGAGGGGCTAAAAGGCTACTCATTGTGGAAATAAGGGCTCCTATGCATGGGTGGTTAACTTGAAGTAGGGTTGCTTTTAGATTCCAAAAGAAAAAACAAACGCATCAAAGTTTGAACTGATTTGAATACATTTGGATCTATTTGCATGAATATTTGATATGTATCTGATGATACGAATGTTGACAACATTCATATATATCCATACGCATCCTGTTTTTATCTCATACGCATCCGGTTTTCATCCCATACGTATCTGTATGGATCCATACGAATATGAATAAGATACCTACGGATACATATGTAATGCGCACATATCTGTACACATACAAATATCTGAATTATTCATATGAATGATTCAAAATATTTGCATTTGTTCGAATATTAAAAAAAAAGAATATCTGGACATTCTACTCAAATTCAAATGGCTGAATTTGGCCGAATTCGATTGAATAATGAATATTTCGAATATCCTTATACTTCCCTAGCTGGAGGTCTTGAAGCAGAGGCCGGACCTACGTCTGTCTGGGAAGCTTTAGGAAGTCCTTCATTGAGCAGGAGGATGGACCGGATGACCCCTAGAGGTCCCTTCCAACTCTGTGATTCTGTTATTCTATTAGGATGCTTTAGGGAATCCTGCATTGAGCTGGGGGTCAGACTAGATGACCCCTAGAGGTTCCTTCCAACTCTATGATCCTATGATTCTATTAGGATGCTTTAGGGAATCCTGCATTGAGCAGGGGGT
Source organism: Aspidoscelis tigris stejnegeri (assembly GCA_023333525.1). Taxonomy (NCBI): domain Eukaryota; kingdom Metazoa; phylum Chordata; class Lepidosauria; order Squamata; family Teiidae; genus Aspidoscelis; species Aspidoscelis tigris. Next base: position 4,994,676 of record JALMGA010000021.1, read on the forward strand.
CAGACTAGATGACCCCTAGAGGTTCCTTCCAACTCTATGATCCTATGATTCTATTAGGATGCTTTAGGGAATCCTGCATTGAGCTGGGGGTCAGACTAGATGACCCCTAGAGGTTCCTTCCAACTCTATGATCCTATGATTCTATTAGGATGCCTTAGGGAATCCTGCATTGAGCTGGGGGTCAGACTAGATGACCCCTAGAGGTTCCTTCCAACTCTATGATCCTATGATTCTATTAGGATGCTTTAGGGAATCCTGCATTGAGCTGGGGGTCAGACTAGATGACCCCTAGAGGTTCCTTCCAACTCTATGATCCTATGATTCTATTAGGATGCCTTAGAGAATCCTGCATTGAGCAGGGGGTCAGACTAGATGACCCCTAGAGGTCCCTTCCAACTCTATGATCCTATGATTCTATTAGGATGCCTTAGGGAATCCTGCATTGAGCAGGGGGTCAGACTAGATGAGCCCTAGAGGTTCCTTCCAACTCTATGATCCTATGATTCTATTAGGATGCCTTAGGGAATCCTGCATTGAGCAGGGGGTCAGACTAGATGACCCCTAGAGGTCCCTTCCAACTCTATGATCCTATGATTCTATTAGGATGCTTTAGGGAATCCTGCATTGAGCTGGAGATTGGACTAGATGACCCTCAAGGTCCCTTCCAACTCTAGGATTCTATGATTCTGGCAATGGTTCTGCCACTAAACTGGCCACTCCCATGGGTGTTAAATATAACGCTCCTATCTTTTCCCTGGTCCAACAGGGTTAACTCAGGGTGGATTCATGTGCCCATCTGACTGCGTCACTCCAAACAACACACACAAGTTAGAAAATTCTGGCCACGGAGCTGCTTTGTTTTCCAGAGTTCCTGAAAGTAATGGTTTCTGCCTGCGAAACTGCTGGCTCTTCTCTCCCCCCCCCCCCCGCCTTTCCGTCTCCTGCTGCTGTGAAACCCGACACAAGCATCACCTACAGGACTAGGAAACAAAGCAAGAGATTTTTCAAGGGTTAGTCACCGTGATTTCATCATCCCATGTGAACACACAGAGCGCCGCCTGGTATCTGTGCAAGTAATTATTGGATCCTTTTGCATCCAGTTCTTGCATGAATTTTGCAGAGAAGAATAGAAAAGTTGCCTTTTTCTATCCCACTTTTCTCACCCGTTCAAGACTCAATGCATCTGACAAACCTTCTGTCCTTCCCCCTCCAACAGACACCCTGTGAGGTGGGTGGGGCTGTGAGAGCTCAGAAAAAGACCTGTGACTTGCCCAAGGCCACCCAGTTGGCTTTGCGGAGGGAGAAAAAGAGTTGGGTTTTCTACCTTGCTTTTCTCACCCATTTAAGGGGACTCAAAGCAGCTGACAAACCTTCTGATCTTATTCCCACAACAGACACCCTGTGAAGCAGGTGGGGCTGTGAGGGCTCAGAGAGAGAGCTGTGACCAGCCCAAGGTCGTCCCAGCTGGCTTCGTGGAGGTTGAATCTAACCACAAGACTAAACTGGCTCACAGCTGATCTGAGAAACCATTCATAGGAAGCATCCTTGCTCTCCTCAACTGCAGCAGGAAGATGAAGCCACAAGCCTGCCTAACCGGGACTTAATTCCATGTTACCTGCCCTTTACGTAAAGCAAGTTGCGCTCCTATTGGCTCCTGAAGCCTGGGAAAGTTGAAGATCTGCTTGCGATTTAATGGCCAGAAGGGTGAATCATTAAATTTGGGTGTGTAGGTGGCCAGAGCAACTGGTAAAATAGGTGGTGTGTTTGGGTGTGTAGGAGCAGGTGGAAGAGGGAATTTGGAAGTGAGTCCAAAATCTTCCTTCCATTCAAAGAGTTCAGTCTTTGCCTTCCCAAAAGGCCAAACACGGGCCAAAGATCATGCTAGCCATCTGTCCGTCCGTCCATCTGTCCGTCCATCTGTCCGTCCATCTATCTATCCATCTATCTATCCATCTATCTATCTATCCATCTATCTATCTATCTATCTATCTATCTATCTATCTATCTATCTATCTATCTATCTATCTATCTATCTATCTATCTATCTATCTATCTATCTATCTATCTATCTATCTATCTATCTATCTATCTATCTATCTATCTTTTCCTCTTTTCTCACCCATTTAAGGGGACTCAAAGCAGCTGTTCTTCTTCCCACAACTAACACCCCTGTGAGGCAGGAGTGGTTGGGCCACTGTGGGAGACAGGATGCTGGACCAGATGGGCTGTGGCCTGATCCAGCAGGGCTCCTCTTGGGTTCTTGTGGACCCGATGGGCTGTGGGCTGATCCAGCAGGGCTCCTCTTAGGTTCTTATGGACCAGATGGGCTGTGGGCTGATCCAGCAGGGCTCCTCTTAGGTTCTTATGGACTAGATGGGCTGTGGCCTGATCCAGCAGAACTCCTCTTAGGTTCTTATGGACTCGATGGGCTGTGGCCTAATCCGGCAGGGCTCCTCTTGGGTTCTTATGGACTAGATGGGCTGTGGCCTGATCCAGCAGAACTCCTCTTAGGTTCTTATGGACTCGATGGGCTGTGGCCTAATCCGGCAGGGCTCCTCTTGGGTTCTTATGGACTAGATGGGCTGTGGCCTGATCCAGCAGGTCTGTGATGTTCTTACGTCTTTTGAGTAGGGAGGTTCAGAATGGCAGAATTTCTCTCCAGCCCTAGGAGAAGCAGCATTGTACCTCTGTGTGGTTTGTTGCTGTGTCCGCCCATCTTTCCTCCAATTAGCCTCTCTTTGGGATGTGCAACAATTTCCCCTGTCTTTGCTACACAACTGTGACTGGTCATTTTGCTGCTCCTGAAATGCTGGCTTCTGAGCAGAGGCACAGCCGGAGAAGTGACTCACCTAGAAAGACAGGATTGGGCTCATGCTGTTTCCTGTGTCTTCTCAGGTGCAAGAGGGAAGCCGCCCACGCCAGCAGTTTAACCCAGGACTGGGCATTGAATTGACGGTGCAGGGGCTTTGCCTGTAAATTCTTGCAGGCAACTTTATGCTAGGCTTGGTGTGTACAGTATGTTGTGTGATAATTATGGGTAGCTGTTTTCTCCATTACATGGAGAAGGCAACACATCAACCAGCCACAAGGCTAATGAAAGGTTCTCTCTGGTAATTAAACCCTGAGGGACCCACCTTCGGCTCTTCTGTCTGTGGCTGGCCTGTGGAATAAATTCTGTTTTTATTTTTATGCTGCCTTTGCCCTTTCCTGATCCCGAAACCACAGAGGACCTAAAATTATATCATGCCTTCTCCTCTTCCTTCTCCAGAGTGAAGAAATGCTTGGCGTGCCACTTGCCAGATGTTCTTGAACTATAAGATGTAGCCAGTTTGGTCTAGTGGTTGAGGAGCCGGACTCTTATCTGGGAATACTGGATTTGATTCCACCCTCCTCAGCGAAGGCAGCTGGGTGACCTTGGGCTAGTCACATATCTCTTTCTGAGCTCTCACAGCCCCACCTACCTCACCAGGTGCCTGTTGTGGGGAGAAGAACAGAAGGTTTGTCAGCCGCTTTGAGTCCCCTTAAATGGGTGAGAAAAGCACGGTAGAAAAGCCAACTCTTCTTCATGGCCAGTGGCAAAGAATTATAGGAGCTGTAGTTCAACATCAGTTAGTTATTCTGTATGCTTGGATCTCATGGTTTTTATGCCCGCTTTTCTCATCCTTAGGGGGGCTCAAGGCAGCTGACAAACCTTCAGTTCTTCTCCCTACCACAGACACCCTGTGAGGAAAGTGGGGCTTCCTATTGCACCCTTAGGGAGACTCATGGTGCAATAGGAAGCCGTTACTTTGCAAAAGTGTTCCTGTAGATCTCCGAAAGGTCGTAAATCCATCTCCGGTCCAGAAACCAGATGGGTGTTTGCATAATTAAATGCTGATTAAAAACAATTTATTTCCCTGCACACAGTTAACTAGCCTATCAGGAGACTTCCAGCCTAGTTTTTTCCCCTAGTGAGCTAGCTTTCTGTGTGCATGGATATTTTTATCTTCCCTGCAGAGAGATGTAATCATCCATGAAAACTCTGACTTGATAAAAGTTAGGCCACAGATATATAATCTCTACACTGCAGAGGGACCTGTCACTTTAGGCATTATATCCATTCCTGGTTTAATCTATTCTCCTCTCAGGTATCAGGGGTTTTATCCTCGGTAATGCAACCTTTACGGGTGGCTGAAAGAGAAAGGCTGTGATTCATCCAAGCCACTGAGAAAACTCTGAAGGCTGAGCAATGGCCTTTGCAGGGGGTATAATTGCCCTTCGAGGCCTGTTCACATTTTGGCAGCTGGATTACTCTGGCTAGCGATGAACAAAAAAGTGTCCATCATTAGGGGTCTGCAGGAATATTCAAAAGTATTCAAAATTCGATCGAATTCGTCCAGATTGACATTTTAATTCAAATTAAATGTCCATGGGTTTGAATTTAAAGATTCAAATGAATTTTGAAGTTCAGATCTGTTCGTTCGAATTATCTGGACATTCGTATGTGTACAGGTTCATACACAATGCGTCCTTGCAGATATGCATGTTTCCTGCATCCGCACACATTTGTAAAGATCCACATGGGACGAAAACGGGTTGCATACAGGATAACTACGGGATGCATACAGACGTGTGCGGACATGTAAGGGATGCGTAACAATGCATACGGGCACATACAAATGTTGTTGACATTTGTAAGTGAAAATTCGAATTTGCTTAATTTGAATCGAATTTGGTTGAATTTGAATTTTAAGGACTGTCTCTTGCCCTGAAAATACAGGTTTAAAATGGGACGCATACGGGATAATACAGAATGCATACGGATTTTTACGGAATTCATGTATAACAGATACGAATGTTGTCGACATTTGTATCTTTAAATACGAATCTAACATTCGAATGTACGGATTCGAATGTTGCAGGTTCGAATTGGATTTTATGACATTTGGATCTTAAACATCCAAATTGAATCGGGTTTGAATGTTGAAATGCATTTTTGGCTTCTGGAAGGCCTATTTCGGCTTCTGGAGCACACTGAAATAGGCCTGGAGATGCCACTGGAGCCTCCCCGAAAGGTAAGGGGGCTCATGGGAGGTGGGCAGGAGGCCTCCAGTGGCATCCCCGGGTCTATGTTGGGGCTCTCCGGAGGCCCAAATAGACCTTCTGGTTCTGCATGCAATAAGTGGGGTGATGGGGCCCATGGGGGGGGGGGGAATGGGGGCCCAGGAGCCCTGGGGGGGGGGATCCGGTATTCACCAAAGCTTCAACCAAATCTTCAACAAATACCTGAATATCCAATTCATGGTTGGATTAGCTCCAGCTCTGCACTTTGGTAGCATCTTTTCTGCTTTCCCAACCTCCAGGATCCTATTTCCAAACGGTATTATCTGTCACCAGAGCTTTGCAATGTCTTGATCCAATTAGGCCTGGCTGAAGTTGGGGAAACCCAAGATAAAATGGCGCTTCTGGATAATTAGCACCTTGTCACCAGTCCGCTGGTCCCTGTGTCGCTGCTCACCGGCCTCTGAAGTGGCTGTTGGAAAGGGGGGTGAAGCCCATTCCGTGAGAGTGAGGTCACCAAAGTACTTGGGGATAGAGCTGCCTTGGTGCTGAGGAGCTGTTTGTCTACCCAGAAGACCTGTGCAGCTGTTCCATTGGCACTAGTGATGGGAAAGCGGGCAGAGAGGGATGGGCAGGGCACCCCTGAAACTTTGCTCTGCTTTCCACTGGATCCCAGACTCGCCTTTGAGCTGCAATAGTTTTCTACCATCCTGCCCCTGGCTTTGGACACTTTGAATCGGTAGGTGCACTTTCGAGGCCAGCTGTAGGAGATGACAGTTTGTTCAGGCCTGGTAACCTCTTGTTTTAGAGTTCAAATTAAGTTTACGCTTTTCTAAGCCGCTTGGCTGGATTCATCACAGTGCTGAAGGCAGAGGAGATTACTTTGGGTTTGCTGCTAAATCCCTCTCCGGTTCCCTCTAGGGTAGCAGGCAAAGAGTCCACAGTGCCCGTAATAATATCCATGAGCTGTGGCTGGCATGGAGATCTAACAACAAACACCCCTCTCCGACCAGTTGCTTAGTGGGATTGGCATCTCTGCTGATTTGGGGGGGGCAGCTTTTCAGAATGAGGAAGATGCCCCCTCATGATCCCCTTCTTTTGATGGACGTTGGGTGAGCCACCTTGGTCTAGTGGCTAGGGAGCCAGACTCTTATCTGGGAATATTGCGTTCGATTCCGGCCTCTCCCATGAAGCCAGCTGGGTGACCTTGGGCTAGTCACAGCTCTCCTCTGAGCTCTCACAGCTCCACCTACCTCACAGGGAGTTCTGTTGTGAGAAGAACAGAAGGTTTGTCAGCCGCTTTGAGTCCCCTTAAATGGGTGAGAAAAGCGGGCTAGAAAAGCCAACTCTTCTTCTTCTTCTTCAATTAAAAACAAACAGATACACAAATAAACATTGGTCCAAAAGGCAAAAAAAGGTCACGATTTGCTTTCACCTTTTCCCACAGAACCTCACCAGCCAAGAAAACGGGAAGGAAAACTTTGAGCAGCGGTTCCCGAGCCCCTTCAAGAAAGGGCGGAGAAAGACGGTGGTGCGGAACCTGGGAAAAATTATCTACTACTCCAAGGTCAAATTCAAATTTGAGCACTGCCAGGTGAGTTTCACGGGGAAGGAAAGGTGGACCGCCTTGCCTGGAAGTTAGCAGCAGCTTTGGTGCATCATGTTTTGGTGGTTGTGCACTTATTATTATCATTTTACAGAAATAATATCCGTTTTTTTTAAGCTTCTCGTTTTCCTTGCAGGAGGTGAATGATTGCTATCTGGAACTTTTTCAGTCCTACCTTTATTTCCAATCTCTCGGGCCCAATGGACTCAACTATCAGGTATAGTTTACAGCATCTGGACCTTAGGGAACAGGTATTTTGACCTGTCTGTATCAAAGAAAATAGCAACTGTTGCATGACTGATGAAGTCACGCTGATACTTAGACAGCGGGACCAAGTTTCAACACCAAACTCAAAAGCATAAGAGCTTAAGGACCTAAAAGGAGTGCTTCAAGCCCCAGCCCATCTAGTCCAGCATCCCACCTCATACAGTAGCCCACCAATTGCTTCTGGGTATCTCCAGCAGAAGACAAGGGCAAAACCTTCACCTGGTGGTGTGGGCGGCTTTAATGGAGGTTAGACGAATCCACGGAGGAGAAGGTGGAGAAGACTTGGCTTTTCTACCCCACTTTTCTCACCCTTAAGGGGAGTCAAGGCAGCTGACGAACCTTCTGTTCTTCCCCCCTCCACAGAATACCCTGTGAGGCAGAGCTCAACAAGGGAGCTGTGACTCACCCAGGGTCACCCAGCTGTCTTCATGGAGGAGAAGGGAATTGAACCTGGTGTTCCCAGATGAATGTCTGGCTGCTTAACCACTAGAGCAAACTGGCTGCATGCTTTTGAAGAAAGCTGGAGAACCCCAGATTGCTCTGCTGTTCTTTCTGCTTCCCTTTCTGACCTTCCTGGTCTTCATTTCTGATCCAGCATTTGCTCCTGCCATGTTTGACACCTTCTTTTGCTTCTGTTGACCGTGGGCCAGGGAGACCCCTTGAGAGTCCCCTATGAGCCATGTGGTTAAGCCTCAAACTGACATACTCTCGAGCAAGGCCGTCCAAGGCAAATATACCCGCCGTCACGTGCTTGTGAGTCACCCAGTGAGCCAAGCCAAGCGGAGAAAAGCTTTAATGTCTCGTTTTCCAAAGGGGGGCAGGAAGCCTTACTTTGTATTGTCACCCCTGTCTTCCTTGCCTTGGACACACTTAAGCTGCATCCAGACTGGGGGGGAAGGTTAAAATGTGCAATTATGGCGTGATTTGAATCTGATCTTGTTAAATTTGAATTTAAAAGATTCGAATCGAATCAGATTTTTGGATATTTGATTCAAATAGAATGCCAAAAAAACATTTATGCGCACCTCTACTCTACACTAAGTCACTTTTTTAAAAAATCTGATGCACAGTCTGGCAAGCCGTGATTCGGGTAGGCACATGGATGTCCTGACTCTGTGGAAACATAACGAAGAAACCGCTTCTTGTATGTAGACAGGATCAAGAAGTAAAGCTTCATAAAGGAGGCCGAGGCTGACCAATGTTCGCTTTCCCCCGTTTGGCTTCCACAGGGTTTGCTGCCTTTGAATGAGCTCCAGCTGAATGAACTTGAAAACCCCAAAGGAAGCCAGCAGGAAGTTCATGCGTTCCAAATCACAGGTGAGATTTTGTTTTATTTTTTGCTTTAATGCTCGGCTCAGATTTTAAATCACTTCAGCCCACGGAGGTGAATGTTTGTGTCTTCCAGAACTCCCTGATATTGTAACCTTGCCTATTATGGCCTAAGGGAGAAGAGGTCCCTCCCTCCAGATCTGACTCCAGTCCCTGGAGCAAAATTGTCCACCATGTCTAATTCTCCAAGACATCCCAGAGCCAAATCAATCAGTGTTTGCTTTCCATGCTGCAGTGAAAACACTCCCCTTGCAGGCCAAAGTACCTGCTGCTTTCCTGCTAAAGAATTGTTATGATGGCTGATAGAGAGCACGCTTATCTTGGTGCGCCAGACGCCTCCCAGCCCAGCCCCAAAGCCTTGGTTGGATACCTGGCGCAATAAAAATAAAAAAAAAAGAAGAAGAAGAAGCAGGTCAACAGATGACTGATTATTGCACAGAGGTCATAACCTCTTGGCTGGAAGCCAGCAGCGCGAGCCTGTAATGTGCCGGTGTTTATGGCAGTGGTCAGATGAGGGCTGGGAAACGAGGACCGCCAGGCTGCTATCAGCCTTTAGAGAGAGCAGGGCAAAGGGGTTGTAGGGTTATAAGATTAGGGGGTCAGGAGGGGGACATCAGGTTGGGGTGAGTGCTCGCACTTGGAATGCGGAAGGCATTCGGCGCCGCATTTGAACCGGAAGCCGTTCACGCTCCGTAGGCCTATTTGCACTACAGCCCATAAGTGCATGATTAGAGAACCTCTGGGGAAGAGCATCCGCACCTAGAGGAGGCTGTTACAGCCTCCAGGCGCCCCCTGCCTCCCCAGAAGTTCCCTAATCATGCACTACATGTGGGGCATGAAATTGTGCTCCACGCCTTTACTAACCTTATCCGAAACCTTACCTGGCTTGTCCAGCGGCAAGAATCCTCACCTTTTCCGGTGTAGCTGTAAACAGCTATGTTGGGAGATGTGTTCATCCACAGCCTGCAGCACCCAGAAAAAGCCAGGGTCCAGGGCTGACATGGATCAGGGCTGTAGCTCTAATCACCCAGAGAGAGCCAAGGTTCAGGGCTGACATGTCCCCTTGAAAGGATCAGGGCTGTAGTTATAATCAGCCCTGTGGAGAGAGGTCTTTATCCACAGCTTGCAGCACCCAGAAAGAGCCAGGGTCCAGGGCTGACATGGATCAGGGCTGTAGCTCTAATCACCCAGAAACAGCCAGGGTCCAGGGCTGACATGGATCAGGGCTGTAGCTCTAATCACCCAGAGAGAGCCAGGGTCCAGGGCTGACATGGATCAGGGCTGTAGCTCTAATCACCCAGAAAGAGCCAGGGTCCAGGGCTGACATGGATCAGGGCTGTGGCTCTAATCACCCAGAAAGAGCCAGGGTTCAGGGCTGATGTATCCCCCTGAAAGGATCAGGGCTGTAGTTCCAATCAGCCCTGTTGGGAGAGGTCTCCATCCATAGCCTGCAGCACCAAGAAAGAGCCAGGGTTCAGGGCTGACCTGAGTTCAGAGTACAGCAGGTTTTCACAACAGCTCACTGGGGATGTGTTGGCTTTGCACAGTCCCACCATAGAGCAGAGGTAATTGTGTTATATATTCCCCGTCCGGACAGGGCCAAAATGTTTTGCTGAAATCCCACAATGACTCTGCCACCCAGTTTTGCAACATACTTAACCTTCGTGAATAGCAATCACCGAGCCTTGCTGTTTCTTGGATTCTACCCCGAAGGGAAGTTTGCAAAGCCCAGTTTGTGGCATTTAAAAGAGATAAACGTGTGTCTGTGTTTGTTTCTTCCTCTTCCCGTCATAGGTCAATTGCTGAACCCTTTGATAGTTTACTGCCCCAACAGATCAGAGCTAAGACGCTGGCTTTACCACTTGGAGAAACAGATCCAATTAAATGGAGGAGGAAGCCTTGATCAGCCCTTCCTTGACCAGGTGAGTGGTTTGGAGATACCTGGGGCTGGATGGGAAAGGTGTGTGATGAACTAATGTTGACCAGCCCTCGCACTTGGGAGTAGGATGTGCGCGGATATTCGGAACTCTGAATATTTGAAAATCCAATTTGAAAACCCAACATTCAAGCTCGAATCGGATCCAGATTCGAATACGGATTTTGGAAATTCCAATACTGACCTTTGAATGATTTGACTGAATTCATCTCCGTATATCGCATCCGAATATCAGATCTATTTGCGCTTATAATACAGGATGCAAATGGGATGCAAGTGAAAAACAAATGCGAAAAAAGGTTTGCGTATGGATTCAAAACTCTGATACGAATGTTCCTGACATTCATATCATGAGATTCGAATTGGATTTTTGAAAATCCGGATTTTTGAGTTTCGATCTGAATCAAATATTTGAATATTCAATTTAAATAGGATTTTAATGCAAAAAATTCATTCGTGCATCCAGCAGGGCTCCTCTTAGGTTCTTGTGGACTAGATGGGCTGTGGTCTGATCCAGCAGGGCTCCTCTTAGGTTCTTATGGACTAGATGGGCTGTGGTCTGATCCAGCAGGGCTCCTCTTAGGTTCTTATGGACTAGATGGGCTGTGGCCTGATCCAGCAGGGCTCCTCTTAGGTTCTTGTGGACTAGATGGGCTGTGGCCTGATCCAGCAGGGCTCCTCTTAGGTTCTTGTGGACTAGATGGGCTGTGGCCTGATCCAGCAGGGCTCCTCTTAGGTTCTTATGGACTTGATGGGCTGTGGCCTGATCCAGCAGGGCTCCCCGTAGGTTCTTATGGACTCGATGGGCTGTGGCCTGGTCCAACAGGGCTCCTCTTAGGTTCTTATGGACTAGATGGGCTGTGGCATGATCCACCAGGGCTCCACTTAGGTTCTTATGGACTAGTTGGGCTGTGGTCTGATCCAGCAGGGCTGCTCTTAGGTTCTTATTGACTAGATGGTCTGTAGCCTGACCCAGCAGGGCTCCTCTGAGGTTCTTATGGACTAGATGGGCTGTGGCCTGATCCAACAGGGCTCCTCTGAGGTTCTTATGGACTAGATGGGCTGTGGTCTGATCCAGCAGGGCTGCTCTTAGGTTCTTGTGGACTAGATGGGCTGTGGCCTGATCCAGCAGGGCTCCTCTTAGGTTCTTATGGACTTGATGGGCTGTGGCCTGATCCAGCAGGGCTCCCCGTAGGTTCTTATGGACTCGATGGGCTGTGGCCTGACCCAGCAGGGCTCCTCCTAGGTTCTTATGGACTAGATGGGCTGTGGCCTGATCCAACAGGGCTCCTCTGAGGTTCTTATGGACTAGATGGGCTGTGGTCTGATCCAGCAGGGCTGCTCTTAGGTTCTTATTGACTAGATGGTCTGTAGCCTGACCCAGCAGGGCTCCTCTGAGGTTCTTATGGACTAGATGGGCTGTGACCTGATCCAGCAGGGCTCCTCCTAGGTTCTTATAGACTAGATGGTCCATGGCCTGATCCAGCAGGGCTCCTCTGAGGTTCTTATGGACTAGATGGTCTGTGGCCTGACCCAGCAGGGCTCCTCTTAGGTTCTTATGGACTAGATGGGCTATGGCCTGATCCAGCAGGGCTCCTCTGAGGTTGTTATGGACTAGATGGGCTGTGGTCTGATCCAGCAGGGCTGCTCTTAGGTTCTTATTGACTAGATGGTCTGTAGCCTGACCCAGCAGGGCTCCTCTGAGGTTCTTATGGACTAGATGGGCTGTGGCCTGATCCAACAGGGCTCCTCTGAGGTTCTTATGGACTAGATGGGCTGTGGTCTGATCCAGCAGGGCTGCTCTTAGGTTCTTATTGACTAGATGGTCTGTAGCCTGACCCAGCAGGGCTCCTCTGAGGTTCTTATGGACTAGATGGGCTGTGACCTGATCCAGCAGGGCTCCTCCTAGGTTCTTATAGACTAGATGGTCCATGGCCTGATCCAGCAGGGCTCCTCTGAGGTTCTTATGGACTAGATGGTCCGTGGCCTGACCCAGCAGGGCTCCTCTTAGGTTCTTATGGACTAGATGGGCTGTGGTCTGATCCAGCAGGGCTGCTCTTAGGTTCTTATTGACTAGATGGTCTGTAGCCTGACCCAGCAGGGCTCCTCTGAGGTTCTTATGGACTAATGGTCCGTGGCCTGACCCAGCAGGGCTCCTCTTAGGTTCTTATGGACTAGATGGTCCGTGGCCTGACCCAGCAGGGCTCCTCTTAGGTTCTTATGGACTAGATGGTCCGTGGCCTGATCCAGCAGGGCTCCTCTTAGGTTCTTATGGACTAGATGGGCTGTGGCCTGATCCAGCAGGGCTCCTCTTAGGTTCTTATGGACTAGATGGTCCGTGGCCTGACCCAGCAGGGCTCCTCTTAGGTTCTTATGGACTAGATGGGCTGTGACCTGATCCAGCAGGGCTTCTCTGAGGTTCTTATGGACTAGATGGTCCGTGGCCTGACCCAGCAGGGCTCCTCTGAGGTTCTTAACAGGCGCAAAGTGCAGAAAAGGTCTTAGTCAGCATGGGAACAAAATGAGTTGCCGAGTGTGAGCTTCACGCTGCTCTGAAACCCACATCTGCAAGCCAGTGCAAGTTCAGAATGACGTGAGCATTTTTGCAGCTGTTTTGCGCAAGCTCATAGATCATGTGCAAAAATCCTCTTTCTTTTTATTTTCCTGGACTAGGAAACTGGTTGGGTGCTTCAGTTTGTTTTTGTCTGCTGGCAAATGGCAAACATGAGTAATTCTGCCTATGATGATGAGGAAGGAGAAGAAAGGAGAGCGGGGAGGTAGATGGGGTTTTCTCCCCCATTGTAGTTTCCATCCTGGGCTCTGACAGCTCATCTTTCAGTGACAAAGATTCACAGACGATTCACACAAGAAACTGGGAGAACCTAATTATCATAGAATCACAGAGTTGGAAGGGACTTCCAGGGTCATCTAGTCCAACCCCCTGCTCAATGCAGGATTTCCTAAACCATCCCAGACAGATGTAGGCCCAGCCTCTGCTTGAAGACCCCCAGTGAAGGAGAACCCACTACCTCCCGTGGCAACCTGTTCCACTGACTGGTCGCCCTCACTGTCAGGAGGTTTTTCCTAATATCTAATCTGCATTGACTCCCTTGAAGTTTCATCCCGTTGTTTCTAGTCCTCCCATCTTGTGCAAGTGAGAATAGGGACGATCCCTCTGCACTGTGACAGCCCTTCAGAGACTTGAAGATTGCTATCATGTCTCCTCTCAGATTATGGCTTGGGTTGCATCCTGACTCTACTCAGTGGTTTATTACTCCTGGTCTAACCTCCCCCCAGGTGTGTTTTGTGTAGATTTGCCAGGGCTCCTACCTCTGTTGGTACCTGTGCTTGGGCCCTGGGTATCTGAAGGAGCGCCTTCTCCCACACAGACCTGCCCTGGCACTGAGATCTCAAGGAGAGGGCCTTCTTGGAGTTCCTTCTCTTGCAGAGGTACGTGGCACAGAGACGTGCAAGAGGGCCTTTTCTGTGGTGGCCCCTAGACTCTGGAACAGCCTTCCTCTTGAGGTTTGCCAGGCGCCTACGCTGTATAGTTTTCAGTGCTTGGTGAAAACGTACCTTTTCACCTAGGCTTTTGCCGTTTAAATAGCTTCCTCAGGGTGCTGTCCTGTAAGAGATGGGGTTATATTTTAAATTATGTTCCAACATTTGATACATTTCATTCTTATTGTAACCCGCCCTGGGACCATTCGGTGAAGGGTGAGATATAAATTCATTAAATAAATAAAATAATAAATGATCGTGCTGTTTGCTTGTGCGCCAGTTTGGCCTAGTGGTTAAGGAGCCAGTCTCTTATGTGGGAATACTGGGTTTGATTCTGCACTTCTCCACGAAGCCAGCTGGGTGACCTTGGGCGAGTCACAGCCCCACCTTCCTCACAGGGTGCCTGTTGTGGGGAGAGGAACAGAAGGTTTGTCAGCCACTTTGAGTCCTCTTAAATGGGCGAGAAAAGCAGGGTAGAAAAGCCAACTCTTCTCCTTCCTCCTCCATGAAGTCAGTTGGATGACCTTGGGCTAGTCATGGCTCTCTTCTGCGCTTCACAGCCTTATCTGCCTCACATGGTGTCTGTTGCGGGGAGAGGAACAGAAGGTTTGTCAGTCGCTTTGAGTCCCCTTAAATGGGTGAGAAAAGTGGGCTAAAGAAGCAGGGTAGAAAAGCCAACTCTTCTTCTTGTTTCCTTTAGAGTGTGTACAAGCAGAGCTCTGTCAAGCGGGAGCAGCTCAGGTGGTCCGTCCAACACGCCCCTGTGCAGGAATGGAGAGGCACCCAGCGGGAATCTTTGGGCGACATCCTTTGCGTCTCGAAAGTGAAGCTGCAACATTTACCTTTCCAGGTGGGGTGGATTGCTCCAGGAACGCAGGGCCTTTTCATTGGGGCCGAAGCCCGCTTCACGTTAGTAAATAGCTATTTGGGAGTGGGGGGTGGGTGGGGGGATATCACTGGATCCGGGGGGTGGGACGGGACTGTGATTCAGAGCGAATGTGCCAAATTTCGACTTTCAAATTTGAATGGAATGTCCAGAAATTCAAATATAAACATTCAAATTTAAGTTTTAATTTTGGGGCTACTCGTTTGAATTATTTGAACATTCCTATGCGTACAGGTTAGTACATGGTGCGTACTTGAAGATCCACACTTTTCCCGCATCCACACCTGCTGGAAATGTCCTGCATCCGCTCTCCTAATCCAGTGTGCTTCTTTCGGTTCAGGGTTGCCTAAAATCTTAGGTCCTGCAGGGTCTGTCTTAACATGACCTTGGACAGAACTGCATCCTCTTCGTTTCTCACCTGCTGTTGATTCAACTTATTGTGAGCCCTGATGCTGTTCGGGTATCAATCATCACTGAAATATGCCCGGAATAAGCTGGGTCTCCCAGTGATGATGAACACACAACTTGATGCTTCTTTGCCTCCCATAGGAACAGCACGATCGGCTCCTGATCCTTTACTCTTCCACACTCGTGATCGTCTCAGAAGAGCGCAACGGCCTCTACTTTAAGGTAGGAGATTTATCCCAGATTTTAATGCCCTGGCGTTGCGCGTATTTATTTATTTAAGTGTTACTATGAAAAGCGCTTCTTTAAATATGGGTTTGGTTGTTCAGCTAGCCAGTTTTGCTCGGTGTAAGGACAGTAGATGTTTCCGCACTTACCTTCCTAGTGAACTTTGCACTACAGCCCGTAAACTCTGGGTACAGGAGGATCATACGCATTTCTGGCTGGGAGGGATGCCCCTCACCAGCCAGAAATGCAAACGGTCCTCCATGCTGCCACAAAGACGGGGGTCCCGCCACGTCTCTGGATCCATCGGCCGCCACCAGTTGCATCACCCAGTTTGTGACATGCAGAGAGGAGGGACCCGATCCCGGTGACATTCAGAGGCGTGTGCGCCACCGGTGTGTGGGGACCTGCCTGATGGAGGCTGCGTTGTGCCTTCCAATCAGCAGTGACCACACCACTGCTGCAAAGAGGGAATTGTGGGACTCCTGCACAGGAGAGGAGAGGAGAATCCGGCCGGTGCGTCCTCCTGCATTGCAAAAGTCCAACTTCTGTGTACTTATTATGGAAGCCAGGAGTCCTGTCTGACTTCCCTTGCTCTTGGAGGGGAGCCAATGGAGGTCATTAACTTCTGACCATCCGGGAGCATTGGGCTTCTGAATATTTGTGGTTTGAGCTGCCTACGAGGCAGCAGGGCGGTGACTGACCTGCATTCTTTCAAAGCTGGGGCAATGATTTCATGCCAGGTTTGCAGCCAGGCCCGCCTATGCGTGCGCACTCACAGAGCCAGTAAGTCGGCTCCTGGGTTGCCCTAGATTAGGATGCAAGTAGAAGCCTGCATGGTTATGGATATTAACAGCCTTTCCTTTGCCATTTGGGCTAAATCCTGCACCTTCCCAAAGCATGGCAAATATTCTTGAAGGCCAGGGGTCATATGAGCCAACTGTTTGGCTCTGCTGCTGTGTGATTCATAGGCGTGTGATGGTACTGCAGGATCTTAACTTTCCGTGGACATGTCTGGGCTTGGAAGAGCCTGCTGTGTGTTGACTTCCCCATTCCGGGCCTGGAATCCAGACTGGCTTGTATATTGCACATTTTAGAAGAAGAAAGCAAGCGAGGAAATAAACAAAGCAAAGCTGAATTGGGCGATTACTTTGGGATTCACGCAAGCAAGCGCACGCAATAAAAGAAGCGCAAATGAAGCGTCTAAAGGTTAAGCTCAAAAATCCGATTGAATAATTCGTAGTTGAAGCTGTTCACTTCACATATCCAGAAACCAGATCCGACGAACCCAACCCACAACCACGAACACGAATATCGTAACATATTTTGTCTACAATCTACATTATTTCTGCTGCTTCCCCTTGTAGCTGTCTTGGAGTGAATAGTATTTGGGCTGAATAGGCTCTGGAAGATGAGACAGAACTTCCTGGCTTGGATTTTGGACATTTTGAAGGACATATGGGCGAAGGCTAGTGAGATAGTTCAATACAACCTACTTTTGTTGTATCCATATCAGGACAGTCTCTTGAATGTACGCAGTGAAAGATTGTCCACTTCAAGTTTCTAGCCCTCATGCTACCATGTGACAGAATTCTGTATCACATGATCTCTGGAACGCTTTTCCCAATTTAGTCTTGTGGTTAGAGTCCCAGACGTGTATCTCATAGTCTGCACCTCCCAATGAAGCCAGCTGGGTGACCTTGGGCTAGTCACATCTCTCCTTCTGAGCTCTCACAGCCCCTCCTACCTCACGGGGTGTCTGTTGTGGGGAGAAGAACTGAAGGTTTGTCAGCAGCTTTGAGTCCCCTTAAATGGGTGAGAAAAGCGGGGTATAAAAGCCAACTCTTCTTCATGAAAGGAGGTGAGGTTGAATCTTTAGGAGCTGAATGGAATCCCTGTGTATTTCTGGTGACCTTTTTTCTTTTAACACACAGATACACAGGCACACACACAGCAGCAGAATCTGGCATTTTCTCAGATGCCTCTGCTGAGTGGCAGATAAACGGTGCATGGAGAGACTTGCCCTTTTCCGTCCTTCTCGTGTGATGTGGTTTCCACCACATCACACCTAAATCTTCGAACAGTTGCATCTGAGAAGAAAAGCATGCTGTGATTTGCAAAGATCTCTTTCTGTGCCAACAGATCTCCGCCTCCCCCCGCCCCCGGGCTTGTCCTCTTCAACCACCTTGCTAGGCATTGTTCGGAGGTTTCCCATCCTTCTTTCCCAGCTGCCCTGGAGCTGGAGTTGATCCTGGCACCAAGGTCAGAGGGAATCACTTACGAATGCATACCACGTTGGGGAATGTCTGCTCCTCCGTCGTGCGGTGCCAGCTAAACTCTCTTTGGGCTGCGTGGGCGTTCCTGCCAGAGCAAGCCACGTAGAAATGCTCTTCTAATGATGCTTTTGGAGGTTTAATGGAAGCGACACACCTCCCTGAAGTATGGTTTGGTTATCCCGGGAAGTAGGAGTCAATCACAAAGCAATCGTCAGCAACCTAGATTTCCTAGAGGTCACCAGGGGGCTAGAAAAAAAGCCTCCCTCTTTTTGCACAATATCTGCACTAAGATCTGCAGGGGAGGCTACCACCCTTAGTAGCAAAAGGGGTGGGCAACCGGCATAGGGCCTTTTCAGTGGTGGCTCCCAGACCGTGGAAGAGTCTCCCTCCTGAGGTACGTCAGGCTCCTTCACTCTATGGGTTTAGATGAGCTGTGAAGACGCATCTCTTTACCCTGGATAATTGCAAACAGGCCTTCCGGTTCTGGGGTCGTGCAATCCCAGAACCGGAAGTGCTTTTCTGGCATCCGGAAGGCCTATTTTGGCCTCTGGAGAGCGCTGGAATAGACGTGTGACACAACTGGACGTCTCCTTATATTTTGGGCTGGGCTCTGGTGGCGTCTCACGCCTATTCCAACACTCTACGGAAGCCAAATTAGGCCTTCTGGAGGCCAAAATATGCCTTCCGGTTCTGGGTGCTTTTCCCTTATGGCGCCCACGGTGTGTGGGGGGCTGATCCGGTAATCGTGGTCAACTGAAACCGTGGTTACCGAATCACTGGATATGGGGGCCCGACTGTAGTTCTCGATCTTTCCTTGCTCAGCCATTTCACACATGATATTTAATATAAATATTTTTTAAGTGTTTAACCCAGATGCTGGAGGGGTGGGCGAGGTCACTTTTTGAAAATTTCCCATTGTTTTTCCTAAAAAAAAACAAAACACAGGGAGAATTGCCTCTGAACGCAATCCAAGTGCAGTTTGAAGAAAACCAGAAGACTTCGTTTCTAATAGAAGGTATTTCATTTTCATTTATTTTTTGCATCTCTCCTCTTCTGGCCTGAGGAACCTCAAGATGCCTTTGCAAAGAAAGCATAGAGCAGGCACAATGCATCTCCCTCACCCTAAGTAGGCTTGCAAACCATGGTTTGGTGTGCCGTCCTAATCACTCGATAGTAAATCCGATGCAACTTGTATTCCTTTTCAGGCCGGTTAATCAATTCCATCCGGGTGATTTGCCCGAATTATGATGACTACCAGGAGTGGCTGTACTGCCTCAAAACGGCTCAGTTCCGCAATGCTGACTCCTCCCTTTCTGGGTCAGAGAGCCTTTCAGGACCGAAACCAATGCACCTGGCTCCGGTAAGGTCCGGCGCTTGGCTGAGCTGTACGTGGATTGCTTAGGACTCTGTGCTTCCTTGATTAAATAGCCGGCATGCCGGTTTATACACACATCACACCTGTGCTTCAGCAACGGCATGCATTGCCAGTTAGATTCGAGATGGTTAGTGCTCAGCAAAAGATTGTGTCCCCTGTTAGAAGACGGAAGAGCCCTTAGATCTTCTGAAGGGGTACTGCTATAGGTCACCCCCCCAAAAAAAATACAGAATGCCACCAGGTGATGGCTTACAGCAGGGCCTTTTCTGTGGTAGCACCTCCTCTCTGCGCAACATCCTCCCTGTGACTTTTAGCTGCCTACTAAAGACTTCCGAGTCATCTTTGGGATCAATTTGATATTTCGCTTCAGCAGACTTTTGCTGCCTTTTGCCAGGTGTGTTAGAGAGCACATGACTTTTCAGCTTGGAGAATCCAGGGAACATGAGGGACTTAGCATAACTATGCGCCATTTTGGCAGCCTTTCCCCGCCTTAGCCACGCAATGGCTCCGGTTAGTCGGGTGCCCTAGATATGAAACCCGTTCTCAGTTGGAGAATGCCGTTTGCGCTGATGCTGCCCCAGAGACATCTAGTCCCGATTCTGAAGAACTGAATAACCTTCCCTGCTCCTGTGTCCATTGCTGGTTTAGTTCTCCGGAAGCGGAAGAGGTTCGCTCACCTCCGATGGCCGAACAAACTCGTGGGCGTCAGCAGGTAAAGGGGCAACCTCGACGCATCACTCCCAAAACAGCGGGGGCTCCATTTCAGAGAGACTGTCGTTTGGCGTAAGGGCAGAGAGACGGCCAAGTGACGACCCTGTGCCTCAGCCGGGCAACGTAAGTATGAATTTTGGAAAATGGGTATTTTTTTTTGGGGGGGGCATTTTGGCCACAAACTGTGCAAGCGTCTTCAAGAAGTACGATGATTTTTGTTTTAACCAGTTCAGTTTTTTTTTCATTGTGTTCTTCCTCTTGTGCTGCGTCCACACCAAAAGTTTTAATCTGGCTTCAGTCCACCTTCAGTGTGAAAGAAACCCATTCCTTAGATCCGGATGTTCTTAGATCCGGATTAAAGGAGCGCGGTGGAAAAACACCCTTTATCATCTTAACCAGAGTGCAGTATTTATCCAAGGGTTTTGCACCCTTTGATCCTTTTATTTCAGTGCCTTGGAAATGCATCTCCAATGAGCGCAGGGATGCCGAAGCGGGAAATGAAGAGAAAAGGCAGCTCTCGGAAGGCCAAAGGGAAGTCCGGCTCTGCTCCACAGCGTCAACCCTCCGACGGCCAGGATGCTGAGAGGAACCACTTCCGGCTCATCCCGGAGCCCAGCAACGGAGACATCTTATCCCCAGTGTACAATGAACCCTACGCAGCTCTGGCCCAGAAAGAGCAGCATCCTGTTGCCCCCACCCTGCGTTTGGATGTGAACAACGTGAGCAATCCAGATAATAAAGCTAAAGTCAGGAGAGGGAGGAGGAAATTGAAATAAACCCAGAGTGGCTGGTGCTTAAGAGCTTGAGTCCACTTTGCCTTTCAGTTCAAGGGTCTCCCAGGTGGAGTCCATAAGGGCCAGATGTTTATATTAAGGATCTGCACGAATATTCGAATGCATTCAGAATTTGATCGAATCGGCCGAATTTCGAATGTCAGATCTATTCGTTCGAAGTAGACTCAGCTATTACCTGTTTTAATATATTTGATTTTAAATGTTGTTACCCACCCTGAGGCCTTCGGGTATAGGGCGGGATAGAAATAAATTAATAAATAAGTTAATAAATTAATAAATTAAACAAGACACGTGCATCCCTCTGCATCAAAGCCCAGGTGCCCAGCTTTGTCTTTGCACTATTATTATTTTATTCCAAGAATGTAAGCTGGCTACATCGCCTGCTGGGAGGGGTGGGAAGGAGATGGTGGGGAAATTGTTAATGCTGCAGCCCAGATCTCATGATCCTGGAGCCTAGGAACCCTTCTGTACATTGCAAAGTTGTGGCACTCTCTCCGTTCCGCAGCTGACACAGTGGAACCTGCCCAGAAGTCAGAACTGCAACCCCGCTGAAAGCCCGGAGAAGATGCCGCTGCCTTGCTCCCCTATGTATGCAGACCCCTACACGCCTAATTCGCCTTCTTCCCCTGGGGCAGCAGACTCTAAGTTCCTGGAAGAGGTAGGTCACAGAGCCGTTGAACTAGACACCCCACCTTGGAGAAGGGAGCTCCATTCAGGCAGCTTTTGTGAGCCAAAATGGCCGTGTTGGCTGGGGCTGAGGGGAGCTGGACTCCAAAATGGCCATATTGGCTGTGGCTGATGGGAGCTGGACTCCAAAATGGCCGTATTGGTGGGGCTGAGGGGAGCTGGAGTCCAAAATGGCCATGTTGGCTGGCGTTGAGGAGAGCTGGAGTCCAAAATGGCCATGTTGGCTGTGGCTGAGGAGAGCTGGAGTCCAAAATGGCCATGTTGGCTGGCGTTGAGGAGAGCTGGAGTCCAAAATGGGCACATTGGCTGGAGATGAGGGGAGCTGGAGCCCAAAATGGGCATGTTGGCTGGAGATGAGGGGAGCTGGAGCCCAAAATGGCTTTGCTGACTGCGGCTGGTAGGTCTTAGCAGGTAAAGCATCAGGTGAGTTCTGTCACCTCCTGCTCAGTAGGGCATCAGCAAAGGCTGCTAGCGAGCGTGGGTGGTGATGGACTCAGTAGAGCCTATCAATGCACCCTTGCCCTGCTCCGTTAGTGGATACCCGCTGGCTCAGCTAGGGCCCAATCCTGTCCTTTGTTTCTTGAAAGTTTGTGAGGCGCCACGGCCAGAGCACCACGGAGCAGAACGGTTACCCGGCCATGCCAGTCTCCGTCCCTGTCACTGACCCTCCGGCACAGAAGACCCGCCAGCTGTTACCCACCAGCCATTGGCAGGACCCAAGTCTTGCAAAGAAGTACAACACCCCGGCGCCTACTTTTAATTTTCCCATGATGCCTTCTTCGGATGCTGATTATTTGGCGGCGGTGAGTATAAGTTCTACCTGTTGGGGCTTTTAGCCAAACGCCAGAGCAAAGAGATGAGTCTTCACCACTTTCCTGAACATATACAGTGAAGGAGTCTGATGCACCTTGAGGGGGAGACTATTCCACAGCCTGGGGGCCACCACTGAGAAGGCCCTCTCTCAAGTGCCCACCCGTTTTACTATTGAGGGCGGTGGGACAAGGAAAGTCTCCCTTCCAGCTCTTAAGACACGGGGAGGTTGGTATGGGAGAAGGCATTCCTTCTGGGAACACAGAAATGCGGAAATAAAAACTGTTTTGTGGCTCCTCTAAAGTTCCATTGACTTTGGATTTTCTTTTTAACCAGAGCACCTTATCCAGGGATGAATTCCTGACCCCTTCCTTCCTGGCTTCAGGTAAGTCCAGATTCATTCTCTTTCTTTTACAATCCTGTCCACGGGTAGGGGCGTGCACAATTATTATTTTTTTTGTGTGTGGATTTGATTCGTATTGGATCGAATGAAAGGATATTTGTATTCATTCCAATAGATCCCCTTCGAATGTAGTGGGGTTCAAATCTGATACGAATGTTCAGTCCCATATGAATCCCAGACAAATTCCAGACGAAACATGTCAATCTTCGGATGGGCCAACCTCCAATTCGAATGCAAATTTCCGAATTCAGCCAAATTTGTACGAATTTTGAATGCTATGAATATTCGTGTGTATCCCTATCTGTGAGTGCTTTTAGAGAGAGAAAAGAAAGCAAGAAACCTTACGTGCAGTATTTATCATGCCAGAAGTCATAATGCTTCTTTAGAACCCGGGCTGCATTGCGAGGAAGCAAAATTAAGCAGGTCAGAAGATTATGGTGGAAGTGTGAGAAAAGTGGGGAAGAAAACCCAATTCTTCTTCTTCCTCCACGAAGCCAGCTGGGTGGCCTTGGGCTGGTTGCAGTTCTCTTTCTGAGCTCTCACAGTCACACCTGCCTCACAAGGTGCCTGTGATGGGGAGAAGAACAGAAGGTTTGTCAGCTGCTTTGAGTTCCCTTAAGGGTGAGAAAAACGGGGTATAAAAGCAACCCCTTCTTCTTCTTCTTCTTCTTCTTCTTCTTCTTCTTCTTCTTCTTCTTCTTCCTGACAAATCTTTATCTGTTGCCTTCACAGATGAAAGCATTCAAACATACGACTTGCCGGAAAATGGTCACGAACGGCTGGGCTCGACTTATCACGATTACGCTGAACTGCAGAGTTTCCAGAGCGATTTCAGTTACGACAACATCTGGGATTCAGAGGGAAAACAGCCTGCATCCCGGCGGACAGGGCCTGTACCTGACAACGAAATCTACCACTGCTGAGTGGGGTGGATGTGTGCGCGCATGTTTGTGTCTTTTAATGTGAAACACAGAAGGGGAGAGGAATCAAATGGGATTATCCGTCCCCTTTCGCCCCACTGTTTCCCACACACACACATTATACCTTCTCCCTAGGCCTTCCAGTTCTAGTGCATGCACCAGCAGAATCAGAAGGCCTATTTCAGCCTCTGGAAGGCCTACTTTGGTGTCTGGAGAGGGCCGAAATCAGCCTGGGGCTACCTCCGGAGGCCTCTCACCCACCCTGTTTTCTGGCCCCCGGAGTGTGGTGAAACAGACCTGCGAATCGAATGTGGCTAAATGGGATTCATGCATCCCCCTGCCTGGAAGCCATTGGTATCCAAAGGTACCAGAGATGTTCCAAAGTGCATTTGCAGGCGAGTCTGAGCTAAGGCAGCCTGGTGGCTACTAATTGTATATTGATTAGGGCTGTGCACAAATATTCAAAAATTCAAATATTCAATTCGAATCCGTCGAATGTTGACATTCGAACTCAAATTGGATTCTCAAAAATCTGAATTTGAACATTCGAACTCGAAACGGTATCGCAAATTTTGATACGTTGCCTTTAAGGCTTCCCAAAAATTGTTTATTATAAGTGGTATTTATATCCTGCTCTTCCTTCAAGCAGCTCAGGTTATGGTGTAAATAGCTGACCCCTACCCTTTCATCCGTACGCCGACTCTGCCAGGTGGGCTCAGGTGACCAGTCCAAGACCTTACTGGCCCTAGTTCAATATTCTTCACTGTTTGGGCAACAGTGAGGCTGTATTGTATAGGTACCCCATCAGGAAAGAACCTGGTGTGTCTTCTTTACTTGAACTGTTTTTAAATTAAATAAATAAACAAAATATTGTGTTAAGCATCGCACAAGTTTACATGTAGCTTTTTCACTTGTTATTTAATATGTAAACACAGTGTGGAAGGGAGAATAAATGTTGTTTAAGAGTTCCTTTTGCTTTTGTTAGCAGTGGAATAGCCATGGAGTACAGTTGCCCTTCCTATAACAGTTTTGATGTAGTGGTTAGGGAGGTGGACTCTTGTCTGGGAATACTGGGCTCGATTCTGCAACTCCTCCACGAAGCCAGCTGGATGACCTTGGGCTAGTCACAGCTCTCTCCTGAGCTCTCACAGCCTCACCTACCTCACAGGATGTCTGTTGTGGGGAGAAGAATAGAAGGTTTGCCAGCCACTTTGAGTCACCTTAAGGGTGAGAACAGAAAGTTTGTCAGCCGCTTTGAGTCCCCTTAAATGGGTGAAAAAAGCAGTGTGGAAAAGCCAGCTCTTCCTCTCCAAATTGCTGCCTGTGGAAAACTGGAAATTAGGCCAAGCTTGGAGGTTCAGGCCAGGAGCCTAAGTCAATTTTTGCAATGAGAGACAGAACTTTCTATCAGTGTTAAGTTCATGGTGCTGTTGAGAGACGCTCCTCCCTACAAGCTGAAGTCCCAGGTGTCATGGAGAGGAGACCAAGTCTACCAATGTTTTAAGTCACAAGAACATAAGAAGAGCCCTGCTGGATATGGCCACAACCCATCTAGTCCAGGATCCTGCCTCACACAGTGGGCCACCAGTTGCTTCTGGGCATCTCTAGCAGAAGACAAAGGCAAAACCTTCACCTTCTCTCGAACCCCTGCATATGGCCTTTAGAGGCTTCCTGCCTGTCTCTCCAACTGAGAGAAAGGAGTTGGTAGCATGAGTTTTTAGAGATTAATTCAAGGTCCTTTCTTCACTTGCTTGTAATCCAGTTTAAGGAGCCTCCTAGCCATACTATTACAGTTTCCCAGGATTTCCCTCTACAAGGGCAGCAAACGTCACCAACCGTATGTGCTATATACAACCATGTTATATGAGGGATGGCTGAATTCCATGAGCTACAGTATGCCTCATTTGTTTATCCTGTGTTTACTTGGATAATTGCTTCTCTGCAGTATTTTGACTAACTGGTCTCTCTTTTTCACCTCCCTGGTGGACTGAATAGGGTAACTGGATAATTATTATTTTTTAATGCTTTGTTTCAAAGGTGCCAAAATATAAATGGCTGAAACCGCGATTATATTCAACTCTCCAAAGATTTTTGGGGGAACTGAGTGCACCGTGTGTGTTTTATGTATGTGTGGATACGTATGTAAAGATTTTGGCCATTTGGGATTTATAGGTTGTACAGTTCTCTTGCTAATTTCTAGAAAGCCAGACTTCTAATAAAGTTAATATATCTTAGGACAGTTGGCTATTGCTCCTTGGTTTTGTTTCTGGATAACGTCTGCTTGGCTTCCACAAGGAAAGGCCATTGAGATGCTTCCAACCACCACGGATGTTATTTGAAAAATTAAGACAAATTCAAGAACATAAACCTGAAAGGTAACAACAGGGTAAACTTAATCAGCTTACAGAGGCCAGCTTTATATGCTGCCAGCTGAATTTTTCACTAACAAGTGACGTTCCAGTGTAGGAAGGTGCAAAATTAGTTCCATATTCGTAAATCCAATCAAATATTTCAAATGCACAGACATGCACCCCAAACCAAAAATCGGTTTTTTTGAATATCCAAAAATTCCGCTGAATTAGTCTCCTACTTGTGAAAATGAGCATTTTTACTGAATATTCATATCTTGCTGCATTTTAGGTCAGGAAAAAGGACTTTTTAAATGGGTCCCCTTAAATTGGTGAGAAAGCTGACTCTTCTTCCTCCATGAAACCACCTGGGTGACCTTGGGCTAGTCACAGCTCTCTTCTGAGCCCTCACAGCCTCACCTACCTCGCAGGGTGTTCTGTTGCCAGGAGAAGAACAGAAGCTTTGTCAGCCAGCTTTTCTGCTATTCTTCTCCCCATAACAGACACCTTGTGGTGTAGGTTGGGCTGTGAGATCTCAGAAGAGAGATGTGACTAGCCCAAGGTCACCCAGCTGGCTTCATGGAGAAGAATGGCACCAAACCTGGTTTTCTCAGATAAGAGTCCGGCTCCCAAACCACTAGACCGAAGCGTGGCATATTTGGAATTTTGTGCAGGGATTTGCAGTTTCTGCCCTGGATCACTCTCGTCAGAACTTGGGCCAAAGTTCCCGATCAAAGGCCTCCTTTTCTGAACTGTTTGCAAAGCACTAATCCTGAAGCAAACGTTCTAAGGTGGGTTTCAAAGGATAGGATTTGTGGCAAGACAGGATTCTTGGTTTGTTTGCCTCACTAAGCCCCCTGGAGTATTCACGCTATCGGCCAGAAAATTCTAAGTATTTCAAACCAGTTTTCCATACATGGTCCTTCCCGGAATGATGGAAGTAAAAGTTAACTCTGGAGCAGCACTATTGTCCCAATACAGATAACCTTGGCTGGTTTCATGAATTTGCTCCTTCTCATGGAAGTTCTTAATTTGGGGTGTGCCCAGATGTCTTTTTGGCATTCAAAAATTCGAATGAATATATATCTATATGAATAAATACATATTTGATATGTATCTGATACGAATGAATACGTATCTATACGAATAAATACATATCTGATACATATCTGATATGAACAAATACATATCTGATACAAATAAATATATATCTGATATATATTTGATACAAACGAATGCATATCTGATACGAATAAATACATATCTGATACATTTCTGTTATTATGTGATGTAATAAAAATTAAAATTACATTCTATTCGAATCAAATACATTCCAATCTATTTGTGCGAATTTCTGATTCGAATTTGCAAATACCAATGTCAGCAACATTCATATATGCCCTTATGCATCTGTAGGCATCCTGTATTCATCCCGTATGCATCCCGTTTTGTCCCAGGCAAGTACGCACCGTGAATGTATCCGTACACATACGAATGCTTGAATAATTCGCATTAATAGATTCAAAACTTCAAAGTTCATTCGAATGTTTAAATTCGAATTTACAGACATTGGAGTTCAAATGTCCAAATTCAAACGAATTCAATCGAATTTTGAATATTTTGAATATTTGTGCCTATCCCTTGTCCCGGGTTGTTGAGGCCATGAGGACTAGCTGCAGCTTCCAGATTTTTGAAACGTGCATTAATTCATCTCCACTTCAAGGCCACTTTGGAACATGCTACGCAGCAAAACCTGGAGACAATGATAAACCGGGAGGACAGGCACCTGTCTGACTTTTTCATTTGCTTGGCAGAAGCGCGGCTGGCAGATCTGGATGAGGAAAGAAGCCGTTTTGGGCACAGTGATAGCCCTGTTGGTTCCTTAAAGGCCAGCCATTTGCCTTGGCAGGGTGTCTGTTCAGAGGCAGCATGAAG
This sequence comes from Aspidoscelis tigris stejnegeri, assembly GCA_023333525.1. Taxonomy (NCBI): domain Eukaryota; kingdom Metazoa; phylum Chordata; class Lepidosauria; order Squamata; family Teiidae; genus Aspidoscelis; species Aspidoscelis tigris. Next base: position 5,022,130 of record JALMGA010000021.1, read on the forward strand.
GTCACAGCCATTAGAATATAAAATCTCTGTTCCTGGTGCGTAAAAATTAAATTAAACAAGCGCAGCAAACCAGAAATCTCTTCCCCTCACCCCTTGCTTTGGCTTTTTGTTCAGGGAAAAATCAATCCCACAGCTAGGAATAATATTTTAAAGCAAGCTGCTGCCTGTTTCCAAGTCTAGCCGTTTCCTTGGGGTTGTTAAGTGGGGTTGTCCAAAAAAGCACATTTTAAACCACTCTCTCTCTCTCTCTAAAAAGGCAGGGTGCAACTGAAGTTTACAAAAGATCTTGCATAGTTTGGAAGATTTCGTTCCTTCTCTTGGATACGGGGAGGCCAGAGACAAAAAGCCCCACAACTCTGAGCCAAACCCAGAGAGTTTAGAAGCCTTTTTCCCACCATCTGCCCACCCACCGTTGCCCATTCCAGGCAAGCCGGGGCTGGTTGCATTGCGTTGGGTTTTGGGTGCTCCAACCTGCCCGGCAGAAACTCCCTCTAGAGTTTTATCTCTTCTTCCTGCTGGCGGATACAGCTCTCTGTCTTGCCAAGGGCCACTTTTCGCTTAAATCTGGCCGTGGGAATGGCAGCTGGATTTCACCTGCCTTTATTTCCTGGTTGAGCACAATGCGGTTGTCTGCTGGAATGATGCCACTGTGTGATAGGATCTCCAATTAGGGCTCCCTAATCCTGATAAAGTGAGGAAAGGTGGAAGCCGTTGTCCTCTGCATTTTTCTACCTCTTAAGCATCTGGTTTGCAAACAGAAACTGGAGCTGTTCCAGATCTTACCAGTTGCTTACTTGATTTTTCTTTTAAGTAGAGTTAATGTTTCTCACTCCTTCCCCTCCCCTCCTGTATCCATTGTAGTTATGATCTGTAAGGTTTTTGCAGCGTTATAGGCAGTGGAAATTCAGGTGGCACCTAGACGTCAGTTACTTATTCCGCTATGATCAGACATTCCGGAATATCCAAACGTCATCATTATGGCTTGGCTTCGCAGATGAAAATGTAGGGAGGGCTCAACCCACATGTGTTTTTCTGCTCTGAAAGTGCGCTGAAGCTGGATTAAAACTTAGGTGTGTGAACACAGCCATGGCCATTTCTCTGAAATAGTTCATGTCATAAGTCACCTTTTCTTTGCACTAATTTATGTCCTGTTGAATACAGGGCTTTATTTTACTACATATCTCTTTATACAATCTGAAATGTGTGCCGCTGTTAAACAGCGGTGTAACCTGGGCACTATTTGACATTAAAGAGTGCTTTGTTTTCCCCGCCTTCGGTTTCACACACCTCTGAGAATATCTGACACACCATCTTCCCAGTTTGGGAACCACTGCTTTTAAACACTTGGAAATGCAATAAAAAGAAAGACTGAACTGAACATTATGTCAATATCTTCCATCAAGATCTGAGTCCTAAGGACCCAGGAAGACAATATGGGGAAATTTCATGCAAGTCCAATAAATATCACCATCTAGGAAGCAGTTCCAAAGTCAGGGCGTCTTGAAGAGGTTTAATTTCTCCTTCCCAGGAGTAGAAGGTTAAGCAAACAGAAATCCAAAGCAAGTCAACATGGCTAATGTTGCATTAAACACAGAATTCTTCCCTAGTCAACTTCATTCTATTGTTCTTTTTAGTAAGCTCAGCTCTGAGGCCTTGAACACCAAGGACAGAAATATTTGAGAAGTTTTTAAGAAGATCGGTGGTTTTGCAGTATCCCAAGGAATTAAACTCACTTTTAAGGCAACATGTTTTGCCCAAATCGCCATTAGTCTTGTGCATATGGAAAGAACCCTCAATGCTGGGCAATTTAAAATAAAAACACACCGTTTCATTTCTCCGTTTGCTTTCACGGAAAATCTTTGAACAGACCTTCAAACTTCAGTACATTTCTGTTCTTACTTTCCTTCTCTTTCAACTGGTCACTTTCGCCTGAAGACCTAGCAAACTCTCTTCTCCTTTTCCTCCTTTTAAAGCAATCACTTCAAAGCCATCCATAAGGCCACGGGACATCCTCAAATCCCTCCTTTTCTTCTTCTTAGATAATTTATTGCTTCAAATAGTATATACTGTATTTTCTGGCGTATAAGACTACTTTTTAACCCAGGAAAATCTTCTCAAAAGTTGGGGGTCGTCTTATACGCGGGGTGTTGTCTTCTTATACGGCGAGTATATCCCAAACTCTATATTTTAACTGGAAAGTTGAGGGTCGTCTTATATGCCCAGTTGTCTTATACGCTGGAAAATACAGTAGCTTCTATATGACCACAGACCGCAAGGGCATAAAATGGTTTATTTGTGGTACTATGTACTGGTCTTGCCTTCCCAAATTCCTTCTTTAAAAAAAAAATAAATCCAAAAACTTGCTTCAGAGTCCTTCCTATGCTTTCCTCCCGACAAGAGGAACACTTTCTGGTCCTTCTTGGCTGCTAGGTCTGGTGAGCATATGAGATGGTTGCCTGGTTACTTAGTCAACCCAACTTATACTTCAGTTTAAGACGAATTAGAGAAAAAAGGTGGAGGTCTCTGAGCTTTATGGCTCTCTCTTTCAGGATGCTCTTCTAAGTTCTACATGATGGAAGAATCCATCTTCTTTCCTTTGTCTTTGCTGACTTTCTTTGCGGGAAGCAGCAAGTCCAAGAGCCCGGGAAGCCAGGATGATAAAAAAGGTGGTTCTTTAGCGGTGGAGAAATAAGATCTTTTGCCAGATCTTCCCTGGTGGTGCAGCACAATGGTGGGTTTTGAAAGTCGGATGCTTTTAGCTCTCGTGATGCCCTTCCACGACAACGTGACGTCTAAAGAATCGGATGGCTGAGAGGGTGCCAAAGTTTGCCAGCAGCACTGTGGGGTGGGTGGGGAAATAAGGATGGGGAAACAGGCAGGTTAGCTACCAGTCTAGATGGGTTAAGGTAGGGTTAGACAAATTTATGGATGACAGGTGTATCAATGGCTACTAGAAGGAATGCCTAGGTGCATCTTTCAGGCTGGGGGGACAAGCAGGATGCTTCTAAGGTCATTTGCTGGGATTCGAGAGCAGGAGAAGGTTTGTCCTTGTCTCTGCTTGAGATGCCCATGAGCAATTGGTGGGCCACTGTGTGGGACAGGATGCTGGACTAGATGGGCTGTGGCCTGATCCAGCAGGGCTCCTCTGAGGTTCTTATGGACTAGATGGGCTGTGGCCTGATCCAGGAGGGCTCTTCTTAGGTTTCTATGGACTAGGTGGGCTGTGGCCTGATCCAGCAGGGCTCATCTGAGGTTCTTATGGATTAGATGGGCTACAGCCTGATCCATCAGGGCTCCTCTTAGGTTCTTATGGACTAGATGGGCTGTGGCCTGATCCAGTAGGGCTCCTCTGAGGTTCTTATGGACCAGATGGGCTGTGGCCTGATCCAGCAAGGCTCATCTGAGGTTCTTATGGATTAGATGGGCTACAGCCTGATCCATCAGGGCTCCTCTGAGGTTCTTATGGAGTAGATGGGCTGTGGCCTGATCCAGCAGGGCTCCTCTTAGGTTCATATGGACTAGATGGGCTGTGGCCTGATCCAGTAGGGCTCCTCTTAGGTTCATATGGACTAGATGGGCTACAGCCTGATCCATCAGGGCTCCTCTTAGGTTCTTATGGAAGTGAATGAAGGGAAATTGTGAAGCTGCGTGCACACACACACAACACAAGGGATGTGCATGAATATTCAAAACATTCGAATTTTGATTGAATTTGATCGAATTCGGACATTTGAATTTGAATGAAATGTCTATACATTCAAATGTTACATGCCTATGGATTTTTGAATCTTTCTAATCATTCGTACAAATTATTCGGACATTCGTATGCGTACAGCTGTGCACACGTTACCTACGTACCCATATGCATTTGTACGGAAAAGCACAGGATGAAAATGGGATGCACGCAGGATAGAAACGGAATGTGTACGGATGCAGACACATTCCGAACGTTGTCGTCATCCATATCTTCAAATGCGAATTGAAAATTCGCATGAATAGATTCTAATGTATTTGATTCGAATTGAGTGTTTAGAAAGGAAAAAGTTAACAGGATACGAGCCCCACCGTTTCCAGATGTTAGTTCTCCTTTGTTCCAGGTTGACATTCTTGGATTACCTCTAAGGCTTAAAGGAACTCCCTCCCCAAATCCACCCGATCCCTTTGCCACCCATGGAGAACCCCGCCATACGTTACCAATTTTCCATGCGTCTGGGGCCTGCGGGTCGGAGGTTTTCACAGCCCATGAAGCAAACGCCAGGAATCCCAGACACATATCTCTGTGCGTGAACACTGGCTTCAGAGGCCTCTCTGGGGAAAGAAAAGCCAGGAAGATTTTTTATTTTTTTCCTCCTGGAAAAGTAACATTGCTCCAGAGACGAATCCTAACATGCAATTCTCGCCGTCTCTTATTAAGCAACTGTACCTAACTTTTAATTCAGTTTCAGAGGCAGAAAATATCAACAAATTGGCAGGCTGTTTCCTTTTGGCATCATCTAATTTAAACAAAATATATATCCGCCATGCTGATGTGTTCTTTCCCCACTGCAATCACTTGTCAGCAAAGTGAGCAGTCATTGTCTTTCTATGTTATCTAACCCACAGGTGGATTTTCTGAGTTAGAGAATGGCAAAATATAACAGCTTGTCGCTTTGCTGATGCTTCTTTCACTCTGAAAGTGGACTGAAGCTGGATTAAAACTTAGGTGAGAATGCAAGTGGACTGACGCTGCATCAGAACCTAGATGGGAATGCAAGCATTAACACATGACAGACGTGGACTGTTTTGACCACCTTTAATTCATCTCTATAAACTGCTTTTAGGACTGTAGCATCTGTTTATATTTTCAGGGCGTAGCCAACTCACAATCAATTGCCCAACAATAATTGGTTTGTTTTCATCAAGTGTCTTTGCTCAAGGGTGGAGTTTGCAACGTGATGAAATGGATTTCTGGGGCTAGTTTAGCCCACTTTTCTAAGCTGCACTGGAAAGGCAGGGTGCTCTGCAAATTAACCAGACACTCCATGGCCGTGAGCACTTTGCACGTCCTCAGAGATAAGCTTACTGGGTGAGGAATAGCCTTTGTTCGCACTGCACAAGAACGTATCTGTTCTGTTCCCATCCCACCCTTCAACTGGAGCTCCCAGGGCACAAAATCCAAATGAAAACAAAAAATGTTAAAAACAAAATAAAACATGCTTGATATATCTTCCTTCCACCACAGCTGGACTGTGCTCAAAGGAAGCTAAACATCAAAGCCCCGTTACAACTGGCCATCTCAAGTGGAAAGCAAGAAGAAGACCTTCAGCTACTCCAGACTCCCTGGAAAGAGCCTTGAGAAGCATCCTGTCTCCCTCTCTTACCTGGAGGTGGTACCTAGGAATCCATTCTAGTACTCATAGAATAGATAACTCTGTCCTTCAAGAACTAAGAGGAGCCCTGCTGGATCAGGCCACAGCCCATCTAGTCCACAGGAACCTAGGAGGAGCCCTGCTGGATCAGGCCACAGCCCATCCAGTCCATAAGAACCTAAGAGGAGCCCTGCTGGATCAGACAACAGCCCACCTAGTCCATAAGAACCTAAGAGGAGCCCTGCTGGATCAGGCCACAGCCCATCAGTCCATAAGAACCTAAGAGGAGCCCTGCTGGATCAGGCCACAGCCCACCTAGTCCATAAGAACCTAAGAGGAGCCCTGCTGGATCAGGCCACAGCCCATCTAGTCCATAAGAACCTAAGAGGAGCCCTGCTGGATCAGGCCACAGCCCATCAGTCCATAAGAACCTAAGAGGAGCCCTGCTGGATTAGGCCACAGCCCATCAGTCCATAAGAACCTAAGAGGAGCCCTGCTGGATCAGGCCACAGCCCATCTAGTCCAGCATCCTGTCTCACACAGTAGCCCACCAATTGCCCATGGGCATCTCAGGCAGGCTGTAAGTAAGAAATGGCTTGGCGGTTTACTTCTGAGTAAATCCACAGAGGTGGATAGGGCTAGGAGAAAAGCAGGGAGTAATCTCCAAGGTATGTCGCAAAGCTTAAAACAACAAAGTGTTTAAAAAGAAGTTAAGGCAAACAGACTGATAACGGCGTGAGTCTTCAGATACTTATCCCATAATAAATGTGTGTGTGTGTTGTGTTCCTGAAGATGCTGCATGCTTTTGCGGGTGTGTCCCCACATCCATTTTATTCTGAATTGAATCAGAATTCGGGAAGGAGTGTCCCCGGTACAGTTAATCCGAATAGAATCCAAACTCAGCACCCGGCGTCCCCGTGCAATTTCCTATTCCTGGATGCATACAGATAGGAATAAGATCCGTACAGATACATATGTGATGTATCTGTATATTTACACACATACAAATGATTCAAAATATTCCTATTTAAAAATGAATATCTGGACACTCTGTTCGAATTCGAACATCCAAATTCGATCGTATAACAAATATTTTGAATATTCTTGCACTTCCCTACAATCAAATTCGGACATTCGAATTCAAATTGAAAGTCCAGATATTGTTTTTTAAAATATCAGAACAAACACAAATATTTTGAATAATTTGTACAAATAATCCAGACATTTGTACGTGTGCAATGGGGATGCTGGGGAAATTGCATGGGGACCTTCCCGAGTTCTGTTTCAGTTCAGAATAAAATGCACATGGGGACGCACCCACAAAAACATGCAGCATCAAAGGGCCAGCAGCCCTGATGTTAAGATGAGGTCCTCGTGGCTCTCAAGGCCACCTACTGGTAGACTTCAAGAACAGCAAGTTTTGGATGGTGGGGGAGCAGGTTGCTGGGCTGGGGGCCCAGGGGTCCAACCCAGTGGGGCATTCCTTGTGTTTTCAGAGGACTCAAGAGGCATGGTGGGGAACCCAGTACCAGGGGCAGCCCCTGGACTTCCCCCATCCAGCCTAGGGAGCTGTACAAATATTCAAAATATCCATTATTCATACGAGTGCAGACAAAGTCAAACATTCGTATACGAATCGGATATCCAGATATTCGTACTTTAGTATTTGTATGAATACAGATATTCGAATATTCCATTTGTTATGAACCAAATGTCAAAAATTGCATTAATGCACACCCCTCATCCACGGGACAGGAAGGGCAGTGAGAAAACACCCTTGATCTAGAGCGTTTTAGGGGGTCCGCAGGAGTGGATAGAAACTGGCTCACAGCAAAATGGGCCTAGGAACAGAGAGCCTCTGAGCATAGGCAGAGGGCTCCCTTCCCCAAGGATGTATTTACTTTCTCAGGCCTCTTAATCGCAGGCTGCTGGTGGAGATGCAGACATGTTTACAACAGAGCATTGTCCGACCTCCCAGATGCCAACATCTGGAACCCTATTGAGTGTCTGTAAGCACCCCATGGGTGGATGAAACTTTCGACTCTAGCGCGGCCAGCGTGGCGAGCAATTAAAAAGAGGGGGGGTGAGGGGGGTGTACCTGGTTGCATCAGAGCCATTCCTAGCTCTTCTGACCTTGGATGACTTTCATCTATAAGCCGTGGGGACAGAAGGACCAGCTTCCCTTGGGAACTCCTCCGAAGCAGCGCTCCGTGGCTCACAGGCCGCGATTTGAAAAAGCGTGCGGACTTGCGCAGGAGAGATTTTACGGCTCTGATGGCCTTTTTCGCCTCCGAGGCCGGCATAGACAGGAAAAATCCCCTCCAGTTTCTCTGGTCCTTTGTACTGTAGACAAAGAAGTGTTCATAAACCTCTGGGACAGAGAAGTCCGTATCACCCTCCGTCGCTCCGAAGTGTGGGTCCTCCGGGCCACCAGGGGGAGCTGGCTGGCTTTCAGAGCTGAGGAATATATCGTCTACTGTTCTGTCTCCTTCCGTGCCGTGACTCCTGCCCACCTGAGCCCTGTCCATTTCAGGGAAGAAATATTCATACATCTCAGGACCTTCCATTTGGGGTGGTCCCTGGTTAGGGTCTGCAACTAGGTTGTCTTTTCTTGTCCCAGTCCCCTGGGTGTCATCACAGAAGAAAGAGTCATACATCTCTGGCCATGTCATGGCGGTTAATTTGCTTTCTGGAGACTCTCCTGGTGATGGACTATAAGAAAGAGACTCCTTGAAGTCCTCAACTTTCTTGGCTCCTTGAACCCTAGGAGGACATTCTTCAAGAAGAGTTTGTCCATGCCTGCCTGACATTCCTTCACTCCCTGTTTCAGCTGTCTGAGTCGACCTTCGGTCTTTGCTTCCCCTTGAGACTTGCTCCAACCCACTGGACCAAGATGGATGCTTCTCCTGACCAAACTGCCCTTCCTCTTTTTGGTTGCCATGGCTCAGCTCCTTCCTACGGCATGCTTGTCTCTCGCCTTTGGGGTCTACAGCAACTTCAGTCCCCTTGCTTGCTTCTTTCAGAGGCCTTCCTCCATGCTTTTTGGACTCTGAGTCCTGAAAGCCCAAGTCACTTCCTGTGGGAACTTGGTCCTTCCGGAACTGGGTTGCCTTCAAAGCAGTGGGGAGCTCTTTGGCTATCCCTTCCAGCCCATCTGCTGGATCAGGGTGTTTCAAAACCAAGGAAGGAACCCATCCAGGTGGTTTAGTGGACCCCAGAGATTCTGGATCTCTTGCACTTGCCGAGTTGTCCACCCGAGGTGGAAGTTGCTGGGTCTCTACTGAGAAAGTCCGGGGTAAACCTTCTGCGGTTTCTGATAACTCCAAACAGGAAGTTCTACCTTGACGTTCTCTCTCTGGGCTCTCCATTGGGTCTGTGGTGTCCAGATGATCATGCTCAGCACATGGTTGTCTGAGGGCCTCCTGGTCAGGGATTTGCCCCTGCCAATTCTCTTTTTGGACAGCAGAATCTGCTGCCTTGGGTGGAAGTGAACAGGCAGGCTTTATGAGCTGCTGCTGCTCCCTCTCCAGTTCTCCTCGATTGGCAGCCAGCGTCACTTCACGTTCCACGTGAGCTCCTGCCAACCCTTGCTGACTTCCCAGGGGCCCGAGCGTGACAGAAGGCAGCTGACCTTCCTCGTTCCACGGAGGCAGAGTAAAAGCTACACCAAGCTTGCCGTCGCTACAGAGAAACCTGCTGACCGAGCCCAGATCTGTTTCATCCTCGCTGCCAGACAGAACGTCTTCTACGGGCAGGTGGCCATCTGGAAGGCCCTGTGTTGGGCAGCTGACTATATGGTGGATCGGGCCCGGGCCCACCCGGACTTGGATCGATCTGCCTTCCTCGGCCTCCCCTTCCTCAAGGTCACTGAGAACCTGGTCGTCAGCGGTGGCCAAGGACGGCTGAGTCAAGCTGCATTCCTCTGAAGTCAAGTAGAATTCAGCCCAGTCACGGTCGTTCAGCTGGATGCTATATTCAAAATTTTCCATCTAGGAAGGAGACTGGCTGGTGGAGAGAGGGTGGCTGCAGAGAAGGAAGGAGGGAAGGAGGGAAGGAAGGAAGGAAGAGGAGGAGGAGGGAAGGAAGGAAGGAAAGAAAAGAAGTAGGAGAGAAGGAAGGAAGGAAGGAGGGAAGGAAGGAAGAGGAGGAGGGATGGAAGGAAGGAAAGAAAAGAAGGAGGAGAGAAGGAAGGAAGGGAGGAGAGGGAGGGAGGGAGGAGAGGGAGGGAGGAATGTTACTGAAAATGTTGGGCATCTTTTCCTTCATCAAATGAAGATACCACCGAAGTCACACACAGAAACCATCTTCCAAATGAACCCTACCTACCTACCTACCTACCTACCTACCTACCTACCTACCTACCTACCTACCATCCTTCCTTCTTTTTTTCCATCCATCCATCCATCCATCCATCCATCCATCCATCCATCGTATTTTAGTATTCACATGAATACAAATATTTTGAGTTATTCGTACAAATAATTCAGATATTCGAATGTGTACAGATACATACGCACCACATTCATATCCATACGCATAAGATACGTATCTGTACGCATCCATATGGATATATACAGGATGCAAACAGGATGCGCACGGGATGCATACGGATGTAGGGATGTGCACGAATGCTGTTTTGCATTCGAATTCTAGTAGAATCGGATGTCAAAACATTCAATTCAGTTCAAAATGTTTAGAATCCAAATGCAACAAAATCCAATTCGACTCAAATACGTTTGAATTTATTCGTTCGAATGTTAGATCCGAATCTGAAGATATGAATGTCGACAACATTCGTACGTGTTGCATGGATCTGCACGCATTTCGTACACATCCTGTTTTATCCTGTATGCATCCCGTTGTCGACACGTGTTATAAGCGCATATGTGTACAGATACGTATGAGACTTGTACAGATACCTATGTAATGCATACATATCTGTACATTCGAATGATTCAAATCATTTGAACAAATGTTTTGGAACATTTGAATTCGTATCGGTCCAAATGTCAAGATATTCCCTTTTCTTTATTTGTGCGAATTCGGATAATCGAATATTCGATCAGGATTGAATCAAATGTTGAAAATTGTATTTGTGCACTTGAAGTCCCGCCAGCATCTTCAGTGCATCTGGAGACAACCTTGGAGGTCAGTGAAGCCTTGGATCCGTCCAGCCGCCCCCTTTGCTGGCAGAAATCCCACAAGGTGAGATAACGCCCCTACGCCGGAACAAAAATAAAACCACAACCCTGTGAGACATGACGCCGCCTGCCCTTCCCACCGCAAGGTTTTCCTAGCAGCCGGTGAGTCATCAGGGAGAAGGATGACCTTCTCTCCTGTGAGAGCCCAGGACGAGCTGGTCGTGCAGAAATGCTGAGAGGTTATCTGGTCACGCTCCTCTCCCTTCAGCCTCCTGCTTTTCTACCCTCTGATGGGTCTCCAGGTGACCTTAGAGGAGAAGGTCTGAGCCTTGGGAAGGCCATAAGACCGTGGCAAAGTGACCAGATGGGAAGGAGGGGGTCACAGCTTTGAACTGGCTTCACTATCCAAGTGAAGGATTTCAGTATCTTCCACGAGAATTGCATGGATGTGCCCATGTGGCCACCAGAAATGTGACCTCTGGTAAGCATGTCCTACGAGGAACGGTTGAAGGATCTAGGAATGTTTAGCCTACAGGAGAGAAGACTGAGAGGAGACATGATCATGGTCTTCAAGTATCTGAAGGGCCGTCACAGTGCAGAGGGATTGTCCCTATTCTTACCTACAGAAGATGGGAGGACTAGAAACAACAGGATGAAACTTCAAGGGAGTCAATACAGATTAAATATTAGGAAAAACTTCCTGGCACTGAGGCTCATCAGTCAGTGGAATAGGTTGCCACAGAAGGTCATGAGCTTTTCTGGAGGTCTTCAAGCAGAGGCTGGACCTACATCTGCCTGGGATGGTTAAGGGAATCCTGCATTGAGCAAGGGGTTGGACTAGATGACCTTGGAGGTCCCTTCCAACTCTATGATTCTATGATTCAAAAAACCACCAAAGACCTCACACGATCTAGATCCTGAGGGGTGCAGGAGAGATAGGAGGGAAAGACAAGGGTGGTGTCTGTTGGGAAGGGAACAAAATGGGATCCCAGCAACAGGGTCCTACCTTTCAAGCAACTTACGCCATGGTGCCGGGGAAAGCGTAGCAACATTCTGGAGCGGCATGGTTTTAGCCCAGCACCCTGGGCATTGGAAAAGCTCCGGCTGTGAGTCTCTGGAGTAGCTGCTTTTGCAAGGCAAAAATAGCCTGCAACCGGTCACATGAAATATCCCCGGCCAGAAATAGACATCCCACAGATGGGCCCAGGCAGGTTTCTCAACAACAGCCTTCCTCTCCCAAGGGCGACCTCCAACCTCTGTCTTCTGGTTCCTGGAAATCGGTGTGTTCCTGATTCTCCGTGGAAGGTGGGGAAGGAGATTTTTGGGAGGAGATGTTTATTTTTAAAATGCTGGCAGTCTCTGCTGGCGGTCTACGGATTCTCAATCACTCGTCCCAGAACCAGCTGGCCACATCGGCGGCTGTGTTTATTCACTGTGAAATGCCAGTTAGCTGGATTTTTTACTCGCTCATTGGCTGTGATCACACTTAAGTTTTAATCCGGGTTCAGTCTACTTTCAGAGTGTGCATGAATATTCAAAGGCATTTGAAATCTGATCGAATGTGCCAAATTTTGACATTCAAACTCAAAACGAATGTCCCAGAATTAGAACGTCAACCTTCAAATTGAATTTTGAATTTCAGATCTATTCAATCAAATTATCCAGACATTTGTATGCATGCCGGTTCATACATGGTGCATACTTGAAGATCCACATCTTTCCCGCATCTGTAGGCGTTTGTGTGCATCCGTACAGGATGAAAGCGGGTTGCATACGGGATAACTACGGGATGCATACAGATGCGTACAGATGCATACGGATGTGGGGAAGGTGCACATGTGCATATACAAATGTTGTTGACATTTGTATGTGCAGATCCGAATAAAAAATTCAAATGAATAGATTCAAATTTGGTAAATTCAAACCGAAGCTTGTTAAATTCGAATTTAAAACATTCAAATCAGATTGGATTGTCGAGTATTCAGTTCAATTCAAATAGAATGTCCAAATAACATTTGTGCACATCCTAATAAGAGAATACACCAGCAAAGTGACAAGAAACTGCTTTCTTTCAGGGTTAAATAACACAGAAAATTCACCTTTGGGATAGACAACATGGAAAGAAAATCACTGGCCACTTTGCTGATGTGTTCTCTCGCTCTGAAGGTGGACTGAAGCTGGATTAAACCTGAGGTGTGACCACAACGGTCCTAGGTCTAAAGGTTTTCAGTTTATTTGCATTCAAAAATGCACTTCCCTGCTCTGTCTTTAACCATCCATCCGATACCTTCTTGTCTGTCTTCTTTTCTGCCCCACCACACCATGCTCGCTTTCCCCCTTGGGGCCATATTTCTCTTAAGCAATACTTGGTGATGTGCAAGTTTAAAAAAAGGAGGAGGAAAGTTGAAACACACAGGCAAGGAAAATTTTTCGGAGAGCAAATTTCACCACTAAAAATACTGCAGGGCCCTGGGTTACAGGGAAGAGTAGTCTGTCTGTCTGCTGTCTGTCTGTCTGTCATGGTCTTAGACCAGCACCTAGTGGCTGAGATGGGAAATTACCCCATTTGCCTTTTCTTAGAGGCCGTTTCCTTCCTTCTCCCCTCCATTTTGCCCTTACAACGATCCTGCAAGGTAGGCCAAGGCAGTGTTCCCCAGGAGTAAGAGTACCTGCTTTACTTGTAGAAAGGTTTAAGTTGGGCTCCCAGTATATGCCCAGAAGACTATGTCAGCAAAGCATCTCCCTTTTCCTTTAGTATTTTGTTTAATCCTGACAACACATGAGCAGCTATGTGCCTTTGGAACTGGAGGGGTGGCCCTCCTGCTTGTCCCACCACCCTCAGCAGCAAAAGGGGTGGGCACCCAGGAGAGGACCTTCCCAGTGGTGGCCCCTAGGCTGTGCAATAATCTCCTCCTTGAGGTGCATCTGTCACCTTCACTGTACACCTTTAGGGCGGCAGTGAAGATGTACCCTTTTGCCCTGGCCTTTGGCTGAATGGGGATACACTCCCCACCTGCAGATGCTGTCGTTTTAATTGTTTTTAATAACGTTGGATTTTAAACGTTGTTAATGCAAATAAATAAATAAATAAATAAATCACATGTACCTTTCCCAGTGTACAAATAACAGAACAGTGCTGCCTACGAAGCTGTATACTAATAATTCTGTTTATTTATTGGCAGCCCTTTGCACTTTGCTTCTGTTGGGAAAGAGTTAACCTGCAGCTGCCCAAAGTTCCTAGCAGCAACCTCTGTTGTGCAATAGATGCAAATGCAAAACACCTGTAAGGTCTGATCATCACCTTATCTCAGCAGCTGTGATTTGCTCTGAATTGCTGGCATGTGGTTTCTCCCGTGGTCTTAGACCACCATCTAGTGGCCAGGACTGGAACATGTGCTCAGGATGCGCTCACCTGGCTAGCTACCCCCAAGGGGAATTTTCTGAGTTATAAACACTAAAAGAAAATAACTTCTTGTCACTTTGCTGATGGATTCTCTTGCTCTGAAAGGGGACTGAAGCTGGATTAAACCTTGCCTGTGGTCACACCTAGGGTTTAATCCAGCTTCACTCCACCTTCAGAGCAGGAGAACACATCGGCAAAGTGACCAGTAATTTTCTTTCCACATTATCTGTCCCAAAGGGGGAATTTTCTGAGTTATTTAATGCTGAAAGAAAACAGCTTCTTGTCGCTTTGCTGGTGTGTTCCCTCGCTCTGAAAGTGGACTGAAGCTGGATTAAAATATAGGGCTGTGGTCTGGTCATACCTAAGGTTGAATCCAGCTTCACTCCACTATCAGAGCGAGAGAACACACCAGCCAAGTGACCAGTCATTTTCTCTCCACAGGGGAATTTTTTGGCGGGAAAATTCTCCTCAGAAAATGGCCGCTGGGCAGGGAAGGTACCAGGGCTGGGAAGAAACAGATTTTACTTCATTGAAGGAATGGAGACTCTGAAGTGAAGAAAGGGGATAGAAAGTAAAGAATTATGGAAGACATTATGGAGAGGGAACCATGGAATAGTGTAACCTCTGAGTATAGGGCGGGATAGAAATACAAACAAACACATGGATGGATGGATGGATGGCAAGGTGGACAGGGATTTCTTTAGAGTCCTTAAGTTCTTTGGTTGTGGTCACAACTTCAATTTAAACCTCCTTCAGTCTGTCTTCAGGCTGGACCATTCACACACCTTCTCAGGGGTCATTTACAGCCAGGGTTTTAAGCACCAGCCTAAGGCTAGAAATCTTTAGGGTGAAAAAAGGAAAACATTAAATATGTCACCATATGCTCAGGGGTGGCGGTGGCGGCGGGGGAATGGCTGGCTGTTTTGCTGGGCTGCATTCACACCTGACGTTTATAGACCAATCTGCACTTAGGCCTATGGAAAGCAATTAGTGCAGCTGTGGTGAAGAAGAAGAAGAAGAAGAAGAATAGTTGGCTTTTCTACCCTGCTTTTCTGTTCTTCTCCCCACAACAGACACCCTGTGAGGTAGGAGGGGTGGTGAGAGCTCAGAAGAGAGCTGTGACTAGCCCAAGGTCATCCAGCTGGCTTCATGGGGGAGGGCAGAATCGAACTTGGTATTCCCAGATAACAGTCCAGCTCCCTAACCAGTAGACCAAACTGGTTCATTGTCCCAAAATGCTATCCCAAGTGTACTGGATAAGTCGGCAGGGAGGGTGGACAGACTAAAAGACCATGTTAATAAATAAGAGCTGACCTTAAGGTAGAGGCCAGGGCTGAATTCGCACTTAGGCCTCTGGTATACAATTAGGACTTGTCTAACCACCTCTTTTGACAGCAAATTCCATAAACTGATGACCCTCTGGGTGAAGAAATCCTTCCCCTTGTCTGATCCGACTCTCCTGCCCATCAGCTTCATGCCACCTTGGTAGTGAACAGGCAGGACAAGCTAGTGACCGGAGCACCGGGCCAAAATTTCCATGACTTTGAAACCCCAACTCTGCTGACAGGGTGAGCTTGGACCACTCACAATTTTATTATCTCACTCTACCTTGCAGGGTTGTTGTGAAGTCAAACTGGAAGACAGGGCAATAGCACGCAACTCCCTTGGGCTTTTTGGAGAAAAGGAAGGATATAAATGCCATAAAGAAATATTTAATTCTGCCGTGGGAACGCTGAACATCACAAATCATGGCAAGTCATCGCAAATTTGTCCAGTGACGCTAAGAAATAGAACATAGTCTTCTTTCTAGCCGTTTGTTGAAACTTGTCTTTCATCACAGTAGAAATTATAGGCTTCATTTGGAAAGACATTAAATGCAACCCTCTTGGCCTCAGAGTTTATGGCATTATTTATATACGACTTAAGACCAAATTGTATGGAAATCTCTTGCTGTTATCTAAAGGAGCCGATAATTTCTGCAAGGCGTGAAACATTTAAAGGAATTTTAAGGGATATTCGTCTCTGGGTTTTTAAAGGAAAATATAGTTTTAAGATAGTTTTAGGCAATAGGATCGTGTTTAAAGGAACCAATTTTCCAAAGAATCCTACCCTTATCTCAGTTATAAATCAATGTATGTCTAATTTAAAGGTGTTTTCAAAGATGAAAATTCCACAACGTCCATTTAAAACAGGACTTCTGGTTCCTTAAAATAGATCTTCAGCTCTGCTATATCTCCATATTTTAATTTTTTTTTCTGTTTAACTAGGAAAGCATCTTATTTGGTCTCTGTCCTGAGGTGGTCAAGATGGCGTGCACTGGGCTGATGTCACCAAAAATATTGCATTCACTTTCCCCAGTCAGCCTTGCTGGATGGGAGTTCTGCAGATCCTCAACAGTCAGGTAAGATGCTTTAATGCCTCACAGAGGTTACCAGGTAGATGCAACTTCTTGAATCACCAATAAACTGCACTTGGGACCTTTATGGAAGCAGAACTTTAATCTTTCTGGGTACATCCCCATGCTGGAAAAGCTGCAAAGCAACTGTGAGGTCATCTCGGAGTGTCCACATACAAAGCCCTAATACGTGGCACATGGGAGCCAATATGTGTTTTTAAAAGTCCACTTTGCAAGTGTTTTCCATGCAAAATAGGGGGTTAACACGTACTGCCCAGGGGCCACACGGATGCTCCCCAGGTTATTAGAGTGGGGAAGGTTTTTAAACACAGCTGTTTTTAAAAACCTCCCCCACCCCCTGCACTTTACAGCCTCTCTATCCACCTGGCAGTTGCCCAGCTGGCAGGTGGGCATAGGGCGCCCAACTGGGCAACTGCCAGGTGGATAGAGAGGCTGAAAAGAGCAGGGATGGTTTTTAAACACAGACGCCAGAGCCCTTCATGGCTCCGCAGCTCTGCTTAAAAAACGTCCCTGCATGGAGACAAGCATGTGCGATTCAAATCCGCATTGCCCCAAACCATATGGGGACTCTTTATTGCGGGTTACAACATGGATTTTTGTCGCACGTGTGCAAAGTGCATCAGCCAGATTGCATGGGGACACGGCCTCTGAGTCAACAAGCGTCTCTGATGGAGCTAAGAGATGGGATTGTTCACACATCAGTCTGTGTCTCCCGTCTCATAAGTATTCCAGGCTAGAAAAGGTGGATTAAAGAAGGGTTGGGGACACCGGAGACACCCAAGTCTGCCTTTGAAGGGCCTCTGAGCGCCCCCTTTTGTTATGTGTGGACACAGCTTTTAAGGGATGGGTTTAAGAAGGCATGGCGGAGGGTGATAGTATCAGATGATCTCCAGATGACACCAGGATCGAGAAATCGCTCCTCTGGCTGAATTTAGAGCAGAGCTGCAATTATAAAGCTGGTATCTCAATTCCTTTGCCTTTTTCCGTGTCTGAACACAGCCTAATTTACCTGTGATGCATCACCTTGAATTGCCACAAGGTTGCAGTTGTCACTTTGATGGGACTTGAAACTTCGTTTGCTTAATGAGTCAGGGAGATCACTGGAGCCATGTTGAAACTGAACTAAATACCTGAAAAGCATTATCTCCACCTGGGACAGAGTGAAACTACACATCAACTTGTTGTCCTCAATGATGGAAGCTGAAGAGAGTGCGGGAAAAGCCGATTCTGATATCTATTTTCCATCATCTTGAAGACTTCAGCGTCTTTATTGGAGGGTTTGGGTACGGAAAACAGAAAGCAAAGCTGACTTTGGTTCGTTCAGATATGGTAGCTGAGCAGCATTGGGACAAAGGCGTGTAGTCCTGCTTTAGTCCTGTTTGGACTATTTTTGGGGACTATCTTTACTCTGAATTGAGCTCTTGTCAGTTAACCCAAATATAGCCGTCCAAGTGCAGCTTTTTTAATCCTGGTTTTGGGACTATTTTTAAACATAAAAAACAGGGCTTTTAACAATCCCCCTTGTGCAAACCCTGCCTGTAATAAAAGCAGCAAAATGGAAGTTTTAAAAATCAATTCTAGCTGCAATACTTTCTTTTTCACACCTCTCCCCTTTGAGATTACTGGCAAAAGTGCACTCATGCCCATCTGCAGGGCATCAAACCCAGCACGATATACAATTTTGGGGGCTATGTTTAAAGGTTAAAAAAGGGCTTTTAAATCCCTCCCCGCATGGAAACCCTGCCTGCAATAAAAGAAGCAAACATGAAGGGACATCCAAAGCGAAGGGAATTATTTTGGCTTGATATTTCATAATTAAATCTTTGAAGGTTTTCTCAAAGCCTGTACTTCATAGACTCCTAGTCCATACTACACAATGTTCTAAGTATTTGACTGTTCTCACCTTGGTATTAGAAGAAGAAGAGATGGCTTTTATACCCCACTTTTCTCACCCCTTAAAGGGACTCAAAACAGCTAACAAAGCTTCTGTTCTTCTCCCCACAACAGAGCACCCTGTCAGGTAGGTGGGGCTGTGAGAGCCCAGAAGAGAGCTGTGACTTGCCCAAAGTGCTCTCAAAGGGGTTGAGAAGGTACGACCCTGAACAGCACTTCTTGCAGCTGCTAGATTTCATTGGAAGAGGGTTCAGGTTGAGGGACTCCTCAAATTGTCATATCTTTAACATTTTAAAAAACTTATCCTGTCTTCTTTCATTTGTCCTTCTTGTTCCAGATTCGTTGGGCTGTGAAGCTTCCTAGCTTTATGCACCAGGCCTCTTCTGCTGTCCACCTCTCCTTTGTTTCCTGGTCATCATATCCTTCTGGTCCATTGATCTACCTGCCTGTGAGATGTGTCTGAAAAGCAACCACAGCGTGTCTGACAGGTAAGCAGGCAGAGAGAGAAAAGATCCACAAATGTGAAGGAATTAACACAAACTTAACCTGTGATCAGGGTTGTCTAGTAACCTAGTTAAAATAAAGGACCTTCAAAGAGAGAGGTCAACTACGCTCCATCTTTCCCAAAACTCACAGCCGACAGTGGTCAGTCTTAGGGGACCCCCTTCTCCCCAACCCAGCCCACCACTCCGGCCAGTCCTTGTTCCGCTACCTCCTTTTCATCCTTCACGTTAGGAAATGGTTTGGTAGGCTTGGCCAACAAAATGGCGGCCGCCCAGCCATCCCATTAGCCTTCTCTAATGATGCTTCTCACAGGCTTGAGAGTGGGGGGGGTTGTGGGGTGGAGGAGGAGGAGGCAGAAAGGATAGCCCAGGAGGCTGGAGGTCCTCTTGAGGTGGGGGGATATTTCAGCAAGCGCCCCCCTCCCACCATTCACTTCCCTCTTCGTGAATCAATGCAAGTGGTGTCAACAAGCCATTGTTCTTCCATGACCCTCAACTAATTTCTTGTGGCCTTCACAAAAGGCCTTCTCTTGTCCCGCTTTCTTCTCCTCTTGGCTTGGCCCAAGTTGGAGCTCTCATTAGAGAGCCTTAATTGAGCATAATCTTCTTTATAAGGAGGGCGGCCAGGAGGGGGGGGGGAGAGAGAAAACCCTGCCTCACAATGACACTCAACATGCACATTGCTTTCCTTTTTCTCTCATCAGATCCCAGATCCTCCATGCTTTCGAGCTAGAGATTCAATCCAAATCCGGTTTGAATCCCTGCTACGAATCGCCTACATATCCCCTAACAAATTCCACATGTATGAATGTGTCACAGATCCACTCTCAATCCGCTTTAAATCCACTCTGAATTAGGTGTGTGCCCGAATGTATTTTTTTACATTCAAATTCGAGTCAGACAGAATATCTGAAAATCCAATTCGAATTTAAAAAAATTCAAATTTCTGAAAATGCGGTTCGAATCCGGATTATCTGGATTCGCACGTTCGAAAATCCGATTTGAATTGGAAAATACGAATGTCAATGACATTCACACCCATTATATACATTTGCGTGATTCCGTATGCATCCCATTTTTAACCTGTATGCAACTCGTCTTCATCCTGATCCAGCAGGGATTCTCTTAGGTTCTTCATGTAATCTTTACCTCCTCATCAGATCTGATTGATTGGAGAAGCAGGCTGCATGGTGGAAAGAGAAGAAAATGTGGATTTTTTTTATTGGCGTGTTTGCTTGTGTGTGTGTGTGTGTGTGTAGTGTGTGTGCTAATTCTATAGATTAAAAGCAGCCATGCAGGCATCTTGGATCAATATTGGGGGCTGGGGTGGGGGCCTGTTGGAGAGGCAGATGAGGGCAGGATTGCTGGAGCTTTCAGCCTGTACACCCGCTGCTGAGTTGTTGGGAAAGCCATCCATTCTCTTAGTGTAAATGCCTTTTTGTCTTACAGCTCAGAGACATGGCAGGAGGTAGAGAGTCTAAACCGATGTAATTGAGATTAAAATAAGACCACAAATGGGGGGAAAACCCATGAAGTCCTTTTAGTGCTTTGAAATAAAGGGAGGGCCAGGTTGAGGGTGAGAAAGGAAATGATTGTGTGGTACTGATGGGAGCAAAAGCAAAACTTTATGCATTCAGACTTGCTGAATTTCTTGTTAACCTAGAAACCCAAGAACCGGTGAGCTCAATTGATGGTAAGTCGGGAAAGCGGCTGATTTTGCCACCCCGGTGTGCATGCTTGCCACAGCTTTATGAAGATTTCTCTATACTACCCCATCTCATCGAGGGATGTGCATGAATGTTCTAAACATTTGAAATCCACACTCCTCCACAAAACCAGTTGGGTGGCCTTGGGCTAGTCACAGCTCTCTGTCTGAGCTTTTGCCGTTCCACAGGATGTCTGTTGTGGGGAGAAGAACAGAAGGTTTGTCAGCCGCTTTGAGTTCCCTCAAAGTGCGAGAAAAGGTATCGGGTATGTATCTGTTCGTATCAGATACGTATCTATTTGTATCGGATATGTATCTGGTCACATTGCATACGTATTTGTTTGTATCAGATGAGTATCTCTTTGTATCAGATGAGTATCTGTTCGTATCAGATGTGTATCTTTGTACCAGATGAGTATCTCTTTGTATCAGATGAGTATCTCTTTGTATCAGATGAGTATCTGTATCGGATACATATCTGGTCACATCGGATATGTATCTCTTTGTATCAGATGCGTATCTGTTCATATCAGACATGTATCTGTATCAGATGTGTATCAGTTTGTATCAGATGTGTATCTGTATCAGATGAGTATCTATTTGTATCAGATATGTATTGAATCTTCATACGAATATGTTCAAATTACCCTGTGACACATTCCCTTAGATGGGGAAATTCTGCTCATCCTTCAAAGCTATTTTTAAGGCAACCAAGTTGGATTCCAGCACCTCCATGGAGAAGCACCTGGGTAATATATTTTCTTTAAGCTATCCAAATGTAGGCCCAACACCCAGTGCAGAAGAGCCTCACTTTTATTTGGTAATCTCTTTCAAGGGAAACCACTCAGGTGGCAGTAATTAGCTAACCTTGGCTGATGTGATGTCAAAAAGCTTAGCTTAGCTGGACCTAGCTAGTTTGTATGTTAAGCTTACCTGGGACACGTCAGGTACAAAAGGTCAGAATTGCAAAACTCTCTGGGACCACTTCTGAATCTCTGCCAAGAAAAATGCAAGGGAGATGAGCTCAGTCTCTAGATACTTTACTAAGGAAAACAAGTTTCCTGCAAATATTGTGGTTCTTTAATCGGTGGGTTTTTCCTTCCCAGTTTCTCTTGTTTAAGAACACCAGAAAGGCGTATCTAAGTGAGATGTCTGGGCTCATATTTCTCTTATCAGAAGGTCAAAGTGCAGGTCAAATTCGATCAAATTTGTTTGAATTTGGACATTCAGATTCAAATCAAATGTCCATAAATTTGAATTTAAACATTCAAACGAATTTTGAATTTTTGAATCTATTCGTGTGAATTATTCGGACATTCTTATGCGTGCAGATACGTAAATGATGTGTACTTGCCTGTATGCGTCTTTCCTGCATCGGCATGCATTCATACAGATCGGTACAGGATGAAAACAGGATGCCTACGGGATAAATACGGGATGCATACAGATGCGTACTGATGCCTATGGGCACTTATGAATATTGTCGACATTCGTATCTGCAAATTTGAATAGAAAATTTGCATGAATGTATTCAGTTTGAGTCAAAGATGGATATATTTGAATTTTAAAGATGTGCACAAATATTCGTAGGCATTCGAAATTTGATCAAATGTACCAAATTTTGACATTCAAACTCAAATATAATGTCCAGAAATTTGAATTTAAACATTCGGATTGAATTTTGGGACTATTTCCGTACAATTTTCATCCGTACGGGATGAAATGGGAGGTTTCCTTTCCTTCAATTTCTGACCCAGCCTGTGCAATTAATCTACAAGCAGTGCACAGAATGCTCTTTCTACCCTGCAAGCCCAGCTTCTGGTGAGCCTATTCTGCCTTGTTTGAACACGCCTGTGAAAGATTGTTCCTTTATTGTCAGATGTCCTCTAAAGGAGAATCCAGTTCAGTGCATTTTGAAGTGCTCTTGAATTGACCGAGAATAGAGAAAAGGAGAGGCATTGAAGTACCCACAGCTAACAAACTGAGCAGCAAAACCACAATCCCACCAGTCTTTTTCCCGGTCCCCCTAGCTTTTGGGCCTTGGCTAATTCTGTGTGGGCCTGGGTCCCCTGTTTCCTTGAGAGAATAGCTACCCGCAGCTACGTGGCAAGGGCATCAAATGAAACACTTGACACCCAACAGGTGGCAAGATGGAGGGGAGAACGGGCGCTCTTGTGCCCGAGAGCGGAGTTCGCCAAGTGTTTCCTGTAGGGCAGGTTATATCAGATGGAATAATCTCTTCTCTGCTACACAGAAGAAGAAGAAGAGCTGGCTTTTCTACCCCGCTTTTCTCACCCATTTAAGGGGACTCAAACTGGCTGACAAACCTTCTGTTCCTCTTCCTTAAGGAGACTCAAAGCGGCCGACAAACCTTCTGTTCTTCTCCCCACAACAGAACACCCTGTGGGGTAGGTGGGGCTGTGAGAACTCAGAGGAGAGCTATGGGTAGCCCAAGGTCACCCAGCTGGCTTCATGGGGGAGGTTGGAATCGAAACTGGTATTCCCAGATAAGAGTCGGGCTCCTTAACCACTAGACCAAACTGGC
Source organism: Aspidoscelis tigris stejnegeri (assembly GCA_023333525.1). Lineage (NCBI taxonomy): Eukaryota > Metazoa > Chordata > Lepidosauria > Squamata > Teiidae > Aspidoscelis > Aspidoscelis tigris. The sequence goes on from JALMGA010000021.1 coordinate 5,045,084, forward strand.
TCACTGTCCCAAAATGCTGCCCCTTTCATCTGGTTGTGCCAGATACAAATGCACACCTGGATAAGTCAGTAGGGAGGGTGGACAGACTAAATGACCATGTTAATAAACAAGAGCTGACCTTAAGGTAGAGGCCGGGGCTGAATTCGCACTTAGGCATCTGGTATCCAATTAGGACATCTCTGGTCCAGATTTGTGCACAAATTATTTTTTGACATTCTATTTGAATTGAATCGAATACCTGAAGATCTAATTTGATTCGAATCTTTTAAATTTGAATTTAACAAGACTAGATTCAAATTTAGCAAATTTGTTCAGATTTTTTTATTCGATTCTGCACATACGAATGTTGAAAACACTTGCATGTGAACGTATGCATCTTCCCCACGTATGTATGCATCTGTACACATCCCTATGCATCCCGTAGTTAATCCGTATGCAACCCGTTTTCATCTCATACTGATCCATACAAATACGTACAGATGCGGGAAAGATCTGGGTCTCCAAGTATGAATCGTGTATGAACCTGTGCACGTATGAATGTCTGCATAATTTGAACGAATAGATCTGAAATTCAATTTGAATGTTTACATTCAAATTTTGGGACGTTTGATGGTCGAAATTCAGCACAATTGATTAGATTTCGTCTGCCTACGAATATTTCTGCAAATCCCTACCACTGACAATTATTGCTAGTGTATTTTTCTTTTCTTGCTCCAACTGGTATTGTTCATGTGTCTTTCAGGAGCAGCTTGATATAGAGGAATTTGAAGATGCTGGTCTTGCCACAAGCTGAGATGGAATGAAAGTAAGTAAGCCACAGAGCAAAGTGAACCCTTCGCTGGGCACAAGTGGGCTATGGCCGTTTCTGTACCGGCCCTGATGGGTCAATCCGGATTCGCCACATGGGTGCTCCGGCCTTTCCACTGCAGGCAGGCTAGCACCCATTGCTATTGGGTGCTGCACCGCCCCTGGGGACACATTGGGTACCTCCCTTAATCTACTAGATCTGGATTAGTTGAAGGACCCATTCCTTAGTTCTGTATCATTTTAGATCCGGATTAAGGGAGGTCAGTGGAAAAAAGCCCAACACATCTGGATGACAGGCCTCAATTCCCAGATAGGGTGTTTTTCCACTGTCACTAGAAGTACCCATTAAGTACCCACTAATGGGTACAAAAATGCCATTTCGTACCCATTAATGGGTACTTAATGGGTACTTTTAGTGACAGTGGAAAAACACCCATATTCTCTGCACTGGGCTGTATCTATGTACTGGTTTGTAATTTGTTGTTTTAAGGGTTGTCACCCGTCCTGAGACCTTCAGGTATAGGGATGGATGGATGGATGGATGGATGGATGGATGGATGGATGGATGGATGGATGGATGGATGGATGGATGGATGGATGGATGGATGGATGGATGGATGGATGGATGGATGGATGGATGGATGGATCGATCGATCGATCGATCGATCGATCGATCGATCGATCATGACAGACAGACAGATGATAGACATAGATAGATAGATAGATAGATAGATAGATAGATGATAGATAGATAGATAGATAGATAGATAGATAGATAGATAGATAGATAAACAAAATACCAGGAGTGGGAAACTCTCAAAGAGACGGCTGAGCAGTGACGGGCGTGAAGGGGTTAAGCTTCCTGCCTGCCGCCAACTTGGGAGCCTTTTTCCCACACTTCTGAGTACCAGGTTGAGCAAGACTCAGTCCGACGGGTGGCTGATAAACCACATACCATAAAATTTGTCAAAGGCCTCCGCATACTTGACTTCAGAAGCTAAGCCTCTCCCCGCCCGGGCGCTGGGTGCGTGCGGTTTGTGTCTGCTGGTCGGACTTTCTCACACACGCACACACTCCTGGGTAATTCATTAACCCAAGTGCATGGGTTGCGCCCCGGGACAGACATAACCTATGGCTCTGAGTCAAGCAGGGTGGAGAGTTCCCACACTGGGCCCTCGTCTCTTTCCATAGGTGAGGCAGCCTCGCTGGCGGACGCGGCGCATTCCTTTCCTGTGTGCACGCGGAGCAGGCCTCTTAAGGAACAAGCCTGCAAGCAGGCAGCAGGTGTAACCCGGTGGAAAACAAAGGCTCCCTTCCTCGCCTTTGTTTAAGTGAAGATGCAACCCCCCCTCCCTCACTGCCAGTTTCTAGACCCCCATAGCATTAAAAGAAAGGTGAGGACAGTGGCTGAATGACCCACAAGCAAGCGATAATGCAGGATATCAGCTCCCGGCGTTATCCCTTGCTGTGCTGTCTTGTGCCTTTTACGTGGGGTGCAGATGTGGGCGTCCAGAATGCCCAGATGTGTTTGCTGCCAGGTCTGTGCATGCGCAGATGCCTGTTTCAGCCTCCACATGTGCACACTGGACAGAGCAATCATGCTTGCTCCATCCAGAAGGTGAGTAGCGTCCTAAGACATCACTGTTGTTGGAAAACCTGCCAGCAGTGCTGGGTGCTCCAGCAACAGTTTTTAGCACATTTTTTAATGGCGGAGGGTTAAACTGGGGCTATGGTGGGCTGCCTCAGGTTCTTGAGGCCACCCAACCATTGTGAAATGAAATGAACTTTATTGATTAGTCTTTTGACTGTATGAAGTGCCACCCTAGCATAGCAGCAGCACCATTATGAATGGGGCTTAAGGTGACCTAAAGTGGCGACAGCAACCAGCCTAGATGGTTTTAGGGAAGGGTTAGACAAATTCATGGATGGCAGATAGATCAATAGCTACTAGAATGGATGCCTAGGTACATCTTTCAGGCTGGGGGGGGGGGGAAACAAGCAGGAGGCCTCTAAGGCCATTTGCTGGGATTTGAGAGGAGGAGAAGGTTTGCCCTTGTCTATGCTTGAGATGCCCTTGGGCAATTGGTGGCCCACTGTGTGAGATGGGATGCTGGACTAGATGGGCTGTGGCCTGATCCAGCAGGGCTCCTCTGAGGTTCTTATGGACGAGGTGGCCTGTGGCCTCATCCAATAAGGCTCCTATTAGGTTCTTATGGACTAGATGGGCTGTGGCCCGATCCAGCAGGGCTCCTCTTAGGTTCTTATGGACTAGATAGGCTGTGGCCTGATCCAGTAGGGCTCCTATTAGGTTCTTATGGACTAGGTGGCCTGTGGCCTCATCCAATAGGGCTCCTATTAGGTTCTTATGGACTAGATGGGCTGTGGACTGATCCAGCAGGGCTCCTCTGAGGTTCTTATGGACTAGATGGGCTGTGGCCTGATCCAATAGGGCTCCTATTAGGTTCTTATGGACTAGATAGGCTGTGGCCCGATCCAGCAGGGCTCCTCTGAGGTTCTTATGGACTAGATGGGCTGTGGCCTGATCCATCAGGGCTCCCCTCTTAGGTTCTTATGACCATCTCTATCACAGACACGATATTACATGTTACTGCTGAACCCAGGACTTAAATTTGCGGATGCAACAGTTGTTGACATTCAGGTGTGCAGATTCAAATTTGGCAAATACAAACAGAATCTTGTTAAATTCAAATTTGAATCGGATCGTATTTTCTGGTATTTGGTTCAATTCGAATAGAATGTCAAAAAACCATTCGTGCCCATCTCTGCTCAGCATTGACTCAGTTACACTCCCACACATATGAACTCTGAATTCTTTAACGATGCTGAAATTTGGAAGGACTGAACACACTCTCTCTCTCTCTCTCTCTCTCTTTCTGCATGCCTGGGGCCATTCTGTTAACTGAGTTTGTATTGCGTATAGATAATATGTGTAAAATGCCTATTTACTGTAAACAGCGACAGGAGTTCAGACACTTTCCCAGGATTACAGACACACAAGGCAACAGTTGAAGCACAATTTGCTATCAAATATTGATTTAAGGCCCTCGATTCCTCTGTGTACCCATGGGAGCCAAGACTGCGGAGGCCGGCTTATAACATTTTACTATACTTAGCCAAAGAAAGATGGCACCTTATAAGGATGCACATGAATGTATTTTTGACCTTCAAATCCAGTATTTTAAGCACAAGATACGGATAATTTTCTGGCAGATTCGTATACGACAGATATGAATCTACACATCTGAATCATTCTAAAATCCGTATCGGATTTTCAAAAATCCATATTCGAGTTCGAATGTTAAATTTGGATTTTTGGAAATCCGATTCGAGTTCAAATATTCGGGCACATCACTAGCACTTTAGCCATGTTCCGTGTCCAAAAGCCAATCCAAGGTCTGGTTGCCTCAGTGTCGCTTAATCTAAATAAATCATGGACGGTGAACTAAGTGGGGTTCAATCCGCGGCGCCTCCCCCAGATCAACACAGTGCAAATCACTTCTGTATTCTTGTAGTTCCTCCTTTCTTGGGTGCAACAGGGAGGGATGCGCAGGAGGGCCTTTTCTGTGGTGGCCCCCAGACTCTGGAATAGCATCCCACTGGAGGATCGCCAGGTGCCCACGTTGTATGGTTTTTGGTGCCTGTTTAGCTTCATCTGGATGTAGCCCTGATGGGGAGGATCGGAGAGAAACAGGGGCGGTTTATTTTAAAGACGCTTTAAAGGTTCTAATGTATTATTTGGTGAAGGGCAGGATATAAACTCTTAAATAAAATAAAAATGAAACTCTGTGCATGTTTCCACAGAGCCATTAAGAGCAGGGATTTGCATGAATTTGGGGGGTTTTGTTGCATTTGAATTCTGTTCGGATTCTGGCCAAATTTGAACAGACTTCGAATGTTTAGAACATTCATCCACACGCTTAATCAGGAGGAAGGCTTGGATGAAGCGTAGGTTTGCCTTTACCTGCCTCCATATGCAAGGAATGTTTCATTTGCTTGGCTCCCAGTTTTTGTATATGGCCTCAAGGGTGGGGTGTGGGACCTGTGGACAGGCTGGTCATTCATAAATACCTTTAGCCATAATAGTAACGTGAGTCGTAGAGAAGCAAAGCATGGGGAAATCTCATTTCAGGGGCCTATGCAACTTGCAATTCAGCAGACCAGTGGCTACTGCAGCCTCCAGTCTCGGGTGTAAAGAGGAATAAGGCAGGCTAGTTTTAAGCATGCATGACGAATCCTTGAACCTGCAAAGAGAAAAAGGATGAAAATAAAACTGCCTCCTGAGCACAGTTTTTCTCTCCTTGTCCCTTTCTTTGAAGCCATGCCCTCAGACGACAAACTGCGCTGGATGTTTTTCAAAGCACGGCTCTCTATAGGAAGTACAATGCAAGAAAGGCGAAAGGGATCAATTCCGGCGTGGGTTTCAGAATGGGATCAGTCCTGCACCATGGAGCAGATCTAAGGGACCAGGTATTTCGAGAGGCAGAGTATGACCTTCCGTGGCAAAATCAACACCGTTTTAAGGTGCAATGTTGTCTTTGTCAGCTGCTTTTAGTCCTCTTAAATGGGTGAGGAAAGCTGGGTAGAAAAGCCAACTCTTCTTCTTCTTCCTCCATGAAGCAAGTTGGGTGACCTTGGGCTAGTCCCAACTCTCTCCTGGGCTCTCACAGCCCCACCCACCTCACAGGGTGTTCTGTTGTGGGGAGAAGAACAGAAGGCTTGTCAGCTGCTTTGAGTCCCCTTAAATGGGTGAGAAAAGTGGGCTAGAAAAGCCAACTCTTCTTCCTCCTCCATGAAGCTAGCTGGGTGACTTTGGGCTAGTCACAGCTCTTTTCTGAGCCATCACAGCCCCACCCACCTCACAAGGTGTTCTCATGTGGGCCTCCCCTCCAGATCTTAAGGCCAATATGGGAGCAGGCATTCCTTCAGATACGCTGGGCCCAAGTCGTTTAGGGCCTTATAAGTTACAGTGGAATTATCTTGAATTGGGCTTGGTAGACAGTATTTTCCCCAAACTGAGGAACAAGGTTATGCCAACTTGCAGGTCTGCAAGCTGTGCATTGGGCATTCGTTGCACTGTGCCCCCCTGTGAGCTAGCAAACATGAGCAATAAATGACTTAAGTGCTAATAATAATAATAATAATAAATCTTCTGTCTAAGCTGTGTGCTCTCGCCTTCCTGGAAGAGGAGTGCAGGTGATCCTGCCTCGTGTTTGACAAGGTTTAGCAAGAAGAATCCTCATGATGTTTGCATATGACTCACTGCGCATGATTTCGCCTCTTTGCGTGGGTCTCCTCTAAAAAGGGATCAGGCCAACCCACGTGTCAGGCCAGTCTCTTACCCCTGCTGTGACCTTGCACAAGTCGTGGCTCTCGGTTTGTTATCTTTAGCGTTGTCAATGCCAGTGGGCAGCAGGGCAGCCTGTGGATAGGGATCTTTCCAAGTCACACCTGGCAATGCTGGCAACTAGACCTGTAGTTTCCTGCAAACGTGGCAGGGCTCTAGCATTTCATGGCAAGGGTCCCCCCCCCCAAAAAAAAGACCACTTGGCTTTGAGGAGGCGTTCCTGCTCTGGATTGGCTCCTGGTGCCAGCATATTAACTGGCATCTATAAGTTCATTCTACAAAGATCATCCCCTTCCTTCCTTCCTTCCTTCCTTCCTTCCTTCCTTCCTTCCTTCCTTCCTTCCTTCCTTCCTTCCCTCCCTCCCTTCTTGCTTCCTTGCTTCTTTGTTTCTTCCTTCCTTCCCTCCCTCCTTCTTCTGTTTCTTCCTTCCCTCCCTCCTTTCTTTCTTTGTTTCTTCCTTCCCTCCCTCCTTCCTCTTTCTCCCCTCTCTCCCTCCTTCCTTCTTGAAAGAGCAATGCTGTGAAAGTAAACTATGCCTGTCATTGTGGAGAAATGAAAACCTTTCACACATACTGTATGTGTGTGAAAAGATGAGTTCTGGGGGTGGGGATGGGGGGCCGTTGACTTTTCCCAGGTTGAGTGCTGTCAGAAACAGTGGCAGCACCAGCTTTCTCTCCCCTGCTTTCATTCAGCTACCAACTGCAGGCCTGGCTTCTCCATTCCTTTTCACTACACCTAAGGTTTAATCCAGCTTGGGTCCACCTTCAGAGCAAGAGAACAGCCTTGTCACTTTGGGGTACGTGTGTGTGTGCAACCTCTCGCTTTGAAAGTGGATTGAAGCTGGATTGTGCAACCACCGACTAACCCTGAAAGAAAACAGCCTTGTCACTTTGGAGGTGCATTCTCTCACTCTGAAAGTGGACTGAAGCCGCATTAAACCTTAGGTGTGTCCACAGCCACTGTCCTCTGGCACTAGCAAAGAGAGAGGGGGGGGGGATATATACTTCCAGGCCCTGCTGCTGCCTCTCCTCCCACCCCCCTCTCTGGAGATCCAGAGCCCCTGTCTGCTTTCTGTCTTCCTCCGCCTCCTCTCTCTCCAAGTCTGTTGGAAGCTGAGTGAAGCTGTCATTATCAGCTCAATAAATCTCTTGGCACTGAGCTCTTTTTTGGAGGGGGGGGGAATTGAACCGCTTGCTTGCTTGCTTGCTTGCCTGAGGGGGGTGGGGAGGCGAGCATGCAAAAGGTTGTGGAGAGCAGCACTTTCCCACGCCTGAGACGCACCGCCTCGCACAATCCCTGCCAGCGAGGGCTTTTGCAAATGTTTGGATAGGCTTGAACAAACAGAACACCTTTTTTTCTTCTTTTTTTTAAGGGGAGGCCGGCAGGAAATTTTGCTAGGGCTTCCCCCCCCTTCTTCCCTCCCCCCCTTGTGCAATTCACACACACGCACACATGAATGCACAAAGACACACACACACACACAAAGACACACACACAGCACCACCTCCTTCCCTTGGGCTTTAGAGAAGTGTGCAATTGTGCACACTTCTGTATCCGAGGTTGTTCTTTGCTTTAGTCTTTAAGGGGGGGGGGTTGGAGACAACCTAATGGTGAGCAGGGATGTACTGCAAAAGGGGGCCACAGAGAACAAAACCTGGAGGTGGAAGGGGCCAAAACCCAGGCCAAAATAGGACAGGGAAATGGCTATCTCATCTTCTCTCTTGTGTTGGGTCAACAGCACCGGCTGGATCTCTGCCTGCTGTATTTTAATCAGGAGAGTCATAGAATCAAGAAGGAACCCAGAAGCCATAGGGGAGATGGGTGTGTGTGTGGGGGTGAATTTTCCTTTTAAAGCCTCCTTGTAGATTATGCAAAAGAATTGCCCAGGAGAAGGAGTCGTTGAAGCAGTTTGGGGAAAGCTTGGTCTAGTGGTTAGGGAGCCGGACTCTTATCTGGGAATACCGGGTTTGAGTCCGCACCCCTCCACGAAGCCAGCTGGGTGACCTTGGGTGAGTCACAGCTCTCTTTCTAAGCTCTCACAGCCCCACCCACCTCACAGGGTGCTCGGTAGTGGGGAGAAGAACAGAAGGTTTCTCAGCCACTTTGAGTCCCCTTAAATGGATGAGAAAAGCAACATAGGGGAGTAAATGATAGGGCTCCTACACCTTCAATAGTGGAACAGTAAAATAGGGCTCCTGCACCTTCCGTTATAGCATAGCAATGGGAATGGTTGGGTTCCTGCACCTTCAATTGTGGCGTAGTAATGTTAGAACTCCTGTACCTTCAAGAATGGCACAGTAAAAATAGGGCTCCTGCACCTTCCGTTATAGCATAGGTAAGAGAATGATTGGGCTTCTGCACCTTCCGTTATAGCATAGGTAAGAGAATGATTGGGCTTCTGCACCTTCCGTTATAGCATAGGTAAGAGAATGAATGGGCTTCTGCACCTTCAGTAGCAGCATAGAGGAGAGAAAGATGGGGTTCCTGCACCTTCGATAGTGGCATAGTAATAATAGGGCTCTTGCACCCTGAGTAGCAACATACGAGGAGGAAGGCAAGCGGCACATGTTGAAATTCCCTTTCCTGTGCGGCTGTTGAAGGTCCCAAGTCCCTGCCCTCCTTTCCACCTGGTTGACCATAGCTGTGCTCACTTTTTTTACCCCCCTTCTCCCGCTTCCTGCCTCTCCCCTCCCCATCCAAATGGCTATCCCTGAATGATCGTGTGCCAGCAGCCTCTTCCACAAGCGCCTTTAGAAATCCTGCCGCCGGTCTTAAAGGGTTCCTTTGACGCACACAGCCTCTGGGGCGGCTCAGGCCGCCGGATCCCTGCCAGGAGCAAGAGGAGAGGATTCTGTTCACTTTCCAACTCTACGCAGGCATTTCTGGCTCAGAGGAGCAGCAACAGGGCTTGTAACAGCAATAGCCAGCAGCAGAGAGTTTAACATCAGCCTTCCTGGCTTGGGATTAGGAAGGGAAAATGCCAGCAGTTGGTGTGTGTGTGTGTAAATCTTGTGTTGCATTCCTGAGTGCCAGGCACCCTGCACAATAAATCTAGTGGCTTAGAGTTTCTGGTGGGCTCAATCCTAGCTACGGATGTGCACAGATATTCGTAGGCATTTGAAATCCGAATAGAATATCCAGAAATTCGAATTCAAACATTCAAATCGAATTTTGCATTTTGGGACTATTCGTTCAAATAATTCCAACATTCGTATGTGTACGGGTTAGTGCACACCTCAGTAGCAAAGAACACAGATATGCTCAGAGCCCTCTGGCATATAATCCTGACATTTAAGGTGGGCTTTGATGAATCCTTATAGGGATGCCCTCTGGACCCTTCCCAGCTCCAGCACCCCAGTTTTCACCTGGTATGGAATGCTGGAAATGTTTGAGGTCCTTTGCATAGATGCAGGTGAGTACTCCTGTTGCAATATCATCCTTTCCCTCTTCTTTGACATTCTGTTCTGCATAGAGCAACCACAGGAAACATCTGGAATTTAAGACCGGATGTTTTGGGGTTTGTTAGCACACAAGAACTTAAGAGGAGCCCTGCTGGATCAGGCCACAGCCCATCTGGTCCATAAGAACATAAGAGGAACCCTGCTGGATCAGCCACAGCCCATCTAGTCCAGCATCCTGTCTCACACAGTGGCCTACCAATCACCCATGGGCATCTCAAGCAGAGATAAGGGCAAACCTTCTCCTACTCTCGAATCCCAGCAAATGGCCCTAGAGGCATCCTGCTTGTCCCTCCAGTCTGGGAGATGTACTTAGGCGTCCATTCTAGTAGCCATTGATACATCTGCCACCCATAAATATGTCTAACCCTTTTTTAAAGCCATCAAAGCTGGTAGCTTTCACCACCTCTTCTGGCAGCACATTCCATAAACTAATGACCCGCTGACTGAAGAAATCCTTCCCCTTGTCTGATCTGACTCTCCTGCCCATCAGCTCCCCTGGTTCTAGTGTTGTGTGATAGAGAAAAGGAATGTTCTCTATCCACCTTTTCTACACCGTGCGTGATTTTATATCCTTCAACCAGGTCCCCTCTTAAACGCCGTCTCTCCAGACTGAAGAGACCCAGATCTTGCAGCCTGATTCCGTAAGGGATTTTGTTCCAGCCCCTTAATCATTCTGGTTGCCCTTTTTCTGCCCCTTTCCTAGTCCCACAGGATCCTTTTTGGGGTGTGGCCACCAGAATTGTTCACAGTGTTCCAAATGTGGCCCCACCGTCGATTTATAAAGAGGCGAAAGGACGCCTTCTGCTGGCTTGTTTTCTATTCCCTTCCTAATTATTCCCAGCATTGAATTCCCAGCTTCAAAACCCATTCTTAAAAGACGCCTTAAAGCTATAATCAGGTTATCTGATGCAGCAAGGAAGACGATATTTTTGAGCTCATACGCGGTGTCCTTTAAAAACCATCCCTGGGTGCTGCTCTCACGCCTGCTGCTCACCGAAACTTTTGCGCAAGGGAAAACAACAGTGATCCTCAGAACAATGGCTATATTGTCTTCAACACCTTGGGGAGCCCATGCCTCTGTTAGCAGGGAGCTTGTTGGTTTTATTTGCTGCTGGAGGCATCGTGAAGGTATCAGGATGCCTTTTCTTTCTTCCCTTTTCCTTTTTTATTTTATTTTTTGCAGCTGGGGATTTTTCTTTTTTGGGTGGAAGCAGTGGCTTCCCCTTGGCGGAATGACCTCATCCGTGCGGCTGGTTTCGTAAGGGCTTCCTAGGGTGGGTGGAAGAACTTTTGGAGGGGATTAATAGAGCAGAAAGCCATCGTCCTGCTGAGTTCTGGGAACCTGAAGGCTCAGAGGTCTCTGGATAGCTCCCTTTTTCTTTCCACCAGCTTCCTGTGGCTGTTTTTCCCTGCCTGATGAGAAGATGTTTGACCTCCAGTGAGTCGGAGCTGGAAAGGTTCCAGAACCGAGATTTCTCTGTTTACTGAGCTGTTCCAACCAGAGGGTTATTATTAAAAAAGAGAGAGTCAGGAAGGAAAGGGCTTTTGCTTCCTACGAGTGCTGCTAATCCTAAAGGGCGGTAAGTGGAGTAAAAAGTACAGCAGAGTAGGAGCTAGGGTATTTCCTTAGTTTTGTCCACACCTAAATATAACCACAGCTTCAGTCCACTTTCAGAGCGAGAGGTCACTTCTGTAAAGTGACTTCTTCTTCTTCTTCTTCTTCTTCTTCTTCTTCTTCTTCTTCTTCTTCTTCTTCTTCTTCTCATTTGGTGAGCCGGTTTGGTCTTGTGGTTAGAGCACTGGACTCCTATCTGGTAGTCACAAAGCCAGCTGGGTGACCTTGGGCTGGTCACAGCTCTCTTTCTGGGTTCTTGCAGCCCTGCCTGCAACACAGGATGTCTGTTGTGGGGAGAAGGACAGAAGGTTTGTCAGCCGCTTTGAGTTCCCTTGAAAGAGTGAGAAAAGCAGGGTATAAAAGCCAACTCTTCTCTCTCCACAAAGCCAGCTGGGTGGCCTTAGGCTAGTCAGAGCTCCCTTCTGAGCTCTGCCAGCCCCACCTGCCTCACAGGATGTTCTATTGTGGGGAGAAGAACAGAAGGTTTGTCAGCCGCTTTGAGTCCCCTTAAGGGAGAAGAACAGAAGGTTTGTCAGCCGCTTTGAGTTCCCTTAAAAGCGTGAGAAAAGCAGCATATAAAAGCCAACTCTTTTATACCCTATGGTCATGCTTCATCCAGTGCATGTGCCTGGAGGCTGATACAGATGTCTACACATGCATGAAGGTGACAACGGGCACATCTGGGTGCCCTGAGTGCCCAGATGTGTGAAGACAGTGCCGGATGTGATGTGTCTAGCTAGGAGGCAGTAATCCGAAGGGAGGACTTCCTGGATTCTCATCTCCTAGCAGGATATCCGGCCAGTGTCTGGAGGAGGGAGCAGCAGCAGGCAGGCTTAGTCTGTACATGTTTTTGGTTTCACTTGGCTGCCTAGTGCCCTGTTTTACCCTTTCTGTGCTGCTGGTAGAAGGATGTGGGTGCATGGATAGTGCATGAAAATGATTACGGGTGCTGGTACACCTCCCTTGTAAAATCAGACCAGGTCTCTGCAGCCTGGGGAGACGGCATTGAAGAGGGGACCTGGTTGAAGGATATAAAATCATGCACGGTGTAGAAAAGGTGGATGAACAACACACAACACTTGAACCAGGGGGCATCTAAGAAGCTGATGGTTGGCAGGTCTGTCCCAAAATCATCCACCAATTAGGGGTGTGCATGGATATTCGGATTATTCATTAGTCGGCCAAATTTGCCCAAATTCAGACATTCAGATTCTAATCAAATATTGGCACATTCGAAGGGTAACGTTTGGATCTGAACGTTCGTACGAAGCCTCGTTACATTTGCGAACCTGGGAGGCGGGAAAGTGGCTGCCCCAGACACACCTGCAACGGATCCAGAGTGGATTCAAAGTGGATTCAGGGTGGGTTTGACCCTTTCAGAGCGGATACGTGTGGGGTTTGTATGGGATCCATATGGGATTCATTTCAAATTCCTATGGAACATTTGTATCGAATGAATTACAAATTTTCTTGTATTTGATTTAATACAATTTAAATGCAACAACCCTCCCCCCCCCCCCATTCCTGCACAGCCCTACTCGGAATCCATGTGACGCCTGGGTACTAATATCTGCCATTATCTCCCAATGGGCATTGATGTAAGAAAGCAAGAAGAAAAAGGAGAAGCCATACCTCTTAAGTTTGGAAATATAGACCACAAACAGGTTGTTTTACTTATCAGGCTGTTTTAAAGCCAGGAGAACTGAGCCTTAAAAGAACCTGGCAATTTGAGGAGGATATGATAAGAACCACGGTGAGGATTTTGCCAAAAATTTGCATGCCAAATGAACAATGAAACCCGCAATTTGCACGGATCCTGATTAGCAGCTCGAGAGAGAGGGAAAGAAAAGAAAACAAGCAATATAAAGGTGTTCATTCATTGTGGGACAGACAGAATCCTTCTGTCTCAGCAGCCCTCCCTTTACCGACTCTAGGTTTTTAAGGGAAATGCTTAAACTGCCCCAATACTAACAAAGAGAAAACATGTCACACCGATATATCTATTATTAAGAAGCAGGTTATCAAGGAATGTGTTCTGGGCTATGCATGAATGCAATTTTTGATATTCGATTCGATTCGGATTGAATATTCAAATGTCCAAGTTCGTATGAACAGAGAAAAAAATGAATGTGTTGAAATTTGGAACTATTTGAATATTTGTACAAACAGTTGCACGAATATTCGATTCATATTTGGTGATACAGATGTCGACAACGTTTGTATGTGTTCACACGCATCCCATTTTTATCCCGTATGCATCCTGTTTTAATCCTGCACGTATCCGGTCAGATGCGTACGGATACACAAAAGGGAAAGACGGGGCCAGGAAAGAGACACCACTTTGCGCTTTTCGGAGACTCTTTCTCATATCCGGGTAGCAATTTCTCCCTTTTGGTAACATCCAAGCACAGAAGAGATCAGGGGTGTTTTTCCAATGTCACTAAAAGTACCCATTAAGTACCCATTAATGGGTATGTAATGGCATTTTTGTACCCATTAATGGGCACTTAATGGGTACTTCTAGTGACAGTGGAAAAACACCCCAGATGAAAGTGATTTTTACAAAGAGGGACTCCATGATCTGATGCTGGAGAAAGTTTATACAGAGGGTGGGGTTTGAATTCCCCACCCCAGTGATTAAAACAACCCTGATTTAAAACTGGATTAAATTGCCCAGTGGGATTACAGACACGATGCCTTTCCTAGCTGAAGCAAGTACTTGTATTTCAGTGCATTATGGACAGGAATCCATCCTAACTCCTGCAAATGAAAGGAGCTGTTTCAGCGTCATCTGCCACTGTCAAGGTGGTAAATACGATCAAAGATTTTCCCATTTTCCTTGGCTGCAGTTAGAGAATAAAATCCGTGCATTTCCACACGGACACAGAAAGGGAGAGAGACGGTTGCCTTTTTTTTTTATTAAGCCAAACTTGCGCTATTGTAAAAACAAGCCAGGTTTCCCGGATACCAGCTGATGCTCTTATTCTGAGAAAACTTCAGAGCAGCAGAGAATGGGCCTAGGAAAAGGGGACAGAAGTGATCTTTCTCCCTTCTGAATGACATTGGAAGTTTGCACGCAGGCATCAGAAAACACTTGTTTGCAAAAGCTCTTTGTTCTCCTCGGCCTTCGGTGTTGTGTGTATTGCGCTAAGATTTGGGGATTAGAGCAGAGAAAGACTGTAGCGAGTAAATCATCCCTTGGCTTGCTCCCTTCCTGGCCACCTCCTTTATTTAAACCCTGGGGGGGGGGGGGAGTCCTGAAGATGGCAGCCCCCCCCCCCAGTCACTTTCCTACAGCAATTGCTGGCTAAGTCAGAAAGCTTAGATTGTGTGTCATGATGAGGCTCAGCCAGATTTAAGTCCCAGACAGGACACAAAAGCCACCCGTTGTGACTCATGGGGTAGAGAACAAGGCAGCTGAAAAGATGTGGGACTGTGCATTAAGTGGTTAAGAGTGTCAGACTCTTGTCTGGTGGTCTCCCGGCTTGATTCTGCCCCAAATCCTCCTCCTCCCTCCACAAAGCCAGCTGAGTGACCCTGGGTGGTTCACAGCCTCATCTACCTCACAGGATGTTTCCTGTGGGGATTAGAACACTGGGTTTATCAGCAGCCTTGAGTCCCCTTGAGGGTGAGAAAAGTGGAGTATAAAGCCTACTCATCCTCATCCTCCGTGAAGCCAGCTGGGTGACCTTGGGTGAGCCACAGCTCTCTTTCTGAACTATCACAGCCCCACCTACCTCTTTTCTCAGCTTTTAAAGGGACTCAAAGCTACTGACAAACCTTCTGCTCTTCTTCCCACAGCAGAACACCCTGTGAGGTAGGTGGGGCTGTGAGAGCTCAGAAGAGAGCTGTGACTAGCCCACAGTCCCCCAGCTGGCTTCATGGGGGAGGGCAGAATCAAACCCAGTATTCCCAGATAAGGGTCCAGCTCCCTAACCACTAGACCAAACTGGCTCACTGGCGTGCAATTAGGTCAGCTCTGATACAGAATATCTGCAACGGAACTGTACCAGAGTCGTCTTAATGGCATACCAGAGGCCTAAGTGCGAATTCAGCCCTGGTTTCTCTACCCCAAATCCATCCATGGAGCTATCAAAGAAGCTGTTTAGTCCAGAAGAAAGGTGCAACACATACTATAGATACCTATATTCAGAGATAAGACTGTACTTTGATCTCCTTCCGAGTGCCATTAAAACATATACTCTCAGGGTGTGTTTCCAATGCATTACCCAGATTCTTCCTGGAAAGCGAAGAAAAATGATTTTCATTTTTTCCTTATGCTCCTTTCCATGGGTGTGCAGAATTGCTGATGGTGTGAATAAACTACCACACCCGCAATCTCATGGTGGGCAGTTGTTTAGTGTGTCCATTTTTGCACGTGCAACAAAGACCCCATTAGGAACCCGATAGGTATGCATTTGGTACAGACCAGTTATGTACCTTCTGCACACATGACCCCTTAAGGACCCCATTAGGACCCCATTCTGAACACGTTATCTGCAAAAGCACTGTCAAAATCTGAATTTAATGGGGTCTTTGGGCCCTTTAGATCCTGCTTTATAGATACATTTTTTATTTGTCAGTAATCTCAAAAGGAAGAGGTGTGAAAAAGAAAATATTTGCAGTTAGAATTTTGTTTTTAAAGAAAACCTGCTGTTTTGCTGCCTTTATTGCAGGCAGGGTTTGCATGGGTGTGTGTGTGTGGGGGGAATTTAAAAGCCCTGTTTTTAAAGCCCAGTGCAGGATTTCCTAAACCAGCTATATAGAATGAATAGATTTGAATTTGGTAAATATGAATTGAATTGTTATATTCGAATTTAAAAGAATCGAATTGGATTTTCAGGTATTCAGTTCGATGCGAATAGAATGTCAAAAAAACTTTTGTGCGTATCTCTGGTCTAAAGGATGTTCTTGTATATGCAGTTGGATCTGGCAAGACCCCAATCCTGCGGCCCTGAATTTTATTTATGTTTATATTTATATCTCGCCCTATACCGAAGGTCTTGCTTGTTAGGAGAGGCGGCAGGGCTTCGTCAAAGCAAAATAGCTTTGGCCCATCCAAGGAATCTCCAAATCCCTCCTAAAGGTTGCTGCTTTGAATGCCGCCGGCAGGGCGGGGGCTGCCTTGTGCGGCTGCCATCCGTGCCTGTTCTCCGGCTGCTCACGTCGGGACACGAGCTAGAAGTGAGATAGAGGCAGGGAGTGCGGAAAGCCAAGTGAGGTGGGAGGAGGGAAGGGGTTAGCGGAGAGCCTCGCCATGTGTGCCTGAGCGTGCGTGACCGGGCGCTTGAAGAGCGCGGTGTCTGTTGACACACGACTCCAGATCAGCATCCTGAGCCGCGTGGGTGGCTCCTAGGGGAGGCTCCCCCAGGCGGGCGCCCTCCTCGCTTCCCAGACACGAAGCAGGCGGCTTGCTGCACAAAGGAAGTTGTCGCTGTGGGACGGCCTCGCCCCCCCCTTCCTGTGCCTTTCCGCCTACTGCTCTCCCTTTTGCTTGCCAGAATCGGCTGCAGTCGATTCAAGAGCCTTGTTACAGGCCACAGTGGGGGCACCGGAATCCACAGTGCGGGAGTTATGGGGCAAGGGTGAGGAAGGGGCAAGAAGGCAGCGTGAAGGTCTTCTAGTCCAGCCGTTCCACTGCCCAAAATTCTGCTAAGCCATCCTTAAGTGGCGGCCCGCCAGCCGAATAACCGTCCGGCATTATTGCTTGTTAACGATGCTCTCTTTGACCGTTGTAAGGCCTGTTTGCACTTGGCTGTATTTTGGAATATATCCCAAGACGAGGGATGTGCCTGAGTAATTCCGCACATTCGGAATTCAGACGAATGTGTCTGAATTCTGAGATTCACAATGGAACTAATAGGGCCCTAGCCGTCCATGAATCAGATAATCCAGTATCGGTAGAAGCTTCAGTCTAAGCTTCTATGGATATGGGATGCCCGGGGGCCTCTCTCGCTCGGCCTCCCTCCCCCCAAACCTCCCCCACCACGGGTGCCCCAGAGCCCCCTTACCTGCTCTGTTGGCAGCCTGGGCCTCTTTCCAGGCTCTCCAGAAAGCCTGTTTGGTGTTCCAAAGGGCTCGGAAAGAGGCCCGGGACACCACCGGAGCACTCCCACCCACCTCCCCTGTGCCCCCTTACCTTTTGGGGCACTCCGGTGGTGCCGTGGGCCTCTTTCCGGGCCCTCCGAAATACCGGAAGAGAAGACAGTGGTGGTGAGGTCAGGGAAGTGGCGAAGGGGTGGGAATAGAGGGGTGGTGGGAAGGTTTATTTGTTCCATGCATAGATATTCGTTAGAATAGCTGTGCACAGATATCAATACTCCCACATCCATGGGGGGCGGTATTCGGCTGGAGCCAAATTTTTCCACATTCTATTCATTACGAATAGAATGTGGAAAATGGCTCTGTGTGCACCCCTACTCAGGACAGGGGTCTGTTGGCCGCATGCTAACGCCGACTCTGGGAGGCCTCACCTAAGCCCTGCTGCAGCCTGCACTAGCATGTGGACAGCGGACCTTTACTCCGGAATCTATTCTAGAATAAAGCCAAGGGCAACCGGCCCTTAGTGGCGTGCGCATCTGAGTATTCAGGTGACGGAACATCTCTTTGCATGCATGGTGGACAGGACAACAGCAGAAGCACCAACATAAGGTCAATCGTAGCAGTTTGGTCCTGTCGTTAGACTGTCAGGCTCTTATCCATCGATCTCCTGGTTCGATTCCACACTCCCCCATGAGGCCAGCTGGGTGACCTTGGGCTAGTCACAGTTCTCTTTGTGGAATACGTCGCTTCCCCAAAGCTAAAGAAATCAAACTTTTAGGATCATGCAAAACAGGACAAAGTGAACCTTCTGTTGTGTTCCCTCTACTCACAGTCCAAACCCTGCCTTGATCATTAGCCGGTGAATGCAATGTTTTGCAAAAGCTTTCTAACGAACTCAATATACTTGGCGATTTCCTTATCAAAAAGACAGAATTGGCCATATAAACAGGTCTTTCTAGGCGAAACCTGTGAATCAGGTTCTGTGTGGCTGATTATTCAGATAATGCCCCGGTGGTCTAATAAATTTCCCATTTATCTTCCATCAGAGTTCGATAAGATTCATGAACTAAAACAAAAACCTGTTTTGTTTTCTCTTTCTGGCCGTGGGATGTGTTACAGGAAATGCTAGTGGCATGAACATCTACGCCCTTTCACGATATATCCCAGCTGACTCAAGTAACAAACAATGCAGGTCTTGGTCATACAAGGGCACGTCCCCATGGGGCTGCCCCTGATGCGCTGCGGCATTAAGGAGTCCCCATGGCAATGGAGGACTTGCCCGTCCCCATTAAAACCACCCCCCCTTACCTGAGCGCTTAATCGCCCAGGTAAGGGGCTGATTTACCACACTCACTCACCTGACAGCTGCCCTGCAATCAGCTGAGCAACTGCCAGGGGGCTATAGCAGCTCTCATGCGCACAAGCAGAGCTCCGCTAATGATTAAAAGAGGTGCATGTTAATTAGCTCCTTACCGGGAGGCTGACTCATCGGAGCTCATAGGCATTGGGAAGCAAATTGGCTGCCTGTTATCCCTGGAGCCTTGGAAAGAGGTGCATATTGATTAGCTCCTTGCTCGAAGTCTCTCTTTTAATGATACAAATATTTGCGCCCATCCCTAGCTCCTACAGCTATGTGCCTCCTTTTTGGCAGCATCCTCCCGGCTATTCCGCGCTTGGGGTTAACCACACACGCCTGCCGCCTGTTCCCTGTGGCCCTTTCCTCCCTCTCTAGACCTCCGATCAACCCTCCGGACTCCCTCCTGTCTGCACTCCTCCGGCAGCTTCGCTTGCAAAAGCCTCACGCTCTACATAGCCTCAAATAACATGCATTGTACATTTGGCAGGCAGGAGCGGGTCAGACCAACTGTGTTTTTATGGGGGAAAAGCTTTTCGGGCCACATATTTTTCTAATTAGGGTGGTTTGTGAGCATGTGTGTGTGTGTATGTTCCTTCCTTTCCTTCCTCCTTCCTTTTTCCCCTTCCTTCCTTCCCTCCGTCATTCTTTCCTTCCTTCCTTCCCTCCTTCTTTTTCCCCTCCTTCCCTCCCTCCCTCCCTCTTTCCTTCCTTCTTTCCTCCCTCCCTCTTTCCCCCCTCCCTTCCTTCCCCCTCCTTCCTTCCTTCCTCCCTCCTTCTTTCCTTCCTTCCTTCCTTTCCTCCCTCCCTCTTTCCCCCCTCCCTTCCTTCCCCCTCCTTCTTTCCATTCCTTCTTCCCCCTCCTTCCTTCCTTCCTCCCTCCTTCTTTCCTTCCTTCTTTCCTTCCTTTCCTCCCTCCCTCTTTCCCCCCTCCCTTCCTTCCCCCTCCTTCTTTCCATTCCTTCTTCCCCCTCCTTCCTTCCATTCCTCCCTCCCTCCTCCCTTCTTTCCTTCCTTCCTTCCTTTCCTCCCTCCCTCTTTCCCCCCTCCCTCCCTTCCTTCCCCCTCCTTCCTTCCTTCCTTCCTTCCTTCCTTCCTCCTTCTTTCTTTCTTTCCTTCCTTTCCTCCCTCCTTCTTTTTCCCCTTCCTTCCCCCTCCTTTCTTCCCCCTCCTTCCTTCCTTTCCTCCCTCCCTCCTTCCTCCCTTCTTTCCTTCCTTTCCTCCCTCCTTCTTTTTCCCCTTCCTTCATTCCTCCTTCCTTCCTCCCCTCCCTCCCTCCCTCCCTCCTTCCTTTCCCTCCCCCCTTCCTCCTCCTCCTCCTCCAGTTTTTTGCAGCTGCAATGACACTTTCTCACGCTCCCCTTTGCCAAGTCATGTAACCGGCTGGGCGTCCGCCAAGCCTTGGAGGTCGGCGTGTCAAACCCCACTCCCTGTGTTCATGCTGAAAAGAAGGGACTTTTCTTCAGCCTTCAGCCCTCCTTCCCATCCAACCACCAGCAACTTCGCCTTTGGCTTGTGGAAGTTGCTTCCTTGTCAAGGTCGTTGGTGCTCACGGTTCAGTTTGGACAGGACAGACGTGCATTCGGGGCACCGGTTCTTTTCTCCTCTGCGGGGTTTTGCTGCCATTTCTTCACCCCCACCCCACTGCTCCCAGTTGGTCTAGCGGTTAGGGAGCCAGTCTCTTATCTGGGAATACCGGGTTTGATTCCGCCTTTCCCCATGAAGCCAGCTGGGTGACCTTGGGCTAGTCATAGATCTCCTGAGACAGCCCCACCTATCTCAGAGGGTGCCTGTTGTGGGGAGAAGAAGAGAAAGTTTGTCAGCCACTTTGAGTCCCCTTAAATGGGTGAGAACAGAAGGTTTGTCAGCCGCCTGGAGTCCCCTTAAATGGGTGAGAAAAGCGGGGTAGAAAAGCCAACTCTCCTTCTTCTTCTTCTTCTTCTTCTTCTTCTTCTTCTTCTTCTTCTTCTTCTTCTTCTTCTTCTTCTTCTTCTTCTTCTTCTTCTTCTTCTTCTTCTTCTTCTGTCCCCCTGATTTCTTCCCTTTCCTATAACCACCCACCTTCCAGGACTTTAGCCAGCGGTTCTGGGGTTGCTACCACTTTCGTCACCCTTGTACGAGGGCTGAGGTCCAGCTTTGGAGTAGGCTTGGAATGCCGCCCACAACTGAGGTGGCATCAGTCTGCCCGCCTCCTCCCTGTTCGACCTCCACTGGGGGAAAGCAGAGACAGTGGGTTGAGCCGTGCGGTTCGAGGCTGCCCACCCACCACAGCTCTCTGTGCCAAGTCTGTTCCCGGCTTTCTTTGCCCAGCACTTGCTCTCTCTTCTGCACCCGGCGTTTCCCTCTCCTTCCTCAACAGGCGTCAGCAGCAGCAGCAGCAGCAAGACCGGAAACCTCCCTCCAGCTGCAAGCTTATTAAAGTCAGATTGTCCCCGGGAAGGCTGAAGGAGAGCCAGAATTGTTCATAACAACCAACCCGCACGGATCTGCGTGCCAGGACAGCCCAAGGCAGCATCCCATAGCACCTCTGGTTAGTTCTTTGCCTATTTATGTGCTGAATTTGTAAAGCCGTCCGATGTTTGCTGGACGGTTTAGAAAAAAGCATTAAAAATATAGATTGAGATGTAACAGTCCCATCCAATGGATCCAGAGTGCATTCAACATGGCTTGAGAGCAGATTCACCACTGTTGTTTTCTGCAACTCTATTCAAGTTATCTTCCCCACATCTGTACACATCTGTACAGATGCGGGGAAGATGTGGATCTCCAAGTACCCATCATGTACGAACCTGTACACATGCGAACGTCCAGCAAATTCGAATAGATCCGAAATTTGAAATTTGATTTGAATGTTTGCATTCGAATTTTGGGACATTCTATTTGAGCTTGAATGTCAAAATTCGGCACATTCGATCAGATTCTGAACGCCTATGAATATTCGTCCGCAACCCTAATTCAGAGTGAATGCAGGGTGGATCTGATGCTTTCGGAGCAGATATGTTATGGGATATGTATAGGATACGTATAGGATATGTATGCATTCGTATCGGCTATTTGTAGGAATTCATACAAATATACTTATATTGAATAGAATCGTACCAGATTCTAAGGGGATCTATTCAAACAAATATTCATTTTCTTCTAGTTGATTCAATACAAATTGAATCAAATGCAAAAAAAACCCCAATTTGTCCCCACCCCTCCATATATAACAGGCCTGTAAACATCCTCAGGTGATCTATTTAAAACGCCCAGGTGCTGAATAGCAACGTTTCCCGTCTGTTGCTTTTTCTTCTTATTTACGGTACTTACTTCAAAGAAGAAAGCACAGGTAGGAGACATTGGGTGTTTTTCCACTGTCACTAGAAGTACCCATTAAGTACCCATTAATAGAAATGGAAATAAATGAAATAAATAAATTTGAATGTTTAAATTCGAATGTGAAGACATTCTATTTGGATTCGACTGAGTTCCAAATGTTTAGAACATTTGTGTGTATCCCTAGTATCTATTCGTACATTCGTATCTATTCGTATGAATATTCAGTACGCATCCCGTGATACGAATCTCGTACATATCTGTGCAGATCCCTTGTGCATCCTGTTTTCGTGCCCTCTGTATCCGTATGCGTACAGATGTGTGTGTATCTGTACACCTACGAATGTCCGCATCATTCGTACAAATAATTTGAAATATTCGTACGAATGCTGAATTTATACGAATTGGTACGAATAACGAATATTTCGAGTATTCGTCCACCGCCCTGCATAGAACTCCTCCTGCAATGGATAGGCTGCCCAGGGCTACGGAAACCCATGGAAGGAAGTCCAGTTTCTCCACTGTGTACCTTTTGGGAAGCCGGCGATCTTCCCAGCCCATTGAAAGCCATTGTCTGCCTCTGGCGTTTTGAGGCCGGGCGTCTTTTCTCCTCCTCCTTTCCCCTGTCTGAGCCGGGAAAGAAAAGAAGAAAGAGTGCATAGGGGTGAGTTGGGGCGGCTGGAAAGAAAAATAATCTAATGAAATATTTAAGATTTTGGCGGGCAAGGGGGCCAGGAGGAGGCATTGTCCGCGCCGTTCTTTTGTGGAGAAGATGCCCGATCGAGGATGTAAGCACGTTGCTAAGGTCACACCATATTGATGGGAACAGGGCCCGCACTGGCCACAGCTGGGCGATCTGGATTCCCGACCGCGGCACCAGGCTGGAGGCCTTTGTCCGGCTTTGTGAAGAGGACAGGGAAGGGCCACATTTACACACACACTTTGAGTGCGGTGGCCAGTTGGCTGTCTTTTCCGCCCTCCGGCTCCGCGCTTTGTCTTTGGGCTCGGTCCTCAATGGGACGGGGAGGGCAGGAGAGCGAGTGTGCAGTGCTGGAGGGAGATGGGTTCGGAGGGGGGAAAGGGTGACAGTCAATGATAAATGCCATCTCTGCTGGGTAAAATAATAAACTCAAACGCAGGCGAAAAAACCCAGCTTTTTTCCTTCTGTCTCTTAAAGAAATCCCCCACTGTTCCGCTTCTTGGAACCTGCTTTTTTCCCACTAACGGATGCCAGATTTATAGTGGCTCCCTTGGCGGGAGCATATGTATCAGAGGCCGCTTAGCACCGACAGACATTTTGCTTAAGCAACTGTGAAAGGGCAGATTTCCCTTGGACCCTCGCCACTGCTTGGCTCTGCTTTTTATTTATTTTTAAAAACACACAAAACGACCCCCTACTACGCGCCCAGAAAGTCTGAGTGCGTGCCGTGATGCTCGGTGTATTGGGCTATCACCCAGGAAAGAGGGCTTCACGTCACCACCTGGAAAAGAAGAAGAGTTGGCCTTTCTACCCCGCTTTTCTCACCCGTTTAAGGGGACTCAAAGCAGCTGACAAACCTTCTGTTCTTCTCCCCAAAACAGAACACCCTGTGAGATAGGTGGGGCTGTGAGAGCTCAGAAGAGAGCTGTGACTAGCCCAAGAAGAGGAGGAGGAGAGGGAGGAAAAATAAGAATTGGCTTTTCTACTCTGCTTTTCTCACCCATTTAAGGACCTTCTGTTCTTCTCCCCACAACATACACGTTGTGATACGGGTAGGGCCGTGAGAGCTCAGAAAGACAGCTGTGACCCACCCAAGGTCACCCAGGTGGCTTCATGGAGGAAGGAGTTGGTTTTTACCCCCCCCCACTTTGCTTACCCGTTTAAGGAGACTCAAAGTGGCTGACAAACCTTCTGTTCTTCTCCCTACCACAGACCCCCACCCCCGTGAGGCAGGTGAGGGCGTGAGAGCTCAGAAAGAGAGCTGTGACCTGCCCAAGGTCACCCAGGTGGTTTCATGGAGGAAGAAGGAGTTGGTTTTTAAATATTAAAGATCCAAATCAAAACAAATCCTGAAAAATGCATTTGTGTGCACCTCCTGTCCACATGCCAAACACTAAGCCACTTTGAGACACATTTTTTTAAAAAATGTGTGTGGATACAGTCTTAGCCACCACACTAAAAACAAACAAAAAACTCTAGTTAATCTTCATGTGGTCCATATTAGCTAGATGATAAATGAGCAGCAGGCCAGAGGGACAGCAAATTGCAGAAGACCTAAACTAAGGTTGGAAACCATTCAGTAGTTCTACCACAAGTAGGAAACACAATAATTATTTGCACAAAGTGTAGCAGATGTTTATGACTTAGGATATTCAAAGATACTAATATCTCTGTGTGACGGAATGCTGGACTAGAAGGGCTGTGGCCTGACCCAGCAGGGCTCCTCTTAGGTTCTTATACTGGAGCAAGATCTTTCAAAGTTGAATTTAACCAAATTCGATTCAAGTTCAACAAATTCAAATCTATTCGTTCGAATTTTTGATTCAAATGTCGGCAACATTCATATGTCCCTGTATGCATTATTACACATCCGTACACGTCTGTATGCATCCCGTAGTTATCCCATACACAACCCATTTTTGTCCCATGTGGATCCGTACAAATGCATATCGATGCGGGAAAGATGCAGATCTGCAAGTATGCATTGCGTGCGAACCCGTACATATGCGAATATCCGGGTAGTTCGAATGGATAGACCCAAAATTCGTTCAATATGGACATTCACAATTTGAATTCAGATGTCGAAATCCGGGCTGATTCTATTGGATTTCAAATACCTTTGAATATTCATTCATTTGATTTGTATTGAAAATTCCTATTCGTTCAAATAGATCCCCTTCAAATGTAGTGGGATTCAGTTTCGATACGAATGTTCAGTCCCTTGCGAATCCCGTACGAAACCTCAAACAAATGTATCAACACATTCAATTCAAATTCGAATGTCAACCTTCAAATGTGCCAACGCTCAATTTGGATCCGAATGTCCAAATTCCTACAAATTCCTACAGATTTTCAATTATGAGTATCCATGCCCATCCCCTTTCGGTGCCTGTCCTTGCATCGGAAAGCATCCCGAAATTTGCAACGGCAAACGCAGGATTAGAACCCAGGCCTCTGAGCGCAGATCGGGTCCGGATTGTACGCATGTAACAAACTGAAATTTTTCTTTTCCCCGGCGCACTAAATGGATATGATTTACCCAGCGGTTGACCTCTCAAATAGGCGAAGGTTAACCAAAAGATCGAGTTACGCCTCTTAAACACTTCTTAATAATCCCACGCGAGGTGACCTTCTGAAGCTGGCTACGCGCCCTTTTCTTCCCCTTCCATTCTCCTTCCCCGGCTTCTCTTCCCTTGGTTTCCAAGCCAGCCTCCAGTGATGGGCACAAAAGCATCTCCAAGCCTTTGTTTAACTCTTGATTTATCCGCCCCCTTTAAGGACTCTAATGAATAATTCACAACAATGTGAGCTTATGGGAAGGAGCATGTTCCCCATCTCTCCACCCTTAAAGCCTTTTTCTCCCTCCTTCCTTCCTTCCTTCCTTCCCATCCAGTGAATCGAGCACAGAACTGCTCAACTCCTCTTTGCTGTCAGTTTGATAAATATAATTTATTACCAATTAAAAGCTCGTTGGCTGCCTCTCCTTGCACAGAAGGGAACCCCTTGTTAACACCGTCGAAGCCTAGTGGTTCTCAAGCATTTCAGCAATTATCGATCGCGGATAATAGGGGGCCTCTAAGTTTCCTTCCTCCCTTGGGTCCTGGGTCAGAGAGCTACGGCCCGTTCACTCGGCGACAGGATTTTTGATGGAAAAACGACCAGGGAACGGCTTTGATTTTGGATTGTCCCCTGTCCTGAGCTCACAATTAAATCAGTATTTAAGTTGTGTGCAGAATGGGGTTCACCCTCCATCTTTTCATTTGTTACTCAGACACAGAAGAAGAAGAAGAGTTGGATTTTCTACCCCGCTTTTCTCACCCATTTTAGATGACTCAAAGCAGCTGACAAAGCTTCTATTCTTCTCCCCACAACAGAACACCGTGTCAGGCAGGTGGGGCTGTGAGAGCTCAGAAGAGAGCTGTGACTAGCCCAAGGTCACCAAGCTGGCTTTGTGGAGGGCGGAACTGAAACCGGTAATCCCAGATAAGAGTCCGGCTCCCTAACCACTAGACCAAACAGACACAGACACACACACATAAGAGCTTTCCCAACAATAATTGTGCATTTCACACACACACACACACACACACAGAGCTCTCCTAACGTTCAAAACGGCTGCACAGTCCCTCTACCCCAACAACAATCCACATTACGCATGTGCAGAATGTTCTAAATGTTTGAAATTCGTTCGAATTTGATTGCACGTGGACCTTCGAACCCGAATAGAACATCTTCACATTCGAATTTAAAGAATCGAATTTTGAATGCTCCAAAACATTCGTTCAAATGATTCAAAACATTCTAATCTCATGTGTATCTGTACGCATGTGTGCTTATAATACGGTACGAAAACAGGATGCATACAGGATAAAACGGGATGCACACGAAACGCAGACAGATACATATAACACATATGAATGTTGTCGAGTTTTGTATCTTCAAATACGAATGTTGTCCCCCCCTCCCCTCCCCTTGCTTCCTCCCCCCCCCCAGCTTCCCTGACTGGCAAGGTCAGTATGGCACCCTGAGCCCAACCCCTGCCACTCAGTTTGGTTCAGTAAATCTATCAAACTGGGGTGGAATAAGATGTCCATCTGGGCCGTGAATGGCAGGGCGGCAAAGAAAACCCCGAGTTTCCCAGCAGTTCCTTAAGTCCCAATTATTCCCAGATTATCTTTTGAAACTGGGAGATCTCCGCTGAATAAACCAGTTGGCTGAATTACTGACAGCCGGGTGAATCTCTAAGGCCCGCGGAGAGGGAGCCGGCCCCTGTGGGTTAAAGGTGTCATTCCCTTCCAGTGACCTCCGGGGCCAAAGGGATGCTGCGTTATTGACTGACGGCCAGATAAGCAGCCCCACTGGTTTGCTGTCTCCTTTGGCATGCCAGCGAAGCAAACAACAGCGGGCAAGAGCCCTCCAAAGTTAAAGAGTAACTGTCTGGAGGGGGTGAGAGGGACCTTGGGGGCTTCATCCCTCCCTTTGGGGGCTTCAGATCAAGCGTGAGGGAAACAGCATCAGAGAAGAGGCAAAAGTCACCTCTGTGGGCACCAAAGGAGTTCTGCTCTCTGGCAAGCAAGGGTCCTCTTTGCCCCAGACTCTATTGGACAGTGAGCCAGTTTGGTCTAGTGGTTAGGGATCATAGAATCATAGAATCATAGAATGGTAGAGTTGGAGGGGACCTCCTGGGTCATCGAGTCCAACCCCCTGCTCAAGGCAGGATCTCCTAAACCATCTCAGACAGATGGCCGTCCAGTCTCTGCTTGAAGACCTCCAACGAAGGGGAACCAACCACCTCCCGTGGCAGCCTGTTCCACTGGTTGATCACTCTTACTGTTAGAAATTTTTTCCTAACATCTAAACTAAATCTTTTCCCCTGCAGTTTCACCCCATTGTTTCTAGTCCTTCCTTGAGAGAGTGAGAACAGGGCTGATCCCTCTGCCTTGTGACAACCCTTGAGGTATTTGTAGACAGCTATCATGTCTCCTCTCAGTCTTCTTTTTGTTAGACTAAACATTCCTAGTTCCTTAAGCCGTTCCTCGTAGGACATGGTTTGCAGACCGTTCACCATCTTGGTAGCTCTCCTTTGAACCTGCTCCAGCTTGTCAGTGTCTTTTTTAAACTGGGGTGACCAGAACTGGACACAGTACTCCAGATGAGGTCTGACCAAGGTAGAGTAGAGGGGGATAATAACTTCACGTGATCTGGACTCTATGCTTCTCCTAATAAACCCCAGGATTGCGTTTGCCTTTTTTGCAGCTGCCTCGCACTGTTGACTCATGTTCAGTTGATGATCTACCAGGACACCCAAGTCTTTTTCACATGTGCTGCTGCTCAGCCGAATTCCTCCCATTGTATATGTGCTTTTTTCATTTTTCTTGCCCAGGTGCAGAACCTTGCATTTTTCTTTGTTAAATACCATTTTATTAGTTGCAGCCCATTGTTCGAGTTTCTCTAAATCTTTTTGAATCCTCTCTCTCTCTTCTCTGGTGTTTGCAATCCCCCCTAGCTTTGTGTCATCAGCAAATTTGATCAGTTTCCCTTCAACTCCCTCGTCCAGATCGTTTATAAAAACATTAAACATAACTGGGCCCAGGACAGAACCTTGTGGTACTCCACTTGACACTTCCGTCCATTTGGATGTGCAGCCATTTAAAGCCACTCTTTGAGTACGATTACTAAGCCAGTTTTGAACCCACCTTATAGTTGCCTTGTCAAACCCATATTTGATCAATTTTTCAATGAGGATCGCATGAGATACTTTGTCAAATGCTTTGCTGAAATCAAGAAATACTATGTCTACTGCATTTCCTTGATCAACCCATTCAGTGATTTTGTCATAAAATGAAATCAAGTTAGTCTTGTTTGATACAAACCCATGTTGACTACTGTTAATTATTGAATTCCTATCCAAATGCTGACATATGTATTGTTTAATAATTTGTTCGAGAATCTTTCCTGGTATTGAAGTCAGGCTAACAGGCCTGTAGTTCCCTGGGTCTACCTTCTTCCCTTTTTTGAAGATAGGAACAACGTTTGCCTTTCTCCAATCGTCTGGGACTTCTCCTGTTCTCCATGACTTCTCAAAGATTACAGCAAGTGGTTCAGCAATTACCTCAGCTAATTCCTTCAGTACCCTAGGATGTAATCCATCTGGACCCGGGGACTTAAATTCGTTTAAGTTAGCTAAGCGTTCCCTTACTCTCTCAGTGTTGATTTTGTGTCTTGATTCTCCTAGTCCATCAGTACAGTGAAGGACTGTTGCATGTACATTATCCCTCTTGGAAAAAACAGATGCAAAATAGGAGTTCAGAATCTCTACCTTCTCAAGATCACTTTCGATCACTTCTCCATTCTCTCCCTGCAGACTTCCCAAAACCACTTTGACTTTTCTTTTGCTGTTGACATATCCCCAAAACCCTTTTTTATTGTTTTTAGTCTCTCTTGCAAGCCTCAGTACATTTCTTTTTTCTTTTTTATCAAGTTTTTAAGTTCTAGGTTTATCCACCCTGGTCTCTTTAGATGTTTTCCATTCTTCCTTCTTTGAGGAATTGTTAATGATTGCGCTTCTAATATTGCATTTCTCAAAATATCCTTAAAGTGCAAGCTGGACTCTTATCTGGGAATACCGGGTTCGATTCTGCCCTCCTCCATGAAGCCAGCTGGGTGACCTTGGGCTAGTCACAGCTCTCCTCTGAGCTCTCACTACATCACAGGGTGTTCAAAATCTGAAACTCCAGATTTTCGGAAATCCGATTTGAGCTCGGATCGGATTTGATCAGATTTCTCATGCCTTTGAATATTCGTGCAGATCCGGCCTTCATGGAAGTTTCTACGAATGAGGAGAATCTTTGCTGGGGAGGGAATGGTGCACTCGTGTGTGAACAATCCCGCTTGTGAACCACCTTCAAGCCGGCTTTGGGAGCGCTCAAAACAGTATTAGACCCATAAAAGAGCACATGGTTGTGCGTGGGTCTTCCTTTCCCAGGCAACGCCCTTCGCGCTTTAAGGAACATGAAGTCACAGGTCTGTAAGGATCTGGAGGCTTTAATGAGTTTGGCAATGCAAAGAGGTTTCTTTAACAAATATGGCTCAGTGGCACAGCTTGGTGCGCTCTCATGCCAGCGTCTTAAAAGCTCTTTTTGCGTGCTCTCTCTGCCTCTGGAAAACAGCTGCAGGGCTCATTATTAGCACATACCCGAGCAGAGCAAAGTTTAAGCTGAATCCAGAAAGAAAACAGCCAAGATTTTGCAAAGGACACCCAGGAGGACATGGCTAAGGAGCTTTTGGTTTCTCCCTCTTCTTCTTCTTCTTCTTCCTCTTCCTCCTCCTCCTCCTTCCTCCTCTTCTTTCTCTTCTCCTCCTGGCTGCAGACCTTCCACCAACAAGTTCCTGGGAGAGCATCCCTTCCCCGGCTTCGATTCATCCTTTTATTCCCCCTTTTTCCGCTTCGGCAATGAAGAAGGATTCGAAGAAACCAATCTTAATTGAGTGCTGGAAATTATAAGTCACCGGGGGCGACGCCTCTAAACAAAAGGGCCTTCGGAACAGAACAAATTAAACAGCGCCAAATCCATGTACAAACTGGTTATCGTACATTTCCATTCTCTAGGTCCGCCCCATTTAAAGGGGGGGGAATCTTCTTTTTCCCCTGTGTCTTTCTTTCTCTCCCCCCCCCCGCCTTTGCCCTACCTCCTAATAAAAAAGGTGCAATTGGAGCTTAATGGACCGCATCGTGGCCCCACCGTCCAATCGCTGTGGCAACCGGCCCTTTCTCAAGATTTTAAACAGTCTGAAATGCGCTTTTATTGTCTGCCTAAAATGCGCCGTGGACGTCCAGTGGGGTTGGGAGCGCTTGTATGTATCAATTTGTTTCTGTCTTTGAGGCAGGCCTTCGCCCCGGCTATGAATATATACGTGTGTGTGTTTGTAGGGGAATCGCCTGAGGCCCAGGAACAATGGGCCCGGCTGATTTTGGTTCCACGGATACCATGCGCCACTATGCGCTGGAATGGTGACATATGGTCACAAGCTGACCCTAAGCCACAGACGTTCAATAGCCAAATGCGCAGCTCCGCACAAGAGCCGGGCAACGTCCTTTTAATGGCCTCCCATTCAGCTGGCGGCCACCTAACCTTTTTCGGGCTGCCTTGCTGCTTCTTGAGTTCTTTAAAGGCCAGGGTGAAGACGCAACACGGCTTGTTGACCGCTGAAAGAGGGTGGCGGACTGCCGGTGTTGAACGAAAGAGGGGAAGGTGGAAACACAAAGCCCCTCCGCAATTCGTGTTTGCTTTCCACTTGGGTGGAGGCGACGGCGAAGGGGGAAAGGAGTGAAAGACGCAGGCTGTGGCGTTCCTTCGGTGAATGGAAGGCGATGGCCATCTTGTGCGGGAAGGAAAATGTCCACTATTCATTTCAACATTAGATTCAAATCTGAAGATACGAATGTCAACAACATTCGTATGTGTTATATGCGCCTGTATGCATTTTGTACGCATCCCGTTATAACCCGTATGCATCCTGTTTTCGTCCCGTACTATCAGCGAAATGTGTACAGATACATGTGAGATTTGCACAGATACATATGTAATACATACATATCTGTACATTCAAATGTTTTTAATCATTTGAACAAATGTTTCGGAACATTCAAAATTCATTTGAATGTTTAAATTCAAATGTGTAGACATTCTATTTGAATTTGAATGTCCACATTCGATTGAATTTCAAATGTTTAGAACATTTGTGCACATCCCTACTTATGAGGCCTTTAGCTGGAGGTCAGGTTTTATCCATCCATCCATCCATCCATCCATCCATCCATCCATCCATCCATCCATCCATCTGTCTATCCGTCTGTCTATCCGTCTGTCTGTCTGTCTGTCACCTACCTACCTACCATCCATCATCCATCCATCCATCCATCCATCCATCCATCCATCCACCATCTACCATCCATCCATCCATCCATCCATCCATCACCTACCTACCTACCCACCTACCCACCTACCTACCTACCTACCTAAGAAATTTATATTCTGCCCTTCACCAAATGTAGCAAGGTTTAAAGAAATAAAAGATTAAAAAACAAAACAAAGCCAAGTTCTTATTTAAAAACAGTGGAAGCAATAAAGCAACATCCCCGAAACTGCATGCTTGGGTTTCATTGATTTGGTCTCATCCTGTCTCTTCTCCCTGCCCCCACCTTAACTTTCCCACTAGAGGATAATAAGATTTGCATGGGATCGGATTTTGCTTTTTATGCCTCGGAGGTTTCGCCCTGCCAGGTTTTGCTTTGCTTTTGAATTGCATCTACTTGCATCTGAAAGTAATTTCTATAATCTGACTGCTGACGTGTGGGGGAAATCTGCAGCTGGAGGGGGGGGGGATGGATACAGAAGATGCAGTTAATTATTATTATTATTTTGGCATGGGTGGTGGAAGAGAACATCTGGATAAGCTGCCCCTTAGAAATGCCGGCGGTCTTTTCTGCCTCTTGCTTTTCCAGCACAAAATTATGACGCAAGAGCACTGCTCCCTCTCCTTCTCTGCAAAATGAAGTAACAGGCCAAAGGAAGAAGCAGGCAAATATACGCCCATCTATCTCCAACATCCTGACCTTTGTCATGCTTCAAAGTTACTGAATGCAGCCTTTCTCTCATTAGCTAATTGCCAGGGCTGTTTTCCCAAAATCTCTTCCCAGCAATCAAGCCGGCACAGCCTATAAACTCTGAAGGGAAATGACTTACCTTCTGGGATATGGGGGCGGCTTAGAATCCTAGGCCTGCCTTCCTGCATAATCAGTTTTATTGCACAATAAATGCGCATTTGCTTCTCATTAGCTGTCCTGTTTGCAAGCCTGCCTTTTAAGGGCTGCCGTTCTTCTTTGAAGATACCCAGTTCTCTAAGCCCTAAAACTCTGCAAACCTCCATTTTCCTTATCTTTACCACTGGCAGGCGGAACATCTGCCTATGAGGGCTTTAGCTGGAGGTCAAATTTTATCTATCATCTTTTATCCATCCACCTACCCATCTATCTATCTATCTATCACCTACCTACCTACCTATCATCCACCCACCCACCACCCACCCACCACCCACCCACCCACCCACCCACCCATCTATCTATCTATCTATCTATCTATCTATCTATCTATCTATCTATCTATCTATCTATCTATCTATCTATCTATCTATCTATCTATCTATCTATCTATCTATCTATCTATCTATCTATCTATCTATCTATCTATCTGTCTGTCTGTCTGTCTGTCTGTCTGTCTGTCTGTCTGTCTGTCATCTCAATAAATTTGGAGTTTAGCTGGACATTTCCTTCAGTTGGAGCATCTCATTAATTTTTTTTTGCTAATTAATGGATTTTACATTTTATTTTCAGATTTGTAAGTCTTGTGTAGAGCGTACTTTTTTGCTCATGATTCGGCGGCTTTTATGGTTCTGTAGTTCCTGTTTTGTTTGGGGTGCATTTTCTGCACCGCCCTGAGATTTTGGTTGAGGATGGTACACAGACCCTCCATGAATACAAGCATAAGCACTGTGGAAATACAGATAAGCCGTGCCGGAAGAGTTTGCCTAGGGGTGTGTGTCATAGAAGAGTGGAGATAGCTTTCACACCTTTTTGCCCTAGATCAGGTGAGTATGATGGCGAACAGGCTGTTCCTCTTTAGCAGCCCTAAAACACAGAACCATTCAGAAGCTCCCTGCAAGGAAAGAAGGGCAGCCGCTGCCGCAAATGGATGTCACTCTTCACACAATGCACAATTAAGGAAGAATTTGCTGACAGCATGTGTAGTGAAGCAGGCTTTCAAATGTTCAACTATTCTTAACCACCCAAAGATTCCAGGGCGGTGTCCAAAATGAGAGAGAGAGAGAAGGGAAACATGAATAAAGCTATTCACACCGCAGGCAGATACAATAGAGCCTGGAAAAGTAGCCAAATGGAAATGGGATGCATACAGGCTAAAACAGGATGCATACGGAATGCATACAGATACATATAACACCCTACAAACGTTGTAGACATCAATATTTTCAAACACCGACGTTGTTGACATTCGTATCTTCGGATTTGAACCCAACATTTGGACAAATGGATTAAAATGTATTCAATTTGAATCAGATATTGTTGCATTTGCTACTGTATAGTTGGACACACACACACACACACACACACACACGTATCCGCTGGTGATCTGTTCTGGCTCCTACTGTGGTTATCTGAAACTGTGGATAATGCCAAACAGGCCTTCCGGTTCTGGGGTCATGCAACCCCAGACCCGGAAGTGCTTTTCTGTCCTCCGGAAGGCCTATTCCTGCCTCCGTAGAGCGTTGGAATAGACTTGTGATGCCGCCGGTCGCCTCCCATGTGCCTGCTTACATTATGGGATGGGATCCAGTGAGGTCACGCGCCTATTCCAACACTCTATGGAGGCCAAAACAGGCCTTCCAGTTCTGGGTGCTCTTCCCTTATGGCACCCATGGGGGCGGAGGTGGGGTGATCCAGTAACTGTGGGTAACTGAAACAGCGGTTACCGAATCAGTGGATACGGGGGTCCAACTGTAGAAGTTAAACACCAGAGCCTGTTTCCTGCTCTCTCTCATTTTATATCCCTGATCTGCTGCTTCTCTGCATCGGGTCGCTGACCTTTCTGAGAACCATTTAGCCACGGCTTGCGTGGAATGACAGTGTCAGCAGAGTTCAAGCACCGTGGACAAGACGCCAATGCCCCATAAGACAGGAGACGACATTTTAGCGCTGGCCTGGACCTTCTCGCAAGCGCATGGAAGGGTGAGGACAGAGCCGAGGTATCAGGGCTCATTTGTCTGGAAGTCGCTCAGTGTGGTAAGACCACCCCACGCTTCGCCAAGGGCCGTTCTGACAACACCATTAGAGAGGCTTCCAGAGGGGAAAGTGACTTTGGAGGAAGATGACAGCGTTGTATATGGTGCTCCTCTCTGAATGACCTCTCTCGTCAGCTCGGTTCAGCGTAAATGTGTGTTGGGGTTTCTGGCCTCCGCCTGTGCAAGGATGCAGATGAAAATCAGGACGTTGCTGAACATGGGAAGTAGGAATGTGCACAAATGTGGGTTTTTTGCATTCGAATTCGAACCGAATCGAATATCCAAACACTCGATTCGATTCAAATGTTTAGAATCCAAATGCAACAAAATCCGATTTGAACCAAATACATTTGAAACTATTCGTTCGATTGTTAGATTCGAATCTGAAGAGGCAAATGTCGTCAACATTCGTATTTGGAGATACAAGATTCGACAACATTTGTATGTGTTATACTTATCTGTACGCATTTCATACACATCCCGTTTTATCCTGTATGCATCCTGTTTTCATCCCGTACTATCAGTGCAAATGTGTACAGATACGTATGAGATTCGTACAAATTTGCATGTAATACATACCTTAGCTGTACTTTCAAATGTTTAGATTTGAATGCGTAGACGTTCTATTCGAACTCAAATGTCCATGTTCGATCGAATTCGATCAAATTCCAGATGTTTAGAACATCTGTGTGCATACCTAATGGGAAGGGAGGCATGTTTGGCTATGGCAGAACCCTTTTGCGTCTTTTTGCTTTTGTTTTGGCCTCTGGTTGTTTAGCAGTGCACACCAGTCCCATTTCCCACATTCAAATTGGCGCAAATTGGATGCGGAAAACTTTGGCTGTATCCCACCCACACAAATGTGGGGATATTTGTATTTGTGCAAAAATATTCTAACCGATATTCATGCACAAAATTAATAAACTTCCAAATTTGGACAAACTTCAAATGTGATGGATGTTTGCGCTCATCCTTAGTTCTGAGTCCTGATCTAAAGGAGGCTGAAGAGGACTATAGTGGATGGATACTTCATGAGTGACAGAACCTTCATCCTATCAGAGCGCAGGGGTTGTGCCTGTGGAGGGGTGGAGATCTGAAAAGGTCTCATAAAGGAGTGTCAGGATGGGAAGAGAAAGGTGCGAGGAAGGATTATTGGGTATTGGGTGTGGTCAGAGTTAGTGCGTTTTGAGTCCAGTTTGAGCCACTTTGGTCTAGTGGATAGGGAGCTGGACTCTTATCTGGAAATACCGGGTTTGATTCCGCCCTCCCCCATGAAGCCAGCTGGGTGACCTCGGGCTAGTCACAGCTCTCTTCTGAGCTCTCACAGCCCCTCTGACCTCACAGGGTGTTCTGTTGTTGGGAGAAGAACAGAAGCTTCGTCAGCCGCTTTGAGTCCTCTTAAATGGGTGAGAAAAGCGGGGTAGAAAAGCCGACTCTTCTTCTTCATAAGACGGACTATTTCAGCAAGTTGTGACCACGGCCATGGGTAACTTTGAACGCCTTTCAGAAGACCGGTTTTTACTCAGCCCTTTGGAAGCACACCAGAGACGTCTGCCACATCTAGACGGGGCCTTGGGAGGGCTGAACGTTGGTTGCATGATCATGACAAATGCACACAGGCGCGTGCGCCCAGCAATATCGGCTCCTTCCTGCCCTGCTTTTTGCAGGGAGAAAACTGATCCCCCACTTTTATAATGGAACCCTTTGTAAGCTGTGTTCCTTCCCCCTTCCCACCATCATGTTTTAAGCTCCAGATCTGAAGTCCCTCCCTCCCTCCAGCACCAGTATCTGTTAGGGAGCTTAACAGTTGCAGGATCTGGCAGATTAAACAAGGAAATCCCAAGATGAAATTTGATACAAACAGCCTTTTGTTTTAGATGTCAAAAGAAAAGAGCCTTACCCCTCTCCCCGGTTCTTTCTGCCATGGGAAAAAGCCCTGCCAACATATCCCTGGAAGTCATAGTTCTTCTTGTTTGACAGGGGTTGAATGACCTAGGGAAATCCAAGCCGGAAACGCTGAAGAAATATTTGCAGCTTCTTAAGGGAGCCCGGCCCTATGTAGAGCTAGCGTCGGGGGCACCTCTACGCATTCATTTCCATTGATTTCCGCATGCATAATCTCAAACTGTTTTGCTCATCAGGCATTTGGCCGTTGCCGGAATTGGGAAGGTCAATGTCAAATCCTGCCTGTGGCCTGACTACGTTTCACGGGATGCCGTCCAAACTTCAGCAGGAAGAGAAGTGCCGTGTGAATCCTAAAGCCAAAAGGTGCCCATTCTGTTGTTGCCAGGGTCCTAAATATACGGGAAAGCAGCCTATTGAAGGAAGTGTATTCAATTTGTACCAAATTAAATGCAAGAAAATTAGTATTTGTTCGAATAGATCCCCTTTGAATGTGGTAGGATTCGTATTCGATATGAAATTCAGTCCCATTGGAGATGTGATAGATTTTTTTTGACATTCGAATTGAATCGAAAACCCGGAAATCTGATTCGATTTGAACCTTTCAAATTCGAATTTAACAAGATTTGGTTTGAATTTACCAAACTCGAATCTATTTGTTCAAATTTTTAATTCAAATCTGCACATGCGAATGTCAACATGGGCTTCTACACATCTTCTCCACATCTGTATGGATCTGTACACATCTGTATGCATCCCGTAGTTGTCCCGTACGGATCTGTACAAATGCATACGGATACGCATATGAATGTCCAGATAATTTGAACAAATAGATCTGAAATTCAAAATCCGATTCAAATGTTTACATTCAAATTTCAAGATATTCTATTCAAGTTCGATTGTCGAAATTTTTGCTCATTTGATCAGATTTCAAATGCCTGCGAATATTCATGCAAATCCTCAAATCTCATATGAATCTCATACCAATGTATAGGAATTTCATACAAAGCCCATACGAAGCTTCATATGAATGAATCAAAACATTCCCTTCAAATGTGCCAACATTCGATTTGAATTCGAATGTCCGAATTTAGCCAAATCCCATTGGATTTTGAATGATATGAATATTCGTGGACATCACTAATGCATACAGGTGTGTACGGATACCTACGAGATTCGTATCATTGGGTACATATCAAATATTTGCAAGAAGAGATACAAATGTATCCGTACATAGAATGTCCAGACATCCATTTTTCTTTCGGATTTTTGAATATTCGATTTGTTAGGAATCGCATGTCGAAAATTGCATTTGTGTACGCCCCTAGTCTTCGGGCTGATAGGAGCCCTTCAAATACTCACGCGCACTGAATTTCGGATATACCCACGGCGCAACGTTGTTATGTGCCCTATAGTATCCTTGCTGGCTTTCCTTTCGCAAGTGGTGCTTGCAGAAACCTTGAAAGGGTCACTCGTCTCCTCCCGCCACCAGTGTCCGCCCTGAGCGAGCGCCCGTCAGCCCAACGGGCGGCAGCAACCCAACGCACCCTTCTGTTTGGATCTGCTGAAAAGCCATGGCTGAATGAAACCTGGCACCCTTTCCACCAGCGTCTTTCCCGCGTTTCGGCTTCTGTCACCCTCATTACGGATCCCCCAAAGCAGCATTCAGCGTCCTGTCCAAACGGAGGATGACGTGAAGGAGATAAAATGGAGGGGAGGTTGGGCACAGGGGAGGGCGAACAGAGGAAGCCTATCATGGTTTGGAAGGCAACTCAAGGGCGAAACAGCTGGGAAGCCACATCAGTTTTGTCTTTCCCCAGCAGGAAGCGGCAAACAGAAGCTGACGTTCATTATTGCCGTCTTTAATGCATTCAAATTAAGGAGATCCTTGACAGATATTTTGCTAATTCATCTGGGCAGGGATGCAGAGCGTGGCTTCGGCTCTAAAGATATCCCCCCCCCCCCCCAGCTGCATCATTTCACTGCATGATTTCTCTGGGAAGCTTATGGTCGGTGAAAGCAGGCCTTCACACTGTACAGCACAGGTGGGCAGGTAAGAGCCTGCCAGGTGTGCGAAAGGCAGAGGATGATGGAAGTATATGGTTTGGCCTTTTGGCTTCCACCAGAAAGGCACCCAGGAGTTGCTGCATCAGAGTTACTTGGAGAAATTTCCGCAGTTGAAAATATTTTTCTTCCCAACTGGACTCACCTCTGCTTGAATTTTCACCCTGTGCCTGCTGGGGATGATGGGAGTTGGAGTCCAAAAGGGCCATGATGGTGGAGATTAAAGGGTGCTGGATACAGGTGGGCACAAATATTTGCAACATATTTGGATGAATTTGCACATTTGTGTCGGAATCAAATGTTATGACACTCATGCACATACTTTCGTATTAATATGAAAGCTTCGGAACAGTTGTGAACTGGGCAGGTGGGAAAGTGGCTACCCTGGTCACATCTGCAATGAATCCAGAGTGGATTAAAAGTGGATTGAGAGCTGATTTGACACATCCAGAGCGGATACGTAGGGGATTTATAGGAGTGATTTGAATCGGATTTGCACTGAAAATTCGTAACGAATTCGAATCCTACCACACTCGAAGGGGATCTATTCAAACGAATGTGATTTTTTTTTTTGGCATTCAGTTTGATATTATCCCTGTCTATAATAGGGGTATGCACAAATGCAGTTTTTGGTATTTGATTAAATTTGAATATCGAATTGAACCGAATGTTTAAAATTTGAATGTATCCACATTCGATCTGAATCAAATACATTCAAATCTATCCATACGAATATTCGAATATTGAAGATAAAATTTCAAAAATGTTTGAATGTGTCCATATGCATCTGTCCGCATCTTGTTTCCATCCTGTTTGCATCCCGTTTTTGTCCTGTACGTTCCTGTACAAATGATCAGTTTTTGAATGCTTTGAATATTCAAGTACATCTCTAATCTATAACACTATTGATCCATCTCATCCTCTTCTTGTCTTCACTCTTCCCCACTATCAGGACTTTTTCTAGTGAATCCTGTCTTCCCAGTATGTGACCAAGATACTCCAGTATTAATCCTTCCAGTGAGCAATCAGAGATGCTTTTCTTTAGTACTGACCGATATGATCTTGGAGTCCAAAGGATTATCAGATATTTTCCCCAGCGCCCCCATTCAAACCCCTCACAGCCATGCATAGCTATATAGGCCCGCCAATACTTTCATCAGGTCTATCCTGTATCCTACCATAAACCTCTGGCTCAGATTTGGCTAAAGTGCAGAGCAGATGTGTGCTGAGCATGCCCACAGCCCAGAGGTCAAAGGGCAAGCCATTTTCTTTCTTGAGAATGACCCTTAAGCTCAGAAGGTCCCTTTAAAATTCTACGTGGGGTTCCCATCCACCTGCTTTGTAGTCCCATTCCTGGGGGCTTTTAGCAGCAGAAGAACAGGTGTTGCAACCAGTACAGGTTTGTGAAGATGGTTTTCATGGATGTGTACGACCAGCCAGACTTGAAAGATCAGCATTGTCCTGATGTACCTTTGACCTGCATCCTCAGATGACAATTTTGGGATCTGAATTGAACTGTGGATCTTTGAATCCTCCATGTAACCCTGTGGGTGCGCCCAGATGCTGGCTAAAATCTGAGATCTTCCTGCAGTTGTATTGGGAATGCTAAATGTAATTGTGGCATTCCCAGTACAGAAGAAGAGGAGGTGGGTTTTATACCCCACTTTTCTCACCCTTAAAAGGGCTCAGGGTGGCTAACAAATCTCTGTTCTTCTCCCCACCACAGAGACCCTGTGAAGTAGGTAGGTCTGAGAGAGCTCAGAAAGAGAATTGTGACTAGCCCAAGGTCACCCAGCTGGCTTCGTGGAGGAAGAAAAAGAAATGTTGGCCTTGCTACCCCCACTTTTCTCATCATTTCAAGGGAACTCAAAGTGGCTGACAAATCTTCTGTTCTTCTCCCCACAACAGGGTCAGCAGGGGCTGTGAGCACCCAGAAAGAGACCCGTGACTAGGAGAAGAGCTGGCGTTTATACCCTGCTTTTCTCACTCTTTTCAGGGAACGCAAAGCGGCTGACAAACCATCTGTTCTTCTTCTCTCCACAGCAGACATCCTGTGGGGCAGGTGGGGCTGTGAGAACCCAGAAAGATAGCCACCCAGCTGGCTTTGCGGCTACCAGAGAAGGGTCCAGCGCTCTGAGCACAGGGCCACAAACTGCCTCACCAAATGAGGTCCGTTGTAAGGCGAACGTTTTCCGCCCACCATATTTTCTACCCGTCTGCCCATAGGTATCCTTTGCACGGGCTTCCCTCTGCCAGCTTGAGGGGCCTGAAACTTCCCCTCGGGGACCCCCCTGGGCCTAGAGTGCTCCAGGAACCGCGTTCTTTGTTGGGCACTTCCATAGACTTTCCTGTGGAATGTGGTCAAGGTGGAGAATGAAGCCAGACCAGAATCCCAGGCCCGGCTGAAGGCAGTAGAGGCGGCCGAGACGTGTGGAAACCTTCCCTCCTCGCCTGCCCACGGGCCCCTCCTCCTCCCCGCTGCATGCACGCCGCATGCACGCCCTGCGGCTTGGCCGCCCGGCCGTCCTCCTCCTCCTCCTCCTCCTCCTCCTCCGCGCCCGCCCCGTCTCCGTCCTGACACAGCAACTTGTGGGGAGGGAGGGAGGGAGGCAGGGCGCCCTGCCGGCAGTGCGCAGCTGTTGTAATGACATGAGCAGCCCCAGCGCGGGCGGCTTTCCAGGGTGAGGCAAGCGCGGCGTGCGTGCGTGCGGTCTGGGCGGGCTGACACTTTCCCATGCGCCGTGCCCTGTGTCACCGAGGGGCCGGGCCCCTCCCAGTCTGACAGCCCGAACCGGATACCTTCAGCGACTGAAATAATAGGCCTGGGTGGTGGGAAAAAGGAGACCGAGAAACCTCGAGGGGGAAATTAAGGGATGAATAACTTCTCCCTCGCAGCTACGTTCCAGCAACATGCCTGAGCTTGTGGTTGTCCTACCAGTTGATTGTCCGCCCTCCTCTTGGAGGAGGGAGGGAGGGAGGGAGGGAGAAAGTGTAAAGAAAGAAAGAAAGAAAGAAAGAAAGAAAGCCCTGTCTGGATTCCATCAGCGAAATAACTGAGATAGTTTTAGAAGGAGGACAAAGGCGTGGGGGGAAACCACGCAGGCGGCCGGCCATGGGCCTTGCAGGGGAAGCAGCCTCCTCGAAAGCTCCCAGAGAGATTGCAAAGCAACAGTAAATTCTCTCTCTCTCTCTCTCTCTCTCTCTCTCTCTCTCTCTCTCTAATCCGGGCCCCTCGGCGATCAGGTTGATGGGGAAGCCGGTTATCCATGATTGTGCTGCCCCTTCCCAAGGGGCCGAAAGGGCCCCAGGGGAGTGTGTGTGAGGGTTTGGTTTGTGCGGGATGGCCTTTCACCCGTGGCTGAAGGAGGAGGGCACCCCACCATTTTCCAGAAAGGAGGCCTCATGCTAACCTGGCAACAGCCTCCAAGGGGAGGCCACATGCCTTCCAGAAGAAGAAGAGTTGGCTTTTCTACCCCGCTTTTCTCACCCGTTTAAGGGGGCTCAACGCGGCTGACAAAGCTTCTGTTCTTCTGGAGCTGTGAGAGCTCAGAAGAGAGCTGTGACTAGCCCAAGGTCACCCAGCTGGCTTCACAGAGGAAGAAGAGTTGGCTTTTCTACCCCGCTTTCCTCACCCATTTAAGGGGACTCAAAGCTGCTGACAAAGCTTCCTATTCTTCTCCCCACAACAGAACACCCTTGAGGTAGGTGGGGCTGTGAGAGCTCAGAAGAGAGCTGTGACTCGCCCAAGGTCACCCGGCTGGCTTCGTGGGGAAGGGCGGAATCGAGCCCGGTATTCCCAGATAAGAGTGCGGCTCCTTAACCACTAGGCCAACTCCTTGCCTCAGCTGCGGCCCCTCTAGATTAGGGATGTATATGTGTATTCTAAACATTCGAAATCCGATCGAATTGGTTCAAATGTGGACATTTGAATACGAATTTTCTCGCACTTGATTTGGTATGAATTGAATGCAAAAAATACCCCCAACCATTTGGACACATCTCTAGTAGGAAACAGCAAACTGTTGGAGGCTGGGAAGAGACAACCACGGGGAGGAATATCTCTCCTTGCATCCTAAATCCTTGAAACTCCTTGCAAAGTGTTGGCGAAACTGGGCCAGAGGAAATTCCCATGGCTTGCTTCCACGGCGTTTCTTCTGGCCTGCGCCACCCATGGCACCAGCCGGATTTCCATCTCGGTCTCCATCCCGGCACCAACCCGCGTGCCTTTTATGTTCCGTCTCCGGTGGCAAGGTTGCTCCTTCTTCTTAATGAGAAGTTAAGCTGCTAAAGGAAATCGATTCTCTGAGAGCGCAGACACAGCTTGCCTCTCCAGCGAAAGCCTCTGAGGTTTTATACCGGAAACCTCAGAAACCTTAGAACGCAGAAAGCTTTTAAAAGCATTTTACGATCAAAAAGCCAAGGTGAGAGAGGGAGGAAAAGGGAAGGACCGCCGAAGCTTTAGGACTAGAATGCGCCTTTTATAATGGGCTCCTGTCTAGGTTTCAGGGAAACCCAGGTCACCTTCTGAAAGATGACCTTTGGGACAGGCAGCGTGGAGGAAAAGATGCCCTTTGCCTCCCAGAAAGCGAAAAGGCGGCCCAGGTTGTTCCTTGGGAAAATAGCTTCTCATCACGGACAGTCAAAAAGGAGCGTGTTGATGGCTTTTGATTGCAACCCAGGAAAACAGAAAGGATTCGTATGGGTAAGGACAGTGAGACGAGAAGCAATGCAATGAGCATCCTAATTGTGCCCGTGGTCACACCTTCAGGCCATCTTCAGACCTGACTAGGGATGTACACAAGTATTCATGGCATCCGAAATTTGTACAAATAGGCACAAGAAGAAGAAGAGTTGACTTTTCTACCCCGCTTTTCTCACCCATTTAAGGGGACTCAAAGCGGCTGACAAACCTTCTGTTCTTTCCCCACAAACGAACACCCTGTGAGGTGGGTGGGGCTGTGAGAGCTCAGAAGAGAGCTGTGACTTGCCCAAAGTCACCCAGCTGGCTTCATGGGGGAGCTGGGTGACCTTGGGTAAGTCCCAGCTCTCTTCTGAGGTTTCACAGCCCCACCTACCTTACAGGGTGCCTGTTGTTGGGAGAACAGAGCGCTTTGAGTCCCCTTAAATGGGTGAGAAAAGCGGGGTAAAAAAGCCAACTCTTCTTCTTCTTCTTCTTCCTCTCCTTCTCCTTCTTCTCTGAAGCTGTGGGCATACCTTCACGTGAAACCTTCTCCAGTCTATCCATCAGTTCTGGCTGCTCACACTTTTCCATTTCTATCCAGTTTATCTGTGGACCTTCCGTCCAGGTAAAGTCCACGTGGAAGGTGGGAAGTCCGAAGAATAAAAGCGATATAAACGAAAAGGTGTGTGAGCAGTCAGACCTGGAGAAAGCTTAAAGTGAAGGTAAGAGAAAGGCCTGGAAAAAATGTCCTTCTGAGGTTTCACAACCCCCCCCCCCCATTCTCCTGATCTCCTTACAGTCACAACTGGGGATGCAAATGAAGAACTCTATTAAAGATGTTATTTTTAACTTCCACTGATAGGTAGGTAGATAGAAAGGCAGGGGAGCTGGGGAACGACAGAATGTCAGGATGGTGGGTGGGTGAGTGGGTGAGTGGGGGGAGCAGAAAAAGGAAGAGATAAAGCTTTTCTTGCTTGTGCTTGTGTGTGTGTGTGTGGGGATAATGCCTTGATTAAGAGGGGAGGGTGTCCGTCTTACCCTAAAGGCATGAAGCTGACATTACCTCCTGATTTTGAGAGGGTGACCCATTTTGAGCAATGTGTATACAAGATGTCACCTGCCCTGGGGCAAAACTGCACTTTAAGATATAATGTATTTATATATATAGCTACTGAATCTGCTGCAAACGCCATCGCTTGGCTTCCCTGTCTCTTCCAAAGCTTCGCTACCATGCCACGTTATTTGGCAGCTGCTTATTAACACAGCCTGAAAC
Organism: Aspidoscelis tigris stejnegeri; assembly: GCA_023333525.1. Classification (NCBI taxonomy): domain Eukaryota; kingdom Metazoa; phylum Chordata; class Lepidosauria; order Squamata; family Teiidae; genus Aspidoscelis; species Aspidoscelis tigris. The sequence continues at coordinate 5,089,523 of JALMGA010000021.1, forward strand.
CGCCTGACCTTTGGCAAGTGGAAAGGCAGCTAACTCCCTGTTCCCTTCACCTCCCTTTGAGAACTATATTTATGGGCCTGAGCCTGCATCCTGCATGCATGTGTCGTGTGTGTGTGTGTGTGCGCATGCGCATGCAGGCCCGACACCGTACAAGGCCGGCCTGCTGACGAAAGGGAACCCACAGCTCCGCACCGCTTTATTGCCATTTATTCCCCCCTTCCTCCTTTCCCTCAAATTGCTGACAACGCTAACTGAAGCAGAGGCTTCTGGGAACTGGTGTGTCTGAGGATGGTGGTCCTGAGAGATGCTGGTGAGGCAAGCAAGGAGGAGAACATGTTTTCTTAGAACAACATACCCTGCCGTTTGGCCCGGTCGCTTATCAGATAAAAATAGCGCTATTCTGCCCCTATTTTCCCCACCGCACGACTGCCCAGTTCTTTGGTTAAATTGCGGGTGCTGCAGCATCTCCTCTCAGCTCACGAGCCGGTTTCGTCTAGTGGTTAGGGAGCTGGACGCTTACCTGGGAATACTGGGTTTAATTCCGCCCTCCCCCACGAAGCCAGCTGGGTGACCTTGGGCTAGTCACAACTCTCTTCTGAGCTCTCACAAACCCACCGACCTCACAGGGTGTCCGTGGTGGGGAGAAGAACAGAAGGTTTGTCAGCTGCTTTGAGTCCCCTTAAATGGGTGAGAAAAGCGGGGTAGAAAAGCCAACTCTTCTTCATCATCTATTTTCAAAAATTACAAGGACAGGATCATTCTTGGTTCTGTTTCCCATTTGCTCCAAATAATCGTAATAAGAATAAGAATAATAAAAGCAACCCTCTTTATCATCCATTCCTCTTTCTGCCTCCCATCATTGCTCTAGTCCAGACAGACTTGGCCTTATCTCTCCTAGATAATTTTTTGCCTTGAGACAGCCAGAGACATAAACAGTCTTTGCACTCTGAAAACCCATAAACCTGCGGGTAGCCAGCTTTCATGCACGAGCCAATGACAAACAGCACACTGTATATCTGCTGGGTGCTGCTATTCAGCTTGATATGCCCGAGAAGGGCACACACCATTTATTTCTCCCTCCCCAGCCCCTTTGCTTGAGCGCAAACCAGACCGCTGAGAAACAGTTGTGTCCACACCTAAGGTGTTAATCCAGTTTCAGTCCACTTTCAGAGTGTGAGAACACACCAGCAAATTGACTGACGAGCCATTTTCTCCCCGCTTTTATTTATTTCAAAGGTGGCTTTTCCTGAGTTAGGTAATGCCAAAGGAAAACAACTTGGTACCCTGTTGACGAGTTGTCTCACTCTATAACTGTGTTCACACCTATTCAATTCGGCTTCAGCCCACTTTCAGAACGCCCTGGGAATATGGAGGACATGCCCTCCCTTTGCTTCCTTCCCTCCAACAGTGTAGCCTCATGTGCACCAGAGACATCTCTAGGCTTCCAGATGTTAATGGATTCCAGATGCTCCAGCTCACACCAGCAGGGCCCAATATTTCAGGCAGAGAACAGGAGCAAGAGACCGCGCATGGAGCGCTCGTCAGCTTTGGCCGTTCCCTCCCCCCGGGATTGAATACTTACCGTATTCAATCCGGGGACCGGTCCTACTATGGGTGCCACCATGTTGGCAGTGGTGCCCTCCAGGACTGTGCATGCCTTAGCACCATTGCCTTGATGACACAGATACTCTGCCCACGTGCAATCACATCTATGCGCGGCACCTCAAATGACCCCTAAGCGCCGGGAAAAGAGCGGTCACTGCCCGGACATTTGAGGTGTTAGGTAAACATTGGTGAACTTCTGGCGAAGGTGGGCACGTCTGGACACTCTAACAGCCTCCTCCGTGTGTGGAAGCTCTTCACCAGAGGTTCACTACTTCTTCACTAGAGGACATAGTGCAAATAGGCCTCAGGATGCCAGTAACATCTGGAAGATGCCAGGCTCAGGGGTGGTTGGTGTTGCTGTAATGCCCAACTTCTGCCTGGTATTTATTTGCAGGCAGGTCTAGCAAAGTTTTTGAAATCCCTCCCATCCAAAAAAAAAAAAAAAAGAAAACTCTCCTGAGAAAAGCATAGATCAACCTTTGGTAAATATGGTATCCTTCTGTTGTTTTGGACTAAGGCTGCGTTCACATCTAAGTTTCAATGCAATCTCAGTCCACTTTCAGGGTAAGAAAAATGACTAGCCATTGTTTTCCACCCACTTTAACCCAAGGGTGAATTTTCTGAGTTAGATAATGCTGAAAGAAAACAACTTGATACTTTGCTGATGCATTCTGAAAGTGGAGTGAAACTGGATTAAAACTTAGGTGTGAAGGCAGCCTAAAACTCTCATCAGATCCAGAAAACAAGGCCAGGCCACATGGAGACATTGGGTACCGATGGGAGCTGTGGTCCAGAGCAGCTGGAAGATACCCGCATTGGCATTCAAACCATCCCTCCTGGCTGGACCAAAAACAGCTGTTCTGCCCGAGGGTGATGGTGCCTGTAGTCCCAAACAGCTGTGCTGGCTGGGGCTGATGGGAACTGAAGTTCAAGGTGGCAGGGCTGGCTGCTGGGCCGGATGAGAAGTCTAGTCCATAGCTGCTCGCGTCGTTGCGAAACACCGGTGGGAGCGAAATGGAGCAATGGGGTGACTCAAGAAGCTGGGCAGGCCGTGGGATCACTGAGGTCAGAGATATGGCAGGATCCTAATCCCATCATCTCTGGGGGGAGGGAGTTTCCTGCCAATTGCAACACCTTGGTGACAAAACAAACAGAAGGAACCAAGCAGCACATGAGTGACTTGGAATCCAAAGTGCAGAAACTCTCCGAAGTCTGGCCAAGAATTCTCAGCTGGGCCGGAACGTCACTGCCAGAGGCAGCACTGTTCCCCAAGGAAGGAAGAAGAGTCGGCTTTTCTACCCTGCTCTCCTCACCCGTTTAAGGGCCCTCAAAGCAGCTGACAAACCTTCTGTTCTTCTCCCCACCACAGACACCCTGTGAGGTAGGTGGGGCTGTAAGAGCGCAGAAAGAGAGCTGTGACTTACCCAAGGTCACCCACCTAGCTTCTTGTAGGAGGGCGGAATCAAACCTGGCATTCCCAGCTAAGAGCCCAGCCCCCTAACCACTAGGCCAAACTGGCAGGGTGGCACCACCACCACCCCTGCTACGTGGAAGTATGGGCAACACTGTATTTCAAATCTACCTGCGACGCTGGAAGGGGCGTGTTTCCGAAAGTCCTGGGGTGAGGACTGCAGAAAAGTTGAAGGCCAAGCCGGGTTGCTTTCACTGCATTTATTCGGGGGGGGGGGGCTGTGTGCATTCAGCCGGGCGGAAGGGACGCCGCCAGGAGTGGGCTGAGGAATTTGGCGCCAACGTTCCCGGCTTTGAAAGAGCCTGCAATCCAGTGCCCCCCCCCCCACCGGGGCCTTTGCAAGAAAGGTCCTGATGGAGTGCTTCAAAGACTGTGACCTTCTCTGACCCTTTGGGGGGGGGGGAGAATGTGACACTGCTGCTCTGGAAGCACTTATTTCCCATTCATCAAATTAACAGCCCAAATAAAACTGCCCACGGCTTGGCCAGCTCTGACCCACAGGGCCCGGGTACGCTGGAGCACGCAAGACGCCCTCTGCTCTGCGGCTAAGGCTGGAGCCGGTTTGGACCCACACAGCTTAGAGCAGCTTGGCATTGGGCGGCCACAGTGGTACCTTACAGAGGTTTTGCAGGTCGCCATTTAAGGGGACTCAAAGCGGCTGACAAAGCTTCTGTTCTTCTCCCCACAACAGAACACCCTGTGAGGTAGGTGGGGCTGTGAAAGCTCAGAAAGAGAGCTGTGACTAGCCCAAGGTCACCCAACTGGCTTGCATGGTGGAGGGTGGAATCAAGCCCAGTGTTCACTACCCACTAGACCAAACTGGCCGTTTGCGCCCCCATCCCCCCCCCGCTAAACTGCAAGCACTCGCAGCCTCCACGGGCCCTTAGCAGGGGTACAGTTTTCTTGGCAGGGATGCAGAAGTGGTTTGCCCTTGCCTCCTTCCGGCGAGACTCGGGGATCGAACCGGCGACCCTCCCTCCGGTGCCCAGGCAGTTGACTTTGGCCTGAGCTCCAACCACTGCGCGCTGCCTGCGCCCTCGCCCGAGCGAGGATCCTACATCATGGTTTGGGGCCGGCCGGCCGGCGGCGCCTCTTGCCTGCTCCCAGCCGGCCGGCCGGCCGGCCGCCAATTGCGCCAGGGCTGCGTCTGCGCTCGCCTCCCTCTCCCTCTCCCTGGAGCGCTGCGCCCGCGCCCGGCTCCTCCGCTCCGCGTGGGCGGCGGAGCGCGCGTCGCCTTGCCAAGAGCCGCCCGCCGGCGGCCGGCCCGCCCGCCCGCCCGCCAGCAGCCGCCGCCGCACGCAGCCCCAGCCAGGAGGGATGCTCTGCCTTGCTTGGCGGCGCGCCCGGCCGCAGGCTGCTGGAGCTCGGGCGGGGAAGGCGAGGCGCGCAGGCAGGCAGGCAGGCAGGCGGCAGGGCGAGATCGCGTCGTTCTCACGACCTCCAGCCAGGAGGAGGAGGAGGAGGCGCGTCCGGGCGGCAGCGGTCCAGCCAGGGCGCTTCCCTCCCCCTGCTGCGTCCAGCCAAACCAACACTGGCAGACTGACCAGGGGCTGGCCATCGCGCCTAGGGGGTGGGGAGAGGCAAGGTGCTGCCCTTCCTCCCTGCAAAGGATCAGCGGCCGGGCAGAGGGTTTGGCCATGTCAGAAGGAGAGGACCCTTTATGGCTGCGTCCATACCGGAGTTTTAATCCGGCTTCGGTCCACTTTCGGAGCGGGAGGTCACGCCGCCAAAGCGGCTCCCCGGTTTCTTTCCGCCGTCTCTCTAACCCAAAGGATCAGCGATCGGCTTGCCGCCTCGCCAAGCGCGCGCAGTCTCACCCTGAAAGGGAACCAAAGCAGGATTAAGATTTAGGCGTGACCCCAGCCCTTCCCCCCCCCCCTCCGCACTCGGTCTTATTCTGGCTTGTATCCTGCTTGCTGTCTGCATAATGGCACAGGGCGTGATGGGCCCCGGGAGAGGCCTGCCGTAGGATGCAGATGTCAGCTCTGCCCTAAGATATATCCCAAAATAAGGCCAAGTGTGGAAAGGGCCCCGAAGAGAAGCCCTGCTGCAGGATCAGGCCACGGAGACAATCTCCTATCCCACACGGTGACCCAACAGTTGCTCCTGGGCACCCCAAAGGGCACCGTAGAGTCCCCTTAAATGGGTGAGAAAAGTGGGGTAGGAAAGCCAACTCTTCTTCTTCCTCCATGAAGCCATCTGGGTGACCTTGTGCTAGTTATAGCTCTCACAGCCCCACCTACCTCACAGGGTCTTCTGTTGTGGGGAGAAGGATAGAAATCTTTGTCAGCCGCTTTGAGTCACCCTCTTCTTCTTCTTTTCTGCAAAAAAACTATGGCTGGTTCTCAGACCTGAAACTCTTTATGCTGCTGCTACTGGGACCGAGAGCATGGTGGGTGTTGGCTGTATGGGTTGGCTCACTCTGGTGCCTCCCCAACATAATTTAGCTACCAAAATGGGGGTCAAAGCATCCCAAACCACATTTCTGCCTTGGAGTCAGTTACCTTAGACCACAGTTTCAAAGGTTTCAGCCTTTGGGCTTGGCTTGTGGCCATGACTTTAACATTTCTCCCTCCAGCGCATGACAAAGTCATCATGATGCCCGCAACCTTTGCTCACCATTTTGGACTTTTACCTTACACGGGTTACTTGCGTCGCGTTGTCAAAGCAAACGGAAGGAACATGATTTCTGCCCTCAACCTATTTGTCTATTTCCATAGCAGGTTAAAGAACTGAAATACCCAGGAATATGTCTCTCCCCCCGCCCCCCACCCCCCGGCTTTGGCTCAAACCTAGCGCATTTGCTCCTACGGCGGTTTCATTCGAAACAACCTCAGATGCAAAGTTCTGACTGTAAATTAAAATTAGCTTGTGCAATTAAGGGAGTCATTGGAGACACTCACACCTTTGCCCTTTCTGGCTTCGTGGCTATATCAGATGTTTCTCCATCTGCAGATTTTATATTAAGACAAAGTGGGTCGTTTCAGCGCTTGCGCACCTAGGATCAACATCTCAGGGATGACTCACACAAAGATATGGAATCATAGAGTTGGAAGGGACCACGAGGGTCATCCAACCCAACCCCCTGCTCAATGCAGGATTCCCTGAAGGGATGCCAAGGCTCACCTCCTCCTCGGGCAGGGCTTCCAGTTAGTTTTCACAGCCAAGTGAGAACTGGAACCAACTGGATTGCAAACTTGCTACCCTAACCATTATGCCATTCTGCCTCCAGACTAACCTACCAACCTACCTCCGTACTCAAGGGTCAGTTTGACTGTTTTCAGTCTGAGGAAGAAGAAGAAGAGTTGGCTTTTCTACCTCGCTTTTCTCACCCATTTCAGGGGATTCAAGGCGGCTGACGAACCTTCTGTTCTTCTCCCCACAACAGTGCTCAGAAGGAGAGCTGTGACTAGCCCAAGGTCACCCAGCTGGCTTTGTGGAGGAGTGTGGAATCAAACCCACTATTCCCAGATCAGATTCCTGCTCCCAAACTGCCTCATCCTAATACCGTCAATAATGTAAAAGTTGCTTTGGAATTCTCAAGGTTATCAGGGTTACTCATCAATAGCTCCCGTCTAGGATCGCTTGCCTGTGAGCTAGGATCTGTGTGTGTGTGTGTGTGTGTGCATGCCGTTGTGTGATACAATGGGGCAGCAAAATGGTTTCTTCCTCCCTTCCCCGCCTTTCCATGGCCGAAGGGTTGGGAAGACGCCAGAGGGAGCAGGGACCCGGGTGGGCCGGAGAGGATGACCGAAGGAAGAAAAAGGAACAGGTCTGAATTATTCACTTTTATGAGGTGGGCATTGTGGAAACAGCCAATTGAATTTACAACGCCATTGACTAGGAGAGACCGCTCAATGAGAAAGGGGTTTCTGCGAAGCCCAGAGAAGAGACATGCATTTAACCCTTCGGCGCTGCATTCCCAGGGTATCTCAATAGGCTCCGGGCTTTGCCAAAGGAGAAAAGAAAAGGGGAAAGAAAGAAAGAAAAAAAGCCCGCTGCATACTCAATGAGACCTTTTATAACTTTTAATTACCCTTCCCCACAAAAGAGCCCGGTCCCTTCCCTGCCCAGCCTTCCAACAATCCGGGAGGGTAACGTTCCCCCCAGTTCTCCCTTGCCCCCCATTGAATAAGGGGGGAAAAGACAAGAGGACGGTTTACATACGTCAACTGGTGGCGGCAAAATGCGGGACGTTCTGGGCCGCGCCTTTACGTCTTTATCCAGTGGTTTTTTGGAGGAGGATCCATATAACCCATCTTTACAACAAAGGCCAGTTAAGCTGTCTCGCCTTAATCTATCTCATAGTGCCCTTCTAAGGGCAAAATGGCCAGCTGTCTGCGAAAGGAAGGGCTGCGCTCTTTGTAGGTCCAGATTGCACCTATCTTGCCAACACACAACTGGAGAGACAATATCAAATTTCAAGTCTACCTAGATAAAACCGTACGAGAATAAAATCAAGGATAAAATCACAAGTCTGTGTGTACATCTGTATGCATCCCACAGTTACCCTGTATGCAACCTGTTTTCATCCCGTGCGGATCTGTTCAGATGCGGGAAAGATGTGGATCTTCAAGTACGCATTGTGGACAGACCCGTACACATACGAACGTCCGGATAATTCGAACTAATAGACCCAAAATTCAGAATTCGGATCTTTAAATTCGAATTTGTGGAAATTCTATTTGAATTCGAATGTCCAAATCCGGTCAGATCCGGATGGATTTTGAATACACTTGAATATCCATGCACGTCCGTACGGTGAAGTTGCTGTGAGTTCAGGTTGGGAGAAACTTTGCTCTAACTTATAGGCGCAGGAGCCGGCCGCTTAGCTTGTTGCAAGGTTAGGTTTAACTGCAGCAGAGATCGACCAGAGGAAAGAAAAAACATGCCCAGACTTAAAAATCAGACGGCGAGAGAGAGAGAGAGAACCCTTATCCTCCCTTCAGAGTAGTCATAGCTTGTTCCTGCTTACCTGGGCCAGGTTTCCTATGTCAGGTGGCATGACAACTTAATGCTTTTAAGCCCTGAGAATTTTTCTCACGAAACAAAATCGCTGAGTTAAAACCCATCCGCCCACCCACCTGCCCAGCCCCGAGAAGGCAGGCGAGTGGATTTGTTTAGACTACATAGCCTTCACATGTCCTGGGAAGTCAGCCCTTGGCTCTTTGGGAGAATAATGCAGGTGCCCCTGGGCATGTGCAGATGGCTTAGCGACAAAGCTGCCCACCTGGAGGAAAGGAGGAAAGTCACGAGGGGAAAGCAGTGTGCTAGAACTCCTTACTCTAAATGCAACATGGAAAGCCCCCGGAAGTCTTACTGGGAATGGGCTACTGGTTCCCAGTTCATTTCCTGGCCCAGGAGTCTGGCAAAAATCCAAGAGTGTGACCTGTGAAGGCATCTTCCTGACTGCAAATGCTACTCTTTCTGCCTCCCATAAGGGGTCTTCCTGTTGGCTTTGCTTGAAGGAAATGAGAATGAAACCAATATATGAACAGTTATCTTTACAGGTAAACCTGGTGATGGTGGGGAATCCAATGATCTCTGATCTCTAATCCATGAATTGCTCCAGTTCCCATCAGCCATGTCTTGCGAAGGCATCTTGGACTTTAGTTCTAATCAGCCCCCAGCGATCCCAGTTCACTAGCTGGGACTGTTACAGGCTGTAGAATCCAAAGCCAGACTGGACAACCAACCTCACTGCCTCTCACAGTATTCCAGCCAGCAAAGTTCTTCTCTCTTTCCATCCGGTAGCTCACAGTCTCAGCATTAGGGTGCCAGGCAAGGGATAGGTTCATTGTCTCTCGGCCTTTTGATCACTGGGTAACCAGCAAATTGGGAGAAGCATCAGAAAGCTCATTGGCTGGGATGCAAGAGGAGGAGAAGGTTTGCCTTTGTTGCTGCTGGAGATGCCCATGAGCAAATGGTGGGCCACTGTGTGGGGCAGGATGCTGGACTAGATGGGCTGTGGGCTGATCCAGCAGGGCTCCCCTTAGGTTCGTATGGACTAGATGGACTGTGGCCTGATCCAGCAGGACTCCCCTTAGGTTCTTATGGACTAGATGGGCTGTGGCCTGATCCAGCAGGGCTCCCCTTAGGTTCGTATGGACTAGATGGACTGTGGCCTGATCCAGCAGGACTCCCCTTAGGTTCTTATGGACTAGATGGGCTGTGGCCTGATCCAGCAGGGCTCCTCTTAGGTTCCTATGGACTAGATGGGCTGTGGCCTGATCCAGCTGGGCTCCTCTCAGGTTCTTATGGACTAGATGGGCTGTGGGCTGATCCAACAGGGCTCCTCTCAGGCTCTTATGGACTAGATGGGCTGTGGGCTGATCCAACAGGGCTCCTCTCAGGCTCTTATGGACTAGATGGGCTGTGGGCTGATCCAGCAGGGCTCCTCTTAGGTTATTATGGACTAGATGGGCTGTGGGCTGATCCAGCAGGGCTCCTCTTAGGTTATTATGGACTAGATGGGCTGTGGCCTGATCCAGCAGGGCTCCCCTTAGGTTCTTATGGACTAGATGGGCTGTGGCCTGATCCAGCAGGGCTCCTCTTAGGTTCCTATGAACTAGATGGGCTGTGGCCTGATCCAGCTGGGCTCCTCTCAGGTTCTTATGGACTAGATGGGCTGTGGGCTGATCCAACAGGGCTCCTCTCAGGCTCTTATGGACTAGATGGGCTGTGGGCTGATCCAACAGGGCTCCTCTCAGGCTCTTATGGACTAGATGGGCTGTGGGCTGATCCAGCAGGGCTCCTCTTAGGTTATTATGGACTAGATGGGCTGTGGGCTGATCCAGCAGGGCTCCTCTTAGGTTATTATGGACTAGATGGGCTGTGGCCTGATCCAGCAGGGCTCCCCTTAGGTTCTTATGGACTAGATGGGCTGTGGCCTGATCCAGCAGGTCTCCCCTTAGGTTCTTATGGACTAGATGGGCTGTGGCCTGATCCAGCAGGGCTCCTCTTAGGTTCTTATGGACTAGATGGGCTGTGGTCTCATCCAGCAGGGCTCCTCTTAGGTTCTTATGGACTAGAATGGATACCTAGGTATTGCCTCCAGGTTGAAGAGGCAGACAGGATGCCTCTAAAGGCCATTTGCAGAGAATAAAGAGCAGGTCAAGATTTCACCCTCATCTTTGCCTTGAGACACCCAAAAGCAACTGGTGTGCCAGTGTGCGAGACAGGATGCTGGATTAAGTGGACTGTGGCCTTATTAGATTTAGTACACATAGGATTGGCTGTTTGCCAGTGGGGGTATATAGGTTTCCCCATCCAGACTATTCACTTCTTAACAGCAGCCAGGATGTGGGACTGCATTAACAGACCTATACAAATGGAGACAGAACATTTTAAAGGAACCATTTCTTTTTTTTACAATAAACCTAAAGCTTGAAATGAAATAAGAACTGGATCAAAGCCTTCTAGAGCAGTGGTTCCCCCAAGGTTTTTTGCACCAGGGACTAAGCAAGACCACTTTTCCATAGCCCAGCAGAGCAGGGCTTTGGTCATATGGGGGCAAGGTAATGGAGGGGGCTGGAGTTTAGTGCATACTTATTTAATTATGACATTTATAATGTGAATGTGACTCAACTCCCCATAGGTTCAGAATGAGTGGGAGCACCGGGCTTGTTTTCCTGGATCAGTGGGAGCTCTGGGCATGTTTTCCAGCTATAAGACGGTCCCATCTAGGAGTGGGCAAAAGACCCCCAATGGCCCGTTCCTGGTCCGCGGACCGGTGATTGGGGACCCCTGTTCTACAGGACTCCGTCACTATGAATATTCACTCCTTAGCATCCTATTGCATAAGTTAACATATAAAGATATTGGTCAGGAGTTGAAGGTGTGTACAAATGTGGGGTTATTTGTAGTCGAGATTGAATCAAATTGAATATCCAAATGTTTAGAATCCGAATGCAACAAAATCCGATTCGAATAGAATACATTCAAATCTATTCGTTCGAATGTTAGATTCTAATCTGAAGATACGAATGTCGACAACATTTGTGGGCGTTATATGTATCTGTATGCATTTCATACGCATCCCATATTATCCCGCGTGCATTCCGTATTCATCTCGTACTATCAGCGTAAGTGCGTACAGATACGTATGAGGTTCATGCAATACATATGTATCCATACTTTTGAATATTTTGAATTATTTGAAGAAATATTTTGGAACATTCAAAATTCGTTAGAATGATTAAATGTGATAGCTCAGAAGAGAGCTGTGACTAACCCAAGGTCACCCAGCTGGCTTCATATGAGAAGAAGAGTTGGCTTTCCTAGCCTGCTTTCCTCACCCATTTAAGGGGACTCAAAGCAGCTGACAAACCTTCTGTTCTCCCCCCGCCCCTTTCTGTCTTTTGCAAAGTCTGCCTCGCTGCTTTCTTGGGGCTCATTTCTTCTGCCCCTAGATGACCTGGTGTCTAAAAGTCACAACCTGCTGCACATCACTCCAATGTCAACAGTTCAAGGTTTTTTTTTTATTATTTGTATAAACACCTTTCAACATTTCATTTTCTTAAAAAAAAGCAAAACAAAAAAAATCTCTAACAGAGTCACAAACGAACCTTTGGCATAATAAGTGGCAATATTTGATACAAAACTAAATTTGCAATCCTATAACCTTGTATCCTGGGAAACAGCTCCATTAAAGTCAATGAGCTTTTAAAAACAAAAACAAAACACAAACAGGCCTGTATAGGATTGTGCAATTACGATTTTCCTTTAAGAACAACAACCAAAAATGAAAACAGTTATTTCACATAACTTTGTTTGTTTGTTTAATTAAGAAAAAATGGAGGCACAATATAAATTTGGAAATGAATAAATAGAACTGGGGCTGTGGGTTTGGAGAAACACCTTTAACGAAAGCAGAAATCCAAGAGTTCCATAGAACGGAACTGAGTCTGAAAAGTCCGAAGTCCTGTTTTTGAGGGGGAGCAGAAGAGTCACCATGGCCTCCAGACGGTTTCGCCGCGCTCTGGTCCGCCTTGGGAGACCGGCGTTAAGTTGCCCCCGAAGGACGTGAGACCCTGCACTGGGGAAGCGGAAGGGTTTGTGGCCGAAGTGCTGGAAGGGATGGGCATGTTTGCGTTGGCGTAGAGCGGAATCACCGGCCCTGTCCCCTGCGGGAAAGCCGGGTTTGGGATGAGGAACGCAAATTGGCCATCCGTCGCCGGAACGAGCTGGAACCCGCCGTAGACCTTTGGAGACAACGTTTCGGCGGGGTTCAGTTTGCAAGGCACGGTCATGCCTCCGGATCCTGCTGCCCCCGCCGCCCCCGCCGGCCCCGGCAACTGGACGTGGAGCGACTGAGCCAGGTGGGCGGGCGGTTCCCGGGGGCCCGAGGGTGGGGGCGGGGGCGGGGGCGGCGCGGGGTAATTCATGGCCACAATCTGACCCAGGCACGTGGAGAGGTGGCCGAGCAGCCGGCTGCGGACCTCCATGTTCACCCCTTCGCACGTGGAGAGGAAACGGGTAACTTCGTTCATGCACTCGTTAAATCCGGCGCGGTATTTGCCGAGGACTGTTGGATCCGCGCTGAGGGCCGCTGCAGCAGAGAGAAAAGGAAGGAAGGAAGGAAAGAGGGGGAGAAGATTAGCCAATTGCCGCCTTCAAGCCTTGTGGTTCAGTGTTTTCCTAAGGATGTGGTTTCCCCTTTGTTTTTCTTGGAAAACCTGTGAGCGGCTGGATGCCGTCTCAGGGATGGGCTGAGCCTGTCTGTCTTTGGCAAGGGTGCCAGCTTACCACTTTGGCAAGGGTGCCAGCTGAGCTGAACCACTTTGCACTGGATCCATGCACCACTTTTGGTTGGACCTGGGTGAGCCTCCATCTCTTTGGGCACAGGGGCAAAAGCACTACTTAAGAGCAGGCAGAGGTGAGCTCAAACCTCTGCTGAGCTGGAGACCACCTGCTGCTGCTGCTTTTGGTGGCCTACCTTGTCAGGCTGCTGTGCAGACTTTTGCTTTTTAAGATGGATTAACCACCACCACCAGCCCCCAGTGAATCCGATTAACCAGATTAAGGGGGGGAAACTGAGCTGGTCATAGCGATGATCCCTGACGTGATATGAAATATCTTTCTGTGTGCCAGGACAGATTGCCAAATAGGATTTCCTTAACCCCACACACCCCAGCTCAGCCCCCCACCCCACTCCAGGGCGCTCAGTGCTCACCTGTCATCTGTGCTCTTTGCAGGTTCCTCAAATGCTTCACTGTCATTTCAAGGATATCTGCTTTCTCCAGCTTTGAGTGTCTGGAACTCTGTAGGAGGGAGGGAAGGAGAGATCAGCAAGAGGAGCCAATTTTATTTTATTTAGACAAAAGGACCAAAGAGAACAGAGAACCCTTCCCTCCTTCCTTGCTGCATTTCCAAAATTTCTCATGCTTGCCTGATCTTTATTTATTTATTTACATTTTTACCCTGCCCTATACCCAGAGATCTCGGGGCGGGTAGCAACATTTAAAGTCAAACGTTATCAAAACAGTAACAGTATCTATTAAAACAATAGTTTAGGTAATCCTGCATTGAGCAGGGGGTTGGACTCAATGGCCCTAGAGGCCCCTTCCAACTCTATGAAAACATGAATAGCATCTGCAAGTGGGAAGGGAAAAATGTATCCCCATTTAACCCAAGTGGTGCGTCTTCACTGCCTTCTGAAAAGTGTACAGTGAAGGAGATGGACGCACTTCAAGCGGGAGACTATTCCACAGCCTAGGGGCCACCACTGAGAAGGCCCTCTCCCGGGTGCCCACCCCTTTTGCCGCTGAGGGCACTGGGGCAACCCGGAGGGCCTCCCCTCTGGATCTTAAGGCATGGGCAGGTCGATATGGGAGAAGGCGTCCCTTTAGATACTTACATCTTTCTTCAAGGCATCCAGGATGAGCGTCTTGAGTTGGCCCAAGCTTTCGTTAATCCTGGCGCGACGTCGCTTCTCCATAATCGGTTTTGAAGACTGGGGAGAGAGGGCAGAAGAGGGAGATACACACACGTTTAACTGGGTGTTCCTTGAGGCGCCTTTATGCTTCGAGCATTTCCCTTCTTGTGCTGCACCCTTGAGGAACAACTCCATGGCTCACTGATCACTGCCTACATAACTTTGGTTGCTTAGCAAAACTTTGCACGCTTGGGTGTACGCTCAACTCAAGATTTCCTGGCATAGCCCTGCCATCCTATGCTGTGCCACACCTGAGCCCCTATAAATGCCCAGGTACGTCAAATCAGGAAAGACAGAACCGGGTGCCGGATAGCATGCGGATAATTTAAGTCTTTTTAGGCTATTTTCCTCCCACAGATTTGATCTTAAAACTGCCTTGCTTTGGGTTTGGTGCTCCATATTTAACACTGAACCTGTGTCAGGTAACACCACCTTGCCCACACATCTGCTTCTCGCGCAGCTAGAACCCAGCCACTTTTGGAGAGGTCCCAGCGGTTCACACACACTGCCCCATCCCCGAAGCCTTCTTGGCGCAGCGGTTTGCGCCACAGACGCAGCCCTTCCAAGCCACGGATAAAAACCACAGGGGTGAAAACCGGGCATCCACAAATACCAGCCCATTTTGCCGCCTGCATCCCACAGGTGCAAAGATTAACATTCGGGGGGAAAAGACCCACGGAGAGAGGGATTAGGAATTCGAACAAATTACCTTTCTGTGTTCGCTGGCACTCTTCGGTTTATCAGGGGTCTGGCTAGAATTCGCCGGCGCTCCTGCAATCGGAGATGCGGTGGGTTTCTCCATTGTGTCAGCGGGCATTTTTGCAGCCTTTCTTTCTTTCTTTCTTTCTTTCTTTCTTTCTTTCTTTCACAAAAGAAATAGTTTCTGTGTGTGTTGCGCGTGGGCGTCAGGAAAAACACCAAGTGGCCAGACGGTGCCAAAAACCAGAACTGTACATCCGATCGGGGGTGGGTGGGTGGGTGGGTGGATGGATGGGAGGGGGGCGAATTTGAAAATGAGTGCGCGTGGAATAGCTGCTGCTCCGGCGTTGCAGGAGGCTAGAGTGGAGAGGCGCGGTTCTAGGGCAGTCAGATGAGGCGGCTGGCTGGGAGGCTGGCTACCGATGCGCCTTCATGCCAGCGCGAAAGCGGCTTTTCGGCTAGCTGGCTGGCTGGCACGGATCCTCGGGCAACCTCTGCGTTTTGCGGTCAGGGCGCAAAAGGGCAGCGAGGAAACCAGGCAAGCAGGCAGGCGATCGTGCGTCCGGGCGCGCGTGCGCCGGGGTCGAGGAGGTCTGGCCGGTGCTCAGCTGTGTGGGTGCGCGCGGGCCGGCGGGCGGGCGGGTGGCTGGGTGCGTGCACGCGCACTCTCGCTCTGCTGCTGCTGCTGCTGCCCGGGCGGCGTCTGCAGTGCAAGCTCGGCCGGCGCGGCGCCCCCGCTGTCCTTTTATAGCCACGGGCAGCTCCCAATTCGTGTGAAACCTTCTCGGCATTCTTTCCCACACTCCCGGCAGCCAATGGCGGGCGCCGCTCACCCCGTCGGCCCGCCGGATTGGAGGACGCCCCCGCGGACTGTCAGTCACGCGCTGAGCCTTCGAAAGGGAGGAAGGAAAAAAAAAAGGGAAAGAAAAGGGAAAGGGGAAAAAAAATCGTATGGATCTCTCCCTCTCCCATTCTCTCTCTCCCTCTCTCTCTCTCTGGAGTCGGTGCCATTGCAATCAATGGGACTTACTCGCAGGAAAATCATGGACACACAGACACGCGATTAGTTGCAGGGATTTAATGGCCCTTTTCTCCTCGCCTCGCCTGTCTTTTCCCCAAAAGTGGAACCCGAGCGTCTGCACGCTCCTGAGCCCCCGGTCGCCTGCTTGTATCCCCACGGGATTCACTGAAGAGATGTCCGCAATTCCCAGCTGGACGTCTTCCCTGGCCCAGAACTAGGCCTCCTCCCACCCCCCACCCCCCCACCCCGTGTTTTGTTTTGTTTTTTGTTGTTGTTGTTTCGCATGGAAACAGGAGGCTCGAACTCGTCTGGAAGGTCTGGTCCGCGAAACGCCTGGGATTTGGATGCAGAAATCCCGAATGGATTAACTGGGAGGCGTTTAAACCCAGAGGGATTTGGGGGACTCAAAAGCGGCTGACGAGGCTTCTGTTCTTCTCCCCACAAAAGACACCCTGTGTGGTTGTTGGGGCTGTGAGAGCTCAGAAGATGGCTGTGACTCGCCCAAGGTCGCCCAGCTGGCTTTATGGAGGAGTAGGAAGAAGAGCTGGCTTTTCCACCCCGCTTTTCTCGCCCATTTAAGGGGACTCAAAGCAGCTGACAAACCTTCTGTTCTTCTCCCCACAACAGACACATGGAGGAGAACAGAATCAAACCTGGTATTCCCAGACGAGAGCCCAGCTCCCTAACCACTAGGCCAGGTTTTGCAAAGTGGAGGGGGCAAGATCCCCTCCCCAGCCGCCGTCCAAAAGCTCTTAAGTGTCAGCCAAACCTGTTTGTTTTAAAAATGCATTATTATAAGCAAGGTTGCAGTTTTTGAAAGCCTGACTGCAGGGACGGGTTTCTTTGGACCGGTTAAAAAGGTGCTGGGGGGTGGGGGGTGGGGATTTATTTTCCCTCTGATTTACAGATCTAGGAGGCAAGAAATCATCGTTGCATGCACTGATTTTATGTGCACAAGTTTCCTCAGGAACAACAGCCATCTCCGAGATTGCTTTCTGTTTTATTGACTTGCAGATTATCTCTCTGATAAAGCAGCAGGTATTTTTTTTCGTCCCTTAAATCTGGGCCTAGGTATCCCCCCCCCCCCCCGCCAAGTTTTCATAGTAGAGCAGCAGGAAACTAAACACATTCAGAAGTGCCTCTCGGTTCAAAATCTGCAAATTCCACAGATGTTCTGGAGGGCCCAGTGAGGAATTAGGGTCTCTGTTGCACTGATGCTCTTCTTCAGCTTAGGGTTTCCTGTAAGCAGGTTTGGAAGGCAGAGATATCCAAAGCCCAGACTGTCACATGCTGCTGGGTTCTGAATTCCTCCACCTGCCTTGCTTTCCCAGTTTTGCCATATCTTTTATTTCCCTCCTTTCTCCAACTTCAGTTTGCCAGTTTGGTAGTGGGTAGGGAGCCGGACTCTTATCTGGGAATACCAGGTTTGATTCCGCCCTCCTCCATGAAGCCAGCTGGGTGACCTTGGGCTAGTCACAGCTCTCTTCTGAGCTTACGCAGCCCTGCCACCACAAAGGGTGTTTTGAGGTGGGGAGAAGAACAGAAGCTTTGTCAGCCACTTTGAGTCCCCTTAAACGGGTGAAAAAAGCGGGCTAGAAAAGCCAACTCTTCCTCTTTCTTTCCAAACTTCCTCTTTCTTTCTTTGCATTGATTCTCTTACTATCATCATAATCATCACCACCACCATCTTCTCCTTCTCCTCCTTCTCGGATTTTCTACCAATTCAACCTAGATGA
Source organism: Aspidoscelis tigris stejnegeri (assembly GCA_023333525.1). Classification (NCBI taxonomy): domain Eukaryota; kingdom Metazoa; phylum Chordata; class Lepidosauria; order Squamata; family Teiidae; genus Aspidoscelis; species Aspidoscelis tigris. Next base: position 5,106,991 of record JALMGA010000021.1, read on the forward strand.
AGTGCTGGAAGATCTAAATAAGAAGTTCTTTTTGGATTTACCTATGGCTTAGGGTTTTATTTTTTAAAAAAACAAGTTACTCTTTAACTAAGCTGACCTGAATTCCAACACCTACCTAAGAGTAGCCTCTAAATATGCAATTCTAGAGGTGTCCCTTGAGTAATGCAACCCACAAACCCACGATTGCCCTTTAAGAACCCTGCAATTTCTCTTTTTTGCTACACATAACTTTGGGCTGTGTGTGTGTGTGTGTGTGTGTGTAAGATATTGCTATGACTGCCCTTTGGATTAGCATTTATCCACCCCACCAGCTTTTTTTTTTTTTAAGGCCTTGCTTTGCTCTTCTTCTATCTTGCTGGCTAACTTAAAATGCAAAATCCACCTCCAAAAAGCGAGAGGATTCTGCAACAGGATTCTGCAGGAAAGAGGGGGCAAGCAAGGATTTCAAAAATCCACCACCAAAGAAAACCTTGCCCGCAATCTCCCTCCAGCTGTTGGGGAGGGCGAGAAAAAGCAAAAAAAAAAAAAAAAAGGCAAAAAAACAGAAAGGAAAGAAAGGAAAGAAAGAGGGGAAAAAATCCAGCAGAAAAAAAAAGAAAAGAGAGAGAGAGGGAAATCCGAGCAAAGGCAGCCGCGCACAGCAGCAGCAGCAGCTGGCCCGGCACGCGAAGCGCTGCCAGGCAAGCGGCCAATAGGGTGAGAGGGGGCAAGCCGGGCGGCTTCTGATTGGCTCGCCGCTACCAGGGCTGTCAATCAAGCGTGCGCTGCCTCCAGCTGTTCTCGTGCCGCGCCGCCTCCGCGGCAGCCCGGGCTGGGAGGCGCGCGCCCGCTCGCGTGCGCGCATGCACGCACGCACGCGCGCTCCTTTCCTTTCCTTTCCTTTCCCCTGCCTGCCTGCCTCCCTCTTCCCGGCCGCTGCGAGCACGTGCCCAAGGGTTGCTGACGATGCTGAGGATGCTTGCACCCGGTGCATGCAGACGCGCACACGCGCAAGGAGGCAGGCTGGAGGAGGAGAGAGGGAAGGAAGGAAGCGAGGGAGGGAGAGAGAGATGGGTGCAGCAGCAGCAGCCCTGAACCCGCCGGCTGCTGCCTGCCTGGCGTGGGAAAACCACGCCTCTGCTCTCCTAGGAGGGAGGGAAGGAGGGAGGGAGGATTCGTGCTCTTCCCTCCACATCGCTGCCACTGGGTGGAATGCAGGCGGCAGCCCAGCGAGCAGCTGCTATGGGATGGTGGCGCAGCGGTATCAGGAAAGCAGCATCGCCCTCCTGGGAAGCAGTCGCGCCCTCATTCATCAAGATGATAACGATTTCCGTATTGGCAGGACGATGGAGGGGAGAGGCAGGCAGGCAGCCAGGCAGCCGAGCGCCACGGGACCGCCTTGGCTTGGTTGGGGCCACAGGCGTCATGGCCAGGAGGCTCACTCTGGGGCGAGGAGGCCGTCCGTCCTTGGGCTTTGGGGTGAAGCCCGCGGGAGGCGCTGCCGACCCTGCAATAGGGGATCCATCCATCCATCCATGCCACCCACCCACCCACGATAGGAGCACTCTGGGCAGATGGGAACTGGGGAGCAGGGTTTGTCTTTAACCCACTCGCCGTTCCAGCCACGGGCGAAGTATCGAGGAAACGCCGGTGTGTCCAGAGTTTCCTTAAGCATGTGCAGAAAGCGAGCGGCCTGGGGGCTTGCATCTTGGGGTCGCACCTGGGGAGTTGCCATCTTGTACCTGAGCGCCGTTGAAAGATCAGTAAAAGCTAAGCCAAGCGATTTGTCATGTTTTGCTGCTTTCCCCCAGTTCTCTGTCTCTCTCTCACACACACCACACACACACACACCACCACCACCACCCACAAAAGGCTGGTCTCTCCCACCTGATCAAATATTCAAGCCTGACCCTAGGTTTAGAGGGCAAAGCGCTTTGTTACGTGTGGGGGGAAGAAGACTGAAGCTGAGCTGGGAGCAGTGGCTGGAAAATTGCTTGCTTTTCTTCTCCTCCGTTAAATTTCTTCCTCTTTATGAACCATTAAGGGAGAAAGAGAGAGACAGGGAGAGAAAAACAGGAATGGGGAAATTTTTGGAAAGAGACAGAGGGAGTGATAAAGCAGCATCACAGCGCCATCTATTGACCGTCTTACGAAAGTCATTTTGCTGGAGATAACTTTTTGTTTTCATCCTGTATGGGTCGGTACAGATGTGTACAACACGTCAGAACAAAACACATGCGAATCATAAAAGCAACAGCCCAAAATTTAAATCCCCCCCCACTGTTACAAGGGCTCGGATTTTTGCTAGTCCATCTTTCAGACTGTCTGGCAGGGAGTCCTGATTGTTAGCCTCATATAGTCTCTTCCACAAATCCTGTGGGCACTCCTTCGGTCTCTCCCGCAAGTAAAGAATTCTTTGGTGCCTAAGGGCATCAAATTTAAATATTTCAAGCATGCAGTCTTGCCATTTGTCCAATGTCCACCATGACTTATCCCTCCGTCCCCCTGCAATAGCCATCAAAGCTGCCCACATCAGCCTGTCCAAGATGTACCTTTCACCTTGTGCCAACCATGTACCACGCTATATCTGCAATAAACATTTCTCAGGGTGCCACCCCACATTTACCCCAAACACCAACTATATATGATCCACCAATACCTTAATACCTCCAGACATTCCCACCACATATGGAAATATGTTCCCCATCCATGTAGGGGCAAGTTTAGGGATCATATGTAGAAGGTAGCAACTTTAAATCCAACTTCTTCCATTTTATGTTTTTCACTTTCATAATACTTCTTACTTTCCTTTCAACCTCTTCCTGCTCCAACCTGTAAATCCATCCCCGTATATCAGTCAATGACTGCATTATATTTCTCTCTGTGGTCAAAAGCCTATAAATCACCCTGCTGACTCCTTTAGGGGTCTGGAATCTCAATTGTATAATAGCTTCAAATTCTTTTAATGGGTCTTTAAGCACCCTTTGTATATCATTCACCCTTACAAAGTCTCTGATAGCAGCTACTGGCAGCTACTGGCCCCTTCCCAATACACTCCCCCCCCCCAAAGTCATCTGACAACAACTCCTAACTATCCCCAAATAAGTCCTGCAAGTATTGCATCCCATTCGCCTTTAGTAACTGTAAATTACGCCCATTGACCACTTCTGCCCTCTCATTCATTGCCTCTACCGGTGTAGATCGAGGCCATGTGCACAATAACTTGTTTCTCCATCTACTCCATACCAACATAGTGGTCTTCAAAGGACTGTACCACTTATCCATCATCCTATGTGTAGATTTCACAGACATCAGTGTTCTGTCTCTCCCATCCAACATTTCTCTTTCCAATTCCACCCACTCCCTTCCTCTGTCATATTCCAGAGATGTGGGCCTGGTCTGGTCTGTGGTTTATGCCACTGAGAACAGACAAAAACGCACTTGTAAACAGCAGGCTGCCTGCGAGAAAGCTCTCTAGCTCTTTGGTCCTTTAGCTTAATTTTATCGGAAAGTTTCTGCATTTGGGCTCATGACGTGACGTGGGGGCTTAGCGCTGGAGTCGGAAGTGAAAAGGAAAGCCCACGGATTGATTCAAGGGAGCTGAATGCATCTTCTCTTGTGGCTTTGATTCAGGCCTCTTGCTCGCTCTGAGTGTTGCTGAGACGGGTGGGCAGAAAGTGCTGCCCTTCTTCTTTGCTCAGAGTCTGCATACATTCATTTTACGACTGCACTGCTCATGTGGCTTAGCAGATGTTGTACTAATTACAGATGTGGGTGAATATCCGTAGGCATTTGAGATCCTATCGCATGTGCCGAATTTTGACATCCCAACTCGAATCGAATGTCCCGAAATTAGAATGTAAACATTCGAATTGAATTTCAAATTTCGGATCTATTCGTTCAAATTATCCGGTGCATGATGCCTCCTTGGAGATCTGCATCGTTCCTGCATCTGTACGCATAAGGATGAAGACAGCTTCCATACGGGATAACTGCAGGTTGCATATGGATGAAAGCAGCAAAAGGGGGTGGGCACCCGGGAGGTGGCCTTCTCAGTGATGGCCCCTAGGTTATGGAACAGTCTCCCCCTTGAGGTGTATCAGTCACCTTCATTGTACTCATTTTGGAAGGCACCTCTTTGCCCTGGCCATTGGTTAAGTGGGGACATACTTTTCCCTTCCGACTTGCAGGTGCTGTTGCTTTAATACATACTGTTATTGTTTTAATAACGTTTGATTTTAAATGTTGTTTCCTCACCCAGAGACCTCTAGGTGTAGGGTGGGGAAAATGTAAACAAACAAACAAACAAAAATAAATAAATTCCTGGGCAGTAACTTTGCAAGTGTTTTATCTATGGTTAGGACCACGGACAGCAACACCAGGGTGGGGTCTAACAGCCATATCTTGACATCTTGACGTCTCTGATGGTTTCCGACTGTGGCTGCATCCAGACTTGTTTATACAGTGCAGCAGAATGCGCAGTCATGATCAGGGCATCACACGTGACCATCGTTGTTGTTGCGTTATCCAATCACTACTGTGCACTTGTCTTAATGCTGAATTTTCCCGCCAGTTTGGGCAGGATGGCGAGAGCAGCATAGTGAGAGCAGGAAGGGCAGCTCAGTTCTGATTGGCTGCCTCATCCCATGTGACCGTGTGTGCCCACACAGCTCTCGCAGCTTCTGATGAGGAAGCTACAGAGCTGCTTTTTAGTTGGGATGGCCGATCATCGCCGTGCAGCAGGTAAGCTGCACTTTTCCCTTTAACTGGGGATTTATTCTGCAAGTCTGGAGGCAGCCCATGTCCTAGAGATGAACAACCCAGTTTTCCCAGTTGTTTCTTTTTGTGTGTCTGTGTGGACAGAACAGTGGGAATACTATTATCAAATTCAAAATATAAATATGAAGTAGACATCAGAATATTCTACAAATGTAGTGGGGGTGTCTGTTGCTATTCTCCCCTTTAAACATATCTTCAAATCGAATTTGGGTAAAGTGACAAGCTGTTTCCTTTCAGGGTTAAATAACTCAGAAAATTCACCTTTGGGATAGATAACCTGGAAATAAATTTACAGGTCACTTTGCTGATGTGTTCTCTCGCTCCGAAAGTGGACTGAAGCTGGATTAAACTTTAGGTGTGACCACAGCCAAGGTTTAACCCAGCTTCGGTCCACTTTCAGAGTGAGAGAATACATCAGGAAAGTAAAAAGCTGTTTTCTTTCAGTATCAAATAACTCAGAAAATTCCCCTTTAGGATAGATATTTATTCCCCACTTTGCTGATGTGTTCTCTCACTCTGAAAGTAGATTGAAACTGGATTAAACCTTAAGTGTGACCACAGCCCAGGTGTAGATAGTTAGAGAAAATCCTGAGATCTTGGGTGTTTTTCCACTGTCACTAGAAGTACCCATTAAGTACCCATTAATGGGTACAAAAATGCCATTATGGGTACTTAATGGGTACTTCTAGTGACAGTGGAAAAGCACCCCTTATGAATGGTACAGAGATGCAGAAGGTAGATTTGCTGGAGTCTCTGTGTTTAGCTGTTAATTTGGTGTAAAAGCTCTCTTGAGCATTATGGGATGTCTGAAAAAAAAACTCTTGAGAAAAATCAGTCCAGGGAGAATGAAGGTTAGTAGCAATTAAAATTAAGAGGTTAGGAGAATGGCTACCCACAGCTTAGAAGAGAATGAGGAAGAAAGAAGCTCTTTGTTGCTCGTCTGTTTGGTAATATTTGAGAATTTAAGTCCGACGTGGAATTATTTTGGGTGCACCTAGCTGTAAACAGAAAGGACCCAAATTCTGTATGCTTCCAGTACTGCAATTTCTCACAGTCTATTGTGAGAAGCAGTAGGTGGAAACCACAAAAGAACTTTCCCCGTCCTTCTCTCCCCTGCACCCGGAGTCAGGGAGGTTGCAGTGGCCTCCTGTTCAGAGTGCGTCTCTTCAAAAGAAAAGGTGTGTGTGTGTGTGTGTGACCACAACAGTTGTGTTGTGCCTTTGAATGAAACAGATGTAGGTTTCTCGAACCAAGTGGCCCTCCAACAAGTCACATCTTTTGCTGACTTTTCCTTGGCTTGAAAACGTCCTTGAAAAGGCAGCAGAGTTTTTGTTGCCTCTTGTGTTGTCGTTTTTAAAGTCAAATGGCTGCCGCCGAGTTTAACGGAGCCCTGCGCTCCATTCCCCAAGCGCCCTCCTTTCAATAGGTCCGCAGTTAATTTGTTGATGCATAATAGGACCAGACCTGCGACAGTCTGTGTGCAGAAGGCAGAAAACAGAGTCAATTACATCTGTATTAAGGGAAGGGCTTCAGAAGCAAATCTCCTTACACAGCCGGACTAAGGATACTTTTCCTTAATTATATTTACTAAGGGGCAGAACGTGTCTTTCCGGCGTGTGAAGGAATCTGGGTGCTGAGGGGACAAGGCTTGAAGGACCTGAACATTCCCTGCTTTGATCAAAAAGACAAGGACCTTCCTCTGATCTGTGAATTTCTTCTTGCCTGCAGTTCCTGGGTGCCTTTAAGTCCTCTGAAATGAGCGACTCAGGAGTACTAGGGAAATGAGTACTTCCCTCCCCAGTCCACCATTCAAGGTAGTTGTGGGTAGAGATGTACACAAATATTCGAAACATTCAAAATTTGATCTATGTGGCCTACATCCCTGCTAGCACTCCTTAGCACATGTTTGTCTAAATTCAGTGCCTATGGTTGATCCAGATCTGGCTAATATGGATCTAACTAATAGGGATTAGTTAGAAAGTGTCCAGGAGAATTGTCAGGGTTGCCTGTCCATGAACCCCTGCCAGGCTGGAGATAGGGATGCCTAAGTACATCTTTCTGGCTGGGGAGACAAGCAGGAAACTTCTAAGGCCATTTGCTGGGATTTGAGAGCATGAGAAGGTTTGCCCTTGTCATTCCTTGGGATGCCCCTGGGCAATTGGTGGGCCACTGTGTGTGACAGGATGCTGGACTGGATGGGCTGTGGCCTGATCCAGCAGGGCTCCTCTGAGGTTCTTATGGGCTGTGGCCTGATCCAGCAGGGCTCCTCTTAGGTTCTTATGGACTAGATGGGCTGTGGCCTGATCCAGCAGGGCTCCTCTTAGGTTCTTATGGACTAGATGGGCCGTGGCCTGATCCAGCAGGGCTCCTCTTAGGTTCTTATGGACTAGATGGGCTGTGGACTGACCCAGCAGGGCTTTTCTTAGGTTCTTATGGACTAGATGGGCCGTGGCCTGATCCAACAGGGCTCCTCTTAGGTTCTTATGGACTACATGGGCTGTGGTCTGATCCAACAGGGCTCCTCTGAGGTTCTTATGGACAAGATGGGTTGTGGCCTGATCCAGCAGGGCTCCTCTTAGGTTCTTATGGACCAGATGGGCTGTGGCCTGACCCAGCAGGGCTCCTCTTAGGTTCTTATGGACTAGATGGGCTGTGGCCTGATCCAGCAGGGCTCCTCTTAGGTTCTTATGGACCAGATGGGCTGTGGCCTGATCCAGCAGGGCTCCTCTTAGGTTCTTATGGACTAGATGGGCTGTGGTCTGATCCAACAGGGCTCCTCTTAGGTTCTTATGGACTACATGGGCTGTGGTCTGATCCAACAGGGCTCCTCTTAGGTTCTTATGGACCAGATGGGTTGTGGCCTGATCCAGCAGGGCTCCTCTTAGGTTCTTATGGACCAGATGGGCTGTGGCCTGACCCAGCAGGGCTCCTCTTAGGTTCTTATGGACCAGATGGGCTGTGGCCTGATCCAGCAGGGCTCCTCTTAGGTTCTTATGGACCAGATGGGCTGTGGCCTGACCCAGCAGGGCTCCTCTTAGGTTCTTATGGACTAGATAGGCTGTGGCCTGATCCAGCAGGGCTCCTCTTAGGTTCTTATGGACTAGATGGGCTGTGGACTGACCCAGCAGGGCTTTTCTTAGGTTCTTATGGACTAGATGGGCTGTGGCCTGATCCAGCAGGGCTTTTCTTAGGTTTTTATGGACTAGATGGGCTGTGGCCTGACCCAGCAGAGCTCCTCTTAGGTTCTTATGGACTAGATGGGCTGTGGCCTGATCCAACAGGGCTCCTCTTAAGTTCTTATGGACTGGATGGGCTGTGGCCTAATCCAGCAGGGCTTTTCTTAGGTTCTCATGGACTAGATGGGCTGTGGCCTGATCCAGCTGGGCTCCTGTTAGCTTCTTAGGTTCTTCTGGATGAAGGTCGCTGGATTTTAGCAACATCTGCATGGCCATAGTTTGACTCAGGGTTAAAAAGTTCCATGGTGTTTCTGGGATAAGTATTTTATTTTATTTGTATTTTAGATTTTTTTGAGGTTTAACATCGGATGACACTGGGATTGTTATTATTTGTTTGCTTGTAGGAAGAGTGGAGTATAAAAATGAAGGAGGCATGAGTGAATTATTGGACTAATCTTTTTTGGTGAAAACTAGAACCCTTCCGCACTGTTCCTGGCATTTAGAATTTAATGTAGTATATACAGAGGAAGAAGAGTTTTCTACTCCACTCACCCATTTAAGGGGACTCAAAGCGGCTGACAGACTTTCTGTTCTTCTCCCCACAATGGACACCCAGTGAGGTGGGTGGGGCTGTGAGAGCTCAGAAGAGAGCTGTGATTAGCCCAAGGTCATCCAGTTGGCTCTGTGGAGGCAGAATCGAACCCGGTATTCCCAGATAAGAGTCCAGCTCCCTAACTACTAGACCAACATTGGCTCACACCATGTTGCGACCATTTACCATTACCAACACTTTAGCTGGTTTTAAACTTTGCATTGGGTAAGATGGCCCAGAATTCTTCTTCTTCTTCTTCTTAGCCTGTTTCCTCCTCCTCCTCCCCCTTCTCCCCCAACAGCCTATTTTGCATTTCTTAAATCAAGGATTGCTAACTTAATTATCCCATATGGCTTTCCTTCTCCCCCTCCAACTGTGGGCCTGCATTCAGGAGGCTTCAAACATCCAAACAGCCGTTGCAAATATTCACGGGCTCTTTCATTTTGGGGATCCCTTAATCTCATTAACTCGCTGTTCCCATACCTGGAGCTTAAAAACCAAAGCAAAGCAAAACAAAACAAAACAAGCAAGAAACCAAGAGACCCCACCCGCGCCATCAATTATATGGACCGCGGCTCCAGAGCAATCTATTATCTGGTCATCTGGAGTCAAGTAAGCTGTCCGGCTCATACATTTCTGTCCGAACTTTCCCCTTTTCACCGAGATGGTTCACAAGGTTGGCTTAATCAGATTAGCACAGCAAAGGTTGGTTATTTATTTATTTACTTGTATATAAAAAAGACTTTGGCTATTTTGCTCTGGACTTCGTTCCCCCCCATCAGCACAAAAGCTCCATGCATGCATGTGTTTGTGACTGTCCTTTCCCATCCTGAGCGAAAACCTTTTGTAATCTGTATCAAATGAACTCTTGAACGGGAGCCACGCTTCCCCGCAAAGAGGACCGTTTAGAAATGGGTCACTGGGCCGAAATGGCGGGCAGGCACGCAGCTTCCCTTTCAAGCCGGTCACTCAGCCATCAGGAACCCGGACCAACTTAGAGAGAAAAGACCAAGCCGGAGCCTATAAATCGCCGGAACATTTAATTTGGCCCCTAAACCAAGTGTTTTGAAAAAAGCCCATCTTGTTTACAACCCTAACGAGATAAAACTTCTTTTTTTAAAACAAAGCTCTGCTCCATTTTCTCCACGCTTTGCCTGCTATGTTCTAGGGGTGGGAACGAATGCAATTTTTGGGATTCAGTCCAAATCGAATATCCAAAAATTTGATTTGAACCTTTAAAATTCAAGCTTAACCAAATTCGAGTCAAATTAAGCAAATTAGAACCTATTCGACAACATTAGTATGGGCCAGGATGCATTGTTACGCATCCCGTACGCATCTGTACATTCTGTATGCATCCCATAGTTACACCGTAGGCAACAAGTTTTCATCCTGTATAGATCCATACATTCGTACAGATGTGGGAAACATGCATATGTGGAAGTATGCACCGTGTACGACCCCGTACTCATATGAATGTTTGGATAATTCAAATGAATAGATCCAAAATTCAAAATTAGTTTGAATTTTTTAATTTGAATTTATGGACCTTCAATTTGAATTTGAATATCAAAATTTGGACAAATTCAATCAAATATTATTTGAATATTCGTGCACACCTGTACTATGCTTAGGTGCTACATGCTTAGGTTCACCTCCAGTCCAGCATCCTGTCGCACACAGTGGCCCACCAATTGCCCATGGGTATCCCAAGGAAAGACAATGGCAAACCTTCTCCTGCTCTCGAATCCCAGCAAATGGCCTTAGAGGCATCCTGCCTGTCTCTGTAACCTGAAGGTGGTACCTAGGCATCCATTCTAGAAGCCATTGATACACCTGTCCTCCTTGAATTAAAAGCAGCCCTCCTGGATCAGGCCGCAGCCCATCTAGTCCAGCATCCTGTCCCACACAATGGCTCACCAGTTGCTTCTTGGCATCTCAAGCAGAAGATAAACAGCAGCCCAACTAGTCCATAAAAACCTAAGAGGGGCCCTGCTGGATCATGCCACAGCCCATCGAGTGCATAACAACCTAAGAGGAGCCCTGCTGGATCATGCCACAGCCCATGTAGTCCATAAGAACCTCAGAGGAGCCCTGCTGGATCAGGCCCCAGCCCATGTAGTCCATAAGAACCTCAGAGGAGCCCTGCTGGATCAGGCCCCAGCCCATCAAGTCCATAAGAACCTCAGAGGAGCCCTGCTGGATCAGGCCACAGCCCATCTAGTCCAGCATCCTGTCTCATACAGTGGCCCACCAATTGCTTCCGGGCATCTGAAGCAGAGACAAGGACAAACCTCCTGCTCTCAAATCCTTGCTTGTCCCCCCAGGCTGAAAGACATCCATTCTAGTAGCCATGGATAGAACAGTAATCCATAAATTTGTCTAACCCTTCCTTAAAGCCATCTAGAGGCTGGTTGCTGTTACCACTTCTTCTGGCAGCAAATTCCATAGAACACCTACTGGATCCTGGGTGTCTGTGTCCCCCCCCCCCCAGTGGATTTTCCGTACAATGCCTTTAGAGGCATCCTTCCTATCTCTCCTTTTAGCATCCATAAAAGCAGCCCAGAGAAAAGAGGGAAGTGACTTGGTTATCTCAGGTTTTCCCAGAGTTCCAGCCAGGTGAACTCTAGGCCTGGCGGCAGGGGAATTGTTTGTGTGCCGTCTCACTCCAAGCAAAGAAGAGATAAAGCAGATGGGTCACATTCATTGATTGTATTTGTTGTGGTCTCCCCTTTTCATCTCTCCCTGTCCCCTGACTTTTATCACAGATGAGCGCCGATTGAGAACAATAAAGATACAGGACGCTGCGCATAATTCATTCCGGGGATGCAGTCATTATCACCAGATTGGGCCATCACTTTTGAAGGAAAGCTCAAGGAAATGCATGGAGATAGACCTTATCAGTGTCTCTTGGCCATGATAATTGAAGCAAGCCCTCCAGATCCACAGGCCACGCTCCGTGGCATTTTCCAGTAGGAGGTTGGTGAAAGCAAAACATAGAGGTTCTGGGAGAACAGAGGCGAAGGGTCAAATGGCATCTTTTGCAGAAAGCTGTAGAAGTTTAGTAAGTGGTCATGGTCTAGTGGTTCGGGAGCCGGACTCTTATCTGGGAACACCGGATTCGATTCTGCGCTCCTCCATGAAGCCAGCTGGGTGACCTTGGGCTAGTCACAGCTCTCTTCGGAGCTCTCACAGCCCCACCTACCTCACAGGGTGTTCTGTTGTGGGGAGAAGAACAGAAGCTTCGTCAGCCACTGTGAGTCCCCTTAAATGGGTGAGAAAAGCGGGGTAGAAAAGTCAACTCTTCTTCTTCCTCCACAAAGCCAGCTCGGTGCCCTTAGGCTAGTCACATCACTCTTCTGATCTCTCACAGCCCCACCTGCCTCACAGGGTGTTTGTTGTGGGGAGAAGAACAGAAGGTTTGTCAGCCACTTTGAGTCCCCTTAAGGATGAGGACAGAATGAAGAAACCTGGGTGCAGAGAAACATGCCTCCAATTTTACGTCAAAATGCCCCAAAGATACCATCTATTTTAGTTTCTGCCCTCTTACACTGCTGAGCTGCGAACTGTTTCATTTCAGCAGGAAGATTCATCTCCTGAGCTTTCCTCATCTTTTTATAAAAACAAGGACAAGGGGGGGAGAGAAAGCGCATTGAATTTTGAACGATCAAAGATAGTGTCCGCCGGTCTCTCCATCTCCCCCATTATTACATCATTTTTAAAGTCTGAAGCCTGAGAAAGCTACAGGAGAAGCTTTCTTCCTGGGAAGGAAGGAGAGCAGTTTCCGTGGGGTGTTGGCGGTGGCGAATTCACACACGTCTTTAGTTTCCTCCCTGGCTGGCTGTGCCAATGGAGGTGTGCCACCCAGCCCCCACGGGCGCACTAATCCGCTCAGCCTTTTTGTCTGAGCTTGAACGGTACACAAAAGGTAACAAAACGCGCCTTCATGGCTGGGCCGGTCTTGCTTTGCCGGCTGTGGAAAGTGGAAACCACCCCAGAGCGCTGTTGACTTAAGGTTGTTTCTGTCCTGAATCATAGTTTCAGTTGCCGCGCTGAGCTCATACCTTCGGGGACCATAACAATGCGGTTGTGGGAATGCTACAAAAGAGTCAGCCACTTTTGTCTGTCCAGTGGGGACCCAGACACTCAGAAAATCACAAATGCGGCTCAGAAGGAATGCCTCCCCGTTGCAAGACCACAGTCCATCCATCTATCCATCCATCCATCCATCCGTCCGTCCGTCCGTCCGGCTGGCTGGCTGGCTGGCTGTCTGGCTGGCTGTCTGGCTTGCTGGCTTGCTGTGTGTTTATCCATCCATCCATCCATCCATCCATCCATCCATCCATCCATCCATCCATCCATCCATCCATCCATCCATCCATCCATCCATCCATCCATCCATCATCTGTCTGTCTGTTTGTCTGTCTGTCTGTCTATCTGTCTGTCTATTTACACTTTTATCCCACCCTTATATCCAGGGTCTCCGGGTGGGTAACAACATTTAAAATAAAGTATTATTAAAACAATAACAGCATGTATCAGTGAGTGGGAAGAGAAGAGTGTATTTCCATTTAACCAAAGGCCTGGGCATTGAAGTGCATCTTTCTCAGAGGAGAAATGTCTCAACAAAATTTTAGCTTCAAGTTTAATCTTAAATGATAATTTCTTTTCTGTATTTCTGTATTGTATTCTTCCTTCCTTCCTTCTCTTCCTTTATTTCTTTATTTCCATCCATCCATCCATCCATCCATCCTTCCTTCCTTCCTTCCTTCCTTCCTTCCTTCCTTCCTTCCTTCCTTCCTTCCTTCCTTCCTTCCTCCCTCCCACTCTCTTTCTTTCTTTCTTTCCTTCCTTCCTCCTCTCTCTCTTTCCTCCTTTCCTCCCTTTGAAAGCCCCAGATCTTTCCCAGAATCCTTTGTTCTCCACCATTTCCCTTCCAGTATCCCTCTTCATCCTTTGGCCAGACTCCATTAGCTGTTAATTGCAAGCTTAAAACAAAGTAGAACAAAGATAACTTTTGCCACATGCAAGGAGCCAGTCCGATAGCATTGATGGAGCTTCAGAGTCAGCCCTGGACAGAAGGGAAACAGAATGGATTTTCAATTCTAATTGCTCTCCTTTATTTTCATGCCCCCCCTTTTCTCTCTCTGCTCCTCCCGTCTGGTGCTTAGTAAATAATTAATATGATAACTTCATTGTGCATCCAGCCACACCACATGGACCGAGCAGCAGAAGTGGACCGACAAAGGAAAGACATACGAAAAGGGGGTGTGAAGAGTCTGAAAGTTACTCAGAGAATTTGGCAAACATTCATTCTTAAAGATCAAGCTTTGGAAAACTTACTTTTTCCAATGCAATAAGAAGGACTTATACGATTGCTCAGGAGGGCTGGCAAATGAGTTTCCATGTGCGCTTTTGCTGCAGTTCAAAAAAGAAAGTTTCCAGACCCGGGCTCATTACAAGGTAGGGATGTGGGAGAATATTTGAAATATTCAAAATTGAATTAAATTAGTTTGTGCAGCCCCCTAGCTGGAGAAGCTACAAGTCTGCCCATAAATGGCCCTATAATGTCACAGATGCCATAAGGAACAAGTGGGTTCATCACCTGCTTTGTTAGTGAGTGAAGCCAAATAAAGCCAGAAATGTTAGGGAAAGCATGTAACAGTGCTTCACCTCTAACCCCAGCATTCTCGGGTTTATCTGGCTATGCCATCGAATCCATAGTGTAAGATAGGATGTGATATCCAGCCTAAATGATCAATTAACTAATCAGGGGAAAGCGGATAGAAATATGGCAATAAAGATCACATGGGCTACAATTTGGGTTTTCATTGACTTTCAAGCAGGGATGCACATGGCTGAGAAATTCATGCTCAATTCATGATAGAAACAGATGTCCGAAAATTCATTTCTTCATTCAATTGTTCATTTGAACAGTTGGGGGTTTTTTTTGTTTTGTTTTTTGTAATTATGGCTGAACAAGTTTGTGGCTTTTTTCCCCATTGGAAAAGCCTGAGTTTCACCAGTAAAATACTGCAAATGTGAACATTTGATTGGGTTTTCGTATTCCGCAGCCTGGGAACTTTGTTCAGTTTGCTCAAATGTCCGGACGTTCAAAGGCCTGTACTTTTAATTCGATGCAAAAATTTGCGAATTTGAACGTCTGATCGAATTTCTGAACACCAGTTTGTTAGTGCTCGGCCCTATTTTTAAGCTGAGATGGCCCAACTTTCTATGACCCTGGGCAATTGATGGCCCTTCTATTTTTATACAGTACCATGTTCCGTGTGCCCAACTTCTGGCTCATGGCCTTGAATTCTATTTAATCTTCAAAGAAGATACAGGTGAGCTTGAAAAGGCAGGTAGGGATGCAGGTGAATGGTTTTGCGGGGGCATTTGAAAATCCATATCAATTCATATAGATCCCCTTTAAATGTGGTAGGATTTTATTCGATATGAATCTGGGTCTGTGGCAGGTGTGGGTGCCGCAGCTGCTTTCCCACCTCCCCAGCTTAACGGATGTCCGAACTGTCCGTACGAGTGTCGGGAGCATTCGTATTCGGACGAATGTTAACGTACAGACGCCCTAACTTTCGATTTGTGTCCGAATGTCCGGTGAGCGGTTCCTGCAAAGAACATGTTGAAGATGTTCCCTGGCCTTGGAGGGGCGGAGGATGGGCAGTGGTCCAGATGCAGACGCAAAGCTGACAAGCAGAGAGTCCGGGGGCCTGGTGAGCTATCCTTTCTGATTAAACGCAACTGGTTAAGAAGTCCAAGGGTCCTGACCCACCCTGGTAATTAAAGGCTCCGCTGTCCGAGTGGACCGGCCAAGATCTTCGCCTTCTCCCAGGCCAATTTTCCCGCATGGATGCAATTATTCTTCTCATCTCCTGGAGTGCTTGCCTCGCAGCAGCTGTGATATGACAGGGTGCATGACGGGAGATTAGATCCCAGTAGGTGCCGCCCTGGACTCAGGGGGGGACCAGAGAGAGATAAAAGGTGAATTTTTAAGAGTGTCCAGCGCATAACCCGGGAAGCTCATTACAGGATGGAATCAGACGGTCCCACTTTCAACTGTTCCATTCATTACTGGGAGGACCATAAGGTATCTGTCCTTGATGATCAGCAACCCAAACCAAGACGGAGTAACTTTGTGGCACAGGGAGTCAGCCTTTGCCTCCCTTCGCGTTTCTTGCCCGCCTCCTCCTTACAGCCATCAGCTTCCGTCCTTCCAGTGCCTGAACCTTTGCGATTCATTAGTTCAGAAGGCTTCCAGCAGTCAAAGTGTACTTTGTATTTAGCTCTTAAAATAATAATAATAATAATAATAATAATAATAATAATAATAATAATAATAATAATAATAATAATAATAATAATAATAATAATAATAATAATAATAATAATAATAATAAAGAATTGAAAACTGAAAGCACATTCCCTTACCCTGAAAAGGAAGGAAGAAGATATGTTGATGTTTACTGGTTTGGTATCCAACTAGGACTAGATGGGCTGCGGCCTGGTCCACCAGGGCTCCATTTAATTCAAGGAGGACAGGTGTATCAATAGCTACTAGAATGGATGCCTAGGTACCACCTTCAGGTTAGAGAGACAGGCAGGAGGCCTCTAAGGCCATTTGCTGGGATGCGAGAGCAGGAGAAGGTTTGCCCTTGTTTCTGCTTGAGATGCCCGTGGGCAATGGGTGGGCCACTGTGTGGGACAGTCTAATGGCTGAAGGCGCACTGAGTCCTTGCTGGATGAAGTTCACGGATCTCTGTTCATGTCCCTGTTCACGGGTGCCAGATGTAATGAATGACGCGGAGACGAGAGTGGAGGAGAATTGCTCTTCTTTTACTAGGCTACAGAGTTGCTTATATCTCTTTGTGCAGGATACATTGTTATGGGTAAAACCGGATAGATCATTGGGTTAGAAAGGGAAAGCATTCAGATGCCGGCTGAGTGGGCGCCTGGTGTCCTGGTGAACAGCTGGCATAAACCCTGTCCTTCAGCATGGTGCCTGCTTATGCCCTAGAAAGATTAGAAGGGTTGCATGCCAACGAGCACTTCCTTATGCTGAGATTTGCCATCCAAGCAGGGGTGGCATACCTACAATAGGGACGTGCACAAATATTCTTAGGCATTCAAAATCCGATCAAATGTGCCGAATTTCAGCATTCGAACTTGAATGGAATGCCCTGAAATTCGAATGCAAACATTTGAATCGAATTTCAAACTTTGGATCCACTTGTTTGAATTATCCAGACATTCATATGTGTACGGGTTCCTACACAATGCGTACTTGAAGATCCGCATCTTTCCTGCCTCCATATTCATTTGTACGGGACAAAAACGGGTTGCATACGAGATAACTACAGGATGCATACAGATGTGTGCAGATGCGTACGGACGTTTTTATGTGCAGATAAGAA
This sequence comes from Aspidoscelis tigris stejnegeri, assembly GCA_023333525.1. Lineage (NCBI taxonomy): Eukaryota > Metazoa > Chordata > Lepidosauria > Squamata > Teiidae > Aspidoscelis > Aspidoscelis tigris. The sequence goes on from JALMGA010000021.1 coordinate 5,123,946, forward strand.
TAAAAAATTCGAACGATCAGATTGAAATTTGGTAGATATGAATAGAATCTTGTTAAATTTGAGTTTAAAAGATTTGAATCCGATTTTTGGTAATAGAATGTCCAGAAAATATTAATGCACATTCCTACTTATAAAGCCCTCTGTCATCCAGCTGTGCCGTGGGCTATCTGTGGTGTGTAGTCTGAGTGTCCGGAGAGCCAGTTAATTAAAGAATCTGAATCTACTGCATGTGTGTTTTGCAGAGACATCCCCCTTTGTTCCAGGCTAAGGAGCCAGCTCATTACGAAGAATCAACAGCCCCTTGACCATCTGCTGTCTGAGTACATACCTGGCAAAGGGGGGGAAAAATTAAAAAGACTGGGAAAAACTCGGAAGACCCAGCTAGGGAGGGTTTTCTAAGCCTCTGAAGTTTGAGCAGGGCTGACAGTTCTTCCCACAATATAATTACATCAGTGCTGCCAGGGAATGACAGGTCTGGTGAGCGCAAATAGAAGAATGTAATTAAAATCTCTGGGTGAGGTGGGGGTGCCCGACCCACACACATAGAGAGAGAAAGGGGATTTGCAGAGAGGGGGAGGGAGGGAAGGAGGGAGGGAGGGAAGGAGGGAAGGAGGGAAGGAGGAGGCAAAAAGGGGAAGGGGTAAAAATTTATAGGAATCCCCTTGACACGTACAATGAGGAACATGTCCACGGTTGAGATCATTTTCTCTTCCTTCCTTCCTTCCTTCCTTCCTTCCTTCCTTCCTTCCTTCCTTCCTTCCTTCCTTCCTTCCTTCAGCTCTCTGAAACAGACGTGTGAAAAATAATCTCCTAAAAAAACCTGCTTGCTTTTAATTTTTTTTTGGGGGGGGGTTCAAGTAAACTGGCAGCATTGGTCTTGGTCTCCCTGGGTCATTTGCACTGCATGGCCTGCAAAGAAATACAAAGTCCCCTCATCTCTGCTGGTCCCCAGTAGTTTGAAATGGGGCAACTGGGTCCTGCCGTTAGAGTGTTGGACTCTTCTCTGCTAGTCTTCTATTTCCACACTCCTCCACAAAGCCATCTGGGTGACCTTGGGCAAGTCACAGCTCTCTTGCTGAGCTTTCACAGCCCCATCTACCTCACAGGGTGTCTGTTGTGTGGAGAAGAACAGAAGGTTTGTCAGCCACTTTGAGTCACCTTAAATGGGTTAGAAAAGCAGGGTAAAAAAGCCAACTCTTCTTCTTCTTGGTTCCATCCCCAGCAGTACCATGGCTTCTCATTCTTTTTGTGTGTGTTCTAAAGCGTTATGGCGGTCCCATATGTTTGTATGGACACATGAGCCACCCATGCCTTTAGTTACATGAATGCTAGCACGAATGGGTGCCACACTCCTTAAAGCTTTCCAACTAGACATCTGCATTTGAAATTTGTACAGATTCGGCTGAATTTGGACATTTGAATCCGAATCTAATGTTGGCACCTTCGAAGACTGACATACCAGTTTAAACAGAATGTTTCAGTGCGTTTACATGGGATTCATATACATTTGGATGGGACTCTTATTGGACTGAATATATCAAATACGAATCCTGCCACATTCAAAGAGGATCTATTTGAACGAATACAAATTTCCTTGCTTTCGATTCGATACGAGTTACAACCCGTACAAATTGTTCAGACATTCGTAGGTGTACGGATATGTACACACGGCATACGTATCAGTACACATCTGATTAGTATCCGTACGCGTTTGTATGGGTACGTACAGGACGCACACGGGATGAAAACGGGACGCGTACGGATGCTCAACACGCGTACCATCAAATGTGAATCGAATATTCATACGAATAGATACAAACGTATTCAGATCGGTTCCAATTTTAATACACTAAAATTAGGATGATGGTGTTTTTACGCGGAAGGAACTTTCTCCTATAGGCGAGAAGATCCTGCGTGCTCATGAAAGACACACTTACATGCGCCCCTCTCTCTTTCTGCTCCTCATTAATTGATGCTAGAAGCATTTCAATTAGCTTTTCCCTTTGATGTTTTGTCTGCTGAAGTTTCCTCCGCCCGCCTGGCTCACGATGCTTCCATGCTTCACAGGCTCTGATCTTGCCTGTATCTTCTTTTCTGATGGCTTTGGCCTTTGGGGCTCAGCAGGGTCCCCCTCTTTTCCCCGGCACCAGTCCGCCCACCTTCTTCTCCGTCTCCCTCTCTTTCTGTAGGACTGCACCCTTTCCCATCCACCACAACATCTGTTCTAAAATCAGGAGAGGGAGAGAGAAAGGCACGTTGCATCCCCATTTGGAGAAAAGCTTTCCTGGAAATGAAGGTCCAAAACAGGTCCTAACAAGAAACAAAGCCGGGGACAGACGTCTTCCAGAGTGGGGGAGGCTAGAAGGTCCTTTCTTTGACTTTTGGAGAGTGAATATCGTAGGTCCTGCTCCGACACAGGATTTAGTCAGGCTTGAAGTTGACTTCGGGGTCTCCCCATTCCAACAGTTTGCAAGGGATCAGCTGCTTCTGTGGATTAAAGGTCTTCAAACGTGAAAATATTCGTAATGTTTAAGATATTTGTGTGCTAACATTCGAATGAACACGAATGTGTTCCAGACGTTTGTTAGAATGGTTTGGACATTCGTTAAGCTGGAGAAACGTGTCAGATATGTATCTATTTGTATCAGATATGTACCTGTTCATTTCAGAAACGTATCTGTTTGTATCAGATACATATCTATTTGTATCAGATATGTACCTATTCATATCAGATATGTATCTATCTGCATCAGATACGTATCTATTTGTATCAGATATGTACCTGTTCATTTCAGAAACGTATCTATTTGTATCAGATACGTATCTATTTGTATCAGATGTGTACCTGTTCATATCAGATATGCATCTATCTGCATCAGATACGTATCTATTTGTATCAGATATGTACCTGTTCATATCAGATACGTATCTATTTGTATCAGATATGTACCTATTCATATCAGATATGTATCTATCTGCATCAGATACGTATCTATTTGTATCTGATATGTACCTATTCATATCAGATATGTATCTATTTGTATCAGATGTGTACCTGTTCATATCAGATATGTATCTGTCTGCATCAGATACGTATCTATTTGTATCAGATGTGTACCTGTTCATATCAGATATGTATCTGTCTGCATCAGATACGTATCTATTTGTATCAGATGTGTACCTGTTCATATCAGATATGTATCTGTCTGCATCAGATACGTATCTATTTGTATCAGATATGTACCTATTCATATCAGATATGTATCTATCTGCATCAGATACGTATCTATTTGTATCTGATATGTACCTGTTCATATCAGATATGTATCTATTTGTATCAGATATGTACCTATTCATATCAGATATGTATCTATCTGCATCAGATACGTATCTATTTGTATCAGATATGTACCTGTTCATTTCAGAAATGTATCTATTTGTATCAGATACGTATCTATTTGTATCAGATGTGTACCTGTTCATATCAGATATGCATCTATCTGCATCAGATACGTATCTATTTGTATCAGATATGTACCTGTTCATATCAGATACGTATCTATTTGTATCAGATATGTACCTATTCATATCAGATATGTATCTATCTGCATCAGATACGTATCTATTTGTATCTGATATGTACCTATTCATATCAGATATGTATCTATTTGTATCAGATGTGTACCTGTTCATATCAGATATGTATCTGTCTGCATCAGATACGTATCTATTTGTATCAGATGTGTACCTGTTCATATCAGATATGTATCTGTCTGCATCAGATACGTATCTATTTGTATCAGATGTGTACCTGTTCATATCAGATATGTATCTGTCTGCATCAGATACGTATCTATTTGTATCAGATATGTACCTATTCATATCAGATATGTATCTATCTGCATCAGATACGTATCTATTTGTATCTGATATGTACCTGTTCATATCAGATATGTATCTATTTGTATCAGATATGTACCTATTCATATCAGATATGTATCTATCTGCATCAGATACGTATCTATTTGTATCTGATATGTACCTATTCATATCAGATACGTATCTATTTGTATCAGATGTGTACCTATTCATATCAGATATGTATCTATCTGCATCAGATATGTATCTATTTGTATCAGATGTGTACCTGTTCATATCAGATATGTATCGTATGTTCATACGAATACATACAAATAGATTGGTATTGAACAGAATTTTAGCACATCTGAATACAATCTATATGTGCAAATATGGATTTTTGAACATGGGCGCACCTGTCCTCCATGAATTTGTCTGTAAGAACGTTAGCGTAGTCCTGCCGCATCAGGCCACAGCCCAGCATCGCGTCTCACACAGTTGCCCATCAGTTGCCTCTGGGCATCTCATGCAGAAGACAAAAGCAAAACCTTCACCTGATCCCTGCAGATGGTCTTTAGGGGCGTCCTGTCGGTCTATTCAGACCAAAGGTGGCACCTGGACATCCATGTTAGTAGCCAATAGTGAACCTCTCCTTCATTCACTGGTCTATAAGAATCTCAGAAGAGGCCTGCTGGATCAGGCCACAGCCCATCTAATCCAGCATCCTGTCTCTCACAGTGGCCCACCAGTTGCTTCTGGGTCCCTCAAGCAGAAGACAAGGGCAAAACCTTCACCTGCTCTCCACTCCCTACCAATGGCCTTTAGAGGCATCTCCTGCCTGTCTCTGTTATAGTCCTCTGAATTTTCTTGAACTCCAAGCCCCATCATCCCCAGTCCACGTGGGTGCTGGTGGACATTTATGAATCTAACATCATCCAAGGGCTTCTGGGTTCCCATCTTTTCCTTAGGAGGAGAAGAGGACGAAGAGTTGGCTTTTCTAGACTGCTATTCTCACCCATTTAAAGGGACTCAAAGCGGCTGACACACCTTCTGTTCTTCTCCCCCACAACAGAAGACCCTGTGAGGTAGGTGAGGCTGCGAATGCTCAGAGGAGAGCTGTGACTCTCCCAAGGTCACCCAGCCAGCTTCATGGAGGAAGAAGAAGAGTTGGCTTTTCTACCCTGCTTTCCTAACCACTAGACCAAAGAGGTGAGGGAAGCCTAATCAACCCTTTCCAAGCACTCACCTTCACTTAAGGTCAGACACAGGGCAGTCCACATTGCAGAGGGACCAGACGTGGGCGCCGCTGTTTGGGAGAAAGAAGAAAGAAGGCAGCAACCCAAAAAAACACAACTCCGATGGGCTCCCTGACCAGAGGGCAGGGCATGCGTAGGGGGCCAATAAATATCGGGCCGGCTTGTGAAAGCTTTGACACATGGGCTGCAATTAGAAACCGCTACCAGCCTTCTCTGTAAATGAAGTTCCTTTGATTCTGGCCACAGCCCTGCCAGAGTTTTTACAGCGGAATGTAATTAGTTGGAAAACCAGCAGCCGGGAGCCGACAGGGGTGTGGGGGTTCTTTTGGAAAGATAATGGCCCAAATACCTCCCCGACCTGGACCAGTCTACTTCAATCATCTGATGAGACAGGCCTGCTAGGCCCAAGAGACTTGGTCTCCCCTTGCCTCATCTGTTCCCCTCCTTCTACCCTGAGAACCACTTCAGGCTATTGCCAATTTTACAGGGTTTGTCCTTCTCTCCCCCCCTCCTTTTTTTTTCATTAACAGGCCCAGGGGCTTGGCTTCTCAGCTTGGCTTCTCAGTCTGGCTCCTGTATCCCGTGAAGAGGGTATAACGTGGATGCTGAGGCAGCAAGAATTTCTGCAGAATAGTTTTCCTTCCAGATGTCAGGTTAGCTCGAAGGCGCTCGGAAGAATGTGTGATCGATAGGAAAACCTCAAAAGCGGCTTCGGTCAGTTGAGTCCGCCGTTCGGTGATAGAAGGTGGAGAGTGGTTTAGCGGGCGCCTGCTCAGCTGTTAAATATCTAAGAGCCTAAGAACCTAAGAGGAGCCCTGCTGGATTGGGGCACAACCCATCTAGCCCATAAGAACCTAGGAGGAGCCCTGCTGGATCAGGCCACAGCCCATCTAGTCCATAAGAACCTAAGAAGAGCCCTGCTGGATCAGGCCACAGCTCATCTAGTCCATAAGAACCTAAGAGGAGCCCTGCTGGATCAGGCCACAGCCCATCTAGTCCATAAGGACCTAAAAGGAGCCCTGCTGGATCAGGACACAGCCCATCTAGTCCATAAGAACCTCAGAGGAGCCCTGCTGGATTGGGCTACAACCCATTAAGCACATCTGAATCTATTCATTCGAATTTTCTATTCGGATTTGCACTTGTGAATGTTGACAGCCTTTGTATGTGCCCATACACATAACTGTTCATGCCACCTCACCATCACCTAAGTCCCAGCTCACAATTTTAATTAATTTAAATGAATCAAGTTCTTCTTGACACTGAATGTTGGGAGTCGTCTGCTTCAAAAGATCAGGCCACAGCCCATCCAGTCCATAAGAACCTAGGAGGAGCCCTGCTGGATCAGGCCACAGCCCATCTAGTCCATAAGAACCTAAAAGGAGCCCTGCTGGATCAGGCCACAGCCCATCCAGTCCATAAGAACCTAAGAGGAGCCCTGCTGGATCAGGCCACAGCCCATCCAGTCCATAAGAACCTAAGAGGAGCCCTGCTGGATCAGGCCACAGCCCATCCGGTCCATAAGAACCTAAGAGGAGCCTTGCTGGATCAGGCCACAGCCCATCCGGTCCATAAGAACCTAAGAGGAGCCCTGCTGGATCAGGCCACAGCCCATCCGGTCCATAAGAACCTAAGAGGAGCCCTGCTGGACCAGGCCACAGCCCATCTAGCCCATAAGAACATAAGAGGAGCCCTGCTGGATCAGGCCACAGCCCATCCAGTCCATAAGAACCTAAGAGGAACCCTGCTGGATCAGGCCACACAGCCCATCTAGTCCATAAGAACCTAAGAGGAACCCTGCTGGACCAGGCCACAGCCCATCTAGTCCATAAGAACCTAAGAGAAGCCCTGCTGGATCAGGCCACACAGCCCATCTAGTCCATAAGAACCTAAGAGGAACCCTGCTGGATCAGGCCACACAGCCCATCTAGTCCATAAGAACCTAAGAGGAGCCCTGCTGGATCAGGCCACAGCCCATCTGGTCCATAAGAACTGCTGCTGTTGACAGGATAGGACATCATAAGAGTGAAGACGGCCAGCTATTCAGGGCAGCCACTTCTGGCGTTTGCGGGTAGGGCGGTGGTCGGATTTGTTGCCTTGCAGAACAGCCCACCCATTTGGCAGCCCTGCATTACAATGTCACACGGCCAGCAAACTTCCCACCTAGAGATGCATTATCCAAAAGCCTGGCTGACCGCATCCGATGGGTCAACTCCGTCGGGAGGAAACCGGAGCCAAGGGGAGAGGCACGGGGGAGAAAATCCAGCTCTGAACATTTGACCTGGCAACAGCTGCTGGTATGAAGGCAGCTGCGACTGGCAGGAAACCTCTCCGCTCTTCCTCCAGAGACGCACGTCAGAAAGAGGTTTGACCTCCAGGGCTCGGAACCGGGCCAGCGGATTAAATCGGCACTTTCCAAAAAAGCCCCAATGTTCCCTTTTGGCAGGCTGGTGGCGAAACAGCAAGCGAATTAGGCTGCTATTTGGAGAGCTGAACTCAGAAATCAAGAAGAGGCTGGGAAGGTCTCTTTCATCCTAGAGGAGGAGGCGGCCATGGCTCTCTTGCCCTATCGGATTTCATGGATCTAGTCCCACCTCCCCAGTGGGTGTGGCTATAGCTCAGTGGTAGCATTGGTTGATTTCTCAGTCTTTCCCCAGAAACAACCAATGGCGAACTACATCGGCCACCTTTGCCCGGAAAACAGGAGTGGCTCCAAGTTAGGAATGGGAGCCAACAACAAGGAGTCCTTGTCGTCCCTCATTGGGTTTGAGGAGTGTTCGGGGGCTTTCTTGGGTCACACAGGGTGCCTCTGTAGACTGATGAAGGATGCTCTTCTTTGGAAAAGGTCCATCAGAACTTTTTTGGTTGCCTTGGAAGTGAGAAAAGCAAGGGCAGGAGTAGACCTGCCTAGGGATGCGGATGAATATTTGAAGACATTCGAAATTTGACAGAATTCATCTGAATTTTGACATCTGGATTCAAATCGAATGGCCATAAATTCAAATGTAAACATTCGAACGAATTTTGGATTTTCAAATCTCCGCATGCGAATTATTCCAACATTCGTATGTCTACGGCTTCGTATGCGATGTGTACACATCTTTCCCTTTTATTCTGTACGGATCCATACAGGATAAAAATAAGGGATAGCTATGGGATGCACACGGACCTGTACAGATGTGTACAGGATGCATAACAATCTGTATGGACGAATAGATTTGAGTCAGGTTAATTTGAATCAAATTTGGGTAAATTCAAATTTTAAAGATTCAAATTGAATCGAATCTCAAAAATTGCATTTGTGCACAACTCTAGACCCGCCATGTCTTCAGAGTACAACTCCCCATCTGGATGCCTGTGGTCTTCCTATTCCACCTACTTCAAGTGAACTTTGGTCCACCTAGGATCTGTCTGATCGACGGAAGAGTCTCCTTCACAAGTCATGGATCCTCCCTCAGCCAATTTGGTCTAGTGGTTAGGGAGCCGGACTCTTACCTGGGAATACCGGGTTCGATTCCGCCCTCCCCCACGAAGCCAGCTGGGCGACCTTGGGCTAGTCACAGCTCTCCTCTGAGCTCTCACAGCCCCACCTGCCTCACAGGGTGTCTGTTGTGGGGAAATAACAGAAAGTTTGTCAGCTGCCTTTGAGTCCCCTTAAGGGTGAGAACTGAAGGTTTGTCAGCCACTTTGAGTCCCCTTAAATGGGTGAGAAAAGCAGGGTAGAAAAGCCAACTCTCCTTCTCCTTCTCCTTCTCCTTCTCCTTCTCCTTCTCCTTCTCCTTCTCCTTCTCCTTCTCCTTCTTCTCCTTCTCCTTCTTCTCAGTGGGTTGGACTAGATGGTCCCTAATACCCTTTGATGGGCCACTCTTTCTTCCTACTAGCGCTCACAATCCAGAGTAGGAAACATAGAACCGAAGCAACCATCCCTGGCTCTCCTCTCCTTCCACCAGCCTTCCAGCAGCTGTGTCCACTTTGGCTCCACCGCCTCCGCTCTCCCACGCAGTTGCTCTTCCAGGCAGCCGGAAAGGGAGCGGGCTCAAATCCCTTACGGTTTTCTCAAACGCTGCACAGGCCCCGTGTTTGCAAAGTCAGAAGCCTTGTAAATCAGGCAGCTGTGGAGGAAAAGACAGGTGGGAAAAGGGGAGCTGGCGAATCGAGGGGGAAACAGATTTTGCTGAATTTTATCGTGTTTAAGTTGGGTTCGGTCCGATTCTCAGAGGAAAACCTTTATTAAAAAATGCTGACCGGCAAGATCTCTTTCCAAGGGTTCTTCTGGCACAGTATATAACCTAGGACTGAATTTAAGATATTTTTAGTGCACAAGGCAGCTCCCTTACCTTCAGTTATTCCCAGAGGCTAAAATTTTAGGTAAGGTTTAATCCAGCTTCAGTCCACTTTGAGAGTGAGATAATGCATCGGCAACGTGTGACAAGAACATGTTTCCTTTCAGTGTTAAGTAACTCAGAAAATTACCCTTTGGGAAAGATAATTCATGCTCCACACCTTAACCGACATTACCTGAAAGCTTAACTCAAGCATCCAGGGCAGCGGGTGTCCACACCTCTAGTTTCATCCCAGGTGTCGTGCAAGCGTGCCGTCACCTCGGACCGCCATAGTTGTGAATGCACATGCGCAGAGCATCAGTGTTATCAGGGCGACGGTGCTGACACATGCAGCCAAAATGGCGCCACCCAGAGGAGGACCGGCCCCTCGATCGAATCAGGTGTGTATTCGATCACGGGGGAAGGAACAGCCAAAGTTTACTAGGCCTCCAAGCGTGAGCGCTAGTCGACGTTGGTTAATAGCACTCCTTTCCCGTCTAGTCCCTGGTGTCATGACTGTTTCACCCAGCGTAAAAGCTGCTTTTTGTTGTGAGTTGTGTTCGCCCAGTAGCAGGTAAGATTTGCCCTTCCTGTGTTTCCTCTGCTCTCACTCTGACTTTTTGGTTGATTTCAATATTGCATTGCACAAGAAGAGACTTTTCCTTTTGCTTTCTCATGCAACCAGCCTAATGCAATTGCTCCTCCTGCTGTCCAAAGGCCTTAGCACATGAGACGCACATCGGAATGGCAACATGAAAGCCATCCCCCACATCTCCTGTTGCACTCAGCCACACAACGCCCCTCGCTTCAGCCCACGTTTTGAAATAAAGAGGACTTTGGGTGTTTTTCCACGGTCACTTAGTACCCATTTTAGCACCCATTAAGGACCCATTTGGGTGAGAGCCAGATGACCCCATTTCCACCAGGGCACCATTACGGACACATTTGTTTCCACCGTGCCTTGGGAAATCTGGATCATATGGGTACTTTTTGGGCTTTAATCCAGATTTTCTGTAGACCCCATTAATGGGGTCTACAATGGGGTCTTCAGGCAGAAAATCCAGATTAAAGGGAGCCTGTTTCCATGTTAGTTTGGCAATGGGATCTAGAGGAGGCTAGGGGGAGGGGGTACCCTTGGGGAGGAGCCCCAAAACCTAAGCTTCAAAAGTCATTTTGGAGTCAATTCGAAGTCTGTGCAAAATAGCTCCAGAGCATCTTTGAAGTCTGTGCTGATCTTCGGAGTGAAATTTGAAGTCACTCCGAAATCACTTTGAAGTCACTCTGAAGTCACTTCGAAATTTACTCCGAAGATTAGCACAGACTAGACACTCCAGAGCTATTTTGCACAGACTTCGAAGTGACCAAAATGACTCCGACGTGACTTTGGAGCCGCATCGGAGATTGCACCCCCTGTCCCCCCAAACACCTGGGGTGACAGGCAGACCCCTTGTGGGTAGATCCAGATTTCCAAATGGGTGCTCCGCTGTTTCCACGGCAGGGAAGCTAGCACCCATTGCTATTGGGTGCCGGACCACCCATGGAAACACACTGGGTACTTCCTTTAATCCGGATCTACTAGATCCGGATTAATTGAAGTACCCATTCCCTAGATCCGGATCTTCTTAGATCCGGATTAAAGGAGTGCGGTGGAAAGACACCCTTCCACTCCTAAGCTGATCTTGAAGAAGTGTGAGTCTCACACCAAATTAATTCTAGGGATGTGAATGAATGTATTTTTGACATTCGAATTCGAGTACATTTGAATGTCATAAATCTGATCCGATTAGGATATTTAAGATTCAAATGTCTTAAAATCCGATTCGAATCTGTAACATTCGAATGTTAGATTCGTATTTAAAGATACGAATGTCGACAACACTCATATCTGCTATACGTATCTGTATGCATGCCGGAAAAATCCTCATGCATCCCGTATTATTCCATACACATCCCGTTTTAATCCTGTATTTTAAGTGCAAAATACGGATAATTTTCTGGCAGATTTGTATACGACAGATACAAATCTACACGTTTGAATCATTCGAAAATCCGTATCATTCGAATGTCAAATTCGGATGTTCAAAAACCCGATTCAAGTTTGAATGTCGAAATTTGTCGGATTCAAATTGAATATTTGAGCTTTTCAAATATTCATGCGCATACCTAATTAATACAGTGGGACCAATGTATCTGCCAGGGATACATTCCAGCTCCTGTTGTGGTTACTTGATACTGCAGATAATTGGGAACAGGCCTTCCAGTTTTGGGGTTTGGTTTTGGTGACCCCCGAAACGGAAGTGCTCTTTGGGACACCAGAAGGCTAATTTTGGTCTACAGAGAACATTGGAATACAAGTTTGATGCCACCAGATGCCTCCTGCCAGGCTTCTATGCGTCCCCTTACCTTTTGGGGCACACTCAGGAAGGCCTATTTTGGGTCCTAGAAAGCGCCAAAATAAGTGCGCAACACCACCAGAGCACCACACTGATTGGAAAACAGAGTTTGAAGATGCTATCCAATTTTTTTCTTTTAAGCAGCCCCCATTATCTCTGCAACCGCATTCTTGGAGAAGGAGATTCTTAGCAGGTGATGTCACGGATCTGTGAGAAAGAGCATGGTTTTAGCAATCTGTTTAAGCCATGGCTGAAGCCCCATGATAGGTGTTTTCTATCTCTAGGCTAGATCCAGCTCAGGAATGCAAAAATTTTAAAGGGTTTAAACGGAAGACAAAGATAGCAACAGCAATGCAAAAGCAGAAGACGGTTTTGGCACAGCTTTTCACAGGAAAAAAGAAAAAAGAAACTATACCCAAGACTCCAAGGAAAAGCAGGTTAGACCCAAAGAGTACTAGAAATACACATTTGAATTTTTTACTTCTTGTGATGACGTGAAGTGGTCTTCTCAGCAGATATCAGAAGTGGTTTGCCATGACATTTTTTCTGGGGAGGCACTAGAGACTGAAGCCTGAATCTCTCTGCAAACCAGGTAATTGTTGGAGAAAAAGAAGAGGAGGATGTTTTTATACCCTGCTTTTTTACCCTTTTAAGGGGACTCAAAGCAGCTGACAAATCTCCTGTTCTTCTCCCCACAAGAAGAGTTGGTTTCTCACCCTGAAGGGGTCTCAAGGTGGCTGAGAAACTTCTGTTCTTCTCCCCACAGTTAGACACCCTGTGAGGTAGGTGAAGCTGTGAGAGCTCAGAAGGAGAGCTGTGACTAGCCCAAGGCCACCCAGCTGGCTTTGTGGAGGAGTGCGGACTCAACCCAGGAGACTCGCAGATAAGAATCCAATATTCTAACCACAAGACCAAACGTTTCCAAATCGAGATGCGTGTTTTGCAGCTGTGGAAAGTCCCCTTTTACCTCTCCGGCCATTTGCATATTGCTTGTCTTGTTTTCGGCTGTCCCAATGATACCTGTGTCTTCTCAAGCACTGCATGAAAACCTAGATATAAAGGCCCTGGCGCAGGAAGCCAGAGAGCACCATTTATGCCCTTTATATGGGGCCACCACCTTGGAGGCCCCGCATTTCGCATGGTTCCTTCCCGCCTGACCCGGGCAGAATAAGTGACCTGCAGAAAGTCCTGCTGCCCGAGAGGGTGAGTGTTTTATGTTTACCCCGGCTGCCCAGCTCTCTTCCCTGGAATTCCGCTCTGCACCCAAAGAGCATTGCTGGAATTCTGCTTGCTCTGACCCGACCTCCCCGCGCGTAAAGGTCCTGCTAACCATCTTGAGCAGAGGGAGCATAGTCAGCGCTGGAGGAAAAAACAACCTCAATTGCTCCCCTCCACTTGCTTGCACAATCCTCATTAGGGCGAAACCCCCTTACAGTCCAGGCGCATTACCCATTCTCTTGTCTCTTTGTCTTCCCATTAATTGACCAGGTCCCACAGCTAAGTGGGCAGTTTAAAGGGGAACCAAGGAATGGGGGTGGGTTGGTGGGGGGTTACAGCTCAGCAGGCCGCCCTGCTCCGGAGCGCAAAGAGGAGATGACAGCAAAAATGTGACCCTCTTCCTTTGTGATTCCCCCCTCCCCCCCCCCTATTCATGGGTAGGTTTGCGGGAGAGGCCGGCAGATGGGGAAAAGATGGTGGCATGAATAGGCGATGCCCAAACTCATTCACCGGTTCCTCTTGCCAGCCGGAACCACTCCAGCCCCATTCTTCCAGCTCCTCCGATCGTTTTCGGAAGGGCCAGAGAACTTCTGACCTCAAACCCACCCACCCATGCTGGTGGAAAATGGGTTTCCCCTCGTGCTTTCTCCCTTTTGTGGCTTGGAACACGTCTCGCAACCGTGCAGGAGGCAAGGGGCAGCGTTTCAAAAATTATCTCCGAATTGGCGGTTTGGAGTAATGGCCAGAAAGGTCAAAGGTCAGTGGAATGACCCTTGGCGTTTCCCCCACCCCTTCCCCAGAAACTGCTTTCGTTACCTGGCCAAAGAAAGGGCATGAATGCAGTGTGGATCCAGGAGCCAGTTTGGTCTAGTGGTTAGGGAGCCGGACTCTTATCTCGGAACACCGGGTTTGATTCTGCCTTCCCCCACAAAGCCAGCTGGGTGACCCTGGGCTAGTCACAGCTCTCTTCTGAGCTCTCACAGCCCCACCTGGTCTGGTGTGAGAAGAAGAACAGAAGGTTTGTCAGCCGCTTTGAGCCCCCTTAAATGGGCGAGTTTTAGTTCTCTTTCCAAGTGTTCTTCTACTTTCCAAATCAGAGATGTAGAGGACCATTCCTACCTCTTGGATCCCTCAAACCTTCTTTTCTTCTCCCCACAGCAGGCACCTCTGTGAGAGCTCAGAAAAAGAGCTGTGACTAGCCCAAGTCCACCCAGCTGGCTTCATGGTGGAAGAAGAAGAAGTTGGTTTTTATAACCTGCTTTTCTCACCCTAAAGGGGACTCAAAGCGGCTGACAAACCTTCTGTTCTTCTCCCACCCACAGACACCCTGTGAAGCAGGCGGGGCTCTGAGAGCTCAGAAAGACATCTGTGACCAGCCCAAGGCCACCCAGTGGGCTTCCTGGAGGAGAGCAGAATCTCACCAGGAGACTACTAAATCAGAGTACACATACGAATGTCTGGATCATTTGAATGTATAGTTTCGAAGTTTGAAATTCAGTTCGAATGTTTACACTCAAATTCCGGGACATCCTATTTGAGTTCGAATGTTGTGCCCGTACACATATGAATGTCCGAATTATTCATGTGAATAGCTCAAGATATTTGTGTCTGTTCAAATTCGGAAGTTCGAACGTTCAGGCATTGGATACGTATACAAATGTCCAAATAATGTCCGAATTGATCCGAAGGGAACAGGGAGGAAGACGCATCCTCAGCCCTTTGGGGCCAGATTAGCTTGTGGTGTTGAGAAAAGCAGCCAAGAGGTGATAAATCTTCTCCCACGACAAAGGCAGAGAAGGAAACAAAAAGTAACATCTGGTCCGAGGCCTGTTGGAAAGGTGTTTTCAAAGGAGGGAAGGGGGCGCGTCCGGCACCGTAGCGAAATGTAGACAAAGCGTCATAGGGGACGACTCGTTTGCTAAACGATCCCTCGGCCTTGAAAGGAGACAGCTGGGTGACTAAGTTGGGAACAGCTCTGTGCCGCCTGGCCTCCAGGGACCCGGGCAAGCAAGCAATTTGTGCAATTAGGTATTGGACTTTAAATGCTGATGTGGTCAGTCTCATGTACTGCGTGTCAGGAGAGGGGGGAAAAGGTGGCCATTTTGTAGTTTTAAAAAAATTCCTTGCAAGTGGAAACTGAGTACCTCTGGAGAGGGTGGTGGTGGTGAAAAGTATTTCCCTGCTGTGCTAGCTTTCAGCTTGACTTGATTAACCCTGCTATCAACCAAGATATTATTTAGGCCGGTTTTCTGAAATGGGCCGTCGCTTCTGGCATGGAATTACAGTAATCCCTGATCTTTGTTTTATCCTGTTTTCTGCCGACTTATATTCGTTTCATGGTTAAATTCAGACCTTTTTGTTAGGAAACTGTATTGGTTGTTGGATACCATCGAATTATGGCAGACTCCTGATTGGCTGCATGGATACTTTTGGGCAGGTTTCTTGGCAGGTATACAGAAGTGGTTTGCCATTTCCTACTTCCAGTGGTAATTTTCTTTCCCACATGACCCCTCCCAAAGGTGAATTTTCTGAGCAATTTAACTCTGAAAGACAACAGCTTGTCACTTTTCTGATGTATTCTTTCACTCTGAAAGTGGACTGAAGCTAGATTAACCCTTAGGTGTGGCCACAACCTCACATCTTCCTCTCTTTGGAGGCAGCCTAACGTTCGAGCAGACAGGGGGATATTGCAACAGGGTTATTTTCTAGGGATATCTGGGAGGCTGAACTTTGAGCTTCCAACCACGCATGAAGACCCATCTCTTCAAAGGACATTGCTGTGGAATTTGTCCTCAGTTTGATCAGCTGCACCTTGAGCCTTTCCCCTGTCTCCTTATTTCCCCCTCCATATTTCCAACCTGGTTTCCAGATGTTGGGCTGCCCTCCAAATAGACACATCTGCCTGGCCATGACAGGCCCCTGTGTTTTAAATGGTGCCTTGTCTTTATCAAGGAAGTCCCGGAAAAGCCTTTCTAAAGCGAGTGTCCTTCTGCCTCTTCTCCATCCAGGAGCACCCACCCACCAGGAGTTCAGCCTGACCGAAAAAACAAAACGCCAACTGTCTATACCGTGTTGGGGTCGTTGACCCACTCCATTGTCTGGGGGTCGGCGAAGGTCACATGCTCCGCCTTCTGACAGAATTTCCTGTCGTCCATGTTCAAAAGGAGAGAAAGGGATAGAGTTTGCACCGACAACGAGGGTCGGGACCTGCCGTATTCTCTCTCCCCCCCCAAAAAAAAAATGGTTGGGATGGAGTGAACCTCAGCTCCATGAATGATGTGGGTCTCCAACCTTTTGTCCAGTTTTGGAACAACGAATGTCAGGCCTGAGCTCAGAGGTTTGCTGAGCAACCCATCTTTGGCCAAGACACGATCCTGTCTTTTGTCCCACAGGAAAAAATGAACCTTGGAGGTGCTAATGGGAACTTTGGTCTGATATAACTGAGTTGTGTAAAAAAAAAAAAAAAAGAAGGAAAGAAAAATGAGTCCTCTCAGTACCTCAGAAATGATGCAGAAAAGAAGAAGCTCTTGAGGAAACCATCAGGAGATGTTTCCTCAGGAGACAACAACCATGGATTTCCTTCCCACATGTAACTCAGGGTCTTCTCCACATGATACGTAAGCGACGGGATTCACAATTTGTGGTGTTGGTTGGTTGCCTGGCTTCAAGAATGATTTGTACAAATTCATGGAGGATGAGGGCATTGGTAGCTACTAGTTCTGGTGCTACATGGCTATCTTTGGAATAGGAGGTGGTTTGCCTCTCAAGGCCTCATTGGTAGGCCAACTACCTGGAAAGCAGAGAGTCACTCCCTACCGTTTCCTTGAGGGAAGGTACCTGCCCCAAAAATGGTATGGATGTGCCCATGTAGTCAATCACCAGAGCTTGGTTCTGACCCGATAGTACTTAACAACAAGTAGGTATCTCTTAAGGCCTTCAAGTGATGACTGGTACCAGGTCCTGAACATTTACTTCGGATTAAGTCCAAGATCCCCTTTCATCTGGTTGGTTCCACAGCCAGTTCCTCTAAGGAACAATTGTCTCGTATGTCTAGGAGTTTATCTCTCACTCATGAAGAAGAAGAAGAAGAAGAAGAAGAAAGAGGAGGAGGATATGTATCCTTTCATATCGGATACATGTCTTTTCATATCGGATACATGTCTGTTCGTATTGGATACATGTCTATTCATATCAGATGTGTATCTGTTTGTGTTGGATACATATCCATTCGTATCAGATACATGTCCATTTGTATCGGACATTTGTAAGAATTCACACAAATTTGTATCGAATAGAATCCTACCACATTTGAAGTGGATCTATTCAAGCGAATACGAATTTTCTAACATTCGATTCATTACTAATCGGATGCCAAAAAAACCCCATTCGTGCCCATCCCTCGTTGGGCCAACTATCTCGTCCGCCCGTGTGGAGAACAAGCCACCGGGCGCCATCTTGTCCCCTGCCTCAGGCGTGAAAAGAAGAGGCGTCCGGCTTCCCCTCCCTCCTCCCTCCGGGTCCCTCCACTTTATTGAGTGGTGTTTGCACTTCATCTTGGCCTCTCCAAAGAATGTATTGTAAGCAGGTGGCTATTATTTCCAAAACCCCTCATAAGAACTGGCGGAAAGTCCTTCTGTGTGGGTCGTGGGCTTTCCTAGCGCGACTGCGAGACCGGGCAGAGACCTCTTCAATAACAAGCTTTTGGGCCCGGTCCTTCCGGGAGCGGATGTGTTAACTGTTTCTGGTTCACTGAAGGGAAAAATGCACACAATGAACGGTATACAAATATTGTGGAGAATCTATTGGCCCCTGAAGATTTTGCGAAGACTCTGGCCCATTCAGCGGGATGAATTCCTCAGCAAGGCCTCATTCAGGCAGGATCAATGGGAAACTTTTAATTGAGAGCTACTTCATTCAAGACCCCGTGAACAAGGATGGAGAGCTTTTTGAAGAGCGAACAGAGGCCTACGTCTTAGCCAAGCTAGGGGGAAGAAAAGGAGAAAGGGAGCGAGAAGAGGGTGGCATAAAAGAATAGGGGTTGGGGGGGAGGGAAGCCACTGTTTCCAGCATTGACGCTTCTGTCCTGAAAGCTTTTAATCCTCCGGTGTAAGAACGGCGAGGGGGCGGTTGGGCGGAAAACTGATTCCCCTTGAGCAAAATTTATTTCCTGAGGAACAAAACTCAGGAGGGAAGAGGAGTGGGGCTGCGTTGGTGCTGGAGACAATACTGGAGTAACACCGGGATGGCATCTCTTGGCTGGGGTCTGGTATAGACTTGGGAGCAGAGAGTCTGAAAGAGTGAGGAGAAGGGAATAGGTTCCACACTTGCGTGCGCGCTTGTGAATGCACTCAAAGGGTGCACCCTGATAGGCATTTAAATCCGGATTGAATCCGAATTCAGGGTCCAGCACCCCCATTTGCTTATCGAATTAATCTGAATTTGACATCTAGCATCCCCATTCAATGTTGTATTCCTGGATTTTATGAAGACTATCCTGCGGAAATCTGGAGGAAAAAAGGTACTGATGAAAACAGGACTCAGTCCCCTTTTTGGAGCCGAGTCTGCTTCCCCCCCCCCAAAAAAATAATAATAATGGGGATGCTACTGGGCTATTTGGGGTGGAGGTCTAGTCTTCTGGCCAATGGCAGCCAGCTGCGGTCTGGAAAAGGCAGGGGTGAGGCGTTCAATCTCCAGGGACTGAGCTCAATCCAAAATAGATTTTTTCCCCCATTCCATATAAATATGGATGTCACCTGAAAACCTGGAAAGGTGGATCAGACATTTGTAAGTGCACTCAAAAAGTGTGCCCCGATAGGGAACACTTCCCTTACCTGCCTAGGTGTGAATGGGGAATGCCCCTGAAACATGTTTCCTTCCCTCCCAAAAAATGCATGCATTCCCAATGCTAAATAGTGAGGATTATTTCCAAATCCAGCACCGAGGCCTCTTTTGATCTGAATACAGATAACCCACGTTTCGGGACCTTTAATCCTCAGAAACTGTGGATTCTTTCTAAACTGTGGGAATGGCGAGTGCTGAAAACTATTTCAAAGCTCTTTAAACCTTGAATGGGAACACACCCTAAGAAGGGGCCACCCAGCTAGAGGGCAGGGAGTTACGGCAGCAGGGAAAACCTTGCTGGCAGGCCTAGGGAAGATTAGAGAAACCTGGTCAATCAATTCATGGGGGTCACCAAGAGTCGGTTACCCACCAGATGACAGCAAACAAGCAAGCAAACTCCATGCAGAAGCTAAAGTGCATGTGAGAACTCCAAGGGCCGGTTCTATGCCAAATCTTATCTTCCCACAGGCAAGAGCCCATGGATAGGAGATCTGCGCGCGCTCATTTATCAAGGTGGTCCCTGGAGTGAACTGGACGCGCGGCAAGGGGGCAGATTTTGAAATCCCAACCCCTCCTCTCCCCGCCCCCCCCCCCCGGCCATTGCAAAATGAAGAAAGGAAGGAAAGGAGAAAAATAAATTAATGCATTTGTTAAGTCCGAGGTTCCCATCCTCGCAACAAAAGTTCTCAGATATTGTAACCGTGGACTTGGCCGGGCTGACAGCTCCGATTGTTAGCCGCGCCATGGCACGAAGTTTCCAACACCCAGAGCAATCAGCGAAGAATAGCACTCATTAGTGGTATGCCTGGGATGGCGTAGTGGGAGAGTCTGTGGGTGAAGGGTGGGGTGGGATTGGATCAATTCACCCCCCCCCAACCACCCCACTGAATGATTTCTCTCCCCCCCCCCCGCCCTTCACACTTAAATTCATCCAAAGGAGAGGGCAGGAGAGTAGGGCTGGGAAAAGACACCAAAGGTTCTGAAAAGTAAATATTCTGTTCTTGGAGCATTGAGGAGAAGAAGGAGGAGGAGAAGGAGGAGGAGATGGTGATGATAATGATGATGATGATGAAGAGTTGGCTGTTCTACCCCACTTTTCTCACCCATTTAAGGGGACTCAAAGCAGCTGACAAACCTCCTGTTCTTCTCAGGTTCTTACAGATAAATGCCTATATACAGTATATTAAAACAGTGACAGTGTCTATAACATAGGAAGAGACAGTATATTCCCATTTAAGCAAAGGCCA
The DNA here is from genome assembly GCA_023333525.1 of Aspidoscelis tigris stejnegeri. Lineage (NCBI taxonomy): Eukaryota > Metazoa > Chordata > Lepidosauria > Squamata > Teiidae > Aspidoscelis > Aspidoscelis tigris. The sequence continues at coordinate 5,144,081 of JALMGA010000021.1, forward strand.
GGGCAAAGAGGTTCATCTTCACTGCCTTCCTCAACATATCCAGTGAAGCAGCCTGACGTACCTCAAGGGAGAGACTATTCCATAGCCTAGGGGCCATCACTGGGAAGGCCCTCTCCTGAGTGCCCACCCCTTTACTACTGAAGGTGATGGGACAACCAGGAGGACGTCCTCTCAAGATCTTAGGGTATGGGCAGGTCGATATGGGAGAAGGTGTTACTTTAGATATCTGGAGGCCATTCGGGCCTTACAAGTTAACACCTTGAATTGGGCTCAGTAGCAAATTGGCAGCCAGTTAAGACCGGTGTGATGTGTTTCCAGTCAGCTGTGTCCAGTTAGCAGTCTGACACAGGATATTTATACCCTTGTTTCTGTTAAAACAGGTATTGAGATTACTTGAGAATGGGGGGAAACTCAACAAAATTGCAGCAGCACACCTATTAAACCAGCAACAGATATTCGCTCATGCCCCACTGTCCCGAATTTGATCACAGGTAACCTTCTTGCAGCAGCTCTAAAGCCTCCACCATTCCTCTCTTCCATTGACCTGGAAATAGTTAATGCATCTCAAGAAGCTCACAGGTCAAATTGCTGCCATTTTCCAGGTCACCACATGCTCTGGATTTGTGACAGGCAATTAAGCACCTGGTTTCTCTGTGGCCCTTTTCCAAATGCACTCCTGTCCTGCCGCAGTCAGTGAGGGGTTAAAGACAGGTTTACCTTCACTGCTGTTGGAGCAATTATTCCTCTTTACTCTACCTTGGCCCGACTTCATCTAGAATCCTGTGTCCAGTTCTGGGCACCTCAATTCAAAAAAGACATTGACAAGACTAGAGCAACTCCAAAGCAGGGCTACCAAAATGGTGAGTGGTCTGGAAAGGATGTCCTAGGAGGAAAGGTTGGAGGATCTAGAGGTGTTCAGCCTACAGAACAGAAGACTGAGAGGAGACTTGATCACGGTCTTCAAATCTCTGAAGGGCCATCACAGTGCAGAGGGATCGTCCCTGTTCTCACTTGCACAAGATGGGAGGACTAGAAACAACGGGATGAAAATAGGGATATGCAAGAATATTCTAAATATTAGTTATTCGATCAAATTTGGGCAAATTTGGACATTCGAATTAATAATGTTTGATTTTAAATGTTGTTACCCACCTGGAGACCCCTGGGTATAGGGCGGGATGGATGGACAGCATGGATGGATGGATGGATGGATGGATGGATGGATGGATGGATGGATGGATGGATGGATGGATGGATGGATGGGGTGGGTGGGTGAGTGGGTGGATGGATGGATGGATAGCATGGATGGATGGATGAATCAATGAATTGATGATGATGATGACAGATAGATAGATAGATAGATAGATAGATAGATAGATAGATAGATAGATAGATAGATAGATAGATAGATAGATAGATAGATAACATGGATGGATGGATGGACGGACGGACGGACGGACGGACGGATGGACGGATAGCAGCAGAAGAAATAGCAGACTGTTTCCTACCAGATGTGCATCTCTTTGCAGCTGGGCAGAGGCAAACTCCCCAAGGATCATCCCACTGACAGAGGTCAGCTTTTGGCCCGGCTCGTGAAAGAGAACCGCAGCTCTCCATATGGGACAATGTCAGTTTGTATGGAGATACACTGGTGGACATCTGGGGAGACAGGAAGTGTCCTTAAAGGTCACCACGGCAACGGTGTCTCCAACTCTTTGGTCCCCCACCGGGAATGCTGGGGAAGTCGGAGAACTGTTTCGCATGCGTCCCCCCCCCCCCTTCCCCAAATCCCTTTCAGGGAGAAAAGCTGAAGATCTGATGGATGGGCTGCCTTCCGTGGGGAGGGGGGCGATATATAAAGGTTTCCATGCCTCCCCGGTGGAAAAATGACAATGCTGCTTAGCGCTGGCTGATTCTTTAAATCCCCTCCTGTGCAAAAGCTCCCCAGTCCCATTCTCTGTGCGGCATTGTCAGTAAACTAGACCCATGTGGAGAAAAGAACATTTTCCCAGGTGGGGGTGAAAGAGACCTCTCCGCAGACAGAGGTTCCCATGCGACTGGCGTTTCCTTTTACATCCGCCTTCTTTGCATGACGTTCCCTTCATCTTCCAGTGGCTGGGCCTAACTGCACACTTAGGCGTGCATAAAACACATCTGTCAAGTGAAAAATCATCATCAGCAGCAGCAGCAGCAGCTCATAACAACTCATAGGCCCTGGTCACACAAGTGTAAGACAGGACGTCCTAGTCATAATTCGGACGGAGGTCACACCAGCTTTGTTCATGCCTAGGTCGCCCGCAGACCGTCCTTGCTCTGGTTTGCATTGCTCACACCTTTCTCCACCTCGACCTGAGCCTGCTCCACAGAACCTTTGGCTCCTCACCCCTTTTGCTGCATCTGTTGTCTTTCTTATTGTGGGCCACTGTGTCACTCAAGAGAGGCGAGAGGGTGTGTTTGTGGTTCTTTTTAAAGCCTGCTCCCCCACCTTCACACCCTTTCTTTTTTTATGGGCTTTTCTTCTCCATCCAATAAGTTTAATAACAATAATAATTTTGTGGGAAAATGCTATATAGAGGAATCATGCACATAAACTGAGGAGAGAAGGGGAGGTGTCTCGTGAACTCCATGGGTGCCGCCTTCACCTGGACATTGGTCAAAAGGAAAGACTGGACCCCGCCCACCACAGCACGGTTCAGCCTCCTTTAGCTTGTACTCCAGCTCACACTGAGGAAGCAAAGACAACCTGGCATGCCAGGATGGGCTGAGTCCTCTATAAATGAGGACTCCAGTGAAGAAGAAGAAGAAGAAGAAGAAGAAGAAGAAGAAGAAGAAGAAGAAGAAGAAGAAGAGTTGGCTTTTCTAGCCTGCTTTCTCACCCATTTAAGGGGACTCATACGAATGTTGTCGACATTTGTAAGTGCAAATTCGAATCAAAAATTCAGACAAATAGATTTGAATTTGCTTGATTCGAATCGAATTTGGTTAGATTTGAATTTTAAAGATTCGAATCGAATAGAATTTTTGCATATTCAATTTGAATCGAATCCTGAAAGTAGCATTCATTCATGCACACCGCTATTTGGGATAGATAATGTGGGAAGGAAATTACTGATCACTTTGCTGATGCGTTCTCTCACTCTGAAGGTGAACCGAAGCTGGATGGTGTGAGGACAGCCATAGATTTCCATCCATTCATATGGACAGAATCTTCAGAAGTTGGGTCCAAGCAGAAATCCGGATTAAGTGACATTGATGGGGATTAAATTTGCATTTCTGTTCTTCTCCCCACAGCGGACACCTTGTGAGGTAGGTGGGGCTGGGTGAGCTCAGAAGAGAGCTGTGACTAGCCCAAGGTCACCCAGCTGGCTTCGTGGAGGAGGGAGGAATCAAACCTGGTATTCCCAGATAAAAGTTTTTGCTCTACCAGTTTTTTGCTCTCCAGAACCTCTAAGAACTTTCCCCTTCTTGCAAAGGGTGCAATGTATCTTCTCAATAGTTCTGGGCTATCAGAATCCACAGCTGCAGGCTGCAAGGAGGATAAAAATATTGGAACCCCTTTCGAAAGATAGAAATATTGGGGTAGGGGCTTTCACATGTGGGGCTGAGACAGGGCTTGGCAAAGGTTAAAGGAGGGAGGGCTGTTAAAAATATATTAAAGAGTAGCAAAGGTGTTTCCTCCATTCCCAGTACCCCCAGTTTCTATTATACACTACCGCCCTCTACTGGCAAGAAAGGGATAGGCATGTGGCTTTATTCCACACCATGTTGCAATAATTTGTAGACCACATTAGCATCACGTTTAGCTATAATTTTCTCTTTGGCCTTGAAGTGCTGGCCTAGGGCAAAATATATCAGAAACGGGAACTGGTTAGTTCAAATTAGCAAAGGTCATTATAATTATTAGAAGCCTGCTTTCTTGCTTTCTTGCTTTCGTCCTTCCTTCCCTCCTTCCCTCCTCTCTCCCTCTTCCTGCCTCCATCTCCTTCCCTCTTCCTCCCTCCCTTCTGTCCTCTCTCCCTTCCAGATACATATCAAATACCAAAATGCTCAAAACACTGTGAACCAGTTTGGTCTACTGGTTAGGGAGCTGGACTCTTATCTGGGAATACCAGGTTCGATTCTGCCCTCCCCCATGAAGCCAGCTGGGTGACTTTGGGCTAGTCACAGCTCTCTTCTGAGCTCTCACAGCCCCACCTACCTCACAGGGTGTCTGTTGTGGGGAGAAGAACAGAAGCTTTGTCAGCCGCTTTGAGTCCCCTTAAACGGGTGAGAAAAGCAGGATAGAAAATCCAACTCTTCTTCTTCTATTCGATTTGAATGTTTAAAATCCGAATGAAAAAAATCCGATTCGAATCTGTAACATTTGAATGCATTTGTTCGAATGTTACATTCGTATCTGTCATACGTATCTGTGTGCATTCCGTATGCATCCCATTTTATAAGCGCAAATACATATTTGTACAGATATGTATGTAATACATACGTATCTGTACAGTTGAGTCATTTGAATGAATGTTTCAGAACATCTGAAATCTGTTCAAATGTCTAAATTCGAATGTTATTCAATCCGATTGGAAATCGAATGTCAACATTCGTCGGATTCGAACCGGACTTTCAAATTTTTGAATATTCGTCCACATCCGTGCCCAAAAGCTGGCATTCCCAGGTATTCCATGGCACGGTCTCCTGTGAGCATCTGCCTTTGCTTTCTCCTTCTGCCAATATCCTCAGCGCTGTAATTAATATTAAAGCGCCACTTTCTGGAATTGCAGTGAGGCCCTTTTCCAGTTGCTGCCTGCGGAGGGCTCCTTTTGCAATTCATTTTGCTAATGTCTTAATGCACCAAAGAGCTCCTGGCCCAGCCTTCCACTTTAGCAATGTATTAATTCTTCTCATGTCAGCTTTGCTTACGTGGTGATTTTCATTCCTTCGGTCTTAATTCTTTTCCAGCCAGGGAGGAAAAAAAAAATTGCCTGTTGCAGTTGCTCTGTGTTCACGTGCGTAAGACTTTTGGGTTGCAAAAATACACCCTTGGAGAAGACTGGATTGAATGCCAGGAAGCACCCTATTGTGTCTGCTCCAAGAATACTGGGGTTTAATTGCATGGTCCAAAATGTTCTAAGGCTGCTGCCGAATGCAATTTAAGAAAAATGAATGTGGGGACATTGAGTCAACAAATGTGGCAACTTGTCTCTGAGATGCTGGTGGAAAATAAATGTGGTGTTTCCTGCATTTGCCATTTTGGGTTCTGTTGGCAGTGCATGCCAGATCTGACGATGAAGAGGGTCCCGTATACGGATGTGGACGAATATTCGTAGGGATTAAAAATCCGATTGAAAGTGCCGAATTTTGACATTTCAACTCGAATCATATGTCCCGAAATCATCATCATCATCATCTCCTCCTCCTCCTCCTCCTCACCTCCATGAAACCAGCTGGGTGATCTTGGAAGAGTCACAGCTCCCAAACCTTCTGTTCTTCTCCCCACAACAGAACACCCCGTGAGGTCAGTGTGGTCGTGAGAGCTCAGACAGAGAGCGGTGACTAGCCCAAGGCCACCCAGCTGGCTTCATGGAGGAAGGCTTTTATACCCTGCTTTTCACACCCTTAAGGGGACTCAGAGATGCTGACAAACCTTCTGTTCTCCTCCTCACCACAGACACCCTGTGAGAGCTCAGAAGGAGGGCTGTGACCAGCCCAAGGCCACCCAGCTGGCTACGTCCAGGGGTGCGGAACTGGACTGGGAGACTAGCATGGCAAAGAACCCCAAATCAGTCGATCAATCAATAAAAGTTGATTGGCTACATTTTTTTAAAAAAAATATCCTCTCTGGGCAAACACAGATGGATTGTACTGGTTGTCATTTCTCTGCCCTGATAATGACAGCAATGCTGAGCATCCAAGGTCAACGGTCTCCCCTTTCCTTGTGGCCAGACCAGCTCTGGTGTCTGGAACAGACAGATTCCATCTGAGGAGGGACTTGAAGTCTGGATGGGGTAGGGAAAGTCTCCATTTATTGCTCTTCCTGGGAACGTAGCCAGAAAGCTGAAAGCTTTCTTCTAAAACCTGCAGGGAACTGGAAGCCAAGACTCCACAGAAAGTACATTTCTCATTTAGTTAGCTCCTGTCAGGAGAAAATGCTTTTTCTTTTCTTTTTTCTTCCCTCCTTTCTTTCTTTCGTTCTTTTTTTTAACTTCTCTGTTGGCACCTGCCTCCCCAGTGCCTTTCAATTAAATGAATTGCTCCAGTGAGTTTTCACCCCTTTGCTCCACAAAGCATTGTCAAGGGGGGGGGGGGGGTCTCCTTTGCCAAGAAGCCTCATTTATGAAATTGTTTTAATTTTTCAAAATGCAGGGAATGGTGGTGAGGAGTGCCAGCCGCCGCTGGCGCACCTAGGCCCAGCCAGTAAATCTGTGCCATTTGACAAAAGCAGGGGCAGGGGTTGGGGTGGAGAACGACGGTTTTTCCTGGTTGGTTTTAGGGTGGGGTAGAAATTAGCAGAGGGATCTGAGCACGGGGCGAAAAGGATGTGCTAGGGTGCACAGATGCTTATAACATTTGATATTCCTACGAATTTATTTATTTATTTCCATTTCTATCCCGCCCCATACCCGAAGGTCTCTAGGCGGGTAACAACGAATCAAACAACATATTTAAAAACATATTAAGAACAGAATACAGATTAAAACATATTTGTATGAATTTGTATGAATTCAGACATTTGTATATGAATAGAATGTTGGGACATTCATACATTTTCAGGTGGGGGCAGGAGGAGGGAGATTGGGTGAGGCAGCGGCAATGAGGTAGAGGGAGAAAGTTAGGGTAAGAGGGAGGGGGAGGCAGATTAGGGGAGGGGGATCACTGATTGAGATGGCAGCAGTGACAGGGAAGGGAGATCCCAGCAAGAGGGAGGGAGACTGCAAAGATGGGCAGAGGAAGGACTGCCAGGGGTAGAGGGAGGGGGTGAGAAGAGGAGGAGGAGGAGTGGGAGTTGAGGTTGGCTTTTCTATCCCACATTTCTCACCCATTTAAGGGGACTCAAAGCGGCTGACGAACCTTCTGTTCTTCTCCCCCCAACAGAACACCCTGTGAGGCAGGTGGGGCTGTGAGAGCTCAGAAGAGAGCTGTGACTAGCCCAAGGTCACCCAGCTGGCTTCACGGTGGAAGAAGAAGAGAAGGCTTTTCTACCCTGCTTTTCTTACCCATTTAAGGGGACTCACAGCGGCTGACAAACCTTCTGTGCTGCTCCCCACAACAGAACACCCTGTGAGGTAAGTGGGGCAGTGAAAGCTCAAAAGAGAGCTATGACTAGTCTAAGGTCACCCAGCAGGCTTCATGGAGGAGTGTGGAATCAAACCTGGTATTCCCAGATAAGAGTCCAGCTCCCTAACCACTAGGCCAAACTGAGGGGCAATACTCAGAGCAGAGGATTGCCATGGTATCATTATCTGGGCAGCCAGAGAGCCAGAACAGTGGCCTCTTGGGAGGGTATTCAAACATTAATGCTGTGTTGGCCCAGATGAAGGAAAACCCGAATAGAGGGAGAAAAATCCAGGAAAAAAACGGCTCAGCATTTAAAGATGTAACCAAATGGGCTGGAATCCGGGTATAATCGTGGCCAGAGTGAGAGAACACATCAGCAAAGTATCAAGCCGTTTTCATTCAGGATCATGAAATCCACTCTTGGGGTGGATAAAGTGGGAAGAAAATGGTTAGTTGTTTTCCTGACTCTGAAAGTGGACTGAGACTGGATTAAAACTTAGGTGTGAACACAGCGCTAGGAACGAAGTGCCTGAGTCTCTTACCCCTCTTGCAGGTTTTCAGCTCAGGTTTGGAAAATGGGTGCGGAATCCATGAGGTCCATTTGGATCGATTTCTGTGCGGGGTTGCATGAAATTTTGGAATGCTTTCCTTTTACCTGCTGAGGTTCACTTGAGCCTCCAAGAGGGTGAAATCGGTGTAATCAGTTCACTGACTTCTCTGTCCCCTCCATCCCATCTCTTGGAATTTCCTCCTTTCTGCAACGAGCAGATACCTGCTCTTTTGATGTTCTGCTGGGTAATGCAATGAATTAATTGCTAGAGCAAATGTTCTTTTTCTCTGCAGTCCTCCCTGCTGGCCAACAGGTGGCGGAATATTTTGCAAATTTAAAAGGTTCTAATTCTATGCAATAGGATTTTTGCTTTCTTTTTTTGGCAGAAGGGCAGGTTTTCTGGGATGGGCACAGGACGGGCAGCTTCCAGCAGATTTGCTGGGTGAAATCCCATATGGAGAGGATTCAGTAGTTTTCATGTAGCTCTGTGGTGCGTGGAAAGCAGAGGGTCGCTGGTTCGACTCCCAGCCTCTCCCCAGAAAGCAAACCACTCCTGTATCCCTGCCAAGAAAACTGCATAGAGGTATCCATAAAGTCAGTGGGAGGGGATGTAGCCTAGTGGTAGAGCAAACTGCCTGAAAGGCAGAGAGTTGCCGGTTCGATCCTCAACCTTCCCACAGAAACAATGGCAAAGTGCTTCTGTATCTCTGCAAAGAAAACTTAAATGGGTGAGAAAAGCAGGGTAGCAAAACCACTTCTTCTTCTTCTTCTTCTTCTTCTTCTTCTTCTTCTTCTTCTTCTCAGCCTATAATCTTAGCATCTTCCCACCCCAATATTCATATTTTTGACCCTTGGGAACCGCAGCAGGATGCTTTAGGGCTCAAATGCCCCTTTCCAGCATTCCCTGGCTACCAAAAAAACTCACAAAACATTCCACTTTCCCTCTTGCTTGGGTTACAGCCATGGGGTGAGATGGTATCCCCATCAATAAGGAGGTGAACTGGACTTGCTATCCGTCTTATTGCCCAATTGTAACAGGAAAACCCACCTACCCACTCACAGGTTGCATAAGAGGGAACATTGAGGAGCAGGAATTCAACGGCCTCTTTGGGTCCAGCAAGTGCTGGGACGGCTGCTAGTAGAAGTGTTTCCCAAAGATGTATATCAGTGCTTGAGGAATTCAAGTTGGACGTTCTTGCATTCAAAACATCCCAAGAATGTGGAAAGCGATATCCTCTTATTTGTTCTTCGTAAAGCTTTAGGAATCCTGGGCAAATGATTCCTGCAGGAGGACAGTGAGAATTATTGCTAAAGGTGACCCCTGACAATGTCCTACCCATTTCCCATAATCCCTTGCAGCGATGTTATCTAGGCGGGCACTATGGGTGATTCAGATGATGAGCAGTTCTTAAACCTGGCTGTATTTAAGCGAGGGCTTCTTCTAGGTCCGATTTCCAGCTTCTAGGTCCAATTCCCCTCCCTGCCCAAGTTGTCGAGGCCTTGGCAGATACCCAACCATGCTGGGTGCTGATTCTGCCCTTCCTTCCCGGCTTATATTTTATGGCTTTTGCCTACGTGGCAATTATCGTAGAAGCTCCATAAATAACAGCCTCTCTCCCAATGAAGGTAATAACGGAAAGCAAAGAGATGTTCCAAATCTGGCATGTCAATGAGGAATAGATGGTTTCCTCCCCTCCCCTTCCCTTGCCTCCTTTTTACGCTGAGGTCTGCATATCTTATTATTGCATCCAAGTCAAGACGAGGTCAAGAAGCAATGAAGGCTCTGGAGAGATGGGTAGGTGGTCAGTTGGTTAGTTGGTTGGTGGGGTTGCCCCAAGCAGGCAGAGATGCATCCAGAACTTCAACAGAAGGTTTGGGGGATGACCTCCCATTCCAGCTGAGGTCCCAGGAAAGACATTTCCCCTTTCCACCATTTTAAGGCTATTTCTGAGGCAGGTTGAAGGGAAAGTAAGTGATGTGAACCCCTCTGGTATTCTAACCGGCAAGAGCGGCCATTCCTCAAATATCACACAAGGAGATGAAGAGGTAATTGGATGTCCCCCAGCTTTGCAGCCCTGTGGTCATGTGAGAGGATTCTGGGAAAGGATTACAAGCCCAGTGACAAGATGGGTGTCATGATGGGGGCTGGGAAAGATCACCATAAAGGGTGGGTAGGAAATGGAGCCCTTCTTCCTTGTCTCTGGCTAGTCGTGAGAAGGTCGGTTGGCTGTACTGACCACCAGGTGGCAACCAGAGTATGTTCACTTGCCCTCCAAGCTCACATAGGCTCCTTCTGCACTGGGCCTTATTCTGGGGACCTGCCATCTGCAAGCTGGTGCAGAGCACACCATAGGGACCTGCCATAGTCTGCACTAGCACATGGATGCCAGGCCCCTATGCTGGGGTATAATCTGGAATAGGACCCAGTGGCCATTGTCATGCCTCCAGCCAATGAGGTGCGGAGAGCAAACACAGGCATTCACACAACAGAGTAGCAACAGCCACAGTCAGCAGCAACATCCAGGAAGAGCAAAAGCCCAAATCAAAGTACCTTGGAGGCTTGAGAGTTAAATGCGTAGTCAAAAGAGTTCCAGGGTCGAAGTTAGCAGAAGGCCAGAAGGTCAGCAATCAACCACGAAGCAAGGTCGCAGGTTTCCGGAGGTTTATGAGTGTCTGCAACAAAACTTACCAGAATGGTTGGAGTCAAGCTTCCTTTGCCGCAGGTGACGGGCGCGGATTCCAGCTGAGTTGCACAGCTGTTCACACTCACGTCTCAGACCGGTCGGCGGAGGGTGTCGCCCGGCGTGTTCCGAACCTGAGCTGCTGTCACTTGGAAGTATAGGCTCAGCGTCCTCACTACCTGCTTGTGTCGAGCATTCCTTGCCTTACCTGGATAGGTAGCCTTCCTGAGCTTGGCATCACGCGCCCTCACCTACTGTGTCCCAGAGAGATGACGAAGGGGATCCACTTTGGTAAGGATTAGCAAAGGTTTCATTTCCTTGAAGTGCGTTGCTGACTATTTTTACTAAAAAAAAGCCTTCAAATTCAACAGTTCACCCTTATTACTACTATAGAGAACCCCATTTTTCCTCTGTCTCTCAATCAATCCAAACCAGCTGGTCTTCAAACCGAACGGAGCCCAATTCAAGTCATCTGGGCTCGAGGCTGTGAAAATATGAAGCCAAAGACGCTTGGCTGGAGGCGTTTGTAAAACGAGGGGAAGCCCTTGGAGCCTGGGCAAAAGTGGATTTCCCTGCTTACGGAATCCACAACGCCTCCCTTATTCCAGTGTTTGCTCTTTCTGATGCTGAGAGGGGAAGAGATGGGTTTAACTAACAGGCAATTTATGGAAAAGCTACTGACGGAAAAGAATTAGGGGAGGCATTGTAGCTGCCTTTCAGTAGACACAGAGGTCCTATTTAAAGCGGTGCAGAAGGTGGAGAATCAAGAAGGGGCTGCTTGCATTACACGCAACCCCTGCTTAAATTCCCTTTCTGAACAGCACGTAAAGTGATGGGACTTTTGTCTTCTTTTTCATATGCTAACCTTAAACCCTGGAGTAACCCCTGAGTACATCTTTCAGGCTGGGGAGACAGGCTGGATGCTTCCAAGGCCATTTGCTGGGATTCGAGAGCAGGAGAAGGTTAGCCCTTGTCTCCGCTTGAGATGCCCGTGGGCAATTGGTGGGCCACTGTGTGGGAGAGGATGCTGGACTAGATGGGCCGTGGCCTGATCCAGCAGGGCTCCTCTTAGGTTCTTATGGACTAGATGGACTATGGCCTGATCCAGCAGGGCTCCTCTTAGGTTCTTATGGGCTAGATGGACTGTGGCCTGATCCAGCAGGGCTCCTCTTAGGTTCCTATGGGCTAGAGGGGCTGTGGCCTGATCCAGCAGGGCTCCTCTTAGGTCCTTATGGACCAGATGGGTTGTGGCCTGGTCCAGCAGGGCTCCTCTTAGGTCCTTATGGACTAGATGGGCTGTGGCCTGGTCCAGCAGGGCTCCACTTAGGTTCTTATGGGCTAGAGGGGCTGTGGCCTGATCCAGCAGGGCTCCTATTAGGTTCTTATATGGACTAGGTGGGAGAAGAACAGAAGGTTTGTCAGCCACCTTGGGTCCCCTTAAATGGGTGAGAAAAGCGGGGTAGGAAAGCCAACTCTTCTTCTTCTTTCCGCCCAATCCATCTTCTGCCACTGCTTTCAAATGCTTCTTTAAAATCTCCAGCGCGAGGAATTACGGAGATCCATTTCCTCCTGCGGGGGCGGGCAGAAAAGGGGGAGCGAGTTCTTATTCCTCTCTTATTAGCCCATGACAAGGTAAGTAACTTCAAGACGATGGATTGCCCAACGGAGCATTTTTACTTTCTCAATTAATCCCAGCACAATGGCAATAAATCCACTAGGAGCAGTAATTAAATGCAAGCCGTCTCTAACCAGCCCCCAGCTGCCTGCCGGTAGATCAGGGAGAATGTAGACGAGCATCTTTCTCCTGGTGGGATATCCAAGTGGCCAGGAAGACCCCGAACTGTGGGTTTGAAAGTGGCAATTCCCACTGGATGCCCCCATTTATGAGCAATCGCTTTAGTTCATCAAGGCCTCAGCTGCTAATGATGGGGATCAACCATCGGTCGTGCAATTAACCTCGCTGCACATTTAAAATGGGGTCTGATAATAAATGAGCGTCCCAGCCCCACCTGATTTAAAAAAAAAAAAATCCTGGCCTTTGCAAAATTCAAGGACCACTCGGCTTTCTTCTGGAGTTGATCCGTGGAGTGGAGGTGGCACTTATTTCATTGAAATTGTGTCTCACCTTTCAGCCACGGGTTCCAGGGTGGTTCACAACATTCAGTGAAAAGCAAACATCACCTTTCTTTTTCATGCACCATTCAGTTCATGGATGCTTAATGTATGCACCAAATACACCATGGTTGTTCAGGTGAGCTCAGCTCTTCTAGGGTCCTGCCCGGAATTGTGGCCCTGTTATGTACCATCAGGAGTACCAATTCACATTTCTGGGATGTTCCTCTGAGCATATAAGAGGAGCCCTGCAGGATCAGGCCGCAACCCATCCAGTCCAGCATCCTGTCCCAACACAGTGACCCACCAGTTGCCCATGGGCATCTCAAGAAGAAGACAAAGGATGTCAGAAATTACAATTTGGGAAGCAGGTGGCAGCCGGTTCCCCTTCTCAGTGTGGTTCCATGTAAAACTGTTGCAAGTTGCAAACAGAGGATGCTGTGTTAGCTGGGTAAACTGTGTGTAGCTTCTGTGTAGCTCTTTGGAGTCTCAGGCTAACCGTCCACCCAAGCTGTGCAATATTTGCTTCAGTATGGTGGCAGTAAGGAAAGACTTGGTGTGACACGTATGTTAGCTTTTAAATAGTTCAACAAGGGAGTAAGTAGGGCCAGGGCTTTTTAGAACAGCATCCTGTGTGGGGCAGGATGCTGGGCCCCATGAGCTGCGGCCTCACCCAGCAGGGCTCCTCTTATGTTCTTATTGCTTTTCTTGGTTGAGCAATTAGATGATTTAGTGGAGGACAGGACATAAATGACACAGTAAATGTTTCATCTGCCCCATAGTGACACCTAGTGATAGAGGACAGGTATTACAATCGTCTTCCCTCAATCTGACGTTCTCCAGTGGAGGAAGGATGGAGATGTCTCTGGCTTATGGCAGACATCCTGCAGCCCTTTCCTCTTTCCCTTTCTTGCAATGGATGGAATGATTGACCGGGGTCTCCTTGGCATAGGCACAGATTAACCAAATGAGGATGTGGACAGAGTGCCTCATCTCCTAAAACCGAACATCTGTGCTTCTTACCGTACTTGCTAACTTACCCAGAATGACTCAGAAATCTTTATTATGAATAATAATGATGTCATTAAACCCATGTTCTCCAAACTCTCCAAGTTATGCCCCCACCCCCACCCCCACCCCCCACCCCACCCCAGCAGACATTCCTTCCCGCTACTGCAAACAATTCTGGATTGTATCATATCAACGGAGAGGACAGCAAGCACAGGAAATGAGTGTGAGAAATCGCCATCGCCTGGGGGCCAAAGATCCTGATGGAGCAATGGCTCTGGGCCTGTGGCTGGGGACCCAAGCGTTTACACAACACACACCAACTTGGGCAGGGGCTGGGAAAGAACTTGAAACAAACCAGCAGCCCCTGCTCAAAAGATATGATTTGGCTGGATGGAGAAATTCCCTGGAAATAGGAAGCTGACTTTTTATCAGGCCAGGTTGCACGTTTGCCCGGTTTTAAGATCCGTGTAGGGTTAGCAGATTGCAACATGCGTTTATAGTGGAATGTAACTGAGATTAGGAACCGGATAAAAGCACAATGATAGCGGTGTGAGGAAAGAGATATTTTCTTAATCTATGGAAGGCATGAAAAGGTGAGCCATGGCCTGTCATTCCAGCCTGGTAGAAGAGCAATAAATAAATAAATAAATAAATAGAAGCGAAGAGCTCTAAACAAAAGAATTCTTATCTGTATTAAGTACATCCACAGTTTAAGCCTTTCCTCCCTTTTCCCTAGGAAGGGGACGGACGGCTGAGAAGGTTTGGAGCTGCTAGGGAAATTGACTAGGAGAAGGCTGGACAGACATTGTACAACGGAAGCAGCAGAGTATCTGGAGAGACATCCATGTGCTACACCCACCTGAAGAAGCCTCTCTGTGGCACTAAGCAAGCAGGTTTTGCGCAAAGAAGTACATTGTACTGATCCTATCTGGCTTTTCCCACAGTGCAACCCAGTTCTGGCCCCGGCCTGAAATTTGCTCAAATTCTGATCCGTCCATCCGTCCGTCCGTTCGTCCATCCATCCACTCAAATTTTCAACCCACACTTTACCCTAGGTAGGTAGGTAGGTAGGTAGACACACAGACACACAGACACACAGTCAGATAGATAGATAGATAGATAGATAGATAGATAGATAGATAGATAGATAGATAGATAGATAGATAGATAGATAGATAGATAGATAGATAGATAGATAGATAGATAGATAGATAGATAGTCATCCATCTTTCCCTATCTCCTGGCCAATGATTGCTCCCGCCGTGATTTCATTAATAGATTTATTTATTTGAAAATCATTATCCAGGCAGACAGTTCTAACTAAGTCGTGGTCTCTGAGGGATGGCTTGTTAGGGAAGAGGCTGGATTTGCTACTTCAAGAGATTTCTCTTCCTTTGCCGCCTCCTCCTCTGGTTCCTGCAGAAACCATTTGACAATGTCAGAAATCACCAACAGGGATTATGTCAAGGTGGCAGAATGGGAGGGAAAGGATGGGGATTTATGCATTCAAATGAATCGCAAAGCTGTTATCAAAGGTGATTTTTTTTTAAAAAAAATACCATTGTTTGTACACCTTCCATGCAAAACCAGACTGCAATTTGTCTGGGCCTCTTCAGCCTGGAGAGACGGCATCTAAGAGGGGAGCTGACTGAAGGATAATCATGGACAGTATAGAAAAGGTGGACAGAGGACATTTCTTTTCTCTATCACACAGCACTAGGACCAGGGGGCATCTATGAAGCTGATGGGCAGGAGAGTCAGATCAGACCAGAGGAAGTATTTGGTCAATTTGGTCTAGTGGTTAGGGAGCTGGACTCTTATCTGGGAATACCGGGTTTGATTCCATTCTCCTCCATGAACCCAGCTAGGTGACCTTGGGCTAGTCACAGCTCTCTTCTGAGCTCTCACAGCCCCACCAACCTTACAGGGTGTCTGTTGTGGGGGAAGAATGGAAGGTTTGTCAGCCGCTTTGAGTCCCCTTAAATGGGTGAGAAAAGTGGGGTAGAAAAGCCAAGTCTTCTTCTTCTCCAAGGTGGTTATGCTCTACCCCAGAAGTTCCCTAATCATGCACTACGGGCTGTAGTGAGAATAGCCCCTGATGTGCACAGAAATAATATGTGCAAATGCACTACTGTAGCTGATTCTGTCAGGCAAGGGACCAATATCCCATGGCTTGTTTGGTGGCCAAGATACATGTGATGGGGATTCTGGAAGGAGTTGTGAGTAGGACCTCAAGGAAAGGAACTTAAATTCATATACGGCCGAGTCGTAAATGAATATAAAATGCCAATTTGGAACCTGGTTTTCCCCAGGATCAAGACATTCACTATCCTATTTATAAAACTGCTCCTTCAGCATTATCGGCTATCTTTACAGGCCAAAAACTAGATGCATAGAATAAAAGAATGAACTGGACATTTTATATAGGTGCTAAATTACCTATAACACATTTCTGGAAACCCTTTGGAGGTTTCTCTTTGCAATGATGGTGCAATGAATTATGGATGGTGAATTTACTAGAGAAACTGAATGCAGAAGTTAGATTAGCTAAAGGAATGGGGGGGGGAGGATACAAGCTAACAGAATATTTTCTATAATATATTATAGAAAAAAGTTTCAAGTTATAGAAGAAGAAGAGTTGGCTTTGAGTCCCTGCTTTTTTCATCCTTAATGGGACTCTAAGCAGCTGACAAACCTTCTTCTCCCCACAACAGGCAAACTGTGAGGTGGGTGGGGCTGTGGAAGCTCAGAAAGAGCTGTGACTAGCCCAGGGGCAGCCAGCTGGTTTCGTGGAGGACCGTGGAATTGAACCAGGAAACTACCAGATGAGAAGAAGAGTTGGCTTTTATGCCCAGCTTTTCTCAACCTGAAGGCGGACTGAAGCTGGATTAAAACTCAGGTGTGTGAACACAGCCAGAGTTTTGCATATCCGAGAAACCTGCTACCCACCAAAGTTGGTCCTCTTTCGGCACACAAAGTGTGTTTTTCCACTTAGCACTAGAGTAGCCAGTGGAACCCCTCCCCAGTACCCATTAAGGACCCTTAATGGGTCCATACTATTGTCTTATACTGTTTTTATATATGGTTTTATTTTAAGTATTTTTGTCTTTTAAATATGCTGTTACCCGCCCTGGGACCCTAGGGTATAGGGCGGGATATAAATGTAAATATATAAGTAAAATAATAATAATAATAATGGGTACTCTAGTGCTAGTGCTAACACCTAAAATCCAGTTCTGGGGGCGGAGGGCAGATCAAAGCCATAATGTTGGGAAAGTGAAAAGGCAGGAAGGTGTGTGTGGACCGCCAAGAGTTACACAACAGGAAGGACCGGTGGAACTCCAGGAGACTAGAAAAAGAGTTCATGGATGGATAGGTGGATGGATGGGTGGATGGATGGATGGATGGATGGATGGCCCAGCGACAGGCTTATATGTAGTTCAGTAATTCCTGGGGATGGATGGATGGATGGATGGATGGATGGATGGATGGATGGGGCCGATCCGCCACCAACCTTCCAGGGAAGCGCGTCGCCACGCTGCCTTTCCCGGCGGCAGACGGCGATGGCCCCTTCTTTCCCCTGTCTGCCACCTCGCCTTCCAGCTCCAGTTCTCGCTCGGCTTTGCACCTTTAAAAGTCACATCACGTTGGGAGGGCCGATTATCCATTAACCTGAAGTGAGCCGCATTTCCTGCGGGTGGCGTGTCGGCCCTTCCATCTCTCTCCACCGCGAGCTGCGCCCCCTTTCTCTCCGCTTCCCGCTCCCGTTTTCTTTCGCTTTTTTCCATCCAAGGCTGCTGCCGCCTTCTTTTTCTCTTTCTGGATTTCCTCCCCTTCCTTCCTCCCCCCCCCCAAAGAAGAAGAAGAAGAAGACAGACCAGCGGCAGGCAAAGCGCCAAGCCAAGAACGAACGCTTTTCTTTCCCTCCTGTCTTTCCTTCTTTCTTTCTTTCTCTTTCTTTTTTTCCCCGTTCGGCTCTGCCAGCCCTCCCCTTGGCCCTTATCAGCAATTCAGATCGCATGCAAATCCCACCCCCACCCCTCTCTCTCTCTCTGCCCCCTTCTAGCCTTTTCTCACACTAGAAAAGAGGGAAAGAGAGGAACAGAGAGAGAGAGAGAGAGAGAGAGAATTCCCTTCGCCAAAGAGAAGCTTTGCGCGCGCCCTGCTCGCCGGAGCTGGAAGAAATTCACCCCCGATTTTGTCTTCTCCTCTTCCTCCCCCCTCCCCGCTTCCCCCCTCCCCCTTCGGACCCCCCTCCCCTTGCAATAAAGTATCCCGATTTCTGATTTCCTCCCATCAAAGGCTCGCGGCTGATCGCCGTCCAAAGGGCGCTTTTCGTCTCCTTCCTATCCATACATTCTCCTCGCGCGCTCGCCTCCCTTTTGTCTCTCTGCAGGATCCCCCCCCCCGGCCTCTTCTCTTCCCTTCCCCTCTCTCTCACTCTGTCTCTCTCCCCCCCACCCCCTCCGGACCTTTCTTGCGCCGCGATGGGGTGGGAAAGGCGAGCCCCCGGGGCTTCCCTCGCCAGCCGGTTTCGCCTGCTGCTGTCCTGCCTGCTCCTGGCGGCGGGGGCCGGCGAAGGCGCCTCGTCTTGCACCCCCGAGCGAGAGCTGGAGAGGAGGGAAGAGGCAGCCAACGTCGTCCTCACCGGGACGGTGGAAGAGATCATGAATGTGGATCCGGTTCACCAGACCTACTCCTGCAAGGTAAATTCGGAGCGGAGCGCGCTGCCTGGCTTGCTTGCTTGCCTGCTTGCTTGGAGACGCAGCGCGCCGATTCGGATCCCCTGGGTTGCTTTTTTTTTTTTTTAATGGAACGGAATAGATCTATTTTGGGGGGCGGGGAGGGTTTTTTTTAGGAAATACAACCACGGAAATGACCACTGAGAACGACCTGGGCGATCTCCAAGCCCGGTTTCTCGCCCCACCAGCTGCGATTAAAAAAAAAACAACGGAATGAGAAAGTTTTCCTTGTTTTAAAGTGTTTCCCGACCTGTTGATGCGCTTTGGTCCCACTTTTTTCAGGGCGGGTAGCAAGAAAGGAGCCTGTAAGTTGCTTAGGACGGGGGGGGGGTGTTCTCTCTCTCTCTCTCTCTCTCTCCCCCGGTTTCTCTGCTCCTAAACCTCTGGGGATTCTGCTCAGCAAAACGTTGCTTGCCGTTTCTTCCCTTCGGAGTGTGCAGGATCGCAGCAGGCAGCCACGATCCCCCGAGGTTTTCCAGCAGCGAGCTTTCTTCCCCGCTCCCCCCTTGGTGCTTACTCCCGAGTAACCCCATAGGGCGCTTACACTGTCTCTCTCTCCCTGTGGTCCAGCCTAGGTTTGGCTGGGCGCATGGAGTTGACGCCTCTGCTCAGAAGTCAGTCTTAACTCAAGAGGGCTTACTTACTTCCGAGTAGACCCAGTTCGGGTGGCCCTGTGGCAGGCTCGGGGAACAAGAAGGGGCGGCTCCTGAAATGCAGCCGCTTTTCCGTACCATCTTGGGTGCCTCGTATGTGTATTTTCAGTGCAAAAGGGGAAGGGGGAAAAAAAGAGATGGAAGCGATCACTGCTCTTCTGCCTGCAGCAATTGTTGCTAAACTTCGCTGCCGCCTTCCTTGAACTGGACTACATTCCCCGGGGTTCGAAAAGGGACGTCTGGGCTGCGTCCACACCTTATGTTTTAATCCAGTTTCGGCCCGTTTTCAAAGCGGGCGAACGCAGCTGCAAAAAGTATCCGGCTGCTTTCTTTCGGCGTTGTCTGACTCAGAAAATCCACCCCTTGGGTTAGATAAAGGGTGTTTTTCCACTGTCACTAGAAGTACCCATTAAGTACCCATTAATGGGTACAAAAATGCCATTACGTACCCATTAATGGGTACTTAATGGGCACTTTTAGTGACAGCGGAAAAACACCCCAAATGGGAAGGAAATGGTTCATGTGTTCTCCGGCTCCGAAACAGACTGGATTAAAACTTAAGTGTGGACACATCCTTGAAGGTTGAACATAGTTATATTTTGTTTTTGGAAGGGTGGACATTTCCTGAAAAACGAGACAGAAAGCATCCTTTTGGGGCTATTAGGTCTCTTCCTTCTTCTTACGCACAGCGAACACTTTTCAGAGTTTTGGAAAGCAATTATCTTTCCTTAAGAATATAAAATAAAGGAAGATGGGTCACAAGTAAAGAAATGAGGAGAGTTGGAGGAGAAGATTTGACCACCAGGGTATTCAAAAGACAGAAGACATCAGAGTCCAGTGGATTTGAATGTCAAAAAATCCAATTCGATTAAAAGTATAATCTCTTTAAGTGTATTGACTTATTATTTAAATAAATAAAAAATCCATTTAAAAAAAATAATAAAAAAAATCCAATTCGATTTGGGTATTTAAGATCCGAATGTCATAAAATCTGATTCGAATCCGCAACATTCCAATCCGTACGTTTGAATGTTAGATTCATATTTAAAGATACGAATGTCGACAACATTCGTATCTGTTATACGTATCTGTGCGCATTCCGTGAAAATCCGTATGCATCCGTATTATCCTGTATGCATGCAGTATTTTAAGCACAAGGTACATATAATTTTCACGCAGATTTGTACACGACAGATACGAATCTACACATCTGAATTATTTGAAAATCCGCTTTGGATTTTCGAAAATCTGATTTGAGTTTGAATTTTGACATTCATCGGAAACGAACCAAATTTTTGAATATTCATGCATATCTATAATTTCCTATGCCTTTGCCAGCCTCAGTGTGCCCACATTTTGCCAACTTTCTGAGGGTTTAAATCCCCACAGAGCACAGAAGGATAGAGAGCCCCAGATCACGCCAGGAATAATTTTTCTCCCTTACTTGCAAGGAGAACTATTGGACTCCAGTGTTGTGGCTTGCTCCTGGATACGGTGAAAACCGTCCAATGCCTCCTTTGGGAAAGGTGCCCAGAGGGTGTGCAAAACTCACCCTTTAATTTCATCCTTGCCTTTAGGCAATTGCCAGACACAAAACCTCTGTAGATGGAATGCTGGTTGAGAGAGTTCCTCCAGACTTGAATGAAAGGTCTGAGAATGCAATGCAAAATAATGCAAAAATAATGTTGTTATTTTTAGCCAGTTTACAACCTCAAAGAAAGCCGGGTCGGTTTGGGTTTTATTTTTAATCTGCCCTGGAAAATCCAGGAGCTCTGGCTGTCTCCTGTTTCCTTTGCCAGACACAATGTGCCAGCTGATACAATGCCTTGGGTCACCCACAGGGTTAGGGTTAGAGATAAAGTACAAGCCTTTATCTCGCCTACTTCTAAAGATGTGGTAGAATATAAGAACATAAGAGCCTAAGAGGAGCCCTGCTGGATCAGGCCACAGCCCATCTAGTCCATCAGAACCTCAGAGGAGCCCTGCTGGATCAGGCCACTGCCCATCCAGTCCATAAGAACCTAAGAGGAGCCCTGCTGGATCAGGCCACTGCCCATCCAGTCCATAAGAACCTAAGAGGAGCCCTGCTGGATCAGGCCACAGCCCATCTAGTCCATAAGAACCTAAGAGGAGCCCTGCTGGATTAGGCCACAGCCCATCTAGTCCATAAGAACCTAAGAGGAGCCCTGCTGGATCGGGCCACAGCCCATCTAGTCCATCAGAACCTCAGAGGAGCCCTGCTGGATCAGGCCACAGCCTATCCAGTCCATAAGAACCTAAGAGGAGCCCTGCTGATCAGGCCACAGCCCATCTAGTCCATAAGAACTTAGGAGGAGCCCTGCTGGATCAGGCCACAGCCCATCTAGTCCAGCATCCTGTCCCACACAGTGGCCCACCCATTGCCCATGGGCATCTCAAGCAGAGACAAGGGCAACCTTCTCCTGCTCTCGAATCCTAGCAAATGGCCTTAGAGGCATCCTGCTTGTCCCTACCCCACCGCCCCAGCCTGAACAATGTTGTCTGCTGGCCAGGGTCTGGATTTTAGCCACACGTCTTCTGCAAAAGGACCTTTTGTGCGATTCACATCTTTAACCCCATCCCAGATCCACAGGCACACTTCTGGACAGGTGGTCAAAGTCTCAGAAGATGTTCAGGTGGCTGACCTTTTTAGACTGCATGAGAAGGAAGCCTTGGAGGACTTATTTTCCCGGCTTGGGGAACCAAAGCCAGAGAAAGCTGCCTACAGAATTTCAGGCGGACTGAGCTCTGCCATAATCAGAGGTGTTTCCCATCATGCCTGCAGTTCTTTCAGCTGGAGACGTCCCAGGCAGGGGTGTTTTTCCATGTCCAAATCACGTCTCTGCTTTGGAGCTCCAAGCCAGACATCCTAGTTTAAGCTCCTGTAACATTTGCTCTTTTGACACTCTAGTGGGGTGTGGCAGGTTTGATGGCCTCAGGCAATGGTGTCTTTCCATGCCCAAAACCTCTGTACCTCTAATGAGAAACCTAACAGTGCAAACAGAATAGTGTCTTCCTTATGCAGAGTTCACTAGGGATCCATTCCCAGCAGTGTTTCCCAAATTTTGGACAATCTTCTGTCAATTGTAAGCCCCACTGAGCTGGGTTCATAAGAGCGTCAGAGGAGCCCTGCTGGATCAGGCCACAGCCCATCTAGTCCAGCATCCCGTCTCACACAGTGGCCCACCAATCACCCATGGACATCTCAAGCAGAGACAAGGGCAAAACTTCTCCTGCACTCGAATCCCAGCAAATGGCCTTAGAGGCCTCCTGCTAGTCCACTCAGCCTGAAAGATGTACTTAGGCATCCCTTCTAGTAGCCATTGATACATCTATCATGCATAAATTTGTCCAACCCTTCCTTAAAGCCTCTTCCAGAAGAGGCTGGTTGCTGTCACCACCTCTTCTGGCAGCAAATTCCATTGACCTGATGACCTACAAATGTGGGTTCAGATGTCTACACCAGTAGGAAACAAGCCAACCACTTTGACCCATCTTTAATAAGATCTTAGACCTTAGACCTTAGATCCTATCCACCCTCCCTGCCAAATTTCTCCTCTGTCTTCGGCTTCCCTCAGTTTCTCCCCTGTAATTGGTTATCTGTGATCAGTGGTCTTTTGTGGCATCACGTGGCCAAACTATGCAGTGTCCCACCTGTCGATCTTGTTCCCTTTTTGATCTGGGGCAGATTAATTAGTCCTAAAGCACTTTTCTCCTGGGATGGACCTCAAAATGAAGATTTCCTCTAGGCAGAATTGTGTCAGGTGTCTGCTAGGATGGCTTGATTTCGGCTTCTGCAAAACAGATCATCAGCCTTTATTGTTTTACAATAAATAAATAGATGAATACACGGGTTGGCCCTGAGGACAGAGCCTTCTTGTTGATGGCTCCCAGTTCTGAGGAACCTTCACCGCACATGTTCAGGAGAGCGGTGAAGATGCAACTCTTTGCCCTGGCCTTTGACTACATAAGGAGACAGCTTTTCTTTCCCATTTCCAGGCACTGTTATAATTTTAGGATGTTCATTTTGCAGTTGGCTTTTAAGGTTGAAACCTGTCCTGAGATCTTCAGGTACAGGGCAGGATAAAAATGCCAAACAAACAAACACAAACAAACAAATAACTCCTTCATTGAGCAGGGGGTTGGACTTGGTGACCCCAGAAGTACCTTCCAACTCTAATTCTTCAGGTCGATGATCCATTTCACTTAGGGGAGCACACCCCATTGCTACCTTAGGGCAGAGCTCCGAAACTACAGCTCCCAGCATTCTGTGCTGGCAGAGGATGCTGGGAGTCATAGTCCAGGGAGCATCTAGAGGGCTGTAGTTTCAGAGATCCCTATATTCGGGTTCTGTTGACCTCTGGTGCAAGCTTGCGGTGCTTTTTAAAATAACCCGGCAATGGCAAAGAACAGAAAGAAATCACCCCCCCAAAAAACGATGTTAGACAGTGTCTTCTCACTTTCTCCTAAGCTTTCCTTCCTTTTTAAAGCCACGACACATGTTTTTCATTGGGCAACTCTGAAAGATTTGGCACATAATTATGTATTTTTAGAGCGCACACAACCTCTGGGAGCTTCTTCCCAAGGCTGCTATTAAGTGAAGCCAGCCCCAAACGTTTCCCGCGGAGAAGGCTGCCTTTGCATTTTGTGGCTGGAAGGAGTTCAGAGACGCCCGTCAGGAGCAGGTCTCTCGCTGAAAGCTCAATCCCAGACTTACTTTCCTACGCTTTTTAAAGTTCCTGCAACCTATCTCTATTGTTCAGTTCTTCAGCTAACCTCCGGCTATAGATTCTTTCCTCCTTTCCTCTGCTAAACCCTGGCGACTTAAAAAGGAAAACAAAGAGAAGCTAAATTGCCTTGGCAGCTGGAATTGTGCCCCGATGGTGCAACGTCGCCTCATCCACTGGAATTATTTTGGTTACATTCTTGAATGCCAGCCTAAGATTTTGAAGGAAAGCAGTACTAAAGTGTTTTGAAAGTGTTAACGCTCTGTGTTATGTGCGGCATCTGCACCAGTGGCGGTTTTTGCACTTATCTTCATCGATCTGGATGTAGAAGATCCGGATCTGTGGTCTCTGGTCCTTGTTAAACCTGGTCTTCAAAGATCCGGATCTTGGCGAGGATTCCACGTGTCCGCATGGGCTGTCTAGCATCCGATGGTGCGGCATGATTGGCCAGCACTGACATCAATCGTAGGGTATTTCTGTCAACATTGGGTGCGAATTGCATGGATGTCCCTGTTGTCCCAGAGGCCTGACCATTTAGCAGCTATCCATCCATCCATCCATCCATCCATCCATCCATCCATCCATCCATCCATCCATCCGTCCATCCATCCATCCATCCATCCGGTCTTCCCTTTCTTCTGTGTTTCTCAACCTTTGCCAAGCATATTCATTCTCTTCATTTCTTCCTTCCTTCCTTCCTTCCTTCCTTCTATCTTCCTCTTCCTCCATCCCTCCCTTCCTTCCTTCCTTCCTTCCCTCCTTACTTCCTTCCCTCCCTCCTCTTCTCCCTCCCTCCCTCCCTTCCTTCCTCCCTCCCACACATCCATCCAGGTTTGATGTCTTCACTTTCTTCTGTGTTTCTCAATACCTTGTCAAGCATTTTCATTTTCCCTCCCCGGTTGCTTCATTCGCTCAGGTCAGATACCCAAAGCATGGAAATTTTTGCTTGCTGATCATTGGCTTGAGGAAGTAACCCTCTTAAAATCAACATGCGTGAAGTAAGCCCTTTAGGGCATTGGCAACCAAAGTCACTTGGATTTCTCGTGGGGTAGTTCAGTACTTTGGCAAAATCACCCTTCTCTGGTTTTCTGTTAGTACCGCCATGTGCTTGAGGGCACATCAACTCTCTTGCATTCTTTTTTTTAATCCCTCCATATTTATTTATTTATTGAATTTCTATCCCGCCATTAAAGGGGTCTAGCATCAATCCAGATTTAAGGGCTTGAAGACCCCATTAAATCCAGATTTTGCTGGCTCTCGTGGGTACAGCACCTTCAGAAGGGGGACCTAATGGGGTCTTTAAGGGGCCTTGTGTGTGAACTAGTGGTGTGCATGAATTCAATTTTTGGATTTGATTGTCCAAACTCAAACGGATAGAGAAAAACGGACGTATTCAAATTTGAATCCGATTTGAATACATTTGTATCTATTCGTGTGAATATTCGATTAATATTTGAACCTAAGAATGTTGACAACATTTGTAATGATCGATACGCATCCGTAGAAACCCATACCCATTTGTGGGCATCGCGTTTTTCTTCCGTACATATCCGTACAAATGCGTACAGATACAAATAAGACCCGTACGGATATATATGTACTGTGAATGTATCCATCTACGCACACGAATGTCCGAATAATTTGTATTTCAAATGTTTAGAATATTCTTGCATATCCCTAGAGCGGGCGGTACATAAGGCGCTACCAATCGAGTACCTTTTGGGTTCCTAATGGGTTCTTTGTTGCTAGTTTTCCCACTAGCAACAGACTTGGGGGTTTTCACTCTTACCTCCCTTAATCCAGATCTAAGATGATCCGGATCTAAGAAATGGATCCTCCAACTAATCCAGATTTGGTAGATGCAGATCTAAGGAGGTACCTGGTGCGTCTCCATGAGCGGTGTAGCACCCAGTAGCAATGGGTGCTAGGCGTGCCCGCAGAGGAAACAACGGAGCACCCATGTGGCGATTCTGACTCTACCCACATTGGGCCCATCCATCACCCCATGTTGGCCAAAGCTCCGTAGAAAGGCCCCATAGAAATGGCCTACGCTCTGAGGTCTGTGCCATTCTCTGGAGTTTTCTTCAGAGCTGTCTTTGATGATTAGGCATCAGCTTTGAAGCTTTGGGTTTCGGGGACCCCCCCCCCCCCCAGTGGGTGCCCCTAGACCCCATTGCCCAATCGCAGTGTGAACCTGCACCATATAATCTGGATTTCATGGCTGAAGACGGGATTGTAGAACCCTTTAATGGGGTCTACAGGAAATCCGGATTATAGGTCCTGAAGGACCCATTTAATCCAGATTTTCTTACTACAGGTGGAAACAAATGTGGCTCTAATGGGGTCTGCAGTGGAAATGGGGTCTTCCTGCCCTGAGCCTAATGGGTCCTTAATGGGTCCCTAATGGGTACTTAGTGCTAGTGGGGAAAAAACACCATGTATGCTCGTGTTTAGACACCAACCAAGTTGGTGCACTGACAACTGATGACTCCATCTTCCCCACACCAGCTTCATGCGAGGGAAGACCCAGGCAGCTCTGGATTGGCCTGTAAGGTATAGATGACACAATCAAAATCTTTCACCACCAATTTGTACTTCATTTCCCTCCTGTCAGCTGAAGAGAAGTTCGTCACTTCTTCGCCAAGAGATCTTGCGTTCTGGTAGGGCAAGTGAGCTCATCACTTTGGTCTACTTTGGTCTTCCTTCCTTCTTCTCTCTCTCTAATACTGCATTCTCACACCTAAATTGGGTGCCTTTTAGTAGGGGTTGGGAGGTCTTGTGCAGGCGTTCCCCTAATGATTTTCCACCTATCAGCCCAATTTTCTGTTCTTCCTTGGTTGAATTTTCACCCTCCTGGGCTAAACCCTTTGATTGATGCAAAGATAAGCAAAGAGGAGCTGATGAAAGAGTCAGAGCTAATGCTGTCTAAACAGTGGAATATTGCTTCCAGTTATTAATTTCCCTAACTGATTAACAATCGGAGGAGAGCGCGAAGGAGAGAAAACATGGAGCATAATTGCTGTGGTGAAAACCTGTTTATCTAATTTCCCTTTAGACAGAGGACTCGGCTGGAGGTCTCTAGTGGTGGTTGTTGACCCCGGAACTTCCCTGACTTTGACAGGGCTCCTCTGAGGTTCTGATGGACTAGATGGCTTGTGGCCTGATCCAGCAGGGCTCCTCTGAGGTTCTGATGGACTAGATGGGTTGTGGCCTGATCCAGCAGGGCTCCTCTGAGGTTCTGATGGACTAGATGGGCTGTGGCCTGATCCAGCAGGGCTCCCCTTAGGTTCTGATGGACTGGATGGGCTGTGGCCTGATCCAGCAGGGCTCCTCTTAGGTTCTTATGGACTAGATGGGCTGTGGCCTGATCCAGCAGGGCTCCTCTGAGGTTCTGATGGACTAGATGGGCTGTGGCCTGATCCAGCAGGGCTCCTCCTTGGTTCTTCTGGACTAGATGGGCTGTGGCCTGATCCAGCAGGGCTCCTCTTAGGTTCTTATGGACCAGATGGGCTGTGGCCTGATCCAGCAGGGCTCCTCTGAGGTTCTTATGGACCAGATGGGCTGTGGCCTGATCCAGCAGGGCTCCTCTGAGGTTCTCATGGTCTAGATGGGCTGTGGCCTGATCCAGCAGGGCTTTTCTTAGGTTCTTATGGACTAGATGGGCTGTGGCCTGATCCAGCAGATCTCTTCTTAGGTTCTTATGGACGAGATGGGCTGTGGCCTGATCCAGCAGGGCTCCTCTGAGGTTCTTATGGACTAGATGGGCTGTGGCCTGATCCAGCAGGGCTCCTCTGAGGTTCTTATGGACGAGATGGCCTGTGGCCTGATCCAGCAGGGCTCCTCTTAGGTTCTTATGGACTAGATGGGCTGTGGCCTGATCCAGCAGGGCTCCTCTGAGGTTCTTATGGACTAGATGGGTCGTGGCCTGATCCAGCAGGGCTCCTCTTAGGTTCTTATGGACTAGATGGGCTGTGGCCTGATCCAGCAGGGCTTGTCTTAGGTTCTTATGGACTAGATAGGCTGTGGCCTGATCCAGCAGGGCTCCTCCTTGGTTTTTCTGGACTAGATGGGCTGTGGCCTGATCCAGCAGGGCTCCTCTGAGGTTCTTATGGACTAAATGGGCCGTGGCCTGATCCAGCAGGGCTCCTCCTTGGGCACGTATGAATGTCAACTTTCGGAAGTGCAAATTTGGATTGAACATTCAAACGAATACATCCGAACTTGCTTAATACAAATCGAATATAGTTGAATTCAAATTTTAACGTATCAAATCGAATCAAATTTTCAGATATTCTGTTTGAATTGGACCCCCAAAATTGCATTTATGCACACCTCTGCAGTTGACCCCTTTGCCAGTTTTCAGCCCCTGCTCACCTTTGATTCCAAGCCCTGAACTTCAGCTTGGGAGACTGGCAGGGACTCTGGGTTCCCAAATAGCCGGACTCTGTGCTGACCATTCTGCTCCCCCCCCCCAAAAAAAAATATAGCTTTGCCCTCCTCTTCCACATTCAGAGAAATCAGCAGCTTCTGGCATCAGTCAGCCAGGGACTATTAAGGACGGGGTAATAAAGACCTGCCAAGCCAAAATGCAAAATGCGACCCTTTCGTTTTTTACGAGGGATTTGTTCTAGTTAACCCCGGACTCTCTTAACAGCCATGTTCCATTTTGAGCAAATCGATTGGCTGTACCCATTAACACTCAGAGCCCTCATTTAAATTTAAGATTTCTCACCCCCGCCTGAGCACTTCCTCACTCACAGCGTCTGTTCTCTCTCGTCTCCATAAATCTTTCTGAACCGAACCTCACGTCGCTGTAAAGGTCTGTCTTCCTGGAGACATCTCAGGTCTCAGCTTCCGGCATTTCTTCCTTTGCAGACCCTTCCATTACTTAGTGGGCCTGATGAGCCAGTTTGGTCTAGTAGTTAGGGAGCTGCCCTCCTCCACGAAGCCAGCTGGGTGACCTTGGGCTAGTCACAGCTCTCTTCTAAGCTCTCACAGCCCCCACCTACCTCACAGGGTATCTGTTGTGGGGAGAAGAACAGAAGATTAGTCAGCAGCTTTGATCTGCTGACTCTTATCTGGCATTACCAGGTTTGACTCCACACTCCATGAAGCCATCTGGGTGCCCTTGGGCTAGGCACAGCTCTCTTCTGAGCTCTCACAGTCCCCACTTGCCTCACAGGGTGTTCTGTTGTGGGGAGAAGAACAGAAAGTTTGTCAGCCGCTTTGAGTCCTCTCAAAAGGATGAGAAAAGCAGGGTATAAAAAAACCAAGTCTTTTTCTTTTTCCTATCTAGTAGTCTTCCAGTTCAATTCCACACTCTTCCATGAAGCCAGCTGGGTGACCTTGGGCTAGGCACAGCTCTCTTTGGAGCTCCCACAGCCCCACCCACCTCACAGGGTTGTCTGTTGTGGGGAGAAGAGCAGAAAACTTAGTCAGCCGCTTTGAGTCCCCTTAAACGGGTGAGAAAAGTGGGATACAAAAGCCAACTCTTCTTGTTCCTCCATGAAACCATCTGGGTGCCCTTGGGCTAGTCACAGCTCTCTTCTGAGCTCTCACAGCCCCACCTACCTTACAGGGTGTCTGTTGTGGGGAGAAGAACAGAAAGCTTTGTCAGCCTCTTAAATGGGTGAGAAAAGCAGGACAAAAAGCAGAAGACAAAGGCAAAACCGTCACCCATTCTGGAATCATGGGAAATGCTCCATGATTTCCCACAATTCCTGGGAAACCATGCAAGATTTTCCTCTCTTCCCAAATGAGGCACCCTCGCCCTCTGTGGTGTACCTCTGGGCGACCTGGGCTGAGCCCCTGAGGGGTCCGCAGGGATGGTTGCCAAATTGGAGGTAAGGCTGCCACATCTGTGGGGGCCGAGAGGTGGGTGCTGGGCATTCCAGCCATGTCAAAGCTTCCACAGAGGCTGGATTCATCTGCTTTACATGCAACGGGGTGTGTGTGTGTGTGTGTACAAACATGCCCCCCCCTTTGATTCACATGGGAAGCCTCAAAGCTTCATATGCAGATGCGAATTCGAAGCTGGTGCACATTTTCGCCCCTGTCCCTAATTTTTCCTGCTTGTCATTTGAAATTGTCAACTGACTCACTGCCAGCGCTTGGAAAGGAGGCCTGTAAATATTGCCCATTTCGAGTCTGGCTCTACAGCACGCTTCCCGGCGCCGTATACCTCGTTGGATCTGTCTCCATAAATATTTTGAAGAGCTCCTTTGTAAAAGCAATGGCCTATTGTTACACCACTTGGCCCACGCCGAGAATGGCATTTATGCCATCTGTCTTCAGCACAGATAAACAAGGGATGCTCTTTTCTTTTCATTTTTTTGCAAGGGGCTTTTCTTTGCTTGCCCGCAGGAGAGAACAGGAAAAGATGGCTTTTCCAGCCCGCTTTTCTCGCCCATTTAAGGGGCCTCAAAGCACCTGGCAAACCCTCTATTCCTCTCCCCACGACAGAACACCCCTGTGAGGTAGGTGGGGCTGTGTGAGCTCAGAAAGAGCTGTGACTAGCCCAAGGCCACCCAGATGGGGGGAAAGTGGGGTAGGAAAGTTAACTCTTCTTTCTCCATGAAGCCAGCTGGGTGGCCTTGGGCTAGCCACAGGTCTCTGAGCTCTCACAGCCCCACTTACCTCAGAGGGTGTTTGTTATGGGGAGAAGAACAGAAGGTTTGTCAGATGCTTTGAGTCCCCTTAAATGGGTGAGAAAAGTGGGGTAGAAGAGCAAACGCTTCTTCTCCTCCTCCTCTTCCTCCTCCTACTTCTGTCTCTCTCTCCCCACCCCCAACTTGAGACCTGCCCATTTGTCTCTGCCTGGAAACAGTCTGGGTCGCTCCCAAGAAAGGACAGGCATGCAAACAATTCTCCAGGTGAAGACAGTGAAGCTCGCAACATGTCAGAGTCGAGGCATGCAGCTGCTTCCTGCCAGGCGCTGTGCCAGTTTACACACGATGCCAAGGGAAGTATGCAAACCCTCTGCACCAGCTGTTTGCTAAGGTGTGCCCCGCAGGTACACTTTACCCTAGATTCAAGTCAAGGCAGGCAATGGGAGAGGCAGAGAAGGGAAGGCAGAGCAGCACAAAGGCCTCTTTCTTCACACTAGCAACAAAGTCCCCTTTAGGAACACATTGGGAACCCAATAGGAACTCGATTGATCCAGATCTCCCACACAAGAGCCCTTAAGGACCCCTTTAGGACCCCATTCTCAATATGTGGTACCCACGAATGCCAGCAAAATCTGGATTTAATGGGGTCTTCAGGCCCTTAAATCCAGATGAACACTAGACCCCTTTAATGGAGTCTTCTGCATGCTGTCCTTGCCATGGGCCTTTCTGCATATACTTCCCCCCACTTTTCTCCCCCATTTAAGGGGACTCAAAGCTGCTGACAAACCTTCTGTTCATCTCCCCCACATCAGACGCCCTGTGAGGTGGGCAGGGCATTTTTCCCCCACTGAGTGGATCATCACACTGTACTCCCAAAAGGAGTGGTTACTATGCCTTTAAGATGCTGTTAAAAGGGGCTGGATAAATTCTTGGAGGACAGGTGTGTCAATTACTACCATGATGAACGCCTCCTGGCTTCAGGTGCGGAGACAGGCCGAAGGCCTCTGAAAGCCACTTGCAGGGAGCTGAGAGCAGGTCCAGATTTTGCCATGGTCTTCTCCTTGAAGATGCCCAGAGGTAACTGGTGGACCTGGTGCTGGGCTAGACTGGTTGTGCCCTGATCCAGCAGAGCTTCTCTTAATTCATGGAGAACAGGTGCCCAGAAGCAGTTGGTGGGCCGGTGGATGAGACGGGATGCTGGTCTAGAAGGGTTGTTGCTTGAACCAGAAGGGGTCCTATTGGGTCCTTATAAAGAAATTCTGGAGGGCAGGTATATCAGTGACTGTTGGAATAGATGCCTAGGTACCAACTCCTTGGTGGAGGGACTAGGGGTGTGCAGGAATATTCATAAGTGCAAATTCGAATGGAAAATGCAAATGGGATAGATTCAAATTTGCTTAATTCAAATCGAATCTGCTTAAATTTGAATTTTAAGTCTTTGAATAGAATTGAATTTGGGGGGATTTGATTCAAATCAAATTGGATCGAATCCTGAAAATGACATTTGTGCATATCTCTAGGAGGGGACAAGCAGCTTGCCTTTCAAGGCCATTTGCAGGGAGTCAAGGTAAGTCCGGAAAGGGCTCAGGTTACCGCTATTTCACTGGGAATGGAAAACCACTCCTGTCTTGCTGCCAAAAAGCCTGTGTGCAGTTGTTCAAAGAGCTCCTAGGTGTTCATTCATCTTTCCCTTTAGTTCCCAAAGAGTGGTTTTCCTCTTGCATTGCCCTGTATTTGTTTAAAAGCAGGTCAGGCCAGGTTGCTGATCTCTACCCTTTTTGACAGCAGATTGGAGGATACTTTCTTGGAAAGGCAAGCCAGGAGTTACTCAGTTGCGTAATCCACATTGAGTAAAAGAACAATGGTAGACACTCAGTCTGTGCTACTAAAATAGGTTTGTAGGGCAAAGTAATTGTTGCAAATTGGAGCAAACAACCTCTTTGGATACTTTTTGGGTTATCTCTTTGTTTGTCACAGTATCAAAAGGGAAGTCAGAGGAAAAGCAAAATATTACCCCTTCCAAATATAAGTTCCTTGGTGAGCCATGTGGTTAAATGCAGACTATCAATGGCTTTGGAAGAAACATCTTATGCGTCCTTGGTAGGGGAGCTGATCTGAAGGAAGGAAGCTGGTAAACAGGCAGGTCTCTGCCCCAAGGAACATGCAATCTAACCCTGTTAGGAGTTGTTTTGTTTGATTTTTGGGGACAGGTGGGTACAGAGAAGAATAACACTAATGTTAACTCCTGTGGTTCTAGGTCAGAGGACTTTCAAATACCCTATTGTCCCGTCCCCCCCAAATCTACTATGGATTTTGTTATTGTCATTGTTGTCCTTAAATTGTTTTGCAACGGATGCGTTTTAACAGCAACCACAGGTAACCAAGCGGCCGCTCTCTTTCTCCAGGTGAGAGTGTGGAGGTACCTGAAAGGCAAGGAGGTCGTCACCCATGGGATCCTCTTGGATGGAGGGAACAAAGTTGTGATCGGCGGGTTTGGGGACCCCTTGATCTGCGACAACCAGGTATCCACGGGAGACACGCGGATTTTCTTTGTGAACCCTGCTCCGCACCACATGTGGCCCGCGCACAAGAACGAACTCATGCTCAACTCCAGCCTCATGAGGATTACCTTGCGCAACCTGGAGGAAGTGGAACATTGCGTGGAAGGTGAGTTGATCGTCAGATGTTCTTACGTGTTTGTTGCGCGAATGCAGACCGGCTCTTGTTTACCTCGCCTCCCTTTTGATTCTGCAGATTTTGAACGCCTTATAATGTATTCTAGTTCTGTTGGTTTCTAAGGGCAGGTCTGGCTTTGCAAGCTTCAGAGATGCCCCTTTTTATCCACCAAAGAATGTATATATAGGAAAAATAGAAGAAGCAGAGTCTCCAAGGACACATTCAGCACCAAACTGAAAAAAAGAAAAGAAAAATATAATACAAACCAGGATGTAATTTTTGGCATTCAGAAGGGAATTTTCTGATGGTGCTGGGTAAAACGAAACCACAAAACACACAGCTCCTTATTTTGCCTGGTGGGCTCTCCCGCTCTGAAAGCGGAGTGAAACTGGATTCGATCTTAGGTGTGAACCTAGATAGCCCTTGTCGTCCTCTGCTTGCATCCTCCAGTTTTCACAAATATGATCAAGTTACTCTTTTTATTCCCCCTCCATTACTCGCATTCGCATTGGCTTCTTCTTCAAGAGGTTTGAAGATTTCATGCTTTAGTTATGCATGGCTTCAAGGGCTCTTTCAGCCCAGGCTGTGGTTCCTGTTTCCTTTTGTTGCTCTGCTTTGTTTTTAATCTTCTTTTAACCGCTCAGGCTGATCTTGGCTCCCTTGTAGATGAGATAAAATAGAAGAAGAAGAAAATGCTGGAAAGGTGGAATGCCAAGGTCTAACAAAGCTTTTGAGATACTGTTGCTCTTCGAGGGCATGAGCAGCCAGGCTAGAATTGAAATGAATAGCATCATATTTGGGGTAGGGGTGAAGACGATGAAAATGATGCCATCTTCTTGACTAATTTCTTTGCATCCAGCTGCATTAGACACGGTTTACCTGCTGTGAATATCTGCTTCCTTGGAGTTTGAGGGCTGGTGTTTATCTGGAGGTGATTTTACTAACCGAATGCCATTGGTGGCTTGGGAACACAAAAATGTATTACTAGACAGTTTGGTCTACTGGTTAGGGAATACCGGGTTTGATTCTGCACTCCCCCACGGAGCCAGTTGTGTGACCTTGGGCAAGTCACAGCTCTTGTCTCAGCTCTCACAGTGGAACTATGTGCACTTGTGAGTTCTCCTTGGTTGGACATTTGCCCTGTACTTTTTTTTTGGGGGGGGGCTGGACTGGATGCCATCCTGATGCCCACACTCAGTTATCCCATGCCCCCCCCCCACCCCAGGAGTTGATTTCAGCTTGGCAGCATCTCTGGGTTCACCTGAAGCGACCCTGACAGCGACCTAGGTATTTCAGCCTTGCAAAAAATGTCAGTGGTACATCAGAAGGTGTCAGGGGCGAAATCCGGGACATCAAAGCCTTCGCTTCCCTTGGATCCAGTTCAGCTGATCTTCTGAGCGAGAGAGCAAAGGGCGCTGCGATAAGGCAGGAAATCTTTAATCGTACTTCTCCCGCCGCTTCTGGAGTTGGGAAATCAGGATTTTCAGGCTGGGGATAAAGTGAGGTTTAAAATCGAGTCTTTGCTTGCACTGGCGAACCCAAGTTGCTCGTTCAGACTCAAAGAGGGAAACGTTTGCAAAACTCCTGGGGATAATTTTGCAGCCTGCTTGGGTGGGGGGGGGGGGGCTGGATCTGTATTCTTTGGCTGGAAGGGTCTTTATGTTTGGTTTCTTAAAGCGAGACACAAGGCACCAGATCATGAGAGAGCGGGTGATCCGTGGCTTCTTAGGCGTTTGGGAAGTTGAAATGATCTGCCTTTTTCTCTTGAACTGATCAGCTTCTTATCTTCTCATCCTTCTCTCCAGTTCCATGCTGCTTATCTGTGAGGCTTTTCTCCGTAGCCGCCTTGCTTAATCCTTTGGGGATTTCCCATAAAGGAAGAACCAAGAGGGTCTCTCTCTCTCTCTCTCTCTCACTCACATACATACAAATACAAATACACACACACACACACACACACTCACTCTCACACTTTCACTCACTCTCATTCTCTCTCACACTCACTCACGTACACACACACTCTCACATTGTCTCACACACTTACTCATTTGCAAACACACACTCTCTCACATGCTCACACACTCACTCTCTCTTGCACACTCTCACTCACATACACACTCTCTCATTCACTCATTCTCTCTCACCCACACACACTCACACACACTCACTTTCTCTCACACACACTTACTCACTCATATACAAACACACTCTCACACACTCTCTCTTACACACACACTCACTCACTCACATACACACTCTCATTCTCTCACTCTCACACACACTCACACACACATTTACTCATATACGCACGCACGCACGCACGCACACACACTCACTCACTCACTCACTCACTCACTCACTCACATACACACTCGCACACACTCACTCTCTCTTGCACACCCTCTCTCTCTCACTCATTCTCTCTCTCACACACACAATTTTGTGCATCCATACATAGGCGCCGAAAGTGGGAGGGCCTGATTCAGTGCTGACGTTTCTGTACAGAAGGAAACAGAGATTAGAAGTGGGGAGTATTGGAGATAGAAACGCGTCTGTTTAAGAGCAGGGTGGCCACCGCAACCATTGCATTCCCAGTGCTGCTGACTCAGCTGAACTTTTGCCCATTTAGCTATGCAAACCTTGGACCTTCCTGCGGAGGGAAGGCCCTTGTACACTTTGGCGTTTGGCGTCCCTCTAGCCGGCGATCTTGACAAGGTCTGGGGATCGTTGGATAATTAAACCATCTGTAAAACTAACCGATTAGTTGCCTCTGGGCGTCCTTTTGGGGTCAGATGTCATTCCTGGCAGGATGTACGGATCCATACAGGACGAAAACAGGTTGCATCCAGGATAACTACGGGATGCCTACAGATGTATACAGATGTGCATGGACCCGGGGAAGATGCGTACGGGCATCTGGTAATGTTGTTGACATTCGTAAGTGCAAATTCGAATAAAAAATTTGAGCGCATAGATTTGAATTTGCTTAATTCGAACTGAATTTTGGGGTATTTGGTTCGAATTGAATCCTGAAAATTGCATTCGTACAGATGCCTTGGGTTTTAAAGACGGATGTGTCCAATAAAGAAATGCCTTGAAAAGCGCTAGAGGACAGGGGATAAAATGTGTAGGCTTTTCCACGCTTTCTTCCAAAACCCCACGCGGAAGAGGACGTAACGGCTGGAGCATTTAGCAAGGTACCTTGTGGTGATGCCCTTGAGTCAAGCTGAACTCCTGATGATTAAATGGGCACATTGATGCAGTGACTATAGATAAGTGATATATCAATAGCTTTTTTCTGGAAAGACAACAGTGATATAATTTGGGCCCTTTCCAAAAAAGCGAATCAGACGTCCTACCTTTCCTCCCAAAGACAAAGATACCCTTGAGTTGAAGTTGATTCATAGAAATTACAATCCATGGACACAGTCAGGCTGTATTCTTGGCAGGGCTGCACAAGGCTTGTCTTCCCAGGGACAGCAAAGATCAAACTTGTGGGTCTGTCTGCATATAGAACTTAAAAGTCATCGAATTGGACTGCTAGGTCTGTTGCCGTTGAGAATGTCAAATGCTGGATACCGGGATGCTAAGATGTGGCTGCTAGCAATGTGCATGAATATTCATAACATTCAAAGTGTGGCTGAATTTGGACATTAGAACTCGGATTGAATGTTATGACATTCATATGCTAACATTCAAACAAATGTGGATAGTTCAGACATTTGTTAAGCTGGAGAAATGTGTTCATATCTATTTATATCAGATACGTATCTCTTTGTATCAGATAAGTATCTGTTCAGACCTGAGGCCTTTTCGCATTGGCCTTTCCGGTACGCGTGGAGGACAGCTCCGGACGCAGCATACGCATTGCTGCAGCCGGGTTTCCGTCCCGGCATGTCCGGAGCTGTCCTCCACGCGTTCCGGATGCAGAGCACTTTAAAGTGCTCTGCATCCGTTCGAACGTGGACGAGCCGCCCCGGCGCGTTCCGGGAGAGAAGCGTTCGCACGCTTCTCTCCCTGACAGCCGTCGGCACGCCCCCAGGGCCCGACTTGCCGGGCCGGCGATTGCGCCGGCGTGACGAAGCCGGTAGACGGGACCCACCGAATCGGGGTTCCCCTTTCCCATCTGCCAGGGTCAGTGACCCTGGCAGATGGGACAGGGGAACCCCGATACAGTGCGTCCCGTCTGTCGCCTCCGACGGCCGCCGGGACGTGGCTCCTTCCCGGGTCCGGCAGCCCCAATGGGGCTGCTGGACCCGGGAAGGAGCCACCAGCATCGGCGTCCTGTCGCCCCTTTCTGGGGTGGCAGGAGGTCGATGTTGGGCTCGCTGGGGGCGAGGAACGCCTTGGGCGGCCGGAGCGCATCGCTCCGGTCCCCCAAGGGTCCCCCCCGCCCCCATCGAGGCCATCTGCGGGGCGCGAGTGCCCCGCAGATCAGCCACCCCCCCCCCAGTCCCCAAAACCCCCACCCCCAACCACCCTCCGGCCCGGATCGGGCCGATCATCGCGGTGAAGGTGCCCACAGCGGGGCACCTTCACCGCGAAGATGTTTCCCCCCCTCCCCCAGGGCCCTGGGAGGACGCGCGCGCGAGGAATCACTTACCTCGTGGCCGTCCAGCGTCCAACTGAGGGTGGCATTGTGGGATCGCACAAGACGCAGCCCCCCTAGCCCCCCTATTGGACAAGCAGTTCACGTGAACTGCTTGTCCAATAGGGGGCCTAGGTGGGCTGCTTGTCCAATAGGGGGGCTAGGTGGGCTGCGTCTTGCGCGATCCCACAATGCCACCCTCAGTTGGACGCTGGACGGCCACGAGGTAAGTGATCGCTCGCGCGCGCGTCCTCCCAGGGCCCTGGAGGAGGGGGGGAAACATCTTCGCTCTGTGGGTGTCTGGATGTAGGCACCCACAGAGCGAAGATGGGCCCGATCCGGGCCGGAGGGTGGTTGGGGGTGGGGGTTTTGGGGACTGGGGTGGTGGTGGCTGATCTGCGGGCTGGAGGCGCCTAGATCCAGGCGCCTGCAGCCCGTAGATGGGCAAGATCGGGGCGCGGGGCGAGCCCTTGGAGATCAGAGCCAGGGGCTCTGATCTTCAAAGGGGTCCTGCCCCATAGGGGCCTTGCCCCGGGCCCCATGATGGGTGCCCGGGTGCCCGGGCATCTTCGTGCCAGGGCCCGCGGGCCCGATCCGGGCCCGTAGAGCTGGCACGAAGCACGGGGCGGGTGGCTTGACAGCGCTGCCCGCCCCTTGGGTGCTCTCACCCAATGGGCGGCAGCGCTGTGGCCGAATCCCCGCCCCTGGCCGGCCTTTGCCGGGCCAAGACAGTTCCGGGCGCTTTTACCGTTCACACACAGGCGCGCCGGAACGCGTTCCGGCCCGCCTGTGTGTGAACGGTAAAAGCGCCCGGAAGTGTCTTAAGCTGCCCGCCTGCACGCGTTCCGTTTGGAACGCGTTGCAGTGCGAAAATCCCTCAGCTCTCGAATCCCAGCAAATGGCCTTAGATGCACCCGGCTTGTACCCCCAGCCTGAAAGATGTACTTAAGCATCTATTCCAGTAGCCACTGATACATCTGTCCTCCATGAATTTGTCTACTCTAACCCTTCCTTAAAGCCATCTAGGCTGGCTTTACCACCTCTTCCGGCAGCAGATTCCATAGACCAGTGACCCTCTGGGTGAAGAAATCCTTCCCCTTGTATGATCTGGCTCCTTCTAAATAAAACCTATCTACTCCCTTATCAGGGAGGTGGCCAGGAGCTCCCGGTTCATCTGACTCCTCAGTTTGGAGAGAAGCGATTGGGAATCCTGTAGTTTTAGATTTGGGGCACGAGGTTGGATCGAAGGTCGTCCATTGCACTGACGACTGCTGTTTGAGCCAGGCTGTTACCTTACGCAAGGAAATTCCTGTAAAGTTACTACTTGGGAAAAATATCCCAGTGAACAGAAGCTGTGAGGAAGGGCAGAAGGAGGGGTAGATTTCAGGAAACTTGTGTAGTTTTGCTGAAATCTTGGTTTATTTGTTTGTTATTTATATTTCAAATTTACCCAAAGGTCTAAGGGTGGGTGACAACCTTTAAAACAACAATTTACAAATCAGTATATATTAAAACACTTTTTTAAAAGAAATCCCAAATCTTAAAAGTATCTACAGTGGGGGGGGGGGGGAGTTTAATCACCTTAGCCAAAGGCCAGGGCAAAGAGGTACGTCTTCACCGCCTTCCTGAATATATACAGGGAAGGGGCATGACACACCTCAAGGGGGAGACTATTCTATAACTTGGGGGCCACTACTGAAAAGGCCCTTTACCGGGTGCCCAACCAACTCACTACAGAAGGCGGTGGGACAACCAGGAGGGCCTCACCTCCTGATCTTAAGGCACGGGCAGGAAAGGACGGTATGGGGGGAGATGGATGTTTAGATATTTGGGGCCCAAGTCATTTAGGGCCTTGTAAGTCAGAGTTAACACCTCGAATTGGGCTCAGTAGTGAATTGGCAGCCAATGTACCCCTTTTAAAACTGGCGTGATGTGCATCTGGCTAGCTGTCTGGGTCAGCAATCCAGCGGCTGCAGTTTGCACCAGTAACAACTTTTTTTGTTTTTTGGATTAACGTCTGCCTGCCTGCCTGCCTGCGCAGCCTTATTTCATTTAGACATCTTGCACTAAGAGCTCTGTTGGAAGGGATGTTAAGGTGATCAAAGGCATCTTAGGTTCTGTGATCTTCTGAAATTTAACCAATGTATTGATTTAATCAGCATGCATTTTATGCATCTGTAAAGCTACTTGGATTAAAAAAAACAACCAATAACAGACCAGTAAGGGCATCTTTTTATGCTTTCCTTTATTTGTAGTGGGGGAATGGAAAATCATTTTAAAAGATTATCTGCACAAACCCCCCCCCCCCCCCCCCGCCAACCAAACATCCCAGGGACATGGAACATTCAATTGTGCTAAGACATAACTTGGTGTTTGCCTTAATTGATGAGATCTTTAGGCAGATGTGCTGATAATTTGGAAGCAGGTCTCTCCTCCTGCTCTTAAATCCTAGCAAATGGCCTTAGAGGCATCCTGATATCCCCCCCACCCACCCCAGCCTGAAAGATGCACTTAGGCATCCATTCTAGCAGCCATAGATACATGTGTCCTCCATGAATTTATCCAACCCTTCCTTAAAGCCATCTAGGCTGGTTGCTGTCACCACCTCTTCTGGCAGCAAATTCCATAAACCAATGACCCTCTGGGTGGAGAAATCCTTCCCCTTGTGTGATCCGACTCTCCTACCCACTGGCTTCATAGAGGCCCCCCTGGTTCTAGTGCTGTGCAACAGAGAAATGTTCTCTATCCACCTTTTCTACACCAGGCATGATTTTATATACTTCCAAGAACAATGGCGCCAGCAAGCCAGGCTTGCTCATTGTACCCTTGTGAGGTAGGGCAGGTGAGGCCTTATTCTGGATTCTGTCCCAGGACAGGGGGCTGCCTTGGGGTGGGGGAGACGACAGCAGGCTAGCTTTGGACTGCACTAGCATGTGGATGGCGGCTAGGAATATGCACAAATATTCGTAGGCATTCGAAATCCGATCAAATGTGCCGAATTGAATCAGATTTTTCGGGTTCCTCTTCTGGGATAGTATCCTGATGGCTGATACGTGCTGAGACCAAGAAAGTGGTCTTTTCCCGGTTCAAAGTTGCTGCTCTATCCTTTGCCTCCCCTTTGGCTCTCCCTAGCCCTTCCCTTGTGTGCGCAGTGGATTTCTGCAGTCCCAGTTTCCGTGTTTGCTCTCTTCCTGCCTATTTTTATGTTCCTTTCTGCCCTTTCTTTCTTCCCTTCACACACAGCCTCTGTTAACACTGAGGCCTTTTGTTCTCGTAAGCCAGCCCATGCAAAATTCTCTTTTCAAAGCCCTTAAAAGAGTTTGCAAGAATATCCTGGAGGGTGGTTCCGAAGCAAGGAAATTGCTGGCAAGGGGACGGGTGCTTGGTGAAGCTGGGCCGCGGTGATTTCCCATGGTCTGTTAATGGAGCGCCTCCATCCCTGGAAAAGGGTTCTCTCTTAATCCTTCTTGGACTTTGGTGGGGTGTTTTGTGGGGTTCTGTTTTTTATAGATATATGGGAAGCCTTCTTGTTCTTTAAAAATGGTGCATGCTTGTTCCTTTGCCTCCAAAGGGGCATTGTCAGTGTAACCTCTTTGGGAAGCAGAGAAAGTTGGCCCACAGCTGTGGAAATGCTGTCTGAGCTAAGAAGAGGTCCTGCTGGGTGGATGACAGGTTGGATGTTTTTAAAGCCTTAGTTCCAAAGATCTTGGGGGCAGGGGGGGGGGGCTGTCCTAGGGGGCAGTTGAACCCATGTCTATTAAGGCAGTTTAGACTTGTGGTTGGAGTACTGGTTTCTTATCTGGGAGTTGCCAGGTTTGATTCCGCACTCCTCCATGAAGCCAGCTGGGTGGCCTTGGGCTAGTCACAGCTCTCGCAGAAAGAAGAAGAAGAGTTGGCTTTTCTACACTGTTTCTCTCACCCATTTAAGGGGACTCAAAGCGGCTGACGAACCTTCTATTCATCTCCCCACAACGGACACCCTGCAAAGTAGGTGGGGCTGTGTGGGAGCTCAGAAGTGAGCTGTGACTAGCCCAAGGTCGCCCAGTTGGCTTCATGTAGGAGGGTGGAAAAAAACCCGGTCTTCCCAGTTAAGTCCGGCTCTTAAAGTTTTCTACAGTAATAATATTAAAATTTGTTGTTGCTTCTCACATTATGGGCAGAAGGTTAGGAAACCCAACTGAATGGATATACCAAATACAGGTTTATTGTTTCCATTCTGAGCAGGAAAAGAGATTGCCTGACGTTTACAGTTTCTTTTCCCATCACACATTGGAATTTCATTTTCTTCCTCCATGTGGACCCATCTTAGAGGTCTTCTTTGGTTAATGACCCAGATGTCTGTTTTGTTTTGATTTCTTTAATCCTGCTGTTTTCATCTCGTTCTGGTCGCGTTCACTGATCTAGCTTGTAAGATATTTTGGCCACCAGCCCATGAGCTGCTTCTGTTTTGAGAAGCAATGTGCACCATTAATGATCAACTTCTCCGGGGCCGTGAGGGTGACCTCTGTTGTTTAGAAGATCTTGGCAACATCTAGAGATTCCCTCTCTGGGATCTTGACCTTGTTTTGGATTTCAAGAGGCCTTTCGGCTTTGTAGCTTCCAGATGTTTCCAGCTGCTTAATGGCACAGTGAGCAACCCTGGCGCAGAAGAAGAATTATGGTGGAACCATGTTGAAGGAGAGTTGGCTTTTCTACCCCACTTTTCTCACAGATTTAAGGGGACTCAAAGCAGCTGACAAACCTTCTGTTCTTCTCCCAACAACAGACACCTTGTGAGGTAGGTGGGACTCAGAGCTCAGGAGAGAGCTGTGAGTAGCCCAAGGTCACCCAGCTGGCTTCATGGGGGAGGGCGGAATCGAACCCGGTATTCCCAGGTAAGAGTCTGGCTCCCTAACCACTAGACCAAACTGTCTCACTTTGCATAGCTGGTCTGAGCTTAACTCCCCTTGGACCTTTCTCTGAAGTACAAATTTAGTCCAGACTTGTTTATCTTATTTGATGGTCCCGGCATGTCCTGCTTCGTGATTCCCGAGAGAACAGGTTGGATAGGGAAAGCTTCAGAAGGGACGTTAGCATTACGATTGGTGATTATTTTATTTATTTTTTAAATCAAGACCTCACGTGGCCCAAAAATCTCTGCTTTCTAGCTGTGTCTGCATCTTCCAGGCCCCCTCTGTGTTAATTTCAGAGAGATGTGGACCTATTTTGCCTGGTCAGCGACAACCAGCCACTCTCTTTGATTAGCAAGGAAATATGATCCAAGCTGCCTCAATTATTTATGCCCAATTTGGTTAATTCCCCGAGCAGGTTCTTTTGACGCAAAACTACAAAGTCAGTGCAAAATAGGTCCTCGAGGATTCAGTGGAAAGCAATGCTGGTTTCTCGCCCTTCTGTACATAAATTCATCAATACTTTCCTCCCTCCCTCCCTCCCTCCTTCCTTCCTTCCTTCCTTCTTTCCTTCCTTCCCTCCTTCCTCCCTTTCCCTCACTTCCTTGCTCTCTCCCTCCTTCCCTCCCTTGGTCCTCTTCTTCCTTTTCTCTGTCCTTCCTCTTCCGCCTCCCTCCCTTCGTCCTCTCTCTTCTTCCCTTTTCTATGTCCTTCCTCTTCCTCACCACCCTCCCTTCCTTGATCTCTCCATCCTCTCTCTCATCTTCCTTCCTCCCCTTCCTCTGTCCTTCCTCTTCCTCACCTCCCCCATCCCTTTCTCCCCTTTCTGCCCTCCTAGCTGCCTCCGCAATCCGCACATGTGCTCTGCAAAAAGGCACACCGCCACCATTACTAGCCTAACACGGTCTTTGCACAAACATTTTCAGAAAGGCAAATCATCAAGCCAATGGGACGGTAATTGTTGGGTAACTAATCTCTTCCTGAAGTGGGGAACAGCACTCGCATAAAAACCCCACGAGAAAACCTCCAGGGGATCAGAAGAGCTCAAGCAATTGTCGACATCAGCTAATCAAGGTGTATTCTTGGGGAACATCGTGATGATAATGTGTGATTTCAGAGAGAAAAGGCCAACGTCTTTAGGGCCCCTTGAATGGCAGGCGATCAGGACAAAGTCATTAGC
The DNA here is from genome assembly GCA_023333525.1 of Aspidoscelis tigris stejnegeri. NCBI lineage: Eukaryota > Metazoa > Chordata > Lepidosauria > Squamata > Teiidae > Aspidoscelis > Aspidoscelis tigris. The sequence goes on from JALMGA010000021.1 coordinate 5,187,782, forward strand.
CTTTAGATGAAGTGATTTGAAGACTTAATTCTCTGCAGTTTGGGGACACTAGGCAAGCCTGATTATCAAGGCTCTCTTTGACAGGTGTCTGTTTATAAAGTATTTGGGCAGTCATGAGGGTTGAAGGGGCAGGAAAAGCATAGGAAAAACTTCTAAACAGTGTGGAAGAAGTGTTGGCTTTTCTACCCCACTTTTCTCACCCTTAAGGGGACTCAAAGCAGCTGACAAACCTTCTGATTCTCTCCCCACCAGACACCCTGTGAGGAAGGTGGGGCTGTGAGAGCTCAGAAAGAAAGTTGTGACTAGCCCAAGGTCACCTGGCTGCCTTCATAGAGGAGAAGAAGAGGAGTAGGAGTAGGAGTTGGCTTTTATACCCCACTTTTCTCACCTTTAAGAGGACTCAAAGCTGCTGACAAACCTTGTGTTCTTCTCCCCGTCACAGACACACCCTGTGAGGTAGGTGGGGCTGTGAGAGCTCAGAAGAGAGCTGTGACTAGACCAAGGTCACTCAGCTGGCTTCATGGGGGAGGGCTGAATCAAACCTGGAATCAAGAGTCCGGCTCCCTAACCACTAGACCAAACTGGGAAGTGTATGAGGGCCAGGGTGAGAACCAAGAAGCGTCATTTGGCACCTTTGTCCATTCCAGGTGGGGCCAGAAAGCAATACCTGGCCAAAGCTGGAAGGGTGAATGTGTGACCTTGAAACTATGACTGAATTGCCACTCCAGCCACCTCTGGCCAGCATGACCACTGGTGAGGAATCATGGGAAGGGGAGGGGTTGCTCTTTTACAACATCTGGAGAGGTCTCCCTGCTTGGGCTGCCTCCCAACTGGAATGATGGGTTTCCAAAAGGGAATCCTGCTAACTTGCTCAGCTTTCAAGGCTTTTTAAAGTTCTCGCTGCCCTATTTCCTTGCCTTTTCCTCACTCCCAGGTTCCCCTTTGCCGCAGCGCTTGCAGATAAATGTCATTTTTCTCAAGGGCTGCAGTCAGCGCCGTAAATGGACTCCCATCTAATATTAGTCTGCTGCTGTTCCTTTCTTGGCAGGAGATGCTAATTAACTTAAGTGGCCCAAAGGACGGCAGCGGTGTCTTTTCCCTCTTTGATTTGTGGCTGATTTCATTTTTCTCGGGGGCTGTGGAGTGTGTAAAAAGAAAGAAAGAAAGAAAGGAAAGAAAATAAATCCAGGGCTATGAAGGATATGCTGAACAGCATCTTTCAGTGGTCTGGGGCAGGAAAGGAGCACGATAAACCAACGTTGACCAGCACTCACTTTTGGAGCATTGGTCAACTTTGGCCATTGCCTCCCCCTGTGATCGAATACTTACCTTATTCAATCCAGGCCCCAGTCCTCCTCTGGGCGCTGCTATTTTGGTTGCGGTGCGCTCCACAACTGCGCATGTGTCAGCGCTGCTGCCTTGACGACGAGGATGCACTGGGCATGCGCGGTCCCGTCTATGGTCATCTGATGCGCCAGCGCGCTTGCGCGGCACCTCAAATGACCCTAGAGCACCAAGAGAGCAAATGGTCACTGGCAGGACGCTTAAGGGGTGTTTTTCCACTGTCACTAGAAATACCCATTAAGTACCACTTAATGGAATTTTTGTACCCATTAATGGGTACTTAATGGGTACTTCTAGTGACAGTGGAAAAACACCCAAGGTAAGTCTCCACTGAACATTGGTTGATGTCTGGAGCACAATTTCACGCTCTACACCTAATCAGTGATTAGTGATCTTCTGGTGAGGGCGGTCCTGTTTATTGTTGTTGTTGTTATTTATTATTATTATTAAATTCCATTGTTCTGTGGCCAGAGAAGGCATCATGTTTGCATATGTTAAGCAAAAGCTAACTGAGGAAAGCCAGTTGGAAGCCATTGAAGAGATTATCGAGAGACCAATTTTGGGTATGGTGGAGTTTTGCAGATCAGCTGGAGCAGCAAATAGCTCATTAGGGGTCAATGTGCTCGCTCTGAAGACAGACAATGAGCCGAAATTTGTTCCAGCTGCGTGTTTCGCCTGGGTTGGTGCGTGAACCTGAATTTTGTAACAGGGCTTTTTTTGGAATGGATGTAGTGAGGGAGACAGTCGTTGGTTAATTTATGTCATTCAGTCCTTTGCCAGCTCAACGCCTTTCAATGTCTTGGCCTTTAATGTCCTTCCAATGAGACACCTTCCCATTTTGAGCTTAAATTCCCATCTGCTCCAGGCAGTTCCACATTGGATACCCAATGGAGTTCAAGGCAGCTCAGCAGTCTTGGACTCCAGTTCCCCTTAGTCTCAGCCAACACGGCCATTTTGGACTCCAGTTCCCCTCAGCCCCAGCCAACACGGCCATTTTGGTCTCTAGTTCCCCTCAGCCCCAGCCAACACGGCCATTTTGGATTTCAGGTCCCCTCAGCCCCAGCCAACACGGCCATTTTGGATTCCAGCTCCCCTCAGTCCCAGCCAACACGGCCATTTTGGATTCTAGTTCCCCTCAACCCCAGCCAACACGGCCATTTTGGACTCCAGTTCCCCTCAACCCCAGCCAACACGGCCATTTTGGACTCCAGTTCCCCTCAGTCCCAGCCAACATGGCCATTTTGGACTCCAGTTCCCCTCAGCCCCAGCCAAAACAGCCATTTTGGTCTCTAGTTCCCCTCAGCCCCAACCAACACGGCCATTTTGGACTCCAGTTCCCCTCAACCCCAGCCAACACGGCCATTTTGGATTCCAGTTCCCCTCAACCCCAGTCAACACGGCCATTTTGGACTCCAGTTCCCCTCAACCCCAGCCAACACGGCCATTTTGGACTCCAGTTCCCCTCAGTCCCAGCCAACAAGGCCATTTTGGACTCCAGTTCCCCTCAGTCCCAGCCAACACGGCCATTTTGGATTCTAGCTCCCCTCAGTCCCAGCCAACACGGCCATTTTGGATTCTAGTTCCCCTCAACCCCAGCCAACACGGCCATTTTGGACTCCAGTTCCCCTCAACCCCAGCCAACACGGCCATTTTGGACTCCAGTTCCCCTCAGTCCCAGCCAACACGGCCATTTTGGACTCCAGTTCCCCTCAGCCCCAGCCAACACGGCCATTTTGGTCTCTAGTTCCCCTCAGCCCCAGCCAACACGGCCATTTTGGACTCCAGTTCCCCTCAGCCCCAGCCAACACGGCCATTTTGGATTCCAGGTCCCCTCAGCCCCAGCCAACACGGCCATTTTGGACTCTAGTTCCCCTCAACCCCAGCCAACACGGCCATTTTGGACTCTAGTTCCCCTCAACTCCAGCCAAGATGGCCATTTTGGACATTAGGCCTCCTCAGCCACAGCCAAGATGGCTGTTTGGGACACCAAGTTTCTCTCTGCTTCGGTCAGCAGCGGGGTCATGTCAGAATTGGGTCTTCCATTTCTCTATCAGGGACCGAGCAACCCAGATGTGCTTGGTTTCTTGCAACTTAACAGGGAATGTGAGGTTGTTTTTTCCTAGTAATGGGCATTGCAGGCTATAGTTTGATGGCCAAAGGTACACATGCTTGAACATTTCCCCCTCCCTGGCATCTCCAAGCTATGCTAGGTTTGGGCCCAAAACATTCCCAACCTGGTGCCCACCCAGAAGATTTGGCATACAACTTCAGTCTGCTTTAACCACTAGTCTTGCTGGCCAGCTGTTGGATGTGTAATTCAAAGACATTTTAAGGTAGCAGTTTCAACGAGGTGAGTGAGCCAGTTTAGTCTAGCGGTTAGGACTCTTTATCTGGGAATACCAGGGTTGGATTCTGCCCTACCCCACGAAGCCAGCTGGGTGACCTTGGGCGAGTCACAGCTCTCTTTCTGAGCTCTCACAGCCCCACCCACCTCACAGGGCATTCTGTTGTGGGGAGAAGAACAGAAGCTTTGTCAGCCGCTTTGAGTCCCCTTAAATGGGTAGAAATGTGGGGTAGAAAAGCCAACTCTTCTTCTTCCTCCTCCATGAAGCCTGATGGGTGACCTTGGGCTAGTCACATCTCTCTTTCTGAGCTCTCACAGCCCCACCAACCTCACAGGGTGTTTTGTACTAGGGAGAAGAACAGAAGGTTTGTCAGCTGCTTTGAGTCCCCTTAAATGGCTGAGAAAAGTGGGGTATAAAAGCCAACTCTTCTTCTTGGTATAAATCCAGGGCAGTTGAACAAATAGGATTTATCTCCTTTATTTTTAGAGGTAACCTCACCCCCCCAAAATCCTAATCTCCTCATTTCCTTCCTCTTTCTTTCCTTGCAAGCAAATTGTGTTCCTTAATCTCTCTCTCCTGCTTACCTTCATCTCTTTCTGCAGGATCTTGTGTGTTTGTGTGTATTTTAAAAGCCAGACCAAATGGGATCTCATTACCCACAACATGATTAGCATATTGTTTAACTGGAGAACCCTGCTGTCCTACATCTTCAAAGCGGGAAGTTGTAGAAAATGACCCACGAAATATGCAAAGTGATTAATACAGCTCTGCAGACTGTATCTTGGCGAGATCATAAACACAGCTAAGGAAGCAGCTGGAGGCTTTTCTGGGTGCGGGCAAATGTACTTTGCTTCCAGGGAGATAATTCGATTCAACTTTAGTCCTTCATCCGCTGGGCAAGTTTTGCCTCTAAAAAACAAAACAAGGCAGGCAAAGAGCCAAGGCAGAAAGAGAGGGTGAAAGCAGCAAGCGCTCAAGAGTTTTAGGTTTAGTTATTGGTTTTAGGGTCCCCATGTTCTTGATTTCTGTGAGCCAGTTTGATCTAGTGGTTAGGGAGCTGGGCTTTAATCTGGGAATACTGGATTTGATTCTATGCTCCTCCACGAAGCCAGCTGGGTGACCTTAGGCCAGTCACAGCTCTCTTCTTAGCTCTCACAGCCCCACCTGCCTCACAAGGTCTTCTGTTGGGGGGAGAAGAACAGAAGGTTTGTTAGCTGCTTTGACCCCTTAAACGGGTGAGAAAAGTGGGGCAGAAAAGCCAGCTCTTCTTCTTCCTCCGTGAATCCAGCTGGCTGACCTTGGGCTAGTCATAGCTCTCTTCTGAGCTCCCACAGCCCCATCTACCTCCCAGGGTGTCTGTGGTGGGGAGAAGAATAGGTTTGTCAGCAGCCTTGAGTCCCCTTAAGGGTGAGAAAAGTGGGGTATAATAGCCAACTCTTCTTCTTTCTCCTCCGTGAAGTGAGCTGGGTGACCTTGGGCTAGTCACAGCTCTCTTCCAAGCTCCCACAGCCCCACTTACCTCACAGGGTGTCTCTTTTGGGAAGAACAGAAGGTTTGTCAGCCGCTTTGAGTCCCCTTAAATGGGTGAGAAAAGCGGGATAGAAAAGCCAACTCTTTTTCTAGTCCACAGGATAGGAAATACAGAAAGCCTTGTGCTTCTCTCCCTTTCCTCCTTTCTAATTCCACAGCATCTGTTTGTCTTGAATTTTTACCCCAAACCACAGCTATGCTGTTATTGGTCTGTATGTAATCATTATGGGGCAATTCCAGATTTGCACATTGCGGACTAAGTTAACTGTGGTTAACACGGAGAAGGGGCACCACCAACCATGATTAATTCACTAACAGCAGCAACTACACTGGCAGAAAATCATAATTCCAAAAAAGCAACATGACTCCGGGCTCGCCCCTTTCCTCCGACAGTGCCTTGCTGGTTTATAAATCCTTACTTAGGTCTGAATCTGCGCTGGCCAAAAACTCCAGCAGCTCCATCAGACGAGCCATGCAGACGCTGCGTGATGGTGAAGGTCATTCAGTAATATTTCATGTGACTTTGGAGAAACTCCGCCAATAACCACTGGCCATGAGAAGGCCAGTGCTGTTTTTCAGAAAGATGGTACCAAAAGCTGTCCTTGGATGTCATGTGCAATTCAGTCTCACACATATGCTTCTATGTGAACAAGGAATGGTCCTTCCTTGCTAGAGCCTCACAAGAACATAGGATGAGCCCTCCCTCCCTTCCAGTTTGGACTAGTGCTTAAGGAGCTGGACTCTTATCTGGGAATACTGGTTTTGATTCCCCACTCCTCCACAAAGACAGCTGGGTGACCTTGGGCTAGTCACAGCTCTCTTTCTGAGCTCTCACAGCCCCACCTACCTCACAGGGTGTCTGTGATGGGGAGAAGAACACAAGTTTGTCAGCAGCTTTGAGTCCTCTTAAATGGGTGAGAAAAGCGGGTAGAAAAGCCAACTCTTCTTCCTCCTCCTCCTCCATGAAGCCACCTGGGTGACCTTGGGCTAGTCACAGCTCTCTTCTGAGCTCTCACAGCCTCACCTGCCTCACAGGGTGTATGTTGTGGGTAGAAGAAGGTTTATCAGCTGCTTTGGATCCCCATAAATGGGTGAGAAAAGTGGGCTAAAAAAGCCTTCCTTCCTTCCTTCCTTCCTTCCTTCCTTCCTTCCTTCCTTCCTTCCTTCCTTCCTTCCTTCCTTCCTTCCTTCCTTCCTTCCTTCCTTCCTTCCTTCCTTCCTTCCTTCCTCAATATGATTGGCAGTTCTTGTATAAAATACAAGAAGTCCTTCAGCCTGAGCATGGAATGCCCCTGCCTGCATTCCAATCATACCTTGGGCAGGTAAGTTTTCAGGTACAGGCAGCATGCAGAGCCAGCAGGCATCCTCTCTCCTGGGACTGGTGAGGCATATGAAAGTAGAAACAAAGGGAGGGGGCACAGAACACTTTGCAGAGTCAACTGGAACATAGGATGAATGGGAGACTTGACTTCACACAGACACGCACCCTTTGCATGGAGCTGTTGCCTTTCAGGGCGTGAGAATGGCCCCTTGATAGACCACTGAGCCTTTAATTGATTCATGGATTTTATGGGATTTTGCAACACAACTGGGGTGTGGTGAAAGCAGGCATAAAGAAGGGTTTTTTTTTTTTTCCTGGTGAGGGGAAAATGCAACTTTACAGAGCAGATGAAAGCTAGTGTATCATCCTGTATTTGACTGAGCTTTCTGGGCTTTAGGGAGATAGGAACTTCATCATTTGGATGTGTTAGAGGGAGGAATGAACCCTTTAAGGGAGGGTTAGACAAATTCATGGATGGCAGATGCATCAGCGAAGTAGACCTTTAAGACTGGGGGGACAAGCAGGAGGCCTCTAAGGCCATTTGCTGGGATTTGAGAGCAGGAGAAGGTTTGCCCTTGTCCCTGTTTGAGATGCCCATGGGCAATTGGTGGGCCACTGTGTGAGATGGGATGCTGGACCAGCAGGGCTCATCTTAGGTTCTTATGGACAAGATGGGCTGTGGCCTGATCCAGCAGGGCTCCTCTTAGGTTCTCATGGACTAGATGGGCTGTGCCCTGATCCAGCAGGGCTCCTCTTAGGTTCTTATGGACTAGATGGGCTGTGGCTGATCCAGCAGGGCTCCTCTGAGGTTCTTATGGACAAGATGGGCTGTGGCCTGATCCAGCAGGGCTCCTCTTAGGTTCTTATCTTTTAATATATCATCCTGAATCTTGTAGTTGGTTGGCCATATTTGACTCTTTGAGACCACATGGACCTCAGCATTCCAGACCCTTCTGTCATCCACTGCCTCTCAAAGTCTGCCAAATCTCTGGTTCATAGCTTCCCTGACACTGTCTTGTGAGCCAGTTTGGTGCTGTGGTTAGAGTGCCAGACTTGTACCTAGAGGTTTCTCTGTTCGATTCTGCCCTCCCCCACGAAGCCGGCTGGGTGACCTTGGGCTAGTCACAGCTCTCTTTCTGAGCTCTCACAGCCCCACCCACCTCACAGAGTGTCTGTTGTGGAGAAGAAATAGGTTTGTCAGCAGCTTTGAGTCCCCTTAAATGGGCGAGAAAAGTGGGATACAAAGCCATCTCTTCTTAATGCAAATGAACGTTCCTTTGTTTAAGTTTCCTTCCTCTCTTCTCCATTAAATTGGCCATTTCCACTTTTTTGGGGGGACCTCCAGCACATCTCCTTCCAAGCAAATAGATTTGATGTGGGGGTTATTTTCCTTTATTGAAATGGCAATAATTATCTCTTTAAAAATACAAGTTAGGATTGCCTATATTGTAATACTTGGGGATTTCCAAATTCTGAAAAGGAGGCCTTAGGGGGAAACACATTTGAGTTTGTATTAGTGCTGAGAAAGAGGAGGAAAAATACAAAACAAAAGCTGTTTACAGTGGGATTTTCCAAGCAGGCTGAGAAATCAATAAGGTTTGCCAAGAAGCCAAACCTTTTGCAACCGATACAACACCAATGTGGGTTTCAGCACACTGATGCTAAAAATTTGATGGATGGTCAGTCCGCAGGTCGGTCTGTCCGTCCATTCATTCATCCGTCCGTCTGTCTATCTATTGTCTGTCTGCCCATCCACCTGTCTGTCCGCCTGTCCATCTGTTGGTCGGCCTGTCCATCTGTTGGATAGTCATTCCACAGGTCTGTTTGTCTGTCCTTCCTTCCTTCCTTCCTTCCTTCCTTCCTTCCTTCCTTCCTTCCTTCCTTCCTTCCTTTCTTTCTTTCTTTCTTTCTAACAACTGATAAAGACTTTCTGCCCCTCTCTTTCATGCCTGTAGAAATATTTCTCCCCCTTTTCCAGGGAGTGCTGCTTTTTTAACCTGTTCTGGCATGCGCCAGGGTCAGGTGGATTAGTTGAGGTAGAAATTCTGCCAGCCTGGAATGCCAGCTATGTAACTCTTTCGAGTTACGATAGTAACGGGGGCTTTGTCTTGCTCAAGAAATGGATGACTTATTTTCCTCGGAGGGATATCGTAGGTTGAGTGGGGAGCAGAATGCAATTGGTCATTCCTTAAGGGGAAAATATTGTCCTTTTCTCTCTCTCTTTCTGCTTCTTTCCTCTATTTTACAGGCTTTCTTTTTTTAAAAAGAGGAGGGTCTATTTCATTTTGGTGTCCTATATACTTCAAATAGGAGTTGCTTATAATCTGTGTTGATAGTCCACAACTCTTCTGTTTTGGAGCTGGAGTCAGATGGTAGATTAAGCTGCCTTTGGTCCTTTTTTTGGTCCCAGGCTGGCGACATTTGCCCCAAACTGCGTGCAGTTGTGTGAATCGTCTCTGCTTTATGACACGCTGAAAGTCAGGGTGTGAACCACAAGGTGTGGTTTTACTCTTCACAAATTCCTGCTGCACTAGGAATTTCTTTTGTGTGCTTTTGGAGGGAATATACCACAAACCAATGCTCCGGAAGGGGCAGGTGCGTAACTTGGGGGTGCTCCTGGACCCCGCACTGACGCTTGGAGCTCAGGTGGACACCGTGGCCAGGAGTGCCTATGCCCAGCTATGGCTGGTGCCATAGTTGAGTCCCCTTAAACGGGTGAGAAAAGTGGGGTAGAAAAGCCAACTCTTCTTCTTCTAACCATGCAGTGTTTTTTTTTTCTTTCCCACTTTTCTAGTCAGTTTTTAATTACTTTGTTCCTATAAGAATCTTTTGTTTCATTAATTCTTACGTCTCCTTAGGACACATCCATTAACCTTCCTTCTTTGCTCTGCTTGATGTAATCGCTTAAACTGCTCTTCTGGTTGTTCGTTTCATCTGTTAATGAAGTTCAGCCACCAACGTTTTGTGGTAGGTCCAGCTGTTCAGCATCACTTCCAGACTGTAGTGGGTTGCAATCTTTTGGTGTTTTCAGGCCTGTGAATCTAATTTATCTAGAATCCAGACACCCGTTTCTGCACTGTGGAGATGCACACAGAGCCAGTTTTCCCCATTCAGTTTGATGAGAATGGAATGGGGGGAATATTAAGCTACTTTTGAACCCCCCTCCCAGTGAATGTGGGGGGCTTTGGCTTTGCACGTGAATATCTGATGAATGTTCATGACTGAAGGAACTCTGCACCCCGCAGAAGAGAGCTGTGACTAGCCCAAGGTCACCCAGCTGGCTTCATGGGGGAAGGTGGAATCGAACCCAGTATTCCCAGATAAGAGTTTGGCTCCCTAACCACTAGACCAAACTGGACCCAGGTAGGCCTTCCAAAAGCACCCGTGATGGGAGGAGGAGGAGGAGGAGGAGGAGGAGGAGAGTTGGCTGTTCTACCTCGCTTTTCTCACCCATTTAAGGGGACTCAAAGCAGCTGACAAACCTTCTGTTCTTCTCCCCACAACAGAACACCCTGTGAAGTAGGTGGGGCTGTGAAAGCTCAGAATAGAGCTGTGACTAGCTCACGGTCACCTGGCTGGCTTCATGGAGGAAGAAGAAGAGTTGGCTTTTCCACCCTGCTTTTCTTATCCATTTCAGGGGACTCAAAGCGGCCGACAAACCTTCTGTTCTTCTCCCCACAACAGAACACCCTGGGAGGTAGGTGGAGCTGTGAGAGCTCAGAAGAGAGCTGTGACTAGCCCAAAGTCACCCAGCTGGTTTCGTGGAGGAGTGTGGAATCAAACCTGGTATTCCCAGATAAGAGTCCGGCTCCCTAACCACTAGACCAAACTGCTCTATAAGAGAACAGCAAGCCAAGTGGGTTATAAAATCACACCCAACTGGGAAGGAGAGCAGGAAAGAGAACACCCAATAGTTCTTTCTCCTACACTTAAACCTGTTGACCAGCAGGGTTGCCAGGAATTAAAAAAGGATAAATGAAGCACTTTGTCCCACTAGGATAAATAACTATTGACTGTTGGGTTTAATGCTCCATTGCAGCGAAGGGAAGACACCCATAAGCCTAATCCTGTTTACAAACTAAGTCCCAGAGAGTCCTCATTGTGAAAACAGACGGGACTAGCAAACCTGTAGGGTAAATAATTCTGTACTGAATTTGGATTTGGTACCTAGTGGCAGATATCTCAAAAGTAAGGAAGTTCAGTGCGTGGATGGAGAGAGAGATAAAAGCAAACAGCTCAACAGGGGATATCCTACCCAAACAATGGAGAACTCATGTCAGATCCATGGGAAAAAGCAAAAATGGGAAGACAAAGGTCCCCTTGACCATCAGGGGTCCACAGATGGTTTCCACTGTAGTGGGAAGACCAAACGGATGTCCCTTTGGACCTCTCCCATGATTCCTCACCAGCATCATCCTCTTCAAAGCTCTGGGTTCTTTCCTTCCTCCTGCTCTTCTCTGTAGGTGGTATCTTCCCCCTTTAGAAGGGTCATTTCCGCTCTGGGTTTATCACATCCCCACCCTGGCCAAGTCGAAAGAGAAACTCAAAGGCTCAAAGCCATCTACCCTACGAGGCAGCAAACATTGTATAGGGAAGGGAAGGGAAGTCCAGCTGGGTCAAACATGGGTGCGTGTGGTTTTCTCATAGTAGCCAATCAGATGCTTTTAGATGGGCTTCAGGGAGGAGGAGGATCTATGGAAACCTGAGAGATCCAGGCCACCATGCTGGACAATGTAATAAGATGGAATTTAGCTGTCTGATTGTGCTGTCTCTATATCGAATAACTGTGGAAGTCTGAATAAGGTATGGATAGGGAAGGATTCTGTTATAAACTTTAAATGTTTGATAATCCTCATGACAGAGTGGCTAGAGAGCACACCTTGGGCAAGTCACGGCTCTCTTCTGAGCTCTCACAGCCCCACCCATCTCACAGGGTGCCATGGGCATCTCAAGTGGAGACAAGGGCAAACCTTCTCCTGCTCTCGAATCCCAGCAAATGGCCTTAGAAGCATCCTGCTTGTCCCCCCAGCCTGAAAGATGCACTTAAGCATCTGTTCCAGTAGCCATTGATACATTCTCTGTTAGAATACTGTGTCCAGTTCTGGGCACCCCAATTTAAAACAAACATTGACAGACTCAAGGAAGTCCAAAGGAGGGCTACCAAAATGGTGAGTGGTCTGGAAAGCATGTCCTACGAGGAATGCTTGAAGGATCTAGGAATGTTTAGCCTGCAGAAGGGAAGACTGAGAGGAGACATGATCGTGGTCTTCAAGTCTCTGAAGGGTTGTCACAGTGCAGAGGGATCGTCCCTGTTCTCACTTGCACAAGATGGGAGGACTAGAAACAAGGGGATGAAACTTCAAGGGAGTCAATGCAGATTCAGATATCAAGAAAAACCTCCTGACATTGAGGGCGATCAGTCAGTGGAATAGGTTGCCACGGGAGGTAGTGGGTTCTCCTTCGCTGGAGGTCTTCAAGCAGAGGCTGGACCTACATCTGTCTGGGATTGTTTAGAAAACCCTGCATTGAGCAGGGGCTTGGACTGGATGGCCCCAGAGGTCCCTTCCAACTCTATGCTTCTATGATCTGTCATCCATCAACTTCTCTAACCCTTCCTTAAAGCCATCTAGGCTGCCATCTAGGGCAGGGTGATGCATACATGAAAATCCACATCTTTCCTGCATCTGTACAGATCCGTACAGGACGGAAACGGGTTGCACACGGGATAACTACGGGATGCATACGGATGTGTACGGATGCGTGGAAGGTGCAGACGGTCACCTCCGAATGTTGTTCACATTCGTATGCGCAGGCTCGAATCAAAGTTCAAATGAATAGATTCGAATTTGGTAAATTGGAATGGAATCTCTTCAAATTCGAATTTAAAAGATTCTATTCTATTCGAATCGGAATCGGAATCGCTTCGCTTTGAAATAGAATGTCAAAAAAACATTTGTAGACATCTCTGCTGCCTGATCCTAATTTAAGCCGGTGACTGGGAAGGGGGGGGGGGGAGATATGCGCAGCAACGGGCAAAGCAAACGAGCTTCACAAAGCTCCCTCTGTGTGCACCAGTTTCTATCACCCTGGGCATTCTTTTCTTGTTTTGGGCGTACCTGCCGCTCTGGCTTACCTGCGGCCTTGCGCTTCTTCCTTTTCACTCTCCTGCTGCCTTGAGAAGGCCAGGGAAACCAGATGTACAAGTTCACGGCCCCCTTCTGAACGTGTGCTTTCATTCTTCTGAGCCTCTTCGGGCTTGCCTCGACCCGTACGCCAACTACGGCATTGCATTGCTTAGATGTGGTAGATTCTTTGGCCCTTTCGTTATAAGTACCCTGGGTGTGGTGACTGCACCATCAGAAATGTATTCAGCTAAGAAAATCCAGAGAGGAAGAGCACATTTTGTGTTGCTGTGAGTTATTGCTCCAGGGAAGCATCCAAATAGCCTTTCCTGGGATCTGTGTACGTATTTGCACAGATACTACGGTATAAAAATGGGATGCATACAGGATAGAACGGGTTGCATATGAAATGCGTACAGATACATATAACAAATATGAATGTTGTCGAGATTCGTATCTTCAAATTCAAATCCAACATTCGTATGAAAAGAGTCAAATTGGATTTTGTTCTATTTATATTCAAAAGATTCAAATCAAATGTTTGGATATTCGAATTGAATCAAATGCAAAAAACCTCAAAACATGCGTGCAAACGCCTCATGGCATCCAAAGCAAGTTGCTTTCCAAAGGGCTGCTTCTGGTCTGAATCCAGAGCAACTCCACTGCAAAAAGAACCATGCGGAGTCATGGCAGGGGTTCCTCAGTCTTGACAGCTCCTTTGAAGAAGCCTCTAATTCATTTCAGCTCTACATCCAGCCCTTTTGCAGCTTTGAAGCAAATGACATGCAACAGCGATTTCCTCCCCTCCAAAGCTCCTTGCCCGCAGGGAATATCCTTGTCATGCTAGTTTTCTGTCTGTCGGAAGACCACCTGGGCTTCTAAAAGGATTCTGGGATGCAGTCTAGGGCACGAATAACTTACACAACATGCTCGCAAGGCCCAGGAAAAGCAAATTCTGCCTGCTGTTGTCATCTTTCCATCTGAGGAACAGCGACAGGCTGCCAAGGAATCCCAAGGTACCCGAGAGGGCGACTTGAAAAGCGCCGGAGGAGTACTTTTATGTCAGAAATGATCCAGGCGTGCATCTCTGTGGCTGCTTTTGCCAGTGATCGCTTTGTCAGGTCTTTCAGGTGTGCATGCAGGTGTCATGTTTCTGGCTCCAGCCACACTGAAGAGGCTTAGATGTTGCAGCCTGGTTTCGTAAGGGAGGCGTTCCAGCCCCTTCATCATTCTGGTTGCCCTTTTCTGCACCTTTTCCAGTTCCACAATATCCTTTTTGAGGTGTGGTGACCAGAATTGTCAGCAATATTCCAAATGTGGCCTTGCCATAGATTTACAAAGAGGCAAAATGACTTATTTTCTATTCCCTTCCTAATTATTTCCAGCATTCAATTAGCTTTTTTTGTTGCTGCAGCTGCACACTGGGTTGACGCCTTCATTGAACTGTCCGCCAAAACCCCGAGATCCCTTTCCTGGTGTTTTGCAGAAAGCTCAGACCCCATCAGTTTATAGGCATCATTAGGATTCTTGACCCCGATGTGCATTGCTTTGCACTTGTTAAGATTAAAGCACATTTGCCTCTTGGTTGCCCACTCACCCAATGCTAAGAGATCCCTCTGGAGCTCTTGGCAATCTCTTTTGGATTTTACTACCCTGAATAATTTAGTGTCATCAGCAAACTTTGCTATTTTGCTATGTACACCTTCTTCTAGATCATTGATGAATAAATTAAAAAGCATTGGTCCCAACACTGAGCCTTGAGGGACCCCACTTTTTACCTCTTTCCACCCTGAGAATTTACTGTTTATTACTACTTTCTGCTTCTTACCCTTAAGCCACTCACAAATCCAGGACAGAACCTATCCTGTTATTCCATGGCTGATGAGTTTACTCAGTAGCCTTTGATGTGTGACTTTGTCAAAAGCCTTCTGAAAGTCCAGATAGACAATGTCTACTGGTTCACCTTTATCCACATGTTTATTGACACACTCAAAGAATTCCAACAAGTTTGTGAGGCATGATTTATCTTTGCAGAAGCCATGCTGGCTTTTGTTCAGCAATGCTTGCTCCTCCTATGTGCATACTAATTCTGTCTTTAATGATGGTTTCCGTCACCTAACATGGAACCAACGTTAAGCTAACTGGTCTGTAATTGCCTGGATCACCCCTGGATCCTTTTTTGAAGACTGGTGTTACATCTGCTACCCTCCAGTCCTCAGGTACAGAGCCTGATGTTAGGGAAAGATTATATATTTTTGCTAGAAGGTCGGCTACTTTGCCTTTGAGTTCCTTAAGGACTCTTGGATGAATACCATCTGGTCCTGGTGACTTGTTAACATTTAGCTTATTAAGACACGCAAGGACCTCTTCCTTGGTTATCTCTGTCCAGTTTAATTCTTCAGAAAATACAAACTCAGCTGACATGTATCCTCTGTCTTCCGCTGTGGATGACCCTGGAGGTCCCTTCCAGCTATATGATTCTATGTTTTGACCTGTATTGGCCATATTTTAAGACCAGTCTTGTTTCCCTCCGCAACTTACTTGGAAGTAGCACTTTTTTCCCGCTGCTCAAAAAGGCACCTATTTTATTTGAGAGGTTTGGCAGGATGGATTGTAGAGGAATCCATGAAATGAATGAATGCAGCATTCAACTGATGGTGAGGGTGGGAAGGGGGGGGGGCTTGGAAACATTACTGGTGTTCAAAAGAAAAGAGGTTTGGTTGCTTGGGCAGTGGTCTTGGAATGAGAATGAGCATTTCAAGTATACAAGAGCATCTGTATTTTTGTCTGTGAAACGCTGGGGGATATGGGAAACATGTGGGCGTCTTGACATATTCATTGCTGTCTATAGTGTGTCTTGGAATGCCGGCAATATTTAAGGGCTGAGACTTGCATGTGGTCATTTGCTCAGCGATTCCGCGCATCTGCCCTTCCAATTTTTTCAGTTTCCTACAGAAAAAAACTTCATTTTAGATCCTCCTTGGAAACATGAGCGTGCACATTAAAACAAACAAACAAACAAACAAACTTCATACAGCCTAGGGGTATGGATGAATATTCAAAAGTATTTAAAACTGGATCGAATTCATCTTAATTTTGACATTTGAATTCAAATCAAATGTCCATAAATTCAAACTTAAAGATTCAAACGAATTTCAAATTTCAGATCTATCCGTCTGAATAATCCCGACCATTGTAACTGCATGAAAAAAACGATAATTTGTTGCTCAGTCGTTAAACTGAAAAAAAATGGATTTTTGCAATTATTTTTTTTAGCTTTTTTCGCAAGCTTTTTCGCAGCTCCCACCCCCCTTTGTGAAAAGTCCTTTTGCATGACCAAAAACGAAGCAAAATACAAATATTCAATTGCATTGTTCATTTTTGCAGGCTGTAGACTAATTCGCTTTGATAGAATTTTCGGATATTGAAAAAAAATGGATGTCTGCTGTGGGGAGAAGAACAGAAGGTCTGTCAGCCACTTTGAGTCCCCTTAAGGTTAACAAAAGCAGGATATAAAGCCAGCTCTTAACTAAACAAGTCATGCGAAGGGCACGTTTCCTGAATTACAGCTTCTCATCTTGAAAAACTCACACCTTGTCCAATTATATATCTGTCAGCTTTAAAAGAAAATAAGTTCTTGAGTCAACAAAAGCACCCCGGGAGCTAAATAAGATGTAAGTGAGGCAGTAACATATTTGCCATTAACATATGAGCCCACAGAAGGATGTAGGATTTAATTGCTGCCATGAATGGTGTATTTGATTTAGTTTGACATTTTAAACTTTCCCAGCACCTAAGGGCATGCTGAACTGAAATTGCTGAATGTCCCAGAGACTTTCAGAAAGCACATAGATGGGTTTTTTCTGGCATTCTATTCCTTACAAATTGAATGTTAGAAAATTCACATTTATTCCAATAGATCCCCTTCAAATGCGGTAGGATTCCATTTGATATGAATGTATTTCTATGAATTCGTATGGATATCCAAAATGAACATATATGTATCCAATACAAATGGCTACGTATCTGATATGGATATATATCCGATACAAGCAGATATGTTTCTGATATGTATCTGTGGGGTAGTTGCGTACATCCACATAGGAATGTTGTCGACATTCCTACGTGCAGATCTGAATCAAAAATTTGAACAAACAGATTCGAATTTGGTAAATGCTAAATTCGAATCGAAAAGCTTTGAATCGAATCAGCTTTTTGGGTATTCGATTTGAATCAAATAGATTGTCAAAAAAGCCTTTGTGTGCTTCTCTACTAAAGGGGCGTTCAGGGGAGGGACCCTCCAAGGGCTGCTGGCCTCAGTGTGAATAGACATGGCACATCTTGGACACCAAACATGGACGCATCTCTTCCCACATCAAGCTGACCTATTAGTGAGATGTTAGAAGACTGTTTGGAGTTTTACTGATAGCTTTTTTTTTTTGGCCTGGTTCGGACAACGGTTGGTGAGCTGGCCGGAATCCCCTTTCAGCTTCCGGAAAATACAAGTCCTCCTTGTAAAGAATTCCATGTTTTTTGGCCTCTCGCCCTCAGAAGTTCTGCTGGAAAGGGCCTGGCTTGTTTCACCCACTCAGATATTTTACGGCATGTGCTTCGTTCTTGATTAAGTTGGTACTCTTGGGCGACAGGCGGCAGCCGATGCAACTTTAGCATTGGTCGAGGACTGATAACCTTTCAGTCTCTTAATAATTGAACACATATCTCAATTCTGTCTTCGTCGCTTCCCCAGTGGAGAAAGGAGAATTCAGGGCTCGTGAAAGAAGCATCTCTGTACATCAGCTACAGGCAGCCTACAGAAGTTGTTGGGGTGCGTTCACATTTCCCGCCCTGGTATGACATAACAATAATGGATAGGCCAAAAGGATCCGGCATGGTAGCGGCCGTTTGCACTGCGAGCGCTGAATTAAACCATATCTGGTCAGCGGTGCTTGTAGTGCAGACAGACAGCCTGGGGTTGTCTGGATTTCCAAGGTGATGTCCGAAGCAGCAGCATCTGGTGAGAGAGCTGAGGCTGCCGTGGCGATCTGTGCACAGCTGTGCAGCCACAATTGCGCAGCCAGGCCCCTGCCCATGCGCCACCCTGCATCTGGAAGAGGAATAGATTAGAACATATCGGCTTTTGTTGCATTTGGATTTTAAACGTTTGAATTGAATTTGAATGCAAAAAAAGCATTCGTTCGCCCCCCCCCCCCCCCTATTTAGCACTGGGATGGTTCAGGGCATTGCGATCTCTCCTTGGGAGCAATTTGCTGTCTCCAGAACCGAGGCCTGAACTCTGAGTCACGGTTGGGTTTTATGGGAGCTTTGGAGGTCTTTTCCTGGCAGCGGCCGCGTGTTTCTCTCCTCTTAAAGCCAGCAGCTGCTCCTGTTGCGGGCGGGCTCCAGGGCCTCTGTTTAAATTTCAGGAGGCTGGTTGCTTGCATGCGCAAGCTCCACGAATCAGACGCTCCGGTTTTGTTCCCTGCTGTTTGATAAGTCTCTCCAGGCCTTTCTTCTGGATTTCGAGGTGGCAGAAATGCAAGAGACCAAACATCTTCGTCTTGCTGCCCGCACTTCATTTCCTGCACAGAGCAGTGCTTGCTGTTTCCCATGGGACAGCTGGTGACGTAGATCTCCGACCATTGATAGCTGCCTCTTGGTACCCCCCCCCCCCGCCCCAGGTCACAGCAGTATATATTTAAGCTGAAGAACAAACACAATGTTGGTCTCTTAGCTGACCCTCTGCTGACCAACATGTAGCCCATAGAGAAGAAGAGTTGGCTTTTCTACCCTGCTGTTCTCACCCATTTAAGGGAACCCAAGGTGGCTGACAAACCTTCTGTTCTTCTCCCCCCAACAGAACACCCTGTGAGGTGGGTGGGGCTGTGAGAGCTCAGAAGAGAGCTGTGACTAGCCCAAGGTCAACCAACTGGCTTCATGGAGGAAGAAGAATTATCTTTTCTACCCCACTTTTCTCACCCATTTAAGGGGACTCAAAGAGGCTAACAAACCTTCTGTTCTTCTCCCCCCAAAAGAGACCCAGTGGGATTTGATTCGAATAATTAAAATTCCAATACCCCCAAATTCGATTCGGATTAAGCAGACTCGAATCTTTCCGTTCAATTTTTTGGTTTGAATTTGCACTTACGAATGTTGCGTGTGCCCGTATGGATAATTATGCATCCTGTATGCATCTGTACACATCCTGTATGCATCTCGTGTTTATCCCGTATGCAACCCGTTTCCGTCCCGTATGGATGCGGGAAAGATGCATGCATGCAAGCACACATGGTGTACAAACCCGTATACGTATAAATGTCTGAATAATTTGCACGAATAGATTCAAAATGGGACATTCATTTGGATGTCTGAATTCGAATTCATGGGCATTCTATCCAAATTCGGATGTCGAAATTCGATCTGAACATTCCCATCCACTCCTTTTCCAGGGCGCTGTCCTGAGCTGGAGCAAAGCTTGCTGAATGTCCTCCATCCCTGGTGCAATAATCACAACATGAAATGTGCATTCTTCTCCTTCTCCTGGTCTGTGCAAAGCAATGCCTGCGAAATTAATCAGAGTGAAAAGGATCCTTTGCCTTCGCTATTAAGAAGGAAAAAAATTAAATGAGGTGCGCTCAGGCAATCCAATTTCTGGATGCAAAAATGAGCCACGGTTTGCTCAAAGGAGCCTTTTAAGGACATCGGCCTGCTTAGTTCTTCCTCTCCTCTGGCTCTTCCTCTCAAGTGTGTTTTTCAAAGCCTTGAACCCCAAAATTTCCTCTTCACCCCAAGTACTGCCGTGCAGCTGTGTAGGAACGCAGAAGATTTGTTGATGCAATAATTGTCTTGCAGACTGCACCAGGCAGAGGCTGTGAGACAGTTTGGCCTAGTGGTTAGGGAGCCAGACTCTTACCTGGGAATAGCGGGTTTCATTCTGCACTCCCCCATGAAGCCAGCTGGGTGGCCTTGGGCTAGTCACAGCTCTCTTCTGAACTCTCACAGGAGAAGAACAGAAGGTTTGTCAACCGCCTTGAATTGCCTTAAATGGGTGAGAAAAGTGGGGTTGGAAAGCCCTTCTTCCTCCTCCATGAAGCCAGCTGGGTGACCTTGGGCTAGTCACAGCTCTCTTCTGAGCTCTCACATCCCCACCTACCTCACAGGGTTCTGTTGTGGGGAGAAGAACAGAAGGCTTGTCAGCCACTTTGAGTTCCCTTAAATGGGTGAGAAAAGCAGGGTAGAAAAGCCAACTCTTCTTCTTCTCCTCCTCCTCCTCCTCCTCCTCCTCCCTTCTTCCTTCTTTTTCTTTTCTTCTTCTTTCATCATCATCATCATCATCATAAGGGCTTTAAAAGATATTTTGGCTGTGAGCTCAGTGATTCCGCAAGAGGAACATGTAGCAAAAGGAAGAACAGTTTCCCTCGCAGCTCTGCAACTGAGCCAAAATCACTTTATTTTGCAGGCAGCCTGCCATTCGGACTAGGGGGCAGGGTTTAACCCACTCCCTTCTGTGAGTTGAAGCAAGAAATCCCCCAGATCTGCTGTTGGTTCTGAGCCCTGCCTTTGGCGCGTCTCTGGCCGCTGGGGTGACATTTTGAGGATTGTTTTGGAAAGCCGGGTGCGGCGGTAGCCAATGGGACGTCTTCCCAACACGCGCACAATACAGCTGTCTCTTTCGGTGAGAATCTCCAGAGATGCTGGGCCGGTTGTTCCCCGTCCATCAGCGGTCTCCCCCTCTCCACTGCTGGGGGAAAGGAGATGATGGTCTTTTCTCTGGCAGGGTTAGGGGTCAAGGGTCCTGTCCCTCTAACCCCACTCACAATGGCTGGGACCCCATCCCATCCCTACGCTTCGCAAAAAGGGTTGCGGCAGAGGCTGCCTGTGTTAGAGGTGCGCACGGATGTTTGCAGGCGTTCAGAATCCGATGGAATGCACCGAATGTAGACATTCAAATTGCTGGAACGCAGAAGATTTATTGCTACAATAACTGTCTTGCAGACTGCACCAAATGGAGGCCGTGAGACAGATTGGTCTAGCGGTTAGGGAGCCAGACTCTCACCTGGGAATACTGGGTTTCATTCTGCACTCCCCCACAAAGCCAGCTGGGTGACCTTGGGCTAGATACAGCTTGCTTTCTGAGCTCTCACAGCCCCACCTGCCTCAGTGGGTGTTCTGTTGTGGGGAGAAGAACAGAAGGTTTGTCAGCCGCCTTCAGTTCCCTTAAATGGGTGAGAAAAGTGGGGTAGAAAAGCGAACTCTTCTCCTTCCTCCATTAAGCCAGCTGGGTGACCTTAGGCTAGTCACAGCTCTCTTCTGTCACAGCCCCACCTACCTCACAGAACAGAAGGTTTGTCAGCCGCTTTGAATCCCCTTAATGGGCGAGAAAAGCCATGTAGAAAAGCCAACCCTTTTTCTTCTTCTTCCTCCTGAGCTCTTACAGCTCCACCTACCTCACAGGGTGTCTGGTGGGGAGAAGAACAGAAGGTTTGTCAGCCATTCTGAGTTCCTTTAAAGATGAGAAAAGTAGGGTATTAAAGTCAGCTCTTCCTCCTCCTCCTCCTCCTCCTCCTCAGTACAATAGTGGAAACTGGAATTTGGCACCTTTGAGATACATTGGTGTGCTGAATTCCCCTTCTGTGATGCCACAGTCTAAAGTTAGCAAACTAGTTCTCCACGGTCCCTTTAAACACTAGCTTTCCATAGGCCTCAGTTTTGCCCTAGACGGTGATCCACAGGAACATGGCAGGATGCATTTTGTGCCATGCATTCAGAGACGATCCCTCCTTCTGCGCTCCAGTTTTTGGGCTTGGGCCTCTTCCAAGCATGCACAGATCAATGTACCTGCCTAGATGACGGAGGAAAGACTAGGTGATGTGCGCAGCCGTAAAGACAAAGCCACCGCTGTGCCGCCCGGGTTTTCAGAGAGTGCCGCCACATTCCTTGCGCATGCCTTCAAAGGTTTTGTTTCTCGGTATACAACCCTGCCTCCTGGCAACCTCTTTGAACATAGCCATCAGCTGTCCAGTGTTGCTTTGGGCCAAAGGCAAACATTGCGCGGAGGATACTTTGGACATCAGTGGTCCAACTGTTTCAGTAAGCAGCCGGGTTTTCCAGTGTCACTCCCGGGGGTGATGGTGGGGTTGGTTTCTTTATTTGCAGACCCTTGGGTATGGGGTGGGATATAAATATAAATAAAATAAATGTTGGGAACAGAGATGTGCACAAATGGCTGTTTGAATCAAATCAAATACCCCAAAATCCGATCCGAATCTTTTAAATTCAAATTTAACAAGATTAGATTCGGATTTACCAAATCTGAATCGATTTGTTTGAATTTTTTATTCGAATCAGCACATACGAATGCCGACAACATTTGTATGTGCATGTACACATCTTCCTCTTATCCATACACATCTGTACACATCCGTATGCATCCCATAGTTATCCTGTATGCAACCTGTTCTTGTCCTGTTACGGATCCCTGCAAATGCGTACAGATGCGGGAAAGATGCGGATCTTCAAGTACGCATTGTGTACGAGCCTGTAGACATATGAATGTCTGGATAATTTGAATGAATTTATCCAAAATTTGAAATCTGATTTGAATGTTTACATTTGATTTTGGGACATTCTATTCGAGTTTGAGTCAAAATTCAGGACATTGGATCAGCCGGAGCACCCATTTGAAAATCCAGATCTACCCATGAGGGGTCTGCTTGTCACCCCAGGTGTTTGGGGGGACAGGGGGTGCAATCTCCAAAGTGGCTTTGAAGTCATTTCAAAGTCACTTCGAAGTCTGTGCAAAACAGCTCCATTGAAGTCTGTGTTGATCTTCGGAGTGAACTTCGGAGTCACTTTGGAGTCAGTTCGAAGTTCACTCTGAAGATCAGCACAGACTTCAAAGATGCTCCGGAGCTATTTTGCACAGACTTCAAAGTGACTTTGAAATGACTTCAAAGCTTAGGTTTTGGGGCTCCCCCCATGGGTGCCCCCTCCCCCTAGCCTCCTCTAGACCCCATTGCCACACAAGCTTGGAAACAGGCTCCCTTTAATCTGGATTTTCTGCCTGAAGACCCCATTGTAGAGCCCATTAATGGGGTCTACAGAAAATCCGGTTTAAAGGCCAGACAGTACCCATTTGATCTGGATTTCCCCAACGGCAGTCGAAACAATCGGGGCCCAAATGGGATCATCCGGGTCCTTAATGGGTGCCAAAATGGGTCCTTTCTGACAGTGGAAAAACACCCTTTGTCTACCTGAGACCCATGAACATTGGAGCCTGGAATGGAAACTCTTAAGTTTGGGATATTCATTTCCTCTTCTGATTTTCTTCATCCTCTTTTCATCTCAGCTACACCAAAATCAGAGGGGGGAAAAAAGGGAGTTAAGAGTTTGTTAGGAAGTTTGCACCTGTTAAGCCCCGAGGCGCGGTTTTGCACAGCAGCTAGACACACTGTCAGCAAGCAGCGGCCACATCTGGAAGGAATTAAGGCTATAAAGAAAAACAGCTGGGCTGTGAACTCCTCAAGGAAACACATGTTTGGAGGTAGTAAGGCGAGCAGAACAGTAGAAAAGAGACAGAGTGGGTGAGATTTTTCACCAAACTGACATGCGTGTCAGCCTTTTCCTCTAGAGGAGATGTCTGCATCGTGTCTCTGACCGGGGAAAAGTGATGGGAGGAGAAGGAGAACCGGTCCCGCGTCTTCTGGGAACCGGCTTGCGAATTTCATGGTTGGCTCGGTAGTTTCCAAAAAAAGCGGCCAAGATCACTCCCTCCTTTCTTTCTCAACAGGAGCTGCATGAAGTCTCTGGAAAACACTGTTCATTGGTTCCCATCCTAAGACGAGATCTGAGGCTGATTCACATTTTGGCCTCTAGTGAACAATTAGTTAACTTCTGGTGAAGAGCATCCGCACTTTGAGTAGGCTTGGAGCACTAAATTGTGGCAGGGAGGAGGCCGAACGTCCTGCATCAAAAGCAGCGGCGCCGGCTGGTAAACGGGAGGACCATTCGCACTTCTGGCCAATAATGGATGGTTTGGGGAAGGTTTCCTCATGTCAAGTGCAAATGGTCCACCTTGGCCATAAGTTGACCAGCCCTAGTTCATGGCAGCTGAATCAGCGAAGTGCAGAAAAGACCCTGGAAGGAACCTCAGTCTTTCTGGTTCCCTGAGATAATTCTGGGCAACAGGGAATTGGCAAAACTACCTGGTATTCTCTAGAGGAGGAGCTGAGCTTTCCAGCTGATTTGGATTCTTATCTGGGAATGCCGGGTTCGATTCCGCCCTTCCCCATGAAGCCATCTGGGTAACCTTGGGCTAGTCACAGCTATCCTTCTGAGCTCTCACAGCCCCGCCCACCTCACAGGGTGTTCTGTTGTGGGGAGACAAACAGAAAGCTTTGTTGGCTGGTTTGAGTCCCCTTAAATGGCTGAGAAAAGTGGGGTAGAAAAGCAAACTCTTCTTCTTCCTCCTCCATGAAGCCAGCTGGGTGACCTTGGGCTAGTCCCAGCTGTCTTCTGAGCTCTCACAGCCCCACCTACCTCACAGGGTGTTCTGTTGTGGGGAGAAGAACAGAACGTTTGTCAGCTGCTTTGAGTCCCCTCAAATGCGTGAGAAAAGCGGGGTAGAAAAGCCAACTCTTCTTCTTCTTCTTGATTTGTGTTTTTTCTCCTCAGCTATAGTTATATCTCTTCCCAGCAGTGCCTAGCTGAGAAACTGTAAAAATTTTATGCATAGTTGAAGGGTACCCAAAACCCCCACAAATCTTTGCCTTCATCTTCCTCAAGACCAGATCCACCCTCTGGAGCTTTTTCCACCTCATGCATCTCTGGTTTGCTGTTTCCGCTGTCTGAACGTCTCCTGTTTGCACGCTATCCTTAAACACCTGCTGTGACCTCAAACCGTGACCAAGAAGAAACTAGCCGGAGAAAATATTTATGCATGCTAAGCAGAAAGATTCCCTAGTTCGGAGAACTACATTTTGAGGTTTTTCCAGACTTTATCTTGGGGGTGTGGGAGGGTGCAGACCTTTGTCTTCCTGGCTGAATTCACACTTAGGCCTCTGGTATTTTTTTATTTATATTTATATTTATATCCTGCCCTATACTCGTAGGTCTTGGCGTGGGTCACAGTTTTAAAACAGGTTAAAACAGTAATATGCATAAGACCACATTAAAAACCAGCAAGCAAACAAATGAAAAATCGAGCCCATTTTTTAAAAAAGTATTCAGATATTAAAATGCTAATGAAATTAGGACAATCCCAAAAATTGCATTCGTGGACACCCCTAGTATGCATTGGAATACAGTTTTAGCTCGGTCCATCTTGTAGGTTTTCTCCATACAGCTAATTTTCCTTTGTTTTAAAGTAGCAAGCGCCTGTGCGTGCAGATACCCCCCTTGTCTTATCCATTTCCTCCCCTTTCCCCGTCCCTTGGCAAGCATCCCACCATCCATTGACTTGATTGAACACCCTTGCATTAGCAAATGAGCCGCGCAACGGTTCCAGGAACGTCAGGTCTTCTTTAAAAATACTTAACTAGATAAAACTCAGCTTTTCAGGAATCAATAAGACGGCACAGCATCAAAGAGACTGATGTGTGTCATTTCCCCCCACGAATCGCCCATACATACACCCCAGTTTGTTGTGTGTGCAGATGAGGTTGGGTGGGTCTACCTTGCAGGGGTGTTGTAGGTAAGCATTGCATCCAGGTCATGGATGTCAATGATTTTGCATTAGGAAGTTACACAACCTGTGATTAAACAATGCAGTTTGTCATCATTTTCAGAAGAAAGCAGCTGACGAACCTTCTGTTCTTCTCCCCACAGTAGACTCTTCTGTGGGGGACTGAGAGAGTTGTGTGACTTGCCTAAGGTCACCCAGCTGGCTTTGTGGAGAACTGAGGAATTGAGCTAGGAGACAAGCAAATAAGGGTCTGACACTCTAGAACCACAAGACCTTGGGCTAGTCGCAGTTCTCCTTCTGAGCTCTCATAACCCCACCTGCCTCACAGTCTGTCTGTTGTGGGGAGAAGAACAGAAAGCTTGTCAGCCGCTTTGAGCCCCCTTAAGGGTGAAAAAGGCGGGATATAAAAACCATCTCCTCCTCCTTCCTCCATGAAGCCAGCTGACCCATGAAGCCAGCTGAGTGACCTTGGTCTAGTCACAGCCCCACCCACTTCTCAGGGTGTTCTGTGGTGGGGCGAAGAACCGAAGGTTTGTCAGCCGCTTTGAGTCCCCTTAAATGAGTGAGAAAAGTGGGGTTTAAAAGCCACCCCTTTTGGGCTTTGTGTGCAAAACTTGCCTTGGCTATTAGAAAGAACTGGGCGCGGTTTTTGTCCTCCTTGTTTTGATTTCATTTTGAAAGTGAAGCAAAAAGGGGCGCGTGTTGCAACGCAGAGCAGGTATGCCGCCGGGTTCAGCCCCTGTGTGTGTTCGTCGCCTCTTCCGCTTTTTCCACGCATCACCTTTCCCTAGGTGACTGAATACCTGGAGCCGGAAGAAACGGCGTTAACGGCCCCTTGCCTTTCGCCCTTCGTGGAACTCCGAGCAGTGACGGCTCTCCAAGGGGAGAGAGAACAAATGAATTTTAATGAAATCTTGAAAGAGTTTAAAATTACATGCCCACCTTCAATTATTCAAGGCTTTGGAGAGCGAGGTCTGAGCTTGGGGATGGGGGCAGAGGAAAGGGAAGAACAGGACACTTTAGTTCCAGGGCTGAGAAGGTATGGGGCCGCATTTCTTAACAGCATCTGCTTGCTTTCTACCCAAACTCTGCCTGGGTGGGTGCCATGCGAAAGGGACCTTTTTTTGAGTTTCTTTTCCTAGCCAGCAGCAACGATTCTGGGAAGAAGATGGAAAGCGAACCTCTCCCCTCTTTTTTAGTATGATTAAATGTGTGTGTGGGGGGAGCCACTGTAAGGATATTGAGGGGTTTTCTTTGAAAAGCTGGACTGATTTCCTGTAGCAGGGAATTATTTTCAGGTAAATTGCTACCTGCCGGGTGGCTGAACTTGCTTAACAGCTGGATGAGATTTTGCACGCTGTTTTTCGGTGTTGAGAACAGATGAATGGACAGGACTAGAAACTTATGATCTTCCTCTTCTAGGTTACCCGGTCTAGTTTTCTGGTTAGAGTGTTCGACTCCTAGCTGGTTGACTCCTGATTCGATATGGCATTCCTCCATGAAGCTGGCTGGGTGACCCTGGGCTAGTCACAGCTCTCCTTATGAGCTCTCACAGCCCCACCTGCCTGAGAGGGTGTCTGTTGCAGGGAGAAGAACAGAATGTTTGTCAGCCGCTTTGAGTCCCCTTAAGGGTGAGAAAAGCAGGGTGTAAAAGCCACTTCTTCTGTTCTTCCTCCTCTTCCTCCATGAAGCCATCTGGGTGCCCTTGGGCTAGTCACAGCTCTCTTTCTGAGCTCTCACAGCCCTGCCTATCTCCAAGGGTGTCTGTAGTGGGGAGAAGAGCAGGTTTGTCAGCTGCTTGTGAGTCCCCTTAATGCTGAGAAAGGTGGGGTGTAAAAAACAGCTCTTATTCCTCTTCCTCCTCTTCCTCTGGTCCTGCGGTTAGAGTGTCAAACTCTTATCTGGGAGTCTCCTGGTTTGATTCCGCACTCCTCCACGAAGCCAGCTGGGTGACCTCAGGCTAGTCACAGCTCTCTTTCTGAGCTCGTGCAGCCCTACCTACCTCACAGGGAGTCTGTTGTGGGGTGAAGAAGAGAAGGTTTGTCAGCTGCTTTGAGGGCCCTTAAGGGTGGGGAAAGGGGGCTATGCAGTTCACCTCTTCTCCTCCGTCTCCTTCTGTAGTGACTTCTCCACTGTCTGTTCACCGGCCTTATTAACAGGAAATGCCCATCTCTGTGTCCTGGAAGCTGGTTCCGCATATGGTCCAGGTTTGGCTGAAGAACCAAACCCTCTGATCTTCGCCATTACCTGCCACGGCAGCTGTGCACACACCTCCGTCCTCGGGGCGCCAGCGTTTGGGGTATGTGACAGGTCCCTTTTTTCCTGCAAAGTGCCTCGCCAGCTGACGGTCGCCGCGCAAGACAAACGCGCCTTTTATTCCCCCTTGCCGAGGATTGCCAGCGCTGGCTTTCTTCCCAGTCGACAGAGCCGCACTGGAGAACATAAGGATCTATTGTCTCCCTGCTGGCTTGGGGAGGGGGGGGGACACCTTTGTTATCGGAGCTCCTGCGAAAGAAGAAGGGGCGAAATGCGCTCCTCCAAGTGCAGCCAAGGGAGGCGGGAGAAGAGCAGCGCGAGGAATAAAAGCAGAGAGTTGAAGTCTCTTAATTGCATTAGTTTCACCAAAAATAAAGCGCCTGCTTTCCCTTGGCTGCTCCGGTCCTTTTTGGGTTTTCTCTCCCCCCCCCCCCCCGCCCTTCCCTTCCTGGGCAAGCCTTTTCTCAAAGAGGGATGTCTTTGTCACGGGTAATGGTGCTAATGAGCCCAATCCTCCAAGGGAAGGGAAACGCTCTCTTGCAAAGCGAACCCGAGACGGGCAAAGGGTAAAATGGCACTGCGCCCGTGTTGCCTTCTCCCCTGCCCTGTCCGCCATCTTCCTTTCCCTTGAGGAGGAAGAAGAAGAGTTGGCTTTCCTATCCCGCTTTTCTCACCCATTGGACTCAAAGCAGCTGGCAAACTTTCTGTTCTTCTCCCCACAACAGAACACCCTGTGAGGGAGGAGCTCAGAATAGAGCTGGGACTTGCCCAAGGCCACCCAGATGGCTTTGCGGAGGAGGAAGAAGAGTTGGCTTTTCTATCCCCCTTTTCTCACCCTTAAGGGTACTCAAAGCAGCTGACAAACCTTCTGTTCTCCTGTGTGAGGCAGGTGGGGCTGTGAGATCTCAAGAGAGCTGTGACTTGCCAATGTCCAACCAGATAAGGCCTTGGTGGAGGAAGAAGAAGAGAGGTATTTTCCCACTGTCTCTAGAAGTACCCATTAAGTACCCATTAATGGGTACTAAATGGCATTAATGTACCCATTAATGGGTACTTAATGGGTTCTTCTAGTGACGGTGGAAAAACACCCGAGTTGGAAGATGAAGAAGAGTTGGCTTTTCTATCCTGCTTTTCTCACCCTTAAGGGGACTCAAAGCAGCTGACAAACCTTCTGTTCTTCTCCCACATGAGGCAGATGAGGCTGTGAGAGGTCAGAAGAGAGCTGTGACCAGCCCAAGGTCACCCAGTTGGCTTTGTGGAGGAGGGCGGAATCAAACTCGGTATTCCCAGATAAGGAGGCTGGGAAGTCAATTCTCTAACTATAGGCAAAGCTTCAGGATTCTAGCTGAAGAGAAGGAGGATTCAGCCTCCTTCTCCCCTCTAAATCCTGTTTATGAAACTGGAAAGGGTGAATCTGATATCGTGCAATCAGAATTGCACCGATTTATAACTCCTCAGCTCCGAGAGTGCAGCATGCCTTCCTTTGATGAGCATGGAAGCGTCTACGAGGCACAGAGAGGGCCCTGGTGAAGGTGCCTGCTTTGCTGGGGAGAGGAGGCAACAGCACACATTTTGTTTTTATATTCATTTCACGACTCATTTAGTGTCAATTGCAAAGGGCTCTGGGGAAGGAAAGAGAAGCTAACAGGGGCCCAAAGCTTTGCGGCTCACGGCTAAACTGTCAAAATAAACTCAATAAAAAAGCTTTAGGAATCACATTCCGGCGCTGTAGTGGCAGCACTCACTTAGAAGGAGAAGAAGAGTTGGCTTTTGTACTCCGCTTCTCTCGTCCATTTGAAGGGGCTCGAAGAGGCTGACAAACCTTCTGTTCTTCTCCCCACAACAGGCACCCTGTGAGAGCTCAGAAAGAGAGCTGTGACTAGCCCAAGGGCACCCAGCTGGTTTTGTGGAGGAAGAAGAAGAGTTTGCTTTTATAGCCTGCGTTCTCATTCTTTAAGGGGACTCAAAACTGCTGACAAACTTTCTGTTCTTCTCCCCACAACAGACACCAAGTGAGGTAGGTGGGGCTGTGAGAGCTCAAAAAGAGAGCTGTGACTAGCCCAAGGGCACCCAGCAAAGAGCCATCACCGTGGAAACCACATTTCAAATGTTATGAATATTGATACCATTGCCTCTGAGCTGCAAACAGAGTGTTATTACACTGGGTTTTTTTTTCTTTTAGCTCTTGTATCTAAAATCTCTGTCTCTCTGTGTAGAACCCAAACTGTGAGCCAGTTTGGTCTAGTGGTTAGGGAGCTGGACTCTTATCTGGGAATACCGGGTTTGATTCTGCCCTCCCCCACGGAGCCAGCTAGGTGACCTTGGGCTGGTCACAGCTCTCTTCTGAGCTCTCACAGCCCCACCTGCCTCACGTGGGAGAAGAAGGTTTGATTCCACACTCCTCCAAGAAGCCAGCTGGCTGACCCTGGGCTAGTCACAGCTGAGCTCTCATGCCCCTACCTACCTCCCAGGGTGTTCTGTTGTGGGGAGAAGAATAGAAGGTTTGTCAGCTGCTTTGAGCCCCCTTAAACTGGATGTGAAGCCTTGAAGAGGGGGTGGGTGGGACCTCAGATGACTTGCAAAACAAGAATGCCTAACGAGTCATTTCCTACAAGTCTGCTTTCAATTCTGGAGGCTGCGCCCTTGCAAGCTGTTTTGACCGTAATTCTGGTGTGATGATTGCAGGTCATTAGCAGCTATTCTAGATGGCACACCATAGCCCTTTGAGCTAAGGAAATTCTCCTGTGTTCCTTCCCTCCCCGATTCGCACCCTCCCCTGGAGGAAGGTTTTGATTTATAGGTCAGAACTGATTGCCTGCCAGTTGACTGATGGGCAGATAAATAAGCGAAATAATAGCTAATTGTTCCGCGGTACGGTGTTCAAAGATGGTTATGAAATTGGTCATGTGCCTCCCAATTTCAGCTAATGATGCGTGTGGCACGTTCAGACAAAGTAATAATGACGGAGGCTGATGTGGAAAGAAAGACAGGAGTTCCAAAACATCTGGAGGGCAGCCGTGGAACAGGCCTGCAGTACTGGAGACTGGAAAGTGCTTAACAGCCAGCACAATCATGGCATTCTTTGGATTGTTGGACCTCCAGATTGGACTGCTGTAATGCGCTCTGCACGGGGCTGCCCTTGGAGACGGTTCGGGAGCAGCAGTTGGTGCAGAATAGGTTGCTCACTGGGACTGTATGGTCTTAAAAGAGTTGCACTGTCTGCCGATTCGCTACCGAGCCCAAGATACGTATGGGACAAAACAGGTTGCATACGGGATAACTACAGGATGTGTACAGATGCGTACAGATATGCGTACTGAAGTCATCTACGCATCTTGCCGGCGTTCGTAAGTGCACATTTGGATCAAAGATTTGGAGGAATAGATTTGAAATCGCTTAATTCAAATCGACTTTTGTTAAGTTCAAATAATTCAAATTGAATTTTTCATTATAGAATGCCAAAGAAAAATTCATGTACATCCCTAGCCTTAATTCATGTGCTGTATATAGATAATATTCCTCTTTTCCCTCCCCTTTACGCCCCCCTGCCTGGATGATTTGGTGAGAGAAGGACATTTCTCTTGTATCTATTGCCTACCTTTCTTCTTTAGTTTCTACTACTTTCTCTTTTCTTAGAACAAAAGTGCATTTCAGGCAGAATGTGACCCCCCCTAAGAGCTCTTGAACAGTCTTAGAACAGGGATAGATCTAAACCAGCCTTTGATTTTTATTTATTTATTTATATATATCTCTTGTCCCTTCGTGGCTTCTCAAGTGCCAGCATCAAGATATTGAAAGAGAAGAAGAAACTCCACAAAAGTGGCAGCGTTTATAAATTTAAAAAGGAGGAGAATGGTGAGAGGCAGCTCGAAGATAAAACCTTTATATTTTCAAGGGCAACAATACTTGGATGTAATATATATATCTGCAGAGAAGTACAGTTGATGGATTAATATGAGATTTTTGGAAAAATGAGAAATGTCCTTTTATAGGTTTTCTCTTCCGGTGAGTACAAGTGTCAATAGTTTGTTTAAGATGGTGGGAGTCGTTCTGCCAAAGCAGGGATTTCCTTGAGTAATTTTACTACGGTAGCAAAAGGGGTAGGCACCTGGGAGAGGGCCTTCTCAGTGGTGGCCCCTAGGCTATGGAATAGTCTCCCCCTTGAGTTGTGTCAGGCCTCTTCATTGTATATGTTTAGGAGGGCTGTGAAGGACACACCTCTTTGCCCTGGCCTTTGGTTCTTTGGCATGCAGAGTCAGTGTTCTACCGCTCTGTTTGGGCACTCACTGGATAAAGCTAAACTTGGGCTCGAATCTGGTTGGCCACAGGGCACACTGATGCAGCTTTCTTGGCAGTAATGTGGAAGTAGTTTGTTCTTAAAGGACTTGCTCAGTCCTTTAAGAACGAGGGATGCAGCTTTCTTGGCAGTAATGTGGAAGTGGTTTCTTCTTAGAAGACTTGTGGTAGCTCAGTCCTTTAAGAACAAGGGTCTCAGGGTGGGTTACAACTTATAAAATGAACACATTAAAACAGTGGTAGAGCAAACTGCCTGAAAAGCAGAGAGAAGCTATAGCAAACCACTTCGGTATCTCTGCCAACAAAACTGCATAGAGGTGCCCATGGCGTCTGGGAAAGCAAAAAGTTGCCAGTTCAATCCGCAGCCTCTCCCAGGAAGTAGGCAATAGTGAACAATTTTTGTATCTGTGCCTAGAAAACTGCAGTCAACCAAGAGCTGGCCATGACTCAATGGAACCCAATAAGTTTGCCTGTGTCTTCATTTTCCCCAAGGGCATGCTCCAAGATTAAACCATTGGCACACCATTGGCTTCTTCCAGGAAAGTGCTGGGAATTCACCTGGGACTTTTGTTTCTCTGGGCTGCGGCTTTTCCCATTGCAGTTTAAACCGAATGGAAAGCTCTGCCTCACAGGGTGTTTTGTTGTGGGGAGAAGAACAGAATGTTTGTCAGCCACTTTGAGTCCCCTTAAACGGTTGAGAAAAGCAGGGTAGAAAAGCCAATTCTTCTTCTTCTTTAGGTGTGAATGCAGCCCCAGGAGAGCAAATTTTACAAGCTCCAAGCGTAGGAAATAATATTGACTTCCTGTAAGGAAAAGATACAGTATTCTGTTTTAATTTTTGCTTTGCGGAAGGATAAGCAGAGATGTAACAGAATGCATGAATGAAACTTTATTGCCTCCATAAATCAATGAAATGGAAAGCAAACAAACCAAGCAGAAATTGACACAAAACAGCAGACTGAGTTGAGCTTCCTAAAGATATCCGAATGTATCATCTTGGCACATCCACATATTAAGATGTTATTAATAGTTGTTTGTTTACAACTTAGTCTTTAGCCTCAACCTGCTGCAAAACAAAACTTAGTGACATTTAGAGTTATTGGACTATTTGCATCAGGTAAAAGTTGACCTATATGAAAGGTCTCCAAGTGCCATTTTGAAAAGGCCCGTGTAAATATGACAAACACGGCTGCGAAATATATAATAAAATGCATGGGGTGTCGCTTCTGTCTTTCTGGAGGTAGAAGGGCGGTGGAGGATAGAAAGCAAAACTTTCCAATACAGCTGTTTATAGTGAATCATGATGGGCTGATGGGGAAAAAAAACTCTGACCAAGTCCAGATTGGGGGGGCGGAATATAGTACAATTATGGTGCCACAATGTCAGAAGAAGAAGAAGAGTTGGCTTTTCTACCCTGCTTTTCTCACTCATTTAAGGGGACTCAAAGCAGCTGACAAACCTTCTGTTCTTCTCTTCCTCCCAATAGACACCCTATGAGGTAGGTGATGCTGTGAGAGCTCAGAAGAGGGGCCTATTCGCACTTGGCCTTGTTCTGGAGTATATCTCAGGATAGTGGTCTGTGATCCACATGCTAATGCAGACTCTAGCAGACCTCACTTTGGGCCTGCTGAAGCCTGCACTAGCATATGGACAGCAAGTCCCTATTCCAGGATATATTCCAGAATAAAGCCAGGTGTGAATAGGCCCGAGAGCTGGGATTAGTCCTTATTCTCACATGCACAAGATGGGAGGACTGGAAACAATGGGATGAAACTTCAAGGGAGTCAATCCAGATGAGATATTAGGAAAAACCTCCTGACATTGAGGGCGATCAGTCAGTGGAATAGGTTGCCACGGGAGGTAGTGGGTTCTCCTTCATTGGGGGTCTTCAAGCAGAGGCTGGACCTACATCTGTCTGGGACAGTTTAGTGAATCCTGCATTAAGCAGGGGGTTGGACTAGGTGACCCTGGAGGTCCCTTACAACCCTATGATTCTATGATTTATATTTTTATTTATATTTACATTTATATGCCGCCCCATACCCAAGGGTCTCTGGGCGGCTCACAGCATTTAATCCTATGATTCATGTACTGAACGCTAGAAATAATGAGGTATGAAAGTTGGTAACTACCCAGGGAAGGAAGTTAACCTTGCACTGAAAAGACACCTTTCTTAACACCAGGCAAAGGTTCTTTTAAAAAACTATTGTATCTGAGAAGTTTTCTCTCTCTGCTACTCTATCTTTTAGGGTAGAGGACTTATACCTGCAGGAAGTTTACACCACGTTTGATGGGAGGGTCACATCAATTTCTTTGCCTTTGGTTTCTGGAGTTGAAAATGCAGCACATAAATTCACTGAACCCTTTGGGGCCAATCAGAATTCTGCTAGATTCATACAAATTTTGAATACTGCAAATATTCGTGTCTATCCCTAATCCCCACCCCTCTTGCTGTGCTAGCTTTCTTCCAGAGAAGACCTTTGATTCCAAAACGTTGTGTTTCCTGATCCACCCTCATTTGGTTAGGCTGTGAGACCCATATGGGTCCTGAAAAGTGTTTCTGGGATGCAGAAAAAAAAAAAAAAGCAGGTGTTTGCTGCTTCTCCCTCTTTTTTTCCCCTGGTGGCGGGAAAGTGGAGAGGGCACCGAAATCCGGGCATCTAAGAATGCCTTTTGCTCTCCTTTTGCAAGCCCTGGGCAGCTGTTAAGCCGATCTGATGATGCACCCTCATTCCAGCTTCTCATTCAACTTTTTCCTTTGCTTGTGAAACAACGCCACGCTGCCTCCCTCCCTCCCTCCCTTCTGTTCCTCATCCACTCAAAGAACCAATTCATTCTTCTACCTCGTCCCCAAAATAGCCCGACTGGTCTGGGATATTTTAAGCTGCCTTAATCCAACTCTAGGGCTGCGGCACGGGAAGCGGGACCGGTTGCCAGCCGTGGCATTGCATCATCGCCTTGGCAAGCGGCTGCCCTCTGCTCTCCGGTGGAGGGCAGCGCTTCCGAAGTCACGTTTTCCTCATCTGTTTGGCTTCCCCTCCAGCAGGCTGCACCCACTCACCCTGGCCAGAGGAATTACTTCTGGGAGCTACATGTGGTGCCAACTGCTGTGAAACCAGGGAACCCCCAGCCCTGCCTGCCTGCCACCCTGTTTTACATTGCCCCTCCATTCCGGGAGACGTGATGTACCCAGGCAGCCACTTAGCGTCTGGGCCGAGAGACGAGTCCAGCATCCCCGCCACCTGTTCTGAATTCTTGCTTTTAACCTGGTAGGGCTTGGAAGCTGGACAGAAATTTAAGAGCCTCAGCAGGTTACGGGAATATGGTAAACAAGGGGTGTAGGCAAAGCCGTGACGCACAGGAAGTTCAGCGCGCTGGTTGACCCAGACAAGGTGTCCCTGGTTGGATTGGAGCTTCGTCTGCATCCGCATGCAAACATGGGAGTGAAGAATAGCAAGTGGATATTAGCAAGCTCTGCTCCACAATAGAGATGGGCACGAATATCCGTAGGCGTTCGAAACCTGATCGAATGTGCCGAATCTCGACATTCAAACTCAAATAGAATGTCCCGAAATTCAGATGTAAACATTCAAATCAGTTTTTGAATTACGGATCTTTTGATTCATATTTTCCAGACATTCGTACGTGTACGGGTTCGTACACAATGCGCACTTGGAGACCCACATCTTTCCTGCATCCGTACGCATTTGTATGGGTCCATACGGGGCGAAAATGGGTTGCATACGGGATGACTACGGGATGCATATGGATGAATCGAATACTCAGAAATTCAATTCGATTTTAATCTTTAAAGTTTGAATTTAACCAAACTGAATTCGAATTAAGCAAATGCAAATCTATTCGTTTGAATTCTTGATTCAAATGTGCACTTACTAATGTCAGCAACATTTGTAGATGCCTGTACACATTTGGACCCATGCATATGCACCCGGTAGCTATCCTGTAAGCAATCTGTTTTCATCCCATACAGATGCATACAGATGCGAGAAAGATGCAGACCTCCAAGCACACATCATGTACGAATCCCTACACGTACGAATGTCTGAATAATTTGAATGAATAAATCCAAAATTAAAGTCCCCATCTACAAGGCCATATCCTCATGAGGGCAGGGAACTCCGGATTTAATGGGTCCTTCGGGCCCTGAAATATGTATTTCAAGAAGGTGCCCACAATGGGGTCTTCAGGCATCTTCACGATCCGGATGTCCAGAAGGACCCCATCTCAAAGATCTGGATCGTGAAGATTCGGATCTTTGACTGTGCGTGGAAAATGCGGGTAGGTAACCTACAGAGCCTAAATGGCTAGGTTGGGCCTTTTGCCCAATTTTACGTCTCCGGATTGGTTCCATTGCTGTGTGATAGCCCCATTAGACAAATGAAACCTTCATAATGCCAGGGGGGACATGACAGTAAGAATCAATGTCTTCACTACTCCCAGCTGTGCCCTTGTGAGAAAGTGGAGGCTTGTGGTGTGATCTAATGGGGCTTTTCTTTCCAGTCCTACGCATGTTTGCAAGGGCTGCTTACAGCTCTCCCTCTGTCGCTGTTCTAACCTTGTGTTTTCTTTTCTTTTCTTTGCATCCCTTCTCTCCCTTTCCCGGCTCTCTAAAGAACATAAGAGGCTCCATGCTGGTAAGTGGTGGCATTGTCTCTGTAATTCATCCATTACCAGGCTTTGTACCCATCTATCCCCTACTGGTGTAGCAGGTTCACTCTCTGGAACTGCTCGTATGCTTGTGCTGTGTAGTGTGAAAATTGCACAAGTATTGCCGAAACTGGGCCGAGTGTTTTTCAGTTTGTTCCTCTCCCCCCCCCCCCTTTTTGAATGCCACTAGTGCGGATTGCATGCAATTTCCCCATAACCTGACTTCAATTTTGCACAATCCTGTATGGGTTTTGCAGGGTCTCTGTGAACTTGAAACATGTCTGTGAAATTTTGTGCAATTCTATGTGGGTTTTGCGGGGTCTTTGTGATCCTCCAGTACTTCTGCGATGTTCCACTGTGCTACGAAACTACTTTTCAGTATGAACAGCCCTTCCCAACTCCTCCTGACCTCAAAATGTCTTAAAATAACCAGATTAGGATGGCGCTTTAAGAAGTGAAGAAGAAGAAGAAGAAGAGTTGGCTTTCCTACCCTGCTTTTCTCACCCATTTAAGGGGACTCAAAGCGGCTGACAAACCTTCTGTTCTTCTCCCCATAACAGAACACCCTGTGAGGTAGGTGGGGCTGTGAGAGCTCCAAAGAGAGCTGTGACTGGCCCAAGGTCACCCAGCTGGCTTCATGGGGGAGGGTGGAATCGAACCCGGTATTCCCAGATAAGAGTCCGGCTCCCTAACCACTAGACCAAACTGGCTCACAGTTCAAATTGGGAGTGGGAGAGACAGGAAAACTCAAGAGAGAAACAAAATCCTCTTAATTCCTTTCTTCCATTATTTCTCCAGAGAAAAAATAAAGAATTGGGGATTTTTCTTTTTGTGTGTGAACCAAGCTATAATCACTTTGCCCAGATCTTACATTTGCCGATTGTCTTTGGAGTAAAAGGTCACCTTTCTTTTCTCAGCCTGCCTTCCTCTATCTGCAAGTCAAGGGGAATAACAATTTCATCCTACCTTGCAAGGTTGTTGTAACATGGGCTGTGGTCACACCTAAGGTTTAATCTAGCTTCACTCCACCTTCAGAGCGAGAGAACACATCAGCAATATGCTCAGTAATTTTCTTTCCACCTTATCTGTCCCAAAGGTGAATTTTCTGAGTTATTTAACACTAAAAGAAAACAGCTTCTCACTTTGCTGATGTGTTCTCTCACACTGAAAGTGGACTGAAGCTGGATTAAACCTTAAGTGTGACCACAGCTATGGAATGAGCATAAGGAATGAGCATTGGTCTATTGGTTAGGGAGCCGGACTCTTATCTGGGAATACCGGGTTCGATTCCGCCCTCCCCCACGAAGCCAGCAGGGTGACCTTGGGCTAGTCACAGCTCTCTTCTGAGCTCCCACAGCCCCACCTCCCTCCCCTGGCCATCCCATCCCTTTCTAGGCTTTCAGCTCAGCGTAAGACTTCGCCACTCCAATGTTAATAATGGAATGAGGAAATCCATGCTCTTAAAACAGGCACGCTGAGGGCACATTTAGAGGGCAACAGGAGGATACAGCATCCAGCCAGCCCAAACATCCCGGGGACCCCCAGCCCTGGAAATCCCAGCATGCCTAGGGTGTGTGTGTGTGTGTCCGTCCCTGTGTGCGTTTGTGCGCACATGCGTTGGAAGTCGGCTTTGATGAAAAGGAATAACACCGACAACTCCTTTGTTCAGCCGCTGCAAGTATGGTCAGCATGCAAGGCAGGAATCTGGAATTTGCCTGGCTGTGCCAAGCTGCGTCTTGCCTCTTTGCAAAACATGTTGCTCGCTCCGCTTTGTCCAGTGGCGGCAGCCGCACCTGCTATTTCCCGGCCGTCGAGGGTGCCAGATGGGTGCTGGAAATGTCACCACCTAGCGTCCGAAGCCAGCAGACGCAGCTTCTGTTCAGAAGATATTCAAGCTCAGTGTTCCAATTATTCTTTTCTCCTTAGCTAGGAAGCTTCCCTGGGAAGCACTGCTCTGGATGATCAAAAAGACGAGAGCGTGGGCCAGTCTGGACTTTCCTCTTTCTGAGCAGCAGACCACGCACTAGGGGAACGGATCCAGACTCTGCTGCCACAACCCTGGAGTGAACTGACCCCTCCCCAACTGCAGGAGAGTTCTAAAAAGCAGTCCACACTGTGCATGGATGTTGTTTTGACCTTTGAAAATCCGATTTGGATCTGGATTATCCAGATCCGTACATTCGTATATTTGCTTTGTATCTAGATACAGTATACGCATGTCGATAAGATTTGTATCCAAAATATAAATTTGTGCAAATATGTATTTATCGGGTATTTAATCTGTATGCAACCTGTTTTCATCCTGCATTAGATACGATAATACGTGTAATTTTCGCACAGATTCATACACGACAGATATGAATCTATACATTCGAATTATTCAAAAATCCAAAATTCGTTCCAATGTGTAAATTTGGATTTTCAAAAATCCAATTTGTGTCCGTATGTCGACATTCATCAGATTCGAATCAAGTATTTGGATTTTCGAATATCTGTGCTCATCCCTAGTCCATATGCATCCCGTAGTTATCCCGTATGCAACCCGTTTTCATCCCATATGGATCTGTACATACGCCTACGGATGCGGGAAAGATGTGGATCTTCATGTATGCATCATGTGCAAACCCATACGCATGCGAATATCCGGATAATTCAAACAAATAGATTTGAAGTTTGAAGTTCGATTTGAACGTTTACATTCGAATTTTGGACATTCTGTTCGAGTTCAAATGTCAAAATTCGGCTCGTTCGATCGGATTTCGAATGCCTATGAATATTTGTGCACATGCCTAGTCTACAGATGGAGATGCTAGCTGCCTCTCAGCTGGCAACGTCTCCACCTCTCCTGAGTGCAGCTTGGGAAGTGGCCCTGGTGGCATGACTCTGGTTGCGCTGTCACATACAGCATCCAGATCACCATGTGTCTCAGATGTTGCCACAGATATTGCCCAGTGATCTGACCTGCTATGCCTTGTCCATCTGCACTTCGAGCACTGCCGATCGGGTACTTGAAGTGTGGACGGCCGCCCCTGCAGTCGGTCCTTACCTGATTGGGTACTTGAAGTGTGGACGGCCACTCCTGCAGTTGGTCCTTACCTGATCGGGTACTTGAAGTGTGGACGGCCACTCCTGCAGTTGGTCCTTACCTGATCGGGTGCTTGAAGTGTGGACGGCCGCCCCTGCAGTCGGTCCTTACCTGACTGTAAATCTATGTGGATTAGGGATGTGTACGAATATTCGCAACATTTGATATTCCTGCAAATTTCCCCAAATTCGGACATTCATATTCAAATTGAATGTTGGGGATTTGTAGGTATTTAGGGAGTATGAGAAATGTAGGTATGTGATATGTAGGGGGTTGGACTTGATGACCCTAGAGGTCCCTTCCAATTCTATGATTCTATGATATGATTAGTATACATTTGTATGGGATTTATTCAGGATTGAACATTTTTATCCAATTCAAATCCCACCACCTCCGAAGGGGATCTATTCGAATGACTACAAATTTTCTTACATTCAATGCAATACCAATTGAACTCACAAAAGCCATCCCATATCCAAAGGATGACCTGCCCTTATATGGCCACTAGGTGGCAGTAATAACACACGGCATTTTGATAAAGAGCTTCGGTGCCCAAGTCTTTATTGGCCGTTTTTTTCTTGGATTATTTTTTAAGCGTTCTTAGCACTTTTGCTATTTAGTGCAGGCAAGCTGTTGTTCTAAGCCCTTTCTCCTTCATTCACGTTTCAGTCCAGGCTTGGCCTATGTGTGCTGAATCCGCTCCCTTGCATGGGTTCAATTTTCACATGAGTTTTGCAAATAATTTGCAGACTTAATGATGCTTCATTTAGGATTAGCTCTCCTTATGCTGACCCCTGGGGCCACTTTCTTCTCCTCTGCCCTACCAGTGCGATAGGTGGAGTTTGCATGCTCTGAACTCTGCCTATTTGCATGCAAAATGATGCGGTATGCCTATGTATTTTCTAAAATGTTTCCTTTCCCTATACACAGTACACCTGTTTCAATATTAGTATCAGCAGGCCTTCCTGGTGCTGGCCTCCGGGGTTATAGAATGCCCTCCCATCTTTTAGCAGGGAGTTTAGATGGCCTAATGGTTAGGGAGCCAGACTCTTACCTGAGAATCCCAGGTTTGATTCCACCCTCCTCCTTGAAGCCAGCAGGGTGACCTTGGGCTAGTCACAGCTCTCCTTCTGAGATCACACAGCCACACCTACCTCACAGAGTGTCTGAGGTGGGGAGAAGAACAGAAGGTTTGTCAGCACTTTTGAGTTTAAAATATTCAACCTACAACGAGGAGTGTTCCTCAGCATGTTTGTTCATGAAAGTGATTATTATATGCTGATGTTTGACTTTATGAAATTAATAAAATTTATTTTTTTTTTTTAAAAAGAGAGCTATCACTAGCCCAAGTTCACCCAGTTGGTTTTGTGGAGGAGGAGGAAGAGTTGGCTTTTATACTGTTTTTCTCACCCTTAAGGGGACCCAGGGTGTCTGACAAACCTTCTGTTCTCCCCACAACAGACACCCTATGGGATCGGTGGAGCTATGGGAGCTCAGAAAGGGAGCTGTGAATAGTTGAAGGCTACCCAGCTGGCTTTGAGGAGGAGGAGGAGGAGAATTGAGCCGGACTCTTATCTGGGAATACTGGGTTCGATTCCACCCTCCCCCATGAAGCCAGCTGGGTGACCCTGGGCTAGTCACAGCTCTCTTCTGAGCTCTCACAGCCCTGCCTACCTCACAGGGTGTCTGTTGTGGGGAGAAGAACAGAAGGTTTGTCAGCCGCTTTGAGTCCCCTTAAATGGATGAGAAAAGCGGGGTAGAAAAGCCAACTCTTCTTCTTAAGGGGACTCAAAGCGGCTGACAAACCTTCTGTTCTTCTCTCAGCAACAGACACCACACGAGACATCCTTTGGGACTGAAAGCATTTTCATAAGGAATAAATGTGCTTGTGGTTAATCCCTTCACATATAATGGAGAGGAAGGACTGGGTATGTGTGGGTTAAGAGGAGCAAATGTTGCTGACAAATGAATCTCAGGTTTTTAACAGCACTCCAAGTCGCTGAATATTAAGCCTTCCTTAATGTCCTTGCGCCTCCCATTCCTGCCACAAGGTGCCACTAAAGTCATTCTTATTTTTATTCTATTCAAAGTCCCTTGATTCAACTGGAGTTTGTACAGGGGACCTAAAGCTCAATCCATCAGGTCTCCGCAGGAGAATTCCCCTTTGTTTTCCAGGATCCCAAACAAATTGCAAAGCAATTAACAAATCTAACTGAAACCCAATTAACAACAATTCTTCAACAAAAGCAGTAGAGTTGTTCTTCCTCAAATATATATGTGAAACTCTGGAACCGTGGGCCAGTTGCTGCTTTCCAGCCCAGCTTGCCTCATGGCCCTGTTGTGACAATAACGGGGAGAGGAGGAGCAAAACATTTACCGCCTTGAGCTCTTTGCAAGAAAGGTGTGCTAGAAACACCATAAATAAACTCCTTGCCTGAATTGCATTTGTGGGAGGAGCCACAAATAAAGAGTGACTGGTAGTCATTCTTTATTATGGGATGTACTGTAGGAAGGTAGGGACCTTTAGGTTAGGGCTCCGGAGGGGGAATCATCTAGATTCTCATCATTGAGGCAGCCCAGCGGCAGCCAATTTGAAAAGAGGGCCAGAAAGATAATGCACTGGCAAGTATTTATTTCTGCCACTAGAGGGTGCTAAAAGCTGTGCTTGTCCTTATTGGAACAGACCTGCGCAGCTGAATTGGTTTTGAGCATTGTTAATTTTGCTTTTGCTGGCCCGGCTTTCTGATGGGTTTGCCCCTGAAAGATGGGATTTGGGAAGGAGGCTGAACCCCCTGTGCACACCTAGATGCTTTACCGTTACAACTTCTAGCATTCCATCTCCAGTAGCCCACCGAATGCTGGGAGTTGCAGTCCAGGAATACCTTGATATTCATGGATAATGTGATGCGCCAGATGACACGCCCCTGGAATGGCACAATTAATTGCAGAATTGCTGACAGATCCTCCTCTGTGCTGGTGTGGCTGAAGAAGGAAGTGCCTCTGAGCTTGCACAAAGGGCTCCTCCCATAGGCTGAGATCTTCTTGATCAGATCTCATCCCTCTATGCATGAGGTTCTGTTGTAATTTCGTGTGCAAGTTCCCTCTGCCCCTCCAAGAATCAAAACAAAGCAGAAAGAAATCTCATCACAAAGAAATCTAGCTCATCAGGGTGCAAAGGCGTCTCCCGCTCTTCCCCCCCCCCCCTTAGATGCTAGATTTCTTTTGCAGGGAACTTTTTTTTTCTTTTTGCCTTGCTTTTGAGTCCTGCCTTTGGCGTGAACTATCCCAGAAACAAACCCTCTCACTGTGTTCAGATCAGGGATTTGTTTGGACATTCTTGGCAGCCTTCGGTTGGTGACCGTCGCGTCGTCCCTCTTCGGCCATTGTCTGCCTGTGCGTACAGCCGTTTTGTGTGTGCAAAATTCCAGCGCCATGGTAGCTCAGAAAGGAACAGGCTCTTCTTAGCTCTGCCCAGCACGTATTTTTGCTGCCTTGGTCCCGGGGGGGGGGGGGGGGCCTTTAGGGTCGCATTCCTGCCGTCCTCCTGGGGATTGCTAGGTTTGCTTTGCATATGGAAACATGCAAATCGAGGCATGCAAATGAATTGTTTGCCACTTGCTTTTCTTCTTCCCTTTTTGTGTCTTCCAGGGACAAAGGAAAGGTGGGGCAAAGGGTGCCGGGAGATTTAAAGCTTTTGGATTCAGGCCAGTGTCTCCAAAAGAGGGGGGTGGCGTCGGCCTTTGAAATGTGAGCCTTATCAGCAAAGAAATGGAGGCAGAAATGGCACAGGCGTCTTCCATTCTCTGCGTTTGCATTGAATTTCCAGGGTGCATTTTCTCCATAGGCACTTCTTAAAAATGTTTTTTTGGGGTACACATGATCTCTGCCCCCTTCCATTGTAACTTTCCCATGATCCCTTGCTACAATGCTAGGTGAATTATGGGAAATTTCAACTCTAGGGAAGCAGTTAACTTAAGAGATGTGATTAGATTGCTCCTGTTTAGGTCTATTGAGGGTCCAATTTTAGGAACCTGCACAATTATGGGTGTTTTTCCACTTAGCACTAGAGTACCCATTAAGGACCCTTAATGGGACCTTAATGGGTACTCTAGTGCTAGGTTTTTTCCCCACTAGCACTAGAGTACCCATTAAGGACATTAATGGGTCCTTTAGTGCTAAGTCTAAAAACACCCTATTCATAGGCACTTGAGATTTGATCAGATGTGCTGAATTTTGTCATTCGACTTTGAATAGAAATTCGAATTTAAACATTCAAATCGAATTTTAAAATTTGGGACTATTCCTTCGAATGATTCAAATGTTTGTGTGTGTACGGGTTCCCGCATCCGTACCCATTTGTACGGATCTGTACGGGATGAAAACAGTTTGTGTACGGGATAACTACGGGACGCATACAGATGTGTACAGAAGCGTACAGATGTGTATGGATGTTGGGAAGATGCGTATGGGCATCTACGCCTCTTGTCAACTGCTTGTAATTCAAATTTTGCTTAATTCAGATCAAATTTTGTTAAATTTGCATTTAATAATCCGAATAGAATTGAATTTTCGATTATTCGAATCGACTCAACCAGAATGTCAAAAAACATTCCCGACATCCCTGTACCAATTTATCAGGCTGTATTAATATACTTGTATTAATATTCCCAGATTGTAAGAAAACAGTTCCCTGCCCCACAAGCCTTACAGTTTTACATGCTATGTAGGGGAAGGTAAGTTGAATGTAGGCAACCATGAGAAACCCTAATTCTAGCAACTAGTGCTAGAATCACTAACATGGATGGCTTATGGGTGATCCCGGTCATTTTATGAGGCTGCTGTTCCCATAATCTACAGGACTTGGGACCCTGCAAGATCTTCACCATTGAAGGGCAACAGGCCAGCGAAAACCATTTGAGGTTAGGACCAACCAAAGATGAGCATGTCTGGTGTTCTTCTCCCAAAGAGCTCGAGGTGGTGTTCGCTTCTGGCTAAAAAGGATGCCCAGAGACGCTTTCTCACCCCATCTCTAATCTATCTTTTGTAGCCTAGAAGGTTTACAAGAGGGAGAAGGCAGACCAACATGTGGACGAAGCCTCCTGAGAT
Organism: Aspidoscelis tigris stejnegeri; assembly: GCA_023333525.1. Classification (NCBI taxonomy): domain Eukaryota; kingdom Metazoa; phylum Chordata; class Lepidosauria; order Squamata; family Teiidae; genus Aspidoscelis; species Aspidoscelis tigris. Next base: position 5,232,534 of record JALMGA010000021.1, read on the forward strand.
GGATCTCCAAGCCATCTTTGAACAAAACCTAGGCTATGCTAGGATGGGCAGAGGGAAGAAGTTGTCTTACTATTGGTTATTGAGGCTGAGTAGGGGAGTTGAAGCTGGGTCTCCTATGTCGATGAACAGTTGGCTTTTCTACCTGGCTTTTCTCACCCTTAAGGGGACTCAAGGTGGCTGATGAACCTTCTGTTCCTCTCCCCACCACAGACACCCTCTGAGGTAGGTGGGGCTGTGAGAGCTCAGAAAGAGAACTGTGACTAGCCTAAGGGGATCCAGCTGGCTTGCTGGAGGAGTCCAGTTCTTATGGACTAGGTGGGCTGTGGCCTGATCCAGCAGGGCTCATCTGAAGTTCTTATGGATTAGATGGGCTGTGGCCTGCTCCAGCAGGGCTCCTCTTAGGTTCTTATGGACTAGATGGGCTGTGGTCTGATCCAGCAGGGCTCCTTTTAGGCTCTTATGGACTAAATGGCCTGTGGTCTGATCCAGCAGGGTTCCTCTTAGGTTCTTATGGACTAGATGGGCTGTGGCCTGATCCATCAGGGCTCCTCTTAGGTTCTTATGGACTAGATGGGCTGTGGCCTGATCCAGCCGGGCTCCTCTTAGGTTCTTTGCTTCTTGTTACACCCTCCTGTTGTCTGCACCAGCATTTCTTTGAGGTGAAGCAAGTGTTCCCATCCCCTTTTATGAAACTTGGAGGAGTTTTCCATTTCCCCTTTTACCATTTTTTGGTCCCTTCCTAGGGCTTGGGCTTTTTCTTTTTCTTCTAAATTCTTGCTCCTGGCTTTTCTCTGTCTCTCTCTGCCTCTCTTTCTCTGCAGCCTAGGGATGGGCTGTCTCCCAGCCCCCTGCCCTCACGCTCCCCCCCTCCCCTGCCCGGTCCTCCCAACAAAATCAGCTGTTGATCCGACCAAGTCCGAGTGCGCGCCTCTGCGCTTTGCGTGTGCGCGCGCGCATTCAGCGAAGGGAGAAAGTGGCTGAGAAAGAGACACCTAATGAGTTTTGACACCGTCTTCTCCGCCCATCTCAACATCTTGAGTTCACAAATGAGACGCGGGGCTGGCGGGGAGGGGGCGTGCGTCGGTTCGAGAGGGAAGGGAGGCGATGATTTCCCCCTTCAGTCACTTTCGGGGAGGCGGGGAGGAGGGAAGGAGAGGCTCATCTCTCCGCCGCCCCTCCTGGTCTCACCCTGGCAACGCTGACAGGTGTCCCCATACCGGAGAGGCGCCTTAGAACGGCGCGGCAGGCTGACCGTGGCGTCCGCTTTCCCCTTTGCCTGGGGACAGCTCCCTGGAGAAAGTCTGGCGAGGGAACGCCGCCACCGCCACTGCCTGCGAGATCTTCGCCTTTGTTTTTACGGCTTCGCCCTCTCTCGCAGCGGCGTGTTTTTGCGCCGGAGACCACCCTAGAGATCTTCGGGCACCCTCCGCTTCCTCTCCTTGCCTTCCTCTGCTCTCTGTTCTTCTTCTGCCTTGCCTGGTAATCGCTGAAAAAAATTGTGCCGGGCTTTTTGCTGTGCCAGCAGAGCTTTTATTGTACAGGGGTCGCCCGCCTTGGAGAGGGATGGAGCCGCGAGCTCCTTTCCGGCGAGACCCGGCTTGTGGCGGGTAAGGTGAGCGAGACCGACACCCTGGCTGAGGACCAAGGAGGGGACCGTTATCTATTCCCTGGCTTCGCTTTCCCATCCCTGGGAAAACTTGGGCGTGTGTTGACGCTTGGCTGGTTTTCTGATTCCGTTCTCTGCAAGCAGACGATCGCCTTCTGTCGCCGGAACTTTGGAACCAGGACCTCCCCAAGCCTTCACGGGGGTTCCTCGCGGGCTGAGGTCTGTGGATGGCTTCCTTACACCTGGAGCTGATCTCTTCTTGTGTGTGTGTGTGTGTGTTTTCTTACCCCTAAAAATCATGCCGTGTGAGGAGCTGTGGCATGTGGCAGCTGGCGGCCACCTGAGAAAGGTCCGGCATGCTGTCACAGCTTGAGGAAACGGTGCCAGCCCGTTTTGCCGTTCTGGACTGCTCCAGAATTCCTGGAAGGCACTTGGGATTTATTTCACCTCGCCCCTTTTTGGAGGAAGGGGGCAAGAGAGTGGAAGAGCAGGTCGAGAGAGGAAGACGCCGCCCTCCTTCTGCTCCTGGACTTTGGGTTTTCTTTGGAAAGATGGTTCTGGGTCGCCGGAAGGAAGGCTCTCCCTCCTGCCTTTGCCGTTTAAGTTTCAGGATTTAGGCGCGGGAGGCACGCTTCCTTTCTCACTTTCTTCTGGATCTTTCCCACCTGGTGCGCGTGGGCTGATGGAGCTGGTTTGCCTCCCAGAGTCCTCCCGTGGCCGAGCGGACGGCTTCATAAAAGGGAGCCACACCTTTCCGGAACTCTGAGACTCAATTAGCGCTTGCTGCTCCTGGCGGAGTTGCCGTCCAGCCGAATTCCCTCGCCCATCTCTCTCTCCCCGTGGCAGCCTGGCATTTCTCATTGGAGGGGAAAGCAGGTCTCGGAAGCAAGGATGGCAACATTGTGAAGGGTCTCCTGCCTCTTTTCCCAGCTGGAAGGGCCCACGGCCGCATGGAGCCTTTCTGTAGGACTTCTCAGCTGGTTTGGCTTCCTCGGGACCTGGTGTTGGATCTAGAACTTGGAAGCCTTTCTGGAGTGTTCCTCCTGGATTTGGTTCCTTTGTCTGGGGGAGCGAATTCTTGATAATGGAGCTCTAGCATCCGTGGCTAGATCTGGGGCAGGTGCCACATTTGAACACCGGAAAGGCACCTCAAGGGGTCAGGGCTTGCCTAATGTTGGAATACAAACTCATGATGGCTTGGGTGACTTTGGGTCGTTCCTGCTGAAGACCAAACTCTTCTCCAGGCAGAAGATGACCAACCCGGAGACCACTTAGCAGTTGCCGAGTGGGCAAAGTTTCCGCTGTGCCCAGCTTAACCGCTACCCTGGATCTTCCGGTGGGAGGCTGGTCTCCGGTTAGCGGCATGACCGCTTGCCAGTACCCTGTGGGGCCGGGGTCCTTGGAGCGGGACCGGATGTACCAGCACAAAGTATCCCTGGTGGTGCGCTATTTCATGATCCCTTGCAACATATGCCTGATCCTCCTGGCTGTCTCCACTCTGGGATTTGCTGTCCTGCTCTTTCTCAACAACTGTACGTGTCTTCCTTGGCGTGTGGGGGAGGGAAGAGACAGGCAGGAAGGCATTCACCTGGAGAAAAGGGAGGAGCTTAAAGGCAGAGTGGGCGTGGCTTGGGGGAGCTAATTGTCCTGCAACTAACAGTTCATGTGCCATGTTGTCGTGAGTGGACAGAGGGCATTGCCCAGGCAATACTTTGCTTTTATACCTGTAATCCTTTGCTATGTGCAAGGGTTATGCTCCGGCAAAATGGTGCACATTGTACAACCGGTGAACAGCCCTAGAAAGGTGCCAGTTTCAAGGACAAAAATGCTGTATTTTGCAGAGTTTGTTTTTCAATGCTAACTCCTAGACTCCTGAATCTCTCAGTTCGGGGGCCACCCCATAGTAGACCATGTTCTGAGCTTAGCTGGGGGGATGGTGACCTCAGACTTTTGCTTCTTCCCAATAAATGGGGTACTCTTTTTGCAAAGCGCTCGTGATAAATCTCTGTCTCCACCTCACGAGCGTGAGAGCATTCTTTCAGTTCTGGGGTGCCAACAGTTCTGGGTGTGGCTGAATTGTAAACCATGTGACCCCTGAGCAGTGGTTATGCAAGTCTGTGGCTTGATATTTATTTGTACTTTTATCTCTCCCCATACTCAGAGAAATCAAGGCAGGTCACAATCGCACGAAAATAAAAACACAGTTAAAAATGATCTGACTAAGAATTCCATATAGTATGGGAAGGGAAACTATTCCTTCAGGCACCAAGTGAAGAGATACACTTTCACCGTGCGTCTAAATGTTTATAGTGAGGTGGCTACATGCAGCAAAGGAGAATCTTTCCGTAGCCAGCAGGGTCACCACAGAGAAGTACTGGTTGATCGTAGGATGAACATGAGTCAACAGTGTGATGCAGCTGCAAAAATGGCAAACACCATCCTAGGATGTATCAAAAGGAGTATAGAGTGTAGATCGTGAGAAGTAATTATTCCTCTTTCCTCTACCTTGGTCAGAGCTCATCTAGAGTCCTGTGTGTGCAGTTCTGGGCACCCCAATTTTAAAAGGACATAGACAGATTAGAGCAGGCCCGAAGGAGGGCTACCAAAATGGTGAGTGATCTGGAAACCATGTCCTACGAGGAACGGTTGAAGGATCTAGGAATGTTTAGCCTGCAGAAGGGAAGACTGAGAGGAGACATGATGGCGGTCTTCAAGTAGAAACAGTGGGATGAAACTTCAAGGGAGTCAATACGGGTTCAGATATTAGGAAAAAGTTCCTCATAGGGAGGGCGGTCAGTCAGCGGAATTGGTTTGCCATGGGAGGTAGTGGGTTGTCCTTCTCTGGAGGTCTTCAAGCAGAGGCTGGACCTACATCTGTCTGGGATGGTTTAGGAAATCCTGCATTGAGCAGGGGGTTGGACTGGATGACCCTGGAGGTCCCTTCGAACACTTCGCTCTTCTCTGTCATGGATAGGAGTGCTAGTTTAGAAACATTTGGGAAGAGGATCAGTAATTTGAGCACTCCTCACATGGAGACTATATATGGAGACTACTTGCTAAGAAAGGCAGGGATACTCTGCGTGAGCTCAGAGGCACCTTTGTCTTCATGTTCCACAGAAGATACAGCACCAAGCAGTGCTCCAGGGCCAGCTTTCTGGATTGCCTAGGGATCCCGCGTGGACTGGATTGGACTGGGTGTTTTATGTGTATATTTTGATGGTGTGGGTTGTTGTGCTGTTTTCCGCTGTCGCTTGTTTCCCGTGGATTCCTGATGTGCTATTTCTGCCGGGTGTAGAAAGAAACCTGGGTGGGGCCGTGGCAGCTAAATATGCGGGTAGCATTTCTTCCGAGATCAGCTTTCCCTCAGTCCGGGAGAGGACAGATGCGCAGAAACCGATGCATTCCTTAGCAATTCTAGCTGGCCGGGACGCCGTCTGTTATTGAAACGAAGCAACGTACATTTCAGGGCAAAGTCGCCACAGGTTTATGTGTTGGTGTGTACAAGACTGGCTGACCCATAAGCCCTCCCTCTCCTGATTTCTTCCTAAATGTTTTGCTTCAGTATCGGCTCACATGGACAACGTCACCCACTTAAGTTTAGCGGTGTCCGTTTTCACTGGTGCTGAACTTCAGGGAGTATATTACCCTCTGCTCCAGCTCTTTATCCACATCAGATTTGGAACACACATTTGGTCTAGTGGTTAGGGAGCCAGACTCTTATCTGGGAAGAACAGAAAGTTTGTCAGCTGCTTTGAGTCCCCTTAAATGGGTGAGAAAAGCAGGGTAGAAAAGCTAACTCTCCTTCTCCTTCTCCTTCACCAAGTCTGTTTGTGTGCTTAATAATCGACCAGTGGATACTGATTTCATCCTAGTGCTTATTTCTTCTGCAAAACTACCATGAGGACTAGAAACTTGGCTTGCTTTTTCACCAAAGTCTAGGGATGTGCGTGAATGTGGGGAGGGGGGGGGGGTTGCATTCAAATTCAATTTGAATTGAATGTCAAAAAGCGTTTCATTTGATTCAAATATTTAGAATCTGAATGCGACAAAATCCGATTGGAATAGAATACATTCTACTCTGTGCGTTTGAATGTTGGGTTCAAATCTGAAAATACGAATGTTGACAACATTCATTTTTGGAAATATAGATGTCGACAACACTTGTATGTATCATATGTATCTCTATGCATTTCGTACACAAATGTGTACAACATATGAGTTGCATACAGATACATATGAGTACATTTGTATGCATAGATCCAAACGTTTCAAATCATTTAAATGAATGTTTTGGAACAATCGAAATTCCTTTTGAATGTTTGAATTCATATGTGTAGACATTCTATTCGACTCTGAATGTCCACATTCGATTGAATTCGATCGGATTTCGAATGTTTAGAACATTTGTGCACAATCCTACCAAAGTCTAGACATAGCCATGATGTGGACTTGAAAACTATTAACTTATGAGGTTTCTCCAGCAACCGCCACAGCATTAGGCTACAGATGTTAATCCAGTTGTATGTTGTTTGTTTTTATACTGTTTATCTGCATTTTGCTCCTCATTTTGTCCTTGGTCCAGCAACTCTATGAAGCAGGCTAAATGCAGATTTAAAGCATAGTCCTCTAGGTACTGGCTGGATCTGGTAGCTGCTTCACTACACTGCCACTTGGGCTGTGGTCACACTTAAGATTTAATTCAGCTTCAGTCCACTTTTAGTGTGAGACAACACATCAGTAAAGTGTAAGCGCTTTTCTTTCAGTGTTAAATAACTCAGAAATGTGGAAAGAAAATTCCTGGTCACTTTGCTGGTGTGTTCTCTCGCTCTGAAGCTGTGCTGAAGCCAGATTAAACCTTAAGTGTGGCCACAGAGTTGGTTTAAAGTAGCTTTACTTTCTATCTAGCAACGTTCATTTGCAGGACCCAAGTGGTGGTGGCACCATTTCACCATTCTTGAGGTTCAGAAGGGGTCCTTAAAGTTGCAGTCCAGTTGATTGGGGTGTTGGTTAACAGGAGCCAAGCTACAGTTCTGGCCTCTGCAGTCCTTTTAGCAAACTGCATCACACTGAAGCAAATTTAACCAAATTCGATTTGAATTAAGCCAATTCGAATCTATTCGTTTCAATTCTTTATTTGAATCTGCGCATACAAATGTCGACAACATTCTTATGTGCATGTACGCATCTTCCCCACATCCATACAGTACACATCTGTACGCATCCGTGTGCATCCTGTAGTTATCCCGTATGCAACCCGTTTTCATGCTGTATGGATCCATACAAATGCGTACAGATGCGGGAAAGATGCAGATCTCCAGGTACGCCTCATGTACGCACCTGTACACATATGAATGTCTGAATAATTCGAACAAATAGGACATTCGATTTGAATTTGAATGTTGAAATTCAGTCGATTTGACCGAATTTCAAAGGCATTCGAATATTCATATACATCCCTACTTCTTCCCTCTCCTGCCCTGTGTGATGGACACCCACCCAGCCCCCTGCCCAGATAAAACACTGCAGCTGTCCGAAGGAGGGGGTCAGGGCGGTCAGCTCAAATAGGCTTGATGGATCAGTGTCTTGGGAGACCCTGGTGCGAGCTGGTAATAAATAGTTTCATTTGCATCCCAGCTGAGGTCAGGCAAGACCTTGATGGATCGACTAGCCCAAGGCAGCCGCTGTCAGATCCTGTACGTCTCCAGTGACAGAAGAGAAGCATATTTACTCCTGGAACTGAAGACTCCCTGCATATATAAAGGGGGTGGTTGTGGTCGCTGCTTTGAATCAAAACCAAAGGAGATTGCCTCTTAGCATCCCAGATGTGACTTTTAGGATGCCTCCAGATGTGGGTTAAGACCCACAGTTTTCCCAGGATGCTATTGGAAATGCCCCATGTGTGCGTGTGTGTCCTTCTAAATATAGCTCTGGGATATCAAGCTGATATCCTATTGCAAGAGCGGTTCTTGCCTTTGCCTGCCGGCTCCTTCCGTCACTGCTGCTATTCCAAATACCCGGATGTTAGCCAAGTGGGGGAATTTCTCTAGCATCTGGGTATTTGTAACAGGAACAATAACACAAGGAGCCTGCAAACAGAGGTGAAAGCCCGGAATTGCCTCCTGCAGTCTGGCACTAGTGTCAAAAGGCAATCGCGGGATCCTGCCTTATGGAGGCACCGTTAAGAGTGTGCAAACAGGGCCTCCCTGGGTTTCTGCTCTTCATGCCTCTCTATGGTGGAATCACCAAGCCCTGGCTTGGGAATAATTCAGAAGAACAGCTGAAGGTCCATGTTTTGATGCTTTGGGCTGGCATGAGAAAGAAAAAAAAGCTAGGAATGAGCGCGATCAGACCGAGCATTTCTTTGTATGCATATTCATACAAAAGCTTAGATGGCTTAGACAAACATATGGGTGACAAATGTATCATTGGCTACTAGAATGGATACCTAAGTACATCTTTCAGGTGGGTGGGGGCAAGCAGGAGGCTTCTAAGGCCATTTGCTGGGATTTGAGAGCAGGAGAATGTTTACCCTTGTCTCTGCTTGAGATGCCCATGGGCAATTGGTGGGCCACTGTGTGAGACAGGATGCAGGACTAGATGGGCTGTGGCCTGATCCAGCAGGGCTCCTCTTAGGTTCTTATGGACTAGATGGGCTGTGGCCTGATCCGACAGGGCTCCTCTTAGATTCTCATGGACTAGATGAGCTTTGGCCTGATTCATAGGGCTCCTCTTGGGTTCTTATGGACTAGATGGGCTGTGACCTGATCCATAGGGCTCCTCTTAGGTTCCTATGGACTAGCTGGGCTGTGGCCTGATCCAGCAGGGCTCCTATTGGGTTCTTATGGACTAGATGGGCTGTGGCCTGATCCATAGGGCTCCTCTTAGGTTCCTATGGACTAGTTGGGCTGTGGCCTGATCCATAGGGCTCCTCTTAGGTTCCTATGGACTAGTTGGGCTGTGGCCTGATCCAGCAGGGCTCCTCTTAGGTTCTTATGGACTAGATGGGCTGTGGCCTGATCCAGCAGGGCTCCTGTTAGGTTCTTATGGACTAGATGGGCTGTGGCCTGATCCAGCAGGGCTCCTCTTAGGTTCTTAGGTTCCTGGGAATTTCCAATCTATTCTGTAAACCATGCAGAGATACACAGGGCAGCCGCGTTTCTAGGTGAACGCACTGAGCAGCTAATTTGGAATCTACATATTTGAATTGGTGACACTCTTGCTTTGAGTGGGAATTTGTGATCCCTTGTGTGTGTTTTAATTTCCTCTGAATTGCCTAGAGAGTTTTTGGAGCATGGCTGGATAGAAAGGAGGCAATAAAGATTGCAGCCATCAAGCTAGGCGGGGCCGGTGCTGAATGCTTGGCTCCAGCTTAGAAGAAACCGTCTCGGTTGTACATTCACCCACATAAAATGTTGGAAACGACCCTGTTTGAAAATGTGGGGATTTATGCTTGAGTTGACTGCTGTCCCCCTTTAGAGAGATGTGGAATTTCCCCGTTAGGTAGTTGCTTGCATGTGGAAGTTCGTCCTTTGGTCCAAAGTTTGCATTTTTAGTTACCCAGCCTCAGTTAGGAGGAAGAAACGAGCAGCTCCCATCAGGAGGTGTTTTCACTAATTTTACCCCTCTAATCTTTTCCTCTTTCCTTTGCTTTGCAGACAAACCAGGAAGCTATTTTCCACAGCCGCAGGATGGTGAGTTACCGTTTTCCCTAACCTTTGATTTTGGGCTGTTGAAAACCAATCAGACGGCCTCCAGGAGTCGGGGTTTCCTTCTGGGAACGCCCCCTGACCCAGTGATCTAGTTCACTGCCTCCCTCCTCCCATGTGTGTGCAGATATGGCTGCTGGCACGACAAAAATAATGGCTCCGTCTGATAGCACTCGTTCTGCTAGGAGCGAGCGCTATCAGACGGAGCATTTTTGGGGCGTACATTCCCAGTGGGAATGACTGCTCGGGTTTAATCATTCCACAGTATTCACGCCTGGCTTTTAAAAGAGGACACCGGCATGCCTGAAATGCTGGGGAGCAGTGAATGCATGAGTGTGTTGGTTGCATTTTCTTCCCCGCCTTCTCAACGAAAAGCAACGCCACCCTTACCGAAGGGATCACAGCCTGCCGTGGTACGGTAGAGTTAAAATGGAGCCCCAGACTTCACGGCTGAATAATCTTGTGGCAGATTCCGAGGAGGCGGGAAGCTTAAACCGAACAATTTGCTAATCTTTCATCTCTGACCTCCGTGAGAGATTGGGTGGGTGGGTGAGATTCACACTTTTTCCACCTTGGGGTGATGGAGGGGGAGGTATTTATTATAATCATTTATTCACTGGCCATGTTTATAAAGCCAGCCAGTAACTAAAGCCAGTTTGGTGGCTGACAGGCGCACATAATGCATGCTAAAGAAAGAAATATTTTTAAAAAAGAGGAGTACAGAGGCAGATTCATTCTTACATTTGCACGAGGCACCTTAAAACGCCTGAGTCAACAGAAATACCTCTTCGCCTACCACCTGGATGTGTATAATGATTGTGCCAGGTGTGTCTGTCTGTGCGTACGCGGAGAGACAGAATAGAATCCTGTTAGCCATTTGGAAAAGAAGAAAAGAAAGCTTGTTTGGGTTTTTATCCTTCTGGGGTCCGGGGGCCACCACTGAAAAGTCCCTATCTAAGAAAATAAGGGTGCTCAGAAATGTTGTGTTTGGATGCCATGTTGTGGATGTCCCTTGTGTGTTATTTGAAAGATGACATTGACAGAGGGTTGAGTAAGGAATGGGCTGAGCTTGGATAGAATCTGGGTGAGCGTATGGGAAGATCCAGGGCCAGAATCTTGGAGAACATGTGGGTGGAGCCAGGATTGAATCTTGGGCATTTGTGGGGGCATATACGAGAGGCGAGGGGCCAGAATCTTTCTGGCTATTTGGAAAGACCTTAGGCCTGTTCACACTTAGGCTGGTGGTGAAGAAGTAGTGAACGTCTGCTAAAGAGCATGCACACGTCAGTTAGGTTGCTGTGGCCTAGAAGCAGGCCTGCCCTCCCCAGATGTTCACTAACTGTTGTTAACATCTGGGCCATGCTACCTGCAGAATGGAGTGAGCATGTGGAAATAAGGAATCTGCACCTGTGCCCTTCAATTTTGAGCTAGCCCGTGTGTCGATAGAAGTTTGTGTCTGTGTAAAAGGCCATTTACGTTCAGCCCTTCTGCCAGAGTAAACCCATTGCAGTTAGAGATGGTGCGCCAGGCCTCTAACAGCATGAACTTTGCATCCATGTTCCTTTCCCTACCATCAAGATACGGCTAGGCATCCGCCACAAATTCCGCCCCTTTGCCCACTGAACTGGCAACACAACTGTTAATGGATTTTGCAGATTCCCTCTGAAGGAAGGGGCTGGTCCGGTGGTGAAGTTTGTGAGCGCTCGTCAAAAATTATATGCTGCCTCCAGATTGCGACTGCAGGCAGCAGAGAAAGGACTTGTCATAACTGACAACGATATTGAAGCTACAATGATGGTTTTGGGAGATGCCTCCCTCCTGCTTTTAAGGATAGATTCAGACTATTTCACAGTAAAAGGGACGCAGTAATATTTTACTCTTGCTGTGCACTGTGTCCTTGGTGTCACATATTGAGGTGACTGCATTTTCATCACTTGGAGGAGTTTTTCGGTAGTGTAACTTGGAACCTAAGAACCCAAGAGTAGCCCTGCTGGATCAGGCCACAGCCCATCCGGTCCATAAGAACCTAAGAGGAGCCCTGCTGGATCAGGCCACAGACCATCCGGTCCATAAGAACCTAAGAGGAGCCCTGCTGGATCAGGCCACAGCCCATCTAGTGCATAAGTCCCTAAGAGGAGCCCTGCTGGATCAGGCCACAGCCCATCTAGTCCATAAGAACCTAAGAGGAGCCCTGCTGGATCAGGCCACAGCCCATCTAGTCCATAAGAACCTAAGAGGGGCCCTGCTGGATCAGGCCACAGCACATCTAGTCCATAAGAACCTAAGAGCAGCCCTGCTGGATCAGGCCACAGCACATCTAGTCCTTAAGAACCTAAGAGGGGCCCTGCTGGATCAGGCCACAGCACATCTAGTCCATAAGAACCTAAGAGGAGCCCTGCTGGATCAGGCCACAGCCCATCTAGTCCATAAGAACCTAAGCGGAGCCCTGCTGGATCAGGCCACAGCCCATCTAGTCCATAAGAACCTAAGCGGAGCCCTGCTGGATCAGGCCACAGACCATCCGGTCCATAAGAACCTAAGAGGAGCCCTGCTGGATCAGGCCACAGACCATCCGGTCCATAAGAACCTAAGAGGAGCCCTGCTGGATCAGGCCACAGCCCATCTAGTGCATAAGTCCCTAAGAGGAGCCCTGCTGGATCAGGCCACAGCCCATCTAGTCCATAAGAACCTAAGAGGAGCCCTGCTGGATCAGGCCACAGCCCATCTAGTCCATAAGAACCTAAGAGGGGCCCTGCTGGATCAGGCCACAGCACATCTAGTCCATAAGAACCTAAGAGCAGCCCTGCTGGATCAGGCCACAGCACATCTAGTCCTTAAGAACCTAAGAGGGGCCTTGCTGGATCAGGCCACAGCACATCTAGTCCATAAGAACCTAAGCGGAGCCCTGCTGGATCAGGCCACAGACCATCCGGTCCATAAGAACCTAAGAGGAGCCCTGCTGGATCAGGCCACAGACCATCCGGTCCATAAGAACCTAAGAGGAGCCCTGCTGGATCAGGCCACAGCCCATCTAGTGCATAAGTCCCTAAGAGGAGCCCTGCTGGATCAGGCCACAGCCCATCTAGTCCATAAGAACCTAAGAGGAGCCCTGCTGGATCAGGCCACAGCCCATCTAGTCCATAAGAACCTAAGAGGGGCCCTGCTGGATCAGGCCACAGCACATCTAGTCCATAAGAACCTAAGAGCAGCCCTGCTGGATCAGGCCACAGCACATCTAGTCCTTAAGAACCTAAGAGGGGCCTTGCTGGATCAGGCCACAGCACATCTAGTCCATAAGAACCTAAGAGGAGCCCTGCTGGATCAGGCCACAGCCCATCTAGTCCATAAGAACCTAAGCGGAGCCCTGCTGGATCAGGCCACAGCCCATCTAGTCCATAAGAACCTAAGCGGAGCCCTGCTGGATCAGGCCACAGACCATCCGGTCCATAAGAACCTAAGAGGAGCCCTGCTGGATCAGGCCACAGCCCATCTAGTCCATAAGAACCTAAGAGGGGCCCTGCTGGATCAGGCCACAGCACATCTAGTCCATAAGAACCTAAGAGCAGCCCTGCTGGATCAGGCCACAGCACATCTAGTCCTTAAGAACCTAAGAGGGGCCTTGCTGGATCAGGCCACAGCCCATCTAGTCCATAAGAACCTAAGCGGAGCCCTGCTGGATCAGGCCACAGCCCATCTAGTCCATAAGAACCTAAGCGGAGCCCTGCTGGATCAGGCCACAGACCATCCGGTCCATAAGAACCTAAGAGGAGCCCTGCTGGATCAGGCCACAGCCCATCTAGTGCATAAGTCCCTAAGAGGAGCCCTGCTGGATCAGGTCACAGCCCATCTAGTCCAGCATCCCGTCTCACACAGTGGCCCACCAATTGCCCATGGGCATCTCAAGCAAAGACAAGGGCAAACCTCCTCCTGCTCTTCAATCCCAGCAAATGGCCTTAGAGTTCGAATGTCTGAATATGGCCAAATTTAGAATGTGAGGTAGGTGGGGCTGTGAGAGCTCAGAAGAGAACCGTGACTAGCCCAAGGTCACCCAGCTGGCTTCATGGGGGAGGGCGGAATCGAACCCGGTATTCCCAGAGAGGAGTCCGGCTCCTTAACCACTAGACCAAACTGGCTCAAATACATTCATATTTGAATGGATATGTATCTTGTGTGTATCCATACACATGCACATAGATACGAGTGGGATGAAAATGGGAAACATATGAGGTTTGTATCATTTGAGTTGTATCATTATGCTCTGCTAAACAGCCATGTTAAACATCTTCCATGATTCTGCCCTGTTAAAAAAATGTGGGTGAGAACAACAGCCTTTAAAATAGGAGCTAATTAATAATTTGCTTAATACCTCTCCCTCTTGCATCAAAATCAGCAAGCGATGGATGTTTGGCTGTTGATTTTTTCCCCTTAAAAAAAAAGTTATAATTGAACTAAAGCCTTCTTGTTTAAAAATAAAAATGAACGTAGGTGTAGCTTGCATCTTCATGCTGTGAAATATTAATAAACCAAGCATATGCAGATGACATGTTCCTTCAAAAAGAAAGAAAGAAAAAACCCCACAAACACACAGTACCTTCGAGTTGGAAAGTTTTTTTTTACATTCAAATCGAACCGAGTTCCAAAAATCCGATCCGATTAGAATTTTTTAAATTCAAATTTAACAAGATTTGACTCAAGCTTACCAAATTTGGATTTATTCGTTCACATTTTTTATCCGGATCTGCCCATAAAAGTGTCGACAACATTTGTATGTGCGTGTAACGCATCTTCCCCACATCTGTACACGTCTGTATGCATCCCGTAGTTATCCCGTATGCAATCCGCTTTCGTCCTGTATGAATCTGTACAAATCTGTGCAGATGCGGGAAAGATGCGGAACTTCAAGGCCCAAAAATTGGATTCAAATCAGTTTTTCGAAAGTACGGATCTGGATAATCCGGATTCGAATTGGATTTTTTAAAAATCCGGGTTTAAAAAATTTGAGTTGCATTGAATTTTCGAATTGACTCAAATTCAAATGCAAAAACAAACCCATTTCTGCACATTCCTAATGCAGATGGGCCTGGCGTTCCAAGAAACCTTCTAAATCTGGCATTTCCAACAACCAGCAAAGAAGCCCTTTGGAATGCATAAAAATCCTGAAAGCTGAAGAACAGAGCAAACGCTTTGGCTAATCGCGGCTTCCAGCTTTGCGTGAACCTTCGAGGCATATCAAACCTGGGGCTTCCGGTGATGGGAAGATGGTTTCTCAGAGCGGACACGCAGTGTGCATTCATGCTTAGGGTGGGAAGGAGGCAGGGAGAAGATTCTCAAGAGAAGTGTTGTGATCAATCCATCAGTTTGTTTACCTTGAGTGCTTCAGTCTTGTTTATCTACACTCTGCAGGCATTATTGGTAATTAATGACACCTCTGTGCGCAGCTCCTTCACACCCGGGTGGGCTGTTCCGACATCTCTGCATCCCTGCGACACACAGACAGTGTTTCCTTCCCAAATCTCCCCACAGGCATATCCGCTTTGAATCCCGGGCTGCTTTTGCGTGTGGCTTCCCCCGCCGCTGGACGCAACTAACCCGTACAAGCGTCCGCACATGGGAACGCTGGCACACGTTAGACTAACCCCCACGCACTGGGAGACTTAATGGTGTCCGGGTGTATGTCCGATCGCTAACAGGGGGAGGCTATTCCATAGGCTAGGGGCCATCACTGGGAAGGCCCTCTCCTGGGAAAACAGTTCAGTTAGCATGGTATCAGTTTCATGCTTCCACACCCGAGTTTCATTCCAGCTTTCAGAGGGAAAGAACACATCAGCACAGCGAGAGATGGATTTCTTTTAGCACTCTCTAACTCATAAATCCCTCCTTCGGGCTAGATCGCGTGGAAAGCAAACGACTGACCATTTTGCTGGTGTGTTCTTCTGCTCTGAAGCCGGATTGAAACCTAGGTGTGGACGCAGCCCAAAGGTTGCAGTCTGCCCGTGTGCCGCCACTATGGCAGCAGTGACGCTCTGTGCATGCACAGTCGCATCTGAAGAAGGAGAAGAGTTGGCTTTTCTACCCCACTTTCCTCACCCATTTAAGGGGACTCAAAGTAGCTGACCAACCTTCTGTTCTTCTTCCTCACTCTTTAGGATATCCTAAGTTTGTGGACCTTTGTTAGGCATAGGAGATGAGGACCTTTGATACTGGGTAGCAATATCTTGGCCTAGCGAGCAACTGATATCCAGTGATTTCTTTTGCCTGCCCCACGCCCTGCCTGAGCCTCGGTGACTCTTTATTGCCTCATAAAACCCCAGCGGTGTTGCAGGAGAAATGAGTGCCATTGATGAATTAAATATTGGAAAAGCCACTCTCAGCACCATAAATATGGGGGTGGTTGCGTGCTCTGGCGCGCTGAGTTTGGGGCCATCCTAGGGTGAGGAAAAAGGACATTTCTCCTTCTCTTTTTCATCTTTTCTTGCATTGAAAGCTGATTAAAAATGAAACTATTGTAAATCCTCCCTACCGGAGGCCTTTTTCTCTCTACAGCCGGGCAGCTTTAGTGCGCTAAGGCTGGGGCATGCGGGGATGGAACCAGCATTTGACATAAAAGACTGCCGCAGGGGCAGGTCGCCCCTCCCCGGGCCAGGTTACAATGAAATTAAAACATTTCAAATACTAAGTTTATTTACTTAATTTCTTTTTTATTATTTGCATTTTAATCCTGCCCTGTACCTGAAGGTCTCTGGGCAGGCGACAGCATTTAAAATCAAATATATATATTTATGTATTCAAGCAACAATGGCAAATATTAAAACAACAGCAGGAACTGGAAGCGGGAAGAGGAAGTGTTTTCCACCCCATTTAACCAAAGACCAGGGCAAAGAGGTGCGTCTTCACTGCCTTCCTAAACATATACAGCGAAGGAGCCTGGCGCACCTCAAGGGGGAGACTATTCCATAGGCTAGGGGCCATCACTGGGAAGGCCCTCTCCTGGGAAAACAGCTCAGTAGCATGGTATCAGTTTCAGGCATCCACACCCAAGTTTCAATCCACCTTTCAGAGGGAAAGAATACATCGGCACAGTGAGAGTTGGATTTCTTTCAGCGCTCTCTAACTCATAAATCCCTCCTTTGGGCTAGATCGCGTGGAAAGCAAACAACTGACCATTTTGCTGGTGTGTTCTTCTGCTCTGAAGCCGGATTGAAACCTAGGTGTGGACACAGCCCAAAGGTTGTGGCCTTGAATCCTCCTGTGCCCAGTAATAAAAGGTTCAGAGAGTTGTTGATATGGGAAGCCACAGCCTGGTGTGGTCAATACTCATTAGATGTCACAATTACTCTGCGTAAACAACTCCCAAGGTTTCCATAAGTAACCCACGAGAAGCAAATTAGACCTGCAGCATTTGGTTGCAGCAACAGATGTGGTAGTCTGCAAAGGCAAGCAACATCTGTAAAAAACATCTGTAAATAACACCGCTTCTTTAAAATGCTCTGACCTCCAGCTCTGTCCAGCCTTTCCTGCGGGGTCGGCTCCTATTGGTCTGGTTAACTCTTACATCCTATTTCTCCACTCATCTGCTCCTCCTTCCATCCTGGGAGCGGGATGGAACATTTCACAGCCTGTCATAGCATCTTCACCTGTCTTCAGCCTCCCGTCTCTAGCCCCCTTTCCCCTCCGGAGTTGGGATGTTCATGAATATTCCATCACCGCATGCAAGACTGCTTAATACAGATTAATGACCTTCTTAGCAGACTTAACCACCTCTTTGGTCTCACAGGCGGGCGGCCCTTCAGTCAGGTGCTAAATCGGGTGGGTTTGCTCCTCTAACCTTGCCAAAAAGATTCTCCAAAAAGATTCTCTGAAGATGTGGTGAAGTACTGTAGGGAAAGCCTGCTTCGTTTGATTCCTGAAACGCTTGATTCTGGCATTTGCAATGCCGGAGATATAAAATGGGGATATGGGAATGTCCATAGTTCAGACTTTGCATGGCGCTATATCTCCCTAGAAGAAAGATAGTGGCAAATTATTTCCACCAATATTCAACTCGAATGCAAAATTTCAAACATTCACAATTGGAGGGTGATGAACATTTATTGCGCATCCTGGGCCTGCGATTCATGCCACCCTCTGCACACCCGTCAGCTCCAGGTAATTCCAGGGCACGCTTATTTCTATCCATTGAGCAGACTGTCCATCCACGGAATTCGAAACAACTTTTAAGATGATCTAATCCAACTCCGTTGCCCACTGCAAGATTTTATATTTATAGCATTCCTGACAGGCGGACCTCCAGCTTCTGGTTAAGCCAAGAGGATTCCACCTACATCTAGCCAGAGTCTCAATTATTCATTTCATTGCCTTCGGAGGCAGAGAGTTGCAGAGAGACAACCAGGGTAGCTCTGACTGAGTCGCTTTGAGGCTTCTGGGTGTTAGGTGCCCCCAATGTCTCTGTCAAATGGCTGCTCCCGACTTTTCAATAAGGGACAGGGACCCTCTCTCTGGAAGGAGAAGAGTTGGCTTTTCTCACCCATTTAAGGGGACTCAAAGCGTCTGGCAAACCTTCTGTTCTTCTCCCCACCACAGAACATCCTGTGAAGAGGGTGGGGCTGTGAGAGCGCAGAAGAGAGCTGTGACTGGCCCAAGGTCACCCAGCTGGCTTCATGGAGGAAGAAGAAGGAGAACTGTCGGCTTTTCTCACCCACTTTCCTCACCCATTTAAGGGAGCTCAAAGCCGCTGACAAACCTTCTGTTCTTCTCCCCACAACAGACACCCTGTGAGGTCGATGGGACTTTGAGAGCTCAGGAGGAGTAGCCCAAGGTCACCCAACCTGGGAGAGAAGAACAGAAGGTTTGTCAGCTGCTTTGAGTCCCCTTAAATGGGTGAGAAAGCAGGGTAGAAAAACAAACTCTTCCTCCTCCTCCTCCTCCTCCTCCTCCTCTTCTTCCCTGAGTCTCACCCTTTGAAAAGATGTGGCACGAAAGGAAAACTGGATGAGAAGGGAAGAGGGGAGGCAAAGCGAGGCACGGTCGTTCTCATGTGCTGTGTTTATAGGTTGGAAGCAAACAGGGTGCTCCTAACGGGCGTTTATCTGTCCAGCCAGACCTCTGAGAGCAACTCTCTGCCAAGAGGCTGATGAAGGAAGACTAGAGCATCAGGTGCGTGGGACAGGTGACGACCCAGCCTTGGCAGGTCACGGTACGCCGCTGGTTGTTTTGACCGCACAATTGACTGAATTCAATCCAACAGGATTAGCTGCTCAGCTGAGAAGGAACAAAGCCCTTCGCTTCCCACGCTTAAGCGCTGGAGATCTCATGTCCCTGTGTGCCATTGAGAGGAGAAATTCCTTTATCGGTGGCTGGAGATATCCTTTCTTTTCAGAAACACAATATTCAGCAGTAGAGGTTGCACGAATATTGGTAACGTTCACGATTTGTACAGATTTGGACAAACTTGGATCAAATGTTACAATATTCGTACATTGACATTCATGCGAATATAAATGTTTCCGGACATCCGTATGAATAGTTCGGACATTTGTTAAGCTGGGGAGGTGGGAAAGCAGTTGCACCAATCACATCTGCAACGGATCCAGATTGTTTTCGGCCTGGATCGGGAGCGGATTAGAAGTGGGTTCAGGTTGAATTTGATGCTTCCAGGGTAGGATTCCAAGACATTCTGTTTGAGTTTCTATGCGCACATTCGATCGAATTTCAAATGTTTAGAACGCTCACGTGCATCCCTCTTGGTGAACCGCTTTTGGAGAGTCTCCCACAATGCACTGCTCTCTTTTCCATCCCTGCCCTGATCTGCCGCCTTCCCATTAAGCTTTCCCAAACCAATCTTCCTTTTGTCCCAGGCGGAGGGGAAAGGTCAGCCGGGCCTCCGGGAGGGCATCAGAGTGGCTTTTCGTCAAACGTGTGGCTGCCTGGGAGAATCTGTCATGTGGAAAACTGACACAGGTGGACACAGCCACCGTGAGGCCTTAGCTGGCGAAGATGGATTACTGCTGGCGTGGATCAATTTCTCTACTCATGCTGCTAGGAGTCGCCGCCAGGCTCCCCAGAAGGGGTGTGCGCACTTGACATCAGTCAGGAGAACACGGAGAAAGGGCTAGCAAGGAGCACAGGATGAGGAAGAGGGCCTCAGCGTGTCTCCACTCCATTAAACCGGCTCATTGGCAGCGGCCGCCTCGTTCCCTGGCTATGAATTCTCCTGGCAGAACATGACAACTCATATTGGCGCGTGTCAAAGAAGAAATAGGCTGAGATTAGCTCGCAAAGCCGGCAGCTTTGTGCTGAGGGAAGAGAAATAGATTGATCAGTTTGCATGTTTGATATTTTCCCCCTCCCTCCCTTTGGGAAGGGGAGGAAAAACTTTATTTTTTTTTTAAGTTGGCTTTCTTTTTCTTTCTTTCTTGTTTAATAGCTTTCCTCTCAGTATGATTGGATTTTGATCCGCTTTCCAAGAGAGAAAAGCCAGGAAATACGGTGTGAGGATCTTTAACAGTGTCCTTCCACCCGACGTGAGGCGCAAACCAAGAAGGGCCTGTGACATTTATTTAAGACTTTTCTCTACTGCTTTTCTTTCTTTCTTTTTCTTTTTTAAATGAAAATCTCATAGCGGCTTGAAAGGGTTGTGGGTTGAGAGTCTGGAACCTATCCTGACTTGAGATAAAGAACCGTAGGAATTGGGTCCAGGATTTCGGGTTGAATAGTTATTTCTGTGGCATTTTGAAGAGCTATCTTACATGTCCCATTTCTTCAAAACTGGTCTCTATCAGTAGAAAGGCAAGATGGTCAGAAAGCTATTCCAGTTTGAAACTGATTCGGGATTTTGTCCACGTAAAAAAACCGACGGTCCGCAAAAGCAAGCGTAGTCGGTGAAGGGAACCAAGAAGGGAACTCAGGCTTGAAGGTTTGGCAGACCTGGCAGTCGCCAGATGTTCTTGAACTATGATTTCCATTGGCACCAGCTGGGGACTGGGAGCCAGTTGCCCACAATGACAGGAATGGATAAGAGTAGGAGTCTTATATCTGTGTCTGTTGGGGGAGGGCAAAATGGCGGTGTTGTCTGGGGATAAGGGGAGAAGTAGCCCCCAAAGACCATGCTGTCTGAGGGTGAAGGGAGCGGGAGTCCAAAATGACCATACTGTTGGGGTAAAGGGTGCGGGAGCTCAAAATGGCCGTACTGTCTAGGGCTGAGGGGAGCGGGAGCTCAAAATGGCCGTACTGTCTAGGGCTGAGGGGAGCGGGAGCTCAAAATGGCCATACTGTCTAGGGCTGAGGGGAGCGGGAGCCAAAATGGCCATACTGTCTAGGGCTGAGGGGAGCGGGAGCTCAAAATGGCCGTACTGTCTAGGGCTGAGGGGAGCGGGAGCTCAAAATGGCCGTACTGTCTAGGGCTGAGGGGAGCGGGAGCTCAAAATGGCCGTACTGTCTAGGGCTGAGGGGAGCGGGAGCTCAAAATGGCCGTACTGTCTAGGGCTGAGGGGAGCGGGAGCTCAAAATGGCCGTACTGTCTAGGGCTGAGGGGAGCGGGAGCTCAAAATGGCCGTACTGTCTAGGGCTGAGGGGAGCAGGAGCGGGAGTCCAAAATGGCTGTTCTGACTGGAGCTGAGGGGAGCGGGAGCCTCAGATGGCTGTGGCGATTTGCCCTCAGTTTGCACCTGGAACATTTGTAGGGCAGCAGGTTAGTCCGTCCTTGCGCCATGTTTCACTTTCCCGTAGTGAGGCAAGGTATAGTGAGATGCTTCTACTGTAAGGGTTACGGCTGGCTTTAAATCTTCAAATGGAAATGCCTCAAAAATAAATTCTGTGGTACTGAAGGGGCTGGTGCTTTTCCATTTGTCAAGGGTTAGTCTCTCAGATTATGCCTCTATCAATAGCAGCCCGCCCAGAGGGGCTCCTCAATTATGGATCTGAAATGGCAAAGCTCACAAAGTCCTTTTTGTTTCTTTGTTTAAAGGATTCACTTTGTCCCCCACTTTGAAGTGACAAGATAAACTTTCCAACCCTAAGGAGGCTATGAATTCCTTCCAAACTGGCCTGTCTCTCTCCAAGGCAATGTTTGCACTGATTGCCAGCTTCATCTGGCATCCGTCTCTGTCCTTGTGGCTAAACTGTAGTATGAATACCGCTGAAGAGAAAAAGGGGACTCGTTGTAAAGCCCTAGCAATTTGCAAAATGGTGACCAGGAGAAAGTAACCCTCAGAAGAAGAGCTCTCTTCCCTCTTGTTCTCATCTTCTACCTGTTAAGCTGTCCTCACCCTATAAATGCCACTTGAGTGTCAGGAACCTTTGGAGAAATGTATTTTGGGATGTTGCACCCAACAATATCTTTGTTCTTCTATAGCTGAACTTCCTGTTTCCCTAACTACAAGAGGACCACAGGACAAGAGGACCACAGGACAAAATAGGATGTTGAGATTTAGAACAGACCAACTGGTCCATCAAGTCCCTGTAGGAGTCCAGATCTAAACATCTCCAGCTGGCACCTGTCAACTGTCCACCTGAACACATCTCTAGATAACCCATACCACCGTGGAATGGTTCTTATTGCATGTATTCCCACCACACCTGAAGGAAAGTCCCACCACCGTCCATTATTCTGTGTCTGGGAAGACAGAAGAGAGGTTATGACCCTTTTCTTTGTGACACCCTTTCAGGTGTATAAGAGGGAGATCATATCACTTCCCAAAAAACCTCCAGTCACCTGAGGGTAAATGTGATTAATTTTCTTAGGCTAAATCCACCCTTTGGCCAGCTCTGGTATGGATATTCTACACCAGAGCTGACCTAATTGCATACCAGAGGCCTAAGTGTGAATTCACCCTTAATCTCTGCTCATGGGCCATTTGCTGGGATTCGAGAGCAGCCAAAGGTTCGTCCTTGTCTCTGCTTGAGATGCCCATGAGCATTTGGTGGGCCACTGCATGTGACGGGATGCTGGACTAGGTAGGCTGTGGCCTGATCCAGCAGGGCTTCCCTTAGGCTCTTATGGACTAGATGGGCTGTGGCCTGATCCAGCAGGGCTCCTCTTAGGATCTTATGGACTAGATGTGCTGTGGCCTGATCCAGCAGGGCTTCCCTTAGGCTCTTATGGACTAGATGAGCTGTGGCCTGATCCAGCAGGGCTCCTCTTAGGTTCTGATGGGCTGTGGCCTGATCCAGCAGGGCTCCTCTTAGGTTCTTATGGACTAGATGGGCTGTGGCCTGATCCAGCAGGGCTCCTCTTAGGATCTTATGATTTCAATTCCAGTTCTCTGACCCTTCACTGTACCTCTGAGTGTATGAATCCCTACTTGTATGAATCCATTGTAAAGTTTGCTAAACCGAGAGATTTCTAGGCCTTATTTAGACCTGGCTCTTTGAACCTGGACTGCGGAGCTTTGGGTCAAGTCAGGGGAGCCCGCGGGGACGCGAATTAATTGGGTGAAATTTCATATCTTGTTCGTGTTTGTGTGTGGGATATATTTATCTGCTTCTTGGTTTGGTGTGGGCATGGACCATCAATCCTTTCCAAATGCCGTGCAGCCGGAGAGACGGGCACCTCCGGGCGCATGACCTCTTTCTAACGAAGCCTGCGCTGCTCAATCAGGAATTGTAAACTTTCCTCTCCCTGGAGTGGAGCCTGACAGTTGTTTGCAAAGGAAAAACATGGTCCAGGATGGAACATTGCTTGGAGCCATGAGCTCATTATCTTCATTGGATGAACAGCGTACCTGGCTCCTCGTCAAAAATAGGATGGTGTTTCAGGTTCTACGTCCCTCCGTCCCTCCCTCCTTCCCTCCCTCCCTCCCTTTCTCTTTCGTTCTCTCATTTTCTGGCCTCTTCAGATTCCAGTGGGGAATAAAGATCTGCATGAATATTTGAGTGCATTCAGAATTCTATCAAAGTGACCCAATTCCGATGTTCAAATTCGAATAGGATGTCCTTAAATTCGAATTTAAAGATTTGATTCGACATTCGTTTGCATTATTCGGTCATTTGCATGTGTACAGGTTTGTACACGATGCGTACTGGCAGATATGCATCTTTCCCGTATCCCTGGGGTCCCTGGGGGATTCAATGGGAGCAGAATGCTGGCGTCTCTCCCTCCCACCCAGATCTGGAATAGAAGTGAAGGAGAAATCTCATAAGCATTACCTATCTCTTTTTTCTTGCTTCTGTAAAATCACCCTGCACTGGAACTACCTTTGACTTCAATAAAGTCTAAATTCACCAGAGAGACATAAATAGAGGCCATTTGGGGTTCTCTACCCTGTCCACCAGCAGGTCTGCATATTGCTTATTCAGTTTTTAACCTTTCAGGGAGTTCAAGGTAGAAGAGGGTTACTCTAGTTTATTTAGGGAATTTATATACCGTCCTATACAAAGCACATACAGTCCTGTAAAACTCTAAAGGACTGGCTTCTTCTTGCTCCCCTTGGTCTAGTGGTTAGGGAGCTGGACACTTATCTGGGAATACTGGATTTGATTCTGCACTCCTCCACGAAGCCATCTGGGTGACCTTGGGTGAGTCACAGCTCTCTTCAGAGCTCTCCCAGCCCCACCTACCTCACAGGGTGTCTGGTGTGGGGAGAAGAACGGGAGGTTTGTGAGCTGCTTTGAGTCCCTGAAATGGGTGAGAGAAGCAGAGTAGAAAAGCCACTCTCCTCCTCCTCCCCCCCTTCTTCTTCTTCTTCTTCTTCCTCTTCCTCTTCTTCTCATAATAGGGAGCAGGTCACGCTCTGAAGTTTCTGGCCCTTTGGGGAGCTTTATAAGTCCAGTTCTTCCAAGCCCAGGCCCAGCCCTGTGTCTGCCATGCCTCAGCCCGCTCGGCATACTTTGGGTTGTGTCGTGTGTGTTTCACGCTTATCCTCACAGGTTTCCTTGAGGCTGAAATTTGTCTTTGCTGTGAAGTGTAACTCCTCACGGTTACTGAAGCATGCGCTAACCTCTTTTGAGGGTAGGGAAAGGCACCGAGTGTTTTGCAGGAGAGCAAATCATTTCATCACACCTGGTGAAGAGAGGCTGCTCAAGTCCCTACCCAAAGCAGATTGTCTGGATCTATTACAGTTTCTGCCCACTGGAAGGAGATGCCAGACCAAGGGAGTCAGATATGAGGTTCCAGAATTCATCATGCTAGGACCAGCACCATGGAAAAAGGCAGAGGGGCTGCCTTCTCTCATTGGCTTTCAGCACCATGGTTAGCAACCATGCAGTGAAGATAAAAGGACCCAGGTGTCTCAGCTAGGGATGGGCACGAAGTAGATTTGAATATCATAAAATCCGATTCGATTCGGATATTCAGGATTTGAATGTTTTAAAATCTGATCCAAATCCATAACGTCTGAATCCATATCGTATTTAAAGATATGAATGTTACCAACGTTCTGCGCTCCTCTCTTCTGAGCTCTCACAGCCCCACCCAGATATCTAATCTGCCTCAACTCCCTAATCTGTTTCACCCCATTGTTTCTGGTCCTCCCATCTTGTGCAAGTGGGAATAGAGCTGATCTCTCTGCATTGTGATGGCCCTTCAGATACTTGAAGACTGTGATCATGGTCTCCCTTCAGTCTTCTGTTCTGCAGGCTAAACTTTCCTAGATCCTTCTACCTTTCCTTGAAGGACATGGTTTCATGGCCACTCACCGTTTTGGTAGCCCTCCTTTGGACTTGCTCCAGTTTGTCAATGACTTTTTTGAACTGGGGTGCCCAGAACTGGACACAGGACTCTAGATGAGATCTGACCAGGGTAGAGTAAGACATAATACCACTCTTCTTCTTCTTCTTCTCCTTCTCCTTCTCCTTCTCCTTCTCCTTCTCCTCCTCCTCCTCCTCCTCCTCCTCCTCCTCCTCCTCCATACTCTGTATACTTGTCTGGTGTCTGGGCTTCCTACTGGATGACCGTGTGGATGTTTCTGATTTGCAAAGCTTTAGTAACTTCCTCCTCTTGATACGCCAACCTCTCTTTTCTTTTCTCTCCCACAGTATGGAAATTTCTGGCCTCGATCCTTCTCCACTGCGCTGTAGCTAATTTGTTTTCTAAGTCAGACCATAAGGTTATCAGCAAAGGAAAGAGAAGAGAGGAGGGTCGCTTTGGTTTTTGGGCAAGCGACTGAGCTCTGTTTGCTTCTTTGCTTCTTGTCTGCACCTTACAGTTTCGGTTTAAGCTGAGGGCACTTATGGGAACCGCTTCAGGTCTACTCTGGAGGGAGAAAGCTCTAAATATAGCTCTCAAGGAAAAAAAAGTTGTAGAGGAGAAAAGCTGCCGGTGCGTAATTGTGAGGCAGTACTTGTGATCTCTGGAGAATAGCATTCCCTCTTTCGCTCGGTGTGGCTTTGTGTGTGTGTATGTTGCATGGATGGATGGGAGGCGGCCTCCTCTCCTCTCCCACCTGTATTCCCTGCGCAGCATTAAGAGCCTCTTGGGGATCTATTTCTTTACTTTTCATGTGGGAAGGCTTCACTGCAGTGCGTGGGGTGGAGGAGAGGAAAATGGTGAGGGAAGGAGTTGGGTTTGGGCATCCTGGCTGCTTGGGTTTTACCTTGGGCTGCTGCAGATTCCTCTAATTCGTGCTCTCACCCAGCTTTCCAAGCCCTTGTTTTCCTCTTCCATCCTCATGACATGGATCTAACCCTCTTTGTGTGACTCTAGATCCATTTTCTCATTCACTTCCTCTCCAGCCACCTTGGCCTGGTGGTTAGAGTGTGAGATTCTTACCTGGGTTGAGTCTGCACTCCTCCACGAAGCCAGCTGGGTGACCTTGGGTTAGCCCAGTTCTCTTTCTGAGCTCTCACAGCCCTGCCTACCTCACAGTTGCGGAGAGAAGAACAGAGGTTTTGTCAGCAGCTTTAAGGGTGAGAAAAGTGGGCTATAAAAGGCAACTCTTCTTCTTCTTATCTGGTAGTCTCCTCGTTTAACTTCACACTCCTCCGCAAAATCAGCTGGGTGGCCTTAGGCTAGTCACAGCTCTCCTTCTGAGCTCTCAGCGCCCCACCTACCTCACAGGGTGTCTGCTGTGATAGGAAGAGAAACTGTGATGGAAGAGAACTGTGACTAGCCCAAGGCCACCCAGCCGGCTATGTGGAGGAGTGTGGAATCAAACCGGATAGGAGTCCAACACGCTAACCACAACTGGTTGTTGGGGTGTGTCATTGGTCTTCAAAGGATCTCAGAGGCATGGCATAGTGTCCTAAGAATTTTTATGAAGGAAGCTCAAAGCCAGAGATGCCCTCTACTTCAATCAGCTTAGCCACTTAGGAATCCAGGCCCCTTCAAGCCCCATGAGCATTCACATTAGACATACCAGCTCCTACCATAGTCATATGCAATTGCAGGGACTGATAAAATTGGCCCCAGTCCCTTGAGGGACTCCAGCTTGGAGAGGCTGGATACACAGCTCCAAAAACTGAGTTTCAGAGCCCTGGAACAGGGACCTGCCATCTAGCCATGTAGGGTCTGCGGTAGTCCACATCCACACGGAGATGGCAGGTCCCTATTCTGAGATATAATCCAGAATAAAGCCCAGTGCAGAGAGGGCCTCATCCTGGCTAAGCTGTGCTGTGCCAGAGTGCACCCTCAGCTAACGGAGCTTCAAGGTGGAGATGCTGCCTTAAGGATACAGGAAGTTTTGATCTTTGAAAGTTCAGGCGGTGATATTCGAAAGAAACCGACTCCGGCTGTGATGAACGGGGCCCGTCTTTGTGGGAAACCCTTCTCAAAGCGACGCATCGTCTCTCGGCAAAGGAATCATGCCCAGACCTTGCGCTGGCTGTCTCCGCTTCCCCTTGGATACCCTTTAAAAGAGACAACAGGCCTCTTTCGGAGTCCTCCTGAAACCCAAAGCAGTTTTTGGGCATGTCTCTGTTTGAATTAGAGCCCAGCTGGGAGCCTATTGTAGGCCAGGACCAGCTGTTTAGTCCCCAGGTCACTTCCACTCTGAGGTCCCCTGCTGGCTTCCCCATCTGTCCCCTTCTGGTACCCACTTGTCTTTAGTGGATTTCTCTCTCTTTCTCTCCCTCCGCCTCTCCCTCCTTCTTTCTTTTCCATAGCAACGCTGCTGCACGGAGCCTGAGCGCTTCCAAAGGGCAGAATGGAAAGGCTGTGTTCTTTCAACAGCCAGTTCACCTGCACTCTCGACGCTGCCAAGTTTCCATGGACGGAACCCCGTTGGCCGCATCACTCTGGCTTTTAAATATTTCCACCGTCCAGGTGGGCAGGAGGGCACGTTTTCATCATTTCTTTGGGACGTGGGACTTCAGGCAGGGAAAATAGCTGGCAAAAAGAAGAAGAGTTGGCTTTTCTACCTCGCTTTTCTCACTTCTGTGAGGCAGGTGGGGCTGTGAGAGCTCAGAAGAGAGCTGTGACTCGCCCAAGGTCACCCAGTTGGCTTCATGGAGGAGGAGGAGGAGGGAGAAGAAGGAGAAGAGTTGGTTTTTCTAACCTGCTTTTCTCACCCATTTAAGGGGACTCAAAGCGGCTGACAAAACTTCTGTTCTTCTCCCCACCACAGACACCCTGTAAGGCAGGTGGGGCTGTGAGAGCTCAGAAGTGGGCTGTGACTAGCCCAAGTTTACCCAGCTGGCTTTGTGGAGGAATAACAGTTGGCTTTTACAGCCTGCTTTCCTCATCCTTTAAGGGGACTCAAAGTGGCTGACAAAACCTCCTGTCCTTCTTCCCACAACAGACACCCTGTGGGGCGAAGCGGGCTGTGAGAGCTCAGAAAAGAGCTGTGACTAGCCCAAGGTCACCCAGCTGGCTTCATGGAGGAAGAAGAAGAATTGGCTTTTCAACCCTGCTTTCCTCACCCATTTGAGGGGGCTGTTTCCATCAACCTGCAAGGCGGATCAGCTGTCCAGCTTCTCATCCTCATCTTGTAGGATTTTCTCAGCTGAAGAAGTCTGGAACTCAGGGCACAGGGAGCTGTCGCCTTAGCCAAGCTAATGTTCCATTCCTGCCTAGCCACAGAGGCTGTGAGAGTTCAGAAAGACAGCGGTGACTCTCTGCTAGCTAGAACTCCCTCTTCAACACCTCTCCATTAGATGCAGAGACTTCGTATTCCACGTTTTCAAAGAGCAAATAAGTTTTTTTTTAGCAAAGAAAACGGGGTGGCAGGGGGAGAGAACATGCCAAAAAGGAGCTAAGCATGCAGCCAGCTTCGCACTTGGAAGCTGATTTCCCAGGCATTCTCTGTACCTAGCCATCAGACAGCAGGCAGATCTGGCAGAAAAGCTGGATTACGTAGGATTCGGTAATTAAGGGGTAGGGGGTGAAACGTTGATCTCCACGAAAGACCACACAGGTTTAGCTAGGCTGGAACGGCCTTAAATGGGATTTTGGAGAGAGTGGTTGAAGTTTCCAGGGAGAAAGTGCCGTCCAGCTCTGGTCTCTTCTGGAGAATCCAGGTATCCATCCTACACATGAGTGTGAACTCAGGACGTTTATGAATATTTGTAAAATTCATATGAATTTGGACATCTGTACACCAATCAAATGTCAACAACATTCGTACATTGACATTCATGCAAATAGTTTGGACGTTAAGTTAAACTGGGGAGGTTGGAAAGCCCCTGTGCCAGTTACGTCCCGTTTTCATTCCGTATTACAGGCGCCAGTGTGCACACAGATACGTATGATATTCGTACAGATACGTATGCAGTACGTACGTATCTGTACATTTGAATGACTCAGATAATTCAAATGAACGTTTTGGAACATTTGAAATTGGTTCAGATGTCTAAATTTGAATGTGAAGGCATTTGATTCAAATTTGAACGTCCACATTTGAATGAATTTGATCGGATTTTGGATGTTTAGAATATTCATGTACATCTCTAATCCAGAGTGCATTCGACATGGTTTGAGAGCAGATTCAAAGTGGATTTGGGTCAGATTTGAGGCTTCGAGAGCAGATTCCTAACAAGATATGTATCGGATAGGTATCTTGGATACTTACCAGATATGTATTCGTTCATATTCGTTACGCTGTGTGACTGTGTGAACTTTCTCCGTATTAATTTTTGCTCCGATTAAGGCTCAAGGATCAACTAGCTCTTCATACCCCTTCAGTTTTTGGGGGTGGCGTCTGTGGGCCTGGGGGGAACGGCTGTGAGCGAATAAGTGGATGGAGCTAAGAAGAGAAGCGAGGCCGGCCACACGCCGCAGCCCCCCTATAGGTGCCGAAGTTAAAAACATCCTCTTTCTGAATAACCAGCTTGCAATGCCTCCCCTGCTCCAAAATAAAAATAAAGATTGCCACCTTCCTCCGCACGGGCCTCCCACTACTTCACTGGAAATAAAACACAACGGAGAGGAGGAGGAACCTGCCTTGGAGGAGCTATTAGCGGTGGGAACAGGGGAAGCGGCGTGACACACATGGAGGGGAGCAGAGGAGGGCTGTGAGGAGGGGGGGCAGAACAGCATCTCACAAGGTGTATGTGTTCATTCCCTCTTCCCTGCCCCCCCCCCGTCCTGCATCCAAGGATGGCTGGGGGGCTTCAGGTCATGCTGGGCAGCACCTGGGCATAGTGGGAGGTTCAACCCTGGCCGAGTGAAGGGTTGGAAGTAGTCAGAGTCAGGATTCAACCCTGATCCATGCGCTAGTTTGCTCCTGTGGTTCGAATGCCAGACTCGTATCTCGGAGTCACCGGGTTTGATTCTGCACTCCTCCACAAAGCCAGCTGGTTGCCCTTGGGCTAGTCACGGCTCTCCTGCTGAGCTTTCACAGCCCCGCCCTGCCTCACAGGGTGTGTATTGTGGGATGAAGGACAGAAGGTTTGTCAGCAGCTTTGAGTCCTCTTAAAGGTGAGAAAAGCAGGGTATGAAAGCCAGCTCTTCTTATCTGGTAGTTTCCCGGTTTGATTCTGCACTCCTCTACAAAGCCAGCTGAGTGACCTTGGGCTAGTCACAGCTGTCTTTCTGAGCTCTCATAGCCCCACCTACCTCAGAGGGTGTTCTGTTGTGGGGAGAAGAACAGAAGGTTTGTCAGCCTCTTTGAGTCCCTTTAAATGGGTGAGAAAAGTGGGGTAGAAAAGCCAACTCTTCTTCCTCCACAAAGCCAGCTGGGTGATCTTGGGCTAGTCGCAGCTCTCCTTCCAATCTCTCACTGTCCCACCTATTTCACAGGGTGTTCTGTTGTGGGGAGAAGAACAGAAGGTTTGTCAGCAGCTTAAAGAGTGAGTCAAGCGGGGTATAACAGCCAACTCTTCTTATCTGGTAGTCTCCTGGTTTGATTATGTGCTCCTCCATGATGCCAGCTGGGTGGCCTTGGGCCAGTCACAGCTCTCTTTCTGACCTCTCACCACCCACCTGCCTCAGAGGGCTATCTGTTATTGGGGGGCAGGGGGAGAGATCAGAAGGTTTGTCAACAGCCTTGAGGTCCCCTTAAGGATGAGAAAAGTGGGTTATAAAAGCCAACTCCGTCTGGATTTTTAAGAACTTGCAGTCACAAGTGTGCCAAGTAACACAAGGACCCGCAACCCAAGAAGGGAAAGATTCATGGGCCTTTGAGGGCGACTGTGGCGCGGCCTACGGTGAGTTTCTTCTGTAACCTATATTTGTTTTCCCAAGCGTTCTGCTGCATTTAAATAGGGCGGCCTCCAGCTGCTCCACTCCGGAGCCCGTGGAAGCTAGCGGGAGTACCGTCCCCCTATCTCGAACAAGCCCAGGGTGATATAATTAATATTGATGGAGGGGAAGGGAGGCCGCAAAGTGACTGTCGGCTGATGAGCATCTCGGTTGGATCTCCGGCCTCGCGGGTCTCCATAGCAACGTACACCTCAGCCTCATGCAGAATTCATGGTGGCCTTTCCTGTCCTGCCTGTAGACTTCCTCTCGCCTCCGTCTGTCATCAATGGCATCCCTCGGTGGCTTTCTGTGGGCATGGCCTGCATGCCTGCATGCATGCGCGGGCTTGTTATGTCCTTAGCAACACTGCGATGGGAAAAATCGCTCTCTTGTCTTGCATGCTGCTGACCCTCACAGGCTTGCTTGCAGCTTCAAAAGGAAAGTTGCCGTGTATGTGACTGAGGCAGACAGAGAGAGAAAAAGTGGAGACAGAAAATAATTGTGGGGGGGGGGAGAGAGCTGGGGGGGGCAGCCTCTTAATAAAGGCGGTCCTTCAAGGCTTCATTGCATGGCCTCTGGATGCTGGCAGATTTATACACTGCCTTAAATAAGGATGCGGCTTGGCCATAGCAGAAAGGGCTGTGGTTATTGGCCGATGGATGGACGGAGGGACGGACGGATGGATAGACGGATGGATAGACAGATGGATGGATGGGTGGATGGATGGATGGATGGATGGATGGATAACAAACCGTCTCATTCAGGTAAAGCATATTAAATTTTAATACATCATGATCTAAAATGGCAATTTTGACTGTTTGGTCAAAACTAGCCAGTTTGGTCTGGTTGGTTAGGGAGCCGGACTCTTATCTAGGTATACCAGGTTTGATTTTGTCCTCCCTCATGAAGCCAGCTGAGTGACCTTGGGCTAGTCACAGCTCTCTTCTGAGCTCTCACGGCCCCAACTGCCTCACAGGGTGTTCCGTTGTATGGAGAAGAACAGAAGGTTTGTCAGCCACCGTGAGCCCCCTTGAATGGGTGAGAAAAGTGGGGTAGAAAAGCCAACTCTGCTTCTTCCTCCACGGAGCCAGCTGAGTGACCTTGGGCAAGTCATGGCTCTCTTTCTGAGCTCTCCCAGCCCCACCCGCCTCAGAGGGTGTCATCGTGGGGAGCATAACAGAAGGTTTGTCAGCAGCCTTGAGTCCCCTTAAGGGTGACTAAAGTGGGACATAAAAGGCAGCTCTCCTCTTCCTCTCTGTGGTTTCCATGGTGATGTAAAAGTGGTTTGCAATGGGCTAGTTATCAGAAGACGTTTGAGGTCAAACTCTGGCGGCCTTTGCTTTCCACGCAGTTGCTCTGCCACTGAGTCTGTTTGGCACACTTAAACTTTTGACGGCTGAAGAGGGGCCCAGGGAGAGGAAGATGGCCAACCTTCGGGTCAGCATTTGGGAGTCTGGCTGATGGAAACAGATTATTTTTTCCCCCTGACACACAATTTTCTTTTCTCTCTAAAAGCGTACTTGTTCACAGATACAAAAGTGCACCACAACATACAACATATGGGAAGTTTCTTTTTCGTGTGATAAACAATATCTGTAGCATTCAGTAAACAAATGGAAGGAAGAAAAACAAAAGAATTTCTGTTGGGAACAGTCAGTACAGCCCAGCATGCTTTTTCTGAATATTTTCTAAATGTGTTTATTTTGGTTCCTGCCCCATTAGACTGCTCCTTAAATGTTTCCATACACCTTCCCAACCTAAGTTCCCTCAGATATTCTTAGGCGTTCACGAATATAATTTTTGGAATTCGATTCGAACCTTTAAAGTTTGAATTTGACCAAATTCGATTCAAATTAAGCACATTTGAATCTTATTTGTTTGAATTTTAGATTTGAATTTGCACTTACAAATGCAACCCTGAAAAAGGAGGAGGAGTGTTGTTTCTATACCCTTCTTTTCTAGGGGACTCAAAGCACCTGACAAGCCCTGTGAGGTAGATGGGGCTAAGAGAGCTCAGAAGGAGAGCTGGGACTAGCCCAAGGTCACCCAGCTGGCTTTGTGGAGGAGTGTGGAATTGAACCAGGATACGACCAGATAAGAGTGCCACAATCTGTCTACAAAACCCCTCCCCAGTGCTTCTTAGATATTTACTCTCTCCATCCCATTTTGAGAAGGATAGGTGTTCGCCTGTCAGCTTCCATCATCATACCAACCCTGATCCACCCACCCACCCACCATTTAAATCTTAGAGGTTTTTGCATTCTTTTTTAAACAATGCAGTACAGTTGGGAAGGTGAACTATTTGGGAGCTGCTTTTCATGATCCAGTTTCACTCCAAGCTGTGCCCAAAGCGCTTGGGGTGATGGCTCATAAATGCATCAGGCAAGCAAGCAAATGATCAAACAAACAAACAAATATGCAAGCAAGCAAGCAAGCAAACAAACAAGGTTTCTTTCCTCCTCCTTTTCCACTCCTGCACATATCTCATGCATCTTTCCTGAGGGCTGCATGGCACAAAGATAGATTTTACCCTGGTGGCTATCAATACCCATTAGAAATCGAGAAAAGCCTCCTCAATTAGGCAGTCTGTGGCTCTCCCCGCCCCGCTGCTGCCAAACCTAAATTGCCCAGCAAAGAATATTCCCTGAAGCCTCATGCAGTGTGTCTTCCTCAAGCAAGGAGCCCTCTGCATTGTGTAACTGGGCAAGGGGGAAGTGTCGTGTCCAGAGTGGGCAGCAGCAGTGGACCATGCACACACACATGGTTAGTGGTAGCAAGGAGCCAAATCAGTTCAAAGAGTTAGTCGGGATATAGAGTCAAACGTAGTCAGACAAGCTAGGGGTCAGGTTAACAGAGACTCATCATCTGCCAGTCAAGCATCAGGAGTCCAGTGGTTAACACAAGACAGAGGTTGCCGGGAAAATCATTTGTTTGCAACGGGGGCTACTGGGTGGGCCTTCCTTATGAAGGGCTAAGGTTGTCCGTCCTCCTCTGGCACAGCTGTTTGGCATGGAGGCGTGTGGAGTGCCACGGGTGTTTTTTCTCTTTCTCTCTCTGGAGAGAACTTGGGTCTGGGTGTGGCTCAGCATCAGAGTCTGAGCCGTCTGCATCTGAGGGGACAGAATGAGTTCCGAGGTGGGCCTCTGAGGTGTGGGTCCCCCGTCTTGGTTGGCATGGGCAGAGACCTCACCAGAGAGGTGAATCAAAAATTCAAACAGGAGTCAGAGAGGGCACGGGAATGACAGGAAGCGTGTGTGTGGATTTGCACTGAAATTGATCCAAAATCTTCCTTTTCCATACTGATGTCCCATTAGGTTTGATCTCTCCTAGTAGCATCTGTGATGCTGCTTAGCTCACTCTGGCACACGCCCTTTGCACTGCTTCCGGGTGAAGGGTGCATGGGCGTGGGACCACAGAGATCCTGTCACATGGCACATCGCCTGACAGCTCCCAGACAGGAGAGATGGTACTTACCTGCTACTTAGTGAAACACCAGGTAACTTTGAGAGGGGACAGGTGTTTGAAATGCAAACTCTTATCTGGGAATACTGGGTTTGGTTCTGCAATCCTCCATGAAGCCAGCTGGGTGACCTTGGGCTAGTCACAGTTCTCTTTCTGAGCTCTCACAGCCTCGCCTACCTTACAGGGTGTTCTGTTGTCGGGAGAAGAACGGAAGGTTTGTCAGCTGCTTTGAGCCTCCTTAAATAGGTGAAAAAAATGGGGTAGAAAAGCCAACCCTTCTTCTTCTTCTGATCTTCCCTTCTCTGAGACAGTGCCCTTTCACTTGCTGCTGCGGGGTCCACGTGTTGTCAGTTAGACATTTCTGATAAGCGCACCTCCTACATTATTCTCTTTCATGTAATATATCTGACAGATTAATGTATACTTCAGTGTGTATTTTCCTCTTAGATCCATTCAGGATATTCAAACAAGGAATGTGCTGTCTGTGTGTGTGTGTGTGTTTAGTGAGCCACTTTGTTGGTCTTGTGTTTATAGTGTCAAACTCTTATTTGGTTTGATTCTGCATTCCTCCACGAAACCAGCTGGGTGACCTTAGGCTAGCCACAGCTCTCTTTCTCACAGCCCCACCTACTTCACAGGGTGCTTGTTTTGGGGAGAAGACGGTTTGTCAGCGGCTTTGAATCCCCTCAAAAGGATGAGGAAAGTGGGTACACAAATCCAAAACCCCATTGCCCCGATCTACATGCAGAAGCGCTTTCTGTGATCTGGTCTTCACTGCAGAAGTCCGGATTGAAGAGACAATTAAAGGGGTTTTGCGTTGATCCAGATTTAAGAGCCAAAAGACCCCATTAAACCCAGATTTTGACAGCACTCATGTGGACGTCCTGTTAAGAATGGGGTCCTAATGGGGTCCTTAAGAGGTTGTGTGTGCTGAAGGTACATAACTGATCTGTACCAGTTGCGTACCTATTGGTTTCCTAATGGGGTCTTTGTTGCAAATACAAAAAGGCTCATGGTCTTTTGTCTAGTGGTGCCAAAATAACAAATTTCTAAAGCAGTTTTAGTTGCGGCTAAACAAAACAGGTCTGCATTCAAATTCCTGTTCCACCCCATCTCAGATAAATCCAGCAGAGTCAATTTGCATTTTAGTTTGCATAATATATTCTGTTAGCCATGAGGAAAAGAGCGATAAATACCTTTGCTGAGTAGCTTTTCTACCACCCCCAGCCCCAAATCATAGAAAAGTTCTGTTCAGATACCCTTAACGTTTATTTATGGTATTTATTAAGTATTTTATTTATTTATTCAGTCATCATCCTGGAGTGGTTCTCCTAAAAAGAATGGAACAATTCAGATGCAAATGCAAAAAAAAATAAAAATTAACTTTAATAAGTTGCAGTGCTGAAAGTACTGAAAATAAATAGAGACGAGGGGGAAACGTTTGTCGTCTTTGCAATTTGAACGAACTGCGGATGTTCGAGACGTTGCGTTAGAATATAATATTCCCTATATTTGAAAACTGAGCTCCACGTGCAAAGCAAAAGCTTTTGTGCACATGCTCAAAGCGGATTCCCAGTCGCATCCAGATCAGATCTGCATCGGATTCAAAGCGAATTCAAAGCGAACTTGAATCCTAGCCCAGTCCAAGTGCCTCCATTTGCACAAAAGTGAATTTCTGTCCCGTTCACTTTGAAGCTAAACAAGCAAACGAAGTAAAATAGAAACACACGCACAAAAAGAAGGGGTTTGCTTGGTGCTAAAAGGTCTAAACTAAGAGAATCTCTCTGTCTTTCTGAAGGTAGCAGCAAAGGATGTGCAGAAATCAGTTTTTGGGCATTCCGTTCGTATCAAATCGAATATAAGAAAATTAGTATTAGTTCACATAGATCCAGTTTGGTTGTGATAGGATTCTATTTGATACAAATGTATTCATGCGAATGTCTGATACGGACACATACATATACCATATGTATCTGATAAGTATCCCATAACATATCTGCTCTGAAACTGTCACATTTGCCCTGAATCCACTTTTAATTCACGCTCGATCCATGTTGAATTCACTCTGGACCTGTTGTAGCTGCGTTCCCACCTCCTGAGGTTCACAGATGTCCAAACTATACGTATGAAAGCCCAAAACATTCGTATCCGTACCAGCGTTAACGTGCAAATCTCCTAACGTTAGATCCGTGCATGAATGTCCAAATATGCACGAATATTCGTGCAAATCCCTAGTAGCAGCACACGAAGCTCTCCACAAGGAAATCTTAAATGTGCACACACAGGGCAACAGCTGTCTCTTAAATATTTCACCTCCAACTGCCTGGGTAGTATTCCTTTATTAAACAAATTACAAACTCAATGAACTGGTCCATTACAGTGAATGAAATATGAAAGCGATAGGTACACACAGCCACTTAATTAAGTTCCTGAAAAACGAGGAGACAGGTAGCAAGCAATTCATATATTTTTTGCTGCAAGGGGATTTTATTATGTTCTGTTTAATCTTGTTTAAACGTGCCTTTCAGGATTAAAACCTTTGATTGGGTCCAGAAATGGAGAACTTGCTGTTGCAAATAACCAGTGTGATTTCAGCCCCGGATATTCTATTCTATTGCATTTACGCTTGCCTCTAATGTGGATAGAGCCTTGCATGGTCAGAATGGCTCCCCTTTTGCTTCTGCAGAGGCCTCACCCTGGCCCACTTCCCTCTCCATCCCTATCTGGCATCTTCACTCTTCTTACAAGTGTCACGTAGCATGTCTGGACCCATCGGCTTCCACGCAGGAGTGCTCATTTTTCCGTCTCAGCGCTTCTGAATCCGCAGACTTTTTCTTAAAGAGCGGTGAAACTAGGTAAATCCTGCTTTCCTATCTCCCACCTAGGAGTTTTAATCGCCTTTCCTGCTGTGCTGTGTTGATTGTTTCTCTCCACCGGCTTGTACAGCAAAGGAAGGGCGTATCTATGCCTGGGTTGTGGATCCAATCCAGATTGGCAAGGGGGCATTTCGCCTGAAATGGGAAGGCTTTAACCCGGGAAGCAAAGCAAGGAATGGCATGTCTCTTTATTTCTGCTCATGCCCTCAGCCTGGCTACCATTGTTCTCACACCATGCCACTTGAGCTTGAGGGCACTCATCACATACTCAGAGGCACCCTCTGCATCATTACTTCCTGCCTACCATGCCACTCCGGTGTGAATTCCTATAGGAATGTGGATGCTCAAGCCTGTTTTGGTTTCGTGAGCCGGTTTGGTCTAGTGGTTAGGGATCCGGACTCTTATCTCGGAATACTGGGTTTCATTCCACACTCCTCCATGAAGCCTCCATGAAGCCAGCTGGGTGACCTTGGGCTAGTCACAGCTCTCTTCTGACCTCTCACAGCTCCACCTGCCTCACAGGGTGTCTGTTGTGGGAAGTACAGAAGGCTTGTCAGCTGCTTTGAGTCCCCTAAAAGGAGAAGAATAGAAGGTTTGTCAGCTGCTTTGAGTCCCCTAAAGGGAGGAAGAATAGAAGTTTGTTAGCTGCTTTGAGGCCCCTTAAATGGATGAGAAAAGCAGGGTAAAAAAGCCAACTCTTCTTACAGGTTCATGCTCTCACCCTCTTCACTACCCCAGTTGACATTGGAACTCTTCCTGTCCATTCTCCCCCCCTCCACACCAGCTCTGGAATCCCCCACAATCCTTTCCTTCTCGGGATCTTTCCTAGCTCTTTGTTTATAGCGCTCCCAAATGCTCCATTCCTTTCATTTTGCTCGCGTTACCAGGGCTCCCTGGGCCCTGGAGAACAGAAGACGGGTTTCCACGGGTCACTTCCGCCAGAGCTGCCTGTGTGTGCTTCCAGGAATGGAGATCTGGCCCCTTCTCCTACTTGCAGGTCCTCCACATTTCTGGGATTGCAGCATGGGCTCCCCCACCCGGGTCTCTCGGAGTCCCTGCTTATTAATTTCCTTTTCAAAGGACAGCAGCGTGCCATCCTTCCATCTGGCCTTGGCTGGGAGGGGAGCTGAGACAGAGAAGGCAGTCATCAAGACAGCTGTTAGCACCACAGAAAGCATCTCAGGTTACCTGCTTAAAGGGACGAGGACAAACATCCACCCCCCTCCTTTTTTTCGGTTTCCTTCATCCTTCCAGATCACCTGGACCCCAAAAAAACACCTTTCCTCCCTCCATCCTGGTATTTTTTTCAGGCCAGAAATGGCATCACCAGCCCCTTTGCTGAGCACATTCCCCTGAAACAACTCTGGCATTGGCCTTTAGAGAAGTCACATCTAACATTCTAGGCCTGGGAAGCCGTGCCACGTCGGTGCAAAAGGGGTGCCACCGAACTGGATAATAGCGATGAACATTCAAAATTCGAAAGCACCTTGCTGTGAGTGACAGTGCGGGGCATCTCCTCCCACCTGAGCGTGGCTCCCAAGGAGGCTGCCACGTGGAAACCGGTTTGCATTCGTCAGCGTCGCTTGGAGTTTTATTCTGTTTTATTCACCTCCTCCCCAGCCTGCGAGCCTTAATTAGCAGATCAACCAATGAAAGCTTCTGTTGACTAATTGATTTTGGACCAGCGTTGGCTGCTGAAGGGTAATTTCACTTCCAGAAGTGGGGACTCGAGGAGAGATTACAAGGTGCCCTTATAATTTGGGTTTCTCTGAATGACTATCATAAACATGCAGTGAAGTGGTTAAAATCTTAAATTAAGGTTAACACCTCCCTTACGAAATCAGGCTGCAACGTCTAGGCCTCTTCAGTCTGGAGAGATGACGTTTAAGAGGGGATCTGATTGAAGGATATAAAATCATGCATGGTATAGAAAAGGTGGATAGAAGAAATGTCTTTTCTCTGTCGCGCAACAGTTGAACCAGGAGGCATCTATGAAGCTGATGGGTAGGAGAGTCGGGTCAGAAAATAAGTATTTCTTCACCCAGAGGGTCATCGGTCTATGGAATTTGCTGCCAGAAGAGGTGGTGATAGCTACCAGCTTGGATGGCTTTAAGGAAGGACAAATTTATGGATGACAGGTGTATCAATGGCTACTAGAATGGATGTCTAAATCCATCTTTCAGGCTGGGGGAACAACCAGGGGGCCTCTAGGGCCATTTGCTGGGATTCGAGAGCAGGAAAAGGTTTGTCCTTGTCTCTGCTTGAGATGCCCATGGGTGATTGGTGGGCCACTGTGTGAGATGGGATGCTGGACTAGATGGGCTCTGGCCTGATCCAGCAGGGCTCCTCTGAGGTTCTTATATTCTTAAGGTGCCATTTAAGTGTGTATATCCAAGCATCTTTTTCAGGTAGTCAAGAATCCAGGACATTTAGATTCAAACTACTGGCCCAGCTCTTGATGAATGTTCAGGAGATATTCAAGATGCTTTTTCTGGTGTTACCTCTGAATCTTACAGAGGTTTAAGTAGGCATGTATCTGAGCCCAGCACCCATTTCTGAGACATCTCTTGACATTAGGAATGTAGAAAATGGCATTTATATTTGCAAATTCAAAATAGCATTCATATTTGCAAATTCAATCCCATATTTTAAATTCGTGGGCTTTTGCATCGAATTGAAAATCTGGTTTTTCAAATATCCAAAATTTATGCAAAGCGAATTTGTCTCATCCTTGCGAAAATGAATAATACAATCAAACATTTCCTATTTCGTCCTGGTTTTGGTTGCTTTCTTCTTAAAACTAGACTCAGCCAATAGGATCTGACCAGTGCAGAATAAAATCACTTATTGCTTTCTGTAATGTGTATGTTTAAGATGTAGTTAATGTATCCTATGCTTGCCTTTGTGGCCGCTGCATTTTTGTTTGTTTGTTTTTGGGAGGCTGGTGATTCAGCTGCTGTTTTGGAAAAGCTGAATAAAAGAGCTGTTGAAGTCACTGATATATTTTCACACCCCGAAATTTGTGCAATGCCCTTTCACGGTTGGCAAGGCTAATGTTGGTCTTTCCTTCTTTTAATGGGTGCTGGAGAAGCTCCATCAATTAAATTAAAAGACTTCCAGGTTTGCTCTTCCTATCTCACAGAGGCACTGTTGATGTCTAATGGCATAAAGAGTTATTTAAAGGCAGTGAGGAATGGCCTGATTAAAGGGCTGATGATGACAAACAGCTCCTTTGTTTTCCCCTGACCTTTTTGGAAAGTATGTAAATAGGACCTGAGAGGCATGTATTTGTTAATCATGGTAGTTCCGCCTCTCCTGGAGGTGCAACAGGCAGGGACATGCAGAAGGGCCTTTTTTGTGGTGGCCCCTCGGGAGAGTTTCCAGGTGCCTACATTTCCATTGCCTTGTTAGAACATACCTCTTCACCCAGGCCTTTTGATAGTGTTGCCCTGCTAGGGAGGGAGGGAAGGAGGAAGTCTTATATTTTAAATTATATTATAGTTATTCTATATATTTTATCTTTTTGTTGTTGTGGCCCACCATGACCTTCAGGTGAAGCCTTAAATAAGTGCCCCAATGGACCTGTGGCTCAGGAACACAGCTGAAAGTGGACATTTGCACAGGTCATTCTGTAA
This sequence comes from Aspidoscelis tigris stejnegeri, assembly GCA_023333525.1. Classification (NCBI taxonomy): domain Eukaryota; kingdom Metazoa; phylum Chordata; class Lepidosauria; order Squamata; family Teiidae; genus Aspidoscelis; species Aspidoscelis tigris. The sequence goes on from JALMGA010000021.1 coordinate 5,273,366, forward strand.
GCATTCACCATCATTTCAGGTGCAGGTGGTCAGTCGGTGCTTATTCAGCAAATAATCATAGGTATTTGAAATCCAATCCAATGCCCCAAGATTCAAATGTAAACATTCAAACCAAATTTCAGGATTTGGATCTACTCCTTCGAGTTATCTGGACATTCATATGTGTACAGGTTCGTACATGATGCGTACTTGGAGATCCGGATCTTTCCCTTATCCGTATGCATTTGTATGGATGTATACGGAATGAAAATGGGTTGCATACGGGATAACTACGGGATGCATACGGATGTGGACAGAGCATGCAGATGTGTACGGCGGTGGGCAAGAAGCGTAAATGCACACACAAATGTTGTCAACATTCGTATGTGCAGATTCGAATAAACTGGAACAAACGGGTTTGAATTCGGTAAATTCGAATGGAATCTTGTTAAATTCAGATTTAAAAGATTCGAATCGAATTGGATTTTTGGGTATTCGATTCAAATAGATTTAAAAAAAATGTGCACATCTCTATTCTGTGATGCCAAGATACCTGCCCTTAGAACTGGTTGGAAGACACTCCAATTTTGTGCCCAGCTGTTCCTGCTCCATAAGCCAAAGGTGGATTTGCTCAGGGAGGGAGGGAGGAAGGAAGGAAGGAAGGAAGGAAGGAAGGAAGAAAGGAAGAAAGGAAGAAAGAAAGAAAGAAAGAAAGAAAGAAAGAAAGAAAGAAAGAACAGGTAGCAGCTGCAAATATTAAGAGAGGGATTGCTGTTAGAGTAAAGCTGGTAGAAAGGTAGCCACAGTTGCAATGTGCGCATGGGCGCTTTTGCTAAGAGCTCAGCCTGGTTACCAGCATCTTCTTGCCCTCTTCTGGGAGTTTTCCTCACAGCTGCCTTGAATTGGTGTTTTCATGGACCTTTGGCTCTCTCGCCTCCATCCCCCTTTCTCCTGTCTTCCCAGCAACCCAGGGGGGCTTGGAAAAAGGTCAGTTGCCTTGCTCTATTTTTTGTTCATTTATCTCAAGAGCCTCCCCTCCCCGTGGCCTCTGCCTGCTAATCCAATCTCTTGCCGCACTCAAATGGTTTTAGACTAACACCATAATTGATCTTCAGCAACAGCACCTCCTGTTGCTCCCATTTCATTCTCTCGGACCAGACTTTGCATCCAGGGTCTGCAGAAGGTGTGATTTAGTTTAAATTTGCAACAGGGCGAAACTATTGTGCTCTCAAATGCTGTAGCTGAGCGGGGCTTATTGTGGTCTGCGGGTTTCCATTACATCCCGTGAAGCAGGGGGTGGATCTGTGTTTTTCTCCCAGCACTGAACAATTATCCTCTGCAGCTAGAATTGCTCTTAACAAGACACCCACCTTTAGTCTTAAAAGCCCAGCAACCCAGTTCTAAGACTACAAAACCCATGTTGAGGTTCCGTCTCTTCTGCACAGAAAAGAACAAGTCCGCAACATCACAGTCTTTCTAGCTATGGAAAAAAACTTTCTGATCTAGCCTATAGTCTGGGAAGTTTCCATAGTAAATAACAATGACCAGACCTCTTTTGCAGAAGAAGGAAAAGAGATGGTTTTCATCCCCCAATTTTCTCACCCTTAAGGGGATTCAAGGCTGCTGACAAACCTTCTGTTCTTCTCCCCCTCAACAGCCACCCTGTGAGGCAGGTGGGGCTGTGAGGGCGCAGAAAGAGAGCTGTGACCAGCCCAAGGTCACCCAGCTGGTTTCTTGGAGGAGTGTGGAATCGAATAATGAAACTATCAGGTAAGAGCCCCCCATTCTAACCACAAAACCAAACTAGCTCCCACAACCTATGCGTACAGCATCTCAAATGACTCCTAGAACCGGAAATGGTGCAAATGGCTGCAGTGCTGGACAGCGCCGGAAACGATTTTGTGCACTACTGCTAGTCAGCGATAGGGTAACATCTGGCAAGGCACCGGAGGCCTTTCTGGGTTGCAAATGCCTCCAGCAAGCACAGATGTTCCTTGCCAGATGTTACCCCATTGTGTACTATGGGGCCAAGTACAAATTGGCCACTGGCTTCTTTTCTGCAGCACTTCATGCATTGATCTAGGGGATTTGGGATGTTGCCTCCACTTCAAGGGTTAAGTGCTTGGTTTCTTATGCAAGCATTTTCAGCAGTGAGCTTGAAACAGACCAAACAAAAACCAATCCCGAATCTTGTTTTCTCTGCCAGTTATCAGCCCCTGCCTTCAACAGAGACTGTGATAAAGGGAAAGTTACACCATCAGCAGCAATGAAACTCTGCTGAAAGACAGACATAAGTACCCAGTGCCTTTATCTTGCACTCTTTTTGGCTGTCTTCGGAAATTTTCCCTGCTAGGAGCAAAAATCTGGCATCACTTTGCGTGCACATTTTTTAAAGGAATGTTTTTATTGCCATGGTTCACCCTCGTTTCTGTTGTTTTAATTCTTAAGCTTTAAGGGGTTAGAGTAGGGTGTGAGCCCAGAAAGGGTGGGTGGGTGGGTGGATGGGTGGACGGACGGACGGACGGACCAGCGACAGGCTTATATGTAGTTCAGAAATTCCTGGGGATGGGTGGGTGGGTGGGTGGATAATACCAGAACAAAATGGCTTCCAAGGTGATTTGGGGGTAAGTGGTGTTGTCTGTGCTTAACATCTTCTCTCCTATTCTGCCCCCGCCCCATCCCAGCTTTGTCCTTCTGTGTATTAAGGATAGAGACGTGCATGAATGTTTTTTTTGACATTCTATTCGAATCAAATCAAATACCAGAAAATCCGATCCGATTCGAATCTTTTAAATTTGAATTTAACAAGATTCAATTCGGATTTACCAGATTCAAATCTATTTGTTCAAATTTTTGATCTGAATCTGCACATACGAATGGCGACAACATTCGTATGCGCCCGAACACATCTTCCCCACATCCGTATGCATCCCGTAGTTATCCCATATGCAACCCGTTTTTGTCCCATACAGATCCGTACAAATGCATACGGATGTGATAAAGACGCGGACCTTCAAGTACGCATCGTGTACGAACCCGTCCACATATGAATGTCTGGATAATTCGAACAAATAGATCCACCATTTGAAATTCGATGCGAATGTTTACATTCAAATTTCAGGACATTCTATTTGAGTTTGAATGCTGAAATTTGGCACATTCAATTGGATTTCGAATGCCTACGAATATTTGTGCAAATCCTTAATTAAGGAATCTATGGCTGTTTTTGCACTGGCCTTAAAGACCCCATTTAGACCCCACGATGAACCCGATCGGAACCGATCAGGAAAGCCCTGTCCCCACATAGTATGCCTTTAAGACCCCACCTAGAAGGCCCTATTCCCATGAAGGCTGGAGATATCTGTACTTAATGGGTCCTTTGTGCCCTTAAATCCGGATTTCGTGTGGACCCCTTTAAAGGTCTCCACAATCCAGTCTTCAGCTGTGAAGAGCGGATTAGCGGACGTGTGTCCATACTACTTACTGGGCCGATGGGGTCCAGGGGTGGGCCTGGCAGTGGCGGAGCTGCGCGCACAGGTGGCGCCACTTCTGCCCCATCACTCACAGACAGCCATCCCTGCCCAGGAGGGGGTCCTGCCTCCTCCTCCTCCTCCTCCTGCCACGGATGGCCCACAGACAAAGCAGCCTCATCTCGGGGGAGGAGGAGGAGGAAGAGGCTGCATTGATGTGATGACGATCCGTGCAAAAGCAGTACCGTTAGGCCAAATTTCATTTCCAATGCAATCGTCCGGCAAAAAAAGATTCCTCCCTTTTAATGGTCCACCTGCTGCCGGATCGTTCATCAGGGATCGGCAGTTTGCACTTATTATGACGGGAATTGCAAGGCTGTTTGGCACTGCGTTTGTGGCCAAGGGTTTCCCAGCCCTGCGACTTCTTCCTCTCTGGTTTTTCTCCTCTCTTTTTACAAGACGTATCTGGAATATATGGGAAGGCCTTCCCCACCTCCCGGTGGCTTAATTTAATTTAAGCGTGTACTTAAATGGATTGCTCAGCCACCCACACCCTCTTAGACACTCACTTTGCTTTTATTTCCTTCTCCTAAGCTTTCATTTCCAATTAGACGCCCCCCCTCTGCCCCCAGCCCCTGCTGGGCTCAAGTTCATTTCTGCCTGGATAGCTGGCATAGGAAGGATTCCCAGGTGAGCAGGGCAGTCCACACCAATCAATGTATTCATTATGTATGAATGCATGCATGTATAGATGCTTGTATGTATGTATGGATGGATGGATGGATGGTTGAATGCATGCATGCTTGCATGTATGTATGTATGTATGTATGTATGTATGGATGTATGTATGTATGGATGGATGGATGGATGGATGGATGGATGAGCAAGCCAGTTTTCTACCCTGCTTCTCTCACCCTTAAGGGGACCCAAAGTGGCTGAAAAACCTGTTCTCCCCACGACAGACACCCTGTGAGGCAGGTGGGGCTGTGAGACCTCAGAAAGTGAGCTGTGACTAGCCCAAGGTCACCCAGCTGGCTTTGTGGAGGAGTACAGACTCGAACTGGGTTACCAAAATGGTTAGTGCTCTGGAAATCATGTCCTAGAAGGAATAGTTGAAGGATCTAGGAATGTTCAGCTTGCAAAAGAGGAGATTGAGAGGAGACATGATCGTGGTCTTCAGATCTTTGAAGGGCTGTCACAGTGCAGAGGGATCGTCCCTGTTCTCACTTGCACAAGATGGGAGGACTAGAAACAATGGGAGGAAACTTCAAGGGAGTCAATCCAGATTCAGATATCAGGAAAAACCTCCTGACATTGAGGGCGATCAGTCAGTGGAATAGGTTGCCACGGGAGGTAGTGGGTTCTCCTTCGCTGGAGGTCTTCAAGCAGAGGCTGGACCTACATCTGTCTGGGATGGTTTAGGAAATCCTGCATTGAGCAGGGGGTTGGACTGGGTGACCCTGGAGGTCCCTTCCAACTCTATGATTCTACAATCAGATCAAGGTCAAGACACTGTAACCCCAAGACCAAACTAGCTCACAGATCCATTGCCCAACCATGCAGGGATGTCTCCTTAATCGCTTTGAAGCGTTCTTGACTCACCCAGAACATCCCATTAAAAGAAAAGAGGGTCAAGGAGGACCTTCTGAATTTTAAGGTGCTGTTCCAAAGACAGAATCCAGGAAAGGTAGTGATGGGGAAAGTCCATCACCTGGTTAATTCTCCTTCCTGCCCAGCTCTTAAAACAGAGCAGAGCCTGGCCTTGCGATTTGGGTGGACTCAAGGCTTGTAGTTATGCAGAGGAGCGAAGGACCATAAGAAAGGGATGTTTGAATCGCATTAAGAAAGCAAAGAACAGGCTCCCTTGGTTTCTCCTCCCCTGAGCCACTGGGTTTGGGGTGGGATCTTCCTTTGTTTGCTGAGTCCATTAGACCCCCGGCTGAGCCAGGGAGATATAATGGCTGATAATGAGCACCTTTTGCTAAGATCCACAGACCTCTCTAATAGGAAGAAAGGGCTTTCGTGGGGCTAAGTGTTCCTTGCCCTTTACTGGAGAAGATCATCACTTAAGCACTGACTGGTATCTTCCTCCTCCTCCCTCTTTTCCTGAATGTGTTTAGGACCAGAGGGTTTAATAATAGATTACGTCTTTGTGGGCCCTTTAGATTAGAAGCTGAGGTCACTGAACTGCCCAGGTTTGATTAATGGATACGGAAAACTACATTTATCATTCTGCTTTTATATAAATATATATTTATCAAAAAATTATTATTACTATTTTCAGTAAGAAATATATTCATGTATAGGGAAGAGTGACAATGTTTGTCCATCACTTCCTATTCCCCCCCCTTTAATGCACATCTGTCCCCTGCACATCTGTGCTGCGGCCATCCATTCTCTTAATGGCAAAACCAATGGGAACATTAGCTGATTAACGGGCTGACCCCCAAGTGGAGGGCGAGCAGGCTTTGGGGGCACCTTTTTCTGTTCCTCACCACTGAATGCCTCTCTTTGCTATGTGAGGGACGCACGAACCAGAGGAATGGTTATTTCTGCGAATATTCAAAAGAATAAGAAGAAGAGTTGGCTTTTCTACCCCGCTTTTCTCACCCATTTAAGGGGACTCAAAGCGGCTGACAAAGCTTCTGTTCTTCTCCCCTGTGGGGTAGGTGGGGCTGTGAGAGCTCAGAAGAGAGCTGTGACTAGCCCAAGGTCACCCAGCTGGCTTCATGGGGGAGGGCAGAATCGAAGCTGGTATTCCCAGATAAGAGTCTGGCTCCTTAAACCACTAGACCAAACTGGCTCAAAGTATTTGACGATATGAATCTCGAACACATCTGTATGCATCCTGTTTTTATCCCGTGCTCATCCTGGTTTCATCTTGTGTGCATCCGTACAGATGCCTACGGATACAAATAAAATGTGTACAGATATGTACGCGAAGGGTACGTATCTGTACGCATAGAAATGTCCACATTATTTGTACAAATACTTTGAAATATTCGTATTTGTTCAGATACCAAAAATAGGGGTGTGCACGAATGTTTTTTGACTTCCTTTTCGAATCGAATATCCAAAAATCCAATTCGATTAGAATCTTTTAAATTCGAATTTAACCAAATTCAATTTGAATTAAGCAAGTTTGAATCTATTCGTTCAAATTTTCCATTCGAATTTGCACTTACGAATGTCAACAGCATTCATAGATGCCCGCACGCCTCTTCCCCGGGTCCGCACCCATCTGTCCTCATCCATACGCATCCCATAGTTATCCTGTATGCAACCCGTTTCCATCCCGTGCAGATCTGTACAAATCCGTATGGATGCGAGAACGATGTGAATCTTCAAGTACGCGTTGTGTACTAAACCGTACCCATGTGAGTGTCTGAATAATATGAACAGATTCGGAATTTGGATCAAAACTTTACATTTGAATTTAAGGTCATTAGATTCAAATTCAAATGTTAAAATTCGGTGGATTCGATTAAATTTCAAATGCATTTGAATATTTGTGCGCAGTCTTTGACTGTAGCCATGCTTGTATTTTCTCCTACACAGTTTGCATTGCACGTTGTTTACTTCAAAACTGCTTGGGCGATTTCCCCCATTCACTGTTATGTCCTTTCCTCTTATATTTTTATGCATGCTGCCTGCCCAGTTATTCATGCTGATACAAGCAAGTTCTAGGTGATATCCTGCTCAGTGTCACAGCAGGAATGACGTAGGAAATAAGTTATGTAAGGAAGATGCCAACAGGCTTGTACCAGACTCTGCTAACCTGCACCCCTTTTTGGGGGGGTACCTGGAAGAACACCAAGGCCAATGCCTCAAAGGGTTTTTTGAACTGGATTTGTATTAAACCGAATGCAAGAAAATTTGTATTCGTTTGAATAGATCCCCTTTGAATGTGGTGGGATTTGTATTGAGTACAAATGTTCAGCCCCATATGAATGCATGCGAATAGTATATGGATCCTATATATGAATGCATATGGATAGCATACAGATCTCATACTATTGCATACGAATAGCATACAGATCCTATATACGAATGCATACAAATGCCATACGGATCCTATACATGAATGCATGCAAGTAGCATATGGATCCCATACAATTGCATACGAATAGCATACGGATCCCATATACGAATCCCGTACGAATCCCGTACAAAGCTTCGTCTGAATGTATCAAAACGTTTGATTTGAACATCAATCTGAGAATGTGGCAACGTTCCATGAAAGAATAGCAGCATGCAATGGGAAACTGCAGCCAGATGTTGAGACAGTAATCTGTTTTTACCTTGGTCCTCTTACACTGCATTGATTTGTATGTTTAAAATTCGAATGTATTTACATTCAGTTCGAATACATTTGAATCTGTCCGTCTGAATTCTCAGTCCGTATTTGCAAATACAAAGGTCAAATTCATTTGAATGTTTAAATTTGAATTTATAGACATTCGATTTGGATTCGAATGTCCAAAAGTAAACAAATTCTGTCAAATTTTGCATGTTTTGAATATGCATGCACATCTGCAGCGGGGACATGAGGTTACTCTGCATTCCATTGACTCTCCCTCCAAACGCCTGGCACCCTTTGCATTATTTTGCAAGCTTAATGTGCGTCATTAGTTAGAAAACCGGCGGCTGCATCTGGCCTGAACCCGACTTGATCCTTCTGACACCCAGAAGTCAACGCCCGAGCATGTAGCATTTCATCTCCTTTGAGTTCCCCACCTTTGAGCCTTATTTTTCCTTAGTGGTTCAGCTAATTTCCCCTCCCTTTTTTCATTCTGTCAGGATTCAAGGCCTGATTAATAATTTAGCGTGAAATCTGCAAGGCCTTCACATCCCTGCCTCCCCTGGCAGATCCGGGGGCGTGCAAGGGCGCCACTGGATGCGGAGCCAATGAAAGATATATGAACGTTGGCACATGGCATATGGCGCAGGTCTGTCCCAGTTCTTATGGACCTTTGTTCCTCCCTTCCCTCCCCCAGCAACTCCAGCCCTCCGACGCTCCCCCTCTTCCAAAGCGTTTCCATCTGGAATAGGGCAAGCATGTGGAGGCCAGTCGCCCGGGTAAATTGGGTTGTGGGGACACGCATGAATGTTCTATGCGTTCGAGATTTGATCAAATTCAATCGAATTTCGAATGTTTGGAACATTTGTGCACATGGCTACAGTGGATGCAAAATAAATATGGCAACACACAACCAGGAACTTGGCGTAATGGAAGCACTTGGGCATCGAACCCTCAAAGCCAAACGTCCACCTAAGCTGAGCTCCATGTGCAAAGTGAGCGTCGCTGCCAGCTACACAACCCACCCCATTTTAGTTCTGCCGCTGTTGGTTCACATTGGTTTCCTGTTTTGTGGGCATCTGCCCCCCCCCCCAAAAAAAACCCTGCAAAAAAACCCACAATTAAATTGCCTGCCGTTTCATATGGACGTTTTATGTAAATTACACACATTTCTGACATAAACCCATCTATCATGTGTCTGATACGCACATTAAAATGTAAAATGCATGCATTTTATTACATGGAATCTATTTTTTATGCAAAAATGCCTATTTTGGGGGTTGCACACTTTACTGCGCTGAGATGGCATGACAGCATTCTGGGATGGGCCGTGATTTAGCAGGGAGTTGCTTTATAACCTGTAGAGTTGCTTGAGTCTTTGAATGGGAGAAGGGCCGCATCAGAACATGGGTTAGATGAATGTTCCTTCTGCCACTCCCACAACAGCAATCAAATGTAAGGCCAAGATGCTCTCATGGAAAGCTCAGTATACTGGCAGCTCACTGGACAACTGCAAAGATTTGCTACCCCGTCACCAAGGCAAGATCTAACTGATCAGGGAATCATGTGCTCAACTTGGCTAGGTGGAAGAAGAAGAAGAGTTGGCTTTTCTACCTTGCTTTTCTCACCATTTAAGGTGACTCCAGGCAGCTGACAAACCTTCTGTTCTTCTCCCCACAACAGAACACCCTGTGAGGTGGGTGGGTCTGTGGGAGCTCAGAAGAGAGCTGTGACTAGCCCAAGGTCACCCAGCTGGCTTTGTGGAGGAAGAAGAGTTGGCTTTTCTAACCTGCTTTTCTCACCCATTTAATGGGACTCAAAGCTGCTGACCAACCTTCTGTTCTTCTCCACACAACAGACACTCTGTGAGGTAGGTGGGGCTGTGAGAGCTCAGAAAGACAGCTGTGACTAGCCCAAGGTCACCCAGCTGGCTGCATGTAGGAGTGCAGAATCAAACCCGGCATTCCCAGATAAGAATCAGGCTCCCTAACCCCTAGGGAGTGGAGCAAGAGCTTGGGGTGGCTACCAAATCATTGAAATTCCTTAAACCCTGATCGCCTTCTGTATTGATGTATTTATAAGTAGGGATGTCCATCAATGTGGGTTTTGGAATTCAATTTGCAACGAACCGAATGTTCAAAAATCCATCTTTGTTCGAAGAGACTCCCTTTGAATGTGGTAGGATTGTACTCAATGCAAATGTATTTGTACAAATTTGTAGACCCTTCTCTTTCAGAGGTGTGAGGCATAGGGACATGCAAGAGGGCCTTTTCCGGGGTGGCCCCAGAATCTGGAACAGCCTCCCTCTTGAGATTCACCGCATGCCTACACTGTACAATTTTCAGTGCCTTTTCACCCAGGCTTTCGATGTTTCGATAGCTTCCTTGGGGTGCTGTCCTGTTAGGGAGGGAGGAATAGATTTTTAATCGTGTCTTAATATTTTTAAATGTTTTGTTGTATGTATGTATGTATGGATGGATGGATGGATGGATGGATGGATCGATGGATGGATGGATGGATGGAGGGTATCCATTTGTGCTGGCTATCAACCTCACCTCCTCTGCACACCTGCCCCTGGCTTGAACCACAGTCCTCCGGCATGTCCGTACAGGTGTGCCAGAGGCAGAACAAACCTGTCCAGCATCTCCTGACCATTTCCCTAAGACTGCTCTGTGTCTCTTCTTCCCTTTCCTCCCCGAATGGCAGCCTTGATAATGCACCACAAATTCCTAATTCTTCAGCTCTGGAATGAACAATGAACAAGCACTGGGGGCGGGGGGGGGGGGGGAGGATTGTCCTTTGTGGTGGAGGGGAGGTGGGAAATTGGGGGGGGGACACAATCATCAAGTCTTTTCTGCGTTTTGAGTTGCTTGCCTTCCTCACCGCCTTCTCCACCCCCCTTATCTTGCTTTGGGTAAAGGGGGGGGGACGTGAGTGGTGGTGTGGAGACATGTCTGCTCTGCATTTAAGAAGAAGAAGAAGAAGAAGAAGAAGAAGAAGAAGAAAAGGGCTGGATAGAGAGAAAAAAGGACGATCCACCGAGCTTCATAAAAATGATAAATTGCTTTTAGATATTGGGCAGGAAAGAAAGAGCGTTTCTTTCGCTCTCTTTTTTCATTTGACGATATTAGTCTCTTAGCGGTACATTGTTGCTGTGCATATCAGCTTAAACTCTCCAGGCAGCTCGGAGCCAAGCGCCTGGGTATTGAAGTGTAAATGAACCGCTGGCAAGTGTTTTATTTCATTTTATTTTATTTTGCCTCCCCCCACCCCTTTTTATGATTTCTCTCTTTCCCCGCCGCTCATTTATTTATTTATTTTCCTCTACCCGCTCTTATATAGGCCAGGGATTTTCTTACATGCTATCTCCATCCATAGTCCAGGTGGGGAGGGGGGGGTGATTAGAGGCTTCCCCACTCCCCTTCCTTGGTCCCTCAGCAATGTCCTGAACCAGGAAAACCTAATATGTCTCGTGAAGAAGCAGAAGAGTTGGCTTTTCTACTCCTCTTTTGTCACCCTTTTAAGGGGACTCAAGGCGGCTGACAAAGCTTCTGGTCTTCTCCCCACAACAGGTGCCCTGTGAGGTAGGTGGGGCTGGGAGAGCTCAGAAACAGAGCTGTGACTAGCCCAAGGTCAGCAACATTCGTATGTGCATGTACGCATCTTCCCCAACTTCGTATGCATCCTGTACACATACAAATGTCTGGATAATTCGAACCAATAGAACCCAAGTTTGAAATTTGATTTGAATGTTTACATTCAAACTTTGGGACATTTAATTTGAGTTTGAATGTCAAAATTCGGCACAGTCAATTGGATTTTGAATGCCTGTGAATATTCATGTTCATCCCTACTCCCTGCAGGCTGTAGAGGCAGGCAGGATGCTGGACCAGATGGGCTGTGGCCTGATCCAGCATAGTTTCCCTGAATCCATGGGGAACAGGTGCCCAGGAGCACCTGGTGGGCCGCTGGGTGAGAGGAGATGCTGGACTAGATGGGCTGCGGGCCTGAAGCAGAGATGGTCCCCTCTAGTTCTTATGGACCTACAAAGGTAGCATCAGCATTTGCCTGGCATCCTCAGCTTTGTGAAGAGCACCCGTTGCGAGCCAACTATGGTACCTGGGCTCGGTTGTTGAAGACGCAAGATGAAAGACCTACCTTGGTCTCCTGGAAGAGCCGGTCATCACAGCCAGGAGCAAACTGCCCGAGGCCAGAGATGTCCGACGCAGGATTTCCTGCCCTGGCATCTGAGATCTAAGGCTGGTTCTGCAGGTACCACTGTTTCCATTCCAAAAGTTTCACCCACCCGCCCACCCCATGTGTATGAGTTTGTCTGGGGGCGTTTCTCAGCTCGCCTACCTGGCAATCCCTTCCACCTCTCAATTCCACCTTCCTTTCTTCTCCTTGCTTTTTTTAAACAGCTACTTTCTCTACCTCATTTACAATTTAGATTGGAAACAGCTCCGCTCTGGCTTCTCTGATTAGCATGTGTGATAAAGAGAATAATGCATCTCTTAATAGCAAGCCAGTTTCTCCCTTCCCCTCCCCGCTTCTCATCCTTTTTATCCTCCCTGGCAGCTCATCTGCTCCTATTTTCCACCTGCAAATATTTGAGACTTTAAAAATCAGAGGTGCCATGTCTGATTTCAAGCTGTAAGGTTCATCTGCGGGTAATTTCGCGTTGGATACTTCTATTGAGAGGACAGCGCCCCAAGTCATCTTGGGAGATCTCCCTTACTTTACCCCCATTGCAGCCAGTCTGGTCTAGTGGATTTGATTCCGCCCTCCCCCACGAAGCCAGCTGGGTGACCTTGGGCTAGTCACAGCCCTCTTTCTGAGCTTTCACAGCCCCACACACCTCACAGGTTGTCCGGTTGTGGGGAGAAGAACAGAAGCTTTGTCAGCCGCTTTGAGTCTCCTTTAATGGGTGAGAAAAGCGGTCTAAAAAGAACAGAAGGTTTGTCAGCTGCTTTGAGTCCCCTTTAATGGGTAAGAAAAGCGGGATAGAAAAGGCAACTCTTCTTTTTCCTGCATGAAGCTAGCTCTGTGGCCTTGGGCTAGTCACAGCTCTATTCTGAGCTCTCACAGCCCCACCTACCCCACAGGTTGTCCGGTTGTGGGGAGAAGAATAGAAGCTTTGTCAGCTGCTTTGAGTCCCCTTTAATGGGTGAGAAAAGCGGTCTAAAAAAGCCAACTCTTCTCCTTCTCTTTCTTCCTTCTTGCTTCCTCCACCCACTAGAAATTAAGAAATTTGGAATACATTTCTCATTGTTACTTATGTCTTGAGCATACGGAATATTCTACCGTTCCGTCAGAACTGCCAACGGTGAAAGGAAAAATAAATAAACAACCCTCCGTGCTGCCCTCCCTCTTCCTGAGGGATCCCGATTTCCACTTTTTAGCTACTTTTTCTGATGCGTCCCTTTCTGCTTCCAGACTGCGTGTGGTTTAGAATAATTCTAAATTCTGGAGCTCAAAGCGGCCAGGGGGATGCCGTTTGGTTTTTTAAAAAGTGAACACTTCGGCAAGAAGGGATCTTCAATTCTGCAGCCAAAAAGAAACTGGAAAGTTTATTTCCAAACGGAACAGTGGACGAATTTCAGAAGGAGTTTTAAGTTCTGCGGCTGTGGAGGGAGCCCAGCGAATACCAGCAGAATCATAAGTATATTAAAAATGAAAAGGCAAACAGTGTACTTAGCTGCAAATAAAAAAACCCAGCACTTTGTCAGTTTTGCTTGGAGAGTTGCCAGGTTCTGGTTTCTGGGAGGTCTTTTGTATAACCAGGGATTGATTTATAACGTGTGGGCTTCTCTTTCTCTCTTTTCCTGGCTTGCAAACATATCAAGCATTTCAGAGCAGTTTGCAGGGTCTGTGTTGAAAAAAATAAGGTTTGCCATGCTTTGGTGTATGAATAGTCAGTCCCCGAGCAAAGAGAAGGAAGGCGGTAGGATTGTATACGCTACGAACATATTTGTACAAACATCCAACGAATGTATACGTATCCAATAAGTATCCCATAACATAAAGACGTCCTTCGATTGAGCTCAGCTTCTAGGGATGTTGAAGCAAATGCAGACAGCAACTTGGCTTTGCCTTTCTCAGGGGGGACTTTAGGAGAGAGCGAAAGCTGATGCAGTGAATGGAATATTGCAAGAGACATCAGGGAGAGTGCAACAGATTTGTAAAGAGTACGGGCTTCATCCTTCGACGTAGGGATGTAGACGAATATTAAAAAATCCGAATATTCAGTTATCAGAGGAATGTCGACATTCAAACTCGAATTGGATTTTCAAAAATCCGAATTTTGCACGTTCAGACATGAATATGGGTTTTTGAAAATCTGGTACGGATTTTCAAATGGTTTGAATGTGTAGGTCTGCATCTGTCGTATAGGAATCTGCAAGAAAATTATACGTATCTTGCACTTAAAATACGGGATTAAAATGGGATGCATACGGGATAATACAGGATGCATATGGATTTTTATGGAATGCACAGAGATATGTATAATAGACACATATGTTGTTGACATTCGTATCTTTAAATATGAATCTAACATTCGAACGTATGGATGGGGTAGTATTTGAATCCGATATGAATGCTCAATATGAATCCGATTCGAATCCCTGCTACATATTGCCTTTGTATCCCCTACGTAACCCCTGTGTATTCGCTCTGAATGCATCAAATCCAACCTGAATCCACTTTGAATCCGCCCTCAATCCACTTCCAATCTATTCTGGATCTGACTGGTGCAGCCACTATCCCAGGTTCACAAATGCAACGAAGCTCCGTACGAATGTATAGGAACCTCTGATGTCCATCTTTGAATGTTCCAACCTTCAGTTTGAATTTGAATATCTGAATTTGGACCGATTCGAACGAATTTTGCATGTGGCGAATAATTGTGCGCAACCCTAGCTGGCGTGCCTTAACCAATGCATCTCCGTCTCACTCCGGAACCCGGATTTCTTCTCCTCGGCTGGTTTACAAAACTACCTACGATGGAAAAGATCCTTGTGGTTAACGCTGATCTGATGGTTTTTCGTGGAGCTGAGTCAGTGGGCTTCTGGGGGCGACTAATTGAGTTGTCTGCTGCTTATAGATCGGCATCTTGACATGTTTGCTCCTGTTCATCTTGTCATTAGCTGCTTCAGGGCATAGAGGGAGATTGGACAGGACGCTAAATTCTTAAGCAGATAAATTGAGGGAGGGATAACCCGCTCCTTGCTTGAGGATGGGGGCCGTCATGACATGAAGGTTATGAGTTATTTATGAGGTGAGCATGTGCGCAAAATGGCTGGGACTGGAGGATGTGTCGTGGGCAGATCTCCTTTTCAAGCGTGTTGAATCAAAGGAGGCGTCGCTGGCGCCACGTGAACTTCAAAGGAAGCTCATGAATGGGATTTCGCCTGAACCAGCCGCGGCTTGTATGGACACAGAGCAAGTGGGTCAAAAAGATGTAGCCGAACTCAGCATCCCATGGTCCCTCCCAGTATGGAGAGGGCTGGTGGGGAATGGAGGTCTGTTGTGGGTTGCGTAGCTCCCATCTTCATTGGACGAGATTAGAGATGGGCATTGTGATGCCCACACTGAATTGCGGTGCTGGGTGATGGAATTTAAAAACTGTAGTGAGGGCGCATTCAATGCGGAATAAGCAAGGAAGTTCAAACAGACGGCCTGAGCAGGTAAGGAGGGGGTGAAGCCTCCCTTATTAGCATAACGGGAGGGGGAGGAGAGGTGAGGGGGTATAAAACCCGCCTGGGGTTCTGAGGGGAAGGTGGGTGACCCTGTCCAGTTCCCTCAGGGGATATTGTCCAGCATAGGTCCAGACCTTCTAGGCCAGGGATAAGGCCAGAAGGGGTAGAAGGAAAAGGGTTGTGAAGTTAAGGATTTAATTTGCGTGCCTGTGAACTGAAATACTTGTCTTCTTTTCCAGAACACTTAATTTGTTTCCATATCTGTTTCAATTGTAAAGAACAAAGCCTTTTATTTTGTTTCTGTGAAGAGACTTTGCCAGCTTCTCTATATTCTAACCCAGAAGGTGTTACAAAGTCCCCTCTCTTCATAAACCAAGGAAGCTGAGGTTAAGGGAAATAAACAGCCAGTAGGCTGGAAATAAGAGTTTTTAATGTCAAGCAGGTGGGATGAACGAAATCTACTCTCAGTCTATGTTGAATGCACTCTGGATCCATGGCAGATGTGACTGGCGCTGGCGCTTTCCCACCTCCCCAGTTTAACGAATGTCCAAACTGTTCGTATGAATGTCAGCCTTCGGTACAATATACCCTGTAGCTCGTTTAACTCCCTGTCTTTTTTTCCTTGTGTCTGCAGTATGCCGGGGGATGCTCTGTGGGTTTGGTGCTGTGTGTGAGAAGAACCCCATCGACACATCGCAAGGGCTGTGTGTGTGCAAGAAGACCACGTGTCCTTCGGTGGTGGCCCCTGTCTGTGGCTCCGATTATTCTACCTACAGCAATGAATGTGAATTGGAGAAAGCCCAGTGCGTCCAACAGCGACGGATCAAAGTCATCAGCAAAGGGGCATGTGGTGAGTGATAAGACAATAGAGAGCTATACAGGATTTTACACTTACCCTGTGGGGGGCATTTCTCTTCACTCTGTGTCCAACATGTGCAGGATCCCTGGGTGACATATCCATCCATCCATGCTATCCATCCATCCATCCATCCATCCATGCTATCCATCCATCCATCCATCCATCCATGCTATCCATCCATCCATCCATCCATGCTATCCATCCATCTGTCCATGCTATCCATCCATCTATCCATGCTATCCATCCATCCATCCATGCTATCCATCCATCCATCCGTCTGTCCATGCTATCCATCCATCCATCCGTGCCATCCATCCATCCACCCATCCATCCATCCATCACCCTCCCGCCCATTCATCCATTCAATCTATCCAATCTATCCAATCCATCCAATCCATCCACCCATCCATCCCATCCATCCCATCCATCCCATCCATCCCATCCATCCATCCCATCCATCCATCTATCCATGCTATCCATCCATCCATCCCATCCATCCATCTGTGCCATCCATCCATCCATCCCATCCGTCCATCCATCCATCCATCCATCCCATCCATCCATCCATCCATCCCATCCATCCATCCATCCATCCACCCATCCACCCATCCACCCATCCACCCATCCATCACCCTCCCACCCATTCATCCATTCAATCTATCCAATCTATCCAATCCATCCAATCCATCCATCCCATCCATCCATCCATCCATCCCATCCATCCATCCATCCATCCATCCATCCATCCATCCATCCATCCATCCATCCATCCATGCTATCCATCCATCCATCCCATCCATCCATCCATCCGTGCCATCCATCCATCCCATCCATCCATCCATCCATCCATCCATCCATCCATCCATCCATCCATCCATCCATCCATCCATCCACCCATCCATCCATCCATCACCCTCCCGCCCATTCATCCATTCAATCTATCCAATCTATCCAATCCATCCAATCCATCCACCCATCCATCCCATCCATCCCATCCATCCCATCCATCCCATCCATCCATCCCATCCATCCATCTATCCATGCTATCCATCCATCCATCCCATCCATCCATCTGTGCCATCCATCCATCCATCCCATCCATCCATCCATCCATCCATCCATCCATCCCATCCATCCATCCATCCATCCCATCCATCCATCCATCCATCCACCCATCCACCCATCCACCCATCCACCCATCCATCACCCTCCCACCCATTCATCCATTCAATCTATCCAATCTATCCAATCCATCCAATCCATCCATCCCATCCATCCATCCATCCATCCATCCATCCATCCATCCATCCATCCATCCATCCATCCATCCATCCATCCCATCCATCCATCCATCCATCCATCCATCCATCCATCCATCCATCCATCCATCCATCCATCCATCCATCCATCCTGCCCTAGACCCAAAGGCCCACAGGCAGATAACAACATCTAAAATCAAACATCATTAAAATAGCAGCAGCGTGCATTAAAACAGTCACATCTGCAAGTGGGAAGGGAAAATGTATCCCCATTTAACAGAAGGCCAGGGCAAAGAGATGCGTCTTCACTGCCTCTCTAAACATGTACAGTGAAGCAGATAAAGGCACCTCAAGCGTGAGACTATTTCATAGCCTAGGGGCCATCACTGAGAAGGAGGTCCTCTCCAGGGTGCCTACCCGTTTTGCATCTGAGGGTGGTGGGACAACCAGGAGGCCCTCCCCTCCAGATCTTAAGGCACGGGCAGGTCGAACTAGGAGTAGGTGTTCCTTCACACTTTGCATGCATACACCAAAACTCTTTTCTGGCTAAAAGATAATCGGTTTGCCTGACGGTGTCCAGACATGGTGCATATGCGCACATGTGCACCCGTAGATTAATGTGCAAAACCACAGCCCGTGGCCTCGAGCAGGTTATTTTCCGGGGAGAGCTCCACAACTGAGGCTAAATGGACCTTTCTTGGTAACATGGCACACAGCAGCTGCCAGCAAAGACCCGTGCAAATGAAGCCCCCGGCCTGCGTGTCTCTGAGTAAATTAACTTGACCTTTCTTCTCCCCACCACGCTCTGGTTTTTCCTCTACCTCCCCTGAAGAGCTGCCTTCTCGCTTACAATAAATCTGAGCTTCTCAACACCTGCTGAGGGCCTTCGTAGGAAGTAGGTAAAGGAAAGAGATGGGCATGCCAGTGTAATTCATTTTTAAAAATCACAGGGGATGGGGGAGGGAGTGATAAATGGAAGGGGGCACATAAATAAATAAATGGGCAGGCACTGGGACCTAAAAATAATTCAGTGGTCCCTTGCAGACGGACTTCTTGATATCTCTCTAATTGCATTTTCCTCATGGCACACTGAGAACATGATGTTCGTGGGATGGTTTGGAACTGGGAACTCAGTTCTTCCTATGTTTTTTGAGCCAGAGTAGAAGAAATATCTAGCCAGGGTGGACCGTGTCTGGAGTGTGGAAGCTCCTTCAAAGGAAGAATGGATTAGGCCACAGCCCGCCTAGTCCATAAGAACCTCAGAGGAGCCCTGCTGGATCAGGCCACAGCCCACCTAGTCCATAAGAACCTAAGAGGAGCCCTGCTGGATCAGGCCACAGCCCATCCAGTCCATAAGAACTTAAGAGGAGTCCTGTGGATCAGGCCACAGCCCATCTAGTCCATAAGAACCTCAGAGGAGCCCTGCTGGATCAGGCCACAGCCCATCTAGTCCATAAGAGCCTAAGAGGAGCCCTGCTGGATCAGGCCACAGCCCATCTGGTCCATAAGAACCTAAGAGGAGCCCTGCTGGATCAGGCCACAGCCCATCTAGTCCATAAGAGCCTAAGAGGAGCCCTGCTGGATCAGGCCACAGCCCATCTAGTCCATAAGAACCTCAGAGGAGCCCTGCTGGATCAGGCCACAGCCCATCTAGTCCATAAGAACCCAAGAGGAGCCCTGCTGGATCAGGCCACAGCCCACCTAGTCCATAAGAACCTAAGAGGAGCCCTGCTGGATCAGGCCACAGCCCATCCAGTCCATAAGAACTTAAGAGGAGTCCTGTGGATCAGGCCACAGCCCATCTAGTCCATAAGAACCTCAGAGGAGCCCTGCTGGATCAGGCCACAGCCCATCTAGTCCATAAGAGCCTAAGAGGAGCCCTGCTGGATCAGGCCACAGCCCATCTGGTCCATAAGAACCTAAGAGGAGCCCTGCTGGATCAGGCCACAGCCCATCTAGTCCATAAGAACCTAAGAGAGCCCTGCTGGATCAGACAACAGCCCATCTAGTCCAGCATCCTGTCTCACACAGTGGCCCACCAATTGCCCATGGGCATCTCGAGCAGAGACAAGGGCAAAACTTCTCCTGCTCTTGAATCCCAGCAAATGGCCTTAGAGGCCTCCTGCTTGTCCCCCCCCCCCCCCAGCCTCAAAGATGTACTCAGGCATCCATTCTAGTTGCCATTGATACATCTGTCATCCGTAAATTTGTCCAACCCTTCCTTGGAGCCATCTAGGCTGGGTGCTGTCACGACCTCAACTGGCAGCAAATTCCATAGACTGATGAACCTCTGGGTGAAAAAATCTTTCCCCTTGTCTGATCCGACTCTCCTGACCATCAGCTTCATAAATTTTCTCTATCCACCTTTTCTATACCATGCATAATTTTATATACTTCAATCAGGTCCCCTCTTAAACGATGTCTCTCCAGACTGAAGAGTCCCAGATGTTGCAGTCTGGTTTTGTAAGGGATTTTGTTCCATTCTTAATCATCCTGGTTGCCCTCTTCTGCCCCTTTTCCGGTTCCACAATATCCTTTTTGAGGTGTGGCGACCAGAATTGTGCATGATATTTCAAACTTTTATGAGTGGAAGGCCCACAAAGAAACAGGATGAGGGGTCAGACCTGAAGATGGACTGAAGAAGGTTTACAGTGAAGGTGTGACCACGGTCAATTCATGTTCCTGGTTCAGGGAAGAGAAATGTTTCTTTAATAACCAAGTGGCCCCAAGTGAGAGCTGTTGGCTTCTCTTTTCTGCACACGATGCTCCTATTATAGCTAGTGCTAAAACTCTGAATTTACATATTCCATATCTAGGTGGCACTCAAAGCAATTGGGGAGTCAGTTTAAGTGCAAGCAGCTCAATAGGTGTAACAAAAAATTATTACCACATACTTTTGATATTTCTATTACTGGGGGGCCCTGGCACTTACGCAAGAGTTATGTTTTCAGAAAGTCTTGCAATGGCTTTAAGCTGGCTTTTTAAACCTTTTCCCGCCCCCACCCACCCCCAGCCCTGGCTGCTCATAAACCATCTAAGAAGAGACACTCTTCTTGTCTGAGGAAGGCAGTAATATGTTCCTGTCCATGGATAAATGAGGTCCGTGAACGGGGAAACTGTCAGCGGCTTTCCCTGTATTTCAATTTATCTTTATCTTTTTAAAAAAATATGAGTTGCACTAAAATGTAAAATTGAGAACGATGCGAACCTGGCTACATTTTTCCTTTGCATTCCAGCACAGGGGTTTAGGATACGAAGGGGCCCATGGTTCGGTTGACCAAGATGAGCCAAGGAAATAATTTTTATTTTTATTTTTTTCCGTGAAAGAACAAAACTGACTTCTTCTATTTTTCCAAATACTAAACGGATAATTGTCACCACCTCTTCTGGTAGCAGCAGATCTTCACACAGCTACTGATCCTCATGAGGGTTAAACACATATGTGCCATTCTTCACTCCTTTGGCTACCCAGTGCCCACTGTGAAGAGTGGCACATCATGCCCAGAATCACCAACTGCACTTGCAGGAAGCCTTTCCACACCAGAAATATCTCCTGCTATCCCAGAAGCTGCCCCAGTGTCCAGGAGCAGCGGTGCACAAAATAATGCACCATATGCACCTGCAAGCTTACCTGTCCCGGTGAATGGAGGGACCATTTGCACCTCTTCCGGTGCCGGTGTGTGTGTGTGTGTGTGTGTGTGATCTGAGGTGCCACACAAGCATGCTGGCATGCCACACAATCTGGGATGCTAGAGCACATGTGTGGCCCATCACTGTTGTCCTGGTGCTGGTGTATGCACAGTTGTGCCAGCTGCTGGGACGGAGATACTGGTGCCTGGGCATGCATCCAGACCTGCAGTAGATCCTTCAACCGTTTCCACGTAGGACGTGGTTTCCAGACCACTCACCATGTTGGTCGCCCTCCTTTGGACTTGCTCTAGTTTGTCAATGTCCTTTTTACATTGGGGGCCCCAGAACTGGACACAGGACTCTAGATGAGATCTGACCAGGGTAGAGGAAAGAGGAAAACTTACTTCTCGTGATCTAGACTCTATGTTCCTCTTAATAGACTCTACACTCCTCCTTTCCTTCCTCCTCCACAGGTTCAAAGGACCCGTGCGCAGAGGTCACCTGCAGCTTTGGCAGCACATGTGCCCGTTCCACCGACGGGCAGTCGGCCAAGTGCATCTGCCCCTCCTCCTGCAGCGGCGTGGCCGAGAGCACCGTCTGTGGCAGTGACGGCAAGGACTACCGCAGCGAATGCCACCTCAACAGGCATGCTTGCGACAAACAGGAGAACATCTTCAAGAAGTTCGATGGACCGTGCGGTGAGTCTTTGGCGCGAAAGGATGCTGTCTTCTTGTTGTTGCTTTTTTCACGGAGCATCCAGCTATAAGCGCAGCGGACTGAATAGCAGAGCGCTTCCAAGACCAGGAATCGAGTTGGCAGTTTATCAAAAGGTTTATGGCTTGGTTTACAGCATAGGTTAAAACAAAGCACATGGTAGAGTGCTGGTTGATTGAATGCATGGGTATATGATTAAATGCATGAAAGATAGTTGTCTACTTGGATTCGAATGTCAAAAATACATTTGGGCACATCCATAGTGACTTACCTATAGGGATATGCACAAAAATTTGAAATATTCATTATTTGGACAAATTTGAACAAATCCGCACATTTGTATACTAATTGAAAGTCCAGACCTTCATTTATTAGTATTGCCACTGTTCCTTGCAGGATTGGAAACATATCACATCCAAGCCTTATGAACCTGTTTTTTATTATTCGTATTAATGCAAATATTTTGAGTTATTCGTACAAATAATTCAAGCATTCGTATGTGTACGTATCCATACACACCACATACGGGATGCATACAGATGCACATGAGATTCGTATCATCAGATACCTATCAAATACTCATGTAGTAATGGCATTTTATAGGATCACCTTTGTACCTGCCTTGTCTTTTTCCGTAAGGCGATTAATGAATAACCAAGCAATAAATAACATATAAGCATGGTAATCCCTTGTCATTCAAGCATGCACTTAAGAAGTCTGACTTATGACAGAATAACACATTCCCACCCACTTTTCATGAACTGCGTAGCTGGTTCCATTCCAGCCTGCGTCTGGCGTAGATTCAAATTAGGTTGGGTGCCAGTAAGAGCACCATCCATTTGGTTACAGAAGGGTTGGAACCATCAACAAGCAAGAGGAATTCAGTTTCTGGACTAGCAGTTCCTTCTTCCCAGTAATGGGGTCAGATATTTTTCTCTCGCGGGGTTGTGCAGTTTGCAGATTAGTAGGATGTGGGTTGCAGCTTCAGTTTCTGGCGCATCGCAGACGCGTGTGCTCTCACTGCAGGGAAAGTGTTGAAAGTTTCCCATTTGAGTTTTGCAGTCCAGTTGTTTGAATTGGGAACAGATGAAGGTTCTTAGTTACGGAGCCAAATTAGCTCTGAGATAATTTTCTTACTGGAATATCAACTTGATTTACAACAAGCTGTTTAAGAGACTAAGGCTATGTCCCCATGCATGGGCTGCGTGTCATGGAAATCCACGTTGTAACACGTAATAAAGCGTCCCCGTGTGGTTTGGGGCAACGCAGATTGAAAGCACACGTGCCTGTCCCCATGCAAGCCGCTTTTTGTGAACCCGCATCTTTTTCTTCCTACCACATGTACCACATATTAGGACTTTTCTCACGATCACCTCACAGTTTTTTTTAGCATGGAGATGCCCCCTAACATTGGCTGGCCTCTCTAAGTCAGCGTCTGCATGCACGATTTGATTTGAATTGGATATTCAGATATCCGAATTTGTACAAATAATAATGTCTGGACGTTCAAACTGATATGAATACATTTGTATCTATCCGTACAAATATTCGGTTCATATTTGAAGATACAGATGTCAAATGTGTCCATACTTATAAAAAGCCAGCTCTTCTGCTGCTGCTGTGCCATGGTTTTTTTTTTGGGGGGGGGGGAGCTGAATCTGGATAAGCCTGTATTAAACACCTGGGAGCTGGAAGACTCTGTGTCCACACCTGAACTGTGCAAATATTTCCCCTTCTCCTTTGCACATGCATTAGGGATCTGTGCAGCTGGTTCCAGTGTGATAAACATTCCAAACACTGTGAAAGAGCAGTGTAGTTGTTGTTTTAACTGGTCAGTGTCAATTGGACCTTAAGGCGCCTTTCTCATCACATAGCAACTGAGCCTGTCCCCGAGCTATATTAGAAAAAAAATGAATTAAAATTCATCCCATGTAGATCATGCTTTTGTATAACAGCATTTAACAGCGTTGAAGCAATCCCCAAAAGCTTGGGTTGGCCTCTGAGATGCTACTGACTTAACACTCATACATTGGGCTGGCTTCATTGTTGACGTATATATGCTATATGAATCGAATATTATGACAATCATACATTGACGTTCGTACGAAGCTTCGAAGCATTTGATAACCGGACAGGTGGGCAAGTGGCTGCCCTGAAGAAGCCCTGAACATCTGCAATGGACCGGGAGTGCACTCGACATGGATTGAGAGCAGATTGAAAGTGGGTTCAGGGCGGATTTGACGCTTTCAGAGCGGATATCTTACGGGATGCATATGAGATACGTATCAGATACATATGGATATGTGTCAGATACATATTGGATACATATCCATTCTTATCAAATAGAATCCTACAATATTGAAGGGGATCTACTTGAATGAATACAAATCTACTTGCACTTGATTCGACACAGATCGAATGCAGACCCACCCACCCCGTTTGTTCGCATTCCTAGCTGACAGCGCTCCTTGCTTTCGTCCTGTCTTTGCAGACCCTTGCAAAAGTACCCACAACGACATGAACCGGGTCTGCCGGGTCAACCCTCGCACCCGGCGTGCTGAGCTCCTGCTCCGCCCGGAAAGCTGCCCACCCAAGCAAAGCCTGGTGTGCGGAGATGATGGAGAAACCTACGGCAACGACTGCGTGATGGTCAGGTCGGGCGCGATTCGAGGAATCGAGATCCAGAAGGTGCGTTCGGGAGAGTGTCTGGTCCAAGGTAAGGACGTCTCGCTTTCATTACGGGTTGCTAAGGAAGGCGGGAGAGGAGACACAGCAACCCCAGGGGAGGGATTCCTTGCAGGAAGGATCCAGGATCTGTCGCGGGGATTCTGAAAACTGATCACAGTATTCGTAACATTTGTTATTCAGGTGAATTCGTACATTCGTACATTGACGTTTATTTTATTTTAAATTCTACCACACATTCAGAGATCTTAGACTTCACCAAGTATCACAAGGGATTACCCAGCTTGGTTTAGCGGTTAGGGAGCTGGACTCTGGGAATATCGGGTTTGATTCCACCCTCCCCCATGAAGCCAGCTGTGTGACCTTGGGCTAGGCACAGCTCTCTCTGAGCTCTCACAGCCCCACCGGCCACACAGGGTGTCTGTTGTGAGGAGGAGAAGAACAGAAGGTTTGTCAACCACTTTGAAAAGCAGGGTAGAAAAGCCAACTCTTCTTCTAAAAATGCATTTTCTTAATATCTTCAATAATACTTATTTCACAGCAATACCAATAATAATGTGCTATTTGTCTTTAACTGCTCTTGTTGCTAGCAAGTGGATCTTAATTAGAGAGCAGTCATCAAGCCCAGACCATTCTTTGTGTGGTTTCCTGCCTTCTTGATCTGTTTTGTTCTATTTCCATCCCTGATTGGAAGCATTTCATACTTGGTTTTGATTTGCAACTTTAATTTTGTTACTTTTGCAAGTTGCCAGAGTAGGGTTACAGTTTTTCCCATTTGTGCAAGTCATATTAACTTGCCCAAATAGCTGTAGCCGCTGACAGAATGGCCACTGGCCAAGAAGAATCTGGGATAAGCAATTTGGATGAAATCCAGAGAAATCCTTATCTGCTTCTGGTGTAAGCTGGGGCTAGTGGGGAGATTTCAATTATAATACAGAAAAGCTTTCAGTTCCTGAAAATGACTGATATTCATTTAAATGAAGCCCTGAACTCTGGTGTAGAGCAAATACTTGGAAACCCACCATCTCCCAGAAGAAGGCAATGGCAAAGATTCCCATCTTTTAATGGAAAACTGCTAGAAATATCCATGGAGTCACCAGATGATTTACTTACTTACTTACTTACTTACTTACTTACTTACTTACTTACTTACTTGCTTGCTTGCTTGCTTGCTTGCTTGCTTGCTTGCTTGCTTGCTTGCTTGCTTGCTTGCTTGCTTGCTTACTTACTTACTTACTTACTTACTTGCTTACTTACTTACTTACTTGCTTACTTACTTGCTTACTTAGTTTAGTTTAGTTTAGTTTAGTTTAGTTTAGTTTAGTTTAGTTTAGTTTAGTTTAGTTTAGTTTAGTTTAGTTTAGTTTAGTTTAGTTTAGTTTAGTTTAGTTAGTGTCAAAAGCATTGCATTCTAACAAAGCAGTGGGTGGGTGGATGGATGGATGGATGGAGTTAGACGAGACATGATGCTGGACTAGATGGGCTGTGGCCTGATCCAGCAGGGCTCTCATACTTCATGGAGGACAGATCTATCAACGGCTTTAGAAGAGATGCCTCCAGTTTGGAGAAGCAGGCAAGATGCAGGTAGAGAGCAGGTGAAGCTTTTGGCTTCATCTTCTGCTTGAGATGCCCAGAAGCAATTGATGGGCCACTGTGTGAGACAGGATGCTTGACTAGATCCAACAGGGCTCCTCTTGGATTCTTAAGTTCTTCTGCTTCTGCTCTAATCTGTTTGGTTTCTACCTGATCAGAAATGGGTTCTTCTAACCAGACCGTCGCAAACCTTCTTCCTTTGCTCTGCGTTACCTTTTTGGGTTATGCCAGCTAATAACCAGCCCCCTTTGGCTCCTTCTAGATAAATGCAGGGACAGTTGTCGCTTCAACGGTGTATGTCTGAACCGCCGAGGAGCGCCCCGTTGCTCGTGTGAGCGCATTGTTTGCGACGGCTCCTACCATCCCCTCTGTGGCCGGGACAGCCGGACCTACGCCAACGACTGTGAGCGACAGAAAGCCGAATGCCAGCAGAGGACCGCCATCCCAGTCAAACATCAAGGCCCTTGTGGTAAGTGCTAAAAGCAATAGGTTCCCTTCCTTACTGCTGTTCTGTGAGCTCCTAGATTGCTTTGGCTTCCCTCCATTCGGCCTTTTGATCTAACCGAAATAGTCCAGGGAACCCAGTGTCAGAGGTAAGTCTGTGCTTATTAGTTTATTGACTTGGATGGAGCAGATGTGTAAGTCTCTCCTGGTTTTCCAACTCCAGATCTCTTGCCTCACCCTTCTACTTTTCTCCTTGCTGAATGTTCTCTTGGCCTTCCTCTCTTCTGACATCTGTCCTCTGCTCCCCACTCTTGTGTTGGAAAATGTTTAAATAGTGTTTATTATTTATTCGTTTATTCACATTTTTACCCCGCCCTATTCCCAAGGGTCTCAGGGCGGGTTACAAGTGTGCTGAGTGTTCAGTCCATGTCTCCCATCCGCATTCCCACCTGTCCATGTATCACCTTCAATGCTTGGTCTCCAATTACTCCATCATATCACCCATCACTC
Organism: Aspidoscelis tigris stejnegeri; assembly: GCA_023333525.1. Taxonomy (NCBI): domain Eukaryota; kingdom Metazoa; phylum Chordata; class Lepidosauria; order Squamata; family Teiidae; genus Aspidoscelis; species Aspidoscelis tigris. The sequence goes on from JALMGA010000021.1 coordinate 5,300,509, forward strand.
GGTATCCCACACCCTTTGCCTCTTGCCCATGTCAAAGCTCGTCCAGGAAAGCTCCCCTTCCTTGTAGTTTTCTTCTGTGTCCGTTCTCCTCCTACAAACCTTTCTCAGTTTTCAGGTGTGAATGGTAAAGCCGCGGTTCCTGGTGGGGTCTTTTCATGTCTGTCTCACGGCCCTGGAAGGAAAAAAAAAAGTGCACCTGGAAACAGGTATTGATTTTTCTAGGAAAGATTTTCAGACCAGATTTCTGCTGCCCTCTTCTGATCTCACGGAGCTTGCAGGATGAGGCAGATCTGAGGATTCAGGACCAAGGAGAGCTCCGACTCCCCATTTTTGGCCTTCCAGTCTTCTCCCTCCAGTCCATGGCTTTTAGTCTCTTATCCCTTTGGGGTAAACAAGATCTCATAGGCTACATTTTCACTGGTTGAAAAAAATCTGGGTTTTAACTCAGATATATGTTTTTTGACTAGTGCAGAGGGCTCCTTGCAGCTGTTCCAAACTGCATTGGGGTGCTGTCTCCAGCCGGTTCCCCCCCCCTGCCCCGTTCCTCCGTCTTTCGTTGTCATCCTGCTGCTTGCCTTCCCCACCATTCTCCAACAGATAGAGGAAAGGCATGGGGAGGAAAGGCAAGCACTGGGGGAGATGAGGAAAGACAGAGGAAAGGCGTGGGTAGGAAAGACAAGCACCGAGGAAGACGACAAAAGGCATGTGGAGGAAAGACAAGCACTGCGGGAGATGACGAAAGATGGAGGAAAGGGGCAGGAAAAAGGTAAATGGCAGGTGGCATTGGAGGAGAGTGTCACAGGTGGCGTTCCCATTAATAAATATTCAGATTTTAATAGGATTCTGCAGTGAGTCCTGTTAAAATCCAAACAGTAATTTCCTGGATTATTGGACATATAGTCCATAGAAATGGGGAATCCCATCAAAGTGTTGGAAAGTTGGACCCTTGAGCCAGATTCAGGCTAGACCAAAGAGCCGGTGGAAATGCACCCTTAAAGGACCAGCCCTCTGACCTGAAGAATGTCACTCCCTGCACGTGTCACAGTTTCCCTCTAGCAAGTTCCCTGTGCTTTTGGACCTGCAAGGTAGTAAGGAAGCACTTGGCTCTGCTTTTGAGGGCCTTTCATGCTGTGAAAGGTTTAATCGGTTCCTGGATAACATGGAGCTCTTTCCTGGTGAATCAGGAGGCTTCAGCTAAGAGTCACTGCTGGCTTTTGGGATCATGATTTTTGGCTCTGTATTGAGGTCACACTATGACATTGCCAGAGGGTTCCCCAAAAATAGGAGGCCACACATGAAAAGACTTTGATCTTAGTATCCACCAGTGTGATACTTTCTGTGGTGGGTTGGAGGCAGGGATTCATTTGAATCTGACGAATCTAGACATTCAAACTCAAATACATATTTTCAAAAATCCGATAAGGATTTTCGATTGATTCAAATGTGTAGATTCGTATTTTACCCATATCTTGCACTTAAAATACGGGATTAAAACAGGATGTGTGTGGGATAATACAGGATGCATATGGATTTTTCTGGCACGCACACAGATACATATAACAGATACAAATATTGTCGACATTCGTATCTTTGAATACAAACCTAACATTTGAACGTACGGATTTGAATGTTATGGATTCGAATCAGATTTTAAGACATTTGAATCTTAAATATCCAAATCAAATTAGATTTTATGACATTCGAACCTACTCGGATGTGAATGTCAGAGATACATTTATGCACATCTAGTTGGAGAGCAATTTTTTAAAAAACAGTTGATTTTAGAATTTGTTTAGGCCAGGGATGGAAAACAAGGTACCTGACAGATGGCTTGCAGCTTCTCTCATCCCTGACTCTTGGCAATATTATATTCGGCAGTATTTGGAGACCTACAGTTTTGCCAACCCTGGGATTAAGTTATTAAAATAACCCTTCTCCTGTTGTTAAGGGCCTTGGAAAGTGAAAATGGCAACTGAACTGAGTTCAGAGCAAAGATGCCGCCAGTGGAGTCCATGTATCCATGTTGATTTTGTATGCTTCTGACTAGGGATGTAGAAGAATATCTGAAACACTCAAAATTCGATCGAATTCATTCGAATTCAGATAGAATGTCTATACATTCAGTTTTTTATGATTTATACGAATCATCCGGACGTTCGTATGTGTACGGATACACACGTATCTGTACGCATCTTATTTGTGTCCGTATGCATGTTATGGATACGTACAGGACAAAAACAGGATGCATACGGGATGTGTACGGATGTGTACACATACGAATGTTGTTGACATTCGTATCTTCAAATATGAATTGAATATTCATACAAATAGATACAAATGTATCCGAGCCAGTTTGGATTTGAACACACTTGTTTTCCCACTATTTGTACAAATTTGGACTTTTGAATATTCAGTTCTCATGAAATCGAATGTGGAAAATTGCATTACTTCTGACAAGCCAGGAGCAGGCCAGGAACAGTCCACTGTCCCAATATGGAGAGACTGGAATATTATCCAAAGCCAGCTCTGCCCACAGATAACTCCAAAGCCCTTGTCTCCCATCTTCTCATCTGTCTCCATTATTCGCTATGTGTTGAATGTTAATCTGAAAGCACTTTGCAGCAGGGAGCTGTTGCCTTGGGCTCTGTCAGCCGCTATGGACCTTAAACAATGGAGACTATAATGTTTTCTATAAAGGCTTCACGGAAAGCTGTGTGGATGCACCGTGCCAAAGGGGCAGCCGGGCTAGGAATCTCCATGTAGATCAATGCTTCTGATGTAGGCTAAGCCAGGAGCAATGAGATCTGAAACCTACGATAGTGCAACATACAGTAATTTATGGGGCATTATGCAACTTGAATATATTTTCAGAACTGCTCCAGGTTGCAGAACTCAGTTTTATCAGGTGGTTGGGTGAGCACAGAGCTTGAATTTATTGGGGGTGGGTGGGGGTGGGTTGTAGCAAAATGTACACACAGCTCTCATGTGTTCGTAAGAGAACCGAAGAGGAGCCCTGGTGGATCGGGCCACAACACATTGAGTCCAGCATCCCATCTCTCACAGTGAACCTAAGAACCTAAGAGGAGCCCTGCTGGGTCAGGCCGCAGCCCATCTAGTCCATCTAGTCATGTATGAACCCGTACACATACGAATGTCCAGATAATTAGAACGAATAGACCCAAAATTCAACATCCGGGACACTCTATTCGAATACAAATGGCGAAATTCGGTGCATTCGATTGAATTTCAGATTCCTTCGAATATTTGTGTGCGTCCCTACTTGCGCCCAACAACATAATCAAATGAAAACGCCCTATTCTTTTAATCTACTTAGCAGTGTTCGTGTAAATTTGGCTGGCTGGTCACTCAGGGCAAAGAAAGAGGCTGTATAGGGAAAATTCCAGCTGTACATAGAGAACACAGGGCACAATGGCTGCAGGTCACACCTGTGCCACCCTGAGCTCAAGGAGGCAGGTAGCTTAAAGCTGTGTAGGTGGGATTGTGTTGGTGAGACTTTGAGCTCTGGAGAAAAATTACAATAATCCAACTGCATGTTTAGCCTTATATCCAAACCTCACACGAGTCTGCCCTTGGAAAGCAACAGAATACGGAAGCAAACCTTCCCCCCACCCACCCACCCACCATCGCCCCAAGACTACAGGAGGAGTGTGATGTTGTTGGCAAAGCCAGGGTTTAATTCGAAAGTGTCTAGGTGGAAGCGATCAAAGGGAAACGACGCAGCGTTGCCTTTGAAGCACACGTGTGAAGTTCTGACCTGGCGGTGGGAGAGTTTGGTGCCTGTTTGTGGCTTTTATCTGTACCTGGCAGGCTGGCCGTGAGGTCACAGGGGGCCCTGGGAGGAACTGACTCAGCCGTTCCTTGCTAGAACTAAGACCAAAAAACCCAAGAGGGCTTGGAGGTATTTCTGCAACGCTGCAGAAACGCTGCCTCGTTCCGTTTTTAGAGGGCAACCTGTTCCCTTTTGTGCAGGATGGAACTGAAGAAGCAATATTTGAGGGGCGGTAGATGTGTGAGAGGGAAGGAAGAAGAAGAAGAAGAAGAGTTGGCTTTTCTACCCTGCTTTTCTCACCCATTTAAGGGGACTCAAAGTGGCTGACAAACATTCTGTTCTTCTCCCCACAACAAAACACCCTGTGAGGTAGGTGGGGCTGCAAGAGCTCAGAAGAGAGCCGTGACTAGCCCAAGGTCAACCAGCTGGCTTCATGGAGGAGTGTGGAATTAAACCCAGTACTCCCAGATAAGAGTCCGGCTCCTTAACCACTAGACCAAACTGGGTCAAACAGGGAAGGAGGGAGGGAAAGAAAGAATCCAGTAGAGATTATTGAATGGATGCAAAAAAATCTTTCCCCCTCTTGGGATATGTATTACATACGTATCTGTACAAATCTCACACGTATCTGTAGGCATTTGCACAGAAAGTATGGAACGACCACGGGATGCATACAAAATGCGTATAGATACGTATAACACATACAAATGTTGTCGACATTTGTATCTTCAGATTCGAATCTAACGTTTGAATGAATAGGTTTGAATGTACGCAATTTGAATCAGGTTTTGTTGCATTCGGATAATAAACATTTGAATCAAATTGAACGGTTAGACATTTTAATCAACTTGAATTCAAATGCAAAAACAAAAACATTCATGCACATCCCTGGGTTTCCTCTCCAGAGGACCCTAAAGACTTCATAAAGCAGCTACTTTAAACAGTGGCTCTAAACAAATCTGCCTGTATTGCTTCTTGAATTCTGCTCCAAGGTCAGCAGAAAATGCAAATTGCCATAGTTTTTCAGTGCAACAGCTAGCTGCATTTGTCTGCTCTGGCGGAATGCAGATTGAAATGTTGTGCGCGTTCTGGCCATAGAAAACAATAAGGAAACTTCAAACACCTTGTTATTCCCCGTGGGTTACTTTCTAAGGACACCAAAGTGGGTCGGATGGGAACTTATGGCATGGTTTCCCTTCTCCCAGGCCACATCTACCCCCCTCCACTTCCTGAGCAATTAAGAAAAAGAAAAGGAAGGTTTATTTTGCCGATTAACAATAGGAAAGAAATTACTCCAACGCGCGTTCAAAATGATGAAACAGGAAGGGACTGTGAAACAAGGTTGTCCTAATCCGCATTGCAAGTATTCGGAATAGCCAAGCTCAAAATGATTTCGGTATCTTTGTACACCTGTGTTCTGAGCAGAAGAAGCCTTCATGCATTGGGCATAAAATTCTGCATTAGCTAGACTTTAAAAGCAAACTCCTTCCAATTTGGTTGATGCTGTTGCTTTGCCAAGCACCACTAGGGGCATGCGGAGTTTTGATGTACACCTCAAAAGCTTTCGTTGCCAGCCAAGTTAGAGAAAAGTCAAAGTAGGCATGAATGTGCGGAGGAAAAAAGCTCTGGCAAGTGGTCTGAGCTGCCACCAGGTGGCGCTGAAAGCAGGTACTTCCAGGTCAAGATCTGACAATATAATGCTAGTTTTGGATATTTACAGTCACCAAAAACATTATTGTAATTTAAGTAAGCTGGGGAGAAAGGGAGTGGTCTAGCCATGTCTGTCTTCTTCTTCTCCTGTCTGTCTGTTTGTCTTTCTTTCTTTCTTCTTCCTTTTCCCCTTTCTTTTCTTTCCGTTGTATGTCTTGTGTCTTCCAGCACTGCCTGTTTGGAGAAAAGAAGCGCGTCCGCGCAGCGTCCCACCACGCCCTACTGGGATGTCTCTACTCCGAGGTCGGCTTTGATGGATTCATCTGTCCTCCTTAACATTACTGACGAGGGGGGGGGGAGCGGGGGAGGAACCCCTTTCCCCCTTGGAATGAAAATTTCTGAGATCCTTGTCCATGCTTTGCATTTCTTATTGCTCACAGAGATTTGTCACACGCTTTTTTGTTTTGATTCCACCCATAACTCTGAGCATTTAGCCCCTTACATGAACTTGCATCCTTTCTCTGGCCCCTACGCCTGGCTTCTTGTCTCGATCTCTGCACTTCTGTCCTTCATTCTTCACTGGGTTTATGCATCATTCTTTCTGTGTATGTCTGCATGAACAGAGAAGTGTTTTCAGGACCTTGGGATTTTGAAACAAGAGCTTACCTGGGGGGGGGGGTCATGTGTTTTCAGCCCATTGCACCCTCTTCAGGCACTAATGAGAACAGCAATACAGTCTAGAACATCAGCTTTGAGAAGTGGTAGGCCATTAAAAAAAACCCTTTGCATTGGTTAGCCCTAAAGCATTGGTCCTCCAGATGGGAAGCTGGGATTAGAATTCTGGGAGGAGACTTCTAACAGTGGAATGCAGAGAGTTGCTGGTCAGAAACATCTGGAGAGCCATAGGTTGACATCCATGACCCTAAAGCACTATTAGACCCCCAGACCATTGTCTGTTAAGTGTCCTGCTGAGATGTTTCTCAAATGCTTCTTCAAACAATGCGGTCCTATATGTTTTGGCTTTGAAAAAAAAACCCAACTCAGAAGACCAATTTGCTAGGAGTGTTCAGCCAGGTAAGACAATGAAGACATGGGATTCGAGAGCAGGAGAAGGTTTGCCCTTGTCTCTGCTTGAGATGCCCATGGGCAATTGGTGGCCCACTGTGTGAGACAGGATGCTGGACTAGATGGGCTGTGGCCTGATCCATAGGGCTCCTCTTGGGTTCTTATGGACTAGATGGGCAGTGGCCTGATCCAGCAGGGCTCCTCTTAGGTTCCTATGGACTAGATGGGCTGTGGTCTGATCCAGCAGGGCTCCTCTTAGATTCCTATGGACTAGATGGGCTGTGGTCTGATCCAGCAGGGCTCCTCTTAGGTTCTTATGGACTAAATGGGCTGTGGCCTGATCCAGCAGGGCTCCTCTTAGGTTCTTATGGACCAGATGGGCTGTGGCCTGATCCAGCAGGGTTCCTCTTAGGTTCTTATGGACTAAATGGGCTGTGGCCTGATCCAGCAGGGCTCCTCTTAGGTTCTTATGGACCAGATGGGCTGTGGCCTGATCCAGCAGGGTTCCTCTTAGGTTCTTATGGACTAAATGGGCTGTGGCCTGATCCAGCAGGGCTCCTCTTAGGTTCTTATGGACTAGATAGGCTGTGGCCTGATCCAGCAGGGCTCCTCTTAGGTTCTTATGGACTAGATGGGCTGTGGCGTGATCCAGCAGGGCTCCTCTTAGGTTCTTATGGACTAGATGGGCTGTGGCCTTATCCAGCAGGACTCCTTTGAGGTTCTTATGTTCTTATTGCAACTCTTACACAGATTTTCCATTTTGCTGAGCTCTAGGCGTCCGTGGCTCTGTCTGTGCTTCATACACACCTGATTACTTTTGTCTTCTGTGCCTGTCTGTGTGTCTTCAGTGTTCTTATGTCTCTTCTTCCTCCATCTCTGCCTCTCTCTTCTTCTTCTTTTCACATTTCCACTCAGTACCCCTCAGGGCTGTTCTCTGATCTCCATGGAATGCAACCGTCTTCCCAGTTCATTGCTGCCTCTAGCTTCCCCTCTCTGCCTGTGAAAATCCTAAAGCTACATGGCTCCAATGTGTTGTGCCTACAGCAGAAGAATAGCAAATGTCCTCTCTTCCTTCCTTTGATCCTTTTGCCTGCCGGCTGCATGAAAATTATAGATTCTGGGGGGAGGGAGGCTTAAGCAGGAGGAACAACTGTGAAACACTGATCTAGCGCTTTATATGCTTTTGGGTGACCTTGAGGCTAAGGTTGAGAAATTCTCCTCTGTCTCCTGCAGCTTCAGGGGATTGTGGGTAAAGAACCTGCAACCTTGACTAAGATTCTCTGGGAGTGCAGAGACCAACATCTGGCCAGATGTGCAAAATGCAATCGTGTACGGGTTTGCACGCGATGCGTACTCGAAGATCCACATCTTTCCTGCATCCATACGCATTTGTATGGATCCGTACGGGTTGCATATGGGATAACCATGGGATGCATACAGGCCTGCACGGATGCGTATACAGATATGTACAGACCCGGGGAAGATGTGTACGGGCATCTATGAATGTTGTTGACATTCATAAGTGCAAATTCGAATAAGAAACTCAAACAAATAGATTCGGATTTGCTTAGTTCGAATCGAATTTGGCTAAATTCAAACTTTAAACGTTCAAATCCAGTTTAATTTTTGGTTATTGCTTGAATAGTGTGGGACTTCCAACCCTTTCTTTAAAAGTCCAGTGCTTTTTCCCTTAGGTGGATACAGGCTTTTTTGGCCTCAATGCACCCTCTAACCACTCATCTGTGTATTTGCTGTGGGCCAGAGCAATGGCCCGGATCCTCACCTTTTCTTCTGCCCACCTGCCCAGCCTGGCAGCATTTTCCCCACCACTGTGGGGAAACATCAATGTTTTTGGGCGATTTCTCACGCTCTTTGGAGAGTTCCTAAGAACGATGGCTTCACACTGACATGTTTGGTGTTGCCTCTGCGATGTGGCAGATGCTGTGAGGCTGACAACCATCCCTTTGTGAGCTCGCCAGCTCTGCCTGCCTGCTAGGAGACTGAATTTGTGTTCCTTGCCCCAGACGTACCTGTGGCAAACCGTCAAACAACTCGTGCCCTAGCAGGATTCAACTGCCAATCTAATTCACTGTTGTCTGGGGACTGCAGCCTACATGCGTCCTCTTTTCCTCCAGCAGCAGAGGAAGAAAGTTTCTAGCCAACAGGAAGTGCCACGCTGGCAGCCATTTTAAACTTGTCTCTCATAAGCATGCGCAGTCACTTCCGGGATGCTTGAGATAATGGAGGGATCCAAATTTTGCCTCTCCTGTGCTTTTTTGCTCTTGGGGACAAGGGACGGTGTCTCTGAGAGTCTTCCCAGCTCCAAACACCTCAGGAAGTGACAAATAGCATCCTTCATTTGGCCCTTATGGGCGTCACCTTTGGCTGTTCTCTGCTTCTATTTAGAGGCCCACGATGGGCGCCAAAGATGGCGGAGTGGGAGGTCCCCACCCGCCCACCCGACATTGATAAAGAAACTCCATTAAGGAGTAGAGTCTGCCAAAGGAACCGGTTGCCCTTGGGCTGCCTCACAAACAGACATGGAGGCGTTCATGCTCATAATTAATGTGCAGAGAGTGAGGGGAATCGCCCCAGGGGGACAGAGAATCTACAAGGACAAGGCTGAACGTAAAAGCGAGGGGGGGGGGGTAGGAAACCAATAAAAAGGGAAGCCTTTGCCACTCGCCGTATTTACCGTCCATTAATTTATTACGTATGTATCCTACCCTTCGCCAAGGAGGCCAAAAGCAGAGGTGTAGCAGCCCCTCCTGCGTCTGCTTTATTCTTGGAGAACTTCTGGAAAGGGAACGAAGCTGAGGGAGAAGTCTCCACCAGCAAAGGCCATCTTGGACAGCTAATTGAAAAATGCACAACCTGAAAGTGTAAAACCATGGGAACCCCAGAGGCCTTTTTCAAGGGAAGAAAGCGTTCTCTTGTAGATCCTCAAAGAGAAAGCCAGGGCCAATTTGCACTTGGCCCTGTAGCACTCTATAGCGTAACATCTGGGCAGGTGCAGCTGCACTAGCGATGTGCATGGATATTTGAATGCCTTCGAAATTAGATCAGATTCACCAAATTTTGACGTTTGAATTCGAACCGAATGTCCTTAAATTCAAATGTAAAGTTTTGATTGAAATTTTGAATTTCGGGTCTATTCATTCAAATTATCCAGACATTCTCGTGTATGGGTTCATACACAATATGTACTTGAAGATCTGCATCTTTCCCGCATCCGTACGCATTTGTATGGATACGTACGGGACGAAAATGGGTTGCATACGGGATAACTATGGGATGCGTACAGACGTGTATGGACCCGGAGAAGACGTATACAGGCATCTACGAATGTTGTCGACCTTTGTAAGAGCAAATTCAAATGAAAAATTCAAACGAATAGATTTGAATTTGCTTAATTTGGATCAAATTCGGTTAAATTCAAATTTTAACAGATGCGAATCGCATTGAACTTTTGAGTATTTGATTCGAATTGAATACCAAAGATTGCGTTTGTGCGCACCCCTAATCTGTCCCCGTAGGAGGTGTTTACAACCCAGAGATGCTTCCTGCCTTACCAGATGTTGCGCTGTCATTGACACATATCCCAACGTTTACCCCAAGTTTACCTGTGTCATCCAGTAGTGTGGCCACCCGCAGCATTTCCAGTGCTCAGAGTGACAGTTTTGGTTGTGAGATACTGTGGGTATATAGAGGAATGGAAGGCGCATGCAGTTGTAGGAGCATTGTGTTGTGTGCATTTAATCCACCTTTTCTCTGTTTGGTGCTCTGCTCCTAAAGAGTTCAAGGTAGGACGCCGTATTCTTCTTCCCCTCGTTTTATCCTAACAACAACCCTGTGAGGTAGACTTGTCTGAGAAGCAGTGACTGCCCAAAGGTCACCCAGAATGCATATGTGGCTCAGTGAGGCGTCCAGAATATTTGGGGATACCAGGTTGGAAGATAACCTGTACAGTTGGAGCATACAGAGCAATGGACCACAAACGATGGTCCTCCAGATGCTTAGAGCATCAGCCTGCATTCCACTCCCAGCATTCCCCTGGGCCTGGCCCAGAATGCTGAGAATGGCATGCTGGGGGTTTGTTGCTTTGGAGGAGCACCGTTTAAGGACCTCTGATATAGAGGTGCAGAGGGCAAAATACCCTTCTTTGCTCTGAGTAGCAGAACGACAGCTGAGCCTAGCACTTGACTCTTCATTGTTTCTCCACTCGTTTTCAGATCTTGGCACACCAAGCCCTTGCCTGAGCGTGGAATGCACCTTTGGGGCCACCTGTGTGGTGAAGAACCAGGAAGCCGTGTGTGAATGCCAGCACGTCTGCCAGAGCGTCTACGATCCGGTCTGCGGCACAGACGACCTCACGTACGGCAACCCTTGTGAGCTGGAAGCCATGGCGTGCGCTCTTAGGAAAGAGATTGGGGTGAAACACAAGGGAGTGTGTGGTAAGTTGATGAAAGGGAGGGACTGCCATTAGTCTGGTGTGCAGGAAAAGCAGATAAAGGTCTGCAAATGAGTGCCCTTTGCTCTTGTGGTCAGAGTGCCGGACACTTATCTGGTAGTCTCCTGGTTCAATTTTGCATTACTCCATGAAGCCAGCTGGGTGGGCCTCGGTTAATCACGGCTCTCTTTATGAGCTCTCACAGCCCCACAGGGTGCCTGTGGTAGGGAGAAGAACACAAGGTTTCCCAGCAGCTTTGAGTCCCCTTAAGGGTGAGAAAAGTGGGGTATAAAAAGCAACTCTTCTCCTTCTCTTTCTCCCTCCACTTCATCAGAACCATCCAGCGCAGCCGTTGTGGATTTCAGCTCATCTCAATCCCGAGCTGGTTTAGAATGATAGAAATCAGTGACCATAACATCTGCAGGAAAAGTAGTTTATAAAGGTGAGCCCTGGCAAAAGTAAGGTTAGAGTTACCTATGTTCAAAACCTTAATCTTGAAGTTGACACCTCTAGAATAGGCGTGCGATGCCAGCAGATGTGTCCTGCCCACCTCCCTTACATTTTGGACAAGCTCCAGTGGTGTCACATGCTTGTTCCAACGCTCTACTGAGGCTGAAATAGGCCGTCTGGAGGCCAAAATAGTTGCTTTTCCCTTATGGTACCCACAGGTGAGGGGGGCGGGGATGGAGGCTGATCCGGTAACCATGGTTATCTGAAACCGCAGTTACCAAATCAGTGGATACGGAGGTCCGACTGTACATGTTTTGCAAACCCTTTGCATTCCCTTGACCTCTCCTTAGGTTTTCTCCAATGTCCGGCATTTTAGGTTGTTGCTGTTTTCGATGTCTTTTTATTCATTTTATTATCTTATGCTTTAAAATCAATAACCCATTTTATGACCTCAAGCTGAAGAGAGGGGGATGGATACAAGCAGTAAATTTAAAGAAATAGGTAAAGATGTAAGTAAAGAAATGAACTCCATAAACATGGGAGCAGACAAACTCTGTGCTTTGCTTTCCCACTACCGCCTTTCCTCCAAGAAGAGACGTGGGCTGCGTCCACACCTGTTTTAATCCACTTTCAGTCCACTTTCAGGGGAATTGGAACCGGAAGCAATTTTTGGGTCACGAAAGCCAAACACACCGACTCTGACTAAGTGGAAAAGGAAATACACAGTAGTGTAGCTGTTGGAGGGATTTGCACGAATTTTATTTTTTTGGCATTCAATTTGTAACGAATTAAATGTTAGAAAATTCATGTTCATTTGAATAGATCCCCTCCGAATGTGGTAGGATTCTATTCGATACAAATGGACACCTATCCAATATGTAGCCGATACAAAGGGATACATACCCGCTTTGAACAGATACATATTCGATACGAACACATACGTATCGGACACATATCCGATATGAATGCATACATACCCTGGCTATGTGTCCTGGATGTGTACCCTATACGAATGCATACATATTGGATATGTATCCTATATGAACATAGGAGCCCCTAGACTTTGGAACAGCCTCCCTCTTGAGGTTCGCCAGGCACCTACATTGTATACCTTTCGGCACCTGGTGAAAACGTATCTTTTCAACCAGGCTTTTGCCATCTGAATAGTTTCCTCAAGATGCTGTCCTGTTAGGGAGGGTAGATGTGGGAGGGAGGGGGTGATATTTTTAATTATTATTATTATTATTTTCTTTTTATATGTTTTATTCTTATTGTAATCCACCCTGGGACCATTTGGTGAAGAGCGGGATATACATTTATTGGATGGATGGATGGATGGGTGGATGGATGGATGGATGGATGGATGGATGGATGGATGGGTGGGTGGGCGGGCGGGCGGGTGGGTGTTGGGTGGGTGGGTGGGTGGGCGGGTGATGGATGGGTGGGTGGGTGGGTAGGCGGGTGATGGATGGGTGGGTGGGTTGGGTGGGTGATGGATGGATGGATGGATGGATGGGTGGGTGGGTGGGTGATGGATGGATGGATGGATGGGTGGGTGGATGGATGGATGGATATCAATATGTATCCCCAGTTTAACAAATGTCCAACCTATTTGTACGAATGTTAATGTATGAATGTCATAACATTTGATTTGTGTACAAATGTTCGAATTTGTTTGAATTCGTATGAACAACGAATGTTATGAATATTTGTAAACATCCCTATGCTGTTGCTTCTAAATGCAAACTTGAACAGGTCAGGGTGCTAAAAAGTAGCCACACTCGGTGGTGTGCTGTCAATCAATAGAGGAAATATATGATTAGTCTAATTACGAGTGGAGGAGTCGGAGACAGAGGCGAAGGTTTTCTGTGCCGGTTCCTGGGCTTTGCTTTTGAAGTGTGGGGTTCTGGGAAGATCGCTTTGAAACTCTTTCTCTTGGTGGAAAGAGCCTCCTTGGCTCGAAACTATTGGCTTCCATGTCATCTTGCATTCAGTAAGCAAACTGCATGAAGTCCTTGGATAAGAGGAAGCATTAAGGGGTGGGGAGGGGTGGTGGTAGGGAAATCCAGGTTACCAGGAGCAACAGCTACACTGTGGCTTGTGCTTTTCCAAAGCAGATAGGATGGTTTAGTGGGTGAATTCCTGGTGAATTCCTATCCTTTGGCAAAGCGATCCCCCCTGGCTTAGGTGCCAGAGATGTTGTGCGCAGAGACATGGGCCTGTTTCCCAAGCGTGAGCTATCTGTGGGGAAAGGCAGGGAGATTAAGCCGAGAGCTGTTTCTGTGCCAGAGATAAATCTGAGCTCTGTCCCTGAACAGTGGGGCGCAGGCGATGGTACCACACTGCCAATTTCGGGCTGTAATTAAATTGGCAGGTGATGCTCTGAGAGCGCAAGTTAAGGCAATGTGCAGAGTTTAGCGGGAGCATCTCGCCCAGGATCTCATGAGAGCACAGAGGAGGCTCACTTGCTTGCATTCAGGTGATAACATGCGTTCATGGCATGCTGGAGTTAAACCTCATCAAAAAGGGATGAATCGGCAGTCATAATATTTCATAATTCAACCAAACAGGAAGGGAGGGAGGGAGGACACAAACAAACAAACAAACAACTGGGGACATCCATGAAATGGGGACGTTGGAACGCAGCTGCGCCAGTCACGTCTCCAACGAATCCAGAGTGCATTCCACATGGTTTGAGTGCGGATTCAAAGTGGATCCAGGGCAGATTTGACACTTTCAGGGCGTATATGTGATGGGATGTTTATCATATGTGTATCGGATACATATGCATGCATATCCCTGCAAGGGGTATTCAAGAAAGATAATTTTTAAAGAAATGTGGTGTGATATTTTTTTTAGCAGGAACTATTTTGGAATGAAACATGGCACTTTTATTGCAAAAAAAAGAGAGAGAGAGAGAGAAGTAATTACAGTATTTAGCTCAGGTTGGCTGACTTGGAGTAGAATAGAATCCACATTTTCATTTCCCCCGGCCAATCCAACCCCCCCCCTCCTTCAGAGCCTGAGAAAGGGGCTCAAAAGGAGGGGTGATGTCCTCCTCTTTTGTTTCCCATCTTTCTCTGGCCGGCTGAAAGAGTTATAGTTCGGTGAGCGAATTATGAAAACGAGACACCCTGCGCGCCCCCCTTCCCGCCCGGGCTGTACGGTGAATGCCCGCTTGCCGAAGGAGACAGAAAGGGGGGGGGGCTGAATCACGGGGCTGGTGAATTATTGGTGTCATGTTGTAAATACATCCGCTCCCAGGGAACGGAGCTATCCCTGTAGGCTGCTGTGTCTGTTTGGAGAGACACAAAATGTGCATCACCTTCTGACTGTGATTTAATGGGCCCAGCACGGATCGCACCATCCCCACGACCCCTTTTCTGTGCGTTCATTCGAAAAGCACTTTCAAGTCCGTGCATTTGAATGGTGGCAGCTCTGGGCCTCCCAGGGAGGAAGGGTGGCGTGGAGTTGAGTGGGGGAAGCAGCTAGTATTTTGGGATCAGTCTGAATCAAAGGCAGTACTGGTAATGACGTTTAAAGCCCTAAACGGCTTGGGGCCTCCATACTTGAGGGGACGTCTCCTCTCATACAGACCTGCCCTCTGTGTCCCACCAGTTAGAGAAATCCCCTGTGTTGAGACACGCAGCGGGGCCTTCTCAGCTGTGGCACCTCACTTATGGAACACCCTTCCTTTAGTGTTCTTTGGGGAGAAGAACAGAGGGTTTGGCAGCCGCACCGAGTCCCCTTAAATAGGTGAGAAAAGCGGGGTAGGAAAGCCAACTTTTCTTAGAATCATAGCTGGAAAGGACCTCCAAGGTCATTGAGTCTGATCCCCTGCTGGATGGAAGGAATCCCTGCTCAGTGCCGGATTTCCTAAACCATCCTAGACAGGTATCTGTTCAGCCTCTGCTGGAAGGAAGGAAGGAAGGAAGGAAGGAAGGAAGGAAGGAAGGAAGGAAGGAAGGAAGGAAGGAAGGAAGGAAGGAAGGAAGGAAGGAAGGAAGGAAGGAAGGAAGGAAGGAAGGAAGGAAGGAAGGAAGGAAGGAAGGAAGGAAGGAAGGAAGGAAGGAAGGAAGGAAGGAATTCCTACCTCCTGTGGCAACCTCCTACTCCTCCTCTTTCAAACCCACAGCTGTATCTGGAGGAAAGTCTCAGCGGAAGTGGGAAATACTGCTAACAGCCTTTTGGTTCCCTCCTGTCCAGCAAAGGCCAGTGGCAAACCACAGAAGAGCAAACTAGTGCGATGCCTCCAAACTGCCTTACATGTTAGACCAGCAGTGACGGCCCAAAAGGACTGTGAGGTCTCCTGACCATGGACGTCGCAGTCCAACCT
This sequence comes from Aspidoscelis tigris stejnegeri, assembly GCA_023333525.1. Classification (NCBI taxonomy): domain Eukaryota; kingdom Metazoa; phylum Chordata; class Lepidosauria; order Squamata; family Teiidae; genus Aspidoscelis; species Aspidoscelis tigris. Next base: position 5,316,250 of record JALMGA010000021.1, read on the forward strand.
AACCAGCAGACACTGGACACCAAAGCCCTGCATGCTTCTCGTGCTTGCATCTGACACACGCTCCCGCCCCTCCATGCTTCCTGAATTTTGGTGCCTGCAGTTCAACTCTTCCTGTCCAAAGGGGGAGATCTGTGCTTATGTATGCATTGCCCCTAATTGGACGGAGCCAGGCACCGTCGCTTTGTTCTCAAGGTGTTTGCATTGCTATAGCACCTTTGAAAGATCTATCTAATGTAGGTTTCCCCCGCTTTTGCCCAAGGAAGAGGGGGCTCACCTGAACCCTGGCTGTGCTAGGGACGCAGGATGACCTTTTTGCAGCAGCTGGCCGCGTGTTCTGATGTACCTAAACTTGCCAGAAGCGCCAAACAGAACTCCCAGTCCAATTACAAAAGGGTCACAGATTTTGCAATGCAATTTCAGTCTGAGAAAAAACAGGCTGGAGGATGGTTCTTTTAAGGGTGATTTGCTTTGGAAGTGTCCTAGCTGGCCCTTCCAAATTTGCTCGTTTTCCTAAGGTCTGCTTTCGGCAAGAACCTCGTTTCATTCTCCCCATTGCATATTGTGCCATTCAGAACGGGTGCTTTGTGTTTTTTAAATAACGTGCATTCCGTATTCTTTTTCAAAACAGGATGGAAATGAGTACAGAGCGGATCTGTCAGGGGACGCCAGTCGAATTTAAAAGTGCATAGAGTTGCATTGCTTCTATAGATCCCCAGCTGGCTTTGAGCTATAGAGAAAATAGCGATTAATAGGACATTATTCAATCAAGATGAGCATTGCAAGCTAGCTTGCAAGTCTAGGAGCATTTCTGCACTGGCTTTCTGCAAATTCGAATATGGATTTTTGACAATCGGATCCGGATTTTTGAATAATTCAAATGTGTAGCTTCGTATCTGTTGCATACGAATCTGCACGAAAATTATACGTATCTTGCCCTTAAAATACGGGATTAAAAGGGGATGCATACGAGATAATACGGGACACGTACGGTTTTTTACGGAACGCGCACAGATAGGTATAACAGATACGAATGTTGTCGACATTCGTATCTTTGAATACGAATCTAACATTCGAATATACTGATTCGAATGTTACCGATTTGAATGGGATTTTATGACATTCTGAATCTTAAATATCTGAATCGAATAGGATTTTTTGACATTTGAATATTTGTACAAATACATTCATATTGAATAGAATATTACCGCATTTGAAAGCAACTATTTGTACGAATACGAATTTTCTAGCATTCGGTTTGTTATGAATCGGATGCCAAAAAACACATTTCTGAATTTCCAGAGAAGAAGAAGCAGCAGCAGAAGAAGAGTTGGCTTTTCTACCCTGCTTTTCTCACCCACTTAAGGGGACTCAAAGAGGCTGAAAACCTTCTGTTCTTCTCCCCACAACAGTCACCCTGTGAGGTGGGTGGGGCTGTGAGAGCTCAGAAGAGAGCTGTGACTAGCCCAAGGTCACCCAGCTGGCTTCATGGGGGAGGGTGGAATCAAACCCAGTATTCCTAGATAAGCGCCTGGCTCCCTCACCACTAGACCAAACTGCCACAATACAGGGAAGGAGATTCCATTGGGACAGCCAAATTGCAGGTGCCTGTCCTGGTGACAAGCTCTGTTCCCCAGAAAACTAGAAAACCCCAGAAGCAAAATCTCTGCACTTCTCCCCGTTGCTCTCAAAGGATCCTTTGAGATCCTGATCTGCCACCCGGCTTCCTGCTGATACCATTGCTCTATACTTGTATCTGAGGCTGCTCTGCCTTCTTTTTGTTGCTCAGAAGCTTACGGCGAGCAAAATCTGGTTGACTTTTGTCGCCGTGGCGTTGGGCTGTGACAGATTTAATGGCCGGTTGTCACCCTGCCGGTTCTGATCGCTCTGCGAATTGCCTTCCACGGGGTCAGCCTCCATCTGCTAGAGCTCCACAGGACGGGGCATCACGTCCCTCAGCCTGCAAGGGTGGGAGCAACGGGAGCTGGTTTTACGATTGCCCTGACACTTCATTAAGATGATGAAGAAAAAGAGATGGTTGCCTGCTTCCCCCATTATCATATCCCATCCCGGGCGAGGCAGCGCTCAGGGTCAAATGCAGGCGTTAGAGAGATACTATTAAGAGGATGGTACCATTTCCTCATGTTGCTTTGGTTGCAACCTGTTTGTGATTGAAGCATAAGCTGAGAGGGTCTGTGTCTCTGCAAAAGGACGTCTGCTTTGAATGCAAAAGGTCCCAGGCCCACCCCTAACCGCTGGGAAGCACTGCTGTCTATATTCCTAGAATCCAGGGAGGTGCATGAAGAAATTAGCATTTGCAAATGCAACCGAATATTCGAAGCTGCAAATTTTTGCATAGAAATGAAAGTATGGAGCTTCGAACAAAACAAACAACGTTCCTGGATTGTGAATATGAAAATTCTTTTTGCAGTATTATAGTAATGAAAACAGGCTTTTTCAGAGGGAAAAACTCCACGATTCACATATATTCATTTGTGAATAGGGATGTACATGAATATGGCTCCTCTTAGGTTCTTATGGACTAGATGGGCTGTGGCCTGATCCAGCAGGGCTCCTCTGAGGTTCTTATGGACTAGATGGGCTGTGGCCTGATCCAGCAGGGCTCCTCTCAGGTTCTTATGGACTAGATGGGCTGTGGCCTGATCCAGCAGGGCTCCTCTTAGGTTCTTATGGACTAGTTGGGCTGTGGCCTGATCCAGCAGGGCTCCTCTGAGGTTCTTATGGACTAGATGGGCTGTGGCCTGATCCAGCAGGGCTCCTCTGAGGTTCTTATGGACTAGATGGGCTGTGGCCTGATCCAGCAGGGCTCCTCTGAGGTTCTTGTAGACGAGATGGGCTGTGGCCTGATCCAGCAGGGCTCCTCTGAGGTTCTTATGGACTAGATGGGCTGTGGCCTGATCCAGCAGGGCTCCTCTTAGGTTCTTATGGACTAGATGGGCTGTGGCCTGATCCAGCAGGGCTCCTCTGAGGTTCTTCTGAACTAGATGGGCTGTGGCCTGATCCAGCAGGGCTCCTCTGAGGTTCTTATGGACTAGATGGTCTGTGGCCTGATCCAGCAGGGCTCCTCTGAGGTTCTTATGGACTAGATGGGCTGTGGCCTGATCCAGCAGGGCTCCTCTGAGGTTCTTATGGACTAGATGGGCTGTGGCCTGATCCAGTAGGGCTCCTCTGAGGTTCTTGTAGACTAGATGGGCTGTGGCCTGATTCAGCAGGGCTCCTCTGAGGTTCTTGTGGACTAGATGGGCTGTGGCCTGATCCAGCAGGGCTCCTCTGAGGTTCTTGTGGACTAGATGGGCTGTGGCCTGATCCAGCAGGGCTCCTCTTGGGTTCTTATGGACTAGATGGGCTGTGGCCTGATCCAGCAGGGCTCCTCTGAGGTTCTTCTGAACTAGATGGGCTGTGGCCTGATCCAGCAGGGCTCCTCTGAGGTTCTTATGGACTAGATGGTCTGTGGCCTGATCCAGCAGGGCTCCTCTGAGGTTCTTATGGACTAGATGGTCTGTGGCCTGATCCAGCAGGGCTCCTCTGAGGTTCTTGTGGACTAGATGGGCTGTGGCCTGATCCAGCAGGGCTCCTCTGAGGTTCTTATGGACTAGATGGGCTGTGGCCTGATCCAGCAGGACTCCTCTGAGGTTCTTCTGGATTAGATGGGTTGTGAGCTGATCCAGCAGGGCTCCTCTTAGGTTCTTATGGACTAGATGATCTGTGGCCTGATCCAGCAGGGCTCCTCTGAGGTTCTTCTGAACTAGATGGGCTGTGGCCTGATCCAGCGGGGCTCCCCTGAGGTTTTTATGGACTAGATGGGCTGTGGCCTGATCCAGCAGGGCTTCTCTGAGGTTCTTATGGACTAGATGGGCTGTGGCCTGATCCAGCAGGGCTCCTCTTAGGTTCTTATGGACTAGATGGGCTGTGGCCTGATCCAGCGGGGCTCCTCTGAGGTTCTTATGGACTAGATGGGCTGTGGCCTGATCCAGCAGGGCTCCTCTGAGGTTCTTATGGACTAGATGGGCTGTGGCCTGATCCAGCAGGGCTCCTCTGAGGTTCTTATGGACTAGATGGGCTGTGGCCTGATCCAGCAGGGCTCCTCTTAGGTTCTTATGGACTAGATGGGCTGTGGCCTGATCCAGCAGGGCTCCTCTGAGGTTCTTCTGAACTAGATGGCCTGTGGCCTGATCCAGCAGGGCTCCTCTGAGGTTCTTATGGACTAGATGGGCTGTGGCCTGATCCAGCAGGGCTCCTCTGAGGTTCTTATGGACTAGATGGTCTGTGGCCTGATCCAGCAGGGCTCCTCTGAGGTTCTTGTGGACTAGATGGGCTGTGGCCTGATCCAGCAGGGCTCCTCTGAGGTTCTTATGGACTAGATGGGCTGTGGCCTGATCCAGCAGGACTCATCTGAGGTTCTTCTGGATTAGATGGGCTGTGAGCTGATCCAGCAGGGCTCCTCTTAGGTTCTTATGGACTAGATGGTCTGTGGCCTAATCCAGCAGGGCTCCTCTGAGGTTCTTCTGAACTAGATGGGCTGTGGCCTGATCCAGCGGGGCTCCCCTGAGGTTCTTATGGACTAGATGGGCTGTGGCCTGATCCAGCAGGGCTTCTCTGAGGTTCTTATGGACTAGATGGGCTGTGGCCTGATCCAGCAGGGCTCCTCTTAGGTTCTTATGGACTAGATGGGCTGTGGCCTGATCCAGCGGGGCTCCTCTGAGGTTCTTATGGACTAGATGATCTGTGGCCAGATCCAGCAGGGCTCCTCTGAGGTTCTTGTGGACTAGATGGGCTGTGGCCTGATCCAGCAGGGCTCCTCTTGGGTTCTTATGGACTAGATGGGCTGTGCCCTGATCCAGCAGGGCTCCTCTTAGGTTCTTATGGACTAGATGGGCTGTGGCCTGATCCAGCAGGGCTCCTCTGAGGTTCTTAGGTGAGAATGTAGCTGCTCGACAAGAAAGCTTTGTAACCTTCCTTCTCCTTTCTTTCCAGACCACTGTGGAAAGTGTCAGTTCGGTGCCATCTGTGAGGCCGAGACCGGCTGGTGCATATGCCCCACGGAATGCGTCCCTTCCTCTCAACCAGTCTGTGGCACAGACGGGAACACGTACTTAAACGAGTGTGAACTCCATGTGCGAGCGTGCACGCAGCAGATCAACATCGAGGTGGCGGCACAAGGCAGCTGCAGTGAGTTATCTGATCCTGTCCGCATGGATCTCAAAGTTAAAACTGCGGATACCTATATTTTACTTTTTCATCCCCTCCCAAACTAAATCTGAAATTGGAAATCCCTGCAAGCATAAACCAGCAGGTCATGGGAAAAACTTAGAGCCTCGCCTCTTCTTTCAGAAGGCTCTTTTACTATGGGTGAAGATGCAGTTGAGATACAGATGTGGACATTCGAATTCGAATTTTGAATGTTCCAAAACATTCCTTCGAATGATTCAAATCATTCGAATGTACTGTTACATATGTATTACATACATATCTGTACAAATCATACATATATGTATGCATTTCTGCTTATAATACTTAACAAAAAAGGGATGCCTATGGGATAAAACGGGATGCGTACGAAATGCGTACAGGTACGTATAGCAATTACGAATGTCGTCGACATTCATATCTTTAAATTCGAATCTAATATTTTGAACTAATAGGTTCAAACGTATTGGATTCAAATCGGTTTTTGTTGCATTCGGATTCTAAACATTTGAATTGAATAGAATGTTTTGACATTTGATTCAACCTGAATTCGGATGAAAAAAATTGTACACATCCCTACTCAAGAGTGGATTCAAAGTGGATTCAAGTCGAGTTTGACACTTTCTGAGTGGATATGTTATAGGATACGTACTGGATACATATGCATTTGTGTCAGATACATATTGGATACGTATGTGTCCGTATCAGATATTTGTAGAGATTTGTACAAATTCATTTCTATCGAGCAGAATCCTAGCACATTCAGAGGGTGTCTATTTGAACGAATACAAATTTTCTAACATTCGATTTGTTACAAACCGAACATCGAAGAACCCATTTGTGGACATTGCTGGTACAGATTCTATTCTGCAGTCTAGAAGAGCGTTCGGCTAGGTGAGCACACACCTTGTGGCTAAAATAGTGAAGGCCAAACACAAATTAAGCTTCTCGATGAGAAGAAAATTTCCCTCCAAGAGCGGAGACCTCATTTTGCTTTCCCAGATAAAACTATCAGCTACTTCCAGGATGCTGCTACATGATTGGGTACTTGAGAATCTGCCTCATTGTCTCTGGATGAGGAGCAGCTTGATTTCTCAAGGACCTTGCCTCACAGAGCTGCAGTCTTGAAAAACTCAAGATGAAGTGTTGCTGCCTTTCCCTTCCCTCCTTGAGATATCTGTACGAGAACACCTCTGTGTGCGAGGGAGGGAGCATGTCTTTAAATTCAGGATGCGCATGGATGCTTTTTTGGCGTTCAGTTTGAAACGAATCGAATGTTTGAAAGTCCATATTCGTACGAAGAGATCTCATTCAAATGTGGCAAAATTCTATCGATATGAATCTATTTGTGTGGATTCATGTGAACATTCAATATGTATCTGATATGAATAGATATGCGTCTGATATGAATAGATACGTATCTGATACAAACAGATACATATCTGATACGAATAGATACATAGATACAAATACGTATCTGATAGGCATAGATACGTATCTGATACAAACATTAAATTGAATTTGATCAAATTTCAAATGTTTAGAGCATTTGTGCAGAGCCCTAATTCCTGAGTCTTAGGGTGTTTTTCCACTGTCACTAGAAGTACCCATTAAGTACCCATTAATGGGTACTTCTAGTGACAGTGGAAAAACATCCTTAAATTCTCATCCAACCATGGTTGCCCACTAGTCTCCAGCTTCTGTCTTCACCTACTTTACGGGATTGTTTTGAAAAAAAATATGATGGTAAAGGGAGGTCTCTGGACAACTAGATCAGTCTTTGAGGTCTGCTTTGAAGCCCATTGTTGAAAAAGTGCAGCTGAAATTCATAAACAGGATAAATACTGATTTATTTATTTATTTATTTTAAAATCATCATTGAAGCTAGTGTTGGTGCCATCCAACAGAGTCACAGTCAATACAGCGCGACTTTGGAAAACTTGTAATTTATCTTTTTCATTGTGATGGTAACAAAATAAAATCAGCAAGGTGCCGGAGTCTGAAAGTGAATGCTTTATAATTCCACCAGATGTTTACCCACTCAAAGGTCTAATTGATTAAATAAATATCAGCAAGCAATTTGAACAAGAACTTGGTAGGTAATTCTCTTTCAGCTTGATCTAATACTTAAAAAAACCCCACTACACTGAGAAGGGACATCTGGTGAAAGGAGAGGTGATTGTATGGAGACCCTACTAGTTTCATGCAGCATGGGGGATAAGTTCTAGTTAACTGAGCTGGAGTAATGACTACTACAACGGATCCCTAGGTACTTTCTCCAGGTTGGAGAGGCAGGCAGGAGGCCTCCAAGGGCCTTTTGCAGGGATTCAAGGGCAGGAGATGCTTTTGCCTTTGTCTTCTGCCTGAGATGCCCAGGAGCAATTGGTGGCCCACTGTATGAGACAGGATGCTGGATTAGATGGGCTGTGGCCCCATCCGTCAGGTCTGCTCATATGTGTTTTTAGTCTGGAATAGCCAAACCCGTCAAATTTCAAGGGTTACAAACTCCATCTCAGTTTTGATTCTCTCTGTTGCAGTAAAATAGTTTTTTAACATATGTGCCTGTGAATTTCCCTCCTAAAATACTGCCTTTTTGGATATTATGCACCTTTCACAAGTACTAATATGGCACGTTCTGCACACACATTGTCACGAAGCCCGGAAGATGTGTGAATTGCGTTTGCATTGCACTTTGTGCTTGAGCTCCAGAAGCGTGAATTTTGTAAATCACTTGTCCTATGTGACTTGGGCCCCAAATATCTAAGGGAATGCCTTCTCTCATATCGACCTGCCCGTGCCTTAAGATTTGGAAGGGAGGCCCTCCTGGTTGTCCCACCACCCTCAGCAGCAAAAGGCGTGGGCACCCAGGAGAGGGCCTTATGAGTGGTGGCCCCCAGGCTATGGAATAATTTCCTTCTTGGGGTACATCAGGCTCCCTCACTATATACATTTAGGAAGGCAGTGAAGACGCACCTCTTTGCCCTGTTTGGCTAAATGGAGACACTTTTTCCCTTCCCTCTTGTAGCCATTAGTAGTTATTTGCAGATGCTATTGTTTTAATATAGATCGTTTATTGTTTAAATGTTGTTACCCATCCTGAGACCTTTGGGTGTAGGGCGGGATAGAAATGGATGGATGGATGGATGGGTGGGTGGATGGATGGATGGATGGATGGATGGATGGATGGATGGATGGATGGATGGATGGATGGATGGATGGATGGGTGGGTGGGTGGATGGATGGGTGGGTGGGTGGGTGTGTGGATGGATGGATGGATGAACGGTGGATGGATGAACGGTGGGTGGATGGGCAATTGATTGATTGATTGGATCTGTGTTCTTTGAGCATAACAGTCTTCCCCCCACCCTTTATTAGACCAGGAGTCTTTCAAAGTGAAGTTTTGACCACTTTATAATAGCAGCTTTCTTGTTTTACGTAACTTTCTTTCTTTTTTCTGCTTCTAGAGACCTGTGGAGCTACGACATGCTCATTTGGGGCCAAATGTGTGGGCGGACAGTGTGTTTGTCCACGCTGTGAGAAGCAACCTTCGTCCCAAGTGTGTGGAAGCAATGGCGTCACTTACGACAATCCCTGTGAGCTGCAGGTAGCGGCTTGTCAACAAAAGAAGGAGATTGAAGTCGCGAAGACGGGTCCCTGCGATGATGGTAAATCTCTTTCCTTGCCTCCTGTTGCCAGAACAATTGCCAAACCAGATATTTTGGCCTGCAGCCAAGCGTTTGCACGGACACAATTTTTGACCTTAGATTCAAATCGAATATGTATCCGATAACACATCCCGTAACAAATCTGAAAGCGCCAAATCCGACCTGAGTCCGCTTTTAAATCCATGTAGACAGCAATCTGGGTCCGTGGCAGATGTGGCTTTCCCACCTCCCCAGTTTAACGAATGTCTGAACTATTCCTACCACGTCTAAAACATTCATATCTGTGCGAATGTCAATGTATGGATATCGTAACGTTCAAATTCCATATGAATGTCTGAATTCGTAGAAGTTGTTCCGAATCATGATGTCCACATAAATATTTCCAGTCCTTCCTCCGAAATCCAGCTCCTCCGCACCGTGAGTGAAGAGAGAGCCAAGCACGCTTATATCCGGCTCATGGATTCCACTGTGCACGCAGACAGCTAAACAAGTGGACTACTGAGCTAATCTGGCTGGGCTTTTTGCTAAGTCCTTATTCTGACATCCTTTGCTGCACACGAGGCCAGTTGTAGGCCAGGTGGACCTGGATGGCTTCCTGTGGTTGCTTAGCAACGTGCAGGCCTGTCTATCGGCGGCTCCTCTCATCTGTTGACATCACGGTGAAGCTGCCCCAGACATAGATGTGTCTTTCTCTGTGTGTGCCTCCTTGTGTGTGTTTGTGTGTGCCTGTCTCTCTGTGTGTGCCTCTTTGAGTGTGTGTCTGTATGTGTCTGTGTATGTCTCTTTTGTGTGTGTGTGTGTCAGTGAGTCTCTGTGTGTCTGTGTCTGCCTGTGTGTGTGTCTGTCTGTGTGTGTGTGTGTGTGTGTCTGCCTGTGTGCATCTCTCTCTCTCTGTGAGTCTGTCTCTCTTAGTGTGTGTGCCTCTTTGCCTGTGTGTCTGTGTATATCTCCTTTGTGTGTGTGTGTGTGTGTGTCAGTGTGCCTCTCTGTGTATGTCTGTGTCTGCTTGTGTGTCTATCTCTGTGTGTGCCTCTTTGTCTGTGTCTGTGTGTGCCTCTTTATGTGCGTGTCTGTGTCTGCCTGTGTGCGTCTGCCTCTGTGTGTCTGCGTCTGTGTGTGCCTCTATTTGTGTGTGCGTCTCTTTATGTTTGTGTGTGTCTGTGTGTGCATGCGGATCTTTGTGACTTGAAGGGCAAGGGACGGGCTCCCCTCCTATGTTCAAAGAAACATGCCTGCCTGTCTGGCCTGCCATAAGTTGACCCCTTTCCCTTCCCTCCTCCCTTCCCATAACCCTCTTTTCCCATTGTCTTTTTATCTGCCAATAATGAAAGGTGACAGCCCATAATGGGGCCTCCGCAAAGAGGTTTATCGGTGCTTTAATTTCACACTTCATAGGGTCGAGGAAAGCGGGGGAAGAAAGTGCCACAGTTTTCTTTCCGAATTCCCTTCCACACCCTCTCTCTCTTACCCCTCCCATGCCACTTTGTGCGAGGAAGGCTGGGGGGGGCGCACTGGAAAGACAAAGTGAAGCTGGGTCTCCCCCTGCTCCAGCTGTGCCAGGCATGAGGGGGCAGATAGTCCTGAAAGGGTTGCCTGAGGCTTGGATGCTTGTGGCATGGTAAGGGTGGAGAAAGGAAGGACAGAAGACTCAGAGGAGATATGATTGCGGTCTCCAAGTCTCTGAAGCGCCGTCACAGTGCAGAGGGATCATCCCTATTCTCACTTGCACAAGATGGGAGGACTAGAAGCAACGGGATGAAACTTCAAGGGAGTCCATGCAGATTCAGATATCAGGAAAAACCTCCTGACATCGAGGGCGATCAGTCAGTGGAATAGGTTGCCACGGGAGGTAGTGGGTTCTCCTTCGCTGGAGGTCTTCAAGCGGAGGGTGGACCTACATCTGTCTGGGATGGTTTAGGAAATCCTGCATTGAGCAGGGGGTTAGACTCAATGACCCTAGAGGTCTCTTCCAACTCTATGATTCTGTGAGATCCACTGTGCATGTAAAGAGTTTATTTCTTTCTGTAGTGGCAAGTGCAGAAATTAACTGGGAGGCAAAGGAACCAAACTGAGTTGTCATAATGTAAAAGAATGAGATTAAAGCATGTAGGGAGATGACCAGAAGCCTGCCTGTCTTCAGAAGAGAAATAAAAGGTGGTGGTGTCAATAATGACAATAATAACATGGAGAATGTGGAATATGGTGAACCAGTTTGGTCTTCTGGGTTAGAGTGTTGGATTCTTATTTGGGGGTCTCCCAGTTCGATTCTGCACTCCACGAAGCCAGCTGGGTGACCTTGAGCTAGTCACAGCTCCCTTTCTGAGCTGTCACAGCCCCACCAAACTTAAAAGGTGTCTGTTGTGGGGAGAAGAACAGAAGGCTTGTCAGCCACTTTGAGTCCCCTTAAATGGCCAAGAAAAGCGGGGTATAAACAACAACAACTCCTCTCCTCCACAAAGCCAGCTGGGTGACCTTGGGCTACTCCCAGTTCTTTCTGAGATCTCACAGCCCCACCTGCCTCACAAGGTGTCTGTTCTGGGGAGAAGAACAGAAGGTTTGTCAGCGACTTTGAGTCCCCTTTAATGGGTGAGAAAAGCAGGGTATAAAGGCCAACTCCAACTCCTACTCCTTCTAAACTGGGAAACATTTTCCTGCGAATCATTGACTCATTAGAAGCAACTGTCGAAACTGATGGAAAAGACTAAGAATTATTTGATGTTATGACACTTAGCTTATTAAAAAACAGCTTTGCCTGGAACTGACAATACTTGGACAAGTCCTGGGCTTTTCGATGAAGCTCGAGTTGCTCTGATGCTGCCAGCATTTCCAAAAGAGGGTTTGTCATCACCATAATTGGAAGTTAAAGTCTTATGGGATTTTCAAATTCAACCTCAGAGACATGTTGAAATCCAGGTACCACTGTAGTTGAAAAAAGCAAGGCAGCTTTTATGAGATCCTATCATGAAGGAGAAGGAGAAGGAGAAGAAGGAGAAGGAGAGGAGTTGGCTTTCCTCCTGTGCTTTTCTCATCCATTTAAGGGGACTCAAAGCAGCTGACAAAGCTTCTGTTCTTCTCCCCACAACAGACACCCTGTGAGGTCAGTGGGGCTGTGAGAGCTCAGCAGAGAGCTGTGACTAGCCCAAGGTTACCCAGCTGTATGTATCCCGTTCTCATCCTATGCGTCCAGATCCATACGGATACGTATGTAATGCATACATATCCATACACATACAAATGTCTAAATTGTTCGTACAAACCATTCAAAATATTCAAATCTGGTCGCATATTAAAAAAACCACATTCAATTGAAGTTTGAGTGTGTGAATTTGGCTGAATTCGATCGAATAACGAATATTTCACATATTCTTGCACAGAAACACAGGAAAAGCTAAGAAGCCTGGGATCATCTTGCCACCTAGAGAACTTACGAGTCCTCGTTTAAGACTCGAGTCAGGAGAGAATAAAACCAGCCTTAGCTACAAGATAACATGTTTTGATGATGACGATGAAAATGATATGTTTTTGCTGGGCAGAGGTATCACCAGCAGTTGGGCAAAGGCAGAAGAAGAGAGAAGGCAGCAGGAGATGGCCTTTGATCAAAGAGTTCTCCTTGGGAGGACTTCAGGTTCCTTTCCCATTGGGAGTAGGGCTTGAATAATTCTCTGTGTTAATGCCAACTACCTGCCTTTCATCGCTCTGCAAAAATGTATGTGTGGGGCACTTCCTTTTTGGAGAGCCTTTGCCGGGGTCAGGGGATAACTTAGCACATTACATGGGGAAAGAGAGAAAAGGGGGCTGAGAGCAGAACTTGGTGAACTGAAGGGAATCGTAGCTTAGGCTGAGGCATCCAGTAGAAATCAGACCCGAGGAGGAAGTTCTGCCCCGGTGGCGTAGCGCAGTTGGCCCGTGTATGCGTCACGCAGGGGTCACTTCTGCTAGGCCTGCCCTTGGACCCCATTCAGCCAGGAGGCTCGGTCTTCATGGGGGAAGACCAGATTGAGGACACCACTAAAGGGGTCCTCCAGAAATCCGGATCTAAGGGCCCAAAGACCCCATTAGGATCGGAATCTGGAGGCAGCTGTGTTCCTCGTGGGGTCTTCCATTCAGAAGGAAGTCACGATTCCATCCCTAATGGGGTCTTCTCAGGTCCTTAATGGGGTCTTTGTGAGCCAGTTTGGTCTAGCGGTTAGGGAACCGGACTCTTATATAGGAATACCGGGTGCAATTCCGCCCTCCTCCACAAAGCCAGCTGGGTGACCTTGGGCTAGTCACAGCTCTCTTTCTGACCTCTCACAGCCCCACCTATCTCAAAGGGTGACTGTTGTGAGGAGAAGAACAGAGTGTTTGTCAGCAGCTTTGTGTCCGCTTAAACGTGTGAGAAAAGTGGGGTAGAAAAGCCAATTTTCTTCCTCCATGAATGATTGGAAACCTACAAATGTTCTTACTTGGCTGTTCAAGGGGGCATCTTTTTCACCCTTTTCTCATGCAGACTGTGGGTCAGGAGGATCCGGCTCTGGCGACTCGAGCGACTGCGACCGCGACAGCTGCCGGCAGTATGGTGGCTCGTGGGACGATGACGTGGAAGACGACCGCTGCGTCTGTGACTTTACTTGTGGGCCTGTGCCAAAGAATCCGGTGTGTGCCAAGCAGCGGGGTCAAATGTAGACCCGAGATAAAATAAGTGCCCCGGAAACCAGCACGGTAGATTAGACACGGTAGATTAGACATTAGAAGATCCGGATCCAAGGAATGGGTACATTCCTTAATCCGGATCTAGTAGATCCGGATTAAGGGAAGTACCCAATGTGTTTCCATGGGTGGTCTAGCACCCAATAGCAATGGGTGCTAACCTCCCTGCCGTGGAAACACCGGAGCACCCATTTCGAAATCTGGATCTACCCATGGGGGGTCTGCCTGTCACCCCAGGTGTTTGGGGGAAAAGGGGGTGCAATCTCCGAAGTGGCTTCGAAGTCGTTTCGAAGTCACTTCGAAGTCTGTGCAAAACAGCTCCATTGAAGTCTGTGTTGATCTTCGGAGTGAACTTCGAAGTGACTTCGGAGTCACTTCAGAGTCACTTCAAAGTTCACTCTGAAGATCAGCACAGACTTCAAAGACACTCCAGAGCTATTTTGCACAGACTTCAAAGTGACTTTGAAATGACTTCGAAGCTTAGGGTTTGGGGCTCCCCCCCCCATGGGTGCCCCCTCCCCCTAGCCTTCTCTAGACCCCATTGCCACACCAGAGTGGAAACAGGCTCCCTTTAATTCGGATTTTCTGCCTGAAGACCCCATTAGGTAGGTACAGCTTAAAGATAGACAGGGGTTTCCCACCATGATCTTGTTTCTAGTATGTGTGCCTCTCTGAGCGTGAAGCTAAAGGAAGATGGCTTTTCTGTTTTTGCACAGGTATGTGGCTCGGACGGGGAGACGTACGCCAACGAGTGCGAACTGAAAAAGACACGCTGCGAGAAACGCCAGGACATATATGTCACAAGCCAGGGAGCCTGCCGAGGTAATCCCTCCGTCGCCATTCAAAGTCGGCGCCCAGATCGGGAGATGTGCCCGAATATTTGCAACATTGAAAATTCGTACGAATTTGACCACATTTGGATGTTGGCGCATTTGGAGATTGATCTTTGAATCTGAATCGAAAGTTTTGATATATTTGAAGCATTGTATCAAATACATGTGGGATATGTATGGGATTTGAATGCATTCCTATGGGATTTGCATGGGATTGAACTAGGGCTGAGCACGAAAATCCGTATTCATGCAAATAGATCACATTCGAAGGCGGTAAAATGTTACGATATTTGTATACTAATATTCGTACAAATAACGAATGTTTCCAGACATTCGTACAAATAGTTCAGGCATTCATTCGATTGCAAATATTTGATCCGTATTTGATATGAATGAATGAATATGGTCCTGATATGAATGAATACATATCTGATAGGTATCTAATAGGTATCCATAATATATCTGCACTCTGAAAATGTCAAATCCAACCTGAATCCACTTTTAATCCACTGTCAATCCATTTTGAATACAATCTGGATCCATTGCTGATGTGACTGGCGCTCCATTCTTCCACACACCCAGTCTTAACAAGTGGATATGATACAGGATATGTATCAGATACAAATGGGATACTTATGTGTTCGTGTAGGATATGTGTTGGATGATTATCCTATACTTATTTGTTTGTATAAAATATTCATACCTATTCGTATGGAACATTCATATCAAATAGAATCCTACCTCACCTACCTCACAGGGTGTCCTGTTGTGGGGAGAAGAACAGAAGGTTTGTCAGCTGCTTTGAGTCCCCTTAAATGGGTGAGAAAGGTGGGGTAGAAAAGCCAACTCTTCTTCTTCTTCTTCTTCAGTAATTGTTTCCCTCTTCTGAGCTCTCTTGATGATTGCTTTGTGTTCTCTCCAACCTTTCTCCTAGGAGTCACGCACCTTTCTCCTCCATTGGAAGCCCTCCATTGTAGCCAGACGGTTTACGGATGCTGCCCGGATAACGTGACCTTAGCTCTCGGAGTTGGTTCCGCCGGCTGCCCCAGTGAGTTACATTCATGCTTCTTTGGTTTTTAAATGCTAGCGCGGCAGACTTCCTCAAGACAAGAAAATCGCTGCTAATGTGTAATGGCTCTCTGGCCATCCTTTGGAGTAGGTGGCCTGAGTAGGGAGACAGGGTGGCTGACCAGGTTCATTGCATGTGTACCGGCAATGAGCACAAAATGTGGCAGCCAGGAAGTCTCCTGGGACAGCCGCCTATGTATTGAATGGAACACAAACATTGAAGGCTACAACTTGTTTCTGCGAAACAGACTTAACAAAAGAGGAGGGGGTGTTGCGCTGTATGTTAAAAAAGAAATTGTCTCCTCAGAGGTTCAAGTTTCAGAGAGTGGAAGCTCAGTAGAATCGGTATGGGTAAGAATTCAAGGAGAGAGCAACAGAAAGGATACCATTGTAGGAGTCTATTACAGGCCCCCTGGACAAACAGAAGATATGGATGACCTCTTCCTAGACCAGATGGCTAAACTTTCACGAAAGCATGACATAGTGATTATGGGAGACTTTAACTACCCAGACATTTGTTGGGAATCTCGCTCAGGAAAAAGTCACAAGTCTAATAAGTTCTTATCCTCTCTCGCTG
The DNA here is from genome assembly GCA_023333525.1 of Aspidoscelis tigris stejnegeri. Lineage (NCBI taxonomy): Eukaryota > Metazoa > Chordata > Lepidosauria > Squamata > Teiidae > Aspidoscelis > Aspidoscelis tigris. The sequence continues at coordinate 5,332,287 of JALMGA010000021.1, forward strand.
ACAATTTCATGTACCAAAAGGTGGTGGAGGAAACAAGAGGATTGGCTATCCTTGATCTAATTCTTACCAACAGAGAGGAAATGGTGGAGGATATCAGAGTTTCTGGGGCATTAGGAGGCAGCGATCATGTTATCCTTGAATTCTGGATAATAAGGGAAGGAAAGCATGAGAGGACTCAGACTTCAAAGTTGGACTTCAGAAGGGCGGATTTTGATGGACTCCGGAGGAGGTTAGGAGGGATCAAATGGTTAAATGTACTAAAGGATAGAAATGTCCAAGAAGGATGGGATATTTTGAGAAATGCAATATTAGAAGCGCAATCATTAACAATTCCTCAAAGAAGGAAGAATGGAAAACATCTAAAGAGACCAGGGTGGATAAACCTAGAACTTAAAAACTTGATAGAAAAGAAAAAAGAAATGTTTAAGAAATGGAAGGAGGGATACATATCTAAGGAGGAATATAATGAAATCAGTACAATCTGCAGGGCAAGTATCAGAAAAGCTAAAGCTAAAAATGAACTGAGGCTTGCAAGAGAGACTAAAAACAATAAAAAAGGGTTTTGGGGATATGTCAACAGCAAAAGAAAAGTCAAAGAGGTTTTGGGAAGTCTGCAGGGAGAGAATGGAGAAGTGATCGAAAGTGATCTTGATAAGGCAGAGATTCTGAACTCCTATTTTGCATCTGTTTTTTCCAAGAGGGATAATGTACATGCAACAGTCCTTCACTGTACTGATGAAGGACTAGGAGAATCAAGACACAAAATCAACACTGAGAGAGTAAGGGAACGCTTAGCTAACTTAAACAAATTTAAGTCCCCGGGTCCAGATGGATTACATCCTAGGGTACTGAAGGAATTAGCAGAGGTAATTGCTGAACCACTTGCTGTAATCTTTGAGAAGTCATGGAGAACAGGAGAAGGCCCAGACGATTGGAGAAGGGCAAACGTTGTTCCTATCTTCAAAAAAGGGAAGAAGGTAGACTCAGGGAACTACAGGCCTGTTAGCCTGACTTCAATACCAGGAAAGATTCTCGAACAAATTATTAAACAACACATATGTCAGCTTTTGGATAGGAATTCAATAATTAACAGTAGTCAACATGGGTTTGTATCAAACAAGTCGTGTCAGACCAACTTGATTTCATTTTATGACAAAATCACTGAATGGGTTGATCAAGGAAATGCAGTAGACATAGTTTTTCTTGATTTCAGCAAAGCATTTGACAAAGTATCTCATGCGATCCTCATTGAAAAATTGATCAAATATGGGTTTGACAAGGCAACTATAAGGTGGGTTCAAAACTGGCTTAGTAATCGTACTCAAAGAGTGGCTTTAAATGGCTGCACATCCAAATGGAAGGAAGTGTCAAGTGGAGTACCACAAGGTTCTGTCCTGGGCCCGGTTATGTTTAATGTTTTTATAAACGATCTGGACAAGGGAGTTGAAGGGAAACTGATCAAATTTGCTGATGACACAAAGCTAGGGGGGATTGCAAACACCAGAGAAGAGAGAGAGAGGATTCAAAAAGATTTAGAGAAACTCGAACAATGGGCTGCAACTAATAAAATGGTATTTAACAAAGAAAAATGCAAGGTTCTGCACCCGGGCAAGAAAAATGAAAAAAGCACATATACAATGGGAGGAATTCGGCTGAGCAGCAGCACATGTGAAAAAGACTTGGGTGTCCTGGTAGATCATCAACTGAACATGAGTCAACAGTGCGAGGCAGCTGCAAAAAAAGCAAACGCAATCCTGGGGTGTATTAGGAGAAGCATAGAGTCCAGATCACGTGAAGTTATTATCCCCCTCTACTCTACCTTGGTCAGACCTCATCTGGAGTACTGTGTCCAGTTCTGGTCACCCCAGTTTAAAAAAGACGCTGACAAGCTGGAGCAGGTTCAAAGGAGAGCTACCAAGATGGTGAAAGGTCTGCAAACTATGTCCTATGAGGAACGGCTTAAGGAACTAGGAATGTTTAGTCTAACAAAAAGAAGACTGAGAGGAGACATGATAGCTGTCTACAAATACCTCAAGGGTTGTCACAAGGCAGAGGGATCAGCCCTGTTCTCACTCTCTCAAGGAAGGACTAGAAACAATGGGGTGAAACTGCAGGGGAAAAGATTTAGTTTAGATGTTAGGAAAAAATTTCTAACAGTAAGAGTGATCAACCAGTGGAACAGGCTGCCACGGGAGGTGGTTGGTTCCCCTTCGATGGAGGTCTTCAAGCAGAGACTGGACAGCCATCTGTCTGAGATGGTTTAGGAGATCCTGCCTTGAGCAGGGGGTTGGACTCGATGACCCAGGAGGTCCCCTCCGACTCTACCATTCTATGATTCTATGATTCTATTCATTACTCCTATTATTAAGCAGCCACATTGGTTGCTAACTAACTACTGGCCATAACTTGGCACCACGATGTGAAAGAGACCACCTTTTCCACTATAAACCTGCAAGATCACCAAGATCATACGTGGAATCCCTTCTGCAGGGATTACCAGCTCCTGGATAGGATCTTGCAGGTACTTGAAGCAGGGTCTCACCTGTGGTGGTGCCCACCTTCTGGAATGCTCTTTCCTTGGTAGAGACACATACTACTTCGCCCTTGGTTTGTTTTAATACTCAGCCATTTTTATCTATCTTTAAATTGCTTTTCAGATCTATATTGTAAGATATGTATGTATTAATTAGGGCTGAGCATGAATATTCGTAGCATTAGTTATTTTTATGAATTTGCATGAATTTGGACATTCGTGCATAAATTGAATGTTACCCCATTCGTACATTAACATTCATATGAATATGAATGTTTTGGAACATTTGTGCAACTAATTCGGACATCTGTTAAACTGGGGATACGTATTGGCTATGTATTGGATACATATCTGTTTGTATCAGATATGTATTTGATACGTATCCATTTGTATCATATATGTATCTGTTTGTATCATATACATATCTGTTCTTATCGGATACGTATCCGTTTGTCTCGGATACGTATCCATTTGTATCAGATATGTATTTGTTCTTATCGGTTATGTATCCCTTCCTATCGGATACATATCCATTCTTATTGGACACATATGTGTTTGTATTGTATACATATTCATTGATATAGGATATGTATCAGATACTTATCCATCCGTATCGGATATTTGGATGGATTCATATGAATACATTAATATCAAATAGAATCCTACCAAATTCAAAGGGGATCTATTTGAATGAATGTGAATTTTCTAAGATTTGATTTGTTATGGATCTAATACCCAAAAACCCACTTCCCATTTGAATGCCTGAGTACTCTCCGCACTCTTCCAGCGCATAAGCGCTCGCTCTCAGGCTCAGGAAAGCATCTCTGCTTTGATCGCATCGCTTCATCTATAATCTTCTTCAGGCTTACCACTGAGTTCATTGTTAGCCGGAGGAGAGGGCATTCCCAGTCCGTCCGTTCTACCCAAAACAAGGCTGGCATTTTAATGAAGCCCCGTTGCCGTCGCGAGGTGCCATCCTCTGCGTTTCAGCCGGCCCCGCCAGCGGAGGCTTTATTAATACTTTATGAAATAATTAGCCAGAGCCATCTCTTTAACCTAACGAGATGGGAAAGGCGTTAGTAGCATTGTAACAGCTGAGCCCGACAGCCAGCTGGTTGGCAGGCTTTCATTAAGGCGACGGTGGGTCTGTGGCCGTCACGTACGAGGGTGCCGCGATGAGACGGGCCACAGGGATGTGGAATCATTTCATGCGCCATATAATTTAATAAGTGGAGGCAGCAGCTTTAATCGTTCTCAGAGCCTCTGAGGTCTCTGGCAAGGTGGAAGATGAGCTCACTGGCTTTCCACTCGTAGGGTCATAACAGGATTGTAAAAAAATAAGGGCTCCAAATGCCAGGAGATTATGAGCAGGACATGGTGTGACCCTCATAGCCCATTCGAGGTGAGCCAGTTTGGTCTTGTGGTAAGAGTGCCAGACTCCATCTCATAGTCACTGGGTTTGACTCCGCACTCCTCCATTAACCCAGGTGGGTGATCCTGAGCTAGTCACAGATATTGTTCTGAGCTCTCACAGCCTCACCCATTTCACAGGGTGTCTGTTGTGGACAGAAGAATGGAAGGTTTGTCAGCCGCCTTGAGTTCCCTTAAATGGGCGAGAAAACGGTAGAAAAGCCAGCTCTCCTCCTCCTCCTCCTCCTCCCAATAGTGCCCTTTCTGTAAAGGCTAAGCCTGTTTCACCTGCCCCTTAAATTTTGTCCCCCGGTCTTTTCTAGGTACCTGCCGCTGCAATTCTTACGGTTCCTATGGGGGCAGTTGTGATCCTGCCACTGGCCAATGTTCCTGCAAGCCTGGAGTTGGAGGGCTGAAGTGTGACCGGTGTGAACCGGGCTTCTGGAATTTCCGTGGAATTGTGACCGACTCTAAAAGCGGCTGCACCCGTGAGTACCTTGCCGTTGCTGCATGGGCAAACCAGCCCATTTGCTTAGCAGGACAGAAACCGTGGGAAATTCTGATCAGCCAGCCAGAGCAGCTAGTACTGAGATGGGTTTACCAATGGTGAGTAGGTACGTGCAATAAATGTTTTCTTAAATCTGATTCATATTGAATCAAATGCAAGAAAATTAATATTTCTTCGAACAGATCCCCTTCAAATGTGGTAAAATTCATGTACCTGTACGCATTTCGTACGCATCCTGTTTTATCCCATATGCATCCCGTTTTCATTCCGTATTATAAGCACAAATGCGTACTGATATGTATAATATTTGTACAGATACATATGTAATACATACGTATCTGTATATTTGAATCATTCAAACAAATGTTTTGGAACATTTGAAATTTGTGCGAATGTCTAAATTTGAATGTGAAGACATTGTATTCGAATTCAAATGTCCACATTTGAATGAATTAGATTGGATTTCAAATGCTTAGAATATCAGTGCCCATTCCTAGTTCAGTTCCATAGGAATCCCATATGAATGTATACAAACAGCATAGGAATCCCATACGAAGCTTCATACGAATCCCAAATTAATGCATACGAATAGCATACGAATCCCATATGAATGCATTCAAATAGCACATGAATCCTATACAAATCCCGTATGAATCCTGTATGAAGCTTCATATGAATGTATCAAAACTAAGGATGGTGCATGAAAATTTGTGTGAATTCAGACATTCATAGATGAATCAAATATTATTATTTGTATAGGATATATATGCATTCATATAGGATACATATCGGGTATGTATCCATTCGTATTCGATATTTGTATGGATTTGTACAAATTTTGTATCGAATACAATCCTACCACATTGGAAGGGGATCTATTTGACCGAATACAAATATTCTAACAGTTCAATTTCTTATGAACTGAACACCAAAAAGCCCATTGAGGGAACATCTCTCATCAAAACATGTGGTTCGAATCTGAACGTCAGTCTTCAAATGTGCTAACGTTCGATTTGAATTCAAGTGTCCGAATTCGGCCAAATTCGTAATAATTTTGAATGTCACAGATATCCGCACGGATCCCTAATCATGAGTCTCTGTAGATGTAGCCGCACTCTGTCATGGGCGCATAGAGGAGTTCAGGATTGGGACATGGAGTCTCCAGACGTGGCTGGTGGGTTTGGGGAGCCAGCTAGGAGCAATCGGCAGCCGTCGCGGAGAGGTCTTTCCGTTGATTGAGGCCTCTTTGATTCGGCCAGCCTGGAGACAGAGCATTCGCCCTGCCAGGAGGGCGGTTCCAAAACGTGTATTGAGAACCATTCCATTATGGCGATCCATGAAATCTAAAGCTCCGGATACTAAGAAGAACCATCCTTCCTTCCTCCCAGCTTCCTGTCGTAACAATCCTCAGTGGAAACGTAGATTGCATCCCTCCAGATGCTGGAAACATCCCTTCTGACGCCTTCCGGAAGAGAAGTTGCGTTGCTCCTGTCCCCAGATGTTAGTGATAATCATGTGTGGGTTTCATTGTGCGCTGAAACAGATGTGGGCAGCAGCTCCCGCAGGAAATGTAATCTTGCTTCATTCCAGATGTTACCAGAAGCTCGGGATTTAATTCCAGCTGTAGCCTCCAGCTGTCGGGCAGAAGACACCGTGTGTGGCGGAACAGAGAGGGGCATAGGTTCTGTTACTCACTTGCTGGGGTTACGTTTCCCCAGAAATGGCACCTTCATTGTGACTAGGGATGGCATCACTATTCGAAATATTCAAAATTCGATCGAATTTGATCGAATTCGGAGCTCCGAACTCAAATCGAATGTCTCTGGGTTTGAATTTAACATTTGAATTAAATATATTTCTATCCCTCCCTATACCTGAAGGTCTTAGGGTGGGTTACAATATTATATTAATCTTAGACAAGTCCCTGCCCTCAGGCTTACAATCTAAAGAGTGACCTTTACTGTTGTGGAGACAAGTGGCTGAAACTCAGTGTCCAGAAATGGTTTCTCATAGAAGAAGAAGAAGAAGAAGAAGAAGAAGAAGAAGAAGAAGAAGAAGAAGAAGACTTGGTTTTTCTACCCCGCTTTGCTCATCCATTTAAGGGGACTCAAAGCTGCTGACAAACCTTCTGTTCTTCTCCCCCCAACAGACACCCTGTGGGGTGGGTGGGGCTATGAGAGCTCAGAAGAGAGCCATGACTAGCCCTAGGTCACCCAGTTGGCTTTGTGGAGGAGAGCAGAATCAAACCCAGTATTCCCAGATAAGAGTCCGGCTCCCTAACCACTAGACCAAACTGCCTCACTGCCAGAGTCAGCATGCCCCACTTTAGAGCAACATAAATGATTGAAAGGTACAGGGACGTTCCCCTACAAAGAATGCTAGGGCCTTTTTCCAGTAGGGCTTAGAACCCTTCTAAGGTCACATTAGGAACCCAATTAGTACCTGATTGGTACCAATCAGGAAGGCCCTGTCCCCACCTGGACCACGTTGAAGGCCCCATTTGCAAGACCCTGTCTCCACGAGGGCAGGGGAAATCCAGATTTAATGGGTCCTTCAGGCCCTTTAATCTGGATTTCATGTGGACCTGATTAAAGGTGTCCACAATCGGGTTTTCAGGCATCTTCAAGATCCGGATGTCCAGGAGGACCCCATCTCAAAGATCCGGATCTTCACGATCCAGGTCTTTGTGCATGGAAAAAAGGTGGCTGCAATGCTTGGAGGTGATGCTGAATCCAGGGGGAAACAGACCAGCTGGGCAGACATAGAAACACGGTGTGGACTGCCAACTTGAGTTGCTTCAGAACCAATCCGGAGACATCTCTGGAAGATCAGGCTGCTGGCCGACTACCACCCTTTAACTGGGAAGATGGGACCAGGACTTGTGGGCTTTCATGTGTAACTGACTGGCTGCTGCAGGATCAGACAGTTCAGAAATCCATGAAACTGGGTAGGCGGGAGAGCGGCTGCACCAGTCACATTTGCAAGGGATCCAGACTGCATTTGACATGGATTGAGAGCAGATTAAAAATGGATTCAGGTCGGAAACATATTGGATACGTATCGGATACGTATTTGATCTAATTGGATATTCATGCGAATTTGCACAAATAGAGGTCTCCCGCATTTGAAGGGGATCTGTTCGAACAAATATGGGTTTTCTAATGCTCAGTTTTTTACAAACTGAATGCCAAACCCCCCCCCCCCATTTGTGTGCATCCCTAGTGTGGGCTGTTGGTCTCACCCAGCAGGGCTCTTCTTATGCAAAAGGGCAGGGAAGAGCATGGCAGTGAGGCGTGAAAACCTCTTTCAGGGAACACTAAAAGGAATGCCAGGTAAGGCTTTCTGGACAGAGCTTAACCAACCCTTTTCTAATTTTCCCCTTGCCTGACTCCTGGATCAGAGCAGCATAGAGTTGTCAGGAAACTTCAGGGTGATTGACTCGAACCTCTTGCTTCATGGAGGAATCCAAATTCAAGCTGCTTGCCGTCTCTGTCTGAAGACAACCCAAGGGGGAAGGCCCCTACCTCTCCAGCTAATACTGCGCCAGTAATTCCAGGAAAGCAAGACCACAGTTTGTGATTATCTTGTGTGTGACAGGCTTCCAGGGATCTAGGACTCTTATCTGGGGGTCTCCTGGTTCAGTTCTGCGCTCCACCATAAAGCCAGCTGGGTGGCCTTGACCCGGCTCCCTTTCTGAGCTCTCGAGAAGAACAGAAGGTTTGTCAGCTGCTTTGAGTCCCCTTAAGCAGGCAAACAAAGCAGGGTATAAAAGCCAACTCTTCTTCTTCTGTTAGAATTAGTGTGGTTAGAATATTGGACTATTCTCTGGTAGTCTCCCAGTTTGATTCTGCGCTTCTCCATGAAGCCAGCTGGGTGACTTTGGGCTAGTCACAGCTCTCTTTCTGAGCTGCCACAGCCCCACCTACCTCACAGGATGTCTTTTGCGGGGAGAAGAAAAGAAGGTGTGTTACAGGCTCTCGGGTCCAAGTAGTTAGGAGATACCCTGTCCTTGATGGGATTACAATATCCGGGAAGGGACAGGTGCGAAATCTGGGGGTACTCCTGGACTCTGCGCTAACACTTGAAGCTCAGGTGGAGGCCGTGGCCAGGAGTGCCTACTCCCAACTATGGCTGGTGCACCAATTGAAACCTTTTCTGGGCAGAGAGGACCTGGCCACATTTTTCCATGCTCTGGTAACCTCCAGGTTGGACTATTGTAACGCGCTCTACATGGGGCTGCCCTTGAAGACGGTTCGGAAGTTGCAGCTGGTGCAAAATTCAGCGGCCAGAGTGCTGACAGGAACATCTAGCCGGACGCATATTACGCCGGTTCTAAGAGAACTGCATTGGCTGCCAATTCACTACCGAGCCCAATTCAAGGTGCTAATTTTAACTTATAAAGCCCTAATTGGCTTGGGTCCCGGATATCTAAAGGAGCGCCTTCTCCCGTATCGACCTGCCCGTGTTTTAAGATCTGGAGGGGAGGCCCTTCTGGTGATCCCTCCCCCTTCATTAGTTAGGAGGGTGGGTACCCGGCAGAGGGCCTTCTCGGTGGTGGCCCCCAGGATGTGGAATGGTCTCCCCCTCAAGGTGCGTCAGGCCCCTTCCTTGTTCCTATTCAGGAAGGCGGTGAAAACGTTCCTATTCACGCAGGCCTTTGGTTAAATGTTCCCCACACTTCCCCTCACTGAAAATCGTTGATGTTTTTAACTGTTTTGTATTTTTAAAACTGTATTTTTAAATTTGTTTTATTTTTGATACTCTTTTTATATATCTGTTTTAAATGCTGTGAGCCGCCCAGAGACCCTCGGGTATGGGGCGGCATATAAATTAAAAAAAAAAAGGTTTGTCGGCCACTTTAAGTCCCCTGAAATGGGTGAGAAAAGCCAAGTAGAGAAGCCATCTCCTCCTCCTCCCCCTCCTTCTAATTTCTATCCCACTTTTCTCACCCATTAAGGGGACTCAAAGCAGCTGACAAACCTTCTATTCTTCTCCCCACAATAGACATCCTGTGGGGCAGGAGCTGAGAAGGAGAGATGTGACTAGCCCAAGGTCACCCAGCTGGCTTCTTGGAAGAAGAAGAGCTGGCTTTCATACTCCACTTTTCTCACCCTCGAAGTCGCTGACAAACCTTCTGCTCTCCTCCCGACAACAGACACCCTGTGAGGTATGGGGCGGTGAGGGTTCAGAAGAGAGCTGTGACTAGCCCAAGGTCACCCACCTGGCTTCATGGAGGAGTGCAGAATCAAACCCATTGTTCCCAGATAAGAGTCTTTCTTCCTAACCACCAGGCTCAGGAGTGACTCCGGCCCTCGTCCAGCACCTTCCATGTTTCCGTACTGGTCCTTCTCAGAACCGCTGATCCACCAGCATCTCTTGGATCAGGATCCAGCTGATGGTTCTGTCTGGCTTCCAATGCAAGTGAGCATCAGAGCTCCATTTCAGAGCTTTCTTGAGGCTCTCAGTGCTTCCCACCCGCAAACCCCCTCCCCTTCTAGCATCTTCTGGCTCCCTTTTCTCTTGGGAGACCCTGTTGGCTTCCATGCTTTCTGTTGGGAAATGCACTGGCACCCATTCCCACGCACACCTACTTATCCAGGTAGATTTATGCAGAGCAATAGGTGTCTGTCTTAAAAACAGGCACACCTTCCAGATCCTCAGGGGCCCCTCCAGATCGGCCTCCGTGCAACCCCCTGTGAAAATAAGGATGTGAACTGCAGCCAGGAAGGTGCTGGGCAGAAAAGGAAGGGGAGGGAGAAGGAAGTGCTGTGTTAATTTCAAGCTCCATTGGAGACGAAAGCAAAGAAAATCGATAAGGTGGCAAATGGGGAAAGGGCGGAATTACCAGGGGAGGAGAGTTGTTAGAAAGAGATAGCGGGCAACAAAGAATATGAATCCCCCCAGTCTCTTTGTGTATACGTGTGCAAGAGAAAGGGAAGGGGGGTTGGCGTTATAGAGACATCCTCCAGCCCCTATTCAGGCTGAGAGGTCTGAATTTTTCCAGACTAGCCAGGGTACAGATGAAGATCATTTCCGTATGGGTTGGGTGCAGATAGGAACCTAAGAACCTAAGAGGGGCCCTGCTGGATCAGGCCACAGCCCATCTGGTCCAGTATCCTGTCCCACACAGTGGCCCACCAATTGCCCAGGGGCATCTCAAGCAGAGACAAGGACAAACCTTCCCCTGCTATCTAGTCCCAGCAAATGGCCTTAGAGGCCTCCTGCCTGTCCCCTCAGCCTGAAAGATGGACTTAGGCATCCATACTAGTAGCCATTGATACACCTGTCGTCAATGAATTTGTCTAACCCTTCCTGGTTGGTTGTTGTTTCCACCGCTTCTGGCAGCAAATTCCATAGACCGATGACCCTCTGGGTGAAGAAATCCTTCCCCTTGTCTGATCTGACTCTCCTGCCCATCGGCTTCATAGATGCCCCCTGGTTCTAAGGTTGTGTGATAAAGAAAATAAATTTCCTCCATCCACGTTTTCTGTACCATGCATGATTCTATAGCCTCCTCCATGAAGCCGGGTGGGTGACCTTGGGCTAGTCTTTAATCAGGTCCCCTCTTCAACCCTGTTTTTCCAGGCTGAAGAGGCCTGGACGTTGCAGCCTGATTTCGTAAGGGAGGTGTTTTTCCCCCCGTGTCAAAGTGAATGCAAAGAAAATCTGCATCTGTGCAAACAGAGCCACTTCCGATAGGATAAGGTTCAAATTCGTTGTGAATGTTCTTCAAATGCTATTTGAATCCACTTTGAATCCACTCTGAATCTGCTGCGGATGTGGCCAGTAAGCTGCTTTACTGCTTTGCGAATACAGTCAAACCCCCATACCCACTGATCTGGTAACAGCCTGACAGCCTGGATTAGCCCACCCCCACCCCCTGTGGATGCCATTACACCTGCCTTAAATTCTCCCGAATTCTTGGACGTGCAAGAAATCGCCCAAAATGGCCCGTGATTTCCCATAATTCCTTTGCAATCCCACAGAATTCCATGGGAACCACGGGAAACAGAGTGCACCTCGAGCGAGATTTCCCACGATTCCGGCGCAATCCCGCGCTGTCCTGCCTTTCTTTCTGCCTGGAGCCCCAGGCTGTTATAAAAATGGAATTATGGGAAACGGAGTGCATTTTCCAGCTTTTCTTATTATCCGCAGTTCTACCTTATCCGCGGTAGGGTCTGGAACGTACTCCGCGCGGATACTGCGGTCTGACTGCGCAACAAAGCTTCGAATGAAGGTGCAAAAGCATTTGCTTCGCATATGAATGTCGATCTATGAACACAGCCAATATTCAGTGCGAGTGCAAACGTTCAAATCCGTGCAAATTCCTACAAATGGTGAACCTGGCGAATAATTCACATGCTATGCCTCCATTTTCCTTTTTTCCCCTTTTTTTCCAGCTGCCAAAACATCAGGCGCTGAGTTTAGGAACAGAGACACGCTTGGGCTCCATTCTGGGCCTGCGGAACAAGCGTCACCTCATTAATGTTATAAAGTGTGTGCAGACATAATAGACTCGGAGTTAATAAGTGGATGCTGAAGATCACGCTGGGAAACGAAATGTTTATTTCTAATGGTGTCGCTCATTAGCTATCAGGACTGATGGCGGAAGGGGATTGATGAATCCTCTCCCTTCCCAAGCCCAGCTGTCACTCCCGGAAACAACCTGCTGTCTCCCAAAATGAACCAGAGGAATTTCTGTGTTCTGGGGAGGCACCCACGCTCTGAATTTGATTTGTGTTCCATTGAACGCAAGAAAATCCCTATTTGTTTGAATAGTTCAGAGAGAGTTAGGAAGTGGGGAGTTTCATTTTCTACGGTCACAGGACCACTGCAGGTGGGAAGTTCTCTAACACAGCCTGGGACTCCAGGTAGAAAGAAAAGGTTGCAGAGCAATGCCTTCCAAGGGGACTCCAATGATCCAACAGACCTGGTTAAGTTCCAAGAAGCCCTATGTTCTGCACTCCATCCACGAACATCCACAACAGCTGGGTGATCCTGGGCTAGTCACAGCTCTCTTCTGATCTCTTACGGCCTCACCTACTTCACAGGGCATCTGTGGTGGGGAGAAGAACTGTTGGTTTGTCAGCCGCTTTGAGTCCCTTTAAATGGTTGAGAAAGGCAGGGTAGAAAAGCCAACTCTTCTTCCTCCTCCTCCATGAAGCCAGCTGAGTGACTTTGGGCTAGTCACAGCTCTCTTCTGATCTCCCACAGCCTCACCAAGCTCACAGGGTAGGTCCACTGTGTGGGACAGGATCCTGGACTAGATGAGCTGTGGCCTGATCCAGCAGGACTCCTCTTAGGTTCTTATGGACTGGATGGGCTGTGGCCTGATCCTATGTTCTGCACCCCATCTGGATCAGCTTCTTCTTTCAGCCTAGAAGCCTGTTAGATGCCTTCACCGGGGAGAACAAAAGCCACAATCCTAGAAGAAGGCAGCGAGTGAGGGACTAGATACGACCAAAGTCTGAAATCAGGTCAATGATTTATTCAAACAGCCACAGCAGAAGGCCAGGGTATTGTCTTTCCTTTGTGAAAGATGTCAACGCGAACTCACTGAGAATAAATGAACTAGAAGGGGAAGAGCCAGGAGAGAAAACCAGAAGATGAAGGCATTCTGTAAAAGGGGACCTCCTTCCCAAAATTGGCAGCTACTAACCCATATCCGTAGCTAGTGGTCCGCATGGTAGATCTGAACATCGTTGGACAGAGAATCGCTGTCAAGACGTTTTTCAGTGTCTGAGCTTAGAGCCTTTTCTTCTTCCTTTCTTTACTGAGAAAAAATAATGATGCTTTTGATCTGCTGATTTTTGCTTTGTTTAAATAATCACAAGGAACTATTCAGATATGAGAGGGAGAAGATGTTCTGAGAGTCGTAACGGGAATTAAGAATTAAGAAGCATCTTTGTATCTCTTGCCTTGTTCTTTTGCAAGCGTGTGCTCAAAAAGGGTGGAGATGTTAGTTGCACCTTAGGAAGGTGTTTGGGAGAACAGGTTACTGTTGTGAGCAAGGGGAGATCCCAAAAACAGCCAGGTGGAGGAGAATTTGGTCTTCCTTCTATTATGTAACAGCTCCAAATTTGCTCTGGGTTTCTTTTTCTGGCCTTTCTCCTCCCAAATTCACTTCTGAATATGGCAGAGAGAAAATGTCATGCCTGTTTGGTATAGTGGTTAGGGAGCCGGACTCTTATCTGGGAATACCGGGTTTGATTCTGTACTCCTCCACGAAGCCAGCTGGGTGATCCTGGGCTAGTCACGGCTCTCTTCTGATCTCTTACAGCCTCACCTACTTCACAGGGCGTCTATGGTGGGGAGAAGAACTGTTGGTTTGTCAGCCGCTTTGAGTCCCTTTAAATGGTTGAGAAAGGCAGGGTAGAAAAGCCAACTCTTCTTCTTCTTTCTCCTCCATGAAGCCAGCTGGGTGACTTTGGGCTAGTCACAGCTCTCTTCTGATCTCCCACAGCCTCACCAACCTCACAGGGTAGGTCCACTGTGTGGGACGGGATCCTGGACTAGATGGGCTGTGGCTTGATCCAGCAGGGCTCCTCTGAAGTTCTTATGGACTAGATGGGCTCTGGAATGATCCGTCAGGGCTTTTCTTAGGTTCTTATGGACTAGATGGGCTGTGGCCTAATCCAGCAGGGCTTCTCTTAGGTTCTTATGGCCCAGATGGGCTATGGACTGATCCAGAAGGGCTCCTCAGCTTCATGCAGGAATCAGCACATCTTCTGTAGATAGCTCCTCACATCTTTTTGCATGCATTCAGGAGAGAAGACCATACCTTCACATTCAGGTTACTCCGGCTTCTCAGAAGATGCCAGAAGCAGTATCAAACAGCACACACTGTTCAGCTGGACTGTTCAGAGATCTGTAGCACTTTCAGCTGGAAGATATCTTGAAAGAAAGGCAAGAAAACCACATGGATCGATTTCCTGTGGTTACCTGAAAGTGAGCCCAGCTCTGTGGCATGTCTACCTTTTGGAAGCAGTGGTTTCCTGTCTCTTTCCATATGCAAATTAGTGAAGCCCTATCCAGTGGGGTGATTTATTACTCTGGTTGGAAAGGGCCCGGCTGCTCATTCTGCAAATGAGACGCCGCTGTGCTCTTTTGCATTCCATGTGTCTCTGGCCTCCATGTTTACAGTCGCCCCTTTTACCTTATAGGTCCTCTACGTATGTCTGCAGTTGGGATGTACTTGAATTATTAGTGCTATTTGCAATTCAGACGAATGTGTCCAAATTCCAAGATTCGTGGACGGATGGAATAGGGCCCTATCCATCCATGAATCAGACAATCCAGTATACTGGATGCCCTGAGGAGCCTCCCTCCCTCAGCCACCCTCTTCTCAAACCTCCTCCCCCCACCGGGGCCTCCCTGGGGCCCCCCGTGGTTAACCGGAAGGCCTGTATTTCGCATCCGGAAAGCCTGTTTGGTGTTCCGAAGGGCCTGGGAAAAGGCCCGAGGTGCCACTGGAGCACTCCCACCTGCCTCCGCAGTGCCCACTTACCTGTGGGGGTGCTCCAGCGGTGGTGCAGGGATGAGGTAATTGGGGGGAGCATTTATTCATTCCACAAAATATCCATGCACAGAAACGATTACCCCACGTCCATGGGGGCTAATATTTGGCCGGAAGGAAGGAAGGAAGGAAGGAAGGAAGGAAGGAAGGAAGGAAGGAAGGAAGGAAGGAAGGAAGGAAGGAAGGAAGGAAGGAAGGATCCCTTTTTTTCCAGTGTACCAAATTCAGTCTCTTGCTTTCCTACACAGCGTGTCATTGTGATCCTGTCGGTTCCGTACGAGATGACTGCGAACAGATGACCGGCCTGTGTTCTTGCAAACCTGGCATCACGGGCATGAAGTGTAACCAGTGTCCCAATGGCAGCAAGCTGGGCATGTCTGGCTGTGAGAAAGGTGAGGAGCTTCCCCTTTTCCTCCTCTGGCAGGAGAGCCAGAAGCGTCATGCATTAGGCACCCCCTTGTGAGCCCACAATCAGTCCCTTGCCTGCAGGGGGAGTTGGCGGCCCCTCCCAGCCTTTTGGAGACCCTTGGGAGCTCTGCTCTTCCAGGAGGCCTTTCAGGGTCTACTCTTTTATGGAATATATTGTGCTTTGTTGTCTGACTTGGATACGTAAGTCCCCCTAATTACGGATGGGCATGAAGCCCAACTATCCCCTTCAATTCAATAGAAAAGCCAACTCTTCCTCTTCCTTCCTCTTCTCCTCCTTCTCCTTCTTCCTCTTCCTCTTCCTCTTCTTATTCTTCCTCTCCTTTGTTTTCGTCTTCTTCTTCCTCTTCTTCTTTGTTTTCATCTTCTTCTTCCTCTTCTTTTTCCTCTCCTCCTTCTTCCTCTTCTTCTAAACCTGCACATGCCCCTCTGGAAGGTCCAGTCGAGATTCAGAGGAGGTTGTGATGGTGGCAGTGCCCCCGGCACAACTGGGGGGGATGGGAGGCCAGGGTTAGGCAGATCCAGCCCCCATCAAAGCTTCTATGAAGGCTGGATACATCCGAGTGGCTGCAAAATAGGGGCCCCTTTCCGTTCACCTGGAAATGTTTGAATGTGTATTGAGTTTGTACCATTTGCAAATGTGGCAAATAATTTTTTGCCCCTCCCTAACCGTGCTACATTTAGGCAATGGGGGAGGGTACAATCAATCAATCAATCAATCAATCAATCAATCAATCAATCAATCAATCAATCAATCAATCAATCAATCAATCAATCAATCAATCAATCAATCAATCAATCAATCAATCAATCAATCAGTGGCTAGCAGTGTGTTGCACCAGGGCCTGACTGATAATTACCTTCTCTCTTCCACAGATCCATCTGCACCCTCGTCTTGTGAAGAGATGGTGTGTGAGTTTGGGGCATCCTGTGTGGAAGTCAATGGCTTTGCGCATTGTGAGTGCCCTTCCCCCGTTTGCACAGCGGTCAACATGACCAAAGTAAGCAGAAGGAGAAAGCCTCTCTCTCTCTCTAGGTGTGGGTCTGGGTCTTGGTGTGCAGCATATAAAATACCCCTGATGTGCTAAACCAGAGATCTATAAATCACCCAATGCTTGGGAGCTGGAATTCTTTCTTTCCTTCCCCATTGGTTTGAAAAGTCTGTGGTGTTTTCCTTTTGGGGTGATGTCCTTTTCCAATCTTCATCTTGTAAAGGATGCGCCAAGGTGACGCACACCACTTACTTCCAGTAAAAAAAATAGGCAGTGGCAGAGGATGTAAATAAAAAATATCTTTATAGAAAGAAGAGAGCTCTTCTGATCTCCCACAGTTTGGAGGGATGCAACCTCCCTTTCTGTCCCTTGTCCTGGCCGCATGGTCCCTCCTTCATTTCCCTGATTGGCTCAGGTACTGTGAAGTCATAATTCGAATGTCCACATTTGTACGAATAGAGAAAAATGTATTAAAATTCCAACTGATTCGAATACATCCGTATCTATTCATACAAATATTCCAATACAAATTTGGTGATACAAATGTCAACAACATTCGTATATATCCACACACATCCATATGCATCTTGTTTTCATCCTGTATACGTCTGGATTATTGATAGGAATAACTCAGAATATTAATATTGCATCACCCTGTTGGCTTTGCGCATGAATATTTCCTGTCCTCCGCACCTCATAGGTCTGTGGTTCCGATGGAGTGACCTATGGTGACCAATGCCAGTTGAGGACCATTGCGTGCCGGCAAGCCCAGGTCATAGAGGTGAAGCACTTTGGTCAATGTCAAGGTAAGAACAACAGCATTGCGCTGGGACCTTGTTTCGGAAATTGCCCAGCAAACAAAGGACCTTGAGGGCTTTCTATTAACCTTTCCAATGTTTCCTTCCAACCTGTTTTTCATTTGTTTTCAATTCCTGCTTTCAGCAAGTATGAGGCTCAGGGTTAACGTCTTCCATGATTTTGGCTCTTTCTGCCTATCTGTGTCTACAATATGGTGGGAAGCTAGAAGCTACTTGAGTTCTAAAATCTGTGTAAGCTTTTATTTTTGGAGCACGGTGAGGAAATTGCAAGCCGATACAAGATCTAGCAGAAGACAGATGTGCCCAAATGTATTTTTGACGTTCAAATCCGAGTAGGTTCAAATGTCATAAAATCCGATTCAATTCAGATATTTAAGATTCAAATGTCATAAAATCCTATTCGATTTGGTATTTAAGATTCAAATGTCATGAAATCCAGTTTGAATCTGTAACATTTGAATCCGTACATTTGAATATTAGATCCGTATGTAAAGATACGAATGACGACAACATCCGTATCTGTTGTACGTATCTGTACGCATTCCGTAAAAATCCGAATGAATCCCTATCACACAACACAAGAACCAGGGGGCATCTATGAAGCTGATGGGCAGGAGTGTCGGATCAGATTTTCTTACCCGGAGGGTCATCGGTTTATGGAATTTGTAGCCGGAAGAGGTGGTGACAGCAACCAGCCTAGATGGCTTCAAGAAAGGGTTTGACAAGTTTATGGATGGCAGATGTATCAATGGGTACTAGAATTTACCACCAGAAAATGTGCTGACAGCAACCGCCCTGGATAGCTTAAGGGTTAGACAAATTCATGGATAGCAGGTGTAATCAGTGGCTACTAGAATGGATGCCTAAGTACATCTTTCAGACTGGGGAGACAGGCAAGAGGCCTCCAAAAGGCCATTTACAGGGATCTGAAAGCAGGTGGTTCCGCCTTTGTCTCCTGCTTGAGATGCTCAGAAGCAACTGGTGGGCCACTGTGTGAGATGAGATGCTGGACTGGATGGGCTGTGGCCTGATCCAGCAGGGCTCCTCTTGGGTTCTTATGGACCAGATGGGCTGTGGCCTGATCCAGCAGGGCCCCTCTTAGGCTCTTATGGACTAGATCAGTGATGGCGAACCTTTTGAGCTTGGTGTGTCAAAATTCGCAAGAAAACCTAGCTTAACTCGGGTGCTGTGTCACATCTAGAAATATCCATAATTTTGTGTTATTTGTAGCTCTGGTAAAAAAGTTATATTTTTGATATATGTATTTTATTAAAAGCAAAAACAAATAATTTTTTACATTAGTGACTTTTGTTGCTAAATCTTCAATTGAAAGTTGGTATTTCGTACACTTCAAGAACAAGCAAGCACTACACGCCCAGGTGCCAGGGTGACCAGGTGTGTCACCCAAAAGGGCTTGGTGTGTCACCTGTGACACGCGTGTCATAGGTTGGCCATCACCGGACTAGATGGTCTGTGGCCTGATCCAGCAGGGCTCCTCTTAGGTTCTTATGGACTAGATGGTCTGTTCCCTGATCCAGCAGGGCTCCTCTTAGGTTCTTATGGACTAGGTGGGCTGTGGCCTGATCCAGCAGGGCTCCTCTTAGGTTCTTCTGGACTAGATGGGCTTTGGCCGGATCCATCAGGGCTCCTCTTAGGTTCTTATGGACCAGATGGGCTGTGGCCTGATCCAGCAGGGCTCCTCTTGGGTTCTTATGGACCAGATGGGCTGTGGCCTGATCCGGCAGGGCTCCTCTTAAGAGGCCACATCCGAACAAAGGGCTCAAAGAAAGGTGTTTTGTGTTTTTCTATCTATCTGTGAGGAGCGCGATGGCCCAGAGGCAGGGGTGGCCACTGCACTGAGTTAAAATTTTCAGATGCTCCCATAGACTCTTCGATTTCAACATCTGCCTTTCTTTCCTTTTCTTCCAGAATCCATCACGCTTTCCACCCACACCCACACCACTCCACCCGCCACACTCCAGCCTTCGGACACCCTTCTCCTCCCTCCGCCCCCTCAAACCACCCCCCAGGTGTCTGAAGCGGCCAGGACGGCAGGGAGCTCCCAACACGTGGAGATCAGACCGTCCCCTGAGAGCCACCCGGCCACGAGGCGAGCGGGTGCCACCCCTCGCCCGGCTACAACTGCTTGGACCACGCACAGCGTCCGCCAGTCGACTGTCCGGCCCCTCTCCACGGCCCCAGTTGTTCCGGCCACCAGTCAGCCGGCTTATGTCGAATCGGGCAGCGCCGAAGGCAGTGGGGACCCAGAAATGGGCATCAGCGGAGACCAGGAAGGCAGCGGTGTGAGTTCTGCTGGTAAGTTGGCATCACAGGCATCGCTCGAATGTTAGATACGAATTTGAAGATACAAACATCAACACCATTTGTATGTGCTATACATATCTGTACGCATTTCGTATGCATCCCGTTTAATCCTGTACGCATCCTGTTTTCATTCCGTATTATAAGTGCAAATGCGTTCGGAACCCTCGAAATCCATTTGAATGTGAAGACCTCCTATTCGAATTTGCATGTCCACATTTCAAAGAAGTCGATTGGATTTCGAATGTTTAGAATATCCATGCACATTGAGGCAGGTGGGGCCGTGAGAGCTCAGAAGAGCACTGTGACTAGCCCAAGGACACCCAGCTGCCTTTGTGTAGGACTGCGGAATCAAACCCGCCATTCCCAGATAAGAGTCCAGCTCACTGAGCACTAGACCAAACTGGCCCACAAATCCAAAACCTGAATTTGCACTTCTGAAAACTTTTCAGTGGGGTGTGGGGTGCATGAGAGCTCAGAAAGAGAGCTGTGACTAGCCCAAGGGCACCCAGCTGGCTTCATGGAGGAGGAGGAGGAGGAAGAGGAGGAAGAGTGGGGTCTCTGCAACATGAACCCCTTAGAGTTTGTCCAGATCCACAGTCAGTTGTGTTCACAGCAGACTTCTTCTGGTTGCCTTACAGGGGACAGACAGACAGATGAAACAAAGGTGACAGGCACACCTGTGATTGAGAGGGCGACCTGCTACAACACCGCCCTGGGATGCTGCTCCGATGGAAAGACCTCTGCCGCGGATGCCGAAGGGAGCAACTGCCCAGGTAAATGCCATCTTCTGCTGTTCTCTTCCAAGCTTCCAACTTGTGGCACAGACCTGGAAGGAAATTGAGCCAAGAGAAAGTTCAGTATTCCTATGAATGCACATGAATTCAGACATTCATATACGAATTGGATGTTAGGACATTTGTACACAGGTACTCGTATCCATACAAATGTTTCATGAACCTGGGAGGTGAGAAGGCTGCTCTGCCACTCACGTCTGCAACGGAGTGCATTCGGCATGGTTTGAGAGCAGACTCAAAGCGGATTCAGGAAGGATCTGATGCTTCCAGAACAGACATGCTATGGGATACATATCCGATACGTATGGGTTCATATTGGATATTTGTGCGAATCTGTACGAATACATTCATATCGGATAGAATCCTACCACATTCAAAGGGGGTCTATTTGAACAAATATGAATTTTCTGGCATTCAATTTGTTTCAATATGAATTGAATAAAAAGAAGCCATTCACGCCCATCCATAGTAATTTTGAGGCGATCACAGGAATTGTTGTCAGGTTGAGGCAAAGCTGAGGACCCAGGGGCATCTAATTCAGTTCTCTGCAGGCCTTCACCTGGAAATTGCTCAGGAAAACGGGCATCCAGAGTGAGTTTTCTCCAGACTCTCTTGATATGTGTTTTCATTTATGAGAATCTGTTTGCAGATTCGACCAAATATTTTGTATTTGCAGGTATTCGAAATGAAAATTTGTGTTGGTTTTCCCCCCCCCCCCATCCCAAACTAATTGAAATGAACCAGGCCTTTTCTCAGTGGGAATATATATTTTTCTTTGCAAAAAATAAAAAATAAAAAAAAATCCGAAAATCAACACGAAAAAGTTTTTAAAAATTAAAAATGAAACAAATTGTAGTAGCTTCGGCAGCACATATACTAAAATTGGAATGGTGCAGAGAAGATTGGCCTGACCTCTGCACAGGGATGACATCCAAATATTTGAAATATTCCATATTAAAAACAGAACAAAACCCCAATGAAACAACTAAATGGATTTTCGTTTGGACAGCAAAATGAACATGCAAATTTTTCATGTGCATCCTAAATCCTTTTAGTTTAGAAGCAACAAAAACTAACCCAGCTCTTCCTCTTGGAACTCCAGCAGGGATCTTGCTTTTTCTAGCACACTTGCACTCGGGTTGACTCAGTTATGGTCTGGCACATGAACAAATCCACAAGGCCAGACGCCCACACACAGGACCCTTGAAGCTTCCTGATGTCCTCAAAGCTGGGCAGATGTAAAAGCTTTATAGCAAAGCAAGAAAGTTATCCAAATCCTGGGCCTTCCATTTAGTATTGATCTCCAAAAGCTGCTTTCCAGAGGGAGACAATCCTAAAGCAGCCTTGCATAGTATGGAAAAGTATCTCTGTAGTTGTAATTTGCAGAAATAAAAACTCAGTGTTCCAAATATTTCCAAATGTGAGTTTCTGCTTCTGGTTGCTGCAAGGGTAAACACAAACAAATCTCTCCCTGATAACCAAGTTTAAAATGAGAGGGGGGCAGGGGGATAAGAAAGGTCAGTTCTCCAAGCGGTTCAGAGGCCCAGCTTTCTCTCTGTGAAACCAAATTGCCCTTCTATACGTTGTACGCGCTTAAGAGATTTCTGGGAGAATGAAAATAGAAGGTCAGGGCAGGGCAGATCTGTTTATTATGGCCATCAACCAAATAAGGAACAACTAGAAAGAGCAGCACAGTAAAGCATAGGAAAACATGAAAGAGAAATCAATTCCTGCCAACCTTCGGCAGATAAATCTAGCAAAATCTTGCAACGTTCTAAAGTGGGAAGGTTGTATCATTTTAAAATAAGCCCTGGTGCGTCTTTGGTTGTTTTATAGGCAACATCTTCACAACCTCCAGTTATTTTAATCATGTATCCTTTGTCATTCTTTTATTTTTTTCATTGTGCAATGTATACAGTCGATACAATGTACATGTGTACATGTGTACAATGTATATATATTGTACAATGTATACATATCCCTGTATCCGCTGGGGATACGTACCGGCTCCTACTGTGGTTACCCGAAACTGTGGATCATTGCAAACAGGTCTTCTGGTTATGGGGTCGTGCAATGGGAGAACTGGAAGTGCTTTTCTGGCCTCCAGAAGACCTATTTTGGCCTCCTGAGAGCATTGGAATAGGCATGGGAAACCACCAGATGCCCACGCCCACCTACCAAGTGCCCCCTTGGGATGCCCTCTGGTGGCATCACATGGCTATTCCAATGCTCTACAGAGGCCAAAATAGACCTTCTGGTTCTGGGTGCTATTCCCTTATGGCAACCACAGGGGGGGGGCAGATCTGATAACCTTGGTTGACTGAAACCACGGTTACCAAATCAGTGGATACGGGGGTCCGACTGTATATTATGGGATAGGTTCTTCTTAAATTCTGTGTTTTTTTCTTTAAAAAAATGTTTGCTGTTTAATACTGGCGGTATAAATGCTGACTTGTGTTTATACCATAGACATAAAAGGGGAATAAGAATTCAGGGCAGCCAGCCATTTAGTAATTTTATTTAGGTTGTTTTCTTTACAGCGGAGGAGGTTTTATGGTGGATTTTCAGTGGATGGCTGATAGTCCAGTGATTTTATAAGTTTAGGTTTCCCTTTGCTCTGTTGTGGGGGGAAAATTGGTGCCTGATGAACTAATTGTTTGTGTTATATTCTACATGTTTTCATGTAATTAGAATGAGCTTTAAGGGGGCTCCAAACTGCCCTTTTTTTGACATATAAAAGCACATTTTAAGGAACACAATTATTCGAGTCTGCTAAAGGGGTTTCTTTTTACTTTTAGCAGACTTGAATCATTGCATTTCTTAAAGTGTGCTTTTGTATGTCAAAACAAAGGGCAGTTTGAAGCCCCCCTAAAGCTCACTCTAATTCCCTTGCCTGGGTACCAGCTTTCTGATGTTCGCTGCTGTATTTTCCCAGGATCCTTTGTTCCATGCCTGTGTGGTCTCTTTTCGTGGGAGCCGTGTGGGATTAGTGGCCGCCGTATTTACCACCTTTTCTCGTTGTTGTGCCTGGGGCTGTCCCAGAAGCCTCCTGTCTTGCATGAGAATCTCCAAAACCTTTGTATACGATGTGTTTCCTACTTCTTCCTAACCGTCTTTCTCTTGTTGCTCAGCCAATCAAGGACAGCCACCAACCAGGGTGGAGTTTGGAGAAGCCTGTATGGTAAAACTCTGCCAATTCTAAACAACAACAACAACAACCAAACCTTGGGGTCTTTGCATTCTCAAAATACTAACCTTCCATAGCACCCATACAGACTAACTCCAGCCCTTAGCGCGATCTCCATCTTCCCCCATCTTCTCGCTTTCCCTCCCGCTCAAGGGACTGAACACTCTTCTTGCGGTTATTTTCCCCGTGAAAAGCTGATTCTGAAAAAAAAAAAAAAAGAAAATTATCCCAATCTTCGCTCCTCCCTTCTGAACATGTCCCTTTGCCGGTGCTCCTCTCTCTCCAGCCACCAAAGTTTTCCAAGGCGTCCTGATCTTGGAAGAAGTTGAAGGCCAGGAGCTCTTCTACACACCAGAGATGGCGGATCCTAAATCAGAGCTGTTTGGGGAAACCGCAAGGAGCATAGAAAATGCGGTGAGCACAAGCGCTTTTAATTTTGGCTTTTATATGTCAAAGAAGGGCAGTTGGAAGCAGTGCCCTCACCTTGGTACCAGCTCCCTGACGTTCACTGCGGTGCTTTCCCAGAATCCTTTGTTCCATGCCCGTGTGGTCTCTTTTTGTGGGAGGCGTGTGGATCTGGGGAGGGGGCCGGAGTCCAGGCAGATGCCCAACTGCAGAACTTTAGTGGGCCTATACTATTGTTGACCAAAATGCAGTCGGACCCCTGTATCCGCTGGGGACACATTCCAGCCCCTACCGTGGTTACCTGAAACCGTGGATAATCACAAATAGGACTTCTGCTTCTGGGGTTGTGCACCTGCTTTTCTGGCTTCCAGAAGGCCTATTCCAGCCTCTAGAGAGTGTTGGAATAGACATGCAACGCCACTGTCCGCCTCCCACACGCTCCCTTATGGTTTGGGACCGGCTGTGGTGCCATCATGTGCCAATTCCAGTGCTTTACAGAGGCCAAAATAGGTCTCCTGGAGGCTGAAATGTGCCTCCCGGTTCTGGGTGCTTTTCTCTTATGGTGCCTGTGGGGACTGGGGTATGCTGATCTGGTTAACCATGGTTAACTGAAACCATGGTTACTGAATCAGTGGATACGGGCCCCCGACTGTATAGGGATCATTTAAATATGTTTGCTTAAAGGTTGGATTCATTCAAAGGGCCTTTGCAAGAAGGTATGAATCCCTGAGTGCCATATTTTTTTTCTTGCCCCCCTTTCCCTGTCTTTCCTGCTCTTCTCCCCGGTTTGCTCGCTGCCATTTGTAGCTGGATGAACTTTTCCGCAACTCTGAGGTCAAGAAGGATTTCAAGAGCATCCGAGTGCGGGACCTTGGCCAGAGCAAAGCTGTGCGTGTGATTGTTGAAGCTCATTTTGACCCAGGTGAGCCTCAACTTCATGCCTCACTTCCATGACTTATCTGGGGAAACATCTGCCTGCTTCTAGGTAGGCATGGCTCCACAGGTGGACTTTGTGGGAGAATAGGCCAAAGGAACGTTAGGGTGTTTCCACACAAGCAACAAATACCCCCATTTGGGGACCTGATTGGTATGGATCCGTCCGCACAGAAGACCACTTTAGGACCCCATTTGTCCACACTAGGGAATAAGCTACTTAGCAACTCCGGCTCAAAAGCACAAGGGCATTTCAGGGCATTTCTCCCTCCACGTAGTGTATCTTTTGCTTAGCAAAACCAGCAGCTACTCAGTAACAGTTGAGAGTATGGGGGCCCTCTGGTTGGTGCTTCTGAGAGGGCAGTGAAGTCGATTTTCAAAGGTAATGGGGTAGGGAAAGTATCTACCTACAAGGCCTTGGGTCTCACCTTGTTTTCCTCTCTCTGATCCTGGCAGCCACCGCCTACTCAGCAGCTGATATCCAGAGGGCTCTTCTGAAGCAGATCAAAACATCCAAGAGGAAGACCATCCTGGTGAAAAGACCCCAGCAGGAAAATATCAAATTCATGGACTTTGGTGTGTTTCCCACTTCGCCCACCCTATTGATTCACTCACTCACTCCTGAGCTTCCTTTTTCCTTCCTTCCTTCCTTCCAGAATGTATCCTCCCTCCCTCCTTCCAGTTTGGTCTAGTGGTTAGGAAGCTGGAGTCTTATCTGGGAATACTGGATTCGATTCCGTCCTCCCCCAAGAAGCCAGCTGGGTGACCTTGGGCTAGTCACAGCTCTCTTCTGAGCTCTTACAGCCCCACCCACCGCACAGGGTGTTCTGTTGTGGGGAGAAGAATAGAAAAGCTTTGTCAGCTGCTTTGAGTCCCCTTAAATGGGTGAGAAAAGTGGGGTAGAAAAGCCAGCTCTCCCTTCCTTCCTTCCTTCCTTCCTTCCTTCCTTCCTTCCTTCGCTTTCGATTTCCCCTTCAGCTCTTTCCTCCTGCGGTTCTATTTGAGCATGGAGCCTATCAAAAACTTTCTACTGATGTATTGTGTTCCCCTTTCAAGGCCCTCCATAGCCAGGATTTTTAGAGGGCATTTCATCTTGAAGGGAATCCCAGTTCCATTGAAGGCTAGCTAGTTTCTGTCCTGTTGAGGTGGGAGGCGACGCCAATGCCTCTGGACTCCCCTGTGGGCAATCTGCTTTCTCCAGTAGCTGAATCCTCCTTCATCTCTCCCTCTTCCTTTCTCTCTTCTTTTCTCTCCAAGAGACGGAAGGCGTCCTTTGTGCTACAGCTAATTAGCACAACTTTCCCCTACCTCTTTGATCCTTTGTGCAAGCCAGAGCTTCAGTCTTCTCTGATGCACAATGGGAGAGGCTCTTCTCACATTAAAGTCAGTGGCTCTCTTAATTCATGAGCTACCTGGTGGAAATACCTGCGCTCTATTATCCGAGAGCTTCCTTTCTAAACGGCAGGTGAGGGTAGCAGAAACATCTCCAGAAGGTTAACAAGAGGCCTATTTGCACTTTGGCCAGTCGTCAACAGTAGTGAAGGCTGTCAAGCGCTCATGTGCTAAATCAAGCCCTTTAGCCACACATGCCTTGCTCGTTGGGCAATCAGGCAAGGGGGTGGTGGTGGTGTCATGCTTGTAGCCAGAGATACAGGGGCGGAAGGGACAGCGAGCACAGGTGAAACCCTGCCCACTAATGCTCCGATCGCCAGACTCCTCCCCTGATAACCCGGGAGTGTCCCCATGGCTCAAAATAATATGTGCTTGCCTTCCTGTAGCACGTGTTAGAGGCTTTCCACGGGGACCCCCAAGGCAAACTTCCCGGAGTATTTTGATCACGGGGACACACCCTAAGTTGGGTCACTTGCATCACAGAATTGCACAAGAGTGTTTCAATATCTAAAAGCCTCTCTCTCCCCCCCCAACTCCTCCTTCTAAAACCCACTTTAGATTGGATCCCCCAACTTTTCACCACCACCACGACCACCACCACGGCGACCACCATGGCACCAGCCGCCACCACCGCCCGGCATTTCACCATCACTGCCACGCCGCGTGCCTTATACCCAGGGAGGCCTACCGGCAAGCTGTCTGGGACCAGCGCCACCAAAAGACCCATCACGACTGTGGCGGCCACCACGGCCAGGAAGAAGCCCATGCGTCTCCTCCCGACCCCCAAGAAACCCTCCCGGCCCTGCGATTCTCATCCCTGTCTGCATGGAGGTACCTGTGAGGATGACGGGCAGGATTTCACCTGCAGTTGCCCAGCCGGAAAGGGAGGAGCCGTTTGTGAAAAGTGTAAGTGGCACAAAGTCTGTTAAAGCGTCAGTGCTTCCATTAGGGGCCAACACAGTGGAGACCCTGTAGGTTATCCGCCTAATATTTGTACTCGCTTTCTTGAGTTTGCAAACAGATCTGAAGCCGGGATCAGAACCAAAAATGTTTAAGGGGGCCAAATGATAAAAGCAACAGGATTTTGGAGGTATTAAGGGAAATATTAATGAAATAATGGGCTTGTTGTCAGGATGCATCCAGACAGGGTAAATATAGTGCCATTACAGCACTCCTATGGTGAGGTTGCCTCTCTTGGTCAGTCTGGTCTAGTGGTTAAGGAGCCGGACTCTTGTCTGGGAATACCGGGTTTCATTCTGCCCTCCTCCATGAAGCCAGCTGGGTGACCTTGGGCTAGTCACAGCTCTCTTCTGGGCTCTCACAGCCCCCACCTACCTCACAGGGTGTCCTGTGGTGGGCAGAAGAACAGAAGGTTTGTCAGCCACTTGGAGTCCCCTTGAATGGGTGAGAAAAGCAGGGTAGAAAAACCAACTCTTCTTCTTCTTATCGTTTTCACTTGTTGAAGCCTTTATCGTGAGTTCTAGTAGCAGAATGGTATCCCCAGTATAGGGTGCATCTTTTAATGGCTTTCATTGTTTTTCAGCGTTCTCCACAAACTCCTGATGATTTTGTTACCATTTTGAATTCTTTCCTCCTTTCTATCTCTAATTCAGCCATCAGGTACTTCATCCCCAGCTTTGGAGGGAAGTCCTACCTGGCCTTCAAAACGATGCGGGCTTACCACACTGTGCGCATTGCCATGGAATTCCGGGCCTCTGACCTCAGTGGCCTCCTCCTGTACAATGGGCAGAACCGAGGAAAGGACTTCATCTCCCTGGCTCTGGTGAACGGCTTTGTTGAACTCAGGTGAGTCAGCCAAAGGGAAGCCTCAGGTGAGTCTACCAAAGGAAGACCTCAACCATTTCCCAGCTTGGTCTTCTGGTTAGGAGGTTTGATTCTACATTCCTCCACGAAGCCAGCTGGGTGGCCTTGGGCTAGTCACAGCTCTTTTCTGAGCCCTCACAGCCCCTCCTACCTCACAGGTTGTTCTGTTGTGGGGAGAAGAAGAGAAGGTTTCTCAGCTGCTTTGAGTCTCCTTAAAGGCGTGAGACAAACAGACTAGAAAAGCCAACTCTTCTTCCATGAAGCCAGCTGGGTGACCTTGGGCTAGTCACAGCTCTCTTTCTGAGCTCTCACAGCCCCCATGCACCTCACATTCCAAAAACGTGGAGCTACCACCAAAAAAGGCCTAGGCACGAGGGTTGTGCATGATTGCAATTTTCAGGATTCAATTTGAATGAAATATCCAAAACTTTGAATTGATTCAAATCTTTAAAATCCGAATTTGAATAGAATACCTTCGAATCTATTCATGAGACTTTCCTATTCATGTTTGCACATACAACGTTCATATGTGCCCATATGTACTCGTACACATCCATACGTGTCCCATATTTATCGCAAATGCGTCCCATTTTCATCCCATGTGGATCTGCACCACATTGTGTCCGCACCTATATACATATGAATGTCCGAGTAATTTGAACGGTTAGATTCAAAAATTCAAAATTTGAATTCAAATTGAATGTCTTCACATTTGAATGTAGACATTGGAACCAATTTTGGGTGCTTTTCCACTGTCACTAAAAGTACCCATTAAGTACCCATTAATGGGTACGTAATGGCATTTTTGTACCCATTAATGGGTACTTAACGGGTACTTCTAGTGACAGTGGGAAAACACCCTTTGAATGTTCTGAAACATTCATTTGAATGTGATTCCATTCCTTCTAGTGTACAGATTCGTATGTATTACATACATATCTGTATGAATATCATACGCATCTGTATGCATTTGCGCTTATAATACGGAATGAAAACGCGATGCATACAGGATAAAATGGGATGCCTACGAAATGCATACAGAGAAAGGACTTTTTAATAAGGGGCAAAAAAGGCGCAAAATCTCTGAAAACGAATGTGGAAATCTGAGTGTCTGGTTTAATGATTTAGCAATAAAATAGATTTTAGGGTTTTCGATCCGATAGTGAAATGAATGTGATTATTTTTTCCCCCATGCTCATTCCTACCATACACAAAAGCTAAATTCGCCTCTTGCTTTCCCACCAGGTTCAACACCGGCTCCGGGACAGGGATTATTACTAGCAGAGTACCCGTCGAACCAGGCCGATGGCACCAGCTGGAAGTCAACCGTAACCGGAGAAATGGTGCCCTCTCTGTGGATGGGGAGCCATTTGTCAGTGGCGAGAGCCCTAGTGGTACAGATGGGCTGAATCTAGACACCGACCTCTTTGTTGGAGGAGTACCAGAGGATCAGATCGCAGCGTGAGTAGAATTCCCTTTGGCGAGGAAGGGTGAGAACCCAACTCCTCTTCTTCCTCCACCATGCCAGCTGGGTGGCCTTGGGCTAGTCACAGCTCTCTTTCTGAGATCCCAGGGCCCCACTGACCTCACAGAGTGTCTCTTGTGGGGAGAAGAACAGAACGTTTGTCAGCCGCTTTGAGTCCCCTTAAATAGAAGAGAAAAGCAGGGTAGAAAACCCAACTCTTCTTCTTCCTCTATGAAGCCAGCTGGGCAGCCTTGGGCTAGTCACAGCTCTCTCTCTGAGCTCCCGCAGCCTCACTGACCTCACAGGGTGTCTGTTGTGGGGGGACGATCAGAAGGTTTGTCAGCCACCTTGACTCCCCTTAAATGGGTGAGCAAAGCAGAATATAAAAACCAACTCTTATTCTTTCTCCAAACTATGCAAACTATCTGCCTTTCCTCCCGGAGTGAAAATACCTCCAAGCTTTGCCCTTCCTCTTTTTTCTTTCCCTGCAGGGTAGCTGAGCGCACCTCAGTCACAACTGGAATGAAAGGTTGCCTCCGTATGTTGGACGTGAACAACCAGATGTATGACCTGCGTGAGAAAGGCAGCGACGTCTTGTACGGCAGTGGTGTGGGAGAGTGTGGCAACAACCCCTGCCACCCCAACCCTTGCCATCACAGCGGCATCTGCCACGTCAAAGAAGCAGAGATGTTCCACTGTGAATGCCTCAATGGATACACAGGTTGGCAGAGGGATGGAGGGAGCATGACCTACCAATTTTGGGTCTTTGGGGTGATAGGATAGTGAGAAGGATGAATCCCTGATATGCTAGGTTTCTACATGCAAGGCCATCTCCCTCTCTGATATGAAGGTTTTTTATGTGGGGGCTTGCAAATTAATACCGCCCTTTCTATCCCAAAACTGGTGAACAATAGCATGATTCTTTTTTCAGCTGACCCACTAGTTTAATCTGTTTCATTGGCATGCTAGCTCTCCAAGTGCAGAGCTTCAGAGAAGGATGATGCTTTCTCCCTGACATGTTAGCTTTCTAAGTGCAGTCCTATCTTCCTGGCTTTTTATGTGGAGGCTTGTGAGTTAATATTGTTCTTTCAACCCAACCCTTCCTTCCTTCCTTCCCTCCTTCCTTCCTCAGGCCCAACCTGTGCTGATGAGAGGAACCCTTGTGATCCCAACCCATGCCATGTTTCAGCCACCTGCTTGGTGCTACCAGAAGGGGGAGCCAAATGTGAATGCCCCATGGGCAGAGAAGGAGAGTTTTGTGAGTCAGGTAAGGTGCACACCTGTGTATTAAAGAGAAGAAGCAAGATAGCAGCTGACGTTCAATGGGAAACGGTTCCCCCAGTCAAAAGCCAGCCCCCTATTCCTAGAAATGTCTTGCTTCTTAATAGCAATGAACTGGCAAAATCGATGCAGCAACCTTGTGTTTAAGCACCTCCATGTAGTCTCAACCTTGCGCTGTTTGCCTCATTTAGTTACAGAGTTGGACCGGACCGAACCTTTCTTGCCAGAGTTTAATGGATTCTCCTATCTGGAACTGAATGGGCTCCAGACCTTTGTGCCAGAACTCCAGTAAGTTTTTGCTTTCTTTGGTTCCTCTTGGCCACACAGCTATAATTCAAATTAAAGGGGCCTGTGCTGCCTCGACTCCTTTGGTGAGATGCTGGCAGGGCCTTACAGAAGTTGGCACCTAGTATGACCTGGGTGAGGCAGACAGGAGTTGGAAGCCACAGAAGGTGAATGAATTCAAATTTGAATTCGATTTGAATTTTTGTGCGTTTGATTCGAATCCAATCCCCAAAAAACTTAACTCTGGCATCGGTGGGGCCTTTAATTCTTTCCCCCAGGGACAAGGTCACCATGGACATCGTCTTCCTGGCCAAGAGCCCAAGTGGCATGATCTTCTACAATGGACAAAAGAGAGACGGCAAAGGGGACTTCATTTCCCTTGCTCTGCATGATGGCTACTTGGAGTACCGATATGACCTTGGCAAAGGCGCGGCTGTGATCAAGTAAGACCACCGTCCTTCAGGTCTGGGGCCAATCATACAACAGGGCCTTCTGTTGGGCTGGAGTGGAGCCATGTTCCAAGGGACTCTGCTGGCTGGGGAATCCAAAATGGCGGCATTGGTTAGGTCTTGTGGGAGCTGGAATCCAAAATGGCAGCTCTCGATGGGCGTCTGAAATGGCCATTGTGGCTGGGAAGGATGGGAAGCGAAGTTCACATGCTCACACTCGTTTGGAGCAGGAACTAGTTGCAATTAGGGATGGGAACGAATATTCGTAGGCATTCGAAATCCGATCGAGTGTGCCGGATTTCCACATTCGCACTCGAATTGAGTGTCCCAAAATTTGAATGTAAACATTCGAATTGGATTTCAGATTTCGGATATATTTGTTCGAATTATCTGGACATTTATATGTGTATGGGTTTGTACATGATGTATACCTCTATGCACTTGTACATATGCGTATGGGATGAAAATGAGTTGTATATGGGATAACTACAGGATGCATACGGACTTATACATAGGAAGGTTTGTCAGCCACATTGAGTCCCCTTAAATGGGTGAGAAAAATGCAATAGAAAAGCCAGTTCTTCTCCTTCCTACCTGAAGTCAGTTGGGTGACCTTGGGCTAGTTGCAGCTCTCTTCTCAGCGCTCACTGCTCCACCTGCCTCACAGCAGGTCTATTATGGGGAGAACAGGTTGGTCAACTGGTTTGAGTCCCCTTAAGGGTGAGAAAAGTGGGCTAGAAAAGCCAACTCCCTTCTTTCTCCACAAAGCCAGCTGGGTGGCCTTGGGCAAGTCACAGCTCTCCTCTGAGCCCTCACCACCCCACCTACCTCACAGGGTGTCTATTGTTGGGAGAGGAACAGAAGGTTTGCCAGCCACTTTGAAGAATGGAACAGAAAAGCCAACTCTTCTTCTTCTTCTTCTTCTTCTTCTTCTTCTTCTTCTTCTTCTTCTTCTTCTTCTTCTTCTTCTTCTTCTTCTTCTTCTTCTTCTTCCTAGGAGCAAAGAGCCAATAGCCCTGAACTCTTGGACCAGCGTGGTGCTGGAGCGGAATGCACGCAAGGGCGTCATGAGGATCAATGGCGGTGAGCGCATTATGGGAGAATCCCCGGTAAGCCACACCGACTCTGCTAGAAATGGTGAATTTTGCAGAAGGATCTGTCTGGTGGGAGGGCGGGAGGCCGATTCCTTTTCTCAGTTTGCACAATTATCATAGAGGGTTCTCTTTCTCTGAGCTGCTATTCTGAGTTTCTGAAAAGTCACCTGAGCAACCAATCTGTCGCCCTCCTTCAACAAAATTTCCCAGCCTCTAGTTCTATGAGTCTAAACAGTCAAAGACAATGGGTTATGGAAAAGGTGAGCATTTTTTAAGGACTCTCTGCTGCTGGCTGCTTGCCTCGGCATCCAACGGGAAGCCCTTGAGATGTTGTTGACCTGCTTCTTCCATAATTCCTTGCCTTTGGTGATGCTGACACAGCTGGTGGATCTAGCAGTTGCATACTGCACTAGCTGCAGCTTCTGAACCGTCTTCAAGGGCAGCCCCATGTGGAGCGCATTACAGTAGTCCAATCTAGAGGTTACCAGAGCATGGATAACTGTGGCCAAATCATCTCTGTCCAGAAAAGGCTTCAACTGGTGCATCAGCTGTAGTTAGGAATAGGCACTCCCAACTGTCATCACGATTCTTAGAGCCCTTCTTCGGGAGCATAATTCATTCCCTTTAAAGCCAGCTTTAAGCTAGTGGCCCTTTGCATCATCTGTCGCCCCAGGGAACAATCATTTGTAGGGGGGAAAGGGCTTCTTTTTAACCTTTGAGACTCAGCTCTCCATGAATTTCAGCAAGTAATTCCCTTGCCCCGGTGATTGTGGAGAGAGCAAATGAATAGCATCATTTAAAAAGTAATTACTTTCTCCATACCAGCCATAAAGCTGGAAAACTACATATATTTTTCTCTCTTTATAATATATAATAAAATTTATAACATATAAACCCAACTGTGTAATGAAACCTGGAGCCAGAGACACTGGGCCTTTTCTCACTAGGGCTTAGAATCCTTCTAAGACCCTGTCCCCACCTGGACCCCATTGAAGGCCCCATCTGCAAGGCCCTGTCCCCACAAGGGCAGGGGAAACCTGGATTTAATGGGTCCTTCAAGCACTTATATCCGGATTTAATGGGTCCTCCAAGCCGTTAAATTTGGATTTTCAGTGTTTTCCTTAAATGCTTTATAAACTCAGAAGACCAGAACAACCCAGTTTTCCCTTTTTGGAAACAAACAAACAAACAAAAAAAAAACGCTTCATACTCTTGGTCATTCTGGGTGCCATCTTCTCTCCTTTGTCTGTTTCAATTTTGATTTTAGTCCTACACCACTCTCGGCTGCCCGGTCCCCTCCCTTCCCCGGCCCTGAGCCTGTGGTGTGGGATATTCCCAGAATCCTTTGCTGTCAGGCGCCCTTGTCTTGGTAGGCTGGACGTGATGAAAAGGGCTCTGTGAAAGATAGGTTTTATTTAAGTAGGTAAGCGGCGCGCGTTCCTTCCTCCAAAACGCTGCCTTTAAGCTTCTGTCCCCAAGCTACCTAGTGATCTTAAAACACAATGGTGTGTTTTTTCCCCCCGCTGTTAACATTGGGAAGGAAACACAGCTCAAAGGGAAAATAGCAGAGGGAAAAGGACAGTGAAGCACAAAGCGAACACAAGATGCCTGTAGCTGGCGTCTGATCTCCTCCGAACGCTCTTTTTCTCCTCTCCTGGGCTTTAGAGCTCCTTTTTAAAAAAGAACTGCCTGGCACCTTTGGGGGCCGGTCCTTCTCTTTCTCCCCGCACGGTTCCTCTGTGTTTTCCCCTGCTCGATTGCCAGCTCACATGGGGACGGGTTGCAGCTTGTATCTCGCGACTCCCTTGCCATGGTGTGACCGCACTGATTGCTTGTTTTGTCTCTTCCTTCCTTTCGCCCCTTATCTCTCCTTTCTTTCTCTCTCTCTCTCTCTTTCTCCTCTCGATCTCAATGCGTCTTCTTCCTTTCCGCCCTCCTCCTCAATACCTGCTGTCTGGATTTCAGAAATCCCGTAAGGTAAAGATAAGTATAACGTCCTTGTTTCCACCTCCATGCCGACAGCGACGCGTCTGCCTTGACATTCCACGCCTCCATCCAAATGCCTGTGATTGTGTTTATCTTCATCGCTCGTTTCCTCTTTAAACAACGTGTTGGTTTTTCCTTTGATTAGAATAGCCCCCTTCCGCTTTCTTTTGTTTTTTTTAGGAATCACTAAATGTCAACAGTTGTGGTTTCCTTTTGGTTCTGTTCTACAACGATTCTGATTTTGGTTTTGCACTTCCACAAACTGTGGTCATCATCTCTCCATTTTTAATGTCATCCGAACATTAGATAGTGGCTTTTCCTCCACGCACCACATTTCAGTGCTATGGCTCAATGTTAAAGGCTAAGGTTAAAGAAATGTTATTTCTCAGTGGATTTTGCTCTTGACTTATAGTTACTTGGGCAAGATTTGGCGTAGACCAGCACTACAGAGCGGAGAAAGTTACTGGGCTGCAGAGTTTATTTTAAAGATGTGCATGGGGGAAAACCCACATTTGTTTTTATTTATTTATTTATTTGTATTTCTATCCCACCCTATACCCGGAGGTCTCAGGGCAGGTTACAATATTATATCAATCTTAGACAGGTCCCTGCCCTCAGGCTTACAATCTAAAGTGACAAGATGCAAAAGGAAAATGGTGAGGGAGGGAACAGGGACTCTCTGAATGATAATAATGTTACATACAAATTAAAAGGAGGTTCCTAAAGATCTTGACCAGATATGAAACAATTAAAAACCTTTAAAGGTATGTTGAGAAAAAAAACAGGTCTTTAAAAAATATCCCAAAAGGACAAAATTACCCAGATTCCCACCGGAAGTTGTTGTCTGTCTACTGCACTACTATGAAGTGAGCTGGTTTGGCCTAGAGGCGGACCCTTATCTGGGAAAACCGGGTTCGATTCCTCCCTCCCCCACAAAGCCAGCTGGGTGGCCTTGGGCTAGCCACAGCTCTCTTCTGAGCTCTCACAGCCCCACCTACCTCACAGGATGTTCTGTTGTGGGGGGGAAGAACAGAAGGTTTGTCAGTCACTTTGAGTCCCCTTCAATGGGTGAGAAAAGCAGGGTAGAGAAGCCAACTCTTCTTCTTCTCCCCCTCCCAAAGAAAGCCCATCAGCCCTTTTTGTAAAGTCCCTGTTTTCTTTTCCTTGGCCCAGAGCAAAATGTCATCTTCATCCCAAGCTAGAACCTGAGTTACAGTCCCTTGTGTAGTATTTGGCCTAGACAAACTTTGCTCACAGTGTCTCCATCCTTTTCCCCACCTGTGCCAGCTGCCTCACACATCCCTCAACCTGAAGGAACCCCTCTACGTCGGTGGGGCCCCCGACTTCAGCAAACTCGCCCGGGCGGCCGCCATTTCCACCAGCTTTGTCGGAGCCATTCAGAAGGTAAGGCGTCTGAAAAGCAACATGGAAACCACGCGCGTCTGCCATCGCTTGTGCTCTTGTTGGTGTTCCATTAAAGTAAGTCACTAACAGGGTGAAGACAGGTTTGGCTTCCTAGGGGAGCCTCCCAAAGGTTCAGACAATCTTATCTGGTAGTCTCCCGGTTCGATTCCACACTCCTCCACGAAGCCAGCTGGGTGACCTTGGACTAGTCCCAGCTCTCTTTCTGAGCTCTCACAACCCCACCTACCTCACAGGGTTTCTATTGGGGAGAGAGCAGAAGACCACTAGACCACCCCCAGGAAGGATGGTATGAGCAGCTGTCCTTTATGGTCTCTGGTGTAGCTGAGACCAGGTAGGGTCCAGAGCAGCTGACAAGAGGTACCCAGTCCTGTAAGGAAACAGCTCCAAATTATCAGGCCCCATCCAGGCAGGAGGGTCACCCTGAGGGCAGAGGGGTCTAGGCTGCCACCACTAGACCAGCACCCCTGGAGATATGGCATGGTTCTCCTCCTTGGGCAGGGCTTTCTGAACTTGACTTGGCCTTATTCTGGAACATATCCTGCAATAGGGCCCTGCTGTCCACATCCTAGTGCAGACAAAGGCTGGCCGGGATCTGCACTAACGTGTCCCAAGATATATTCCAGAATGCCAAGTGCGGAAAGGGACTTACCATCTTTTTCCACACACAGTCAAAGATCTGGATCTTCAAGGTCCAGATCTTTGAGATGGGGTCCTCCTGGAAATCTGGATCTTGAACGCACCTTTAATCAGGTCCTCAGAAAATCCAGATTTAAGGGCTTGAAGGACCCATTAAATCCAGATTTCCCCTGCTCTCGTGGGGACAGGGCCATGCAGATGGGGCCTTCAGTGGGGTACAGGTGGGGACAGAGCCTTCCCAATGGGTACCAACCAGGTTCCTAATGGGGCCTTAGAAGGCTTCTATGCCCTAGTGGAAAAAGGCCCTTGGTCTGGAAAGGAAGCCAGCAGGTAAGACCTTAGAAGATGGCAACACTGTGACTAAGCTGACCTCTTAGATACACAGGACTGAATTTTCAGGGATTGTTCGTCTTGTCATAAGTTTCTTCTGTTTCCAAAATGAAATGCCCTCCCTTTTGCCTCTTGTCTCCTGAACGGCTCAGATGTCCATAAAAGGCATCCCGCTCCTGAAGGAAGAAAACATCCATGGCGCTGTTGAGATTTCTTCCTTCCGGTCCCACCCGTGCACTCAAAAGCCCAACCCGTGCCAAAATGGAGGGATGTGCAACCCACGCATGGAGACCTACGACTGCACGTGTCAGCGGGGGTTCTTTGGGATCCATTGCGAGAAAGGTGAGGCGGCGGACCTGCGGAGAATAGGATGTGCACAAATGTTCGGTAACATTCGAAATTCGGTCGAATTCAAATCGAATGTTGGCACGTTCCAAGATTGACATTCAAAACCAAGTTGAATGTTTTGATACATTCGTATGAAGCTTCGCGTGGGATTCGTATGCTATTTGTATACATTTGTGTGGGATTCCTATGGGATTGAATATTCGGATCAAATACGAATTCTACCTGTCTATGGGATCTGCTGCCAGAAGAGGTGGTGACAGCAACCAGCCTAGATGCCTTTAAGGAAGGGTTAGACAAGTTTATGGATGACAGATGTATCAATGGCTACTAGAATGAGAGGACAAGCAAGATGCCTCTAAGGCCGTTTGCTGGGATTCGAGAGCAGGAGAAGGTTTGTCCTTGTCTCTCCTAGAGACACCCATGGGCAGTTGGTGGGCCACTGTGTGTGGTAGGACTAGATGGGCTGTGGCCTCATCCAGCAGGGCTCCCCTTAGGTTCTTATGGATGCGATGAGCTGTGGCCTGATCCAGCAGGGCTCCTCTTAGGTTCTTAGGGACTAGATGGGCTGTGGCCTGACCCAGCAGGGCTCCTCTTAGGTTCTTAAGGACTAGATGGGCTGTGGCCTGACCCAGCAGGGCTCCTCTTAGGTTCTTAAGGACTAGATGGGCTGTGGCCTGACCCAGCAGGGCTCCTCTTAGGTTCTTAAGGACTAAATGGGCTGTGGCCTGACCCAGCAGGGCTCCTCTTAGGTTCTTAAGGACTAGATGGGCTGTGGCCTGACCCAGCAGGGCTCCTCTGAGGTTCTTATGGACTAAATGGGCTGCAGCCTGATCCAGCAGGGCTCCTCTTACGTTCCTATGGACTAAATGGGCTGCGGCCTGATCCAGCAGGGCTCCTCTGAGGTTCCTATGGACTAGACGGGCTGTGGCCTGACCCAGCAGGGCTCCTCTTAGGTTCTTATGGACTAGATGGGCTGATTCAGCAGGGCTCCTCTTATGGTCTTATGTTCCAGTTCTTCATTAATGGGACCAGGTGCAACTGCATGACTTGACTTCCTGACCACACTATAACTGTGTACAAAGTACCCCTGTTAGCTACTGGGGTTTCCATTCCAAGCAGCACTTGGAAAGGAAACCCCTGCCCGTTTCCCCACCTGTTCTTGACCTTCCCAACCCTCCTGTCTTTCCCCCACCCTCTTCTTTTCCTCTAGTCATCACTGAGAAAGCCGCCGGAGACTCCGAAGCCATTGCTTTTGATGGCAGGACATACATAGAGTACCACAACGCTGTGACCAAGAGGTAAGGCCTCTTCTTTGGGACGGGGTTTAACTTTTGCACTAGTGATGGAGAGCAGGGAAAGGTTGTGGTCTAAAGCCAGGCTTTCAGGATCTGGGGAAGGGGATGCTATGTGCCTCATGGATATTCTGATTGCAAGATAGGAGGGGAGGCGCATGAACAAATTCACATCTTCCCAGGGGCTTCTAAGAAACCCATGCTCCTGTTTTCAGGGGGGGGGCTTCTCCAGTGACTTGGCTTGTGTTGAACAGAGACATACGGTACCCCCACCTCTTCCCTGGCCACATGTCTGTTCCTGATCTCTTCCTCAACCCAGCCTGCCCACCTTTGTGTATATCTCCCTCCCTCCCTCCGTCTCCTTCTCTGGTGCATGAATTCACATGTCTAGGGTCCGGCTGGAGATTTCTCACCCTCCTGCTTCCCCTGACCCACGGTTCCCCGTGTCTCAGTCACCCCTTTGGACTGTGCCCAGTGTCCTCTTCCTCTCTCTCTGGAGCTCTCTGTCCATCTTTGTCTTGAATGTCTTTGTTTCTCTGTTTTCAAGCCAACTGACCAATGAGATTCCCGCGTAAGTACCTATGAGATCCCCTCTTCCCACCCCCTCTATGACCCCCCCTCCACACCTCAAGCCATCCTGTCATGTGCCCAGACACCCTGTCGTGCCATCACCACCGCCATCCACTGGGGACCAAGAGGAGAAAGGGAGCCTCCTTTGGGGAAGTGAAACCTGAGTTGGTGGGCAACTCCAGACGTTGCTGACTCCATTCCCATCAGCCCCTCCAGTGGCCATCTGGCTGGGACTCATGGGAGTTGTAGTTCAGCAACATCTGGAGACGCATAGCTGCAACCACCTTGGTTTAGACTCCTAATGGGAATTAAAATGACAATCATGTACTAGAGATGTGCACAAATGTGTTTTTTGGTTCGATTTGTATGAATACATTCAAACATTTGTTCGAACATTCACATCCCTGCCATGTATTCTGGGGGTGCATGGTAGGCTCCTTTCCTCCCTCATCTGGCACCCACTGATTCTGGGTTGTAGAGACAATGAAGATTGTGGGGGGGGGGGGGAGAAAGATCTGATTCTTCTCAGTAGATCCCCACAGTCCAAGATGAGTAAGATCCAGGAACGACCAGAATATTTAGCCAGAATCTACTAGTTCTTGTCTCCTGCTCCATCAAAGCTGAAATCCACCTCCCTGGCTGCCCCTGGGCCTGAGGTCACAATAGCAAACCAGCCTTCATCAGGCCCTACGCTGAATGCAAACCAAGTTTTAGAAACGCCTCATTCAAATGCTGTTCAAATAACCAAGTCCTGTGTAATGGGAATTCTGTTTGAACTTCCCACCATTTGGGGGGGGGGGGCGTCTGTCTGAACAGGAGCAGCATTGCTTATTTGCTCCGAGTTTCAGTTTTTATTACTATGCACATAAACAGATGTGCATGGATGGGTTTTTTGGCCTTCGATTTAGAACAAATAAAAAGCTAGAAAATTTATATTCATTTGCAAAGATCCCCTTCGAATCGGGTAGGATTTAATCCGATACTGATATTCGATACCAACACATACGTATCCTGAATGCACGAATATTCGTAGGCGTTCAAAATGAACAGAATGTCCCAAAATCCGAATGCAAATACTCGAGTCGAATTTCAGATCTATCCATTTGAATCATCCGGACATTCGCACGTGTATGGGTTCACACGTGATGCGTATCTTTCCCGCATTTGTACGGATCTCTGCGGAACAAAAACGGGATGCATACGGATTTCTACGGACGCGTACGGATGTGGGAAAGATGCGTACAGGCATCTAGGAATGTTATCGACATCCATATGTGCAGATTTGAATCAAAAATTCGAACAGATAGCTTCGAATTTGGTAAATTCAAATAGAATCTTGTTAGATTTGGATTTAAAAGATTCGAATCGAGTCGGATTTTTGGTTATTCGATTCGATTCAATAGAATGCCAAAAAGCATTCTCTGGTGCACAGATTTGGACATCCATAAATGAACTGAATGTTCGGATATTCCTAATTTAGTATTTGTATGAATCCAAATGTTTCGGACATTCTAATGAATAGTTTGGACATTTGTATGATGGTATGGATACATGCACACCCAATACACATCTGTATGGATACCTACAGGATGAAAATGAGAGGCATACAGGATGCGTACAGATGTGTGCAAATGCGTACAGGATGCATACGGAGGTGTGTCATCGGATATACATCTGTATGTATCGAATATTCTAACAGATACATATGAATGCGTTTGTATCAAATTGATACAAAATTACACATTGCTACAAATGTGAATGTTTGAACATTCGATTCATTGTGGATTGAATCCCAAAAATTGCATTTGTGCCACTTCCCCCCCCCCAGTGTCCATGTTTGCCTCTTTCCTCTTTCCAGCCCCCCTGTTGCACTGGGTTTGAAGGTGTCTCCTTCCACCTGCTTGAAATGGTGGGTATTTAGTTTGCAAAGGGGGTCCCTCCTCTGGTGCGCCTCCATTTCCCCGGTTTCCATTCTCTTTCCAACCCAATGTCAACCTTTGCCGTCTGCACAATCGACCCACACGGAATATGACACCAAGCGGCTGTGTGAGCAAAAATTACAAAGTGTTCAGATGCAAAAGATCTTTCACTCCTTATCACGCTCCGGCACTTTCCCTGTGTGCACAAAATCTGGGTCTCTACGGGTGGCCCATTCATGATTGTTGACGATGACCATCCTTTAGCCGGCCGGCCGACCCGGCTGAAGGGGCTTTTGCTTTAGGATGTGCAGAAACCTTGATAGTGCCCAGCAGACCCTGCTGTTGCTCATTTCCAAGATCCCAGGTATGGGATCCCTTGAGTTTCATGGGGACCAAGCATTATCCACTCTGCTTACCGCATGCTCCCCCTTTTCTTCATGCTCCTAAGTCCTGCTTCTCTGGACTATGCTCTGGATATCAGGTGAGTCAAGCAAGACCTGTGTGCGCCTCTGTCTCCGGTGTCCAGATGTTGCTATTATTCTCGCCTCTTTTCCTTTTATTTTTCCCATTCCATTCTTCTGCATGATTGCTCCACCGTTCATATGTATAGATCTCAAAGGCCCAGGGAAAAATGCAGGGGAATGGGAGGCTTCGCCGTTCACTTTTTCAGATTACGCCTTTCCTTGAGGTGTGAAGGGTAGTAGAAAAGCCAATTCTTCTCCTCCTCCTCCTCCTTATTTAGCTAACAGCCCCTGAAGAGGGAATCTCTCTTTTATTCTCGTTAGTAAGATTTCTTTATAGGGTTGTTTATTTTATCAGTTTTTCCTTTTTATATGTATAATAAAAAGAAAAAAAGAAACTTCAGGTCTTATGCAGTAGATACTGAAAATATTTATATTTATATTAAGCCCTTCCCTTCTCTTAGTAGGATATATATAAGGTCAGTCAGAGAGCCCCTAAATAAATTAAAGGGTAGGTTAAAATCACGAATGAGGCAGGGCATTTTGAATGTTCCGTGTTGAATGCTAAATGTTTAAACAGCCATAATTATGAAGTATGTTGAAACCTCACCCGTGGCTTCACAGAATGCTTAATGTGGGCTCTCACCCCTAGTGTGAAATGCTTTATTTTCTTCCATAGTGTTGTGTATGTTGTGTTGTGTGATGCATATGTGATGTGCAGCCCACGCGCATTTCTGTGGCAGCTCACGTTTGAAAACCTCTCCCTCTGAATTTGCCAAAGTGACCTTTTTTTCCTCCCAGAAAAAGAAAGAAAGACATGAGGACCTGGCATAATCCAGGCCAAATCTGGCCCTGAAAAAGGGGGAGGTTTTCTTAGTGGTTGACTAGCCCAGTAATTTTGTTCTCATCAAACATGGAGCCAATACCAGTAAGTCACTGAGAGTGACAATTCTCAGTGTTTCGGGTAAACAGGACAGCATTTTCTTGTATCTTTGGAACACAAGTTTGAATTATAGCTTTAAATTATCCTGCCTCTTGAGTCTGGAATTTTTCAGGTGGGTTTTCAGGTAAATGGGCTCAGTTTGCTTATAGGTGAGAGTCATAATCAAATTCAAGTAATTTTTTTAGAAATTTAACATTCCAGCACAACCCATGGGAGCATCTTATTCACTATGGGTGTTTTTCCACTAGCACTAAGTACTCATTGAAGGACCCATTAAGGACCCATTAGGCTCAGAGCAGGATGACCCCATTTCCACTACAGACCCCACTAGAGCCACATTTGTTTCCACCATGGCTAGGGAAATCCGGATCATATGGGTTTTTCAGGACCTATAATCTGGATTTCCTGTAGACCCCGTTAAAGGGATCTACAATGGGGTCTTCAGCCATCAAATCCGGATTAAAGGGAGACTGTTTCCACTACAATTGGGCAATGGGGTATAGAGGAGGCTCAGGGGGGCACCCAAGGGGGGGGATTGCCCCAAACTCAAAACTTCGAAGTCCCTATGAAGTTGACTTCAAAGGCTTTGGAGGATCTTCAAAGTTAGTGGCAGGTCGCTCCAGAGATTCTCCAGAGCCACTACAGAGGATCTTTGAAGATTCTCTGGAGCCGCTTCAGAGACTGCACCCCCTGTCCCCCAAAACACCTGGGGTGATAGGCAGACCCCTCGTTGGTAGATCTGGATTTGCACATGGGTGCTCTGGCGTTTCCACAGCAGGCAGGCCAGCACCCATTGCTATTGGGTGCTAGACCACCCTTGGAACACACATTGGGTACTTCCCTTAATGCCCATTCCTTAGATCCGGATCTTCTTAGATAGGGAAGGGAAAAACACCCTATGTATACAACTGATTATCCATGGGACAAAGTTGTGAATGCTGAGCGGTGAGTGTGAAGGCAGTTGTTTCAGGGAGCTCACCAAGATGAACACCACACGTTGGCGCTCATCATCTGCATGTCTTGTCATCCGTCAGTCTGGTCAGTCTAGGACCAGAAGAGAACCGCCATTTTGTAATTCTTAATGGCTGGTTCCAAAGTGAAGCTGCAAAAGCACAGACAGGGGGTGGGTGCGAGTCTCCCGTCCAGGTGTCCAAGGGGTTGGAGCTTGGCGAAAGCACCTTCCATTTCAAAAACTAAACCCTCTCTTGCATCTCCATCCAGTGAAAAGGCCCTGCAGTCAAACCACTTTGAGCTCAGCATCAAGACGGAAGCCACTCAGGGCCTCGTCCTGTGGAGCGGGAAAGGGCTGGAGCGTTCGGACTACATCGCCTTGGCGATTGTGGACGGCCGGATACAGATGACCTATGACCTTGGTTCTACGCCGGTGGTCCTGCGCTCCACGGTCCCAGTCAACGTGAATCGGTGGATCCAAATCAAGGCCTACAGGTAGACAATGTCTGGAAATAATATTTGGCACCTGCAAGAATTGCAGACGAAACAGAGTTAGGTGGACAAAACTACCAATTTAGGGACGTGCAGGAATATTTATATGAATTGGGCCCTCCTGGTTGAACCACCACCCTCAGTAGTGAGGCGGGCGGGCACCCAGGAAAGGGCCTTTTCAGTAATGGCCCCCAGGCTATGGAATAGTGTTCCCCTCTAAGTGTGTCACGCCCCTTCTCTGTATACATTTAGGCCATGGGCTAATGTGACCATTTCCCCCCTCTGCACCGTAGATATTAGTATTTTAATATTTATAAACTGTAGCAATTTGAAATTGTGTTACTGTTCACTGTTTGTTTCTTAACCAGCTTTCCCCAAAGCCAAGGCAATGTACAAAAAGAACATAAAATGAAGCAAACAGAATGCCAGATACAATAAAGTCCAGTTAAATCGTTATTAAACCGATTGGTGCCTCGCGACGTATAAATAGGGTGTTACCTTTGCTCTGTCAGATCAAGGTGAACGATGTTCTGATGGAAATTGTCGCACTTTCTAGCCTGGAAATATGAGGTGCGGAGTGATGGTTTTGAAGGAGTTACGGAGTGCTACATGCGGACATGTTCTTTCTTGTTAGCAGCCCAGTGGAAGAGTTGTTCTAAGCATTTCTTTCATTGGACATGCTACCGTTCCACTGGCCACTATTTCCATTTCTCTTTTTCTCTGCTGTTTGGTGCTTCCTTCTGTTAGCAAACAAACGGCCAGCCTTCATGCTT
Source organism: Aspidoscelis tigris stejnegeri (assembly GCA_023333525.1). Classification (NCBI taxonomy): domain Eukaryota; kingdom Metazoa; phylum Chordata; class Lepidosauria; order Squamata; family Teiidae; genus Aspidoscelis; species Aspidoscelis tigris. The sequence continues at coordinate 5,377,050 of JALMGA010000021.1, forward strand.
CCGCTGATCTATTCCCTGCAAATTTACCAGTTCTTTCTTTCTTTCTTTCTTTCTTTCTTTCTTTCTTTCTTTCTTTCTTTCTTTCTTTCTTTCTTTCTTTCTTTCTTTCTTTCTTTCTTTCTTTCTTTCTTTCTTTCTTTCTTTCAAACCTAAGCTGACTCATGCTTCACAGCTCATGCCTCGACATGTCCACCCTGAGTTCTACAAATAGGTCCCAACTCAGATGGGCAAAAAGTCCCTTCTGTTAGATCATCACTCCGAGAGCATTGGCAGCCATTCCCTTTTCAAATCGACCCCCCCTTCTCTCTCTCTCTCTCTGCCCACCTCTGCATTTGAGTATTTTATTTATATCACAGAGGCAGATTGGAGCCGCTTAGATGCCAGGAAAGTTTTTCTGGAGCAGATAGGAGGTGGCAGGGATGCAGAGAACACTGACCAGCCATGCCCAAGCAGCGGAAGGGCCAGAGAAAAACCCAAGAGCGCAGACACTGTTTATAGGGAAAGCTGAACCGTTTCTAGGCCTGCTGTCCAGTTAAGGAGATAATAATTGATGAAGTTTCTGTGTTTAAATCAATTAATGGATTTTTCCATTGATTTAAAGCCACGTGAGAGTAATGACTTCTTTTTTTTTAGAATCATGAAATAGAGTTTTCTGTGTTAACTGTACATTTAGATGGGAGTAAAAGGCATTTTTTCGGAGCAAAAACAACAACCCTATTTAATGTGATCTTCAGACTTTGTGCTCATGCCAAAGAGGAGTTTATCTTGAAGGAAATGTTTCTTTACCGCTTTAAAGATCACCTGTAAGGATGCCCCAGGGGACAGGTGTCACTGTAAAACAAAACAGGAAAAAAAGGATGTCTTATTTTGTTAGAAAAGTTTAGGAATCATTCTGGAGCAGAAATTTCCTGCAAAGTGAAGAAGAGTTGGCTTTTGTACCCCACTTTTCTCACTGATTTAAGGGGACTCAAAGTGGCTGACAAACTTGTTCTTCTCCCCACAACAGACACCCTATGAGGTGGCTGGGGCTGTGAGAGCTCAGAAAAGAGCTGTGACTAGCCCAAGGTCACCCAGCTGGCTTCATGGAGGAAGAAGAGCTGGGTTTTCTACTCTGCTTTTCCCATCCTTAAGGAAACTCAAAGCAGCTGACAAATGTTCTGTTCTCCCCACAGCACACACTGTGAGGTCAGTGGGGCTGTGGGAGCTCAGAAGAAAGCTGTGACTAGCTCAAGATCACCCAGCTGGTTTCATGGAGGAGTGCAGAATCAAACCCGGTATTCCCAGATAAGAGTCTGGCTCCCTAACCACCAGACCACACTGGCTGATGAGTTGAACCTGTGACCTATGAGTGCCTAGCAGATGCCATTCTGGTTTCTCACTGCCACTGTCTGGGGAGGATTCCAGACATTGAACCCAAAGCAGATGTTCTACCCGCACGGCTGCCCATCTGTTGGCTTTAAATAAAATTCTGGACAGAAACCCAAAGCTGCTCAGGGCTCTGAATGACCAGTTGCCCTCCTTCTTGCAGGGTGCACCGAGAAGGGTCATTGCAGGTGGGCAATGAGGCGCCGATCTTAGGTTCTTCTCCTCTTGGAGCAACCCAGTTGGACACTGATGGAGCCCTTTGGTTGGGTGAGTTGAGCTGCGTGTCCCCAACCCCAGCAATTGTTTCCCAAGGGAAAACATATTAACTTGGGCAGAATCTCTCCTCTAAACAGTATGAGGCATGGATGAAGAGGAGGAAATTCAAATCCAGTACCTGGGATATAAAGATTTTTATTTATTTATATATTATTTATATATATATTTTGCATTTGAATTTGAGTCAAATCCAATATCTGAAAATTCGATTTGAATGTCTAATATCCAAATGTCCGAAAATCCGTTTCGAAACCGCATTATTCAGATCCAGACGTTCGAATGTTAGATTTGTATTTAAAGACACGAATGTTGACAACATTCATATTTATTATACGAATCTGTGCGCATTCCATATGCATCCCGTTTTCATCCCGCATTATAAATGCAAATGCATATAATTTTCTCGCAAGTTCACATGGAATACATACGAGTCTATACATTCAGGTCATTCAAATATTCAGACGAATATTTCGGAAAATCCAAAATCTGTTCGAATGTTTAAATTCGAATGTTATTAAATCAGATTTGAATTCAGATTTCGATATCTATTGGATTTGAATTGGATTTTCGAATATTTATGCACATTCCTAATTTGTATAGAACTGAACGTAAGAAAACCTGTATTTGTTTGAATAGATTCCCTTCGAATGTGGCAGGATTCTATTCAATACAAATTTGTATGAATAACATTTTTACGGAGCTTTGCCCAGGCTCTGAAGAATCTCCGAAGTGGCTCCAGGATTTGCCACCCTCGAATGTGCATGGCGCCTCCAACATGTGGCATGACGGACTCCCCCCACGTGGGAAGAGTCGGATGCTCCACGTGGGTGCTCCGGCGTTCCCACTGCGAGCACGCCTAGAACCCATTGCTCTCGGGTGCTACATTGCCCATGGAAATGCATGGGGTACTTCCTTAGATCTGGATTTTCTAAATCCAGATTAGTTGAAGGACCCATTTCTTGGATCCGGATACTCCTAGATCCGGATTAAGGGAGGTAAGTGGAAACCCCCCCCCCCCCCGAAGTCTACACTATGTATTCTGGAGTAAGACCCCGTGAAGAATGCACCAAAGTGTATCTTTTGAGTAGTCTACGGCCCATGCAGCTATAGAGGTGAGAGATGAACATAGCAGGCTATGAAATGAACTTGTGACAGTTAACACTGCTAGGAGAACATCTTGTGTGAGAAATGGCTATTTGTAGATTATGTCCTTTTTCGTCAGTATCACAGATTTGCACATCTGGTGTTATTTTAAGCACCTCTGCAAAGCTGCTCACCCGGACACGGCCTATAAGGTTACTTGCAAAGGTTTTTGTGAACGTTGTGTAACTTGCAGCGTCATTAGGGGTGTCCATGAATTTCCCCCCACATTTGCTTTGCCACAGAGCGAATGTGAAGGGAATTTGCATTGGTGTGAGTGCAACCACTTCAGACGTGGCCACATTCACATTCTGTTCATATCTGCTGTGAATGTCTGGTGAATGTTCGCTCCCGATGAGGATTGTTTACAGCAGATGCAAAAGCATTCACTGGGGGATGTGGATCTGGCTGGGTGTGGCTGGCGAAAGTGACCAGCCGCCAGGGTTCACACATCTGGCTGGGCGTGGCTGGCGAAAATGATCAGCCACCGAAGGGTCAGTCATTTGGGGGGCAGAACTTCCAGAATCTTATATCCCATGTGAATCCCATGTGAATGGCCTTTGAATCTCCCTCTGAATGTGTCAGATCCACCCTGAATCCACTTTGAATCTGCTTTCAGTCTACTCCGAATCCACTCTGGTTCCGTTGCAGATGTGATAGCCGCAGCCACTTTCCCACCTCCCCAGGCTCACAGATGTAACAAAGCTTCGTACGAATATTACAAAGCATTCAATTCGAATTCAGATGTCAATCTCTGAATGTCCCAATATTTCACTTGAATTTGACATCCGATTCCTAATGTACGGGGATTGGGCCCCAGTGCCACCTTTGCCCACGGTGAGAAGGGGTGGAAAGACAACCAGGGTTGTGCATGAATTGTGGTTTTTCTGGCGTTCAATGTATTCATACAAATTCATACAAATATCCAATACAAATGCAAATGGATCCTTGATACGGATCCTGCACGTGGTTCCTATACAAACGCGTGCATATAGGGTACATATCTTATACCAACAAATACGTATCAGATAATTATCGGCTACGTATCATAGGCGAATGCTAACGTATCGATACATAACTGATACATTTGTATGTGTACGAGTGTCAATGTACAAATGTCATAAGATTCGATTCGTGTTTGTCTGAATTTGTACAAATAATGTTACAAATATTTGTGTGCATCACTGAAGACAGCAGAGGCAGGTGATGGTGGCAGCCATTTTCTTTGACCGTGGCAGCTGTTACTTCCCATGATGCATTGTGTTGACTTGGCCTGGAATTGGAGGGTCCCTGAATCTAAGCCTGTGCTTCTTTCTCTCTCCATCCCCGCCCCCCACCCCCAGGAGGAATGGAGAAGCTCAGCGTGGCCTACAAACTCCCCAAAGCCTACAGCACTGGCTACATTGGCTGCATAAGGGACGTCATTGTGGACCACCAAGAACTGCATCTGGTGGAGGATGCCTTGAACAACCCCACCATCTTACACTGTTCAGCCAAATAATATTAGTCGGCAGCCCTTAATGCCTCCCTTTCCCCCCACCCCACCCACCCACCCACTGGCTTCCCTCCTCCCCTCTCGCTCCGCCCCTCCTCCTGGCTTTTGCTGTAATTATTTTCTATTTTTGTAAACTTATTGCTTTTTATATTTTTGTGGGGTAAGGGAGGGGGGAGCAACAGGAAGAGGAGGAGGAGGAGGAAGAGGAAGAAGAAGAGGAAGACGATAAAACTTTTGGGGGGATATTTTTGGTTACCTGTTTGGTTGCAGCCTTCTTCGTTCCAAACCAAGTTGGACTCTTTTTCAAGTCGGGAGCCTCCGTTGTTTATTTTTTTTAAAAAAAGGAAGAAACAAACCTGACAACCGCAGAACAGAACAGAACTGGAATGGACCTCCGGGACCTGACCAAGGAAGAAACGCAACCTTCGCACCCTTCATCCGGCTTTTCAGTGTCATCCTCTGCTGTGATTGTCATTCATACTTGAAACTTTTTTTTTTAATTTTAATTTTAATTTTTTTTAAAAAAATATCGTGTTTTTGGTTCAGGTCAAGGAAAACTAACGGAAGGTTTTTGCAACCAGGACTCGTTTCCCTCAGGAGGTGGAAGAGATAAGATGTGTGTCCACGGCGGTTATGAACCAAGGAACAGCAACTGCGTGTCCAGTGTGGGGGGATGGACAGTGGGGGGCAGGTGGGGGGGGCAAACAGGGACAACCTGAGGGTCACTGCTGCCCACGTTTGGGGAAGCTGGAGCCAAGCACACAAACACACGTCCCACGTGGGCTTTTGCCTTTTCCTTCGGTCAACGGTGGTCGCCCTCACCTTGCACCCACGATGCCCATAAGTGTACTGCAGGTTCCCTTCCCCCAAAAGCAAGGCATGAACGTGTGCTAAGTAGACCTCGAGGCGAAAGAGGCTACAAAGCAGAGACCGCGAAGTTTCCTAGCCATCTTGGAAGGGCAAATGTTTGCAAAAGTTGCCTAGGCCATTTTCAGCTCTGCTTTGGTGGGACAACCTTTTCCACGTCTACTTCATTTGGATCGTGTCTTCAGTGGAAGGCAACGACTCTGCAGGAAAATATTCCGGCATTTTAATGCTCCGATTTGATCACTGTTTTCAAAACAAATTTGGAAGAGCCCTTCCCACAAAATTGGAAGTTGATGACTGTCTTAAGTCTCCTCTGCTCCTTTGCTGGGGGCATCCCATGGAACTGGTAAGCCTTCCAGCTTGAGCCCCCCAAGACCTCCCAGACAAAGCTAGCTGTAGCCGGCATGGAGTCCAAATTCGAGAACAAAGGCGTCTCGGAGTTTATTTCCACGGCCAGGACCAAATAAAGTCCCAGACTTTTTACCTAAACAGCCTGCTTTGTTTTGGCACCTTAATTTATGCAAGGAAGGGGTGTCCTTTCACCGAGGCGATTGTTAAAACAAAAGGAGCGTGCCATCCTTTGCCAGATCTAACGGCAAACCTAGCTACGCCTTCAGTGCTTCGAAATGAAACGGCCCTATGGTACAGCCGGGCCTAGGGGCCAGCAAGCGGTCCAGCCTTCACGTCCACCCTTCCAGGATACGTACGGTGCGGTCTCTCACTTCCGCTGGTCTAACATTCCTTGCCACTGCGTCCCCCACACACAAACACACCGCCCCGCTGCGTGATTCCGGATGCCAGCTGATTTCGGACTGACTTCAGGGAGGGGGGTCGGAACACCGATTCCTGGTGTAGCATGCATGTGCGAGGCAGAGGGTTAGCGCCCATCTGGAGCTGTCCGAAAGCCTCTAGGCTCAGTGTGCCTCAGAGATGGCCAAGGTTGTTCTGGTGCCAGGGGTGGAGAATTCAAACGGGACCTTACACCCCCCCCCTTCCGGTGGTAAATAATGTAATAATTAAAAAAGAAAAAGAACTAAAGTTGATGTTCTGGCGTTTGATGGTGATCTGATCCCCCACCGCGGGGTTCTGCAGGGTTTCGGAAGAGCAGCGAACGCTAGTTTCTAACAATCATTTTCTTCCTGTAATGCAGGAGAGCAGCTGTGAAACCTATTCCCGCACGTTATTTTTACCCCGACACGTCTCTGCTCCGGGTGCTTTGTAGTTCACAGCAACCTACCAACTGTGTTGGGTTTGAGGCTGACGGATTGCAGGAAAAGGAGCCTTGGAGATGGGTGTCGTGTTGTGTCCTGTTGTGTCCTGTTGTGTGTGAAAGATGATGCAGCCTTCCTACCAAGGGCCATTCCCCAAAGGTTTTAAGGGCAGTGGCGATGGATCTGTAAATAGAACACCCTGGGTTTCTTTCCAGCTTACTCCTTTTCTTTCTTTCTTTCTTTCTTTCTTTCTTTCTTTCTTTCTTTCTTTCTTTCTTTCTTTCTTTCTTTCTTTCTTCCTTCCTTCCTTCCTTCCTTCCTTCCTTCCTTCCTTCCTTCCTTCCTTCCTTCCTTCCTTTTCTATGCCACTTTTTTCACCCATTTAAGGGGACTCAAAGTGGCTGACAAAGCTCCTGTTCTTCTCCCCACAACAGACACCCCATGAGGTAGGTGGGGTTGCGAGAGCTCAGAAAGAGAGCTGTGACTAGCCCAAGGTCACCCTGCTGGCTTCATGGGGGAAGAAGAGTTGGCTTTTCTACCCCACTTTTCTCACATATTTAACGGGGACTCAAAGCGGCTGACAAACCTTCTGTTCTTCTCCCCACAACAGACACCTGTGAGGTAGTTAGGGCTGTAAGAGCTCAGAAAGAGATCTGTGACTAGCCCAAGGTCATCCAGCTGGCTTCATGGAGGAAGAAGAGTTGGCTTTTCTTCCCCACTTTTCTCATATAAGGAGACTCAAAGTAGCTGGCAAAGCTTCTGTTCTTCCCATAAGGTGAGGTAAGTGGGGCTGTCTGTGAGAGCTCAGATTAAGAGAGGTCTCCTAGCTGGCTTCATGGAGGAGTGCGGAATCAAACCCGCTATTCCCAGATAAGAGTCCGGCTCCCAAACCACTAGACCAACCTGGCTCACATTAAGAGCCATTTTGCAAAACGGACAGAAAACCAGAGGCTCAGCGGCAGCAAAGAACGGGCGCCGCGCGCCTTGCCTCCGGCTGCGTGTTTTCACCTCCTGCATCCACAGTCTCCAACAATGGCCTTGTTGTACCAGGGGCTTGGTAACATCCGTGCCTCTTTGTCGGCTCTGACGCAAAGCGGCCCAAAGGGAGGGAGGCGGTGGCTGGTGTCTGCTGGCATGAGATGAAAACAGCGGCCTCCCAGCCGTGGAAGGAGTGGGCGGGGGTCAGGAGGCCCCGCTGGATGTTTGCCATGCCCCTGCCTGGCTAAAGGCAGGGCTAAGCCTGGTGGGCTGGGTGTAGGGAGCCTGTCCTCTGTTGGAAGGGCTGCCCAGTCCCCCCCCTCTCTCACACACACACTTTCACACACACACACACACATATTTGTATTCATTCATATCAGATACCTATCAGATACATGTTTACTTGTACAGATATGTATTCATATCATACACATCAGATATGTATTTATTTGTATAGATACATATTGTTTGAATCAGATACGTTATCGGATACATATTTATTTGTATAGATACATATTTGTTCATATCAGATACACATCAGATATGTATTTATTTGTATAGATATGTATCATTTGTATCAGATGTGTTATCAGATACATTTATTTGTATAGATACATATCATTTGCATCAGATACGTTATCAGATACATGTTTATTCATATAGATATGTATTCTTTCATATCAGATATGTTATCGGATACATATTTATTTGTATAGATACATATTTGTGTCAGATATATATCAGATATGCATTTATTTGTATAGATACGTATTCATTCATATCAAATACGTATCGGATAAGCGTTTATTCATATAGATACATATTCATTCGTATCAGGTACATATCAGTGGTCGCTGCTCAACAGCAGGCATGCTTGGAAGAAGCTGATTATCTAGACCCATTTCAATCTGGCTTCAGGCCTGGTTATGGCACAGAAACCACCTTGGCCTCCCTGGTTGATGACCTCCTCCGGGAGAGAGATAGGAGGAATGCTACCCTGTTGGTTCTTCTGGACCTCTCACCGGAGTTAGGAACCCTACAAATCAAGCCAGCCTGCACTTAACAGATCAGAACCTCGGTTAGCTCATCTGAGATGATGGAACTGAGAGACCTCAGACTCTCTCTGTGTATTAAGGGTGCCTTCACAGCTTCCCCCCTCCCCAAAAAAGATCTCCAGGAGATGTTGGGTATTTCTAATGGCTTTGGGTGTGTGGGAAACCAGGCCCTTTCAGCTTTTTTAAAAGCCTCCATAATGTTGCTTCTAGGGATCTGTACGGATAAGTTTTTTTGGCATTTGATTAATAACAAATCGAATGCTGGAAAATTTGTATTCGATCGAATAGATCCCTTTTGAAGGTGGTAGGAGTCTACTCGATACGAGTGTGTTTGTACCGATTTGTATGAATATCCGACACGAACGCATATGTATCCAATACATACCCAGTTTAACAAACGTACAAACTATTTGTATGAATGTTCCAAACATTCGTATTCATACAAATGTTAATGTATGAATGTCAAAACATTCAATCCATGTACAAATGTCTGAATGCATGCTACAGGTGCGCACAAATGCAATTTGGGGATTCGATTCGCATGTATCATGCACGCCCCCAGTTGCTTTACTGCGCATGCTCTTAAAGAGGCAGTCCAGAAGAGGACATTTCTTCACCGGGGACAGACACAGCTTGTTTGAGCTGTCTGCTTTTATCACAAAGGCCCTGGAGACAGAGAGAGGGGGGCAGAGAGGGAAAGAGGGAAAAGGCTTCCTTTTGTTCTCATTCTTCTCTTCTTTGAGGACAGAAATGTTCATCAATAGCCTTATTAACAATGCCACATCAGTTGTCCCGGCAAAAACTTTTTGGAGCGGCCATGGTGATGCATCAGGGTGGTCTCTGGGCAGAGATGCTGCCAGTGTGACCAGCCCAGTGCGCTGTCTCATTGGTCTCAAATGCCATGAACTCACCCGGGATTCCAAGTTCTCTGGACTTCCCCTCCCTAGGCAGATGGCCCTTTTCTTATTTGGGCTGAATCTTATTTCAGGAATCCGCTCAGCTCTGGGTAAGGTTTCCTGGTACGCACAGGAGGCCTTCGGGTGTCGTTTGAGGTGACGGCCGGCGCATTTCTGAAATTCTAATGGCTGATTGTTTGTCATCCTCTGTCCAAGAGAAAGAAGTTTGGGAATCATCATCATTTTCATCATCATCGTTGTTGTCATCATCATCATCTTTTTGCAGCTGTTCAATCTCTGCTGCAAAAAGATTGCACAGACAGACTACAAACCAAGGCACAACGTAGTGGCGCAAATGATACACTGGAACTTATGCCAGGACTACCATCTGCCAGTGGCAAAGAACTGGTGGGACCAGAAAAAGAGGTGGGAAACGAACAAGCCAAACTAGTGTGGGACTTCCAACTTCCGACTGATCGAACACTGGAACACAACACGCCAGACATCACAATGGTGGAGAAAGGCAAAGTGTTTAACAGTGACCAAAACCAGCACAAATATCTTGTCTGCTGTGTGTTACAGCTGTTTTATATCAATCATCATCATCATCATCCTCATCTCTGGTAACCTCCAGGTTGGACTGCTGTAATGCTCTCTACATGGGGCTGCCCTTGAAGATGGTTCAGAAGCTGTTGACCCGGGCAGCTGGCTGCATGCACATCATGCCGGCCTTAAAAGAGTTGCATTGGCTGCCAATTCACTACTGAGCTCAATTCAAGGTGTTAACTTTGACTCATAAGGCTCTCAATGACTTGGGCACCAAATTTCTAAAGGAATGCCTTCTCCCATATTGACCTGCCATGCCTTAAGAACCTAAGAGGAGCCCTGCTGGATCAGGCCACAGCCCATCCAGTCCATAAGAACCTAAGAGGAGCCCTGCTGGATCAGGCCACAGCCCATCCAGTCCATAAGAACCTCAGAAGAGCCCTGTTGGATCAGGCCACAGCCCATCTAGTCCATAAGAACCTAAGAGGAGCCCTGCTGGATCAGGCAACAGCCCATCTGGTCCATAAGAACCTCAGAGGAGCCCTGCTGGATCAGGCCACAGCCCATCTAGTCCATAAGAACCTAAGAGGAACCCTGCTGGATCAGGCCACCGCCCATCTAGTCCAGCATCCTGTCGCCCACAGTGGCCCACCAAATGCTCATGGACATCTCAAGCAGAGGCAAGGACAAACCTTTGCCTGGGGAGCCCCTCCTGGTTGTCCCACCACCCTCAGAAATAAAAGGGGTGGGCACCCGGGAAAGGGCCTTCTCAGTGATGGCCCCCAGGCTATGGCAAGCCCCCCCCCCCCCGCTTCATTGAAAATATTTAGGAAGGTGGTGAAGACGCCCCTCTTTGCTCTGGCCTTTGGCTAAATGGGAATATCCTGTCTCTTCCCATTTTATAGCCACTGTTACTGTTTTAATATATACTGTTGTTGTTTTAATATGTGTCTGATTTTAAATGTTGTTACCTGACCTGAGACCTTTGGGTATAGGGCGAGATAGAAATGCAAACAAACAAACAAACAAACAATAATAGGGAAACAGCCCTTCCCCATTGCCAGGCTGTGCCCGTCTCTGGGCAGCCCCGATTGGCAGATAGCTTGGGGGGGGGAGTGAGAGAGGGAATTCCCCCGGTCGGCTGGTGTGACGCAAGCGGGGCGAGGGCTTCCCCCTGCAGCTGACACGTGGGTTGGCCCAGCCTGGCTGGCTGTGTCCCGTGCGGAGGGAGGCGCAGGGCGCGATCGGGCCCCTTCCCAAGACCATGATGGAGGGATGCCGCCCGGGGTGGGGGAGCAGGCACACACGGGGGGCGTGGCTTATCCGCTTGGGCGTGGCTCCAAAGGGGGTAGGAGGGAGGGCAGGCAGGCGGGCGGGGGGACCACGCCCTGGCTTGACTCGATCAAGCAGCCGGAACGTAAAGTTGCCGCTGCTGCTGCTGCTGTTGGGAGCCCTGGAAGGGGAGCCGGGCGTGGGGGGGCATCGGAGCAGGACACCGCCTGGGCCGGAGGAGGAGAAGCATGACTTCCCGCAGGTAACTTTCCAACCTGCCCCGACGGGGCGAGGAGCAGATTCGCCCACCCACGCATCCCTATCCCCATCCCGGCTCGAAATCCGGGACCCCCGCTCCGGCCAGACTGGGCTGTTGCTTCCTGACAGCCACCCCCCACTCACCCCACCCGCGTGTGTACCTAGCCTCCCTCGCTGCATGCCCGACCTGGCCTAACTCTTCCCGGAGGGAAAAAGCTAGACTGCACCTGGCTGTGGAGGCTCGACTGAGCGCCGGGAAGGTGGTCTTTGGGGACGCGGGTGAGGCTGCGGAAGCCAAAGTCCGGCTGGGGGTGGTGTGTGTGTGTGTGTTCGTCGTCGTCGTCGTCGTCTTTGGCCCCTGCTGCCAGGGAAAGAGTTCTTGCAAGGTTGGAAGGTCCCAGGGCTTCTCAGGCCGGCCTACCTCGCAGGGCTGAGCGTAGGACTGACTCAGAGGAAGGAGGGGGAGCTGTCTCTGTCGTGGCCTTCCCTGGAAGAGGTTAGGAGGCTCACTTGTTTGGCCTAGGGCAATGATGGCCAACCTTTGACACGAGTGTCACAGATGACACGCTAACCTGGTCACCCTGGCACCTGGGTGCGTAGTGCTTGCTTGTTCTTGAAGTGTACAAAATACCAACTTTCAGTTGAAGATTTAGCAAACGAAATTCAGCAACAAAAGTCACTAATGTAAAGAATTGCTTTTGCTTTTAATAAAATACATATATATAAAAATATAACTTTTTTACTAGAGCTACAAATATCACAGAATTATGGATATTTCTAGATGTGACACGGCACCCGAGTTAAGCTGGGTTTTCTTGCAAATTTTGACACACCGAACGCAAAAGGTTCACTATCACTGGCCCAGGGGTTTGGGAGCCGAACTCTTACTTGGGAATACCCGGTTTAATTCTGCACTCCTCCACGGAGCCAGCTGGGTGACCTTGGGCTAGTCACAGCTGAGCTCTCACGGCCTCCCCCCCAACCTCTCAGGGTGTTCTGTTGTGGGGAGAAGAACAGAAAGTTTGTAAGCTGCTTTTGAGTCCCCTTAAATGGGTGAGAAAAGTTGGGTAGAAAAGCGAACTCTTTTTCAAACAGAACAGGTGAACATATCAGCATTGGGAGGGGGAAGAGTACCTTTGCCTTGGCAAATTTTGTTGGATTCACACCTAAATTTTTTAATCCAGTCTCAATCCACTTTCAGTGAACCCATCAGCAGAATGACTTGCCATTTCCTTCCCACTTTATATAACCTAAGGATGGATTTTTCTGAGTTAGAGGGTGCTGAAAGAAAACAGCTGGCTACTTTTGCTGATGCATTATCTCGCTCTGGAAGTGGACCAAAACTGGATTAAAACTTGGCTGTGAATACAGCGTCAGTCTCATTCTGGAATATATCTGGGAACAGGGGCTTGCTCTCCACATGCTACAGAGGCCTATCCTGAGATATATACTGGAACAAGCCTAAGTGAGCCATTTTGGTCTAGTGGTTAGGGAGCAGGACTTATCTGGGAATACTGGGTTTGATTCCTCACTCCTCCATGAAGCCAGATGAGCGACCTTGGGCTAGTCACAGCTCTCTTTCTGAGTTGTCACAGCCCCACCTACCTCACTTGGTGTCTGTCGTGGGGTGAAGAGGAGGTTTGCCAACCACTTTGAGTCCCCTTAAATGGGTGAGAAAAGCAGGGTATAAAAGCCAACCCTCCTTCTTCCTCCATGAAGCCAGCTGGGTGACCTTGGGCTAGTCACAGATCTCTTTCTGAGCTCTTACGGCCCCACCTACCTCACGGGGTGTCTGGTGTGGGGAGAAGAACAGAAGGTTTGTCAGCCACTTTGAGTCCCCTTAAATGTGTGAGAACAGCAAGGTAGAAAGGCCAACTCTTCTTCTTCTTCTTCTTCTTCTTCTTCTTCTTCTTCTTCTCTTCTTCTTCATCACCAGTCTCTCTGGTGCGGGAAGGTGGCTGATAAACGGTGCCGATAAATTTCACTGCTGTTGCTCATTTGTCTCCCCTGCTTTCTCCTTCCTCCTCCGACCCTTCCCCTTCCGGAACTGGTGGTCATCGATGCATCATGTGTCAGTTAAGCCATAAGTCAGTTTGTGTTGACGGCACGCACTGCGGGAAACTTCCTACTAATTCTTTCCCCGTTCTTCAGGCAGTGTTTAGATCTTGAGAAAGGAAGGAGCCATTAAAGCCTCTTCTTCCCCTGCAGATCTAGAGCCATGGCCTGGCTGGTTCCTCAAGTCCGAATGAGACCGAGGAGAAAAAGGAGAGGAATAATTCTCTGCTCCTTTCTCCTGGCCACAGTCTGATGGCCTTCAAAAGAGGCTCTGGGCAAATCCATGGAAGGCACAACCATCGTGGATTGTCCATTCTGATGGCTTGGGGAACTTCAGGGTAGAAGAAGAGTTGGCTTTTCTACCCTGCTTTTCTGATTTATGGATGTTCATCTCTTGCCTCTTCTCCCAGGGGAAGAGTTTTCCACGAAACTCTGCTGTGCTTTTAAAAACCATGTACACAGGTTAGGCATAACCTCTTGAGGTTTTCTCTCTTGATCCAGCGGTACTTGAAGAGAAGGTGGGCAGGAAAGTTTATTTCCTCTATCACACAACACTAGAACTAGGGGGCATCTAAGAAGCTGATGGGTAGGAGAGTCGGATCAGGCAAGGAGAAGGGTTTCTTCACCCAGAGGGTCATCGGTCGATGGAATTTGCTGTCAGAAGAGGTGATGACAGCAACCAGCCTGGATGGCTTTAAGGAAGGATTATACAAATGTATGGATGACAGGTGTATCAATTACCTACTAGAATGGATGCCTAAGTCCATCTTTCAGGCTGGGGAGATGAGAAAGGTGCCTCTAAGGCCATTTGCTGGGATTTGAGAGCAGGAGAAGGTTGGCCCTTGTCTCTGCTTGAGATGCCCGTGGGCAATTGGTGGGCCACTGAGTGAGAAGGGATGCTGGACTAGATGGACTGTGGCCTGATCCAGCAGGGCTCCTCTTAGGTTCTTATGGACCAGATGGGCTATGGCCTCATCCAGCAGGGCTCCTCTTAGGATCTTATGGACCAGATGGGCTGTGGCCTGATCCAGCAGGGCTCCTCTTAGGTTCTTCTGGACTAGATGGGCTGTGGCTTGATCCAGCAGGGCTCCTCTTAGGTTCTTATGGAACAGATGGGCAGTGGCCTGATCCAGCAGGGCTCCTCTTAGTTTCTTATGGACTAGATGGGCTGTGCCCTGATCCAGCAGGGCTCCTCTTAGTTTCTTATGGACTAGATGGGCTGTGCCCTGATCCAGCAGGGCTCCTCTTAGGTTCTTATGGACTAGATGGGCTGTGGCCTGATCCAGCAGGGCTCCTCTTAGGTTCTTATGGAACAGATGGGCAGTGGCCTGATCCAGCAGGGCTCCTCTTAGTTTCTTATGGACTAGATGGGCTGTGCCCTGATCCAGCAGGGCTCCTCTTAGGTTCTTATGGACTAGATGGGCTGTGCCCTGATCCAGCAGGGCTCCTCTTAGGTTCTTATGGACTAGATGGGCTGTGCCCTGATCCAGCAGGGCTCCTCTTAGGTTCTTATGGACTAGATGGGCTGTGCCCTGATCCAGCAGGGCTCCTCTTAGGTTCCTATGGACTAGATGGGCTGTGGCCTGATCCAGCAGGGCTCCTCTTAGGTTCTTATGGACTAGATGGGCTGTGCCCTGATCCAGCAGGGCTCCTCTTAGGTTCCTATGGACTAGATGGGCTGAGGTCTGATCCAGCAGGGCTTCTCTTAGGTTCTTACGGACTAGATGGGCTGCGGCCTGATCCAGCAGGGCTCCTCTTAGGTTCTTATGGACTAGATGGGCTGTGGCCTAATCCAGCAGGGCTCCTCTTATCTGGTTGTCCAGTGAGAGTCACACTTCCATACCTTGCATGTAGCCTTAGGGCAAAACCAAACCACACCAAACGTGATTTTGGTGTAGTTCTCTTTTTTGTTGAATGTTGCCCACTTCCTCTCTTGAGGCTGAGCTGATGGGAAAGTAAGAGGGCAACCTGTGAAGTCAAAGTGAGGAAGCAAAGCCATTGGCCACAAACTTTGGTGGGTGTAAAGTTTCTAGCCGCTGACTCACTGGAACTAATCGGAAGAGACATTATCTGATTCTCTTGCAGTTTATCATTCCGATGTCTTGCGTATCCTGAATGTGGCAGCCCGATTAAGATAGGGGGGAAATGAGCAATTGCCACCAGTTGGTATCTTCAGGTCCATCTTATAACCCAAAGAGTCAGAACCTTAACATATTTCTAACACTCTTCAAGCACTGATCTGAGCCCTGAATATAGGAATCCCTTGGTATCCCGTTTAATAATATCAGGTGTGTGATAATGCCATGATCAGGCCCAATAATATAGAATCTGATTGTGGGTTAGCTGAAGGGCTGGAAAATTATGACCAAGATAAGCAAAAAAAAAATCCCCTATAAAATCATAGAGTGATGGAGTTGGAAGAGACCCCAGAGGCCATCTCGTGCAACCCTTTGCAATTTATGGGAGAGCAAAATAAATTGCTGCTGCTCCAGTTTCTTCTTGGAAACTTCCAGAGATGGAGGACAAGGGGTCTGGACGAATATTTGATCGAATTTGAAATTTGATCGAATTTGTCCGAATTTCGACATCGAAATTCGAATCGAATGTCCAGAAATTTAAATGTAAACGTTCAAACAAGTTTTGAATCTATTCCTTCAAATTATCTGGACATTCGTATGTATATGGTGCGTATTTACATGTACACGTCTTGCCCACGTCTGTATGCGTTTGTACGGATCTCTACGGGACAAAAACGGGATGCATACAGGATAACTACAGGATGTATACAGATGTGTACGGATGCGTCTGGGCACATACGAATGTTGTTGACATTTGTAAGCGCAAATTCGAATGGAAAATTTGAACAAATAGATTTGAATTTGCTTAATTCGAATTGAATTTAATTTTCGGATATTCGAACCGAATCCAAATATGGCAAGCTATATTTTGTAGATCAGGGTCTATAGTTTGTGAGTTTGGGAAATCCTGTTGGTTGGGGAGAGAAGAACAGAAGGTTTGTCAGCCGCTTTGGGTCCCCTTAAATGGGTGAGAAAAGCAGGGTAGAAAAGCCAACTCTTCTTCCTCTTCCATGAAGCCATCTGGGTGACCTTGGACTGGTCACAGCTCTCTTTCTGAGCTCTCACAGCCCCACCAACCTCACAGGGTGTTCTGTTTTGGAAGAAGAACAGAAGGTTTGTCAGCTGCCTTGAGTCCCCTTAAATGGGTGGGCTTGGCTATAATTTCTCATTGATCGACAGGCTGAGAAGAACCCTTGCTCTGAATGTGTTGCTTGAACATGACGTGCCTGTTGGCTTTCCTTTTTCTTTCCCTCCTGCCTTGAGGGAGTGTCATGGATCATCAGTTCTGGGGGGCAAGGGAGGCTCATGGTGGGAGTCCCCCAAACCTCTTCCCATCCTTAACCGGTGCTGAAAGATTTCCTGCCTCTGGCAGCTATCCATGGTGGTTCATCCGCAGGTTCCAAAGCAACCCCAGCGGTTTCAGTGGGAGCGCGACAGTCGCTGTTGACTAAGAAAGCAGCCGACTGTGGGTCCTGTTTGTAGGAAAGATGCATGAAACCAGAGGCCTTTCTGCCCTTAGGTGATTGTGAACTCAGGCTGGGAAACTTCAGATACAGGTGGAACACTTGCATTTCCCCCAGAGCATCCATTACTGGCCGGAAATGCAAATGGTCCTCCCATTTACCAGCCCATGCTGATGCAGCCAGAGCATGATGCATCATGCTCCACACCTAATCAACTATTAGTGGACATCTGGGGAGGGTGGGCACACTTGGAGGCTGTAGCAGAGACTGGACGGCCATCTGTCTGAGATGGTTTAGGAGATCCTGCCTTGAGCAGGGGGTTGGACTCGATGACCCAGGAGGTCCCCTCCAACTCTACCATTCTATGATTCTATGATTCTATGATTAATAGACATGCACATGGTGTTCACCATACATTCACTGCTTCTTCACTACTGGCCTGAGTGCACATAGGCCTCATGGCCAGCCCCTGCCTTTTCTCCGGCCGCTGCTCCAAGCCAGCCCCACTCCACTCCTCATCTGGAATCTCAGAGCCTCGCGCGGCCTTCCTGGCTGGACATCAAGGCTCGGTAGCGCATGCAGGCGCCCAGCGTTTTGCTCCATCACCACGGCTGGCCGGCTTAAGAGGTCAGGCTAAGAATATCCCTGTCTGCTGTCACGGCTGCCCTCGGCCTCCACCCTTGCAGTGAGCTTGGGTCAGATGATTCCGATTTCCTCCACAAAGCCAGCTGAGTGGCCTTGGGCTGGTCACAGCTCTCTTCTGAGCTCGCCCAGCCCCACCCACCTCACAGGGCATTCTGTTGTGGGGAGAAGAACAGAGAGCTCAGAAGAAATCTGTGACCAGCTCAAGGTCACGCGGCTGGCTTCATGGAGGAGAGTGACATCAAACCCGGTATTCCCAGGTAAGAGCCTGTCTCCCTAACCACTAGACCAAACTGGCTGACGAGTTGAACCTGTGACCTATGAGTGCCTAGCAGATGCCATTCTGGTTTCTCACTGGGGGGGATTCCAGACATTGAACCCAAAGCAGATGTTCTACCCGCATGGCTGCCCATCTGTTTGCTTTCCCGTTGCACATTGGCCCTCAGAAATTCTCAGAACGATGAGAAATGTCAGGGGATTAGTTGTCAGCCGAACTGCTGTCTAGGTGGACTCTTCTTCTCCTGAGCACAGTGATTCCAATCCCACTATGACTACCATTCCTTTGCCACGACGCAGACGCAAGCCTTGTGAGCCGTATCTTATTCATTCCTGCAAGACGTGAGCGATGGGTTGATTCACCTTGAGTGTACACACCGTTGCCCAGGGTTGCAAAATGCAGGCAGGGGGTTGCTGAGGTGGGGTGGATGGGTTCCTCCTCTTCAGCCATCTCCACCATCCTTGGAACTGGGAGGAGACGTTGGAAAGACGTTCAAGGCATTCAGTTGTTCATCTCTGTTGGATAGGTTAGCACGTGTGCTTTTTAATTCATACGTCTCCAACAGCAAGAGAGCAGGCGTGTCCACGGATGCCATCTTTGGGATTCAATGCGATAGAAGAGAGTTCTTGGAAGCCTGGAAGAAGCGTGGAAGGAAGCGGCTAGGTTTTCTTTTGACTCCAGGCTTTGGCCTTGGCAGACACCTTGCAGGAAATCCTGACTTCTCATCGGAGCTTTAAAAGCAAACGCAAACACCTTGTGCTTTGCAAGGGGCTCTGCGTCTCTTGGTTGGCATCTCATAGTTGGAAGCGACAGAGCACGGCCGGAGCTGGCTTATGCATTGCCTTTCTGGAGGAGAATCCCAGATGGGGGTGCAATGCAAGGAGTGAACAGGAGATTGGGAGAGTGTGGGTCAGGGCAAAGATGTGGCGACTTCCTTGGGCAACTGGCCACCCACTGTGAGAGCCGAATGCAGGACTGGATGAACTCCCGGTCCAATCCAGAAGGGCCCTTCTTGTGTTTTTATGAAATAGCAAAATAAGAGTAGTAGTAGTAGTAGTAGTAGTAGTAGTAGTAGTAGTAACAATGAAAAGAAGCAGATGAAACCAAGGGTCACATATTAAGCTGCTGCCAAAAGATCGTGGAAAAGGACTACGTCGCCGTGATGTGTTGGAGGGTTAAATCTACTACTGAGTCACGCCTTCAACGTCCAGCCCAATGGCTCCTCTCCAGGAAGTGTGTTTAGGATGGTTGTTTAATCAGGCAGCTGAGCCTGTCCACTCCGCAAGCGCCCTGCCCTCTGGTCCAAAGAGAAGGTCAGAAACTCGGGCGCTTCAAATGCGGCTGGAAGTCAGGAAACGTGGCTTTTCCGGCTGGCCTCCTTTTCCCCAAACTGCAGGGGTTCATTCTTTGCAAGGGGTTTGCGTATGTGTGTGTGTGTTTTCTTTCATCCCATGGAAAAAGCAGCAATGCTGGTCTTCTGCTTCATTAAGTAATATTTTACTAATTTGTGCAGCAACATAGATCTGTTTACCCTGACCCTTTAAAGCAAAATGCAAATTTAATATCGACATTCGAATTTGAATCAGATTTTTGAAAATTCCAATGTCCGAATTTGAACTGTTTTCGAATGATTTGGCTGGATAGATCCATTTGTATTGCATCTGAATCTCGGTTCTGTTTGCACTTATAACACGGAATATGGATGTTGCTGACATTCGCATAATTCAATTCGAATTGGATTTTTGAAAATGCGGATCCAGATAATCCAGATTGAAACCGGATTTTCAAAGTACCAATTTTCGATTTTCAAATCGAATTGAATATTCAGATTGACTCGAATTCAAATGCAAATATAGCAGATTTTATTCCACTAATCTGGATACAGCCTGGCTTGTAAACACCTCCTGCAAGGGCAGATTCACCTGCCCAGATGTTGCCTAATGATCACCTATGGGAACGAAGTGCAAATTGGCCCCAGATTTTGCTCAGTTCACACCTTCCATCCCTAATGAATTTACGTAATCAGAAGGAAAACTGGAATATCCGCCACGAATATCATCCAACTTCCCGGGCAGGTGAATGTTGAGGTTCTGGCGATTGGACTTTTAGAGTGTTGCTCCGCGGAGCATTTACCTCTGGTCTCTGGCATCCTTTTCTTTTCACGTAGCCTTTTGTCTGGCTTATTTTGGGGGATTCTGCCGTGCCCATTTGCCTAGGTGGAGAATGAAAGGGAATGCTTTGGTGGTTGGTTCCCCTTCGATGGAGGTCTTCAAGCAGAGACTGGACAGCCATCTGTCTGAGATGGTTTAGGAGATCCTGCCTTGAGCAGGGGGTTGGACTCGATGACCCAGGAGGTCCCCTCCAACTCTACCATTCTATGATTCTATGACTCTATGAGACAGAAGATGTTCTTAAGCCCTGTTTGGTTTTGCTTTAACTGTTCCTCTTTTGCTCAACGGCTGGACTTCTGTAGCCCCTTAAATCCCAGGCAAGGTAGGACATTGCAGAATGCAACCTGGTAATCTCCGAGGGCCTTTAAACCTAAGGCGGCCCTATCCTGAATAAGCACACAGCTGCTATATCCAGCACTAGGGGAGCTAAATATAAAGGAATGTTCCCTTTCTCTCCTCCTTCGGTCCCCTAAGCAGCCTGATAAACAGAGGCTAAACAAGGAACGCCAGTCCGCTGAAGAGCAAAGTCCCTTGAATCGATGCTGAGATCCATGGATGGACAACGTTCGGCTGTCCACCTCTCTTGTCTTGGGTCCAATGCCAGCTGGGCAGAGGCCAGTTTTTGGTGTTTTTTTTAACCACTTGGAACAAAACCCTTCTGTCTGTCCAAGCTTGCAGATGGTTCCTTGCCCAGGGGGTGAGTTGAAAGATGGAGAGAGCTGTCGATTTCATTGGTAGGGGAATCTCTCTTTCCCGAAAAGCAAAGGGAACAAACATTTTGCGCTAATGTTCTGCCTGCAGAGGAACTGATCTTAGGTGAAAGTTGGCTCTTCTGAAGTTGCTTTTGGGGCTTTCAGAGTGGCTGTTACTGTGCAATAGTGCACGAATACTCATAGGCGTTTGAAATCTGATCAAGTGTGCCGAGTTTCGGCATTCAAACTCGAATAGAGTGTCCTGAAATTCAAATGTAAACATTTTGAATATCGGACCTATTCGTTTGAATTAGATCCGCATCTTTCCAGCATCCATGCGCATTTGCACAGATCCATATAGGATGAAAATGGGTTGCATACAGGATAACTACAGGATGCATACAGACGTGTACAGATGCCCTGTGAGGTAGGTGGGGCTGTGAGAGCTCAGAAGAGAGCCGTGACTAGCCCAAGGTCACCCAGCTGGCTTCATGGGGGAGGGCGGAATCAAACCCAGTATTCCCAGATAAGAGTCCGGCTCCTCAACCACAAGACCAAACTGGCTCAGGGAATCAACTTGGAGCAGGGTAGGTTTGAACCAAGTGTGGCTTCCGGAATGGTTCCGCGATGGAACCCTGACGTCACAGTTGCTTAATTCTGACTCAACCTTTTTCCATTCTGGGCTGGAAAAAGAAGTCAGGTTTGATTCCAGCAGGGGCAGCCTTCAGAACCCACTGGGGTCACACCCTACGACCCTGGCTGGCCTCATCGCTTAGCGGATGGTTGCAATATTTGGGGGCCGTTGGTCTTGTGGGTGGCAAGTGGACTGAAATTTGCCAACACTGTCCTCATCTCTGGTGTTGTCCTGGGGAAGAGGGATCCAGTCCAGAGCAGAGTTTTGTCCTGGGGAAGAGGGATCCAGTCCAGAGCAGAGTTTTGTCCTGGGGAAGAGGGATCCAGTCCAGAGCTGATTTGGACCATACGTGGTTGAGGGTGGTGTTGTCTTTAGCTCTGCCTTGGAAAATCTCTTGGACCAGCATGGCTTCCCGTCTTAATCTTGTTCTGCTGCAGAGCAAAATAAAATGAGGTGAGTAGCTGTTTGGCGTAGGGATGGGTCCAAATGGTTTTTTTGGTTCGAGTTGAATCGAATCCAATGCAGGAAAATCCATATTTGTTTGACTAGATCCCTTTTGAATGTGGTAGGATTAGAATTCAGTACGAGGTGCATATGAATCCCCTACATATCCGCTACGTATCTGCTATGAATCCACTTTAGGTGTGGATGTGATACAGAAGTATCAGAGGGGAGATTATTACAGAATGTGGGTGCCGCCACAGAAAAGGCCCAGCTGCTGGTATTCATAAGATAGCATTCAGTGATTCATGGTACCCCGTATATGAACTGCGAAGACAAAGCATTCATCTCCTCCTCCTTCCTTCCTTCTGTTACCTTTGTGAAAATTAACAGGAACAAGCCTGTGTTTGCTTTGGTCCCCTGTGCATTAAACATACAGCCCAATGCGCTTGGGCACATGTGCGCCTACGTGCACCATGAGGGGCTTACATCTTCTCTTCCCCAGTTTGTGTGTGTGTAGGTTAAATTCCTGCAGCATTCTGAGTGGTTTTGGGAAGCAAATATATAGACTTCGTACAACATGCGTAGCTCCCATCTTCCCTGGCATTTTCTGGACCCTGATAGCAGCCTTGCCACTTGCAAAATCCTTGCACAAACAGCAGGACGCGTAAGCTAAGCTGAACACTGTTTGCAATGGAATTTCTGTCTGAGCCATGACAATTTCTCCCTTCTTTCCCCTCCCCTCTCTCACTCCTTCTTTTTTTTTAAAAAAAAAAAAATCATTTGCCGAGCAGCTGGATCCGGGCTGATAAGGGAGAGGTGGTTTCCTCCGCCTCCGCCCCCTTTTTCCCCTTTCCGATGCATGTGAGTGACAATCCCTTTTCTCCCTCGCCCTGCAAAAGATGAAAATATGTCATCACAGACCAGGAGCTCAAAACATGATTCAGGCCCCTGTGGTTCCTTTTACCAACTTTGCAAGAGATCCATCTATTCACAGCCTCTCTGCTGTGAAATTTCACTTTCCCTCCTCTCCGGCAATGTTTACACCCTCACTTTAAATTTTCGCCTGACTGCTCACAAACCTTTTCCTTTCTATCCGTTGTATTGTGGCCTTTCCGCCCTCCGTTTGGACTTGCCTGAATGGAAAGGCCACAAATAAAACGAATAGGAATGAAAAGGTGTGAGCACTCAAACCTGGAGATGGACTGAAGAAGGTCTAAAGTGAAGGTGTGACCAAGGCCCCCATCTCCTGATCCTCTTTAATCACCTTAAAGTTTCTACACTAACATAAGAACATACCATAAGAGGAGCCCTGCTGGATCGGGCCACAGCCCATCTAGTCCATAAGAACCTCAGAGGAGCCCTGCTGGATCAGGCCACAGCTCATCTAGTCCATAAGAACCTCAGAGGAGCCCTGCTGGATCAGGCCACAGCTCATCTAGTCCATAAGAAGCTAAGAGGAGCCCTGCAGGGTTAGGCTACAGCCCATCTAGTCCATAAGAACCTAATAGGAGCCCTACTGGATCGGACCACAGCCCATCAAGTCCATAAGAACCTCAGGGGAGCCCTGCTGGATCAGGCCACAGCCCATCTAGTCCATAAGAACCTCAGAGGAGCCCTGCTGGATCAGGCCACAGCTCATCAAGTCCATAAGAACCTCAGGGGAGCCCTGCTGGATCAGGCCACAGCCCATCTAGTCCATAAGAACCTAAGAGGAGCTCTGCTGGATCAGGCCACAGCTCATCTAGTCCATAAGAACCTCAGAGGAGTCCTGCTGGATCGGACCACAGCCCATCAAGTCCATAAGAACCTCAGGGGAGCCCTGCTGGATCAGGCCACAGCCCATCTAGTCCATAAGAACCTAAGAGGAGCTCTGCTGGATCAGGCCACAGCTCATCTAGTCCATAAGAACCTCAGAGGAGTCCTGCTCGATCAGGCCACAGCCCATCTAGTCCATAAGAACCTAAGAGGAGACCTGCTGGACCAGGCCACAGCCCATCTAGTCCATAAGAACCTAAGAGGAGCCCTGCTGGATGAGGCCACAAGAACCTAAGAGGAGCCCTGCTGGATGAGGCCACTGCCCATCGGATCCACAAGAACCTAAGAGGAGCCCTGCTGGATGAGGCCACGGCCCATCTAGTCCATAAGAACCTCAGAGGAGCCCTACTGGATCAGGCCACGGCCCCTCTAGTCCATAAGAACCTAAGAGGAGCCCTACTGGATCAGGCCACGGCCCATCTAGTCCATAAGAACCTAAGAGGAGCCCTACTGGATCAGGCCACGGCCCATCTAGTCCATAAGAACCTAAGAGGAGCCCTATGGATCAGGCCACAGCCCATCTAGTCCAGCATCCTGACTGACACAGTGTCCCACCAATTGCCCATGGGCATCTCAAGCAGAGTCAAGGGCTAACCTTCTCCTGCTCTCAGACCTGATCCAGCAGGGCTCATCTTATGTTCTAATGTGTATCTGCTGTCCATAAACTTGTCTATCACTTCCTTAAAGCCATGTAGGCTGGTTGCTGTTACCACCTCTTCCGGCAGGGTCAGGAACCGCCACCCTGGGCTCCTACGTACCGTGTTATTACTCCAACGTACCCCTTTTGTGAACAGAGCCGTTTTGGGCTCCACCAAGCCTGTCGCCTGGGCTCTGCATCTATTTTGGTTCCAGCCACGATGGGGAAAACTCTGCTGGAAAAAGGTCAAATGCCTCGTGCAGTGGTAGCTTTTAAAAACTTTATTTTGGTTACTGCTCTAAATTTAGCGGCCCGGAGGGGGAAATTTCGGTGACAGATTTACATGTCGAAACTGTCTGATGGCGGTCACCTCCTGTCCCAGGACAGCAAAGGGGCTTTTTCGTTTGGGTAGAAACTAGACGGCTCACGTCAAGCGAAGGCTTCCTGTCTGGCTGGGAGAAAAGGGGAAGAAGGAACAATGGACCATACTGTGGCCTTTGGGGACCATTTCCAAAGGCCAAATGCCGAGAAGATCGGAGGCACAGAGGTGACGCCCGGCAAAGGGATGCGTCCGTAAATCCGTTTGACATTCGGGCAAAAATCCTTGCTTTGACTGTCTCGAAATGGTTGGAAACATTTGGCGGGCGAGTTCCAGGGTCTGTTTACATTTTTTAAATCTGATTTATGTTGCCGGTAGGCCTAGAGTCGGATTGTGCACAATGCATATTTATAAACCTTGGTTTTTTTGTGTGTGTGTGCATTTTTATAAATCTTTATGGTTTTGCTCGGATAAAGACTTTGTATCCACGCCACACAAACACACAACCCTACGCAGAATTCAGCGGTGCGGTGTTCTAGTTTGGAACTGCAATCCGGGCACGAGACTTTAATGAACCCTCGCTGTGTTCACACTTAAGCTTTAATCCGGCCTCGGTCTGCTTTCAAAGTGAGAAAATGCATCCAAGCTTCAAGCTGTGTCCTCTCAGCACGATCTGACTCAGAAAACTCACCCTTGGGTTAGATAAAGAGAAAGAAAAACGGTTAGTCATTTCGCCAATGTGTTCTCTGATTCTGAAAGCGGACTGAGACCGATTCTGTTCACACTTGGCCCTTTTCTGGAGTGTACCCCAGCCTAGGGGGTCTTCGGTCCACATGCTAATGCAGTCTCTGGTAGGCCTCACCTGGGGCCTTCTGTAATATGTACTAGCATTTGTACAGATTTGTACAGGATGACAACGGATTACATACGGCATGCATATAGATGTGTACAGATGTTTACGGACCCGGGGAAGACGCATCCGGGCATCTATGGATGTTGTCAGCATTCGTAAATGCACATTCGAATGAAACACTCGAGCGAATAGGTTCAAATTTGGTTAAGTTCAAACTGCAAACATTTGGATCGAGTTGAATTTTCGAGTGTTCAATTCGAATTGAATCGGAATCCTGAAAATTGCGTTCATCCACCTGCCCTAGTTTGGAGGTTATGGTAGTTAAGTCTGCCTTGCCTCTTTCTCTGTGTGCTTTCATGTTGCGCCGTGAGCAAATTCGACATGGTACCATCACGGCAGGAGAGTTTGGTTCTCGCCTCTCATGGTGGGCTGACTTAGGCGGAGCAGAGGACAGTTTCCAAACAACCTGATGGAAAGTCAGGCTTAAAATAAATAAATAAAGGACAATTAAGTCCCTTAGGTCTGGCTAACGAAGCGTCTGTTTCCTTTTTGATCTTTGGAGTCCACGCTTCCTCACTCACTGGACCGCCCAGATGGACAGGCTTCAGTTCCCTGTCCAAGGTGGCGGAAGCTAGTGAGCAAGCTTTGTCCTTCGGCATCTGGCGTGGGGGGACCGGTGTTTTCGGCCAGATGGCTGTGTATAGATAACTTCTGCAAGGAACGCTGTCTCGCCCCTGTGCTGTAAAGCTCTGTAGCTTTCCTCCGGAGCGTAGACGTCAACAGTTTGTTCCTTCCACCAGCGCGTTGCCACCTTTGGAAACCAGAAGTTGGGTGGGCGGGCGGGCAGGCGGGTGGGTAACATTCCAGGCCTGGTCCTGCGCTTGAGTCTCCATGCATACCCTGTCCTGAACGACTGTGGCAAGATCCCGGATGCCGTCCCCGAAACCGAAGGCCAGGGCAAAGCGGTGCGTCTTCACTGCCTTCCTAAACGTGCACAATGAAGGTGATAGACGCACCTCAAGGGAGACTGTTCCGTAGCCCAGGGGCCATCACTGAGAAGGCCCTTTCCTGGGTGCCTGAATGGAAAGGCCACAATAAAGCAAATAGGAATGAAAAGGTGTGAGCAGTCAAACCTGAAGATGGACTGAAGAAGGTCTAAAGTGAAGGTGTGACCAAGGCCCCCATCTCCTGATTCTCTTCCATCACCTTAAAGTTTCCACACTAACATAAGAACATAACATAAGAGGAGTTCTGCTGGATCAGGCCACAGCCCATCTAGTCCACAAGAGCCTAAGAGGAGCCCTGCTGGATCAGCCACAGCCCATCTAGTCCATAAGAACCTAAGAGGAGCCCTGCTGGATCAGGCCACAGCCCATCTAGTCCATAAGAACCTCAAAGGAGCCCTGCTGGATCAGGCCACAGCCCATCTAGTCCATCAGAACCTCAGAGGAGCCCTGCTGGATCAGGCCACAGCCCATCTAGTCCATAAGAGCCTAATCTGGGTTCTGGTTTTCCATCCAGTTGTAGACATTTGTAGGAGCCACTAGTGGTTACCCCCCAAAATCTGTGTCTTATCCCAATGATGGCTATTTCTTTCCTATCCCTGCCTCCAAACCAGGAGGGGAGAAGGAGGGGCTTGCTCTGTCCTTGCCATCTTACAGGCCACCCTGGGAAACCTTTGCATTGGCAAGTCAGCTTCAAATGCTTTTAAAAACAAGGAGCAAGGAGTAGGTGCTGTCGATCAGCCAGAGCTGTGCATGACCAGCCGCCGGCGCCGCCTGTGTTCAATCTTCATTATGGCTTTTCGATCTGCCAGAACATTAATCCGCGCCGTTCAGCAACTCTGCCTTGTCCTTAAGCATCGTTAAACCTCATTATCTTGTTCTCTCGGCTGTGGTGAAACCATGTTTTATGGGCCCCGTTTTGTACTCACATTAACAAAAGGGTTCTCGGTTCTGTAGAGAGCTCTTTGCCCCGTGGTAGTAAAGAGGGCTGCTGATAGGTTCTGGTCCAGCTAGCAGGTTGTGGTTGAGGCCCACCAGACATGCACCGACATCAAGTGCACCTTAGCTGGCTTGTGGTGCAATTTTTTTGAAAGAAATGGCTTGGCCGCAGTTATCCATGCTCTGGTGACCTCCAGGTTGGACTACTACAATGCGCTCTACATGGGGCTGCCCTTGAAGGCGGTTTGGGAGAGCCATGACTAGCCCAAGGTTACCCAGCTGACTTCATGGAGGAAGAAGAAGAGTTGGCTTTTCTACCCCGCTTTTCTCACCCATTTAAGGGGACTCAAAGTGGCTGACAAACCTTCTGTTCTTCTCCCCAGAAGAGAACACCCTGTGAGGTAGGTGGGGCTGTGAGAGCTCAGAAAGAGAGCTGTGACTTGCCCAAGGCCACCCAGCTGGGCGGAATCGAACCCAGTATTCCCAGATAAGAGTCCAGCTCCTTAACCACTAGACCAAACTGGCCAAAAGTTTGTGTGTGGGTGTTATTGGAGGGGGTCAGCCTGGAAAAATGTCCAGGTCTTCACTGCCAGCAGAAGAAAAAGGCAGTAAAATGGAAGGACTTCATGTCTGCAATGTTTATAATTATTTTATTTTGTTTAGAAACTGCCTCTGACTAGGGGAAGCCGGTTGTATACATACTGAAAACAACATCTGTGTTTCTGCCTAGTTTACTCTTACCGGATTTGTGAGTGAGGCCTAGAAAAATGGGCAAATCCGCCACATTCACAGGGAATCTGTTCAAACAAATATGACTTTTCTTACATTCTTACATTTCTTAGATTCAATTTGATAAGAATCATATGCAGAAGAACCCATTTGTGCGTATCCCTAACTGTGGTCCACTTACATGTGGTGGAAGGAGTTGAGGCAAATATGCAGAATGTATATAACATTTCCCTCTTTTTATCTTTTTCTCAAGGTGGTTCCACCCAAACATCAATGGAATTGAAGCAGAAAAGCTGCTGTTGACCAGAGGTGTCCATGGAAGCTTTTTGGCCCGTCCCAGTAAAAGCAACCCTGGGGACTTCACTTTATCAGTCAGGTATGGCTCAAAGGAAGCACTCAGGTGGGTGGGTGGGTGGATGGATGGATGGATGGATGGATGGATGGATGGATGGATGGATGGATGGACGGACCTACCTCACACGGTGTTCTGTAGTGGGGAGAAGAACAGAAGGCTTGTCAGCCACTTTGAGCCCCCTTGAATGGGTGAGAAAAGCGGGGTAGAAATGCCAACTCTTCTTCTTCTTCATTCAAAGTGGTCTCTTCGCATGAATACAAAGTTTCTAACATTCAATTCATTACATTCAGACCTATCCCTACTTTGAATGTCTCCCGTAAGTGTGGATGCAACGCTTGGTTGACGTTGGAGCCGCATGGAGATTTGTCATCTTCCTTTCCCACAATTCAGATGGGTCTGGCCAGAGGGAGAGGGTCAGTTTGGGAGCTTTGGGGAAAGTTTGGCTAAATGGGTTCTATTGTCTGCCGTCCATTTGAGGCCTGTTTTTTTCCTCCCACTTATGAAATGCTGGAGGGTTTTTGAACCAGAGAGGCTGGCGTTTGGAGCGGGTGGTGGAGGAAATATTGTCCTGGGAAGAAAATCCGTGTAAGCGTTGCTCCTAGGAGCAGGGTTGGGATAAAAGGGAACAGCAGTTGAGTGGGGAAAATAGAAATTTTGCTGCCACTTTCTAGGACAGCAGTTTTTAAATTCTACCTTGGCTGGGTCCCCTCTGATTTCCACAAATGCTCCCTTGCATTTGTCGTCAAAGGTTGGTTGATTTTTATTTTTAGGGGCCTGCACAGATATTTGTAGCATTCACAATCCATACAAATGTGGACATTTGTGAACGAATCAAACATGGAGACGTTTTTGAAAACAGGCATTCCTGTTCAAAGAAATGCTTTGCACGGGAGCTTCCTTACATTTGTGGACCTGGGGAGGTGGGGAAGCAGTTGTGCCAGTCCCATCTGCAATGGATCCAGAGTGGGTTCAAAGCGGATTGAGAGCGGACGTAAAGTGGGTTCAGGGCAGATTGGATACTTGTCAGAGAGGAAATGGAGGGGATACATAATGGTTGTGTATCCGATACTTACATGATTACATGTTTATTTTGCATTCGATCCTACGAATTGCATTGCATTCTACAAATCAAATGCAAAATAATCATTCATGCACGTCCCTAGACAGGGTTAAATATTTATTTTAATGTACCGGTTAAATTAAGGATGTTAAAAAAAAAAACCAAAACACCCCATGCCTTTTAATTAAGAAGCCATTCAGCAAATTCCCTGTGGCTGAAGAACATCAACCACATTTGAGACATACGGAACCTGGAATCCACAGCGCCTGGAATTTTGCAGCCCACCTGAAAGACTTCAAAAATAAATTCTGAAATGGATGCAGAAATAGAGCACGCTGAGAGCTACATGAAAGTGGTTTAGCCTCCAAAGAGAACATTTTGCCTAGCCTGAGCTCAAATAACATTTGCCCTTTTACACACCTGCCATAAAGGTTAGCCAGTGCCGTCCCACGGCCTTTTTGGTGGTGACCTCATTTTCTCCTATTGGCAGGAAGAGCTCTTTGGAAGAAACCTTTTAAAGCTCGAGTAATGTCCTCCTTTTTTTGGTTCTGTTCACAAGCCAGTCTGGTCTAGTGGTTAGGGAGCCAGACTCTTATCTGGGAATACCGGGTTTGATTCTGCCCTCCCCCATGAAGCCAGCTGGGTGACCTTGGGCTAGTCACAGCACTCTTCTGAGCTCTCACAGCCCCACCTACCTCACAGGGTGTTGTGGGGAGAAGAATAGAAAAGCCAACTCTTCTTCTTCTGGGATGGATGGATGGATGGATGGATGGATAGATGAAGATAGATAGATATAGATGGATAGATAGATATAGATACGTAGATAGATACGTAGATAGATACGTAGATAGATACGTAGATAGATACGTAGATAGATAGATTCCTCATATTACTACTGGTTCAGCATCCCAAAAGAGAGACATTGATGCTGCAGCCATTGGCAGGGGGGAGATGAGTGGGCTTCATGTTTTCCCATAATGCTTTGCAATGTGAACAGGTCATCAAAAGAAGTGGTCCCCCCCCCCCCGTTAGAGAAGCTGGAAGGTGAACGAAAGCAAAGGCTGAACTTTCCAGCTCCTTTCCTCCCTTGCCTTCACCCAAAAACACACATTCCGGGCTCGTTTTGCTCACTCTGTCTGATGCCAAAATGGCTTTCGACAGCCGGGACGCTTGTGGATCCGTCACAGCCGCCGCTGTCGTGTTCGAACGGTGGGCCCCCTTAGAACCAGCAGCTAGATTAAATCATTACACACAAATGGCTGCTGCTGCAAATTTGGCTTTGCAGGGGAGGGAAGGCTTTTGCCCAGCTCTCCTTCTTGGCATGATTTAGAGAGGAGAAGAGAAGGGGCGGCAGCGGTGGCAGCGGCGGCGACAGCGGTGGGATCCTCTAAAGCTTACAGCTGCAACCGCTAATTGACTCAAAAGCGGCACAAGCCCTCCAGCAGCTCTCTACATTTTTAAAAGTGCCAAAAGCTTTCTGTGACCTGTTAACAAGTGTCTCTCTCGTCAACATGCAGGCGTTCCTGTTCTCCAGCAGCTGGCAGGGCCAGGGAGAAAACATGATACTCAGGCAGCTGGAACTGAGATGCTGAGAGCATCTCAAGGTAGCGTGATGTAGTGGTTAGGGAGGTGCATATTTTTTTAAAAAAATTGAATTGAATGCCAGAAAATTCATTTGCATGGAGATGTGCATGGATATTCGAAAATTGAAAATCCGATTCGGATCAATCAAACGTCGACTTTCGAATTAGAACTGGATTTTTGAAAATCTGAATTCGCCCATTTGGGCGAATTTTGGATTTAATTCGAATTAGTAGATCTATATCTACTGTATACGAATGTGTGTGAAAAATAGACGGAGCTTGATGGATGCATCTTTATCTATAATGTCACCGGTCAGAAGCCAATTACAGTTAAAACTGTATTTAAAGATGGAGAGTTTTCATTCGTTTTTAATTCTGTACGACCACGTTTCTGGCTCTTGTGCCTGTAAAGATACTGAGGCTGTGAAGTTTCGCTTCCTCTTGACATGGACCACAAGTTAAGATGCTCCAGTCGAGATCTTTCATCTTAGGTTTATTTTGAAAGTGAACTTAGGGAGATTTCTTTAAAAGATGTTCTGTATTCAGCTGCAAATGAATCTAGCTGTGCTGAGTGCCTGGCCAAGGTGTGTTCAGCTGCAAGGCGTCAGATGGATGCCAATTTGCAGGTTTTTAAATCAGTAGAAATTATGTCTTTAGCACACTCTGGTTTCCCTTGAGATCATGTTCAGCATTCGAAGCAGGAACCTGTAGCGCTGAAAATGACAGGCAGTTTTAAATGGGGATTCTCTTACGCTTCCAGGAATCTTTCCAAATGTGGTAGAACAGATTTCTCAGCAGAGGATGCGTCTGAATTTGTCCAAGTTCATATGAATTACAAATATTTTGAATATTTCTGTACATCCCTAATCCACATGCAGTTGAGAAAAACAAAAACCCCTGAAAAGCATCTAAGAAGTGAGGTCTTTCCCATTCCACCTCTAATCCACATTAAAGGCCAGCATGAATCTTCTAGCCCCTAAGGTGGATTAGAGTTCAGATGGCAAAAATGACCACACGTGCCACCGCTTCTAAGTCACTTTCTTAAAGTGTTTGGATGCAGCCAGAAGAAGAAGAAGAGTCAATTTAGACACCCAACTTTTCTCACCCTTAAGGGGACTCAAAGCATCTGACAAACCTTCTGTTCTTCTCCCCACAGCAGAGTAGGTAGGTCTGTGGGAGCTCAGAAAGAGAGCTGTGGCTGGCCCAAGGCCACCTAGTTGGCTTTGTGAAGGAGGAAGAAGAGGAGTTGGCTTTTATACCCCGCTTTTCTCACCCTCAAAAGGACTCAAGGCTACATTGTAGCCTGCCAGGAAAGCTTGAATGTTGCCATCCATACATTCTTTCCTTTCTTCATCCAGGAGAAATGATGAAGTGACCCACATTAAAATCCAGAACACGGGAGATTACTATGACCTCTATGGTGGAGAGAAGTTTGCCACCTTAGCTGAGCTCATCCAATACTACACGGAGCAGGAAGGTCTTCTCCGAGAAAAGAATAGTAACATTATTGAACTGAAGTTTCCTCTGAATTGCCAGGATCCCACCACGGAGAGGTGAGTGGCCAGCATTAGCCTGGGACTTATGTGACAAATATCCCTGAAAGTTCTCCTTGGGTGACGTTATATGGATGGATGTATAAGAAAGACTTGGGTATATATGAGTGTGAGTCACATATTATCAACACCATTGTTATATAAGAGAACCTAAGAACCCAAGAGGAACCCTGCTGGATCAGGCCTCCTCTAAGGTTCTTATGGACTAGATGGGCTGTGGCCTGATCCAGCAGGGCTCCTCTTAGGTTCTTATGGACCAGATGGGCTGTGTCCTGATCCAGCAGGGCTCCTCTGAGGTTCTTATGGACTAGATGGGCCGTGGCCTGATCCAGCAGGGCTCCTCTTAGGTTCTGATGGACCAGATGGGCTGTGTCCTGATCCAGCAGGGCTCCTCTTAGGTTCTGATGGACTAGATGGGCCGTGGCCTGATCCAGCAGGGCTCCTCTTAGGTTCTGATGGACTAGATGGGCCGTGGCCTCATCCAGCAGGGCTCCTCTTAGGTTCTTATGGACTAGATGGGCTGTGACCTGATCCAGCAGGGCTCCCCTTAGGTTCTTGTGGGCTAGATGGGCTGTGGCCTGATCCAGCAGGGCTCCTCTTAGGTTCTTATGGCCTAGATGGGCTGCGACCTGATCCAGCAGGGCTCCTCTTAGGTTCTTACGTTCTTACTTGGTTTGGCGTTACTGTGACATCTTCTAAGCATTTGAAGGTGACCATTTGGAATTGATAAACCAACAAGCCCAGGAGCTGGGCAACAATTTGTGTTGCCCCAAAAATCTGGAACACTCTTGGGAAATGCCTGGTGAGGGCAGAGCTTGCCCATTGTCCTGTTTTGCAAACGTAATTAAATTTGGAATTCAGATTCCAGCGCGAGTCCCAGCTGTGTTTCTCAAACTAAGCTAGAAGCGCCATCTAGAGAGGCAGAGAAAGGGATAGAAGAGATCGCCGCCTTGCTGGTGGCTTGGTTTTAGTTTCCATCCCCAAGTTAAGCAGAGGCAAAATCCGTTGTCTGCAAATCTGGTAATCCTGTTCATGATTAAATATGTGGGGTTCCCATCTCTCAGGATCCAAGCCCTACCACTTCACTAGCCAATGAAGGGAATATTTGTGAATAATATACAACAAACAGAAATAAAAAAAAATCTGTGAATAATATACAGTGTTCTAGAGATGTGCATGAATATTCATAAATTCCATCCAATGTGCCAAATTTCAATACTCAGAATAGAATGCCCGGCAATTCGAATTTAAACATTCGAATCTAATTTCGAGACTATTGGTTCGAATTACCCGGACATTCGTAAGTGTACGGGTTAGTACACAATGCATTTGTATGGATCCATATGGGATTAAAACGAGTTGCCTACGGGATAACAATGGGATGTATACACACAAGTACAGACGCATACAGATGTTTGTAAGATGCCTACTGGCATCTAGGCATCTTGTCGACATTCTTGCCTGAGCTTTTAATACTCTAATGTTTTTAAAATGTGATTTTTAAACAGTTTTACAGGCTCAATCAGAACACAAGCACAATAGTGTAAAAACGAACACTTTTTTTTTTTTTACTGGTGAAAATAAGAGTTTAGTTTCCTCGCGTCTCTTTATCACAACCAGGATTTTTAACAATATGTTTCGCCTCCTTTTATATCAGCTCTTCTGAGATTTCCACGAGGAAATGGGTTTCAATTGCTTTTATTTCAACTGTTTTGAGGTTGCTCTAAGGAGATTGGAATCTATAAATAATTTAAATAAATTAGAAAGAAGCATGTAGAGATTTCAGTTTTTTTCTTAGAACTCTTTTAAGGGATTTTCTTTTAACACCTTAATTTACTATCTTTCAAAGGTTGTTTAAAAAACAAGCATTTTCTCCTGTTTTTGGAAGGGAGGAATCACACACTTTAAAGAAGGAATAATATCATCAAAAGAATAATAATAAAATGTTTAATGCTTCAGTCCTACTTGCATAGGGAAAGGATTGGAGTCTGGACCCAGTGTTTCTGAACAAACATATAATAAATGGGGTTATAGCTTTAAATCCATGGTTTTAATTAAGAGCTGTGTACATTTTTTTTCACGTTCTATTCGAATTGAATCTGATTCGGTTTGAATCTTTTAAATTCAAATTTAACAAGATTCGATTCGAATTCACCAAATTTGAATCTATTAGTTCTAATTTTTTGTTCGAATCTGCACATAGGAATGTCGACAACATTCGTATGTGCACCTACGCATCTTCCCCACATCTGTACACATCTGTACATATCCATACACATCTGTATGCATCCTGTAGCCATCCTGGGTGCGCCCCGCCTTCATCCCGTAGTACAAATGCAGGAAAGATGCGTTTGCAGTTTTGCAGCTAGCTTTTCTCTAATACCCTCTGAATCTTCCCCCTTCCCTAGATGGTACCACGGACACCTGACGGGCAAAGAAGCGGAGAAGCTTCTCACCGAGAAAGGCAAACCTGGGAGCTT
Organism: Aspidoscelis tigris stejnegeri; assembly: GCA_023333525.1. Taxonomy (NCBI): domain Eukaryota; kingdom Metazoa; phylum Chordata; class Lepidosauria; order Squamata; family Teiidae; genus Aspidoscelis; species Aspidoscelis tigris. The sequence goes on from JALMGA010000021.1 coordinate 5,412,192, forward strand.
CCTGGTGAGGAGCAGCCAGAGCAAACCAGGAGACTTCGTCCTGTCGGTGCTGACCAACGAAGACAAGGCTGACACCGGCGACCGGAAGCCCCGGGTGACGCATATCATGATCCGATACCAGGTACGGAGCTGGAGAAGCAGGTGGGCTCTTGCTTGAAGCCTCTCCTGCCTGGCCTGCGTGAAAGGGATGCAGTGAGCCATTTTGGTCTTCTGGTTAGAGTGCCGGACTCTCATCTGGCGGTCTCCTGGTTTAAGTCCACACTCCTCCACGAAGCCAGCTGGGTGGCCTTGGGCTAGACACAGCTCTCCTTCTGAGCGGGTTTCACAGGTCCACTGACCTCACAGGGTGTCTCTTGTGGGGGGAAGGTTTCTCAGCAGCTTTGAGTCCCCTTGAGGGGGAGGAAAGCAAGCTATCTCAGGAATTCCCAGTTCTCATGCATGTAGGCTATTGGCTAGGGTGTATTGGCCTAGGACCTAGGAATTTGCTGCCAGCAGAGGTGGGAACAGCAACCAGCTTAGATGGCTTTAAGGAAGGGTTGGACAAGTTTATGGATGACGGATGTATCAATGGCTACTAGAATGGATGCCTAGGTACATCTTTCAGGCTGGGTGGACAAGCAGGATGCCTCTAAGGCCATTTGCTGGGATTCAAGAGCAGGTGAAGGTTTGTCCTTGTCTCTGCTTGAGATGCCCATGGGCAGTTGGTGGGCCACTGTGTGAGGCAGGATGCTGGACTGGATGGGCTATGGCCTCATCCAGGAGGGCTTATCTTAGGTTCTTATGGACTGGATGGGCTGTGGCCTGATCCGGCAGGGCTCCTCTTAGGTTCTTATGGACTAGGTGGGCTGTTGTCTGGTCCAGCAGGGCTCCTCTTAGGTTCTTATGGACTAGAACAGTGATGGGGAACCTTTTGAGCTCAGTGTGTCAAAATTCGCAAGAAAACCTAGCTTAACTCGGGTGCTGTGTCACATCTAGAAATATCCATAATTTTGTGATATTTGTAGCTCTAGTAAAAAAGTTATATTTTTGATATATGTATTTTATTAAAAGCAAAAACAAATAATTCTTTACATTTGCTAAATCTTCAATTGAAAGTTGGTATTTCATACACTTCAAGAACAAGCAAGCACTACACGCCCAGGTGCCAGGGTGACCAGGTGTGTCACCCAAAAGGGCTTGGCGTGTCACCTGTGACACGCGTGTCATAGGTTGCCAATCACCGGACTAGAAGGTCTGTGGCCTGGTCCAGCTTGGGACGTCAACGAATATTCGTAGACATTCGAAATCCGATCGAATGTGCCAGATTTTGACATTCAAACTCAAATCAAAGGTCCCGAAGTTCAAATGTAAACATTTGAATCAACTTTTGAATTTTGGATCTATTCATTTGAATTATCTGGACATTCATATGTGTACTTGCAGGTCTGTCTCTTTCCCGCATCTGTTTGCATTTGTACACACAAGAGACAATGGTTCTTACCAAACCCTTCTGTACCCCCAGGTAGATGGAAAATATGATGTGGGAGGTGGCGAGCACTTTGACACACTTGCCGACTTGGTAGAGCACTATAAGAAGAACCCCATGGTGGAGAAGTCTGGGGCGGTTGTACACCTAAAGCAGGTAAGGTGGTCATCTTTGGCCTAGTGGGTAGGGAGCCAGACTCTTACCTTGGAATACCAGGTTCGAATCCCCCCTCCACCATGAAGCCAGCTGGGTGACCTTGGGCTAGTCAGAGCTCTCTTCTGAGCTCTCACAGCCCCACCTACCTCACAGGGTGTCTCTTGTGGGGAGAATAGAAAAGCTTTGTCAGCCTCTTTGAGTCCTCTTAAATGGGTGAGAAAAGCGGGGTAGAAAAGCCAACTCTTCTTCTTCATCATCATCTTCTTCTTCTTCTTCTTCTTCTCTGGTGAGGAGGAAAGGAAGGGTGATTGGCCTTGATTTTGCCTTGTCTTCTAGGTATCTTCTAGAAGTTCCAAATTTGGAGTTTATTCCCCCTTCTCACCTCTCTTTGTTTCGATCTGCCATTATAATTCTGCACTTCCTGTGTGCTTCTTGCAGCCTTTCAACGCCACACGTATCATTGCTGCCAACATTGAGAACCGAGTAAAGGAGTTGAACAAAATGGCCGACCACAGCGAGAAGGCCAAGCAGGGATTCTGGGAAGAATTTGAGGTACGGAAGCGTTTCTGGGTGGGTAGGTAGGTAGGGTGGATAGGGGAATGAGTGGTTAGAGATGGGTGGTTGGGTGGGTCAATATGTATGGAGGGATAAATGGATGGATGTATATTCATAGATGATGGGTGGGTGGATGGATGGATGGATGGATGGATGGATGGATGGATGGATGGATGGATGGATGGATGGATGGATGGATGGATGGGTCAATATGTATGGAGAGATAAATGGATGGATGTATATTCATAGATGATGGATGGATGGATGGATGGATGGATGGATGGATGGATGGATGGATGGATGGATGGATGGATGGATGGATGGATGGATGGATGGATGGATGGATGGATGGATGGATGGATGGGTGGGTGGGTGGGTGGGTGGGTGGATGGGTGGGTGGGTGGGTTTGGGTGTTTGGCTTTTCCTCCTCCTCTATTTTGATGTTAGCTGTGCCAACCACACAAGGCTGTTTGCAGACTTCCTTTCTGCTCTTTTAAAAAGCATTGTGTGAATCCAGCCTATTTAAAAACCACCTTGAATTCCCCAAGTCACTTCTCCAACCCTTCCTCCTGCCTCCCCAGATGCTTCAGCAGCAGGAGTGTAAGTTCCTCTACCCCAGGAAGGAGGGTCAACGGTCCGAGAACAAAATGAAGAACCGCTACAAGAACATCCTGCCTTGTAAGTCCCCCATGTGCCACGCTTGAGACTCAAGGGCAGGGTGGGAAGGGGAGAAGATGGAGCATCCTCACTGTCTGTAGCAGCCCTGGGGGGCCACCATTGCTGTTGGGGCTCCGGTGTTTGCTTCTTAATTATAGGAGCCGTGACAGTTGTGGAGCAAGCAATTAATTAGAGGAATGGGAAGTAAACAGAGGCATCTGTGCTCAGTTGGTAGCTGTGACCGGGTGGCATTTGGAGAAGGATATGTGGCTACAATGCAGCATCTGAAAGGTCTTGGGTGGTTTGTGGAAAAAGCCCCATTCTACTAGTCCTCATTGAGGTTGCAGGCAGGGCTCCGGTTCATTGCGGAAGGATGGCTTCCAAACCCTAGAAGCCGTCGCCCAGAAAACAGAACTTTTCCTCATTGCCATTTGCAGGGCCCTCAGTTTTGCTTGCTCTGCCTTTTGCTTAGAGGGCGGTGGCCACGGCTCAGTGGCCGGGCATCTGCCTGGGAAGCAGAGGGTCAGCGGTTCGAGGCCTGGCATTTCCCGAGCAGGAGGCCATGGCAGGCCGGTTCTGTATCCGGCAAGGAAATAGCGTAGGGGTGTCCGTAGGAGTCCCAGTTGGCAGCACAAAATACTGAGGACTGCAAATCAGATGAAGTAAGCAAAGGCTTGGAGGCATTTTTTTAAAAAAAGTTGCATAATCTAGAAGAAAAATTGGTGAGGCAGTTTGGTCTAGTGGTTAGGGAGCCAGACTCTTATCTGGGAATACTGGGTTTGATTCTGCACTCCTCCATGAAGCCAGCTGGGTGACCTTGGGCTAGTCACAGCTCTCTTCTGAGCTTTCACAGCCCCACCTACTTCACAAGGCTGTCTGTTGTGCGGCAAAGAACAGAAGGTTTGTCAGCCGCCTTGAGATACTTTAAGGGTGAGAAAAGTGAGGTATAAAACCCAACTCTTCTTCTTCCTCCATGAAGCAAGCTGGGTGGCCTTGGGCTAGTCACAGCTCTCTTCTCAGCTCTTACAGCCCCACCTACTTCACAGGGTGTCTGTTGTGGGGAGAAGAACAGAAGGTTTGTCAGTAGCTTTGAGTACCCTTGAATGGGTGAGAAAAGCTGGTTATGAAAGCCATATCTTCTTCTTCTTCTCCTCCTCCTCCTCCTCCTTCTTTCCCCTGGAGGAAGTGTGTTTCCAAACCCTCGATTCTCTCTCTCTTTTCAGTCGACACCACACGGGTTATTCTCCGAGACGTAGACAAAAGTGTCCCAGGTTCTGATTACATCAATGCTAATTATATTAAGGTAAGCCAAGAAGGTGTGTCACTGGAATGCTTCTTTGCACCAGTTACTCTTCAGCCCTGTGAATTAAAGAATGCCTCTGAGCATGGCTAGAGAGCTTTCCCCCCCCCCAGCCACATGCAAGAGAACCCAACAGCCACTCCTTAGCAATCTAAACTCAACGGTTCTTTGACCCGTGGTCCTCAATGCAAATGTCAGCAACATTCATATGCGCCCGTACACATCTGTACACATCTGTATGGATCCGTACAGATGCAGGAAAGATGTGTTCATGGAAGCATGCATCGTGTATGCACCCTTAGACATAAGAATGTCCGAATAATTCAAACAAATAGATTCTAAAATCCGAAATTCGTTCGAATGTTTAAATTTGAGTTTATAGAGGTTTGATTCAAATTCGATCGAATTTTGAATGTTTCGATTATTTGTGCTCATCCCTAGTTGTTGGGAGTCTGGTGGCCTTATTTTGCTTTCTGTTCTTTCTTCCCTAGAATATCCTTGAAGACGGACAGGGCTCTGAACACAGCAAAGTCTACATCGCCACTCAGGGCTGCCTCCAGACCACGGTGAACGACTTTTGGGTGATGGTCTACCAGGAGAACACTCACGTCATCGTCATGACCACCAAAGAGGTCGAGAGGGGGCGGGTGAGTGCACCAGGCTTTCCCCGAAATTGGCACTCTGAATTATGGATTAATTAATTAATCCCAGGACACCTAACTAAGGCCCTTTGCTGATCAGAAGCAGGGTTGCATGCTGGCCTGCTCAGGCTTTGCATCTAAATCCTCCCCTTGCATCCCAGTGGGTTCAAAGTGAGTACAACAACCCTGGGAAGCAGGCTAAGATGGCAGAAGGAGAGGAGCAAAATAATGATGATGATGATGATGATGATGATGATGAGTTGGCTTTTATATCCTCCTCTCCTCATCCTTTAAGGGGACTCAAAGCTGCTGACAAATCTTTTGTTCTTCTCCCCACAACAGCCACCCTAGGAGGTAGGTGGGGCTGTTAGAGCTCAGAGCTGTGGCTAGCCCAAGGCCATCCAGCTGGAGAAAGAGGAGGAAGAAGAGTTGGGTTTTATACCCCACTTTTCTCACCCTTAAAGGGACTCAAAGCAGCTGACAAACCTTCTGTTCTACCCCCCCACAGACACCCTGTGAGGCAGGCAGAGCCGTGAGAGCCCAGAAAGAGAGCTGTGACTAGCCCAAGGTCACCCAGGTGGCTTTGTGGTGGTGGAGGAGGTGGGAGAAGAAGAGTTGGCTTTTCTACCCCACTTTTCTCACCCTTAAAGGGACTCAAAGCGGCTGACAAACCTTCTGTTCTTCTCCCCACCACAGACACCCTGTGAGGTCGGTGGAGTCATGTGCGCTCAGAGGGAGAGCTGTGACTAGCCCAAGGCCACCCAGCTGGCTTCATGGAGGCGTGCAGAATCCAACTGGGAGTCTGACACTTAATCCAAATGGCCCCTAAATCACCCTTGGGCATTTCCCCATGAGCATCTCTACAAGGGGGAAAGAGAAGAGAAAAACAGGCAGCTGGGAACAGAACAGGCATGCATTACCTTGCCAGGCAGGGCGGGGAGAATGCACAGAAGATGGTAGAGCCCTTAATGCCAGTCAAGCCCTCTGTAGCCCTTAAGTGTGGGCGTGCAAACGCTGACTGGTGCCCCATTGGATCGAGTGGCACTCCACCACCGGCAACCCGCCTGGAGAGAGCGCGGGCGCACGCGCCTTCCTCTCCCCCCTCCGCGTGTCAGAAAGACCAAGTGTGCTATAATTAGCGCATGATGAGCCTCTTCAGGCTGGGAGCCTCAGAATGAGCCAGCGCAACCCATCGCTGGTAATTGTCATGCCTGCCCGCCGTCGCATTAACTCACTCCTGCAAGCACGGCTTTCGCCGCCGGCGACGGGAAGAGGAAATTGCAGCGTCCATCTTTCGTGGGGTCCCTCCAGCTCTGCCCGGAAGCTCCGGATGGGGCTGGAAGTCCACCGTGAATGGGCCCATTTCCCCCAGCTTCCGTCGTGATGTGGACATCCTTGGAGGCAACCGTCTCTAGTTTTCCATTTTCCATTCCACTTTTTCGGAAGCAGCAAAATCAGTTTGCAGACTCGGGCATTTTGTTTTGGAGCACGCAGTGGAATCTCAGGGCCGGAAGGGACCTCTGGGGTACAGATCTGCAGGGATGTTTTTTTGATATTCGAATCGAATCGAATACCCAAAAACCTGGTTCGATTCAAATGTTTACATCCAAATTTCTGAATCCAACTCCCTGCTCAATGCAGAGTTTCCCTGTTTATATGAAGCCGCAGCAAGGTGCACGCAAGCCAGCCAAAAGGCCTTTGACCCCCAGTTTGCCTTAAAAAAAGAATAAAGTTTCCCTGTAAGTTCCCCTCTTCTCTCTCTCTCCCCAGAATAAATGCTTCCGCTACTGGCCAGATAAAAACTGCACCAAAGAATACGGCTACATCAGTGTGAAGAACATCGCTGAATGGGAAGCTCAGGGCTACCACATCCGGGAGTTAGAGATTGCCCGGATAGACAGGGTAAGAGGCCAAGTGATTGGGGTTTCTGGGGGTTTCTCCTTCTATACATATCAGGTACAAACTCATTCGTATGGAATAGAATCCTGCCACATTCAAAGGAGATCTATTTGAACAAATACAAATGTTCTAACATTCCATTCATCACAAACTGAATGCCACAAAGAAAAAAAAAATACCATTCATGCACAATCTCTGCGCTCTACTCCTCTTGATACATCCCAGGATTGTGTTTGCCTTTGTTGCAGGTGCATCACACTCGTGGCTCATGCCCGACCTGCGATCTAGCTAGCACATCCAAAGCATTTTCACTTGGGAGAGTCACAGCTCTCCTCTGAGCTCTCACAGCCCCCACTCCCTCACAGGGGTGTCTGTTGTGGGGAGAAGAACAGCAGCTTTGTCAGCCGCTTTGAGTCCCCTTAACTGGGTGAGAAAAGCAGGGTAGAAAAGCCAGCTCTTCTTCTTCTTCTTCTTCAAGGTGAACAGCAGATTGCAGGTTCCCTTGGACCTTGGTCTGGCAGGCAAGGGTTTGAGCACGCTTACTCCAGAGGTGATGAGAGCAGCAAAGGGATATTGTGCGCGAATATTCATAATATCCATTATTCATAGAAATTTGTATGAATTTGGACATTCTTTTATGAATCAAATTTACAACATTCATACATTGACATTCATGCAAATACAAATTTGTTGGAAGCGTCAGAACAGTCATGAAACAGGGAGGTGGGAAAGCAGCTGTGCCGGTCACATCTGCAACGGATCCAGAGTGAATTTGACATGGTTGGAGAGTGAGTTCAAAGTGGATTCAGTGCGGATTTGACACTTCAGAGCAGATATGTTACAAGATACGTACGGGATACGTATTGGATACGTATGCATAAGTACTGGATATGCATACAAGTTCATTCAAGTGCATTCGTATCAGGATAGAATCCTTCCACCTTCGAAGGGGATCTAGTTGAACCTACACGAATTTTGCAGCATCCTTGTCACAAGACCCTCTTGCATGGCGCGGGTTGGATTGTGTTTATGTAGCACCCATGGCTCCGAATCGCCCGTTGTGACTCTCTTCCCCTCCTCCAAAATCCTTCCAGGAGGAGTGCCCCAGGCAGATCAAGCACTTCCAGTACCTGAGCTGGCCGGATCACGGGGTCCCCAATGAACCCGGAGGAGTCCTCAGCTTTTTGGATCAAGTCAACAAAGCGCAGAGGGCCGTCCTGAACACGGGGCCCATTGTGGTGCATTGCAGGTGAGCAGCCAGCAGGGGGAGACTCAGAACAGGGGGGCTGCGAGGTCTGGATGACACATGAATGCTCCTTCCATTGGCTCCCCAAGTCATCTAAGGAGGCTTTGAGGGGTCTTTCTCCACTAGCAAGGAAGCACCCATTTGGAACCCATTAGGCACCCGATTGGCCCCAATCCGTAAGCCCCTGTTCCCACACAAGACCCCATTAGGACGTGCATCTCTTCACATTAGCATCTGGATTGAATGGGGTTCTCAGGGCCTTAAGTCCAGGCTCCTTGTGGACCCTTTCAGAGGGGTCTTCAGTTCGGTCTTCACCACCACACCATCTTCCTAAGCCTTCTGGTTCTTCGTGAAGGAAGGCTTCAAACCCTCACAGGGTGGACAATGACAGCCTTGGGGTAAACCCACCCAGGTCAGCCACCCATGGGACGTTCCAAGGAAGCTGAAGAGGGCTGACCTTCTCCTCACCCAGTCAGTGATACCCTGCTTCCTCTTGCCATGCACCTGTCCAGGTGAGGGTGAGGTAGCCCAAAGTTTTACAGGGATGAGGGGGTCTTGTGGTGTCACTGTGGAGAACATCTGTCCCTCAGGATTGTGGTCTTCCTTCATAGGAGGTTTGCCAAGCTTGATCCATCACTGTCTTGATGAATGTGGTCCTCTGTTTCAGGTACGTGGTGAACTTGTGCTAAAAATTCCTTCCTTCCTTCCTTCCTTCCTTCCTTCCTTCCTTCCTTCCTTCCTTCCTCCTTTTGATTTTCCTCTCTCCAGTGCCGGAATAGGACGGACGGGCACCATAATCGTGATCGACATCTTGGTGGACACGATTCACAGGCAAGGTAAACGTACTGGAGTTGGGAAGGTGGTGGTGGGAGAGTTTAAACGTCAGGTTGGGAATCCATCCGTGTTCCTGCCATGAATTTTGCCTATTGCGGCAAGAGTAATGGCAGATCACCTGAATCTCCAAAACCCATCAGGCCAGAAACGCCGCATATTGATAAGCCCCGGGAGATGAGGGTTAACATGGAAAGCACTAAAGTGCCTATATAAATCTGGGCTTTGCAATAAGGTCAGAGTCCAACGCTCTACCCACAAGAACAGACTGGCTCAGTGCCGTACGGTTCCTCCGACCTGCCTCCTTGTCCGCTTCCCTTTCCGCAAGCAGGTCTGGACTGTGACATTGATATCCCCAAGACCATTCAAAAGGTCCGGATGCAGCGCTCGGGGATGGTGCAAACCGAAGCGCAATACAAGTTTGTCTACATGGCTGTCCAGCAATATATTGCAATGGAGCAGAAGGCGCTTGAAGAGGAACAGGTAGGGGCCGCGGCGACAGGGGCTGGTTTTGATTGGAAGACATATTTATTCTGTTTTCTGAAATGCATTTCTGCTTCTCCATCTTTTGAAATACATTACTGTACTGTTCATTCATGCATGTGTGCATGCTTTTATTTGTGCATGCATGCATGCATGGATTCATGAATTAATTCACTTATCTGTGCATTCATGCATGCATGCATTAATTCATTCATTTGTGCATTCATGCATTCATTCATTTACTTTTTTATCCTGCCCTATACCCTGGGGTCTCTGGGCGGGTAGCAACCTTTAAAATCAAACTATTAAAACAATAACAGTAGGTATTATCATAGAATCATAGAATCATAGAATGGTAGAGTTGGAGGGGACCTCCTGGGTCATCGAGTCCAACCCCCTGCTCAAGGCAGGATCTCCTAAACCATCTCAGACAGATGGCCGTCCAGTCTCTGCTTGAAGACCTCCAACGAAGGGGAACCAACCACCTCCAGTGGCAGCCTGTTCCACTGGTTGATCACTCTTACTGTTAGAAATTTTTTCCTAACATCTAAACTAAATCTTTTCCCCTGCAGTTTCACCCCATTGTTTCTAGTCCTTCCTTGAGAGAGTGAGAACAGGGCTGATCCCTCTGCCTTGTGACAACCCTTGAGGTATTTGTAGACAGCTATCATGTCTCCTCTCAGTCTTCTTTTTGTTAGACTAAACATTCCTAGTTCCTTAAGCCGTTCCTCATAGGACATGGTTTGCAGACCGTTCACCATCTTGGTAGCTCTCCTTTGAACCTGCTCCAGCTTGTCAGTGTCTTTTTTAAACTGGGGTGACCAGAACTGGACACAGTACTCCAGATGAGGTCTGACCAAGGTAGAGTAGAGGGGGATAATAACTTCACGTGATCTGGACTCTATGCTTCTCCTAATACACCCCAGGATTGCGTTTGCCTTTTTTGCAGCTGCCTCACACTGTTGACTCATGTTCAGTTGATGATCTACCAGGACACCCAAGTCTTTTTCACATGTGCTGCTGCTCAGCCGAATTCCTCCCATTGTATATGTGCTTTTTTCATTTTTCTTGCCCAGGTGCAGAACCTTGCATTTTTCTTTGTTAAATACCATTTTATTAGTTGCAGCCCATTGTTCGAGTTTCTCTAAATCTTTTTGAATCCTCTCTCTCTCTTCTCTGGTGTTTGCAATCCCCCCTAGCTTTGTGTCATCAGCAAATTTGATCAGTTTCCCTTCAACTCCCTCGTCCAGATCGTTTATAAAAACATTAAACAAAACTGGGCCCAGGACAGAACCTTGTGGTACTCCACTTGACACTTCCTTCCATTTGGATGTGCAGCCATTTAAAGCCACTCTTTGAGTACGATTACTAAGCCAGTTTTGAACCCACCTTATAGTTGCCTTGTCAAACCCATATTTGATCAATTTTTCAATGAGGATCGCATGAGATACTTTGTCAAATGCTTTGCTGAAATCAAGAAATACTATGTCTACTGCATTTCCTTGATCAACCCATTCAGTGATTTTGTCATAAAATGAAATCAAGTTAGTCTGACACGACTTGTTTGATACAAACCCATGTTGACTACTGTTAATTATTGAATTCCTATCCAAATGCTGACATATGTGTTGTTTAATAATTTGTTCGAGAATCTTTCCTGGTATTGAAGTCAGGCTAACAGGCCTGTAGTTCCCTGGGTCTACCTTCTTCCCTTTTTTGAAGATAGGAACAACGTTTGCCCTTCTCCAATCGTCTGCAAGTGGGAAGGGAAAGCGTGTCCCCATTTAACCGAAGGCCAGGGCAAAGAGGTGCGTCTTCACTGCCTTCCTAAACGTGTACGGTGAAAGTAATAGATGCACCACAAGGGGGAGATTATTCCGTAGCCTAGGGGCCACCACTGAGAAGGCCCTCTCCCGGGTGCCCACCCTCTTTACTACTGAGGGTGGTTGTACAGCCAGGAGAGCCTCCCCTCCAGATCTTAAGGCACGGGCAGGTTGATGTGGGAGTAGGCGTTCCTTTAGATACTTGGGGCCCAAACCGTTTAGAGCCTTATGAGCCAAAGTGGTTTTCCTCACCTTTTACTGATTTATGGGTCGGCGTGTAACTGCGTCCAATGAAGATCAATGGACAGGTGGATTTGAAAATCTGCCTGCCTGTGAAACAGGAGAATCCTGCGTGGAAGTTCCATCTGAATCTTAATTTCATTCACACCGGCATCAGTCTATCCAATATCTCGATGCCTCTCGGATTCCCTGCCTGTCCCTAAAGGACTCTGGGAACTTCAAGCACGTTAAAGCCAGCCAATGCACTTTGAAAGGGTATTAGAAGCGGATTAAAACTGGGATGGGCATTCCCGCTGCCTCTGTTACTGGCTCCGTGTTGCTGCTAAGCTGTTTTTGATTATGTTAGGATCCTGAATTGCAGCCATTCTTGGTAATTCTATTTGAATCTTTTTTCCGGAATAAATGAACCATTTCCTTTGGCCCACGTTCTAGAGGAATTTGAGAAAGGAGAGAGAATTCTTGAATATCCGATACCCGTCGATGGAGAAGCCCAGGCCCAAAGCCTGTCCGCCTTCGCCACGCGTCCAGCCCAGGTCAGCTTGTCAATCCATGTTAAGGGTTCCTGTTCATATAAACGTTGCCTGTTTGGTCTAGTGGTTAGGGAGTCGGGTTTGATTCCACACTCCCCCACGAAGCCAGCTGGGTGGCCTTGGGCAAGTCACACCTCTCTTCTGTGCTCTCACAGCCCCACCTGCCTCACAGGGTGTCTGTTTTGGGGAGAAGAACAGAAGGTTTGTCAGCTCCCCTTAACTGGGTGAGAAAAGTGGGGTAGAAAAGCCAACTCTTCTTCTGCCTTCTCCTTTGGAGTGGTAGCGTCCCAAGAAGCCATCTGGGTGACCTTGGGTGAGCCACAGCTCTGCTTCTGAGCTCTCACAACCCCATGTATCTCACGGGGGAAGAAGAACAGAATGTTTGCCAGCAGCTTTGAGTTCCCTTAAGGGTGAGAAAAGTGGGGCATAGAAGCCTCCACCTCCTCCCTATTCAGAACTCACTCACTCACTCACTCACTCACTCACTCACTCACTCACTCACTCACTCACTCACTCACTGTTTATTCCTTTGCTCCCTCTAAACAGGAGTGACGATGATCCTTCCTCCTTGTATGAGAATCTCAACGTCAAAGCCACAAAGATCTCAGGGTTGACTAACTCTGGCAGATAGCAGCCAAAGAGCAGCAAGGTATCTTGTGTCCAGGATGGCGTCTCTGTATTTACTCCTGTGTAAGGATGTGCATGACATTTTTTTAAAAAAATTTAATTCCTATCAAATCGAATGCAAGAAAATTTGCATTCATGCGAATCGATCCCATTCGAATGCATACAAAAAGTATGGGCTGGTCACGACAATCTTTCTGAGTTCTCTGAGGCCCACCTACCCCAACAGGGTGTCTGTTGTGGGAAGAAGAACAGAAGGCTTGTCAGCTGCTTTGAGTCACCTTAAAGGGTGAGGAAAGCGGGATATAAAAGCCGACTCTTCTTCCTCCACTGGCCTTGGGCTAGTCACAGCTCTCTTTCTGAGCTCTCACGGCCCCACCTGCCTGTTGTGGGGGAAGAACGGAAGGTGTGTCAGCCACTTTGAGTCCCCTTATGGGTGAGAAAAGCAAGCTGTAAGAACCAACCCTTCCTCCTCCATGCGAAGGACAGAATGCGAAGCCTTTGTCACTGATCCTCACCTGTGGTGATGAGAAAGTGACCTTTTCTCTTCTCTTCTCTTTCCTTTCTATTTTCAGGACGCAACGTTCACCAAAGTCATCTCCCTCCGTTGCTTTGGCCTCTGGAGGGACCTTGCCCAAAGGGCCCCGATTCAATGTAGCACACCTGAAACTACCTGCGAGGGTCACCTGTGGGACGACGGAGAGCCTGAGCTCGGGAAAGGCATCATGCTCTGCCTTCTTTGGGGTTGGAGAAGACTTTGCCTTCCACTTGTTGTTTCTGCACGTTATCCGTTGGTCACCCGTTGCCTCTGGGAATTCGTCACCCAGACTTCCACCTCAAAGTTTCTTTTTATATCAATATATAAACAAGGTCGTGTAGTTAACACATGGCTCCTTCCGTGTGTGTGGAAGAGGGAAAGCATGTAAAATAGGTATCTACACAAATATTCGTAGGCCTTCGAAATCTGACCGAACGTGCCGAATTTCGACATTTGGACCCAAATAGTATGCCCCCAAAATTCGAATGTAAGCATTTGAATTGAATTTCGGATTTCGGATCTGTTTGTTCAAATTATCTGGACATTTGTTTGCGTACAGGATCTGCATCTTTTCTGCATCCGTACAGGGCGAAAACTACAGGATGCAGACAGATGTGCATGCATGCGCACAGATGTGGGGAAGGTGCGTCCGGGCACATGCAACTGTCGTTGACATTCGTGTGTGCAGATTCGGATCAGAAATTCAAACAAATAGATTCGAATTTGGTAAATACGAATCGAATCTAGTTGAATTCGAATTTAGAAGATTTGAATTGAATCAGGACCAAAATAGAATAGAATGTCCAAAAAAGATTTGTGCAGTCCCTAATGCATAAAGCTTGCAATGAGACATTTCAGACTTCACCTTGTATAGGGAGTCGAAAACCCATGCTAGGGTCTCAGGTACCCATAGATGGACTTAGAAAGGGTAGAAACCTTTGACCCAGAAAACTGCAGCATCTATATTCCAGGTGAGATGGCAAACTTTGGTATCCACACTTTCTTTAAATGCTCGGATATAGTATGTGGTCTGTTCTTATAGGGTGTTTTTCCACCACGCTCCTTTAATCCAGATCTAAGAAGATCCGGATCTAAGGAATGGGTACATTCCTTAATCCGGGTCTAGTAGATCCGGATTAAGGGAAGTACCCAATGTGTTTCCATGGGTGGTCTAGCACCCAATAGCAATGAGTGCCAGCCTCCCTGCCATGGAAACACCAGAGCACCCATTTGGAAATCCGGATCTACTGCTTGTCACCCCAGGTGTTTGGCGGGACAGGGGGTGCAATCTCCAAAGCGGCTTCGAAGTCTGTGCTGATCTTCAGAGTGAACTTTGAAGTGACTTCGGAGTCACTTCGGAGTCATTACAGAGTCACTTCAAAGTTCACTCTGAAGATCAGCACAGACTTCAAAGACACTCCGGAGCTATTTTGCACAGACTTTGAAGTGACTTCGAAATGACTTTGAAGCTTAGGTTTTTGGTCTCCCCCCCCCCCCCGCAATGGGTGCCCCCTCCCCCTAGCCTCCTCTAGACCCCATTGCCACACAAGTTTGGAAAAAGGCTCCCTTTAACCCAGATTTTCTGACTGAAGACCTCATTGTAGACCCCATTAATGGGGACTACAGAAAATCCAGATTAAAGGCCAGAAAGTACCCATTTGATCCGGATTTCCCCAGCGGCAGTCAAAACAATCGGGTCCCAAATGGGTGCCGTGGTGAAAATGGGGTCATCCGGCTCTCACCCAAATGGGTCTCACCCAAATGGGTCCTTAATGGGTGCAAAGATGGGTACTTTCTGACAGTGGAAAAACGCCCATAAACTAGTTAATGGAGCTCAGATGTATCAATGGCTCCTGGGGCGGTGCATGAATGGGTTATTTCTGCATTCGATTCACTCTCTGCTCCCAAAGCCTCAAATCTGCCCTGAATCTACTTTGAATCCGCTTTCAAACCGTGTCGAATGCACTCTGGATCCATGGCAGCCGCTTTCCTGCCTCCCTGTTTCAGCTCACGCGTCTGTTCTCCTGCAAAGAGACACGAAACTTCCATTCTGCCCAAAAAGGCTGCCTTGAAAGCTCCAAATGAGTCTTTAGCAGGTGCAAATGTCACGGCATTTGTGAAACATGATGTTTTTCTGTCTTCTGCAAAGGTTAGGAGAAATGCTCCGCAAATTGTCCTAATGAGGGTGTTTTGCAGCGGCAGGTACCTCGCCGTCCTCCGTCCTTGTTGCTGTTTAGTTTCAGAAGACCAGATGGGAAGAACTGGCAGGTCCCACCAGCTCAAAGGATTATCGGCTGGCTGGCTGGAAGGTGCGTTTGTCACAAGGACTCGGTCAGAATAATATACCGACGTTGCAAGGGAGAAAATGCAAATAGTCAACTGCATAGCAAAGGATTTTGGAAGACTTCAGTTGACCTACTACCCCAATAGGAGAACCACAGAGCAGGAAGTTGGAGGACAGGAGGCATTTTTCTGCATCATGGAAGGAACTGAGCTCTTGGGGGGGGGGGCAACACTTTTGAGGCCCTGCAATATAGTGGAACTCTGACACTAGGTGGTTACAGGGACCTTTTCTGCGCTTACCTGTTCATACGGATCATGCATACGTATCTGTACGCGTCCGAATGTCTGAATAATTCGTACAAATGGTGTGAAGGATTTGAAAATTTGTTTGAACGTTACATTGAAATGTATAGACATTTGGTTCTACATTGCGATTTAATGCAGCACAAACCATTTCCCAATTTCTCCAGGAATCAAACCTCTTTGTCTTCCCCGTATCTTGCAAAATCAAACTAGAAACAAAACAGCCAGCTTTATAATGCCACACAGCTCGGTCCATATAAAATTGAAATCTTTAATAACGTATATAAAATTAAATATTTCCTTCTCTCCCAGCTTGGAAGGAGCATGTAGACAATGAATTCAAGTTGCTTAAGAGAGTTTAAGCCCCGCCCCCAAATTGGGTGTAGGCTTGCTTCCATGTTTGGAAGCAAGGGTCTTTTTTTTGCTGACACTCTTCTTGAGTGAGACAGTTTGGTCTAGTGGTTAAGGAGCCGGACTTTTATCTGGAAATATCGGCTTTGATTCTGCCCTCCTCCATGAAACCAACTGGGCAACCTTGGGCTAGTCACAGCTCTCTTCTGAACTCTCACAGGGTGTACGTTGTGTGGAGAAGAACAGAAGGTTCGTCAGCCGCTTTGAGTCCCCTTAAATGGGTGAGAAAAGTGGGGTAGAAAAGCCAGCTCTTCTTCTTCCTCCATGAAGCCAGCTAGGTGACCCTGGGCTAGTCACAGCTCTCTTCTGAGTTCTCACAGCCCCACCCGCCTCACAGGGTGTCCGTTGTGTGGGGAAGAACAGAAGGTTTGTCAGCCGCTTTGAGTCCCCTTAAGTGGGTGAAAAGAACAGGGTAGAAAAGCCAACTCTTCTTCTTTTTGGAGGTGTAGGCGGGAACCACCCTCCCAAAAAAGCCGAGTTGTGTCCCAGTTGTCTAAAAAGCAGCCTCAAGGATGCAATTATAAAACCCAGTTAATGCATTGCGACGTCATTAGAGAGATGACTGTGGAAATACGAGCAACAGAAGGTCTTTTTTAAAAACAGTCATTACTAAAACCATCGAAAATGTTGCATTAAAAATAACAGCAGCAGCCACAAAAGACGCAGCGGGGACACTGTTTGCATGACAGCCGGAGCAGCAGAATTGGAGTTGCCAACAGGCACCCAAACCTGAGATAATCCTCTAAAATCCAGTAGGATATGCACCAGACCTTGGGGTGGAGAGGACGTGGTCAGTGAAGGTCTGGAAGCTTCCAGCTCGGCTGCGTTGCCACGACACTTTGGTTTCTCTTTCCTTCCCTTGTGGTTACATTCTTTGGTGGTCTCCCTGGAGATGATGTGGCCGGGATTAAGCCCTCTGCCTTCCGCGGACAGAAGATGGGTCCAGTCGCTGAGCCACACTTCAGACCCTTCCATCAGCCCACGAGGTCCTCAAGGTCATTGACCGTTGGCACGGGGGTGGTTGGATACGGCACAAAGTTTGGCCTCACCGGGAACGTCCGAGCGAAGCAGTGGAGGTTGCCCGTCTTCAGGGCGCATTGCAGCGGCCACAGGATGATGCAGAAGAGGATGATGATCAGTATGGAGAGCAAGATGACACGCTTCCAGTCGTCGCACATGGAGCAGCGGGCCAGCCTCCCCATGAAGCCTTCCGGGGGCGTCTCGGGGACTTCCGGTTTGCTGGGCGCCACGTCGATGCTGATGCACCCGTTGGGATCTTCCGGGTCGGAGGACTGCCGGCAACAGAGCCTGGTCCCTTCCATCCAGATCATCTTCTCACGCTGGAACTCCGGAGGCAGCGTGGACAGGAGGTCCTTGCTCGTCTGGAGGCCCGGTGGACCCTCCAGAGGGATGTCAGTGATCTGCCTGCAGAACGGGCAGGGCAGCTGGTCTTCCACGCGGTGGGGGGGCAGCGTGGCGGTCAGGCGGGCCAGGCACTCCAGGCAGAAGGTGTGGTTGCATTGCAGGACCTTTGGGGTCTTGAAGAGGTTGTCGTAGGTGTTGAAGCAGATGGAGCACTCGATGGGGGACGTCGGCCGGGGGGACGTGGGAGAGCCGAGCCTGGCCTTCCCGTCCACGGGGGAGCCCACGGGGGAGGCCACGGGGGAGCACACGCTGGGTCTGCCTTGTAAGGACGGGGCAGTGATCACAATGGGGCTCAGCGGGATCGGGATCTCATGAGGGGCGGCCGGGATGGGGCTCACTGGGCTCACCGGGGGGGAATCCGGCACCTCGGAGTGCCACACCTGGGTAAAGCAGGACATGATGGAACCTGTGGGGAGAAAGAAAACTGAATCAAGGTCATAGAAGGGTAAAGGGCATCAAGGTGGAGAGATGCCTTGCACTCTACTGACACACAGGTAATCCAGCCCATCAAGTCCATGAGAACCTAAGAGGAGCCCTGCTGGATCAGGCCACGGCCCGTCTAGTCCATGAGAACCTAAAAGGAGCCCTGCTGGATCAGCCACAGCCCATCTAGTCCATGAGAACCTCAGAGGAGCCCTGCTGGATCACGCCACACCCATCTAGTCCATAGGAACCTAAGAGGAGCCCTGCTGGATCAGGCCACAGCCCATCTAGTCCATAGGTACCTAAGAGGAGCCCGCTGGATCAGGCCACAGCCCATCTAGTCCATAAGAACCTCAGAGGAGCCCTGCTGGATCAGGCCACAGCCCATCTAGTCCATAGGAACCTAAGAGGAGCCCTGCTGGATCAGGCCACAGCCCATCTAGTCCATAAGAACCTCAGAGGAGCCCTGCTGGATCAGCCACAGCCCATCTAGTCCATAGGAACCTAAGAGGAGCCCTGCTGGATCAGCCACAGCCCATCTAGTCCAAGCCTCCCCTTTTGGCCACCACCTCCTCCTCATGGCCACCCTCATCACCTTAACCCAACTGAGGCTGCCTTTATATCATATCAGCACCATCACCAGGCGGACCAGGCAAGTATTGATGTTAATACTGAAGTAGCTTAATTAGTGTTAATGAACGCCGTAACTTGCAAAAGCAAGAAGACCCCCAGGCGGCGTTGGCTGCCACAACATGAGGACCATCACCGTCACCACGACCCACCACCTTGCGTTCCTCCAATCTCAAGCAGGGCAGAAAAGGACGGAAGCAGAAGCGTGAGACACCTACCCCAGGTGGTGGTTGTCCTCCTCTGCTGGGAAGAGAGAAGGGTCGCCGTCTCCATGAAATCCACAAGGGATCTCGGTAGAGCAGGCTATTAATCTGCTGAGCGGTGGTGGTGGTGGTGGTGGTGGAGGTGGAGATGACCCTATCAGACACTGGGCAGCAGAGTGGGCAGTCTAAGGTAGACAGACATACAGTAGGTCCAATTAGAGGTGAGTGGCAAAGCAGACCCCACTTAATACCTGTCTGAATGCACAGTGCGGGACATCAACAAAAAGGTGAGGAGCCTCTTCCGCACAGAATAAGAGTTGGCTTTTCTACCCCGTTTTCTCAGCATTTAAGGGGACTCAACGTGGCTGACAAACCGTCTGTTCTTCTCCCCACAACAGAACACCAGGTGGGGCTGTGAGAGTTCATAAACAGAGTTGGGACTAGTCCAAGGTTGCCCAGCTGGCTTCATGGAGGAAGGAGAAGAGTCGGCTTTTCTACCCTGCTTTTCTCACCCATTCAAGGGGACTCAAAGCGGCTGACAAACCTTCTTCTCCCCACAACAGAACACCCTGTGAGAGCTCAGAAGAGAGCTGTGACTAGCCCAAGGTCACCCAGTTGGCTTCAATCAAACCCTGTCTTCCCAGGGTCCTTAACTACTAGACTAAACTGGCATAGGTGGTACCTTCTAGGTCCTTCAGGTTCCGGGTCTTCTCAACTACAGCCTGCATAGACATTTTGGACCGTAGCTGCCATCCCAACTAAGCTGTTAAGTAGTCTCCCAATTTGGTTCGCCACTCTTCCACGAAGCCAGCTGGGTGCCGTTGGGCTAGTCACAGCTCTCATTCTGAGCTCTTACAGCCCCACCTGCCTCATAGGGTGTCTCTGTGGTGGGGAGAAGAACAGAAGGTTTGTCAGCCGCCTTGAGTCCCCTTACATGTGCGGGAACGCTGGTGCTTCTCCCTTCTGTACTAGCCCGAGTCTTCCTGTGGCACTTTGAAGACGAGGAAGTTTATTGCAGCGTAAGCTTTTTTGGATTAGATATATCTCCATGTGGGCACGAAGAATTATATATTTATATGGCTGCCGCTGGAGGATAACACTTCGGGGCTCTGATGAAGTGGGCGCTAGTCTATTCCAGCTTAGCCTGCAGTAAATTTGTTCCATCTTTCAACAGCAGTGAGATTCTTTGTTTTATTTGTACGTGATTTATATTTACCGCCCGCCCTTCACCAAACAGGCCCATTATTTTAGCCAAACAGTCCCCTTCTGGGAGGGCTTATCAGGTTAGAGGAAAGTCGTCCGGCCTAAGAGGAATATCCTTGGCTCTAGATATTCTGATTTTTCTCCCAAAGTTGCTTTAGGAAAACAAGGCTGGGTGGAAAAGACACAGGTCCCCAAAGGCTGAATGGGGGCCCATTATCGAGGGGCAGAGAAGAACTCTGCTAGAAAGAGTTGGCTTTTATACCCCTCTTTTCTCACCCTTTTAAGGGGCTCAAAGTGGCTGGCAAACCTTCTGTTCTTCTCCCCACGACAGAACACCCCGTGAGGTAGGTGGGGCTTGAGAACTCAGGAAGAGAGCTGTGACTAACCCAAGGTCACCCAGGTGGCTTCATGGAGGAGTGTGGATTCAAACCAGGAGACTTTCAGATAAGATTCTGGCGCTCTTAACCAGAAAAACCAGGAGGAGGAGGAGGAATTGGGTTTTATACCCCACTTTTCTCAGCCTTTTAAGGGGACTCCAAGCAGCTGACAAAGCTTCTGTTTTCCCCACCACAGACACCCTTTGTGTGGCACTGAAAGCTCAGAAAGAGAGCTGTGACTAGCCCAAGGTCACCCAGCTGGCTTCATGGAGGAAGAAGAGTTGGCTTTTCCCCCCCACTTTTCCCATATAAGGAGACTCAAAGTGGCTGACAAACCTTCTGTTCTTCTCCCATGTGTAGTAGGTGGGGCTGTGAGAGCTCAGAAAAGAGCTGTGACTAGCTTACTCCATGGAGGATGCAAACAGAAGAACTGGCTTTTCTGCCCTGCTTTTCTCACCCATATGAGGGGGCTCAATGTGACTGACGAACCTTCTTTTCTTCTCCCCACAACAGAACGCCCTGAGAGTTAGGTGGGGCCAGGAGAGCTCAGAAAGGAAGCTGTGGCTAGCCCAAGGTCACCCAGCTGGCTTCATGGAGGAGTGTGGAATCAAACTAGATATTCCCAGATAAGAGTCCGGATCCCTAACCACTAGACTACTAGATCTGAAATCTGCCCATTTCATTCACCTGTGGGATTATTGTGAAAAGAACCAAAACAGGGAGGAGGGACTCGTCCTGACCTGGGAGGAAAGGCAGCGTGATGTAGTGGTCAGAGTCGATCGCTGCCTTGCTAATTCCCTGAGTGGTTTGGGGGCAGCCCCTGCCTTTCGCGTTATGCCCATCTCAGAGGGTCAAAACAGAGGGAAGGTGAGTCATTTATGCTGCCTTCAGCTCTTGGAAAGAGAAGGAGGGTTATAAACACCTACGCAAAGCAAAGAAATAAAAGAGTGACCACCCAACAGTGCTTTTGGGGGATAGAAAGAAGAGGGCAAATAACCCATTAAAATCTAATTAGATTTCTAGCAGCTAGACCACTGCTGTGGCTGAGAGCACAGGCTTCAAACTGGCAGAGCAGAAAAAGGGGGGGTAATAAGGTCAAAGCCTTACGGGCGCCCACGCACTAAGCTCAGCCCGAAGGGGCCGCAGGGACACATTTGTATAATTCCCATGGCGTGGATGGAGACACAATTTGCTCTCACCCACATACAGGTAGATGTTGGCCACTGAAACTGGACATGAGCCCCTGGCCGGCAAGTCACGTGCATAAAATGGGTCACATCACTTTAGACAGCTCGGTCTAGTGGTTAGGGAGCCGGACTCTTATCTGGGAATACCGGGTTTGATTCAGCACTCCTCCACAAAGCCAGCTGGGTGACCTTGGGCCAGTCACAGCTCTCTTCTGAGCTCTCACAGCCTCACTGACTTCACAGGGTGTCTGTCGTGGGGTGAAGAGGAAGTTTGCCATCCACTTTGAGTCCCCTTAAATGGGTGAGAAAAGGGGGGTAGAAAAGCCAACTCTCCTTCCTCCACGAAGCCAGCTGGGTGACCTTGGGCCAGTCACAGCTCTCTTCTGAGGTCTCAAAGCCCCACCTACCTCACAGGGTGTTCTGTTGTGGGGAGAAGAATAGAAAAGCTTTGCCAGCAGCTTTGAGTCCCCTTAAATGGGTGAGAAAAGCGGGGTAAGAAAACCAACTCCTTCTTCTTCTTCTTCTTCCTCCTCCTCCTCCTCCTCCTCTTCCTCCTCTTCTTCCATTTCTAGTTCCCTGTACTCCCCACTGGCCCAGCCTGCCCATCTTGGTCGGATCGATCCAGCGCCAACATTTGTGGCAGCTCAGTGTGTTTTAGCCCGCGAGAAAGGACAGGATGCTCTAAAGCATCACGTGGGCATGGCACATCTAATGGGATGGAGCCCGAGGCAAGTGGCATCCGTTTGTGCCAAGTCACTGAAGCAGTGGAGCCTGTTTGGGAAACTCGGCAGCGCTTGAGAATTCAGATCCGCGCAGGGCTGAGTCACCGGCAGCCCATGAGAAGCAGGCGAAAGGCGACACGTCTCCAGCCGGGATGCCCTGCACCGGAGTCATTAACCTCCGCACGTCCATGTGATGCATTCATGTGCCACTTCCTGGACAGTGACGCTGCGGCAGGATCGCATGGCAGATTCTATCCGCCTCCAGGCATTAAGACTAAACAGCATAGGAATGCCTGGAGAGCATTAGAACATCTCCATGCAAAGTTGTGGCTAAAATAATGTCCATTTTTCTTTATTCAAACACATTCGGATTTGCAAATATTCGATTAGTCAAAAATTGCATTCACACACACGCCCTAATAGGGCAACCTTGGCATGCCAGAAAGGGGCATCTGGAATCTAAGAAGAAAATGCCCTTTGCACGAATTTATATTATACATTCAAAATATCCTTCCCCACATCTGTACGCATCCATGCCCATCTGTACATGTCCTGCTCAAACCTTAGCAATTCTGTTTAGCAAATCTCAGGTTCAGTAGAGAGCAGAGCAATGCTGTTGTCACCCATAGTAACATGAGCCAGTTTGGTTTAGCAGTTAGGGAGCCGGATTCTTACCTGGGAATCACCAGGTTTTATTCCATGCTCCTCCATGAAGCCAGCGGCGTGACCTTGGTCTAGCCACAGTCTCTTTCTGAGCTCTCACAGCCCCACCTACTTACGTTGTGGGGGGAAGAACAGAAGGTTTGTCAGCCACTTTGAGTCCCCTTAAATGGGGGAGAAAAGCGGGGTAGGAAAACAAACCCTTCTTCTTCTTTTGCCTATATGTCCAGAGGGAATTGCAACTTCTCTTGAAGAAGCAAACCCATGGCGTGCAAACCGGCACCTGCCAGTGAAAAATCAGCAGTTCCAGGGACCAGAAGTCCCTTCCAATTCTTCAGTGTGATTCACAGAGCATGGAGTTCCTAGAAACACCATGTTGCATTTGCCATTCCTGTGGCATTACGTTGTACTTTTAGGCTGCTTCCCAGTATCTAATCTTTATTGGATTGTTCCGTATACCTTGTAAGCCATCCTGGACATTTAATGGAACAGTGATTTACAAATGAAATAGATAAGGTGAACATGCTGGCTTGCGATATAAATGTGTGTGTTTGTGTGTGTGTGTGTGTGCATGCACGCACATGTGTGTGTGAGTGGAATCATTTTTCAATAACATGCTTTTTCTCAAAAAAAAAAAACCTTGTAATTGCCCCTTTAGTTTTCCTATTCTTTTAAAAATCAGTCTGGCTCTGGTAACCTCGAGCCTAGACTACTGTAATGCGCTCTACATGGGGCTGCCCTTGAAGATGGTTCAGAAGCTGCAGCTAGTGCAGAAGGCGGCTGCTCGACTGCTGACCAGGACAGCTGGCCAGATGCACATCATGCTGGTCTTAAAAAAGTTGTGTTGGCTGCTTATTCGCTACCGAGCCCAATGCAAGGTGTAAACTCTGACTTATAAGGCCCTAAATGACTTGGGCCCCAAATATCCGAAGGAATGTCTAGTCCCATATCAACCAGCCCATGCCTTAAGATCTGTAGGGGAGGCCCTCCTGGTCGCCCCACCACCCTCAGCAGCAAAAGGGGTGGGCACCTGGGAGGTGGCCTTCTCAGTGATGGCCCCTAGGCTGTGGAATAGTCTCCCCCTTGCGGTGCATCAGTCACCTTCATTGTACTCATTTTGGAAGGCAGTGAAGATGCACCACTTTGCCCTGGCCTTTGGTCAAATGGGGATATAGTATTCTTTTCCCTGCCCACCTGCAGATACTATTGTGTTAATACATGTTATCGTTTTAATAATGCTTGATTTTAAATGTTGTTACCTGCCTGGGGAAGCCCAGGTATAGGGCTGGCTGGCAGGCTGGCAGGATGAGAGAGATGGATGGATGGATGGATGGATGGATGGATGGATGGATGGATGGATGGGTGGGTGGGTGGGTGGGTGGGTGGATGGATGGATGGATGGATGGATGGGTGGGTGGGTGGGTGGGTGGATGGATGGATGGATGGGTGGGTGGGTGGGTGGGTGGATGGATGGATGGATGGATGGATGGATGGATGGATGGATGGATGGATGGATGGATGGATGGATGGATGGATGGGTGGGTGGGTGGGTGGGTGGGTGGGTGGGTGGGTGGATGGATGGATGGATGGATGGATGGATAGGTGGATAGGTGGATGGATGGATGGATGGATGGATAGGTGGATAGGTGGATAGGTGGATAGGTGGATAGGTGGATGGATGGATATTTAACAAGGTAAAAGGACAGGTAAATGTTCCTATCTCAGCTTTTCTATCCTTGTTGCCTGTCCTGCACTGTTCAGGTTCACTGAATATCCATCTTTCGGGCAGAAGACATTTGCTTCTGCAGATCTGCCTGTCTTGCCTTCCAGTCTCTGCCTGACCTCAGCATCTTTATCTGCCTTAGAAGCTGCACACCTGTGCCGTGTGAGGTGACTCAGTGGCCCACAGACCGGATGTTTATTTCAGGCAGGCAGGAGGTGGAGTCGACAGGAATTTCATGCTCCGAGACAAATTCTAACCCTACCAGCCAGGCAGCCAGCCTGCTCCCAGCTATCCTTCTACACATGGCTCAGGAATACTGTTTACCTTCTTTTCAAATTGCCAAAAATTCTCCTGCTACCGGTGATGTAAGCAGTTATACATAACACGCAGCCACATAACTCTGGAGGCTAGGCTCACACAGTCCACTTACAGACGGTGGCTGGATATCCTACTATTTATTTATTATTTATTATTTATTTGGAATATTTATATCCCGCTTCATATCCTAAGATCTCTGGGCAGCTTACAGTAAAAACCTATATACAGCAAAACATTAAATACATATACCCCCATCAAAGAATATTAAACAGCACAGTTAAAATTAAGATTAAATTAGTGCCCAAAGGCCATCATAAAGAGCCAGGTCTTTTCTTGGTGCCTAAAAATTAGGAGAGTTGGTGCTAAATTGGCCTCCAAGGGAAAGGGTGTTCCATAAGTAGGGGGCCACCGCTGAGAAGGCCCCTCCCATATCCCGACACAACGGATTTCTCTAACTGGTGGGGCATTTAGGAGCCCCCATGCGGCACAGGTAGATCTGTGTGAGAGGAGGTGTAAGAGCTCAGAAGAGAGCTGTGACTAGCCCAGGTTCACCCAGCTGGTTTCATGGAGGAAGCAAGCACAAGAATTGGCTTTTCTACCCTGCTTTTCTCACCCATTTAAGGGGGCTCAAGGTGACTGACAAACCTTCTGTTCTCCTCCCCACACCAGACATCCTGTGAGGTAGGCAGAGCCGTGAGCGCTCAGAAGAGAGCTGTGACTAGCCCAAGGTCACCCAGGTGGCTTTGTGGTGGTGGAGGAGGTGGGAGAAGAATAGTTGGCTTTTCTACCCCACTTTTCTCACTTTTAAAGGGACTCAAAGCAGCTGACAAACCTTCTGTTCTTCTCCCCACCACAGACACCCTGTGAGGTCGGTGGGGCTGTGAGCGCTCAGAAGAGAGCTGTGACTAGCCAAGGTCACCCAGCTGGCTTTGTGGAGGAGTGAGTAATCAAACACGGTATTCCCAGGTAAGAGTCTGGTTCCCTAACCACTAGACCAAACCAGCTCTCAAGGATGGATGATACTGTTGCTTTCATTGGGGCCTTCAGGTGTGCCAAATGCCCAGGTGTGAGCATTGGCATCTCTGCACATTTTGTGGCTGCCTGTTTCAACCTCCTTGCGTCCAGGGTTAATGCAACTATGATGGTAAATAAAAAGTCCTATTGCTGGAAAACCCACAGCCAGTGCTGGATTTTCCAGCAAGCATTTCTAGTGCTTTTAGGGGGAAATAGTGGGCTCTGACAGGTGTGCCTCAGATATGTGGTGCAGCCGCATTATAGCAACACAACAAGGGTGCGATTTTCTTCCCTGCCTGGACAGAGCCTTGTAAAAATGTCCCCGGAATCTCCCAGCCCTCTAAAGCACACTACCTGTCCTGTCTGCCATAGTCTACCTGGAAAACCATAAGCCAATTTGCACCTGGCCCCGTAGTTTGCAACAGGTTAACATCTGGGCAGGTGCATCTGCACTTTCAGGAGGCGTTTGCAACCTAGAAACGCCACCCTGCCTGCCCAGATGTTCACCTGGCGCAAGCTAGTGATGGTGCACGAAATGGTAATAGCTCAGAAGAGAGCTGTGACCAGCCCAAAGTCACCCAGCTAGCTTTATGGGGGAGGGCAGAATCAAACCCGGTAATCCCAGATAAAGAATCCGGCTCTCTAACCACTAGACCCACCCTGGGACCTTTTGATGAAGGGTGAGATATGGATTACAAGATAGATAGATAGATAGATAGATAGATAGATAGATAGATAGATAGATAGATAGATAGATAGATAGATAGATAGATAGATAGATAGATAGATAGATTCAGACCACTTTCAGAGAGAGAGAAGCCGTCAGCCCAGTGTCAAGCTGTTTTCTTTCAGCATTCTCCAAGGCTGTAGTTGCATTTAAGGTTTAATCCAGCTTCAGTCCACTTTCAGATTGAGAGAACACATCAGCAGAGTGAGAAGCAGTTTTATTGCAGTGTCAAATAACTCAGAAAATTCACCGTTGGGACAGAAAATGTGGAGAGAAAATGACTTGTCACTTTGGGGGTGGGTTCTCTCACTCTGAAGATGGACTGAATCTGGATGAAAAATCAGGTGTAAACACAGCTCGAGGATGCTTTCGAAGCCAGTGCATCCTGTAGTTATCCCGTGTGCAACCCGTTTTCGTCCAGTACACATACGAATGTCTGGATAATTCAAATGAATAGATCCAAAGTTCGAAATCCGATTCGAATCTTTACATTCAAATTTCGGGGCATTCGTTTGAAGTTCAAATGCTGAAATTCGGCACACACGATCGGATTCCGAATGCCTATGGATATTCGTGCCACAACTCGCACGCCTGCCCACCAGATACTTGTGCACCTGTGTGAGTGTGCAAAAGTCACAGGAGTGTATCAAACCCCTTAGGGTATCTCTGTCAGTGTAACTCCCAGCATGCTGTTTGGCAGGGGCTAATGAGAAGCAGAGAGGTGAGATAATAGGATAATTAGTTACCCCAAGTGATAATTTACAAACCTGCTGCTTGCACTGTCACAAGTAAATTAGTGAACACATGCAGCAGCGGATTGCTAAGAACACCAAAAATCCACCGGCGCTTCCACAGCATGAAGTGAGATCCTTCCCTTGAAACACTGCATGGCATTGGTAAAGCTGACATACAACCCCCCAAAAGCAAAGCCTTCTCATCCAACCTTGCAACATTTTTGGGAAATGACTCTTGTGAAATAAGAATGCTGATCCGCCCACTAGCAGCTTTGTGGCAAAGCTGAGGTGTCCAGGATTTCCATCAGAACAATGGATAAAAGAAGAGTAAATTTGATGATTATTATTTTACCCCTTATTAGTATGAATATTCCTAGCGCCAGCCTTGTGGGTTGCGGTGGAGAGACCCAAACCTGCCACTGACCCAAAAGCAAGCCAAGGCAAGGGAGAGACTTTAGACTTACCTATCCGGAGATCAGCAAGAGATCAGCATGGTTTGAGTGTTTGTTCCTGTGCTCAGGAGAGCCGGATCAGACCCGTTTCTGCTTTCTTTTTCCAGTGAAATCCACTTCTTTTATGGCATGGGGCAGGTTTGCTGGACTCCTCAAACAAGCCCTTTTACATCACTGGCACGGCAGCAATTATTTGGGTGCCTTATATACCTTTTCCGGTCGCCCAGGTGGATTCCTCAGCCTTACCTGTGTCTGCCTACCGCCGGGCATGGCTCCCATTGGACGGAAGGTGGGGCCTCCTGTGTTGACAAACAGGACTGGTTTAGGCAGCTTATGAGCAGCCGCAGCAGCAAACTTCTCTGCCCAGGAGCTTTGCTGATTTAGCAAGAGGAAGGAGTCTGGGGGTGGGGTAGGGTGTGAAGGGCTCTTCGGTTTGGGAAACCGGATCTTCCTCCAAAGCACTGAGCAACCCATAGGTTCCACTCCAGCCATCGCTGCTTTCATCTGGAAGCTTTAGATCCTTGTTTTATATTTCTGTTTATGGTGATATTTGGGTTAATTTTTAAGCCAGGGTAATTGCATTTCACTGCACTTCTTGAATTCTTTGTATGTTCTGCGCAGCTATAGGATGCCTCGACTATATTGCTGGGTAGGAAACAGCAATGGGTACAGTCCACAGCCTCCATATTTTAAAAAATAATAATAATGAAAACAATTATATTTTTTAAAAAATGAAAACACTGCATTGATCTGAAGTGGAATTGGCCAAGGAAGAGGAGAGGTTGTTTGTTAGAAGTATCCTGCTATCTATCGGTGACCATGATTAACTCATGAGAAATCTTGATGATGTAGAAGAAGAAGAGGAGTTGGTTTTTCTATCCCGCTTTTCTCACCCATTTAAGGGGACTCAAAGCTTCTGACAAACCTTCTGTTCTTCTCCCCACAGCAGACACACTCTGAAGCAGATGGAGCTGTGAGACCTCGGAAAGGGGCCTGGAACTATCCCAAGGTCACCCAGCTGGCCTCGTGGAGAAGGAGGAGTTGGCTTCTCTACCTCACTTTTCTCACCCGTTTAAGGGCTCTCAAAGCTGCTGACAAATCTTCTGTTCTTCTCCCCACAACAGACATCCTGGGAAGTTGATGGGGCTCTCAGAGCTCAGAAAGGGATCTGGGACTAGCCCAAGGTCACTCAGCTGGCTCTGTGGAGGACCGCGCAATCGAACTGGGAAACTACCGGATAAGAATCCAACGCTCTAACCGCAAGCCCAGCCTGTCTCACAATTACAAAAACTTTAGGATTTTTACAATCTGAAGGCATTCAGCACAAACAAGTGAAAAAGAATATACAGGAAATGATTTGTAAAATCTTGAGACAGATGTTTAATGGACCAAGCAGGACAATCAAGTGATTTGATACAGAGCAGGAATAGTTGGTAAGGCTGAAGGAAGATCAGATTCATTGCACTGAAAATCCAAATAAAAAAAATCAGATAGCAAACCATGTGTTACTTCCTAGCAGTGGAACAATCAGTTACACCTACTTTCTCCTAGCATGGGCAGCTGATGGCTTTTACAAGTGAACCAGTCCAATAATAAACCCTTGAAGAACAATAAAGATAATTAAATGATTAAATCAAGCAGAACAAAGGGAAAATGCTAATAGATCTATGCATTCAATTTGAATTGAACGGAATATTCAAATGCCCAAATTTGTATGAATAGAGAAAAAAATCTAATGTATTCAAACCGATTTGAATCCCTTCATATCTGTTGGTATGAATATTCTACATGAAGGTGATGAAACGAATGTCAGCCACATTGGAATGGATCCGCATGCGTCCGTACCCGCCTGAACTCATCCCGTTTTCATTTGGGCACACCCCTGGAAGAAAAAGCCAAATATAAGAAACACCATGCTAAATTAGCCACAAGGTCAAATTGGAACCTGTGTAAAAAGGCTATATTGGAGCTTACATTAAAATTGGTGGGAATCTAAGCGCAAAAGAAAAGGTTCAATAATTCTTGTGACTATCTCAGGGCAATAGAATTGAGAAGGGAAAAAATTGGAGGAGGCCATGGAATATCGGGATGCAGAAATCACAAACCAATGTCAAAGAAATTCAAGAAAGATAGACTTAAACTATTATTGTTTTAATAATGTTTGATTCTAAATGTTGTTACCCACCAGGACACCTTCCGGTATAGGGCAGAATAGATGGATGGATGGATGGATGGATGGATGGATGGATGGATGGATGGATGGATGGATGGATGGATGGATGGATGGATAGATAGATAGATAGATAGATAGATAGATAGATAGATAGATAGATAGATAGATAGATAGATAGATAGATAGATAGATAGATAGATAGCCTTAGATAGCCTTAGATAGCCTTAGATAGCCTTAGATAGATAGCCATAGATAGATAGATAGATAGCCATAGATAGATAGATAGATAGCCATAGATAGATAGATAGATAGATAGATAGATAGATAGATAGATAGATAGATAGATAGATAGCCACAGATAGCCACAGATAGCCACAGATAGCCATAGATAGCCATAGTCACCCAGCTGGCCTCATGGAAGAGGACAGAATCAAACCCGGTATTCCCAGATAAGAGTCTGGCTCCTTAACCACTAGATCAGTGGCTTTTCTACCCCTTCAAGGGGACTCAAAGTGTCTGGCAAACCTTCTGTTCCTCTCCCCAGAAGAAACACCTTGTGAGGTAGGTGGAGCTGTGATAGCTCAGAGGAGAGCTGTGACTAGCCCAAGGTCGCCCAGCTGGCTTCATGGGGGAGGGCAGACTCAAACCTGGTATTCCCAGATAAGAGTCCCGCTCCCTAACCACTAGACCAAACTGTTTTAGCATTAGTCAGTTGAACACATGCAAACCCTCGTAAAAATCACAATGATGAAAAATCCTGTTTGTTTGTATCCTGTACTAAAAGTCTGAATAATCTTTGCATCTGCCTTTGCTTTTTTTATACCGTATCTCTACAAGGCAGGATTTTGAATCTTCACGGTGCACTCCAATTACTTTGCTGCAAACTCTCCTCTGCTTTTTCAAATCTGCTCAGATTGCTTTAACAGCCTGTACGTTTTGTTTCAGCTTCCTGTCCCCTATGTACATGCTATCAGCTCTCCCCTTCCTGGTTATCATCAGCTCTTCCCTTGGAAGGAGAGAAACTCCAGCTGACCTGCAATCAGAACTCTGGAGAGCCACTTCTTGGTCCAGAAGGTACATGCCTCCTAAAAGCACGCGCTAATTTCTTTGCTTTGCAGAAATTTCCTTTTGCAGGAACAAAGCAGTTCAGCTAAGTAGCTGCGACGGTTTTAAAGAAATCAGTGAATCCTGGGATGTGCACGAATATTCGTCGGCATTCGAAATCCGATCAAATGTGCCGAATTTTGCCATTTGAACTCGAATAATGCCCCGAAATTTGAATGGAAACATTTGAATTGAATTTTGAATTTCAGGACGTTTTTTTATGTGTACGGTTTCGCGTAGTTGAAGATCCGCAACTTTCCCGCATCCGTACGCATCTGTACGGATCCGCGTGGGACGAAAACGGGTTGCCTACGGGATAACTACGGGATGCAAATGGATATGTACAGATGCGTATGGATGCGTGTACTGACGTGGGGAAGGTGCATGCAGGCACATGCAAATGTTGCCGACATTCATATGTGCAGATTTGAATCAACAATTCAAACAAATAGATTTGAATTTGGTAAATACGAATCAGATGCAGAAACCCATTGCAATGTTCTCCCTCCAGAAGAAACATCCCAAGATGGGAAGGAAGGAAGGAAGGGGGAAAAGGAGGGAGGAAAGGAAGGAAGGAAGGAAGGAAGGAAGGAAGGAAGGAAGGAAGGAAGGAAGGAAGGAAGGAAGGAAGGAAGGAAGGAAGGAAGGAAGGAAGGAAGGAAGGAAGGAATATATGAGGCTGGTGAGTAAGAAATCCATGCCATTCCCAATGGCTGCATTCACTCCTCAATTTCAATCCAGCTTCAATCCACTATCTTCGGGTTAGAAAAAGTGGAAAGAAACATGGCTAGTCATTTTGTTGATGTGTTCTCTGTAGGGATCTTCAGAAATATTCAAAGGTATTCAAAATTCGATTGAATTAATCCAAATTCCAATATTCCAATTCGAATAAAATGTTGATAAATTTGAATTTAAAGATTTGAACAAATTTCAAATGTTGAATCTACTCGTTCAAATTATTCGGACGTTCCTATTCGTACAAGTTCATACACGGTGTATACTTGCAGATGTGCATCTTTCCCGCATCTTTTCTGGATGAAACGGGTTGCATATGGGATAACCATGGGATGCATACAAGTGTGTATGGATACGTAGAGATGCCTACAGGATGCGTAACCATGCCCACGGGCACACGCAAATGTTGTCGGCATTCGTAAGTGCAAATTCGAGTAAATTCACACGAATAGATTCAAATTCGCTTAAATTCGAATCGAATTTGGTTAAATTCAGATTATAAAGATTCGAATCAAATCAATTTTTTGCATATTCGATTCGAATTGAACCAAATCCCAAAATTGCATTGGTGCCCGCCCCTGGTTCTCTGACTCTGAAAGTGGACTGAAACTGGATTAAAACCTAGGTGTGAACACAGCCTACGTGGGTGTGAAGGAGGTTAGGTCAGAGGTCATATAAATGGTGCCACTAACACTGTCCCCTCCCCCCAGTTTAGGTTGACATGGGGTGTTTTTCCACTGTCACTAGAAGCACCCATTAAGTACCCATTAATGGGTACAAAAATGCCATTACGTACCCATTAATGGGTACTTAGTGGGTACTTCTAGTGACAGCTGAAGAACACCCATGTATAGATGCCAGATCTGGAAGGTGTTCCATCCACCTCTTCCTTGGCGCTTGTTCCTGCATGTCTTCTCTGCCACTTCAGCCATGAATATGCAACAATTATGTAACTGTCATAATGGGTTCCATTCTCCAGGGCAAGCAATGTGATCTCAGCCTGGTGGCCTATTAGTCACAGAGACATTTCCCAATTTCAGGGATAGCAATCATTCTCTCGGGCTGAACACACAGTCCTTTTCCTCGCATACTTACCGGTCAAGGGACAGTGACCAAGAGCTTGGGAATTATGACGTTCCAAACTGGCATTCCCTGGGATCGAACCTGGACGATCTTTATGTTCTTCTAACCTGGACTCTTGCAACCTCTCGGGTTTCATCCAGACTGTGTCTGCTTAATCTGCAGTATTTGGATAATTCAGAGAAAAGCACATCCGCATACATCTGATTCCAGATAATCCATGCTTTATTCCATGCTAAATAATCTGGATTCCGTAAGTGCTGTCTGGATGACTCTCGGTGGGGTTTAGTGAAGAGGGCGCGGAAAGTTTCAGCTTCATGCAAAAGCCTAAAAACAGATTGCAAAACGGCATCAGATGTCGCTGATAGGGATGGGTGTGGATATTCGAAAATTCAAAAATCCAATTTGAATCTGCTGAATGCTGACGTGTGAATTCGAATCGGGTTTTCTAAAATCCAAATTCAGACGATAAAGGTATATGTATTTTCGCATATAATGCAGGATGAAAACAGGATGCACATGAGATAATACATATTTGCGCAAATTCGTATATCAGATATGAATCTTATCGACATTTTTGTATATCTGGATACGAATCGGATATTCAAAAATCTGTATTCGGTACGGATTTTTGAATAATTCAGCCAAATTCGTCATGGATTATCGAATCTGAAAATCGGGCCCATTTGCACTTATAGTACGGAATGCAAATGGAATGCAAACGCAAAAAACAACCCGGGATGCGCGCAGATTTAAAAATTGGATTCAAACGTTCCCGACATTTTTATGTCCGAGTTCGAATCGGATTTTTGAAAATACGGATCCAGACAATCCGGATTGGAATCGGATTTTCAAAAATCCAGATTTTTGAATTTGAATCGAATTTGGATATGCAAATATTTTAAAATAGTCAAATTCAAACGTGAAAAATGCATCTGTGCACATCCCTACTCTGAAAGTGTCCAATCTACCCTGGATCCACTTTGAATCCGCTCTCAATCCACGTTGGATCATTGAGACCCTATAAACACTCAGAGGTGTGTGCAGTGCACTCTAGACATGCTCAGAGGCCATAAGCATGTCGCCCTCTGGATTCTCTCCTTTCCAGCCTTTGCAACTCTCTCTCTCTCTCTTCATTGGGCAAGATCTCTGGACCGACCTTTCCGGAGATGGCGCCGTTGCCTGCCCACGCCTGAGCATCCTTGGCTGACGGTGTACCTGTCCAGCTATATACCTGGCGTGTCTAAGGCAGGAGTAACGTTGTCTCAGCACCTGCGCTGCGCACGAGCCTGAGTCCTAATTGCTTTCCGGTTCCAAGAGAAGCATGTTCCCCCGTGGGAGCCGGCTTTTGAGCAAGAAGAAATCAGTCATCACTTCCGCCGTAGGCCAAGACCTGGGGCGACCGTCAGTCACACGGGGCCCTTAATGAGCCCCAATTAGCCCAGCCTGACTCATTAGGAAGGGAGAAAGAAGAGATCAGTTGACATCACTGTGATGGGAGGAAGATCAGCTCTGTTCTCTTTCTCCAAGCGCCTGGCTTTGCATTGAACCGAGTCCCTGGGCTCTGAATGTCCCCAGCCTGCCTTCTGGTTCATGCCGCTTCCTCCTAATCCCCTCCCCCCGGCCATTTTTCCCTTGGGGGAGACGGGTATAGAGAGCGTCTATGCAAAGCTCCGGCAGGCAGGACTGGGCAGAAGCAACCATGTCCTGTAGCGGGTTGGGATGGCGTATCTGGACACTCTGATGAGAAGTGAAAGACACACCTTGCGGGTGGGAAAACGGAATAATGTCTGTGAAAGGAGGACTAAAGGCCAGGCAAGGGGGGAGGAAGGAAGAAGGGAAGGAGGAAGGGATGGAAGAAGGTAGGGGAGGGGGAAGGAAGAAGTTCCTTCTAACTTTCCTCCCTCCCTCCCTCCCTCCCTTCTTTCCTTCCTGCCTTCTTTCCTTCCTTTGTTCTTTCCTCCTTCCCTCCTTTCTTTCTTCCTTCTAACTTACCTCTCTCCTTTCCTCCCTTCTTTCTTTCCTTCTTCCTCCTTTCCATCTTTCATCCTCCCTGCCACCCAACCCACCGTCCCTCCCTCCCTTTTTCTTTCTTTCTTTCTTTCTTTCTTTCTTTCTTTCTTTCTTTCTTTCTTTCTTTCTTTCTCCCTCCCTCCCTCCCTCCCTCCCTCCCTCCCTCCCTGCTTTGCCTTAAGATCCAGCACTATCAGTAGGGCAAAATGTTAAGGAACAGATCTTTGTTTTGCACCAATGCCTTCATCACCTTTCCCCAAATTTGAATCTTTTTACTTATTTATTTTGCTCCCTAATATATTTTACTTCCCCCCCCCCTTTGGGCTTACAGACCCTAAAAATCCCGCTTGTCTTGTTGTGACGGACTCTTTTCAATCCCTGGTCGAGTCCCACCCTTGACCGAACGCCTTTCCTTCTGTTGCTCATCACGGATTCCCCGGTCCAGGTGGCACAAAGATGGACCATCTCTCTCTCTCTCTGCTAGGCGCATTGCCTTGCGGGGTGTGCGTGTTACTTTGCTTGTTTCCCGGCTGGAAATAGCTGGCTTTTTATTTATTTATCCAGTTTAAACTTAACCAGGGGCCATTAAGAAAGTCTGCTCCGGCCTTATCTCTTTTCTGCCAGGCCTTCTGGCCAGGGAACTCACTTCTCGCCCCAAAATAGACTGTATATCTTCCCCCTATACAAATACTTAGACTATCTGTGACAGCAGAATTCCTGCAGGCATTGCAATAAACCTGTTTGCAAGGCCACGGGGAAGAGTTAGATCCTGCCACACATAGTTTTATTTATTTTTTTAAAAAAAGAAAACTTAAGAGAATTGATCTATGGAGAATAGCCTCACAGATGTGGGACGAAGGAAGCTTAAAATCCCATCTCGGGGCATTTGTCTATGTGGTCCAGACCATATATTGTAACAAAGTGCGTCATTTATACTCCCTGAACCAAGGAAATGTTTCTTGCTTTAAGAGTTAGGATGGATTACGCTTGCTGGTGACCTGACAGAGGAAGGCATGTGGATATAGCAGGGGGCTGAAGGCATAGATACACTTTCTTCCCCGAGTGGTTCTTTCCACAACAGTCCTGCAAGGTGGGATAAGTGAAAAAGTATAAGAGTCAGCTCTTCTGCTTCTTCCAATTGCCTTGAGCCGGTGTGGTCTACCGGTTAGGGAGACGGACTCTTATCTGGGAATACTGGGTTTGATTCTGCGCTCCTCCACGAAGTCAACTGGGTGACCTTGGGCTAGTCACAGCTTTCTTCTGAGCTATCACAGCCCCGCCCGCCTCACAGGGTGTTCTGTTGTGGGGAGAAGAGCAGAAGGTTTGTCAGCCGCTTTGAGCACATCCCTGCTGCTGTCTGCTGTCCTCAGTGTTAAAGGTGGCCTGAGGGTGGAGACCGGATCCCAGGGGGCTGTTTTGCAAATTTGCATCTGAGGATTCGGCCGTGCACCGTGGGGAAAGTCCGGGATTTTACTGCATCCCCTTGGTTTTTATGAGGGCTTCACTTACTCAAGGGTACCGAGGGAAAAGCAGAAACTGGAAGTCTCTCTGCCTTTTATGCTCCAGCTCAGTAGCAAAGCAACACTGACCCACAAGGCAACCGTCATGCTCAGCAGCTCACAAATGATTGCACCATAAAAGACTCGAAACTCCGTGTATCATTGCTGCCCCATGAAATAATGTGACTCATTGACAACCCTGGAGAAATTTTAACAGGCTTTTCTACCCTGCTTTTCTCACCCATTGCAGGGGATGCGAAGCGGCTGACAAAACTTCTGTTCTTCTCCCCACAACAGGCACCCTGTGAGAGCTCAGAAGAGAGCTGGGACTAGCCCAAGGTCACCCAGCTGGCTTCGTGGAGGAAGAAGAAGATTTGGCCTTTCTACCCCACTTTTCTCACCCATTTAAGGAGACTCAAAGCGGCTGACAAACCTTCTGTTCTTCTCCCCTTTGAGGTAGGTGGGACTGTGAGAGCTCAGAGGAGAGCTGGGACTAGCCCAAGGTCACCCAGCTGGCTTCATGGAGGAAGAAGAAGAGTTGGCTTTTGTGCCCCGCTTTTCTTACCCATTTAAGGGGACTCAAAGTGGCTGACAAACCTTCTGTTCTTTTCCCCACAACAGGCACCCTGTGAGACCTCAGAAAGAGATCTGTGACTAGCCCAAGGTCACCCAGCTGGCTTCATGGAGGAAGAAGAAGAGTTGGCTTTTCTACCCTGCTTTTCTCACCCATTTAAGGGGACTCAAAGCGGCTGACAAACCTTCTGTTCTTCTCCCCACAACAGAACACCCTGTGAGGTAGGTGGGACTGTGAGAGCTCAGAAGAGAGCTGTGACTAGCCCAAGGTCACCCAGCTGGCTTCATGGGGGAGGGCGGAATCAAACCCGGTATTCCCAGATAAGAGTCCGGCTCCCTGACCACTAGACCAAACCGACTCACGCAGGGCCTTGCA
This sequence comes from Aspidoscelis tigris stejnegeri, assembly GCA_023333525.1. Lineage (NCBI taxonomy): Eukaryota > Metazoa > Chordata > Lepidosauria > Squamata > Teiidae > Aspidoscelis > Aspidoscelis tigris. Next base: position 5,449,528 of record JALMGA010000021.1, read on the forward strand.
AGTGAAGGGCGTGTTGAAGATAGCTTGTATGGTCCTTTCCAAACTTGTAGCAAGGATGGGTCACATCCTACGCATTGCTGCTAGCAATGTGCATGAATGTTTTTTTTAAAAAATTCAATTCTTATCAAATTAAATGCAAGAAAATTCATATTCATTCTAACACATCTCCTTTGAATGTGGTAGGATTCGTATTCGCTACGAACGTTCAATCCCATATGAATCCCATACAAAGCTTCACACTAATGTATCAAAAACACTCAATATAAATTCTAACGTTAATTTCCAAATGTGCCAGCATTCGATTCACATCCAGTTGCCCAAATTTGGCCAAATTTTGAACCCCATGAATATTCATGCCCATGAATATTGCAACACCGGCCCCCTACGTTGGATGTTGGAATTTCATCCAATGCTAACATTACAGTCTCAACCCCCCAAAAAAGACATTCATTAAGGCTTTAGCAATCAAAACAAATGTGCCTCCGCCGTCTCCGGGGAACTCAAACCGATCTTTTAATATGATCTCTTAATAAATCACCCAGCGAGGGAGAAGGATGAAATGTTAATAAGATGATAGGAACTATTAATACATCAAGAGCGGCAAAGTATCATGAATAAATAAGACTGATTTTAAAAATGGGATAAATATAAAAGACAATAACGGATGGGATATATTGGGCAATGAAGTTATCTCAGCAGAAGGAGGAAAGATATTTAAAAGAGAGGAAAACTTGGAATGCTTTGCCGGCACAATGTGTTTTGAGTTTGAAAATTCCTCAACATGTCTGTCTGTCTGTCCATTTATTTATTTATTTCCATTTCTATCCTGCCCCATACCCGATGGTCTTGTGTTTCTCTCAGTTTTAGCTCAGTGGAAGAGATGCCAGACTGGAAAGCAAAAGAGCACAAGTTCAATGGGACTCAAAGTGGCTGACAAACTGTGTGCTCTTCTCCCAAAAAACAACACCCTATGAGGTAGGTGGGGCTGAGATGGCTCAGAAAGAGATCTGTGACTAGCCCAAGGTCACCCAGCAGGGTTCACGGAGGAAGAAGAAGAGTTGGCTTTTCTACCTCGCTTTTCTCACCCACCCATTTAAGGGGACTCAAAGCGGCTGACAAACCTTCTGTTCTTCTCCCCACAACAGAAACCCTGTGAGATAGGTGGAGCTGTGAGAGCTCAGAAGAGAGCTGTGACTAGCCCAAGGCCACCCAGCTGGCTTCTTGGAGGAGGAAGAATTCAGTTTTCTACCCTGCTTTTCTCACCCATTTAAGGGGACTCAAAGCGGCTGACAAACCTTCTGTTCTTCTCCCCAGAAGAGAACACCCTGTGAGGTAGGTGGGGCTGTGAGAGCTCAGAAAGAGAGCTGTGACTTGCCCAAGGCCACCCAGCTGGGCGGAATCGAACCCAGTATTCCCAGATAAGTGTCCGGCTCCTTAACCACTAGACCAGACTGACATTCATGAGACAGAGGGTCCAAAGCCCTTGTGAGGAAGGATAGTTAAGCATCAGGCAGCGACACTAATTTCCCCTCCGCGTCTCAGCGAACAGCCAAGCTGCTAAGTAGGGATGCGATAAAGGGAAACGACACTCGCCTGCCTGCTCTAGAGATAAGCCAGGATCTATATACAAATTGCTGCTCTGGAAAAATAGAAAAAAGGGGTCGGAAGCAGCACATTGGGGAGTTCACAAGAGCGGCTGACTATGAGAAAACGCAGGGAGAAAACCCTTGAGGATAAGCTATTGATAGTAGTGCAGTGGGACTCCAAATTGGAGCAAAGAAGGAAGAAGAAGAAGAGTTGGCTTTTCTACCCTGCTTTTCTCCCACATTTAAAGGGACTCAAAGCGGCTGACAAACCTTCTGTTCTTCTCCCCACAACAGAGACCCTGTGAGGTAGGAGGGGCTGTGAGAGATCAGAAGAGAGCTGTGACTAGCCCAAGGTCACCCAGCTGGCTTCATGGAGGAAGAATAAGAGTTGGCTTTTCTACCCTGCTTCTCACGCCCATTTAAGGGGGCTCAAAGCTGCTGACCAACGTTCTGTTCTTCTCCCTTCAACAAACACCCTATGAGGTTCATAAATTAAGGCTTTCCTGACTGGGTACAGTACGATGGTTGGAGCAGTTTCCGGGTAAAACAGTCATGATAAAAATACTTGGAAAAGTACAAAAAACTATAAAGAGGGGGGAACTAAAATAACACACACACAAAAACACCTGCCATAAAAGTCCCAATCTTTATAAGCCCCACTCTTTACACGTGTTTCACCTGCTCACCGTAGGCTTCAGAAGAAGAAATAAGAATAGTACACTGTGCTAGGAGGAGAAAACACATAGTAAGACAGACGTTAGAAGTGAACTAGAGAGAATCAGGCAACTCCTAAATACATGGCATGTAGGGTTCTTCCAGATCCTGCGTTTTATGAAAGGTTTTTGTATTATTTTAGTTTCCCCCTCTTTATAGTTTATTGTACTTTTTTCAAGTATTTTTAGCATGACTGTTTTACCCGGAAACTGCTCCAACCATTGTACCCTGTGAGGTTTTCTTAGCATGGATGCATGAGTTGCTTGCCATTGCCTTTTTTCTGGGAGGGGGAGGAGAAGAGTTGGCTTTTCTACCCTGCTTTTCTCTCACATTTAAGGGGACTCAAAGAGGCTGACAAACTTTCTCTTCTTCTCCCTATAAAGGACACCCTGCAAGGTGGATGGGGCTGTGAGAGCTCAGGGGAGAGCTGCGACTCGCCCAAGGTCACCCAGATGGCTTCATGGAGGAGGGCGGAATCAAACCCGGTATTCCCAGATAAGAGTTCCGTTCTCTAACCGCTAGACCCAGCTGTCTCAAGGCAAAGGGCCCAAGGTAAGGCTGGCCAGGTGAACCCAGGTTGATCTTCTACTGCCTCTGTATGCAAAAGGTGCTGAATACGAATAGGTTAAAAACTCACCTGTAGGTTAAAAAAGAGAGAGATGATAATCAGGGTTTGCTTTACGGTTTGTAAAACGTCGTTAAAATGTTGATGGTGTAATGAAAGCAAAAGAGGGGCAGAATAATGTTTTAGTGTGGCTGTTAGGAACCCAAGAGGAGCACTGCTGGATGAGGCCACAGCCCATCTAGCCCAGCATCCTGTCCCACACAGTGGCCCACCAACTGCCCATGCACTGTACTTGCCTAACAAAATTATACTTGCTTAATTTTAATCCCATATTTGTATCCCACCTTTCTCCTGAAGACTATAGGGTGGAACTCAGTGTAGTAAAACAATACAACCAACATAGTGAAAGCATATGCAATACGGGATCCACCCAGCCCGGAAGGCATCCTACCCCGCTTTTCTCACCCATTTAAGGGGACTCAAAGTGGCTGACAAACCTTCTGTTCTTCACCCACAGCAGACACCCTGTGAGGTAGGTGGGAGTTCGGAAGAATGCTGTGACAAGCCCAAGGTCACCCAGCTGGCTTCGTGGGGGAGTGCAGAATCTAACCCAGTACTCGGGCTCCCTAACCACTAGAGCAAAGTGGCTCAGAGCATGGGGTATCTTATGCACGTCTGTCTCCTTCTTTTGGTTGGCCAGAAGGAAATATATATTTATATTGATAAAAAGATGTCCAGGGGCGGCCTGTGTGTCTCAGTTTCAAAGCAGTTTGGCCCTCGTGGTCTTCAGGGTCTGGTAACCCAGTCCAGGTGGAAATCTGCTCCTCCTTGCATCGCAGGGCGGACGTAGGGGACCCAGGAAGGGGGACCCAGACAGGCATCTCTGTTCTGATGAGCCTCGATTCCCTTGTTCCCCCTGGTGGCTTTATTGACGAGGTACCATGTTGTTGCAGAAGCCCCGGGTTCAAGGGACAGAGAGACAGAATCCAAGGTCAGAGCCGGACAGCTGTCATTGCATGGAAGAAGAAGACCTCAAGCGGACGGCACTGAGGGCTGTGGAAGGCTGATGGCGGTGGTCAGGTGAGTCCGCAGTGGCTTCACACTCTTCTATCCTGCACCTTCATTTAAAACCCCCAAAATGGATTACTAAACAAGGTTGATCTTGCTGTTTCTCTTGGTGTTAAAACTTAAGAGGAACCCTGCTGTGTTAGGACATGGGCAGGGACTTCTCAGCTGTGGCCCCAACTTATGGAATGCCCTTTGCGCCAACTCTTCTAACTTTTTGGGGCCAAGTAAGTAAAGACCTGGCTTTTTATTGAAGCCTTTGGACATTAATTCACTCAGGCACGATATATCTATTTGTAGCAGATACACATCTGTTCATAGCAGATACTTATCTATTAGCAGCAGATACACATTATTCATAGCAGATACATATCTGTTCATAGCAGATATGTATCTATTAGTACTATTTTAATTTTGACTTTAGTTTTTAACCAACTATGCTGTTAAATACTTTTTTAGTGGGGTATGTATTCAGTGTCTTGTTTGGGTCTTTTATTGATAGCTGCCCAGAGATCTTAGGATATGGGGCAGGATATAAACAGTATAATAATAAATTAATTAAATAATAAATAACCTGTGGTAGACTTTGTCCACTTAAATATTTTTTAATATCAGCATCATCCACCCCTTTCTTTTATATAGTCCTGTATAAAACAAAGTACACAAAATGTTTTGTATCTGCTGGATATCTGTTACTTCTTTCTCTTTGTCTTCTGTCTCTTTGGTTCTCTCCCTCTTTCCCTTCCTTTTTTATCTCTTTCCCTCTTTTTTTGCCTCTCACTCATTTTCCTCTATCAAATTTTGCCGGATTTTGCCGTACCCTAACCAAATTTTGCCGGATTTGCCAAATTTTGCCGGATTTTTGCTGGATTTTTAATATGGCAAAAAAACGGCAAAATCCGGCAAAATTTGGAAAAATCCAGCAAAATTTGGTTAGGGTACGGCAAAATCCGGCAAAATTTGGCAAAATTCGGCAAAATTTGGTTAGGGTACGGCAAAATCCGGCAAAATTTGGCAAAATCTGGCAAAATTTGGCAAATCCGGCAAAATCCGGCAAAATTTGGTTAGGGTACGGCAAAATCCGGCAAAATTTGGCAAGGGTACGGCAAAATTTGGCAAAATTTGGCAAGGGTGCGGCAAAATCCGGCAAAATCTGGCAAAATCCGGCAAAATTTGGCAAGGGTACGGCAAAATCCGGCAAAATTTGGCAAAATCCAGCAAAATTTGGTTAGGGTACGGCAAAATCTGGCAAAATTTGAAAAATCTGGCAAAATCTGGCAGAATTTGGTAAAATCCGGCAAAATTTGGCAAAATCCGGCAAAATCCAGCAAAATTTGGTTAGGGTACGGCAAAATCTGGCAAAATTTGGCAAAATCCGGCAAAATTTGGTTAGGGTACAGCAAAATCTGGCAAAATTTGGCAAAATCCGGCAAAATTTGGTTAGGGTACGGCAAAATCCGGCAAAATCTGGTAAAATCTGGCAAAATTTGGTTAGGGTACGGCAAAATCCGGCAAAATTTGGCAAAATCCGGCAAAATTTGGTTAGGGTATGGCAAAATCCGGCAAAATTTGGTGAATCTGGCAAAATTTGGTTAAAAGTAATTTTTAATAAATTTTTAATGACAAGTATATCAATGTTATTGTACAGAAGTATCATTAGAAAATGAATCCACAGGAGATGGCAGAAGAGCTTGAACTTGGTGTCGGTGGAGCCTCTAGCATAGGCATTAGTTCAGCTGAATCCTGCCAGTGGGCTGCTCCGGGTCCCTCTTGGCATCAGTTTCTTGCTTGGAAGACACACCGCACCTGTGATCAGAGAGAAACACACAAGTCAAGCTTGGAATAAAAGATTCAAGAGCAAATGAGAGAGAAAGAGAAGTTGGGAAAGGAGGGAAAGAATGTATGAGGAAGGAAGAATCATATGTGAGAAAGAGCAGAAAAGAGGAAGAAAGAAAGAGGGGAAAGGGAAACTGGAAGGAGAGATAAGGGAAACATGAAACAGCAGGGAAGGGAGAAGGTGACAGAAAGTAAAAAAGAAAGAGAAAATAGTGCGAAAGATAAAGAAATGGAGAGATGAGAAACAAAGAAGGGGAGAACGAGGGAAAGGAGGAAAAGACAAAAGGGGGAAAGGTGGGACATGAAGAATGGGAAATAGAAAATCAGAACATAACAAGGACGGAAGGGGAAAGAAAGAGAAAGAGAGATGGGAAAAGAAGCTGAAAGAGAGAGGGGGGAATGTTAGAGAAGGAGGGAAACAGGCAGAGAAAGCAGAGAAGGAGAGAAAGTGGGGAAAGAATGGAAGACGAAGGAAGAGTCGGATGTGGAAAGAGCAGAAAGAGAAAGGAAGAAGGAGGGAAAGGGAAAAAGAAAGAAGAGAGAAGAAGGAACACATGAAACAGCAGGGAAGACAGAAAATGACAAGGTTAAACAGAGAATGAGTGGGAAAGATAAAGAAATGGAGAGATGAGAAACACAGAAGGTGAGAAAGAGAGGGAAAGGGGGGAAAGGGTGAGAGGGAAAGGAGTTGAAAAGAGGCAAAAAGAGAGGGTGGGACATGAAGACTGGGAAATGGAAAGGGGAAAGAAAGTGAAAGAGAGAGAGGGGAATGTTAGAGAAGGAGGGAAACAGACAGAGAAAGCAGAGAAGGGGAGAGAAAAAAGCTCCAAATAGTCTACAGACTTTGAAAAATCTTTATTTTTGTTTCTCCAAACAATGCAAACATTTGCAGTGCATACGAAAATGAGCATTGCCCCCCCCACTTTTGTGCAGGCCCCCTCCTTTTTCAAGCCCTCCCCATCAAATGCAAGATGAAACACTAATCCGGATTATTGGTGTCGCTGTGTTAGAATTTGTTCTGTCTTCCCTTGACCAAGAATTAGCCTCCACTGTCTAATTCCAGCCAGAGTTCAGCCCTTTTCCAACCAGGCCAAAGTGGTCTTTGCTAGCAGTCCAGCACTTATGGCCAGCAAAGGTCACCTGGTCATGGCTGAAAGAGGCTCGAGCAGATAGATCTGCACTCTGGGGGCGGACAGACACCCACCCACCCCGTGGCCGCATCTCTCTCCACCACCCCAGGAAGCAAAGGAGCCCATGGGTCTACACCTCTTGCCAAATCGAAATCCCGCTTAGCAGGAATCAAAATCGTTAGATTACGGCAACATCCGGCAAAATTTGGTTATAATATAGCAAAATCTAGTTCAGGTAGATCTTTTTAGGAATGTAATTTTTAACAAATTTATTATGACAGGTCTATGAGCGTTATATACATCTATACTGACTTTTCTAACCAGCGGTAAAACCGATTAAAAACAAGATACACATTAAAAATCCTTTTAAAATCCTACCTTTTCAAAGCGTCTTCCTGGGATGCTGTCATCGCCCAGAAGAGTCCTTAGGAAAAGCATCCAGAGAGGCCGGGAGGGTTTAACTGGGCACCTGTGGAGCCTCCAGTCGGATCCTGCCAGTGGCTGCTCTGCTCCCATCTTGGCTTCAGCTGCTCACCTGGAAGCCACACGGCACCTGCGACCAGAGAGAGACACACAGGCCACGCCTGGAATAAACGAGTGAAGAGCAAAGGAGAGAGAAAGAGAAGAGAAAGGGGGAAAGAATGGAAGAGGAAGGAAGAGTCAGATGCCAGAAAGAGCAGAAGAGAGGGAAAGGAAGAAAGAGGGAAAGGGAAACTGGAAGAAGAGAGAAAGTGAGAGAAGGTTAAAAAGAGAAAAGAGTGGGAAAGATAAAGAAATGGAAAGATGAGAAACAGAGAAGGTGAGAAAGAGAGGGAAAGGGTGAGAGGGAAAGGAGTGGAAAAGAGGCAAAAAGAGACGGTGGGAGATGAAGACTGGAAAATAGAAAATCAGACGGAAAGGGGGAAGAAAGAGAAAGAGAGAAGCTGAAAGAGAGAGGGGGGAATGTTAGAGAAGGAGGGAAACAGAGACAGAGAAAGCAGAGAAATAGAGAAAGGGAGGAAAGAATGGAAGACGAAGAGTCAGATGCGGAAAGAGCAGAAAAGAGAAAGGAAGAAGGAGGGAAAGGGAAAAAGAAAGGAGAGAGAAGGAGGGAAACATGAAACAGCAGGGAAGACAGAAAATGACAAGGTTTATTTATTTGTTTATTTATTTATTTATTATTTACATTTATATCCCGCCCCATACCCGAAGGTCTCTGGGCGGGTTACAACCTTCAAACAACAGATTAAAACAGAATATACATTAAAAAACTTTAAAAATTCAACAACTTTAAAACAATACACATTATGTTTAAAATAAAGGTTAAACAGAGAACGAGTGGGAAAGATAAAGAAATGGAGAGATGAGAAACAGAGAAGGTGAGAAAGAGAGGGAAAGGGTGAGAGGGAAAGGAGTGGAAAAGAGGCAAACAGAGAGGGTGGGACATGAAGACTGGGAAATGGAAAATCAGATGGAAAGGGGGAAGAAAGAGAAAGAGAGAAGGGGAGGAAGGGGAAAAGCTCAAAATAGTTGAAAGACTTTGACAAAATGTCTATTTTTGTTTTTCCAGACAATGCCACCATTTACAGCGCATACGCATCGACCTTCGCTGTCTAACCGCAATAAGAATCCGGCCCTTTCCCCACCACACCAAAGGGGCCTTTGCTGGCAGCCCAGCACTTCCGAGGCTAGGAATGGACTCAGCCACGGTCAGCAGAGATCACCTGGACTCGGCTGGAAAAGGCTCGAGTAGATCTATCGGCACTCTGGGGGCGGACAGACTCTCCCCTCGCTGCCCCGTAGCCGCAGCTCTTCCCAGCACCCCGGCAAGCGAAGGAGCCGAGGGGTTTATACCTGTTTGCAGCCTCTTGCCAAAGCCTGGCTCTTTGCTGACACCCGAACGCTGAACAGTTATAACTCCTCTTCCTCCTCCTCCACAAAGCCGGTTAGGTGGCCTTGGGCTAGTCACAGCTCTCTTTCTGAGCTCCCACAGCCCTACGGGACAGGATGCTGGACTGATCCAGCAGGGCTCCTCTTATATTCTTATGTTCTAATTACAACCTAAGGTTTCCATAATGTTTTTGGGTATACATTCACAGGTAAGGGCTTTGGGGTTTTTTTTGGCATTTCAAAATGAATTTATTTCGTAATCCTTTCAGGTATATATCAATAACATATAAATTATGCAATACCATTATACAATTCCATTTATCCCCCACTTTTTAACTCGAGAAGGGAAACCATTCAGTATTTTTCTTATCTCGTCTTTCAATACTTCATCTGCATCCTGTCTATTAACACGATCTATTAGGTTCTTCCAATGTTCCTCCAACGTATATTTATCTTGCAGTCGAATAGGTTTTTTATTTTATTTTAGTGAATGAATAAATGAAGGGTGCTGGGGATTGGAACACACCTACCTCACAGGGAGTCTTGTGTAGGGAGAACAGAACATTTGTCAGCAGCTTCGAGTCCCCTTTAGTGTGAGGAAAGCGGGGTATAAAAGCCAACTCTTCTCATCTGATGGGAGTCTTCCAGTCTGATTCCACACTCGTCCACAAAGCCAGCTGGGTGCCCTTGGGCTAGTCACAGCTCTCCTGAGATCTCACAGCCCCACCTGCCTCACAGGGTGTCTGTTTTGGGGTGAAAACAGAACGTTTGTCAGCAGCCTTGAATCCCCTTAAGAGTGAGAAAAGCAGGGTATAAAAGCCAACTGTTCTCCCTTCTCCTCCATTCCTGTTTTCCAGAGATGGAGCCGTTCCTTTGCACAAAGCAAAGGCTGAGCAGCATCTGATGGGCAAAGCCCTTTCCTATCTAAATCTGATATCTGGGGGACCACACGGAACTCCATGGGGGCCTGAGCCTGACGCGCGCTTCCAGGTATGCAAAATTACACACCAGAAGTATCCTCACCCACCTCCTCCTCCTCCTCCTCCTCTGGTTGGCGTTTGATTCTTGTTCAAACAGATGCTGAACAGCTGGGGCTGTCCGCGCACGGTTTTGATGGTCATGATGTTATGGTCAGAGGGTGGTGAGCTGACAAACTTGCCTCCTCCTTGGCCTCCTCCTGCTATCACTGCACTTTGAAGTCTGCATGCTTTCATTCCTTTGACAAGCCTCTTTAGACACTTCCTAGCTAATCCTTACCGCCAGGCGGACCTTGCAGCAGGCGAAGGATATTTCGCCACCACGGGAGAGAACAGCAGCAAAATAACTCACTTTAACCACCGTTTCAGGCGCTGGGCCGTGCGCGTCGAGTTTCCAGCTCCTCGGACGTCAAACTTCGCCTTGACAAAGCAGGACTGAAAGCAGATCTCTTGGGCTGCATCCAGACCTGCGGAAGAAATCCGAAGTTAAAGCGAAAAGCACAGCTGACCTGCTGCGCAGTGACGATCCGCCGTCCAGAATAAAAAGCAGCTCTGTAGCTTCCTCCTCAGAAGCTGCGAGAGCTGAGTTGGCGGCCGACATCACGTGATATTTAATTTTCTTTTTCTTTTGATATGTTTTCTTATTGTAACCCACCCTGGGACCATTTGGCAATGGGTGGGGTATAAATTTATTAAATAATCATCGTCTGTGATGTGCCTATCACAAATGCGCACTGCACTGCACAGTATTAACAGGCCTGGATACACCCCTGGTTCTGTATCACACAAGACTAGAACCAGGGGGCATCTATGAAGCTGATGGGTGGGTGGGTGGCTGAGATCAGACAGGGGAAGGATTTCTTCACCCAGAGGGTCATCGGTCTATGGAATTGGCTGCCAGAAGAGGTGGTCACAGCAACCAGCCTAGATGGCTTTAAGGGTTGTTGGACAAATGTATGGATGACAGATGTATCAGTGGCTACTAGAACGGATGCCTAAGTACATCTCTCAGGCTGGGGGGACAAGCAGGAGGCCTCTAAGGCCATATTCTAGGATTGGAGAGAAGGAGAAGTTTTGCTCTTGTCTCTGCTTGAGATGCCCATGGGCAGTTGGTGGGTCACTGTGTGCAACAGGATGCTGGACAGGATGGGCCACGGCCTGATCCAGCAGGGCTCCTCTTAGGTGCTTATGGACTAGATGGGCCATGGCCTGATCCAGCAGGGCTCCTCTTAGGTTCTTATGGTCTAGATGGGCTGTGGCCTGATCCAGCAGGGCTCCAATTAAGTTCTTATGGACTACATGGGCTGTGGCCTGATCCAGCAGGGCTCCTGTTAGGTCCCTATGGACTAGATGGGCTGTGGCCTGATCCAGCAGGGCTCCTGTTAGGTCCCTATGGACTAGATGGGCTGTGGCTCATCTTAGGTTCCTACGTACATAGCACATCAGTTGCCTTTCAAATAAAGACCACCACACTCAGGAATCAATGTGCTTTTATTAAAGCCGGTGAAAAGGAGAGTGTAGAGGCCAGAAAAGAGCAGGGACTGGAAAAATAAGGGTGCACAAATACATCCTGAATTTGACATGTAACAGTCCACAAAGATTTATTTTTTTTAAAAAAAGCAGCTGTATCTCTATGTCCAGTTCCTCTATATATATTCTCCAGTGGCCCAACGTGGGGCATTTCAAACATTCGCCCAAACACGCTGGCAGTGAGAAGAGAGTTTCCTACGCATCACGTTAGCTTTACCATCCAGAGGTGCCAGATGGCAGATCCCAGAGCAAGGGAGTCAAGAGTGGGGGCTCACGCCTGCAGAAGGGACTCAGCAGCAGTAGCACGCCCCCACCTCTGAAATGAAGTCTCTGGATCTCACCTTGTAAACGACAAAGCCAAGAGGTTTGGGAGGTTTAATTCTGAGATCCTTGCTCCCGTTTCTCCTGGCGGGCAGACGGGTGGATGGGCGGGCATGGGGGCACCTTCACTTCCTGTCTCCATGTACAGGTGGAGTTGGGAGGGCTATGGTAACCGTTTGGCGTTCACTCCAGGTTGGCTTTGGGTACAAGATGCCCATCCTGGGCAGAGAGTGGCATTAGAGAAGGGACCCACCATAGCCAAAGCTTTTTTCAGGTGCCTTCCAGGGAAAGTTTCCTTACTACCTTGTTTCCTTTGAGGTCTAGTAAATGTTAAAATTGAAGAAGGCACCTCTGATTTGGGTGGGGGTATCTGGAAACCTCATCATCTTATCCCTCCCCCCACCCCCCCTTTTAAGGGAACCCCTCCCCCCAATAAATTAAACAGATAAAAAAGGGGGTGGTGTATGTATTCAACTCTAGAGGGATGAATCTTCACATAACATCAAAATGCAGCAATTCAGTGGAATGAAGAAATCCCTAAAGATCTTTGCATTATCCTGAAATGATCCTACATCTTTGGGTGGGGCGGAAAGAAGCCTTAGAATGACCCAGAAGAGCCCGGACTTTGAAATCCGGATGGACTATGAGCCAAGGGGAGAGGAGTTAAGGGTTTTGGAATCTCCCACCAGGAACATTGGAACTGAAGGATTCTCCACCAGCTTGCCAGAAAATGTGGATTTCCTGAAAACCTGCACCTGACTTCATTTGGCCTAGACTTTGCTTTTAGGCTGAGTTTTAACCCCGCAAAAGAAGGGAAGGAAAATCGCCTTTCCACCTTCAGCCGCTTGGAGCTAAAACCCGCCGGCTTTAAGATCAAGGTAAGACACCACACCACAGCGGAGGATCAGCAGCGTTTGTGAGAACACGCCGGAAGAAGAGGGTAAAAGATGCCAACCAAACTAAGTCACAAATGCTAAAGGGAAATATTGGCATCACTTCAGAAAAGGAGGCGGTCTCCAAGGCAGGGAAGGTTTCTCTGCATTGCATAGTAACTTGGATCGCTGGGGAACTTTTGCAAACTTCTCTTCCCACTTTTCCCCCCGTGGGAATCTTAGCAGCTCCAAAAATTCATTTTTAAAAAAGGAGAGAGAAGGAGATAGACAAGAAATCCACTGTAGCTGCTGTGAAAAAGGAAGAAAAGAAGGGGGAAAAAACCCAGAGAGGAGAGATTCATGTAAGCAGAGCGAAAATTAAGCAATCTGCATTCAAGCGGAAGGTTTCTCACTACATAGTCTACTCTGAGGTCTAATAAACGTTAAAATTGAAGAAGGCACCTCTGATTTGGGTGGGGGTATCTGGAAACCTCATCATCTTATTCTCCTCCCCATTTCTTCCCCTTTTAAGAGAATACCCCGCTAAATTAAAAAAAGAGGAAGGGGAAAGTGTGTATTCAATTCTAGAGGAGGAAACTTCAAATAACTGAAATCTGTTTTCAAAACGAAGCCGTTCAGAGGAATGAAGAAATCTCCAAATGCCTTTGGATTATCCTGAAACCATCCTATATCTTATGTGGGTGGGCCAGAAGGAACCGTGGAATGACCCAGAAAAAGCCGGCCTTTGAAATCCGGATAGAATAAGAGCCAGGGCAGAGGAGGCAAGGAAGTTTGACCGGCAACAGGAGAAGGGACAATATACATACACAAACCAAGGCTTCGGACTCTGCACATCTAGCAACAAAAAGACTCCAGGCCTCTTTTGAAGCATATAAACCACAGCTGAGAAACCTTCTGGATGCTGCTGAATTCCAAGCTTAGTTTCTGTCAGAGCAAAGCGAGTCGGGGACGCTCTAAACCCAGAGTCCACACGCGTTCCTTGTCTCTGGTGTGGAGCAACCTATTTGGGAAGTAGCAAGTTAAGTGCAAAAAAGAGGAAAAGAAATGGATCAACCATTGCAAAGGTTAAAAGTCTTGTCTTGGGTATTTGAGGTTCGGAAATCACTAGATGGTCAGGAGGTGGATTTCTGGCTGCAGAAGAGAAGGCGTCTGTTTACCTGAGCTGGCGAGAATACGCACAGGAAGGTAACAGAACCACCCAGAAACCAAAGGTGACCCCACCCTGGCTGGCATACCGGACTGGCACATGGATTAGGGAATCCCCCCCTTCTGCATGCCGGCCGCGTATGGCATCCAGGGTGGAATTGTCCTACGAGAGATTATTGTATTTACCTTCAGGAAAGAGGGGACATAACAAGGCTTCCGGACTGCAAAGACAAGGCAAAACTCTGCCACCCTAGAACTCGTAAATGAAGAAGAGAAGGGGATACGAGAGTCTTTAACGGCTCCACCATGGCAATGCTGCGACGAGCTTAAGGCCTCTTTCAAAACTCACATTAAAACGTGGGCAAAAAAAAAGAGAGAGAGAGAGAGGAACAGAGACTTTGATGAGGCCAGGAAAGGTCACTACCTGTAACTCCTGCATGAGCAGATGGCATTGGCCTAACCACTGCCCCCCCCCCCCACGGCACTGCCACATTAAAGGCCAAGCAATGGGTGCCGCAAGGCATCCTATCTCCACAGGCAGCCCAGGAGCAGTTCCTTGCTTGCCAAACGATCTCCAAACGGTGGCACTGAAGACAATTTGCCCCAAAGAGACCCGGGCAAAGTAGTTATCTGAAAGTCTGAGATCCAGAAAGGGAAAAGGGGAAAAGTAACAGTCTGCCTGCTGGCAGTTCCTTCCCTGGAACCACCTCTCGTCTCGAGGGAAAGCCCTGCGTCCGCATTCTTCTCCGTTCCACGCTCGTTGGCACAAACCCACCAGCTGAAACGCTTCTGGCAGGCTTCCCCTTCCCAGCTGCCTGCCGCCACCGCCGCCGCTTGCCAGGCACTTTGCTAAAGACAGAACACACGCCGTGTCAGCTCTGCCGGGGTTTAGAAAATCCTCAACAGACCGAGGATGGCGGTCGCTACACGTTGCTGACCCGGGTCTCTGCCGTAAGCGTGGTAGTGGCGCCCGAGGTCATCAGGGATCGCTCTCTCCGGACGTAACGGGGCTTCCGGACTGCAAAGACAAGGCAACACAAACAGAGATTGTAGCAGAGGAGCAGAAAGCTCATGCACAGAGAAGCTTCTTCTCCTGAGATCACTTGCAACAAGGCAAACACTTAAGGTTCTTTCCAGAAGGAAGGTGCTTTATTCTTCAGTGCATGCAAGTATGACACTACAAACCAAGGAGAAACAGTTGCACGTAGGTATGAAATGAAAATATTGTACAGCTTAACATTCAGCCTCAGTCTCTTGGACATAAACGGTCCTGTAATGGTTACAGTAAATATTCGGTTATCTCTGTTAACACAAACATCAGAGTAACTAGAAAGCAATTCAATAATACAGCAACTCTGCAACACTCTTAACACCCTAGCACTGTAACAAAAGCATAAGGACACCTTAGTCTTAGTTATACCCAACATTGCAGGGCAGGTGTATGTTGAACAGGTGTGTGTGATTAAGCCACAAGGGAGAAAAGCTATTCCCAGTAAGATAAGTGCAATAAGACAGTCTGCATTAAACAATAGAGGAGGTATACAAGCCTCAGGTAAAAGCAGATTCTGAGCTATTCATATCAGCTACGTATTTGTTTGCAAGGCTTTGTAAGCCACCTGGGCATCCTTGAGACAATCTAAACCCCTTTCCAACCCCCCCCCCTTGGGGGGCTGAAGGCCATCTGCCGTTGCAAGGGAGCCACTCTGTATGCGTGGCACAGATAATGACTTGAAAGCAATGCTCGGCAGGTGATGTCAGCAGGATCCACCCCTTATCTCCTGCACAAATATTTTTAGGCAACGTTGCTTCGACCAAGCCGTTGGCTTTCATTGCACCACCCGCCCACCCAGTTTTGGCAACAAGAGCTTAGGGCAAGAGCAAAACAAATAGCTTAAGACAGACAAAACGGCAGACAGAGAGACGATCTTTACCTGAAGAAGGTGGAGATAACATCGATGCCTGCAAAGAGAAGACAAAGATCAGGATCTATTCGTGGCTGGTTGTTTTTAAAGGAAGATTCTCCCTAAGGCGAGCTGAATAGGTCTTCAAGCTTCAATAGGTCTGCACTTGGCCTGATTTTGGACTATATCTCAGGATGGTGATCTGCTGGCCACAGGCTAATGCAGACAGAGTCAGGCCTCACTTTGAGCCTTCCACAGTCCGCAGTAGCATGCAGATAGCAGGTCCCTAATCTGGGATATATTCAGAATAAGGCCAAGTGCAGAAAGCTCCCTGTAAAGAGGGTAAAAGGTGGAATCAAGGTTCCCCCAACCCCATCCCCATTACCTTCCCTCCCTCTCAACCGTTTCAACATTTTGATGAGCTGCTCCATGCTGAGGGCCAATCTGATAAGAGGAATTCTGCCCTGATCCAGAGTGATCTCCCAAGGGGTCCCTTAGAACGGATTTTGACAGACAGAGACCATCTTTGAAGAAGAAGAGTTGGCTTTTCTACCCCACTTTTCTCACCCATTTAAGGGGACTCAAAGCGGCTGACAAACTTTCTGTTCTCATCCTTAAGGGGACTCAAAGAGGCTGACAAGCCTTCTGTTCTTCTCCACACCACAGAAGGGGCTGTGAGAGCTCAGAAGAGAGCTGTGACTAGCCCAAGGTCACCCAGCTGGCTTCATGGGGGAGGGCAGAATCGAACCCGGTATTCCCAGATAAGAGTCCGGCGAACAGATTCATATTGAATAGAACATTACCCATATTTGGATACCATCTATTCGTACGAATATGGATTTTCAAAGATTTGATTTCCGAATCGAATACCGAAAAACAATTTGTGGATATCCCTAGTTCTAACTCTTCTGTCCATCGGCTTCATAGATATGGTAGATTCTTCCTGCTCTGGGTTCTACTGCTCTAATCATTAGGTTGTGGCAGCTAATAATGAGCATGGTACTCCGCTGAGGTTTTTAGGAGTCCAGGTGAATTGTTCTGTGAGGCCTAAAAGGCACTAGGGCCCGACTTCTCTGTGGACACAACTACAGAGACTACAGATTTTTACTTACTGATTCAGCAGACTGGATGACAGACCCTAAAAGGGCAAAGGGAAGGATAAAAGATAAAAGGAAATAAAACGTATCAATCACTGAAAGGATCCACTTCAGTTACATTATCTTATACAAACAATAACAGAAGAAGAGTTGGCTGTTCTACCCTGCTTTTCTCACCCATTTTAGTGGACTCAAAGCTGCTGACAAAGCTTCTGTTCTTCTCCCCATAGCAGACAACACCTGAAGCAGGCGAGGCTGTGAGAGCTCAGAAAGAAAGCTGTGACTAGCCTAAGGTCACCCAGCTGGCTTCGCGGAGGAGGAAGATGATGATGAATAGTTGGCTTCTCTACTTTTCTCACCCATCTAAGGGGACTCAAAGCAACTGACAAACCTTCTGTTCTTCTCCCCACTACAGACCCCTTGTGAGGTGGGTGGGGCTGTGAGAGCTCAGAAGAGAGCTGTGACTAGCCCAAAGTCACCCAGCTGGCTTCAAAGATGAGTGTGGAATCAAACCCGGTATTCCCAGATAAGAGTCTGGCTCTTTAACCACTAGAACATGGGAGGGTTTGGGGATCTGGTTTCCTTGCAAACCCCCAACTGCAGTATTTGTGCTCTCAGGAGTCTTTTTCTCTGGATTTTCGCATGATAGTGCTCATAAAATCCGGGAATAAGAATCTGAATGGGAATGCTGGATGCCGAATTTGGATTAACCGTGTAAGTAATGGGAACGCTGGATACCAAATTCGAATTCAGTCCGGATTTAAATGGCTATGGGAACGCACCCTGGGAGGACAAAACGAGAACCAGAGGTCAGATGTGGCAAGGCACTATACTTTGGGAGAAATACTTTAGCAACCAAAGAAAAACGGACTGAGGAGACGTCTCTTTATTCTCCATTCACCTTTAAACTGCCCTGTAAATTCTGCAATGAGCAAGGAATTTAAATTATATGACCTTTATAGACTGATCCGGAACAGCATCGGCCATAAAGACCTAATGATTCCTCCTTGTTTAGAGGCAGTCTACCTGAATGGCTGCTTGCCGATGATAAGGCATGGTGCAGGAACTACTTCCTGTAAGAATGCAGAGGGCTACCCATCTAAAGGTGGGGTCTAGAAGGGCTTGGATACAACGTGATGGATCTTTTGAAAGTTTACATACTTAAAAATGGATGCCCCGGGGGCGGCGTACCTTTACTTCTTCTGTAGAAGAGATTTGGGAGTTTATTGGCACGCTTGAGGTAGAAAAATGACGCCACACAAAGGATGAGGAAGAGGCTGATCATGAAGGTCCCAAAGATGAGAGAGGCAGCCACCTCCGGTCCCCCTGCAAAAAGCCAGAAGGTCAAGCAAACAGGAAATGCATTCATTCCAAACAGTCATTTACGATGCTGATCAATATGCCAGGCATAATCTGCAACATTTCTGCAGGGAAAACAGCCTGTTTCCCATCGGAGGAATCTGATATTTGGGAGAAAGCCAATGGTCCCACAATGGAGCCCTTTGAGAATCCTCAGACGGCCACTGTCTGAGTTTCCCCATCTTTTAGTCCTTTAGCTGTGTCTGACCCTTCGTGGCTCCATGGACCACGGCACAGTAGACCCCTCTGTGCTCCTCTGAAGAAGAAGAGTTGGATTTTCTACCCCGCCTTTCTCGCCCATTTGAGGGGACTCAAGGCGGCTGACAAACCTTCTGTTCTTCTCCCCACAACAGAACACTCTGTGAGGTGGGTGGGGCTGTGAGAGCTCAGAAGAGAGCTGTGGCTCACCCCAGGCCACCCAGCTGGCTTTGTGGACAAAGAAGAAGACAAGGCGGCTTTTCTACCCGACCTCTTTCACCCATTTAAGGGGACTCAAAGCGGCTGACAAAGCTTCCGTTCTTCTCCCCACCACAAACGCCCCGTGAGGTTGGTGGGGCCGCGAGTGCTCAGAAAGAGAGCTGTGACCAGTCCAAAGTCCCACGGCTGGCTTCATGGGGGAGTGTGGAATTCAACTGGGAGACGACCAGATAATAATCTGACTCTCTAAGCACAAGGCCACACAAGCTTGGGCTAACTTTGGGAGACCATGTTCAATGCCTCCTCCATAACCCCATCTAATCATCCCATCCTCTGCCGCCCCGTCAGCTTTCCCAGTATCTGGGGCTTTCCCAGTAAAGCCTGCCTGAGCTTCACAATCCAGTAATTCATATCTTTTTTCCCCCTCCTTAAATACCCCCCAAAAAACCTCAAAACACCTTCAAAGTGCCAGCTCACCAATTCAAAAAAGCGAGAAGTGAGCAGTTTCCTGAACAGCCATGGAACTGGGAACAGTCTTTTGTTTCAGCCCAGCCCATAATGGGGGGAGGGGGGGGGAAAGGTAGCAATCTGGTAGCTATTGTACAGATACTGAATTGCACTTAAGGCGTGATGGGCGGACAGATCGCATCCATATAATTCGTGCAGGGCGACTCACCTACGCCAACCGTAACTGTGGCTGTCAGGTTGCTCTGCGAATTCACACCTCTTGCACCATCTACAGGGGAAACCAGGAGGTGGGAGAGATGAAAAAGAGGCTTGGGTTAGGAAATAGGGGCGAAGGCAGCGTTAGCAACTGATGGGAAGGGATAAGGAATGCCTAGGTAATGTGCCAACGCGCAGGAGGCTGGATTATGACCTCATTAAGGAATGGAGGGGAGCTGGACCAAATGGGTATTGAGGGCCCAGAAATCTGGAATAGAAGAAGAAGAGTTGGCTTTTCTACCCAGCTTTTCTCACCCATTTAAGGGGACTCAAGGTGGCTGACAAAGCTTCTGTTCCTCTCTCCTGGGAGGCAGCTGGGGCCGTGAGAGCTCAGAAGAGAGCTGTGACTAGGCCAAGATCACCCAGCTGGCTCCATGGAGGAGGAAGAAGAAGAAGTTGGCTTTTCTCCCCCGCTTTTCTCTCACATTTAAGGGGACTCAAGGCGGCTGACAAACTTTCAGTTCTTCTCCCCAGAAGAGACACCTCGTGAGAGCTCCAAAGAGAGCTGTGGCTTGCCCAAGGACACCCAGCTGGCTTCATGGAGAAGGGTGGAATCAAACCCAGCATTCCCAGGTAAGAGTCTGGCCCCCTAACTACTAGAGCAAACTGGCTCATGGTCCACATGAACTGGAGACTCCAAAAAAGGGGTCTAAAATCCGTGCTTCTGTGCTTAGTTCTGGATTAAGGTGGGCAGATCTGAACCTAGACCGGCTGCCATAAGAACGCGGGCGGGCTCAGAAGAGACATGAATCCCCTTGCCACAGCGTTGGGTGTAGTTTACGTAGCCCATATGCAGCCTGCAGTAAAACATCCAGTAAATACAGAGCCAGGTTTTCTTTCCACCCATAACTGTCCATAAACGGCCTGGCCTGGAGAAACAGGAACCGGGAAGCCCGCCAAACAGGATCCCCTGATCCAAGGGTCTTACTGTTTCGGCAGTCAGTCAGGTTGTAAGCTGGTGTGGCGGTGAGAGTCTCGTTCGCACATTTGACACAACTGCTGCTCCCGTCATCATTCCACTGCCTGTAGCAGCCTGCATGGGGGGGAGAGGGAAACACACTGAGCTGAGATCAGGAAGTAGTAGTAGTAGCAGTAGTAGTAGTAGTAGAAGAAGAAGAAGAAGAAGAGATGGCTTTTCTACTCCACTTTTCTCACCCATTTAAGAGGACTCAAAGCAGCTGACAAACCTTCTGTTCTTCTCCCCACAACAGACAGACACCCTGTGAGGCAGGTGGGGCTGTGAGAGCTCAGAAAGAGAGCTGTGACTAGCCCAAGGTCCCCCAGCTGGCTTCAAGGAAGAGGAAGAAGGGTTGGCTTTTCTACCCCGCTTTTCTCACCCATTAAGGAGACTCAAAGCTGCTGACAAAGCTTTCTATTCTTTTCCCTACAACAGAGCACCCTGTGAGGTAGGTGGGGCAGTGAGAGCTCAGAGGAGAGCTGTGACCAGCCCAAAGTCACCCAGCTGGCTTCATGGGGGAGGGCAGAATCAAAGCCAGCATTCCCAGATAAGAGCCTGGCTCCCTAACCACCAGACCAGCCTGGCCCATCAAAATGCCCCTTCATCCACAACCAGCTGGTCCAAAGGCTCCTTTCTTCCTAGATTCTCTCTTGCACGATGCCCAGAAAGCTCACTGGGCTCAAGAGATTCATGGAGCTCCTAGGAATCAAGTTGCCGTTGTAGGTAAAAGGGTTGGGAGTTAAGGGAAACCAAGAGGTCTATGGGAACTAAGCTAATAAGGGGCAGATGAAAAGCAAACTTGAGGTTTTTATACCCCACTTTTCTCACCCTAGAGGGGATTCAATGTAGCTGACAAACCTGTTCTTTTCCCCACAAGAGATTCCCTATGAGGCAAGTGAACAGAAGGTTTGTCAGCCGCCTTGAGTCCCCTCAAATGGGAGAGAAAAGCGGAATATAAAAGCCAACTCTTCTTCTTATGAGATGAAATGTGGGAATTTTGGTACGAGATATAGTAATAAAAGGTATAATTAAATGGAATATAACATGGACGAAAAGAAAGATGGCGGCTGTCAGAATCTAGATCTAAACCTACAAGACAAAAAAAAATTATTAGGATGGTTAATTTGGCAGCCCACTCAACTGTAACATTGGGTTGGGAGGATAAAGAGAAATGGACACTGCGGACCTGGACTGGGTACGTGATCAATTCAATGAAAGTTGATTTAATGCATTTTTTAAAATGACACATATATATATATATAGGGGCCAAAAACAATCCTGCACAGCAAAGAAGACATGGGTGAAGGTGCCGGATTATATGAAACAAACAAGAAGGGATGAGACCTGGGAAATGGGAATGGAAAAGAATTTCCTGTTTTATGAGAAATAGTATAGAAAAAATAAATTATTCTCCACTCCCCCCACCCACCCCCGGTCATCTTTTCCTAAATTGTGGGTCTCAATCTGATCGCTACTGAATCCTGGGGCAGGAGTGAAAATCAGCCATTTTCATTGTTTCACTGAAGCTGCATAAGAACCTAAGAGGAGCCCTGCTGGATCAGGCCACAGCCCATCTGGTCCATAAGAACCTCAGAGGAGCCCTGCTGGATCAGGCCACAGCCCATCTGGTCCATAAGAACCTCAGAGGAGCCCTGCTGGATCAGGCCGCAGCCCATCTAGTCCGTAAGAACCTAAGAGAAGCCCTGCTGGATCAGACCACAGCCCATCTAGTCCGTAAGAACCTAAGAGGAGCCCTGCTGGATCAGGCCACAGCCCATCTAGTCCGTAAGAACCTAAGAGAAGCCCTGCTGGATCAGACCACAGCCCATCTAGTCCGTAAGAACCTCAGAGGAGCCCTGCTGGATCAGGCCGCAGCCCATCTAGTCCGTAAGAACCTAAGAGGAGCCCTGCTGGATCAGACCACAGCCCATCTAGTCCGTAAGAACCTAAGAGGAGCCCTGCTGGATCAGGCCGCAGCCCATCTAGTCCGTAAGAACCTAAGAGAAGCCCTGCTGGATCAGACCACAGCCCATCTAGTCCGTAAGAACCTAAGAGGAGCCCTGCTGGATCAGGCCGCAGCCCATCTAGTCCGTAAGAACCTAAGAGGAGCCCTGCTGGATCAGGCCGCAGCCCATCTAGTCCGTAAGAATCTAAGAGGAGCCCTGCTGGATCAGGCCACAGCCCATCTAGTCCATAAGAACCTAAGAGGAGCCCTGCTGGATCAGACCACAGCCCATCTAGTCCGTAAGAACCTAAGAGAAGCCCTGCTGGATCAGGCCGCAGCCCATCTAGTCCGTAAGAATCTAAGAGGAGCCCTGCTGGATCAGGCCACAGCCCATCTAGTCCATAAGAACCTAAGAGGAGCCCTGATGGATCAGACCACAGCCCATCTAGTCCGTAAGAACCTAAGATAAGCCCTGCTGGATCAGGCCGCAGCCCATCTGGTCCATAAGAACCTCAGAGGAGCCCTGCTGGATCAGGCCGCAGCCCATCTAGTCCGTAAGAACCTAAGAGGAGCCCTGCTGGATCAGGCCGCAGCCCATCTAGTCCGTAAGAACCTAAGAGGAGCCCTGCTGGATCAGACCACAGCCCATCTAGTCCGTAAGAACCTAAGAGGAGCCCTGCTGGATCAGGCCGCAGCCCATCTAGTCCGTAAGAACCTAAGAGAAGCCCTGCTGGATCAGACCTCAGCCCATCTAGTCCGTAAGAACCTAAGACAGTGATGGCTAACGTTTTGAGCTTGGTGTGTCAAAATTCACAAGAAAACCTAGCTTAACTCGGGTGCTGTGTCACTTCCAGAAATATCCATAATTTTGTGATATTTGTAGCTCTAGTAAAAAAGTTATATTTTTGATATATGTATTTTATTAAAAGCAAAAATGAATAATTCTTTACATTTGCTAAATCTTCAATTGAAAGTTGGTATTTCGTACACTTCAAGAACAAGCAAGCACTACATGCCCAGGTGTCAGGGTGACCAGGTGACCAGGTGTGTCACCTGAAAGGGCTTGGCGTGTCACCTGTGACACGCGTGTCATAGGTTGGCCATCACCGACCTAAGAGGAGCCCTGCTGGATCAGGCCGCAGCCCATCTAGTCCGTAAGAACCTAAGAGGAGCCCTGCTGGATCAGACCACAGCCCATCTAGTCCGTAAGAACCTAAGAGAAGCCCTGCTGGATCAGGCCGCAGCCCATCTAGTCCGTAAGAATCTAAGAGGAGCCCTGCTGGATCAGGCCACAGCCCATCTAGTCCATAAGAACCTAAGAGGAGCCCTGCTGGATCAGACCACAGCCCATCTAGTCCGTAAGAACCTAAGAGAAGCCCTGCTGGATCAGGCCGCAGCCCATCTAGTCCGTAAGAATCTAAGAGGAGCCCTGCTGGATCAGGCCACAGCCCATCTAGTCCATAAGAACCTAAGAGGAGCCCTGATGGATCAGACCACAGCCCATCTAGTCCGTAAGAACCTAAGATAAGCCCTGCTGGATCAGGCCGCAGCCCATCTGGTCCATAAGAACCTCAGAGGAGCCCTGCTGGATCAGGCCGCAGCCCATCTAGTCCGTAAGAACCTAAGAGGAGCCCTGCTGGATCAGGCCGCAGCCCATCTAGTCCGTAAGAACCTAAGAGGAGCCCTGCTGGATCAGACCACAGCCCATCTAGTCCGTAAGAACCTAAGAGGAGCCCTGCTGGATCAGGCCGCAGCCCATCTAGTCCGTAAGAACCTAAGAGAAGCCCTGCTGGATCAGACCTCAGCCCATCTAGTCCGTAAGAACCTAAGACAGTGATGGCTAACGTTTTGAGCTTGGTGTGTCAAAATTCACAAGAAAACCTAGCTTAACTCGGGTGCTGTGTCACTTCCAGAAATATCCATAATTTTGTGATATTTGTAGCTCTAGTAAAAAAGTTATATTTTTGATATATGTATTTTATTAAAAGCAAAAATGAATAATTCTTTACATTTGCTAAATCTTCAATTGAAAGTTGGTATTTCGTACACTTCAAGAACAAGCAAGCACTACATGCCCAGGTGTCAGGGTGACCAGGTGACCAGGTGTGTCACCTGAAAGGGCTTGGCGTGTCACCTGTGACACGCGTGTCATAGGTTGGCCATCACCGACCTAAGAGGAGCCCTGCTGGATCAGGCCGCAGCCCATCTAGTCCGTAAGAACCTAAGAGGAGCCCTGCTGGATCAGACCACAGCCCATCTAGTCCGTAAGAACCTAAGAGAAGCCCTGCTGGATCAGGCCGCAGCCCATCTAGTCCGTAAGAATCTAAGAGGAGCCCTGCTGGATCAGGCCACAGCCCATCTAGTCCATAAGAACCTAAGAGGAGCCCTGCTGGATCAGACCACAGCCCATCTAGTCCGTAAGAACCTAAGAGAAGCCCTGCTGGATCAGGCCACAGCCCATCTAGTCCGTAGGAATCTAAGAGGAGCCCTGCTGGATCAGGCCACAGCTCATCTAGTCCATAAGAACCTAAGAGGAGCCCTGCTGGATCAGGCCGCAGCCCATGTAGTCCATAAGAATATGAGAAGAGCCCTACTGGATCAAGCCACAGCACATCCAGTCCATAAGAACCTCAGAGGAGCCCTGCTGGACCAGGCCACAGCCCATCCAGTCCATAAGAACCTAAAATAAGCCCTGCAGGATCAAGCCACAGCCCATCTAGTCCAGCATCCTGTCTCACACAGTGGCCCACGAGTTGCCCATGGGCATCTCTTGCAGAGACAAGGGCAAACCTTCTCCTGCTCTCCAATCCCAGCAAATGGCCTTAGAGGCATCCTGATGCCCCCCCCCCCTGCCCAACCTGAAAGATGGACTTAGGCATCCATTCTAGTAGCCATTGATACATCTGTCATCCATAAACTTGTCTAACCCTTCCTTGGAGCCATCTAGGCTGGTAGCTGTCACCACCTCCTTCTGGCAGCAAAATCCATAGACCAATGACCCTCTGGGTGAAGAAATCCTTCCCCTTGTCTGATCCGACTCTCCTACCCACCAGCTTCACAGATGCCCCCTGGTTCTAGTGCTGTGTGATAGAGAAAAGAAATCTTCTCTATCCACCTTTTCTATACCATGCATGATTTTATATACTTCAATGAGGCCCCCTCTTAAACGCCGTCTCTCCAGACTTAAGAGACCTAGACTGAAGAGGCCTAATAATTTCTTCATTATCATTAACTCAACTGCATCTTAACTTTCTCTGGAAGACAGATCTGCCAAATAGCATTTCTCATCCTTCTTGCCTCAACCTCTGTTCCTCTCGCTTCTGCCTCGGTTTGCAATCCATTTTATATATAAAAAAGTTTGCCTGTTTTCTTAAAATAACCCCTGTACGTGATTTCGCCTGTGCACACATCTTTGCAAACAATTTTTCGCCAGCGTTCGCCTTCCTACAAACCTGTTTTTGATCAAAGGCGGCCCTGTAAAATTCAGAGAACGGCACATTCTTAAAGATCTGCCCACAGCTTCCGCAATGGCAAATTGTGTAAATTTATATTTGTAGGAGAAACTCACCAATTATCTCCCCCTTCTCGGTGGATAGCGGCCTGTCCTGTTTTGTTTCCTTGTTGTCACTTGAACAAGATACTTTACAACGCAGTATTAAAGAGAATAATGGGAATATTTTTCATTCAGCTGGGCTGTGCAGGGGGAAGCCGAAATGGGTCAAGCAGGCAGAGTTACTGCTTCAATTTAAACAAACCCAGGCCGGTCATATAATGACTCCTCCCCACTCAAAAGGTTAGATCTTCGGAGCCTTGATCTGGACAGGGAACAATTATTCCATAAATTCCAGGAGGTGCAATTCATGGATTGGGAAAGGAAACGCCATCAGCTCTGTTTTTCTCAGCTGGAAGCGAGGCATTTGGTACCCCCGGCAATAAATTACAGCTGACATTTAATCTAAACATAAAGTGGACCTACTGGAAGGGGAAAGCTCTGAGAACAGTAATAACAATAAAAAGAAGGAAGGAAGGAAGGAAGGAAGGAAGGAAGGAAGGAAGGAAGGAAGGAAGGAGGGTTCCAGAGCCATCACACACCTATTCCAACACCCTATGGAAGCCAAAATAGGCCTTCCAGTTCTGAGTGCTTCTGCTTTATGCCGCCCACATGGGGTGGGGCAGGGTGGGGCTGATCCAGTACCTGTGGTTAACTGAAACCGTGGTTACCGAACCAGTGGATATGGGGGTCCGACTGCATATCATTTTAAACAAAAAGAAACACAAAATTCATATTCGTTCAAATAGATCCCCTTCCAACGTAGATGGATTCGAATCTGATGCGAATTTTCCATCCCATACGAAGCTGCATGCGAATGTACTGAAACTCCTGATTCGAATCCGGAAGTCCATCTTCAAATGTGCCACAATTTAATTCGAACACAAAGGCCCAAATTCGGCCAAATTTCAAACGTTACAAATATTCACACATATCCCCAGAAGCCAAAGATTGGCAGCATTAATATAAAAAGAGAGACGAAGGGGGAAGCAATTTGCTTTTTAGTTGGAAAGAGAAAAAAACACCACCAGTCATCGGTTGATCCAAATATTCCAGCATATTTTGGCTGTGGGCCTGAAAGTCATGGTCACTTAAAACTTTCCCCTTCCAGGAAATCAGGCGCAGAGGGAAATTCTAAACTGTGCTCTTCAAAGTTATCAGATCACCCCCGGGAGAAGATACTCCTGGCTTGTCAAAATGCCCTTTGTGCCAGAAACTCACAGAGATTACTGCTAGAAAATGGAACTGCAGAATTAGTGAGCACAGAAGAAAATCAGCGCTAACCTCACAGGCCAATTTTTATATGGATACGGCAGAGGAAAACCCAGTTGGCTGCTGTGGGCTTAGTAGAAAGATTAGACAAAACCCATAAAATATTAGATAAACTCATAGGTGCAAAGACAACCAAACCTCCAACAATTAAAGCTCGCCTCTACTCCCAGTTTGTACAATTCGATGGTCACATTCCCGCTGTTCAAATGCAAACCTGCCTTCCCCAACCTGGTGCCCGCCAGATGTTTTGCGAGACGTTGGCAGGGGCTGATGGAGACGGGGGTCCACAACATCTGGAGGGCATCAGATTGGAGGAGGCTGACTTGGGTCAAAGCAATTGCTCCTCATCTACCTGGGCTGCATCGGTGGTTGGCAAGGCAGGTAGTATTGGCCTCCGCCGCGTCGACGCAGCATTCTAGCTCCGATTCCTAGAGAGGGGCAAAGAGAATGGGGGAATGAATATAGAAACCCAGGAGTCCTCAGTTCATTGGAATTCAATTTAATTTCCCATTTCCTTTAAGCCACACAAGGAGCAAATTTAACTGAAGTCCAATTTCGTGTTATCGCCTAGCTGCAAGGTGAAAACATTGGAAAAAAATAGAAAATAAAATAATCCATCATATGACTTTGAAAAAGGCGGGGGGGGTGTTACATGGGTTGTATGGGAAGAAAAGGATGACACGCAAAATAGCTGAAAGTTCCCTAAAATATCTGTATTCGTTCAAACAGATCCCCTTGGAATATAGCGGGATCCGAATTCAATACGAATATTCAGGCCCATACGAATGCCTACAAATCCTGTACATATCCCATATGAATCTTCATGCAAATGGATCAAAATATTCGAGTTGACCTAGAACTGGGTGACCTTGGGCAAATCACAGCTCTCTTCTGAGCTCTCACAGCCCCACCTACCTCACAGGATGTTCTGTTGTGGGGAGAAGAATAGAAAGTTTGTCAGCCGCTTTGAGTCCCCTTAAATGGGTGCGAAAAGCGGCGTAGAAAAGCCAACTCTTCCTCCACAAAGCCAGCTGGGAGACCTTGGGCGAGTCACAGCTCTCTTCTGAGCTCTCACAGCCCCACCTACCTCACAGGGTGTTCTGCTGTGGGGAGAAGAACAGAAGGTTTGTCAGCCGCTTTGGGTCCCCTTAAATGGGTGAGAAAAGTGGAATAGAAAAGCCAACTCTTCTTCTTCTATTACCATAAACCACCATCTAGAATGATATAGATTCTCAAGGTACTCCACAGGGATCCAGACACTCTAACCCAGTTCCTCATTATTCCTTCTGGGTAAAAAAAACCCTTGAGGATAAAAATACTGCTCATTTGGCACGTGAATTTACCAGCAAGGGGCCTCTCCAGACCTGGACGCTGGGAAGGGAAAGCAAGCTCTGCAGCACCATGTCAGACATTTGGAAATGGGGTGAAGCTGAGGAGTAGGAAGGTTCGTTTATGCCTGCATGTGCGCATACACATCCTGGCGAGAGCTGCTGTCCTATGGAGGCATCAGGCTGCGCACCGATTAGAATACAGACAGCATCTGTGGCCGAGTGCCTCCTTTCCGCTGTTTGTCAGAAAACTGGCCCAAGCGCTTTCTGCCACGCATCACTAAGACCTGACGTTCTCTCTGCCAAACAGGAGCTGGCAGGCTTTAAGACATTTCAGGGAATTAGGGACAAGTGGCCAGCTAGAAAGCATGGGCTGGGTCTCTCTTGTGCAACGCTTCGCCATAAAACCTGGCAAGCAACCCTTTTCCACATGCCTGCAAGCATTAGCATCTCCTGGCTTTCCTTACGAAGGAGGCCTTGTCAGCTGGAAGAGCAGTGAAGATGCTTGACTCCTGGCAGCCATGCAAGTGGTTTGCTGTGGCTTTTTTTTTTCTGGAGCCATGCTGGAACTGAACCCTGGCTAGGTGCTCCACAGCAGAGCTAATAAATATGTGAAGGAACACCTAAACCATATCAACCTGCCCGTGCCTTAAGATCTGGAACGTTTATGTTCAAATTTTTGGACATCCCTAATAAAGAAATAAAAGAGGAACCAGCGCCAGTCATTTTACAGCCAATATGATGCCATGGAGGGCTGGATCAGGCCACGTGAGGCGGCAGTTCATGGCCAGCCATCTATCTTCCACAATAGCGATTCTCCTGTTTCTGGAAATGTTATCAAACGCAGCATGGCAGGTCCCGGAGACGAGCCCTTTTGCAGAGCTGAGACGGGGCGTCATTTCTCTTTAGGAAAATCGTTTAGGATTAGCCCGGCTGTTGTCTTACAGCCAGCCTCTCCGCATTTCTCTGCCCCTCCACCGGGCTTTGTTGGCGGAGATTCATCACACTGCTTTTCCTTTCGGAATTTAACTCATGAAGAGTGTAAGTATTGAAAAGGACAGGTGACGAAGCTTGCTGAATGATAAGCATTCACTTCGTTTAGGTGCAGCACCTGTTTGATTTATAACCGGTTAAAAGTGCTTTTTTACTCTCCCTGCAACATGTCTATGTTTATAATAGGCTTGGGTGGCGATTTGGTTCAGCTCCGACGCTCGTCCAAATTTCCTTCGGGCTCTCCAGCCGTGGGCCATGCTGGGGTAGGGAAGATCTAGGCCCTTTTTGCACGTATCTCTCTTAATCCGGCTTAAGAAACTCTGGATCTTTGGTATCCAGCCTGACCAAAACTGAGATCCACTGGATGATCTGAAGAGGTCAGGTGCTATTGGTTGTATTCGTTTCCTGGTTGAAGGATATAAAATCATGCACGGTATAGAAAAGGTGGATAGAGAACATATCTTTTCTCTATCACAGCACTAGAACCAGGGGGCATCTGTGAAGCTGGTGGGTAGGAGAGTCGGATCAGACAAGGGGAAGGATTTCTTCACCCAGAGGGTCATCTGTTTGTGGAATTGGCTGCCTGAAGAGGTGGTGACAGCAACCAGCCTGGATGGCTTTAAGGAAGGGTTTTTTTTTTAAATTTTTTTATTTTTTAACTTTTACAATAAAAATTTTACATAGTTATGCACTTATACATTCTTCCCTTTCCCCCCCTCCCCACCCCCTCCCACCCCTAAATAATGAATATTCAATAACATTTATGAGCTAAGGGTTACATTTGGAATACAATTCTTAACTGTAATTTAACTAATTCACTTCTGACACTCGCTTCCAGGTAATTCTTAACCTCCCTCCATTTGTTTTTACACCTTCTTATTTTTACTAAATCATTTTCAAAATTTTCCCGACATTCTCGAACCTCTACTGCAATCGAGGCTATTATATATTCATACAGTTTCTGTATTTCCCATCTAGTTGCATCCTTCCATCCATTTACTACTACCAACTGAGCCGACCTAAGTATGGAACAAACTACTTCCCTAGTCTCTTTTGGCCTTATATTCTCCAGATCCAATTGAAATATTACTATCCTTTCATTTAAATTAATATTAAGTGCATATATATTATTGATCATGTTTTCTACTTCCTTCCAAAACACCTGAACTCTCTGACAATGCCAAATCATATGTAAAAATATTCCTCTTTCTTGACATCCATGCCAGCATTCTTCGGTTACATTTGGAAAGAAGTGTGACAATTGTATTGGTGTTCTGTACCATTTATGTATTATTTTCATTCTTGTTTCCCATATTCGTCCATATTTTATTTTTTCCATTCTCTGTATTTCCTTTTTGACTTCTTCTCTGTTTATTCTTATATCATCACTCCATATTCCTCTTATTTCTTCATATATTTCCTCTCCCACTGTCATTAACCCCTTATATATAATTCCTGCAATACCTTTTTCACTCTTCCTCACTTTTCTTATTATTTTATCAAATACTTCGTCTTCCTTATTAACTATCTCTCTAATTCTTACTTGATCTATATAAGTCTTTATTCCCCTCGCTTGCAGCCAGCTTCCTCCCAATAATTGTTCTAATTCCCTTAAATTTTTGGGATTACGTCCCGTATCGTATAAATCTTCAATTACTTTTATTCCTCTCCTATATAATCTATTTAATGCCCATTGTAAACCATCCTCAGCTCCCAGGTGTATCAATAACTATTAGAATGGATGCCTAAGGACATCTTTCAGGCTTTGAGACAATCAGGATGCCTCTAAGGCCATTTTCTGGAATCTGAGACCATGAGAAGGTTTGCAGTTTAACAGAGCAGGCATGGATCCAGCATCATGCATAGCTTTCTGCTCTGGGCTGCTTCTTGCTTAGAAACAGAATAAATTCTCCCAATACTAGCCACGCTCCCTTGGATTTTCATACTTTATATTGCTCACAGAATCAAGATTTTCTTAGTGCAAAATTCTGAATTTATTACTATTATTTTTACTTAAATACAGAGTTCTTACTGCACTGCACATGTCTATAAATAGGCCTTCTTCATCCAAGGCAGTGGCTCCAACAGTATTTCAAGTAATCTGCACTTTTTGCGAGAGCAGGCTGCCTCCTCCCCTTCTGTCCTTCGGCTAAATGGATGAGGTCTGCCCCAATCATTACAGGGTTTGATTTACAAAGCCTATCAAGGCTGAGTGATATCTCCTTTTCCCCCAGTGTGCTTTTAATCTCCTTTACCTGTTTGTTTGCAGATGGCTCGCCATATTTATCTTGATTTAGAGCCCCAAAGGATCAGTGTGAGTTACTTACCCTGTATTGTACAATTGGAATCCCCCATGTTGGAACCTTGTAATCTCATTTTTAGAAGATGCCTTCATTTTCTCATAAGAACCTAAGAGGAGCCCTGCTGGATCAGGCCACAGACCATCTAGTCCATAAGAACCTAAGAGGAGCGAGCATTGCTGGATCAGGCCACAGACCATCTAGTCCAAAAGTGCCTAAGAGGAGCCTTGCTGGATCAAGCCATAGCCCATCTAGTCCAGGATCCCATCTCACACAGTGGCCCACGAACTGCCCATGGGCATCTCAAGCAGTGACAAGGGCAAACCTTCTCCAGCTCTCGAATCCCTGCAAATGGCCTTAGAAGCCTCCTGCTTGTCCCCAAAGCCTGAACGATGTACTTAGGTATCCATTCTAGTAGCCATTGATACATCTGTCACCCATAAATTTCTCTAACCCTTCCTTACAGCCATTCAGACTGGGTGCTGTCACCACCTCTTCTGGCAGCCAATTCCACAGAGCGATGATCTTCTGGGTGAAGAAGAAGAAGAGTTGGCTTTTCTATCCCGCTTTTCTCACCCATAAAAGGGGACTCTAAGCAGCTGACAAAGCTTTCTATTCTTCTCCCCACAACACACACCCTGTAAGGTGGGTGGGGCTGTGTGAGCTCAGAAGAGGGCTGTGACTCGCCCAAGGTCCTCCAGCTGGCTTCGTGGAGGAAGCTAGAATCAAACCCAGTATTCCCAGATCAGAGCTCGGCTCCTTAGCCACTAGACCAAACTGGAGAGAACTTCTATACAGACCATCTACATTGCAGATGTCGTTAGTATGACGTCATCCTGTCCCCCGCTCCGTGATCGCCTCTGTTACCCAAGAGATTCGCAAGGTTAGGGATAGATCCAGCATCCCAAAGTACGGACTCCGGACCTATCCTCCATCTTCACCTCCCTAGGTGGTTTTCCCGGAGACATGAAAGGGCGAAGAGTCCCACTACCCAGGCAAAAGATCCAATCTATGGCATCATCACTGGCCATCTCTATTCAAAGTCAGGATCATTTTAAGGTGGCAGGAAATGCCATGGGGACGTGTCAGATGGCGTCGTAGCACCTATAATATCCCGGATGCTCAGTGGGGAATCGGAAGCGAAAATCCATCAGCCTTCACAGCATTCTCGGCTCACCGTGAAAACAGCAACCCATCGTACGTACCAAACTTTCAGAGGACTTCCCGGTGACTTCCACTCCGAGTATTGTTAGAAGGAGAACACATGGCACTCCCATGCCTAGGAGAGGGCAAAGTCTACAAAAGACGAGAGAAAGAAAGGCAATTCAGCATACGGGGCGTGCAAATATGGTCCTAGTACCACGTCGTCGCTCAAAACTCCAAACAGGGCTGGCTAGAAGAAGAGGAAGAACTGGCTTTCCTACCCTGCTTTTCTCACCCATTTAAGGAGACTCCAAACTGCTGACAAACTTTCTGTTCTTCTCCCCACCACAGAGACCCTGTGAGATAGGTGGGGCTGTGAGAGCTTGGAAGAGAACTGTGACTAACCCAAGGGCACCCAGCTGACTTCATGTAAAAGAAGAGTTGGCTTTTCTACCCTGCTTTTCTCACCCTTTTAAGGCGACCCAAAGCAGCTGACAAACCTTCTGTTCTTCTCCCCACAGCCTGTGGGGGAGGTGGGGCTGCAAGAGGCCGGAAGAGAGCTGTGACTAGCCTAAGGTCACCCAGCTGGCTTCATGGAGGAGTGTGGAATCGAACCCGGTATTCCCAGATAAGAGTCCAGCTCCCTAACCACTAGACCAAACTGGCTCCTAATGGAGGCATCTCACCTCGTTTCAAAACTGTGCTAATTTGGAGGCCTCCAGGACTGTCACGCTCTTGACGTGGGACCAGCGCCTGCCGCTGCAAACGTGCGTGGTTGCTAAGAAACCGGGAGCCTTATCAGCCGGTTCAAAAGCAGAGCCTGTTCTACGCCCAGCATTGGAGAGGAGGAAATCAATGAAAGTACAGGCGAGAGCGCTGTCCGCCTGGCACCATCACTGATAACAGCCTTCTCTGGAAAAGAAAAGAAAAACACACACACATGCCATTGGCTTTGGAGTGCAGCTTGTTCCTGATTGCAACTTGCAGAAACACAGCTCTGAAAATGGCAGCCAAGGGTGGGCACGGCTTGCCTAGGCAACCACGTTTGAAAGGCAGGGCGTGATTTTATTCCAAGCCCAGGCTATTCCTCCACCTGGCCCAGCAATATATACGGCGAGGGCCGTCAGCCCTCCGGGCGGGCTGCGAAGGAACGCTTCCCATTCATCGCCTGGTGGCCCAGATTCGCGTTGGGCCGCATCAGGCCGCCCAAGGTTTTCCAAAGCAAAGCGCGTGCCACGCTGATTGACTAATTTCAAGAAGGCAAACCTCTTGCAGTCCGCAAATCCTTCAAAGCCATGAAGCATGGTTTTGCTTACTGCAAGTCAGCAAGCAAATAGCAATGCATCAATTCTGAATACCACCCTCTAGCTGCAGAAGGAGCGGCAACGCGACTCCGGTTTCTTTGGCCAGCTTAAGATGGAAGGGCTTCCCTAGAAGATAGGTGGCCCACTCTCTGGCTGTTTCCACACTGAAGGCTGTAAATCTGGATTCAGTAGATCCGTATTAGTGACATCAGTGCTTGCAAGATCCGGATAAATTAGATCTGGAACAAGCGGGCACCAGCTATTCCTTTCTGGCTGTTTCTACGCTGACCGCTGTAAATTCAGATTCAGTAGATCTGTATTAGTGACATTTACTACGGAGCCCAATTCAAGGTGTTGACTCTGACTTACAAGGCCCTAAATGACTTGGGCCCCAAATATCTAAAGGAATGCCTTCTCCCATACTGACCTGCCTGAGCCTTGAGATCTGGAGCGGAGCCCCTCCTGGTTGTGCCATTGCCTTCAGTAGTGAGGCGGGTGGGCACCCGGGAGAGGGCCTTTTCAGTGATGGCCCCCAGACTATGAGATATGAGTCTGGAACTTGAACCACTAGACCAAACTGGCTCACAGTTACTAAAAGTAGCCTTCTTATTTTTTAGTTCTCAGACTACCAAAGTCCTTTCCTTCTCAGTTTCTATCACACAACATGCCCCTGGATGGCTCAGGACATATGCTGTTTTATAAGCAAAGACCTTGGCTCCAGGCACGTCTTAATGAGATAATTCTAATTGCACATGAAATTCTTCCACTGCGCTTAGCAATCCCAGAGCGAATCAAAACCCTCGAAGAAACATTCAATGGCGAAGCCTTAATGGCCTAATGAAAGCGCCAGACTGCTCCTGGAAAGCCTGAGTTGTGTTTTCCTCTTCCTTGATAATGGGCGACACCGTATGCACAAGATGCTGACGATAAAAAATAATCTTAAAAGGCACAGCTAGGGACATTCCCTGCCCTTGCTTAACAATGTGCCCCTATGATGCTGGCAAATGCTGGCTTGTAAAGCCAGGGATGTGCACGGATATTCGAAAATTCAAAAATCCGATTCAAATCCGTCGGACTCTTATCCGGGAATAACGGGTTTTATTTCACACTCCCCCATGAAGCCAGCTGGGTGGCCTTGGGCTAGTCACAGCTCTCTTCTGAGCTCTCACAGGGTGTCTGCTGTGGGGAGAAGAACGGAAGGTTTGTCAGCCACTTTGAGTCCCCTTAAATGGGTGAGAAAAGCAGGGTAGAAAAGCCAACCCTCCTCCTTCCTTGTTAATCTGGATCAAAAAGCTGCCAAGAATACAACGTCTGCACGGCAGCAGAGTAGATTCAGATCAGAACTGTGCCAAGGGGCTCACTAATCTGGATTAATGGTAGAGCAGATAAATGTGGTCTACATCTGGGCTAGCACACTTTAGCACACACTTGGGCCCTTTCTGTACTGGGCCTTATTCCATGGGTGTTTTTCCACTGTCACTAGAAGTACCCATTAATGGGTACAAAAATGCCATCACCTACCCATTAATGGGTACTTAATGGGTACTTCTAGTGACAGTGGAAAAACACCCATATCATATCTCTGAACTGGGACCTGCCCTCCACATACTGGTGCAGGCTATGGCAAGCCCTAGGCAGAGTCTTCTGTAATCTGCACCACCTAAGTGTGTCAGGTTCCTGGTCTGAGATATAAACCACAATAAAGCCTAGAACAGAAAGGGCCTTACTGTTCCAAAGCCCACTCAATGCAGACGTCTCTGCCTGTGCTTGAGCCAGGTCTAGCTAATCCGGATCTAACTAATCCGGATCTAGTTAATCTGGATTAACCAACGCAAGTGCAAAAAGGGCCAGGGAGTAAATACAAATGCAGTATCTTGATGCAAACAGCGTTCATTTTGAAGCCACGGGTAACGTGAAGCAAACATCTAGTAAGAGCCTGTTTGCTGATCAAGTTTGTAATGCTGGGTGAAGTTCTAAGTGTATACTCTCAAAATGGGGACCCCTCCCCTTTCAGAAAAGCACCCTCAGTCTAAACAGGAATGCGCTCCGAAGTAATTCTCACCAGCGACGGGGTTTTGTGAAACCAAGATTAGAAGAAACAACAAATTCCTCTCGAGTGATAATTGGATCTTTCTCCCACCAGCCTCCGTCCTTAGAAGATAAAGCATTTTCTTATCTGTAAAAGCGACATTAAGCCGGAAAGGAAGAAATAAAATGCCCCGCGCCCATCACCTTCCTCAAAACCAGCCCTGCTCAATCATGCCGTGGACTTCCGACACATTTCGGCGGGGGGGAAATGATGCAGACATGTGGAGGAGGCAATTGGAAATCTTGGGGAAAGTGCAGAGCTGCTAGGCTTGGCGTTCAAATAAAAAAAGGATGAAAGATGGTAAAAGCCTCCCATTCTTTTTACCTGCTTTTTGACATCTACTGTGTCAAACTGAGATGGGTACAAGTTGAAGAGCATTGCCCTTTCGTAGACCCCTTTCTAGTGCGGAAAGAGAAGAATTAGTTGTCAGGCCTAAATGGTTGTCTATATACTATATTGAATAAGATCTCTTTTTTTGGAGGGGGGGTTACTTTGCTCTTATTCTTCTAAAGTCAAGTGTCACAGATGCCAACAGATTATAGCACAAAGGTCTGCTATAGATCTGCTATTCCATTATCAGTTTTCAGTAGACAGAACGTTTAATGGCTGACGCCTCTGTGATCTGCATTCAGTTCCCACCTCCTTCTAAAGCCCAAACTGCATATATTTATCCATTTACTCTGCCCACCGTCTTTATAAGTATGTCCAAATTCATTGGCTGTAGAAGTCCTTCAAGTCCACGAGAAAAAGCACAAGAAGAGATGGCTTTCATACCCTGCTTTTCTCGCCCTTAAGGGGACTCAAAGCTGCTGACAAACCTTCCGTTCTTCTCCCCACAGCGGGCACCCTGTGAGGTTGGTGGGGCTGTGACAGCTCAGAAAGAGAGCTGGGACTAGCCCAAGGGCACCCAGCTGGCTTCATGAAGGGAGAAGAAGAGCTGCCTTTTCTACCCCACTTTTCCCACCCATTTAAGGGGACTTGAAGGGACCTACACACCTTCTGTGCTTCTTCCCACAACAGAACACCCTGTGAGACAGTTCAGAAAGAGAGCTGGGACTAGCCCAAGGCCACCCAGCCGGCTTCGTGGAGGAAGAAGAAGAGTTGCCTTTTGAATTCGAGCCGAATCCAATGTCTGCAACATTCTATTCAATTTGAATGTTTAAAATCCAAATGCAACAAAACCCGATTCGAATCCGATACATCTGAATCCATTCATTCGAATGTTAGATACGGATATAAAGATACAAACGCCCGCAACATCCGTACGTGTGGTACGTATCTGTACACATTTCGTACGCATCCCGTTTTATCCCATTTTCATTCCATGTTATAAGTGCAAAAGCGTACAGATACGTATGATATTCATACATTTGAACCATTCAAACGAATGAGAGATTCCACTACCTACATGATTACTCCTGAACTACACAGATGGCTCGTATCTGTTTCTTTCTAAGGAGAAATGAGGACATAGATTTCCCCATTTCCATGGGTGGGTTTTGCCTACATGTCTGGAGGACGCTCAAGAGAGAAGCACCATTTCTCTTTATATCCTTTCCCCCAAACAGTAACTGGGAACCTGAAAGAACCTGCCTGAACAAGCATGTTGACTGTTCATCCAACACCCATCTATCTCCGTGCGGGAGCAGAGGAGCCAAGGATGGGGAAATCCGGAACAACCTGATGAACCGCGGACGTCGGGTCTCCTGGTTCGGAACTCCTTGTTTCCATTTCTCAGCCTCAAAATCCACCCGGTTGCTTATCAACCAGACGGCTGTGTTCGGAGGCAGCCGCTAGTTCATCGTTGCAAATTAAGACTAAAATTAGAACATCTGCCCTCAGGCTGCTCCAGCCAAAACTAGAGGCTGGATTTATCTGCCTTTACAGCAAAATCGATGCATTTTCTTCTCACAGCGTATGGTTTATGTTTCTGTTCTGTTTCAGGCTATTTTTTTCCCCTTCCTACCGAAGCCATGCGCCGGCATGTTAACTGCTTGGAAGCCAGGATGCATTTTGTTCCATCTCAGCCACAGACTGTCTCGCTAGCATCAGATTTAATACGCTCAAAAACAGGCCTAGAAGGGAGTCGGATTCTTCTCAAGTTACTCTAACTTCTCTCAATATTCTCAGTTAGCCCTAGAGAAATTTAGCCATTCCCACATCGCCCCACCATTGCTTTGGCCAGATCAGTGGAACCACAAGCAGAGTCTCAGCAGGGACTTGACAGCGTTCCAAACGGAAGATATTTTACTGCTTAGTGACGCAAGGA
Source organism: Aspidoscelis tigris stejnegeri (assembly GCA_023333525.1). Taxonomy (NCBI): domain Eukaryota; kingdom Metazoa; phylum Chordata; class Lepidosauria; order Squamata; family Teiidae; genus Aspidoscelis; species Aspidoscelis tigris. Next base: position 5,487,808 of record JALMGA010000021.1, read on the forward strand.
TGCAGGTTGCGTGGACATATGAAATAAAAATACAGCTTAACTCTACCGTGAATACATGAATACAGCTAATATGTCGTAGCTAGTACAAAAGCAGGTACAAGCAGCATTCAGCTTCTGGGTCACTTATCAGCATGGCATAACTTGGCCTAGCAGACTACTGGATACGATGCATCCTGCATTTACCATCGGATATCATCTTCTATTTTATCCTACAACCTTCCAAAACCTCGTATAATGATTGCATAGAAGCAAATATACTTGGGTGAGGCTCAGGACATCGTAGGAAGAGGCGGGATAACTTGTACACCCATATTTGGTCAATCCGGTTGTTACACGTAAACAGTTTAGCTTCTCATGGTACCTATCTTGTCCCACAGAGAAATAGCACTTATTAGGGCTGGGTAGCTAAGCGTGATTAGGCAGCTGGGTAGCTTGTTATCATATTTTGGCGTTCTCTCATGACTTTCCTGTTTCACCCTGGTATCTGGACCGTTTCATCAGCTCTCTTCTTCCTTTATACGGTCATCTGACAGACAGCCAAGATGATCTCTGACACACTGAAGAATTGATTTAAAAGTGGTCCATGGCCTGGGCTTAGACTTTTAGGGTATAGAATGGAATAGACATGCAGATAAATATTCCTCTGAAGAGTTACCTTGTAGACTAAATACTGTAATATTTGCATGCTAAATACTATAATCATCCAAAAATGGCCGCATCCCATTTGAAACGCTTTGTAAAGCCTTCGAAATGGTGTTTTGCATACCTCTAAGTATATCCAGCCAACTTGGTTTAAGTGGAAGGAAAAAGAAGATATCAGCCAATGATCAGGGGTGAAAATTTCACTCTCACTCACTCACTCACTCACTCACTCACTCACTCACTCACTCACTCACTCACTCACTCACACTGTTCTTTATAAAAATCTTTCATTGCATAAATTCAGAACAACAAATGGACAGCCATGAAAGCACGTTAGTTTTAACGGTGTGATTAATGTCGCTCAGATATTTATCATCCCTGAGAAGCTTGTGTGAGAATATATAAAGAAATCTTTGATCTCTAAGCAGACAGAGAAAACAAATGTGAGAAATACATCGGATCTGAGCAACTTCATCAGGGATGATTATGAATTGCACTGGTTTCCCGTCTGTATTTTTATTATTTTAATATACGTTGATTTGTAATTTGCTGTTTTAAAGGTTGCTACCCGCCCTGAGACCTTCGGGTACAGTGCGGGATAGAAATGTAAATAATAAATAAATAAACTCAAATGGAAGCCAGAGAGTTGCAATTCTTCATTTCAGGCGACAAGTGAAAGCAAGGCTGAAACTGAAACTAGCTAATAGTTTTATTTTTGGACCTGCACGCTTTCCTGTGTTTTGCCTAGCTGTGTGCAAGCCACTTTAGGTTTTTATGTGGCTGGTGAAAAATGTGACTACCAACGAAGAGCGTATTTTGCAGCAGGTTAACAATGTGCTATTGTGCTTTTATAATGCAATTTTGGACACTGGCCTTTTCTACACATCTTAATAATAATGCAATGATATATTGGCTGAGCTCCCTGATTTAGCAACCGTGGTCTTAATACCGGCTGAACAGGCTTCGTCTCTCGCATTGCCACATTGTTCTGAACAGCAACATGTTGTGAGGAACAACACAGCCAGTTTCTTCTTGTTCCTGACATACAGATGTGCGAGAGAGATCCCAGAGGGGCGGAAGGTATCGAAGCAGATGAAGAAGTTCCTTCCCAATGACATGAGAGCCAGTCTCCTCCTCAAATAGCCCGGGACTGTCCCCATGCGCAGGCTTGGCTCACAAAGCAATGCATGCCAAGACAGCAAAATGTGACGAGAACAGTTTTTTCCAGTACCAAATTTGGTCCTGGTTGGGGTGAACTGGTCCGTGGAAATTGGACCAAATCTAAAATGCATGGGGACACCCCTGCATGAACCCAATTTCGTTTCAGACAAAATGTGCCCTTTGTCTCTGCGCTTCTAGTAAAACTGGCGTGACAATAGAAGGCAATAGTCTAACGTAGTTTTGCAAAACGCAATGTTGTGGAAACCAAACCAACGGGTTTCCCAAAGCAGGGAACGTATGAGCAGCCACAGATGTCCAAAGAACATCCAACTGGGACTGTGCAAGATCTTTTAAAGGGTAAAATACTTATTTATAAACACCTGTGAGGCGGGTGGGGGCTGTGAGAGCTCAGAAGAGAGCTGTGACTAGCCCAAGGTCACCCAGCTGGCTTCGTGGAGGAGGGCAGAATCAAACCCGGTATTCCCAGATAAATGTCCGGCTCCCTAACCACTAGACCAAACTGGCTCATAACGGAGGCATCTCACCTCGTTTCCTTAAGTTCTTTTGCTCCAACTGATCCTTCAGTTCATCCACTCTCAGAGACTATCAGCTCTCTTAAAGTCCTTGCTCTTTCCTGCAGCTACAGATGTAGTTCCCATCTATTTCTCATTATCTTCAGAAATGCCAAGTGTCCTTTTTTCTGCTCCAGGGACCCTCATTCACAGATCTTTCCCACCTGCCATCTTCAAATGCACTTTCTGCCACGACCGCTTTCTCCGCTTCCGTCACTGAGATGAAGCCTACACACGTGTAAGTGAGTTAAACTCGGTGCAACTTTTCCCCGATCTCCTTCCACGCCCCCTGACTTTCCAAATTTAAACTCTATAGCACAGGAAACTTTTTAGCAGGGCTTTTCACAGGGAAGTGTCACTAACCTCGACGGCCGTTGCTATGCAAAGGCTTAGTGCCTATGATTAAGAAAAAACAGGCTGCTTTTCTTCTTGTAACTCACAGTGCAGACAAAGGGGAACAATTGCTGGAAAAGGAGGCTATAAATCAGGTTCACTAACAGAATCATTATTTTAGGCAGCAGAAAATGGCACACTTGGATCGATGAAAACCCTGGGCAGAAAGTGTTAAAATAGGCCAACGCTATTTAAAAAGTTATAAAAGTTGAAGACTGCAAAAGAAGAAGAAGAAAAAACAATAAGAAAACTGCAGTCCAGAATAATGAAGTTAGTTGTACTAGGGAGAAAGCTTTAATATCTCCATTTCTGGAAAAAGGGGCTCTTTTTTCCTTAGGAGGAAATAATACGTTGAGTGAGAAGTAAAAATTCAACCTAAGTGGGATAAAAGAAAGACCGAATGTAGAACGCAGAAATCTTCTTAGTGGCCTTCTCAGTTTCTCAAATTTCTAACAAAAATAGCCCAATGGATCCTCAAATCCTCTAAGCAGAGGCCTAAATAAACCCTGATGAAAAAGCAAAACTTACAGCAACTTTCTTGCATTATACACACACTTCCTGCATCCACAGTTTCGTTACATTCTGAATTCAATTATAACTCTCAAACTCCTAGTCTTTAACATAGCCACTAGGAACCAAGAAACCTTGGGGATCTCACCTATAAGGCTGTGGTCACACCTAAGGTTTAATCCTGCTTCAGTCCACTTTCAGATAGGGATGGGCATGAATGCTCTAAACATTCGAAATTTGATCAAATCCGATGTGGTCTATGGAATTTGCTGCCAGAAGAGGTGGTAGCAACTACCAGCCTTGATGCTTAAAGGAAGGGTTAGACAAATTTATTGATGACGGATGTATCAGTGGCTACTAGAATGGATGTCTAAGTACATCTGTCAGGCCATGGGGACAAGCAGGGACTTCCTGGAATTCGAGAGCAGGAGGTTTGCCCTTGTCTCTGCTTGAGATGCCCATGGACAACTGGTGGGCCACTGTGTGGGACAGGATGCTGGAGTAGATGGGCTGTGGCCTGATCCTGCAGGGCTCCTCCTGGGTTCCTATGGACTAGATGGGCCGTGGCCTGATCCAGCAGGGCTTCTCTTAGGTTCTTAAGGACTAGATGGTCTGTGGCCTGATCCAGCAGGGCTCCTCTGAGGTTCTTATGGACTAGATGGGCCATGCCCTGATCCAGCAGGGCTCTCTTAGGTTCTTAAGGACTAGATGATCTGTGGCCTGGTCCAGCAGGGCTCCAATTAAGTTCCTATGGACTACATGGGTTGTGGCCTGATCCAGCAGGGCTCCTCTTAGGTTCTTAAGGACTAGATGGGCTGTGGCCTGATCCAGCAGGGCTCATCTTAGGGACTTATGTAACCTGAATGTCTTCACATTCGAATTTAAACATTCAATTTAAACATCCAAAACATTCATTTGAATGATTCAAAACATTCGAAAGTACAGATACGTATGTATCTGTGAATTTTCTGAGTTATTTAACACCGAAGGAAAACAGCTTGGAAAGTGGGCTGAAGCTGGATTAAACCTTAAGTGTGACCACAGCCTTGGTCTAGGAAATAACTGTTTATTAAAAGTTTGGCCATTTACAGATTTAAGGGCAAAATCCCCATAAAGTGCAGTGGTTGGGCGTGACTGCTAATACAGAGCAGAATGAATCAGCTGTACTTTGAAATCTTTTAAAAAGCTTCCTCAGGAAGAGCTTTTCCTCCACTTCTTGTCTGGAAACAGTTGCATAACTTGCTTTGCTAGATGTTCATCTCGCTTTTTTTTGTTTTACTAAATAAACTGGTGCAAAAACATAATGCAACATTGTAGGGAAGTTACAGAAAATGTTTTTTGAAGAATCCACACTCCAAAGCTTACACACAAGATGCACACAAACTGAAGATAAAAAAAGTGAGGAAATACTCTGAAATACGGCGAGATACAATGTATTGGACGCTACAGGCAAGATTTAGAAACTGGGAAGCCAAGAAAATACAAGTTGCCACAGCCTCTCCCTAAATCAAACTATGGATCCTGTTTTGCGCCAGGACTCTTACGCTTATCAAGCTGAGATTTTGCCTTGTTTACTCAATTTACAAGCACATTTTTTTGCTACCAGTGTCTTCTGGAAGCTGCAATGACACAACCTGCCCATTGCCAAAATTGCACTAATTCCAAAAGCTAAGGAAACGTAAGGCTGCACTTTATTCTTCTTCTATATATTCTTACAACCAGGAACAAAGTGATGTGTTTCAACGGCGTGTATTAAATCACAGCGTACAGCTGTCTGCTGTTTAAATGACTATTTTTTTTTAAAGTAGTTACCTCTGCTAGCGGCTGGTGATTGCTAAACAACCTTGCTATTAGAGAGATGATTATCCAGGCAGCAGTTGAGACACAAGGTTGTGGAAGAAAACATCCTAGCCTCTTCCTCCTCCCCCAAAAAAGAATCTTATTCCTCCTTTCAAGCACGGCAAAACTTCAATTTCTAAGTCTCATTACTGCAACATACGAGCTTCAAAGTATAAAGCCCTCTAGAAGAAAGTTAAACACCGTATAAGTCTGGCCCTCTATGAAGGTGAATGACAATGAAATTTGCAAATAGCACTCACCTATCTCCACTGTTCTCTTGACCTTCTCTCTAGGTCTTTCTCATCAGTTTCTTGCTGAAATTTTGGGCTTCAAAGGTTTTTTTCCCTGTCCCCTGCCAAGCCTCTGGCTTAGGTAAAGGGCAGAAAAAAAGAAGAAGCATTTTTCTGCCCTTTACCTAAGCTAGAGGCTTGGCAGGGGACAGGGTAAAATTGCATTTGATCAATTTTTTTTTCCTGCCACACACAGTGGCAGGTCTGTAAAAACCCCTGACTTGAAAGGTGCCTGAACTTTGTGAACTTTGTGCAAGGTTCACCTGCCGTGAACCCCACATGAACCTGTCTCTGGCACAACTCGGGTCTCCACTTGCCTCGGACAATGCTATGAAAGGTTAAGACCTTCTGTGCCAGAGAAGGGAGGGCAGGAGAAGGGTTTCAAGGCTCTGTTTTCTTTTTAAGAGCTCAGTGTGGACCAGAAGCAGGAGAAGAGAGAACGCCCCCTTCAAGCAAGAAGGGAGGTTGACTCAGAACCTCACCTACCCAGAGCTTTGGGGGTTCCCATGACGGCCATGGGTCTTGAGAGCTGGGCAACTGGCAAACCTTACCTCCCCATGCAAATCTTACCTACAGGCTGCATTTTCTGGTGCTTTCATTGCTCCACCACATTCCTTCCCTGTGGCACCTGAGAGCTTCAAGCCCAGATCTCAATGTGCCAGTTAATCCTTAGGACGCCGCGCGACACATAAATAGGAGGATCAAGGCGTGGCCGCCTGCCAGGTTCGACTCTGCATCCAGCCCACTGTTTTCTCCAGAACAACAGTTCCTCCCAGGCGAGAAGGGCGGGACGGGAGACGTTCTCCCCTGGCGGTTCCTTCTTAAAGGAAAATGAATGAAGGAGGCCGGGGCGTAACGTTTCCAAAAACAGAAGCAAAAAACCAGGTGATTACACATCTTAATGGAAGAGGGGGAGGTCATACTGAAGAAGACCTCCTTCCTTTGCATGGAGGAAGATGAGCAGCGATTCCAAAGTCCTTGCAATGCTATTCTTTCACTAGGATGTGCATGAATGTTCTAAACATTCGAAATTCAATCAAATTTGATCAAATGCGGACATTCGAACTTCAATATAGGGCTTATATGGTTTTTATATGTCTGTTTTTAAATGCTGTAAGCCGCCCAGAGACCCTTGGGTCTGGGGGCGGCATATAAATGTAAATATAAATAAATAAATCAAAGAAAAGAAAAGAAAAGCTGTTCTCTTAGGCTGCATCCACATGTATTTTTTTAAACAGCAGCTCAGAAGTGGCTTAAAAGTGGCTTAAAAGGCCAGAGAGCCATCCTTGGAAGTTTGTCTTCTGGCCTTCCAGTGTGGATTAAGGCACTAGAATAAGGATGCTACCGCCTCTGAGCTGGTCTTGAGACCCTTTTTTCTCTGCATGTGGATGCAGCCTTAATATTGAAGACCGCAAAGCCAGTAGTTGAAGGTATCTTTAGTCAGTTCAGACCACAAGCTGCACTGGATACCAAGGAACCTATCTATACTGTCCATTTTAATGACGCGTCTCAGTTCAAGGCAATACTGAACAGAAGAGCTGAAGGGTTCTCCTAAGCATATGCTGATCCAGTAGAGCAGTTACACCATCCTGCAGCCATCACCAGAAAAACCCTGGTGTCAGGACATGGCAACTTAACTAACTGCAACAGAGAAGGTCTTGGGGGGGGGGGGGACTTGAGGTGGATCTTACCAGAAGGGGAGGATGAAGAAGGAGATGTAGGTCAGTGATAGGACAACTGCCTGGAGAGCAAAGAAGAAGAAGAGTTGGTTTTTCTACCCCGCTTTTCTCACCCATTTAAGGGGACCCAAAGTGGCTGACAAACCTTCTGTTCTTCTCCCCACAACAGACACCCTGCGAGGTAGGTGGGGCTGTGGGGACACAACAGAGACCAAATCTTTGACCCTCTGCTTTCCAGGCACACTTTCACATAACCTGCTCCGGCAGCCTTTCCTACAAATTTCTCCCCATATGTGCAAGACAATCTCACACCACAAACACCCGTCTTCCATTTTCATCCCTGACTCCCTGTGAGTGTTCAGGGCTATAAAGGGAAACAACGCATTTCCAGATTATTGTCCAAAGCAGGTTAGGCACCAATTCTAAAGATCTTTTTAAATTGCCTTATTTATTTATTTATTTATTTATTTATTTATTTATTTATTTATTTATTTATTTATTTATTTATTTATTTATTTATTTATTTATTTATTTATTTATTTATTTATTTATTTATTTATTTATTTATTTATTTATTTATTTATTTATTTATTTATTTATTTCCCGCCCTATACCCACAGGTCTCAGGCTGGGTGACAACCTTTAAAACAGCCATTTACAAATCAGTATAGATTAAAACAATAAAATACATAAAAAACACTTTAAAAGATTCACCACGTTCGGCCCCATCCGCTTTTCTTTCGTCGGCAGGTTAAGACGGTGCCTTTCAGGCAGGCCTTTAATTAACTTTTTATTTAAATCTAATGATGTTTTAGCTGGTTTTGGATGTTTATATTGATTCTAATTGTAACGGCTGTTTAATTATGTTTTAATGTTTGAAATATAGTATTTTTAAAAAATGGAATTTTAGTCTTGTGAGCCACTCTGAGTCCCATCTTGGGAGAAGGGTAGGATATAAATGAACTGATGATTATAACAAAGTAGTAGTAGTAGTAGTAATTAATCATAATGATGATGATAATAATCTGACCGGTCTCCTGGTACCTAATGGCTGAAGGGCAGGAAGCAGAGAGGAGTAATAAATGGCCAATTCTCAGGGTGGAAAGAGGTGAAAATTGGGATCCCCCAAGGCTCAGTGTTGGGACCAATGCTCTTTAATTGATTCACCAATGATATAGAAGAAGGGAACCTAGTAAAATAGTAAAAGTTTGCTGATGACACTGAATTATTTAGGGTAGTAAAATCCTTAAGAGATCGCCAAGAGCTCTTAGCATTGGATGAGTGGAAGGCCTCCTCAGTTCTGGGGCTCCTTCTGTCCCCTCCCCCCGCCCACCTGAGAAGGGCTCATGTCACCTGCAGGGAGGAGGCGACCCCCAGATCCCCCTCCCCACCTCAGCCCACCCCACCAGCTCCCCCATTTCCTCCCACCCCCCCAGCTCCCCTCCCCACCCCCCTCCCCCAGCTCCCCCTCCCTTTCCACCCACCCCCCTCCCCTCCCCGAGGTCTATAACGGGGTTTCCCGCCCCGCATCGCAGGGGCCGCCGCACCTTCAACGGGGGGAGGGGGGAGAAGAACGAAGGCGCGCTAAGCCCCGCCCACCCGGCCCCCTCCCTGGCCTCACCTGGGCGCACGCACTCGCCGCTCCTCCGGCCGCCGCCAACCGCCGCTCGGCAACCGGCTCCCGTGCCGCTCTTTCGTACCCCCCGCCCTGAGGCTGCGTCCGGCCCCGTCCCTTCCCGCTCCTCCCTGGGAGCTGTAGTCCGGGCGCCCTTGGCCTGGCCCGCCCGCGGGCGCCGGGAAGACTACAACTCCCGAGCTCCATCGCGGCGGCGGCCGCGTCTCACCTCGCTCAGGTAAGCGCGCCCTCCGCCTCTTCCCGCTACCCTCTCTCTCTCCCTGGCGCGCTGCCTGCTGGGGAGCGTAGTTCGCCGTCGGAGAACGGAGCCGGGACGGAGGGGCTCGCGGACTTCGGCGACCAGAGGCCCTTGCGGGAAGGGAGGCCATTTTGCACGTTGCTAGGAGACAGAGACGCCCCCCCCCAAGAAGTGGAAGAGGGAACAGGTGTGGGGGTGAAGCATGATTGGGGGGGGGGGGGAGAAAAAATTGGGGTCCCTTTAATAAAGAGCTTCATTACCCAGCCCCTGCATTCTTTACTTGGCTTGTATATGTGTATGTATGTATATATGTATGTATGTGTGTATATATATATGCTTCTATGTATGTATGCATATATATGCATATATATGCATATATGCATACATACATAGAAGCATATATATACATATACATATGTATACATATATACACACATATGAACATATGCATATATATACATGCATATTTTCATATGTGTGTATATATGTATACATATGTATATGTGTGTGGGTATATATATATATGTTTATATGTATGTGTGTATATATGCATGTGTATATATATGTAGGCATATATATATGCATATTCACGTGTGTATATATGTATACATATATGGACATGTGTGTGGGTATATATTTATGTGTTTATATGTATGTGTATATATGCATGTGTGTATATATATATATATGCATATATATGCATATGTTCATATATGTATATATATGTATGTGTGTGTGGGTATATATATATATGTTTGTATGCGTATATATACATGTATATATATATATGTATGCATATATATATATATATGCATGTGTTCATATGTGTGTGTATGTATGTATATGTATATATGTGTGTGTGTGTATTCCAATATACAAACAAAGTATGTAATATATTTAATTCTTGAGGTTGGCATCCTAAGGTGCCCAGTAGGATTTTATTCAGAATAGACCTTGCTGGGTGTACACTATAAGTAGGATGAAATACCTTAATTAGCTGTGAAGGCTGAGGAATCTTTGCTCACGTAGGCTACGCCTGCAGAAATCCCCACTTTTGTGCAAATATTAACAGTACAGAAACCATCGTGTTAGGGAAATTTAGGTTGTGAGGAAATGCACTGTGAGGAAACTCAGCCTTGTGAGTTCTTTAATAAGCAGAAAAGGTCAGAGAGAAAGGATTTCTTCTAATCTACGTTGCAGCCTAAGGGAAAACCAACCTGCCTTCCAGAAACCCCATCAGGACAAGCTTCAACAATCTCACACCACAATCTTTTATCCCAATCCCGGCCGGGAGTTGCAGTACTCCCAATAACGCCTTCCAAAGTTGATTTGCATCGAATTTATTCACAGCAAAGAGGAGGAGCGCATATCCGATTTCTCTGGCATGCACAATGAAGGCAAAATAACGAACAGTTCAATATAGTCCAAGTTGTCCGGCTGAAGCCGGTTACTCCTTTGAAGCATTTTTATCAGTCTTTTGCAAACACCCACTGGCCTCGTTTATTCCTTACAATAAGAACTTTTTCGCACGGCTACTTCACTTTATACACGGGGTACAGAATATTTGAGTTATAATTGGTATAGCAGTCTTTCAAGCCGGTCTGGAAGAGCATGGTGTAAGCAGTTATGCAAACATAATTGGAGTAATCTATTCCAGACTACAGAGCTGAATTATTTATTCCAGTAATAAAAAATAGTTTTCATTTTCTTAGCTCAGAATAAAGGGAGGTGGCCTTTAGTTTGAATTCCGGCCTATATATGTTTAAAACAAAACAAAATGTAGCATAATAGAGGAAACAAAGTTAATGAGTCCTTAAAAATAAACTGTCTTATTTATTTATTCATTAATTTTACATTTTTATCCCGCCTTATAACCGAGATATAAGAGAAGGGACAGGGCCTTCTCTGTGGCTGCTTCCAAATTTTGGAACTCCCTTCCATTGGAGGTCCGCTTGGACTCCTCTCTGCTCTCCTTTCGTTGGCCCGTTAAGACGGTGCTGTTTAGGCAGGCTTTTAATTAATTTTATTTAATTCTAACGATCTTTGTTTTAGCTGTTCCGTTTGAATGTTAGAAACGAATCTGAAGATACGAACGTCAACAACATTCGTATTTAAAGATGGAAATGTTGACAACATTCGCATGTGTTATACGTATCTGTATGCGTTTCATATGCATCCCGTTTTATCAGTTTGGATTCGGATACGAATGTCCACATTCAAACGAATTAAATCGGATTTTGATTGTTTGGAATAAGCAGGACTCTTATCTGGGAATACTAGGTTCAATTCCGCCCTCCCCCGTGAAGCCAGCTGGATGACCTTGGGCTAGTCACAGGTCTCTTCTCACAGTCCCACCCATCTCCCAGGGTGTTCTGTTGTGGGGAGAAGAATAGAAGGTTTGTCAGCCGCTTTGAGGCCCCTTAAATGGGTGGGAAAATCTGGTAGAAAAGCCAACTCTTCTTCTTCTACATAGTTTGATCTGATATGAATGGAAGCCTTAGTAAATAAATGGATTTAAGGCGCTTTCCTATTTCAGTTTTGTCTCACTACAGCTTTATACATGTTCTTCGGCATGAACCCAGGCAGTAAACCGGTGCCCATCTAGGCGGAAATGAGGCCTATTGAACTAAATGTGCATGCAGACGCTGGATACTGAATAAGACGCCAGCGACACCCCCGTACCCCCCTCAAGCCAATTAATGCACCCAGACATGCCAAAAGGCCACCTTTTGTAGCCAACAGCCTCTTTGAGCGTGTTGAAATCTTTTTTTTCCCAAAAAGGCATCTCAACAGGAAAACCCAATTTGTGTTACCTGGTGGGGAGGATAAAAAAGAAAACAGCTTTTTTGATAACCACAAAAGAATCAAAGGCCGCTTTGATTTGGTGGATCCCTTTGATACCTGTTCGCCAAGGGTGGGTGGCGAAGGAAAGAGTGGAGGTCTGAACAAGCTACAAGACAGCTGAGAGAGCTGGGGGGATCCCTTCTGTACATTATTCCAACAAAACGTGACTTCTCCTGAAGGCAAAAAAGGGATTTGAGCTCTTCGATTGTCTCCTAATCTCTTGCTTTTTACGCTGTGATTTTACGCGCCTGCTGTTAACATCTAGTATCTCTTTCGTTTTCATCACAAGTCGTGGCGGCGGATGATGAGGAAGAGAGGGAGTCACCTGAAAGGGCTGATCTGCCGGCAGCCAAAAATCTCAGACGGATACCCTTTTAAAACCTTTTTTGGAAAGGAAGCTTCCTTTCTTCCGTAATACCACAGCTGTGTGAAGTATAATGGATGAACCTTCCTTTGAAATCGGTGCCGTGATGCTCTCTGAGTCGAATATATGGTGTCTGGTATCATTTGTGCAATATTGGTGCAACACAATTGCAAGGGGTGTTTTTCCACTGCGCTCCTTTAATCCGGATCTAAAAGATCTGGATCTAAGGAATGGGTACTTCCACCAGAATTGGGTATATCCGGATTTGCAAATGGGTGCTCTGGCGTTTCCACAGCAGGCAGGCTAGCACCCATTGCTACTGGGTGCCAGACCACCCTTGGAAACGCATTGGGTACTTCTACTAGATCCAGATTAAGGGAAGTACTCATTCCCTAGATCCGGATCTTCTTAGATCCAGATTAAAGGAGCTCAGTGGCAAAACACCCTGAGTGGAAACAGGCTCCCTATAATCCGGATGTGATGGCTGAAGACCCCATTGTAGACCCCATGGGGTCTACAGGAAATCCATATTATGGGTCCTGAATGATCCATATGATCCAGATTCCCCCAGCTGTGGTGGAAACAGATGTGTCCCTAATGGGGTCTGTGGTGGAAATTGGGTCATCCGGCTCTCAGCCAAATGGGTCCTTAATGGGTCCTTGAATGTTGATATTTGTTAGATTTGAATTGGATTTTTGAATTTTCAAAAATACAGACAGCCCATTGGCAAGTGATCTTTTCCAGTCCAGTGAACGAGGAGGGAAGTCTGATCATGCACAGAGTTCCCCAGTGATGCTGGTGCGGATAGGTGCATAGTTCCCTTAACACTCAGTTCTATATAGGTGGCATTTGCTTGCACACTAAGGTGGTGATTTGCAGAAGAAAAGCAACTGTCAGACTACTACAGAAGAAACAACAATATATAAAAATCAGTGCTGAGTTGCTAGAATATGGATATCAGCTTTAATGTGCTAAGGGACTTTGTTGCACATAGCGTTAAACAAAACATACATCTTGCGTATAATAGACAAAGTGCTTCTAGAGTCATTCCCAAAGATTGCACATTTGCAAAGTAATGGAAAATTGGATTAGCTTTGTTTCTTGCTCAACGGCGGACAAATAATGTCTGTACAGTTTTCTTCTTGCTCCCCAAATATATAAGATGCCTGAAGAAGAAGAAGAAGAGTTGGCTTTTCTACCCTGCTTTTCTCACCCATTTAAGGGGACTCAAAGTGGCTGACAAAGCTTCTATTCTTCTCCCCACAACAGACACCCTGTGAGGTAGGTGGGGCTGTGAGAGCTCAGAAGAGAGCCGTGACCAGCCCAAGGTCACCCAGATGGTTTCACAGAGGAATAAGAAGAGTTGGCTTTTCTACCCCATGTTTCTCACCAATTTAAGGGGACTCAAGGCGGCTGACAAACCTTCTGTTCTCCCCACAACAGACAGCCAGTGAGGTAGGTGGGGCTGTGAGAGCTCAGAAGAGAGAAAACTCCGGAGAATGGCACAGACTTCAGAGCTTAGGCCATTTCTAAGGGGCCTTTCTATGGAGCTTTGGCCAAGCTCTGGAGAATCTCCAGAGCGATTTGTGGCAATCTCTGAAGATTTTCCAGAGCAGCTCTGGAGTTCCCCCCCCCCCCCGCGTCACCCCCCAAAAAACATGGGTGACAGACGGGCCCAATGTGGGTAGCGTCGGAATGGCCACATGGGTGTTCAGACATTTCCACCGCGAGCATGCCTAGCACCCATTCCTATTGGGTGCTACACCACCGTTGGAGACTCATCGGGTACCTCCTTAGATCCGGATCTACTAAATCTGGATTAGTTGAAGCCAGATCATCTTACATCTGGATTAAGGGAGGTAAGTGGAGAAGCCCCCAATGTGAAGAAATGAGAGGACACCTTATGGAGAGGCAAGCGGTTATTTGCAAATCTATAATATGAGATAGAGTTCTTCTGTCTGTAGAAACCAGGCTGTTTATTTATATCATATTTGTGTCTTGCGTGAGTTAGAGAAATTAAACAAAAGAGGATTAAAATTATACATAGATGATTTAATAGTGCTAGTAGATGACGCAAATATTTTATAGTATCCTTTCTTCATCTATCACTTGCAATCTGTCATTGTGCCTGTTTTTGACTTCGGGCGTCTAGATTGCAAATAATTTCGTTCATACAAAAAGATTTTTTTAAAAAATTAAACTCAGCCAGTAAATTTCAGAGGATATTAGAAATGTAATAACACAGTAAAAAGCTACAATGATAAAAAAAAAGCAAAGGAAATGAACATTTCCCCCTCTTCTTTTTTTTGGAGGGACTCACACCTCGTGGGGGAGACTATTCCATAGTCTGGGGGCCATCACCGAAAAGGCCCTCTCCCGGGTGCCCACCATCCTCACTACTGAAGGCAGTGGGAAAGCCAGGAGGGCCTCACCACCAGATCTTAAGGCACGGGCAGGTCGGTCCAAGTTAGATATTTGGGGCCCAAGTCATTTAGGGCCATATAAGTCAGAGTCAAAAACATCTGCATAAGACTGCCTAAGCAATATGTAATCTGGAGACGCTAGACCTTTTCTGAACTACGAAGAAGTTTTAAAAGAGCCATAAACTCCAGAGAAGTAGAATCTCTCTTAATGCTGGAAAATCAAAGCCTCCCTTAAAAGAGGTAGAAGAGAAATCCAACAGGTTTATCTCAAGTCCCAAATGACTGACAGTCATCTGCAAAAGGACAGAGCTTGGAAAAACAGATATGGAAATAGTGAGTTTATTCCACTGGGGGCAACTCTGTGCCCGATACGCCGTTGCCTCGTCTTGGCATCAGCTGCATTTTAAAACCCAGACAGCTAGTTCCCCCTATTCATTTTTAAAGCAAGTAAGTTTTCATTCTTCACCGACGCCTCCCTAGAGGTGAAGCTGTTGTCTTGATGCTGAAAATTCTACTTGGCACATAGTAATTCAAGGCATTATTAAAATTAATGATTGTTTTTCCTCCTTATAGATCTGTGTACCCACGCCAAGATTAAAACCCTGCACGCAAATTGTATTGGTTCGGTGTTGTACGTATAGATTTAATTGTGTGTCTTGGTAACAGCCCGAGATGCTAATTAAACTTGATGAAGATTATTCCTATATTAGATTTTCCTTTGCAGCTTTTGGGTTGTCTCCCCTCTCGAAGTGCGTTAACTGTTTCCGGCATGTCTTGCTTTGAATGGCTTTAAAAGGAGATGCCAGATACAAACCGGATGAAAAAAATCGAAACGTGGTGGGTGGAAACTGAAGCGTGTGGCCGGTTTTATAAAGACCCAGATTGGGGAAATTCGAGCAAGAGGGAAAGTCCTCCAGCTAGATGGAGCCACAGATGTTTTGCAGCTGGAGAAGGCTGGATAGAGAGTAATAATGGGATATTATCCGCACGGTGTGGTACCCTAAA
Source organism: Aspidoscelis tigris stejnegeri (assembly GCA_023333525.1). Lineage (NCBI taxonomy): Eukaryota > Metazoa > Chordata > Lepidosauria > Squamata > Teiidae > Aspidoscelis > Aspidoscelis tigris. Next base: position 5,503,404 of record JALMGA010000021.1, read on the forward strand.
CAAGAAGAGGAGATAGATCCTGATCCACACCCCGATGAAGAAAGGAACTCCTGAAAGTTCTAGGCAACAAGTGTTTTGTGCCATATAGGCCCCATTCCCATTATGGTCTTATTGTGCACTGAAAATGGTTTGAAAATGGTTTGTCCACATTAGAACTTGGCTTCCTTCACTTTCAGAGGGGTAAATTGGAATGAAACACATTTTAAAAAAACACTTGTTTAAAAAACTCTTGCTCCTGTTTTTGTTGCTAAAATGCTTTATTTTTCCTTTGGGAATGGTATCCTGCCCGCTGTCCTGCCCTTGGTGCCGCCTCGCCCACCCACCCAGCTGCCCTTTCGGGCTGCACTGCCATCACCTCGCTGTGCCGCCATCGCCTCCTCGCCCTGCTGCCCGCCCTTTCGGCTGCCGCCACCTCGCTGCGTCGCTGCTGCCTTGCTCGCCTGCCCTTTTGGATGCCGCAGGGCTCCTGGGGTATGGGGAAGAGGAATGCCAGGCAGCAAGCAAGAGAGCCCTGCCCACCTGCCTGCCCCCCATTCTGCCACCATCGCCGCCGCCGCCACGCTCGACTTTGAAGCGAAATTAACAAAAAGCAACGGGAACGGGCAGACATCCTATCTGAATTCGAATGACCACATCCGAACAAATTCGATCGGATTTCCAATGTTTAGAATATTCATGCACATCCCTACATTGAACGTCATGAGGCCAGCAGGCAGAGTGCAAAATTGCACATGGATTGAATCCGCCAGGCTGGCTCTGTCCGGTGTTTGCTGAGGAAAAGGAAGAGGGGCCCACCCAAAAGGGCTGCTTTCATAACAACAGCAGGAATCATGCGCTACATAAAGATCTATTTCTTCCTCGGCAGGAATTCCGGCTGCCCAGCCCTCTGGCTTTCTGTTTACGTCTCAGTTCATGGGCAACTCGTGAGCATGTTTTTGGATAAATTTGGATTGGCACAGGAAGAAACGTCATTCATCCTTTTTCTCCCGTAGGTTAGCATAAAAAGATAATGATGTTCTGGAGCTGAGCTAAATTTCTGATGACTTCATGGGCACATCCGTGTGAAGTTTGTTTTGTTTTGCCAGCCATAATGAAGAGAGTTTTGTTGCTGACTTGTTTTGGGATATTTTCTCACCTAAAGCTCAAGGATTTCTTTGTGGCCTTCCATCCAAGAACTAAGCTAGTGTCACCTTATTAAACCTTTCAGCTGAGGTTGTCTAGGTCCTGTGATGGCAAAGCACAAGACACATGGGCACATTGCTACATCTTGGGTGTTTTTCCACTGTCACTAGAAGTACCCATTAAGTACCCATTAATGGGTACAAAAATTTTGTACCCATTAATGGGTACTTAATGGGTACTTTTAGTGACAGTGGAAAAACACCCCTTCTCCTGCTCCATTTCACCCAGGCCGCGTCCCCACTTGACTATTTTAATCTGGACTATTTTAATTAGGATTCAGAACCGAGAGTGCATTCTGGCTGTTCCCATTTGCTTGACAGTAACGTGGGCTCAGTTTGAATGCCGCTGTTCCCATTCAAACCGCCCATTCATATCTGATTTTCGAATCCATTCACATCCCGTTTTTATTGTGTTTGCGTCTCATTCGCGTCCTGTTTGCATCCCGCATTATAACCGCAAATAGACCCGATATTCGGATGCGTATCTTATTTTAATGTGTATCTTGTTTTTAATGTGTTGTTTAATCTGTTGTTACCCGCCCAGAGACCTTTGGGTATGGGGCAGGATAGAAATAAATAAATAAGTATTGTTCTAGTAGGACTCCTTTCTTCCTTATGCATTTGACTGCCATTGCAAAGATGACCGCATCGCTCTTTGGCCTCCATAGACTCATAGTCGGTCCTCAAAATGGCTTTGCCCTGCCCCTGTTGTCAGCTTGGCATCACGTCCTGGCTCCGGTTCCAGAGAAGAAGATGAAATGTCAGGCCAAGGAGATGTCTGTGGAATGAGGTCCTTGTATACAATTTGTCTCGCCGTGAGAATATGCCTCATAAAGTTGAAATATGGGGCCGGCGCAGCTGACAGCAAAAGCATGAGGCTCGTTACATTGCTTTTTGCTGTTGCATTTCTCAGTTGCAGAAGCTGACAAGGCAGAAAGGAAGCAGGGAGGGGAGAAGAGAAGAGACGCTTTTTCTCTTGCCAGAGACAGCGAAAATAATCATCTTTGCATGCCCAATGCCAGTTGTGAGGTGGCGTTCAAATTCAAGGAGTGACGCACGCTTGGAGTTCTTTTGCTACCATACCAGCCATCAGAGTGGTTTCAAGGGGCAAAGGGGCTTCCCATCTCTTTGCTACTGAGCCCAATTCAAGGTGTTGACACTAACATGTAAAGCCCTGAGCGGCTTATCCTGCCCTATGCCTAAAGGTCTCAGGGCGAGGTACACCGTTAAAAACCAAATGCAAAAAATGAACATATTAAATCTGAAAGTTGGGAGAAAAGGCTGTATCCTCACTGAACCAGAGGCCAGGGCGAAGAGGTGTGTTTTCACTGCCTTCCTGAACGTGTAAAGTTCAGGTCCCTGATGCACCTCAAAAGGGGGATCATTCCATAGTCTGGGGGCCATCACTGAGATGGCCCTCTCCCGGGTGCCCACCCATTTTAGTACTGAAGGTGGTGGGACCACCAGGAGGGCCTCCCCTCCAGATCTTAAGGCATGGGCAGGTCCGTATGGAAGAAGGCGTTCCTTTAGATATTTGGGGCCCAAGCCATTTAAGGCCTTATAAGTTAAAGTTAATACCTTGAATTGGACTCAGTAGTAAATTGGCAATTCTTTTAAGACCAGCATGATGTGTGTATGGCCACCTCTCCCGGTCAGAAGTCTAGCAGCTACATTCGGCCACCAGCTGCCATGGATCAACTAACTTCAGGAAACAGTGGTAGAAGAAGAAGAAGAGTTGGCCTTTCTACCCTGCTTTTCTCACCCATTTAAGGGGGCTCAAAGCAGCTGACAAACCTTCCGCTCTCCTCCCCACAACAGAACAGCCTGTGAGGTAGGTGGGGCTGTGAGAGCTCAGCTGTGACTAGCCCAAGGTCACCCAGCTGGCTTCATGGAGGAGTGCGGAATCAAACCCAGATAAGAGTCCAGCTCCTTAACCACTGGACCAAACTGGCTCAAGGGGTTGGTCTGGATGACCACTGAGGCTTTTTTCCCACTTGAAAATCCTGCATTTCTATTTTTGTATCCCCTTTCCTGACTCTGCGGGTGGTCCAAACCCACGGGGATGCTAATTGGGTTCCCCACGATCCCTTTCCCCCATCAAAGCCTACTAGATGTCTGAGTCCTACCGTTGTCAAGACTGCCATGTTCAATATTCCTATTAGTAGCAGAGGCTGACTTAAGCTTGATTTAGCCCCTCACAGGCTTTGAATCTTAGAGAGTAACGCAGTGAGAAGTGTGTGTGTTGAAGATATAGAGAGAGAAAGAGAGAAGAAAACTCCCAGGTGACAAAGGGCTGATTGAAGTTTCTCAGAGGGAAATGGCTTGTTTATCACAAACATCATGGATCATTAGCAAAAGTGGCAAGGAAAGTTTTGGAAAAAAAACTTGATTATTTATTGAACGCTGGCAGCCACCGCTACATTGTACGAAGGCAGGCGGGAAAGCCGTGAGAAGCCAGGTGGGCTTGTTTTTTGGTCCTGGTTACAAAGTACCAGATGTGTGCAACACCGAAGGGGGTTTGGAATTTTGCATGCCGTCTAAATAAGAAAGTTTTATTTAAATGCACCTTTGCACAAGCGGATACCCAGTTCGATTGCCTTCCGCGTTCCGGTTTAATTTTCTCACGCTGACAAACGTGATTTGGAGGACTTAAAAGCAATCACAGCCCCCAGGAAAAGAGGGCCAAAGCAGCCTGGAAAAGCAAGGCAAACTCTTTGCTTGCGGTTGTGAAAGGACCAGCCAAACCCTTTTATCTTGAGAGAGCCCACACTCTATTGAACTAATAGTGTAAGGAAAGCGCTACTGAAAGAAGGAACTTCCCCTTCTTCCCTGCATGCGTGGTTTTACTGTAGACAATAAGCAGAAGATCTGAATTGAAGCTGAACTGGTCTGAAATTTCCTTTGACAGCGTGCACGAAGGCAATTTTCGGGATCTGATTCGAATCGGGTACCCAAAACTTCAATTCGGTTTGAATCTTTAAAATTTGAGCTTACCCAAATTCGATTCGAATTATGCAAATTCGAACCTATTCCTTCACATTTTTTATCCGAATTTGCGACATTCATAAGTGCCTGTATGCATCGCTACGCATCTGTACACATCTGTATGCATCCTGTAGTTATCCTGTATGCATCCTGGTTCCGTCCCGTACAGATCTGTGCAAATGCATACGGATACAGATGTGCACAGAGCCGGGGAAGATGCGTACAGCCATACAAATGCATACAGATACAGGAAAGATGCGGATCTTCCAGTACGCATCGTGTACAAACCTGTATGCATATGAATGTCCGGGTAATCCGCAACGAATAGATCCGAAATTAGATTTCAGTGTTTACATTTGAATTCTGGGACATTCGATTCGGGTTCAAATGTCAAAATTCGGCACAACTGATTGGATTTCGAATACAAATACATCCCTCCTGCTGGATGCCAGGGACCTTCTCTTGTCCACATCTGCAAATGCTTCTGTTACCCTCTTTGTCTCAAACCACCGTTCAAGGTGCATGAAGGCAGGAGGTGCGGCCATTGTCCCGGGCGGCGCAATCTTTGTTCTCATTAACATAGCACATCATTCTTGGCACCTGAGCCGATGTCCCTTCCAAAGGGGATCCTGGTGTCAGAAGGTATTTGCAGGCAGAGCCTGACTTGGAAGATGAAGTTATAAATTAAGCTTTTATGAAGGCACCAAAAAGCATCCTGATGTCCTTTTTATAGCTACAGAGCTGGATAATGGCAATAAATTAGCTGACATGCCCCCAAGGACACTTTACCCTTGCGCCACCATTGATTGCCTGGTTGTATTCTTTCCCCTCCTTCCCGGCCCCCCAGCCACGTTTCTGTACGGAATCTATCATCTCGAGGTCCTTAATATGTTTATGATGAGCCTAGATTAGGATGCTCACATTTGCCCATCACTTCGGCAAATCTAGGAAAATAGAGGCAGGCTTTGCTACCTCACGGACGGGCGCATGGCCAATATCTGCTCCTTGACTGCAAAATAAGGCCACTGCTGGTTGCATCTAATGACAGAACGGCTGTCGCTTGGCGTCCTCCAATCCCAGAAAACTCTGTTTTTAAGGGAGAGGTACCGGAAGAGGAGGCCACAGCTACCAGCCGAGATGGCTTTAAGGATGGGTTAGACGTATTTATGGACGGCAGATGTATTGATGGCTATTAGGATGGATGTCTGGGTACATCTTGCAGGCTGGGGGGACAAGCAGGAGGCCTCTAAGGGCCATTTGCTGGGATTCGAGAGCAGGAGAAGGTTTGCCCTTGTCTCTGCTTGGCATGCCCATGGGCAATGGGTGGGCCACTCTGTGAGATGGGATGCTTGGACTAGATGGGTTGTGGCCTGATCCAGCAGGGCTCCTCATAGGTTCTTATGGACTAGATGGGCTGTGGCCTGATCCAGCAGGGCTCCTCTTAGGTTCTTATGGACTAGTTGGGCTGTGGCCTGATCCAGCAGGGCTCCTCTTAGGTTCTTATGGACTAGATGGGCCATGGCCTGATCCAGCAGGGCTCCTCTTAGGGTCTTATGGACTATCTGAGCTGTGGCCTGATCCAGCAGGGCTCCTCTTAGGTTCTTATGGACTAGATGGGCCATGGCCTGATCCAGCAGGGCTCCTCTGGGTACTTAATGGGTACTCCTAGTGACAGTGGGGAAAAAATCCAAAGTCTGACTGGTTTTTGAGTGAGCTTAGTCTAAACCATAGCTGGGCAGTAACTGACTGTAAGCAGAATAGAGGGCCATAAGTGGCATGGAAAGCTGTAGGCATAATTGCTGAAATACTGGGTCTCTCTATGTGTGATTGTGCATGTGTGTGTGTGAGAGAGAGATAATTTGAGTTATTGGCTATCTGCAACCCAAAATGCCATGCATGAAATAGCTTCTACCCTCACCGACCACTGAAGATGAGTGTGTGAGTGGTATTTCAGGAGCCACAAAACAAATGTGCCAACAGTATATAGCGGCCCATAAAAATGCCAGTGTAGGTTGTATACTTGGAGGATTTCTGGTCCATCTCGCATCTCTGTGAAGCAGAGCCTTGAGACCACGATATAAAAAAAGAAAATAATCATTTTTTAAAAAAGAAAAGAAAAAACCCAGAGAATTGAACACAAAGATTAAAGGGCAAGTGAAGAAGGGCTATTGCTTCCGTAGTTGCTAGAGGAAAGGAATGTTGCTTTTGGGGCTAGTGATGCGGACAAATATCCAAATGCATTCGGAAATCGACCTAATCGACCAAATTTTGACATTTGAATTCGAATCGAATGTCCTTAAATTCGAATGTAAAGTTTTGATTTGAATTTTGAATTTCGGATCTATTCATTGGGTCTATTTGTGCATATAATACGAGATGCAAACGGAATGCAAACGTGGGATGCAGACAGATTCGAAAATCGGAAATGAATGTTCCTGACATTCGTATATCCGAGTTCAAACTGGATTTCCAAAAATACGGATCTGGACAATCCGGATTGGAATTGGATTTTCGAAAATCCAGATTTTCAAATTTCGTAAAACTGGGGAGGTGGGCTAGTCACATCCGCAACAGATCCAGAGTGCATTCGACATGGACCGAGAGTGGATTAAAAGTGGATTCAGGTCAGATTTGACACACTTCTCCTGGAATGGGCAGATACTCCTTTGGCTTGTTGGTGCGTCGCTTCTGATAATCCGTCCTGGCTTATTTTGGGACCTTGCTGCCTTGTGCCTGCGTGCTTGCAACTGTGCTCTGACAGAACACAGCCGCATTGGCCTACGCTCCGTGATTTATTTTTGAAAGGAGGAGATGACATCCTGTCTGGAGACCCAGACAGACTGCTTTTGGGTAGCTGATTTATGAGCACTGGGTCTCATCACCCAGTGGCAAAGAACATCAGGGACTCTGAACCTCCCTGGGGAGGCTTTCCCATGTGTCCTTGCAGTGAAATTAGATTCACAGGTGTCCCAAGTCTGTGGTCGTGCTCTTTGTTTAGTCAGTTTTCATGCCATCCTTTGTTTTTGAGGGATCACACCTAAAAATGCATTTCTGTCTCTTCTATGGACTATCTGCTTCCCCCACCGACTGAGACTACCGTGTTTCAGATTATCCCAGCACTGAGACCATTTCTTCTGATCAGTCTGTTCACATTTGGAAGGTATGATCGCTTAAGGGCAGGGGTTCTATTCGTATCGGATCGAATGTCAGAACATTTGTATTCATTCAAATAGATCCCCTTCAAATGGTGTAGGATTTTGATCGATACAAATGTTCAGTCCCATACGAATAGCATACGGATCCCGTAACATATCTGCTCTGAAAGTGTCAAATCTGCCCTGAATCCACTTTGAATCTGCTCTCAAACCATGTTGAATGCACTCTGGATCCATTGCGGATGTGACTGTCGCATTCGTACAAATGACAAACCTTCTGTTCTTCTCCCTACACCGGACACCCTGTGAGGTAGGTGGGGCTGTGAGAGTTCAGAAGAGATCTGTGACTAGCCCAAGGCCACCCAGCTGGCTTCTTGGAGGAGGAGAAGAGTTGGCTTTTCTGCCCGGCTTTCCTCACCCATTTAAGGGGACTCCTCTTCTTCTTCTTCTTGAGCAAAAACGTTGGGTGAAGTCATGTTTCTAGGCCACAACCCTATGCATATTTATTCCGGAGTAAATCCACCCATAGGAATCCTCCTGGACTTACTTTGGTGCAAATATATACAGGGTCATTTTCTAAGGCCGCATTCCCACCTACAGCGAATCGGGATTACTTCGATTCGGAGTAATCCAGATTACTTCGATCCGGAGTAAGCCGGGTTCGGCTGCGGGTTAGGGTTGGAGAAAATCCAGGGAAAGGAAACCGGCATGAGAACAGGGCTGGAAAATCCGGAGTGGATTCGGAGTACTGGGGGATTTAATGGGAACACCCAATGCCGAGTCCGAACCCAATCCAGATTTTAGCCCCTTTGGGGACGGTCCCTAAGACAGTAGAACTTCAACCTACAAGAAGTCATCTAGGTAGGTATTGCTGGGCGCGGGAAATAGTAACAGGCTGCCACCTAGTGGTTCTTCGAAGAAGGGCAACCTTAGGATTTCTCATCTGAAGAAATTCCTTAAAATGCTCAGGGGTGTCGGATTCTTTCCCCCCCTCCCCCAATGCTTTGTGTTTTGAAATAAATACCATCTATTCCAACTGAGTTCTGTCTGTGACGAGAAACAGAGGGATGGACGGAAGGATGGATGGACGGATGGATGCATGGATGCATGGATGGGTGGGTGGTGAAATGCGCTTGCTTGCTATCTACCCCCCTCCCTCCACTCTGTACAAAATCAGTCTGAAATGGCAAATCAAGCTCTTTGATACATCAGGCCTTTCTGGGGGAAGGAAAAAAAACCCTCTCTGAATCTGGGCCCCTTTGTATCCCGCAGCGTGCGAGGCATCAATATGTAAGGTACCTACCATCAAAACGGAAGAGAAAAATCATCCTTTGATTAGGTCCCTGCGACTCCTGCTTCTTTTGGAGCTGATCAAGAATTAATTCAGCACCGGGAAGCATTTGAAATGTTAATTGGCTTGGTTTCTGAATAATTCTAATAAGCAAGAGACCCTAGAAGGAACAAATAAGCAGTCCTGGTTGTCATCTGCCTCTGTGTTCCCCCCACCATCTCTTCTGCCACCTCCTTTATTCCTTCCTTTCTTTCCCCTCCTTTTTTTCCTGGGCGATCACAAGTGACATAAATAGAAACCTATTACCTGCAGCAGTGATAGTCGCGGAGGTCTCATGTTAGAATCATTGGGATCCAGATGAGAAATAGACCTAATGTGGCAATTAACTCTGGCTTGCGGCGTGCCACGAACTTAATTCTACCACGGGAAGGGATAAAGAGGCGGGCAGGCATCGAAGGGATGAGGTTGGAATACGATTTGAGCACCTAATTGAACGCACCTGCTGCCCTCCGATAACGCCGTCGGAGATAATCTAGTGCTACAGGTAAATACCCTTTTCAGAGGTTCGGCGCAATGAAGATGAACAGCATGGGCAATTTCCTGCTTTGTCGACGTTTCCAACCCTGTGTTGCTACGAAGACCTGTATTCTTCTGGTTGCCATCCATGAACTGAGAGACGTCAGGGAACTGTTATGGCCAAGAAAGAGCCTTAATTGTTTACTCTCATTGGGCTGTTCTTTCCTTTCCTCCCTTTTCCTGAAGCAACTTCTCAGGTGGGTGGAGAAGGTCTGAAGAACCTAAGAGAACCTAAGAGGAGCCCTGCTGGATCAGGCCATAGCCCACATAGTCCATAAGAACCTAAGAGGAGCCCTGCTGGATCAGGCCACAGCCCATCTAGTCCATAAGAATCTAAGGGGAGCCCTGCTGGATCAGGCCACAGCCCATCTGGTCCATAAGAATCTGAGAGGATCCCTGCTGGATCAGGCCACAGCCCATCTGGTCCATAAGAATCTGAGAGGAGCCCTGCTGGATCAGGCCATAGCCCACATAGTCCATATGAACCTAAGAGGAGCCCTGCTGGATCAGGCCACAGCCCATCTAGTCCATAAGATCTAAGGGGAGCCCTGCTGGATCAGGCCACAGCCCATCTAGTCCATAAGAATCTAAGGGGAGCCCTGCTGGATCAGGCCACAGCCCATCTGGTCCATAAGAATCTGAGAGGATCCCTGCTGGATCAGGCCACAGCCCATCTGGTCCATAAGAATCTGAGAGGAGCCCTGCTGGATCAGGCCATAGCCCACATAGTCCATATGAACCTAAGAGGAGCCCTGCTGGATCAGGCCACAGCCCATTGAGTCCATAAGAACCTCAGAGGAGCCCTGCTGGATGAGGCCACAGCCCATCGAGTCCATAAGAACCTCAGAGGAGCCCTGCTGGATCAGGCCACAGCCCATCTAGTCCAGCATCCTGTCTCACATAGTGGCCCACCAATTGCCCATGGGCATCTCAAGCAGAGACAAGAGCAAAACTTCTCCTTCTCTTCAATCCCAGCAAATGGCCTTAGAAGCATCCTGTTTTTTCCCCTAGCCTGAAAGATGTACCTAGGCATCCATTCTAGTAGCCATTGATACATAAGTCATCCATAAATTTGTCCAACCCTTCCTTAAAGCCATCTAGGCTGGTAGCTGTCACCACCTCTTCCGGCAGCAAATTCCATAAACTGATGACCCTCTGGGTGAAGAAATCCTTCCCCTTGTCAGATCAGACTCCATCCATCCATCCATCCATCCATCCATCCATCCATCCATCCATCCATCCATCCATCCATCCCACCCCACCCCACCCTATACGCAAAGGTCTCCAGGTGGGTAACAACATCTAAAATCCAAACATTATTAAAACAACAACAACAGTACGTATTACACCAGTAGCATCTGCAGTAGACGACGGGTGTTTTTCCACTTAGCACTAGAGTACCTATTAAGGGTCCTTAATGGGTCCTTAATGGGTACTCTAGTGCTAGTGGACCCCCCCCCCCCAATGTCTGTGATTTAGATATATCTTTGTGATTTTTTCCTTGTATTTGGCTATTTTATTAATGCGATATGACCTGAATTTGCCACATTTGCTTAAGAATAAATTGACCTATGGTGGAAGCATCAGAAACAGGGAGTGACATTTGCTTCAGCCCAACTCAAAACGCAAGGAAGGCGTTATTTGATCTTAGCCTGAAAGGTTACAAAAACAGAAGCCTGATCATTAAAGTGCTTGTTTTTAATTGCAAACAGCTAATTGGACCGAGGATAACCAGTTCCTCTGCGTCCCCTGAGCCAAAAATATGATGCTCTGAAGTTATCACTGGAGCTTAGTTGAGGGAACTTACATATCCCCTTGCTTGGTCATTAGCTGGTCTTCTAGGAGGCTTTGTGTTTTCCTTTCAATGACTGCTTTTTGCAAGTCCTGCCTTGATTTTGTGCCTGCCCCTGCCTTGAGATCTGGAGGAGAGGCCCTCCTGGTTGTCCCACCACCCTCAGTAGCGAGGCGGGTGGACATCCGGGAAAGGGCCTTTTCAGTATTGGCCCCCAGGTTATGGAATAATCTCCCCCTTGAGCTGCGTCACGCCCCTTCTCTGTATACATTTAGGAAGGCGGTGAAGATTCACCTCTTTGTCCTGGCCTTCGGCTAATATGACCATTTTTCCACCCACTGTAGATATTAGTATTTTAATATTTAGTATCTGTTCTTAAATATGCTAGATTTTTAAGTCTTTTTATGGATATATTGTTTTAATCTGTTGTTTTAAAACTTGTAACCCGCTCTGAGGCCTACAGAGATAGGGTGGGATATAAATATAAATGAACGAATGAATGAATATAAATACATACATAAATAAATAAATAAATAAATAAAATAGTGTGCAACGTGGATCTTGCTCAGAGATCTGATTCCTTGCTTCTGTTCTGATGCAGAAAAAGGTCTCTGGGCATGTCAACAAACCACAGTCACTGCACCTATCCACTGCTTTATTTTATGGAACAGCGCGAACTATAGATGGCAGTAATGGAAAGATTTTCTGTGCAATGGATCGCGAATAACATGGCCAAAATTGAAAGTACTTTCATACTTCATCGCCCATGGTCTTTATCCAAAGCAGCAGCAACACAATTCAGCATGCCACAGTCTTGTGTCTCAGTTTTGGGTGCATCCCTACCTCTTGTATCCCCGTTGAAATCAGGGTAGCTCTGCCTGCATGGCCCCTGAAAGGTGGTGTATGCGGGTTTCAGGTCAATTTGTCGTGATTTTTTTTTAAAGTTCACTTGGGAATACAGCCCACTAAGCCCATGGAGAGCCAGCTTGGAGGAAACATGTCTAGGCAGGTGGAACACAAAATCTATGTGCTGATGCTCAGATCACTTTCGCTTGCAGGGGAAAAGATATGGTGAGATAATGTCTGTGTGACTAACTAACACTGCTATTGAAATAACAGGAAGAAGAAGGAGGAGGAGAAGGAGGAGGAGAAGGAGAAGAGTTGGCTTTTCTATCCCGCTTTTCTCACCCATTTAAGGGGACTCAAAGCAGCTGACAAACCTTCTGTTCTTCTCCCCACAACAGAACACCCTGTGAGGTAGGTGGGGCTGTGAGAGCTCAGAAGAGAGCTGTGACTAGCCCAAGGTCACCCAGCTGGCTTCATGGTGGAGGGTGGAATCGAACCCGGTATTCCCAGATGAGAGTCCAGCTCCCTGACCACTAGACCAAACAAAGACTTCTTGAGAATTGCCAGCCGCTGTGGCTGACTTTCCAACCCCAGGGACGGCATGGTGAAATATTACGCGTTCGGATCCTTCCAGGCCACTTTGAGGAGGGAGTCTGGATTGGTCTTGTCCTGGCTCTAGATAAAAATGAAATAAAATATAAAACAAATAAGAAGTCAAGCATGACCAGTCCTCAAGGGAAAACCACGCACTGGGGGGGATGGCTGCACATAGCAAGGACCACACAGGCTTTGAAAACTGTATTTTGTCAGGCCAACCGACACCATTAAAGAATGACATTAAACATTCAGTCTCTCATAAAAATGCAATTACTGCAAGCCCTCGAAAGGGAGAGCTAATTTCAAGTCCATCTATGTTTTGTATGGGGTTCAGCAGCAGCATTGTCAGTTTTTATGTTTCCCTTCGCTGGCCGTCAACATTTGAAGAGCAAGGGACTTTACTAGCCATTAACTAAACGGTTCTCTAATCTCAATTTAACCTGCCCCATAATTCTGCATCCAGCTTCACAGTTCACAGTGAGAGGTTCCCTCCGGGAGAGAGCAAGGTCACGCCGCAGGAAGAGAACCTGCAACAGCGGTCAGCAACAGCTCTGCCCACACCCGAAGGAGGAGGAGGAGGCTTCTATGCCCTGTTTCTTCCACCCATTTTAAGGGGACTCAAAGCTGCTGACAAACCATCTGTTCCTCTCCACACAGCAGGCACTCTGTGAGGCTGTGAGAGGTCAGAAAGAGAGCTGTGGCTGGCCCAGGGTCACCCTTTTAAGGGGACTCAAAGCTGCTGACAAACCATCTGTTCCTCTCCACACAGCAGGCACTCCGTGAGGCTGTGAGAGGTCAGAAAGAGAGCTGTGGCTGGCCCAGGGTCACCCTTTTAAGGGGACTCGAAGCAGCTGACAAACCTTCTGTTCTTCTCCGCACCACAGACACCCTGTGAGGCAGGTGGGGCTGTGGGAGCTCAGCAAGAGTGCGGTGACTAGCCCAAGGCCACCCAGCTGGCTTTCTGGAGGAGTGCCGAATTGAACCGGGAGACTGCTAGATAAGAGTCCGCAAGACCTGGAGCTCTGCTTGCTCCTCGGCGTTCCGTTCTTGACTCTGTTCCATCTAAAGGTGGACGTTGCGAGGTTGGTTCTCCGCGAGAGGTGGCGGCCTGATGCGCCGTGCTCCGTGGAGCTCCATGGCCTCCGGCAGGCTTGGACCTGACCCTCCAAGGTCTCCCTTCAGTCCGTTGCGCATGGCCCTCCAAGTCTACTTCCAGCTGTGCCAGTTTGTGGCTGCCTCAACCTCTGCTCTCCTTGGCTTCCTCCTTTGCATCCTTGCGGTCGACGGGAAAAACGTCTTGAACCCCTGCCAGCAGAGAGGTTCACCCAGTTCATCCTGGAAATTAAAGCTGGAGACAGCCAGGGCTTTTCCTGAAGGTGCTGCAGGGCAACAGGATGTGAGGAGGTCACATCAAAACCTGATACCCCAGTGCTTGAATAACACTTTCCCAAAGGAAGGTTGAGAAAGAGCTTCTCAGCCTGGCCAAAACCTTTCTCCTGCCTTCTCGCCACAGACCTCACTGGCATTTGTGGGGCAACGCGCCTGCAGTAATGCGCACCGTTCTGGTTGCCCCCTATTCTAGAGGAGGAACTTGGGCTAGTCACAGTAAGGGACAGGTATGAAAAGAACCCACAGCAGAACATCAGAAGAGAGCTGTGAACAGCCCAAGGTCGCCCAGCTTGCTTTGTGGAGGAGGAAGAAGAGCTGGCTTTCCTACCACATTTCAGGGGACTCAAAGCGGCCGACAAGCCTTCTGTTCTTCTCCCCACAACAGACACTCTGTGAAGTAGGTGGGATGGTGACAGCTCAGAAGAGAGCTGTGACTAGCCCAAGGCCACCCAGCTGGCTTTGTGGAGGAGTCCAGAATCAAACCCAGTATTCCCAGATAAGAGTCCAGCTCCTTAACCACTAGACCAAACTGGCTCACAGAACAGAAGGTTTGTCAGCTGCCTTGAGTCCCTTTAAGGATGAGAAAAGCAGGGTATGAAAAACTCCTCCTCCTCCTCCTCCTCTTCTTCCCAGGTGATCTCTCTACCACTGAGCTATAACCACTACATGGACAAACCTAAAGGAGCTTTCCTGGCAGGTGGAGAAATGATCCACCCTCGCCTTCGTCCAGAGAGATTCTGACACCTGAGCGTGTGACAATCTGTTTTGCGGGCCGCTGTTCCTATGTCTGAGCTAGGTCATCCCCTGGGTGATGAAACCAAGGGATGCAAAAATCTGTCCAATATTATTTCCTCCAGGCTTCTTGCACTTCTAGTCTACGGTTCATTTCGCTTTATTTCTGCATCAGTTTGTGATTTTTGGGTGGTGGTGGTGGGGTGGGGAAGAGGGGAAATTCATCTTCTGCCCTTTCAAACACAAATCTCCCTTGTTGGTTTTTATAGACAGCCTTGTTCTGTGTTGGTTAACAGTCCCAACCTTCCACGGCTTCGTAACCTTTTCCTACGGCGGTATGAAATATCGCTGTAAAGCAAACTTCCCACCCGATCTGAGACAATGAGAAATTTGCTAGTCTCCAATTCTAAACAGTCCTCCTGGAATCTATTTCTCAGCGGAGTTTAAATACATTTTCCAACGTGCATTGCAATCTATCCTGGCATTCCCTTAAAGTCTCAGTAGTCCCTCTGGGTTTCGGGTATTTTAGCAGACTTTGAATGCATTTTTTAAAAGTGTTTTCTGTTTTCGATATGTTTTAGGATTATCCGTGCATTCGGAATCCGGACAAATATGTCTGAATTCCAAGATTCGTGGGCAGATCGAATAAGGCCCTATTCCATCATACCCCCCTGGCACACCTATTCCCACCTCTTCCTTAATCTGAGCCACTTTTCCTGCTTACTGAGGCTTTCTCTCCTACAGAAGAGCTTAATAGTTGCTAGAGAGCAGCGTTTCTCCCAAGGGGCCTGTTGAGCTCGTCTTGGCGGACGGATCTGATCTCACAGCAGGCGCTTCTGGAAGCTGTTTGCTCTGTCTTTGTCAGCTGATGAGACAAGCCAACGGAATGTGACATTGACCGCGTTCCCTAAAGGGCCTTCCCAGGTTGTGGCCAGTACGCGTCTCAGTCGCCAGGTCAATTACGATCCTCCCGAAATTCCATGCAGGTCAGCGATCAAATGTTCTATCGGTTCACATGTAACTCCCCCTCTGCACATCAAATGATCTACTTTGGTTAGCCTCACAAAACGTTTCTCACACGTCATTTTCCCGGAGACGCTGCAGATCTCACGGGCGACGTCTGCTCCCCCTTCCGCCCCAGCTGAGTTCCAGCATTTTATTCATTCAAGGGATAAGTGAGAACGTTCTAGGGGCGTACATGAATGCAATTTTCGGGATTCGATACAATTCCATAGACCGATGACCCTCTGGGTGAAGAAATCCTTCCCCTTGTCTGATCTGGTGTCCTTTGTAGGGAGAAGAATAGAAACCTTGTCAGCCGCTTTGAGTCCCCATAAATGAGAAAAGGGGCTTAGAAAAGAAAAAGAGGAGGAAGAGTTAGCTTTTCACTCATTTAATGGGACTCAAAGCCGCTGACAAGCCTTCTGTTCTATGCACGACAGAACACACTGTGAGGTAGGTGGGGCTGTGACAGCTCAGAAGAGAGCTGTGACTAGCCCAAGGTCACCCAGCTGGCTTCATGGGGGAATGCGGAATCAAACCCGGTATTCCCAGATAAGAGTCCGGCTCCCAAACTGGCTCACAAGAAGAGCCAACTCTTCTTCTTTCTTCTAAAATAACTCCCACCTTCCCCCCAAAAAAAACATAAAGCATAACAGAATTTGAAAATACCTGTCCTAAAACACCTGAAAAAGATCCAGTCAATAGGACCTTTGGGGAGGCCATTTTGAATGGGGAAGATCGGACTTCCCCAAGCATGGAACCTAGAATTGCAATGGCTTTTTAACTGGTTTGAATGGTCCCAGGGGCTTAAAAATGTTTGGATCCCCCCAGGGTTGGGGAAGGGGGGAACAGAAAAGCTAATACGAGTGTTTTCAAGTGCCCCACAGTCTTTCAATGCCAGGCTATGAACTGCAGGTTGGAGAACACGCCAGGATGCACCACTACCGCCATTACCCACACGGGGGCGCTGGAGATCACAGCACATTTATCCCGCGCATGGATGCAAAGATGCTAAGCGGTTAGGTAATACATGTCAGGGTTGCCAAATCGTTTCACATCTAGGATTTAACAGGGGGCACAAATTGCAGTTGAATGGCAAGAGAATCTGCGTATTAGCGCCGCCGTGCCGCCGCCCTCCCTTTCAAAGACTGAGATCTTGAATTCTGGATTACCTGTATTCAACTGGCATTGGAATAAACGGACTTTGGGGTCCCTGGTGTCATGATTATGGGGCAAGCTATTCGTTTGATGAAAGATAGATTTTTTTTCAGGTTACAATTACTGGATTTCAGAAGCAGTCCAGTATATGGTTTACAGAGATCCATCCATCCATCCATCCATCCATCCATCCATCCATCCATCCATCCATCCATCCATCCATCCATCCATCCACCCACCCACCTATCTATCCATCTACCTATCCCATCCATCCACCTATCTATCTATCTATCTATCTATCTATCTACCTATCCCATCCATCCATCCACCTATCTATCTACCTATCCCATCCATCCATCCATCCATCCATCCATCCATCCATCCATCCACCCACCCACCCATCCATTTATTTACATTTTTATCCCACCCTATACCTGGAGGTCTCCGGGTGGGTAGCATCATCTAAAATCAAACGTCATTAAAACAATAACGCCATGTATTAAAACAGTGGCGTCTTCCCGTGGAAAGGGAAAAGCGTGTCCCCATTTCACCGAAGGCCAGGGCAAAGAGGTGCGTCTTCACTGCCTTCCTAAACATGCACAGTGAAGGTGATAGACGCACCTCAAGGGGGAGAGTATTCCATAGCCTAGGGGCCACCACTGAGAAGGCCACCTCCCGGGTGCCCACCGCTTTCAGGTCAGTTTAGTTTGAAACCGATTCCAGGTTGGTTTAGTTGGAAAAGGAAGTACAGGGAGATAATCTGTGTTGCAGCTCTGCAAATAAAATTAAACATTCTAAATTAGAGGGGGGGGGGAGCATTTGTGCTTCTTCTTTTTTTTTTTTTTTTTTTTTTAGCATTTGGGCCCAAGACATGCCCTGATATGGCCATCTGCCTGTTGGCATCTCATCTCGTCTTGCTTGTTCATAGCACTGCAAAGGGCACGTTTGCTCACAGCATACATGCTAAGTTTCTGTTTTAACAAGGTTTTCTCACTGTCTTATCAGAGGCGAGATAAGCATCGCAAGTGAGCAGAAGGAGGATATTTCCATTGGGAACATCAGCAAGAACGTAAAGTTTTTCATAGATCAATTCAGGGACGCGCTTAGGTCTATCTTTGGTTCAGAGCATCCTGGTTCAGGTGGGGCTGTGAGAGCTCAGAAGAGAGCTGTGACTAGCCCGAGGTCACCCAGCTGGCTTCATGGAGGAGTGCGAACTAAAACCCGGTGTTCCCAGGTAAGAGTCCGGCTCCTTAACCACTAGACCAAACCACGTGCAAGTTCACAGGGATCATATGGAAAAGATCTATTAGGAGCAGCTGCTGCTGCGGAAGACCTTTGTGACAAAGCCCTGGAGATTTGCCTCCAAGGACTGCAGGTAACCTCAGGTTAGGCAAACAAATTATGCCGGGCTGGCATAAGGAAGCTGACACCGTTTCCAGGGTGTGTGTGTGTGTGTGGAGTCATCCCATAACGGTCAAAACAGCCGCACTGCACATAGAAGCTCTTCAAGGCAGTCTCTGGTGTTCAATGAGAGGGAAGGAAGCCCAAGAGAAAGGAGAGAGTTACTCCTCGGAGCCAGTTTGGTCTGGTGGTTAGGGAGCCGGACTCTTATCCGGGAATACCGGGTTCGATTCTGCCCTCCCCCATGAAGCCAGCTGGGTGACCTTGGGCTAGTCACAGCTCTCCTCTGAGCTCTCACAGCCCCACCTACCCTACAGGGTGTTCTGTTGTGGGGAGAAGAACAGAAGCTTTGTCAGCTGCTTTGAGTCCCCTTATGTGGGTGAGGAAAGCGGGGTAGAAAAGCCAACTCTTCTTCCCCTCTCCTCTGGCCTTTGCAAACAGTGTTAATCTACCAGACCATCAGGCTGGCCCCTTCTTAGCCTCCTCCTCCCCACCTGGCCAAGCAAAAATTTTCATTTCATGCAAATGTTTAACAGATAACAGGAACCAAACTGCTGTTTGCCTAGGATTAATAGCGCCAGCATGGTTAAGGCCCGGGGTGGGTGGGTGGGTGGGCAGACGCTTTCACAACGTCACCTACGGTGGAAGGGGAGAGGTGGTTTGGTGCTGCGTACGAAGGAGACGGAGCGACGTCCTGCTAAGTGCATGGCTGGTGCCACGTCTGTCTGTGCCCCCCACCCCGAGAGGAGTGTCCCTGCCCAAGCCTTTCCAAATAATGCAGTCCTGGGGGGTGGGCGGGGCAGTTCTAAGAAGCCTTAAAGGCAGTCAGTGCTCCTGGGCCTACCGAAACCATAATATTCACATTGTCAAACTGCGTGTTGTTTTGCAGCCCCGGGCAACGTTGATGCCTTTGGAGTTTGTTTGGGGTGTAAATAGTCCTCCCTCATTCCGGGCACTCTTGGCAGGGCAGGTGCTAAGAGGAGCTTTGCTAAAACCAGCAGCTTCCCTCCTATCTCGTATGTGTTATACGTATCTGAACGCATTTCGTACCCATCCCGTTTTATCCTGGATCAGCACAAAAGCGTACAGATACATATGCAATACATACGAATCTGCATGTTTGGACTGAGAGTTACTTAACATGTGCAGAATTCTACATTGCAGGGAGCATTTAACCGAGAGCCCCACTTGGAGAGGTATGAAAAATTTGGCCAGCAGCGTTCTCTCGCGCCAGGTACAGGTCAGAAGCCTTGTGCTAACAGATCTAGCACTGCCTAGTATTCCCTCCGCCAGACGATGATGTAATGCTGTCCATCGTAATGAGACAATGTGGTGCAGTGGCCAGAGGGTCATCTCAGGGCTTGAAAGATCGGAGGCAGTGGTTCTCACCCTTCCTCACGCTGTGGTGACCCCCAACCTCACCCTAACCCTAAGCCCCAAACCGTAAGATTATTTTCATTGCTACTTCATAACTGTAATTTTGCTACTGTTATGCAAATATCTGATCTGCAGGATGTATTATCATTGCTACAAACTGAACATAATTAAAGCATCGTATTCACATCAACCACAGATGAATATAAAAGTGTCCTTTTACCTCCAATACTGCTGCTTTCTACACAGTAGCTGCTCTCTACTGTATTCGTATGGGGTGTATGTGATGGGGTTGGCGCAATGATGTCATCACGCCAGGTACTCGTAAGTGAGCGTATCTGCATGTGGGTGGAACCCGCCTGGAGACGGATAGAGCAGCGGTGTCTCGGTTCCTATGTGTCTTCCAATGGTCTTAGTTGACCCCTGTGAAAGAGTAGATCGACCCCCAAAGGGGTCTCGACCCACAGGTTGAGAACCACTGATCTGAGGTCTCCCTCAAATCCAAATTCAATTCAAATGTTTGAATTTCAGGCCATTCTATTCGAGTTCGAATGTCGAAATTCGGAACATTCGATCGGATTTCAAACGCCTACGAATATTCGCCCACATCTTGAGGAAGCAACGCTCTGATGTTAACAAAAGATCACTCCATGTTGGATAGTGGATTTCATTCATGTGCATTTCTACTCAACGCCTCTGTGCCCCTTCTTCCTACTCCAGAACATCCTCCGTCCTAGTTATCAATGGATTCCATTGCCATGTATGGCCTAGACTTCTCTGACACCCTGCTTCTTACCGCCTTCAACGTGTTGCACCAGGAAATTAAACTTTTTGCCATCCCTTCTCTTCCGCATGGGTGTACATCCATGTGATTCCCCAAATCCCCGGCCTTTTGGCTCCAAAGAATCCCCCACTTTTTTAATTTTTTTGCTTTGGTGTTGTTTCTGTTTGGTTGTTGCAGAAACACCCTGGGAAGGCCATGCGTGGCGAGCCCTGTTTTTTCGCTGCTAGGGCAGAAGTTAAAAATTATTCAATGAAAAATTCCTGGCCTGTGAAACAGTACCAGGCAAAGATTTTCACCAGCTTTCCCTCGCATAGCCAAGGCTGAGATAAGACAGTGAAGAACTTGGTGGGAATCCTAGATCTCCTCTTTGGAGAGGCCGATAACACGCTCGCGTTACGCTGTCCTCCACCACCTTCGTTCTTAGCAATTTCCTTTCAGGTGAAAATTTGAAAGAGGTTCTAAAGAAACCAATAACTAAGAAAAACATTGCTGGCTTCCCCCTGGTCTTCTTCTTCTTCTTTAACTCCCCCTTCCAATTGGTTCATGTTCACTGGACCAAACTTCACTTCAAAGGGGCGAGATGTAGATTGATCACTTGTAAGCAAGGTTGCTTTTTATGAGCCCGGGAAGACTTCGCATTCTTCAATTCTGAGCGAGTTTCGGGAAAGCGACCGAGGGGAAAGGCGCCGGAACCGGTGACACGCCGGATCCTTCCACTTAGCAAAATGGAACTGAATTCCCGGGGATGTTTTATTTTCATTCCACCCACCACCCCCGGCCTTCATCTTAAGACAAATCACCCAACGTCGGAAACTGTGGCACAAACTTTTGCTGACCGTGGAGCCGTTCAGGTGCAATAAAAGGCACCTCTTGGGATCGCTTGGTGACTTCCTGGCAGAAGGGCCTTCTCTGCAGTGGCCCCAGGGAAAGGAGGAGAAGAACCCAGAAGATGTGAAGGCAAGTGGTTTTTCAAGGTAAGACTGACCTGGAGCGGGTATTGCGGGGGAAACCATTGATTCTGCAGCTCCCTTTCAATGGGGCATCTCTCTTTGGCCGTTGGAACACGGTGCTTGTGGTTCCGCTGGTTGCTGGCATTGAAAGGGGCTACTTAACAGCGATGGGGGAAGTCTTCATGGAGAATGGGTAGATAGTTTTTATTCTGGTGAATTGATAAAGCCTCTTCTGCGACGTGAGCCAAATGAGTCCTGTGGGAATGGCGCGTCCGGTGAAAAATTGTATAGCGGGTTCCCGTGGATGGTCATCTGGAATGGACCTATGCTTAAACTGCAACCTCTTGCAATACAGCCAGGAGTTCATGTGTACCTTTTAGAAGGGAATCTGTTTGTATAATGAGAGATTGTTCTCTTGGAACAAATCGTTGCGACCGTATTGACTTGTTTGCGAGAGGGTCATCGAAGTTGGTGAAATTTTATGGGGACGAGGCAGCAAATGAATCCGTGCCTCTGGGAGGTTCTAACAGCCCATCCATGAAGGAAGGGAAGGAGAAAGGGAAGGGAAGGAGGAGAAGGGTGAGCAAGGAATGATTTGCATTTAATCCCAGGTACTCCATGGAGACCAACTGGAGGAAAGTACTGAATAGCCTCATCTGTTAAAATCTCCTCTTCTGTATTGTGTTGGTTTGGTCAGTATGTATAGGCCAGTTTGGTCTCATGGTTAGGAAGCTGGACTCCTATCTGGGAATACCGGGATTGATTCTGCCCTCCCCCGTGAAGCCAGTTGGGCGGCCTTGGGCTAGTCACGGCTCTCTTCTGAGCTCTCACAGCCCCACCTGCCTCACAGGGGAGAAGAACAGAAGCTTTGCCAGCCTCTTTGAGTCCCCTAGAAAGGTTGAGAAAAGCAGGCTAGAAAAGCCAACTCATATCTTCCTCCATGAAGCCAGCTGGGTGACCTTGAGCTAGTCACAGCTCTCTTCTGAGCCCTCACAGCCCCACCCACCTCACAGGGTGTTGGTGTTGTGGGGAGAAAGCTTTATCAGCCACTTTGAGTCCCCTTAAATGGGTGAGAAAAGCAGGGTATAAAAGCCAACCCTTCTTCTATCAGAAAACCAAAAAAAAAAACAGTCAGGGAAGCAAAGGAAGGAGGGAGGGGCTGTTCTCTTCATCTTAGACCTATAAATGTGAAAATGCATATGAAAGCATTCAATATAACATTTGTATTGCTTGAGCTGCAATGCAAATTCTCAGAAGGAAAGTCCCATTGACTTCAGGGGGGAGAATTATCCTGAGAAAAACACACCTGGGCAGAGAGCCACACTGGATACGCATAAGGAATCGCATATTTCTTTTCGGTCTCAGAATGCTGTGTTTATTTAACATCATTCATAAGCCAGGTTCATGTGAATGTGTGAGAGAGAGAGAGGGAGAAAGAGAGAGAGAGAGAGAGAGAGAGAGAGAGAATTCTTCGGGGATAACAGCATCACCACGTTTTTATCTGGTGAGCAAATCCTATTAATGATTTACCCGATATAATTTGTTCTCACAAGCTGCTCTCTCCTGCACCCTTTGTCTAGCTAACTGGAGCTCTGCTCTCCTGGCATTTCCAAAGGCAAGGGCAGCCAAGTGAAGAGAAGGAGCCAGTGAGAAGGGATTTGCATGGATATTCGTAGGTGTTCGAAATCTGACCGAACGAGCCGAATTTTGGCATTCAGACTCGACTGATTGTCCCGAAATTTGAATGTAAACGTTCAAATCGCACTTGGAACTTCGGATCTATTCTTTCGAATCATCCGGACGTTCGTATGCGTATGAGTCGGGGCGCGATGCGTATTTGTGCGGATCCGTACGGGACGAAAACTGTTTGCGTACGGGATAACTACAGGTTGCACACTGACGTGTACGGACGCGTACGGAGGCGGCGAAGACGAATACGGAAAAGCGGGGTGGAAACAGCTTCTGTTTTTGCCCATATGGGTATTTCCCTTCAACACTGCATACATGAGAACAGGGAGAATATTTTGCAGTCCTCCTGCTCTTATACCAACTTTGCAAGCTATTTCCAAGGTCTGCTTCAAGCCTATTTGCCTATGCAGCTAAACACACAGAGAAGAATTTAAATATTGTGGCTTAACCAGGTATTCAAGTAATTTTAAAGCCAAATATGCCTTTGCAAAGGCGTGATGCAAAACAGCACTTAAGGCTGTTCCAGTGTTTCTCTGGGAAGGGCATTTCCCAATTCATTTTGCTCACCAATAGCTCTCCCAACCTTCACTAGGCCTTCCCCCCCGCCCTAAAAGGGCAAACCAAATGCTATCAATGTGCACAGCTAATAGTTAGAACAGAAGCTAAGATGCATGTGGCCCGCCACTATACACTGGGCTAGATTCTGGTAAGTACCATCTTCACCTGCAGGAGTTGTTTCCACCAGGGTTGTGCAAGTATGTTGAGATTCGATCGATGGGAACAAATTTGAACCAATCGACAACATATGTATCTGCCTGTACACATCATTATGCATCCCGTACACATCTGTACGCACCTGTACGCAGCCCGTATCTATCCCATATGCGTCCCGTTTTCATCCCATCCGTACAAAGGCATATGGATGCAAAGTTGGTATAAGAGCAGGAGGACTGCAAATTATTTTCCCTGTCCTCATGTATGCAGTGTTGAAGGGAAATACCCACATGGGCAAAACCAGAAGCTGTTTCTACCCCGCTTTTCCTCACCCGTTTAAGGCGACTCAAGGCGGCTGACAAACCTTCTGTTCTTCTCTCCACAACAGAACGCCCTGTGAGGTAGGTGGGGCTGTGAGAGCTCAGAAGAGAGCTGTGACTCGCCCAAGGTCACCCAGCCAGGTTTGTGGAGGAAGGTGGAACCAAACCCTGTATTCCCAGATAAGAGTCTGGCTCTCTAACCACTAGACCAAACTGTCTTTATTGTCCCTCTGTTATCAGTAGTGCAAGAGGAGGTCAATCCACAGAGAGATTTGTGTGTGCATGTATGCAGCAATATATTGGCAGTCATTTGAACAGAAAATACAAGATATATGGTTGTTGCTGGTCACCTGTCTCCAGAGATTCAGGAAACATTGTTAGGAACTGAATATATATATATTTTTAAATTCCCTTGACTTGTCTTTTCTTCCACCTGATTGGGAAGCTACCTGTCGGGGCTTGTGAGTGGGCATGTCCCTCCCCGTTGCCTGTCTGAACAGCCAATGGGAAACCAGTGTGTGTCACCTGTGAGTCAGCAGGAATGATGGTTTGAAAAGCAACACCTGTCTCCGTTCCAGTCCAGGTGTATAGGCAAGGTGGGATGCTCTTGCTGAACTAGAAAAATCCCCACCCACCCCCAAACCCGGCCACTGGCATCCTATACAGGCAACCTCCCTTGGCTGGTAATGGAATCCTATGTTTTGCTGTGAACCCAGAATGTTGATAGTGGATATGCACCTTGCTTTGTACAAGATCTATAATGGTAATCTTGCTGTACTTGGAGGGTGTGGTCTGCTTTGCCAGAGCAGTTTGGACAGAGTGAAAATGGGGGAAGGGAAAGAGGAAGGAAGGAACCTAAGAACCTAAGAGGAGCCCTGCTGGATCAGGCCACAGCCCATCTAGTCCATAAGAACCTAAGAGGAGCCCTGCTGGATCAGGCCACAACCCATCTAGTCCATAAGAACCTTAGAGGATTACTGGATCAGGCCACAGCCCATCTGGTCCATAAGAACCTAAGAGGAGCCCTGCTGGATCAGGTCACAGCCCATCTAGTCCCTAAGTCCCTAAGAGGAGCCCTGCTGGATCAGGCCACAGCCCATCTAGTCCATAAGAACCTAAGAGGAGCCCTGCTGGATCAGGCCACAACCCATCTAGTCCATAAGAACCTTAGAGGATTGCTGGATCAGGCCACAGCCCATCTTGTCCATAAGAACCTAAGAGGAGCCCTGCTGGATCAGGCCACAGCCCATCTAGTCCATAAGTACCTAAGAGGAGCCTGCTGGATCAGGCCACAGCCCATCTAGTCCATAAGAACTTAAGAGGAGCCCTGCTGGATCAGGCCACAGCCCATCTAGTCCAGCATCCTCTCGCACACAGTGGCCCACCAATTGTCCATGAGCATCTCAAGCAGAGACAAGGGCAAAAGTTCCCCTGCTCTGGAATCCCAGCAAATGGCCTTAGAGGCATCCTGCTTGTCCCCCCAGCTTGAAAGATGCACTTAAGCATCCATTGATACACCTGTCATCCATGAATTTGTCTAACCCTTTCTGGTTGGTTGCTGTCACCACCTAATCCGGCAGCAAATTCCCTAGACTGATGACCCTCTGGGTGAAGAAATCTTTCCCCTTGTCTGATCCGACTCTCCTGCCCATCAGCTTCATAGATGCCCCTTGGTTCTAGTGTTGTGCGATAGGGAATATAAATTTTCTCTATCCACCTTTTCTATACTGTGCATGATTTTATATACTTCAGTTAGGTGCCCTCTTAAACAATGTCTTTTCAGACTAAAGAGGCCCAGACGTTGCAGGCTGGTTTCGTAAGGGAGGTGTTTTAGCCCCTTAATCATTCTGGTTGGAATAATTCTGGATGGATGGAAGGAAGGAAGGAAGGAAGGAAGGAAGGAAGGAAGGAAGGGAGGAAGGAAGGAAGGAAGGAAGGAAGGAAGGAAGGAAGGAATAAAGCTTGCTGGTCTGTGCTGCTTTTGATCTACTGTGTAGCAGCTGTTTGAAAAGCAGACATCCCCTTAGGGATGAATAGGTAAGGGATTGAAAATGAAGCAACTGATATTTTAATGCTGCTATGCCATCCGTGGCGTGAGAGGCGACGGGATCATCACCCTCCACAAAGGGTTTTTCAGGGCTGGAAATGGGTCTGAAAAGAGTCTCCAAGCTGAAAAGGTTAGAAGAGGAAAGGTTTTTACTTTTTAGTTCTGAACAGAGAATCGGCGATTCTCAAAACTTTGCATGCCTGCCTGCCTCTGCTATAAAGCTTAGAATCAAAAGGGTCATCTAATTGAAAGCATAGGAATGGACCACGAAATTGTGAGACATGCTGTTATTCGAGGTGCGCATGAATGCAACTTTCAACATTTGATTCGAATAGAATATTTGAATGTTCAAATTCAAATGAATAGAGAAAAAATATTCATACGGATATTCGATTCATATTTGACGATACGAATGTCTGCAACCGTACGCCTGACGTTTGCAAACTGGAATCCATAACATTCAAACAAATTTCAAATTTTCTGAAACATTCGAATGTGTCAGATACGTAGGCATTACACACATATCTGTACACATCTTACACATATCTGGACACATTTGCGAAGATACTACAGGACGAAAATGGGATGCATATGGGATAGAACAGGACGCATACGAAATGCGTACAGATGTGCATGACACATGCGAATGCTGTCGACATCCGTATCTTCAAATTCGAATCCAACATTTGGACGAAGAGATTTGGATTCTAAAGATTCAGATTCAAATCGAATCGAATCTTCAGATATTCATTTTGAATCAAATCAAATGCAAAAAAACCCCACATTCATTCTACATCCTTAGTCAAAAGGGCCTGTCTCTTCTCTGTGATGTGTGTGTGTGTGTAAATTAACTCCAGTTTAACTCTCTGGGGTTGCAGGAGGCACTGATAAGGGTTTAAACATTCCAAGCCCAGAGGGGAAGGAGCTGTCTTTTGCTCTGGATTCAAGCCGCTGTTTTGGCGGGGATTTGGCTATCAGGCTTTGGCTCACAACAAAAAAGGTAGGCGTTGATCCACGGATTCCAGCCGCTGTGCCAGTTTGCCATCTTGGAGTCGAAATTCACACCCAGCCTGATCAGATTATGGACGCTTTCCTCCGAGTCTCGCCTTCATTTTATGCTCCGAATCGTTATGTGATTGCGTGCACCGCCGGCTCAAATTGCAAGGCGTTTGGGCCTCACTTTCTAACCACATTTACACATTCCGTAGTCCCCTCTGGTGTGGTGTTATCAGTAATATCTGCACCGATCCTGCAAAGGGAGCGATGCAGGCTCAGTTACACAAGGACATCAGAGAAATCCTCCTGGATTGGGCCACGGCCAGCATAGTCTAGCGTGCTGCCTCACGCAGTGATCCACCAAATGCTTAAGGGCGTCTCAAGCAGAAGATCAAGGCAAAAACTTCACCTGCTCTCAAATCCCTGCAAATGGACTTTGGAATACATCCTGCCAGCCTCTCCAGCCGGGTATCCATTCTGTTAGCCATCAGTAGACCTGTCTTCCATGAATCTGTCTAACCCTTCCTTAAAGCCATCTAGGCTGGCTGCTGTCACCACCTCCTTCTGGCAGCTGATTTCATGGACCCTCTGGGTGAAGAAATCCTTCCCCTTGTCAGATCTGACACACCCACCCATCAGCTTCATAGGTGCCCCCTGGTTCTAGTGTTGTGTGCTAGGGAAAATAAATCTTCTCCATCCACCTCTTCGATACCATGCATAATTTTGTATACTTCAATCAGTTCCCCTCTTAAACGCCGTCTTTCCAGGCTGAAGAGGCCCAGACGTTGCAGTCTGATTTGGTAAGGGAGGTGTGCCAGCCCCTTAATCATCCTGGTTGACTTTTTCAGTTGGAAAACATCTGCTTTATATACATATAAGTTCAAAGTTCAGCTTGCAGCATCTCTGTCGAGGGAGGCAGTGGCAAACTACTTCCATTCTGCTACCAAGAAAAATACCCAAAGCTCCCGGGCATCTTTATTGTAGAGAAAAACCACAACCCTGTGCTAAGGGCAACTGTTCCGCATACAGACGGGTCCCAGTTGAATCCGGATTGAACCCTTAAAAGGAGGGAGAGGAATAACATATTGTTGCCACGGTTGGAACTGACTCAGGGCAACTCTACTTACAACAAGAATTGTACTTTGTAACTACCTAAATACTAAATTACTTCTGTGTGCATTCTTAGAAGTCACAATTGTATCCAACTTGAGGAAAAGGCAAGGGATGGTGGAAATTGTAGTGAAGACGAAGAGGAGGAGGAGGAGGAGGAGGAGAAGTTGGTTTTTACACCCAGCTTTTCTCACCCTTAAGGGGACTCAAAGTGGCTGACAAACCTTCTGTTCTTCTCCCCACAAAAGACACCCTGTGAGGTTGGTGGGCCTGTGAGAGCTCAGGACGGCAGCTGGGACTAGCCCAAGGTCACCCAGCTGGCTTCGCAGAGGAAGGATAAGAGTTGCCTTCTCTACCCTGCTTTTCTCACCCATTTAAGGGGCCTCAAAGGGACGGACAAACCTTCTGTTCTCCCCACAAAAGACACCCTGTGAGGTAGGTGGGGCTGTGAGAGCTCAGAAAGGGAGCTGGGACTAGCCCAAGGTCACCCAGCTGGTTTCATGGGGGAGGATGGAATCAAACCCAGTATTCCCAGATAAGAGTCTGGCTCCCTAACCACTAGACCAAACTACCAAAGATGGGGGAAGCTGTTCTACCACATCTGGAGGGCTGCAAGAAGTTACTCTTGCCCTTATTATTCTAGGTTCCCCCCCCCCCATTAGTCAGTCATTTGTCTGTCTTTGGGACCTAGAGAGAGGCAGCAAATATACCCTGACTGTTCCCAAAGGCTCCAGAGCAAGGCGAGAGAAACCAAATGATGTCTCCTGCCCGCCTTGGGCCTTCACTTCACTTTCCACTTCACTCTTCACCTCCTCTTGCCCTGAACTACGTAAGGAGTTTGGTCTGGCACCATCTGGCACCCGCCCAGCCTGGCTGGTGCAAACTCCAGGATCCCCAAAAGAGTTGCAGAGGGCCTCTCCCTTTCCAGGAACTCTGTGGAATTCATCCTGCCGCCTGGGAGCCATGGCAGGAATTCAGATCCCACAAATAGATTGTCGTGTTTGTTTTATAAAGGTGTGCCCAAGTTGGGGCGGAGGGGCGGAGGGAGCGAGAGAGAGAGACCTAGCAGAGAACAAAATCGCCAGGGTATAATGAGTTACAGCAAAGCTTGTAAAAAGTGGCAGTAAAAAGGCAGGCGAAATGAAAAGCATATTATTTTTATGCATTTGAAAAGGCAATGCAAGGTCATCCTCTTTCCTTTCCAAACCACGGTGGCCATTTTGAGAAAGTTTCTCTCTCGTTGGTGAAAAAAAAAATGAATCAGACCTCTGCTTACTGGCTGATTTTCCAGCCATATCCACGCCGTCTCCAACAGTGTCACCATCTCAGGTTTTATTCTCTCCCAGTTCTGTACAAATGCATCTACGAACATATTTCCTCGTGAGCCAGTTTGGTCTAGTGGTTAGGGAGCCAGACTCTTATCTGGGAGTACCAGGGTTGATTCCGCACTCCTCCACGAAGCCAGCTGGGTGGCCTTGGGCAAGTCACAGCTCTCTTCTGAGCTCTCACAGCCCCACCTAGCTCAAAGGGTGTCTGTTGTGGGGAGAAGAACAGAAGGTTTGTCAGCCGCTTTGAGTCCCCTTAAATGGGTGAGAAAAACAGGACAGAAAAGCCGTCTCTCCCTCTTCGTCCACAAAGCCAGCTGGGTGGCCTTGGGCAAGTCACAGCTCTCTTCTGAGCTCTCACAGCCCCACCGACCTCACAGGGTGTCTGTGCTGGGGAGAAGAACAGAATTTTGAATGTTTCAAATACTTGTCCACATTCCTCATATACATCCATACCTTAAATTTTTAAATATACCTCTGATTTTAAATGTTGTTACCCACCCTGAGACCTCTGGGTACAGGGTAGGACAGAAATCCAAGTAATAAATTAATAATAAATTAATAAATTAAGACTCAGGATAGAGCTGGGGCAGAAAGCAGGGTTCTTCCTGAATCTTCCCTGTTTTTGGAAATGCGGGGACGGGGAAGATGAAATATGAGCAACAACTTGATTTTTGCCCTCTAAAGGAATTAGGATGTTGAAGAAGCCAACAGCATTAATTAGCAAGGGTTTAAAGCGAACTTCCAGTTACTCCAGTTAATGACTTGAACCAAAAAAGAGAGGAAGAAAAAGCTGTTTCTTAAAACACACACACACACACAATCACACTTTGAAGTGTATCATAAATCACAGGGCCCAATATCAGCTGCGGGTCAAATTAGAGATTTCTTTTTGAAACGTCTCTTGCATGGCTTAGCATCAGAGCCAAGGCTAATTTTCATGCCACTTTGATGAAGGCAGAAGTATTTTCGGTCTTCCAGAGGGCAGCAAGAAACGGCCCTCCCTGCCTTTGGAGCCAGCAGCTGACATCCCCACACCCCAAATGGGACAAAATTCTGACCGCTCGCACAACTGGCATATAGCTGACCTGCCTTCCCCATGAATTCAGAAAAGCGGAGCTAAAGGAAGAGAGAAAGAGATTCCCTTAGCATTGCAATCCTGACAGAGCAAAGAGGCAAGAAAGACTACAGTGAAAAAACAGCCTCCTTTTCAGTTTCTTTCATTTATTCATTCCTGGTTGTCCCACCGCACTCAGTAGTGAAACAGGTGGGGGCACGAGGGAAAGGGCCTTTTTGGTGATGGCCCCCAGGTTATGGAATAGACGATATACCACAACCCCTTGAGCTGTGTCACGCCCCTTCTCTCTGTACATTGAGGAAGGCTTTGGCTAAGGTGATTATACTTTCCCACCACTGCAAATTCTATTATTGTAATATCTGGGGCATTATTTTAAACGTGCTGAATCTTTTAAGTGTTTTTATTATTATTTTTAATATATATTGGGTTGTGGTCTGTCGTTTGAAAGGTTGTTACCCACTCTGAGACCTTCAGGTATAGGGCGGGATACAAATATAAATATATGAATAATAAATAGATATTTAGCTATTGGTTTAGTAAGCAATTTTAACAGTACTGATAAAATTTATTGAATTTTTTTTTTTTTTTTTGCAAAGCAGTTAGGGGACCTACAGTATGTTCAGGTAAATAGGTATCCTCTCGTGACCTTATAGAGCATCCTAAACCTGGATTTTGAAGGTGTCATAGGAACTATGGGGAAAGCCTCAAATGCACTTATAAAGATTGTCGACATTCGTATGTGCAGGTTCGAATAAAAAATTCAAGCAAATAGATTCGAATTTGGCAAAGTCGAATCGAATCTTGTTGGACTGGAATTCCGAAGATTCGCTTTGAATCGGATTTCGGGGGATCCGATTCGATTACAAAGCCACAATCAGGCTGCAGCCTCCAATGCTTTTAACTGTGTATTTTTGTGGTTTGTTTTACTTGGTGTCTTCTGTAGCCAATGTTACGTTTCCATTTGTACGTTTTGTTAGCTGAAACAAAATTATTTCTCTCTCTTTTGCAACAACTGCAAGCAAAGAAATGACTCCGAGTGGCGATTTGGCATTTATTTCCTCGGTTTCGTTCTTATTTTGTCTTGCCTATGCATCTGTCAAAGTCATCTAGGCAGATGATGCATTCCAGTTTGGAACAATCTGGAATAAGAGCTGCCCCCCCCCTTCCATTTTGTTTAAATTTGCAAGGAAAATCACAGAAGGAAGAGAGTGCATTGATTCAAATAAACAGCATTCAAAGCTTTGTCTTTGTTATTTTTGTCTTTGCTTGGGAAATCCTGAGCAAACCAAGTGATGGGTTTCTTTTTCCTATCTGTCACCTGATGCTCTTACCATCTCTCCCCCCCCACCCCCCACCCAGCCCCTTCCTTCCATATTGGATTTTCAAAAATCCGTATTCGAGTTCAAATGCCAAATTTGGATCTTTGAAAATCCCATCCGAGGTTGAATGTTGAAATTTGGATTTTTGAAAAACCCCATTCGCGTTCAGATGTCAAAATTTGCCGGATTCAAATTGAGTATTTGAGTTTGCAAATATTCATGCACACCCCTGCCCTAAATCTACTCGCTTCTGCGCCGGCATCGGCGGCTGTATCCAGAGATATTCTGGCCCTCGGGACCAGCGCCGGGGAAAGGATGCTTGTGAAATGAAAGCAAAAACGTATCTTAAAAATATTAGATCAGAGGGCTCCTTTCGAGGACTTGCATGATTCTTTTAGATAGACAGGTTCCTCTGCCTTCCTCTCATCTCAGAGGAAGTGGCCCAGGTAAATCATTAGACCCACAGTGCTTTGATGCTGGGGAAGAGCTGGAAAGGCTCTCAGAGCTTGGCTTTGGCCCTTAGCGCATCTCACATCCTTATCTTCACCTTAATGAGAAGCTATCTGTATCTCCCTCTAGTTTCCTCGCTCGGGATGGACCATCAAGGAGTTAAGCAGCAGCTGAAAGCCTTCAGGTTCTATTTGCCTTGGAATGATCCCCAATTCTGTGAATCATCTTGCTCAAACAGAAGGCTGAAATGTCACCGGGGGCGGGAGGGTGTTGCGCTGTACCAGGCCTGAGCCGGCTCCCCGGCCGTTGTGCCTGGCTCTAGGGAAATTCAAAGGGGGTCTTGGGAACCCTTCGTGCCAACGGGATGCGAGGTCTTAAACAAAACAAAGCACAAGCATGGCACACAGGTTTTGGCAAAGGCTGACGGTGGCAGAAGGTGTGGGCGGGGGCGGCAGATTAAACTACAACTGTCGAGTTAAGTGGGTCTCTTCCGTTAACAATGGCGCCCGAGTGGAGAGGGGTGGGTGATCAGCTTCGGTGACTTGTTCTCCCGACGAGGCAATGAATGAGTGCCAGAGAACACAATAATAACGTCAACAGCTCCTCCTCCTCCTCCCTTTCTCCTTCTTCTCCTCCTTCTCTTTCTCCTTCTCCTCCTTTTCTTCTTCTCTTCCTCTTTCTCCTCCTTCTCTTTCTCCTTCTCATTTTCTTCCTCCTTCTCATTTTCTCCTCCTCCTCCTCCTCTCCTTCTCGTTCTCTTTCTTTCCCTCCTCTCTCCTTCTCCTCGTCTTCCTTCCTCTCTTTCTCCTTCTTCTCCTCCTTTTCTTCCTCCTTCTCTTCCTCCTCCTTCTCCTCTTCATTTTTCTTCTTCAATGGATGGTGGGTTGTGAAGTTGTGGTTTTTTGTGTGTGTGTGTGTGCGGTCTTCTGGTTGAGAAATTTTGGAAAGCGAAGGCGATCTCTTGCCACACTGGTCACCGGAGCCTGCCCTGCCCCCAAATCAGGTTCCAACACCCCACCTTATTTCACAGGTTTTTCCTGTTTGATCCTGGCTTGAACAGGAACCCGAGCTGAACGAGGGAACCGGATCTCTGAGTGGCTCAGCTTGGTCTGGGAAACAAATGGGGGTGGGGAGGATTAACTGTTTACTTGCCTCTCCATTCCAGCTTTTTGGGAGGAGGGAAAGGCTTTTATTTCCACTGAAAGAGGCTAAAAATGATGGCTGGTGGGCCGGCTGCCTGTAGTGGGAGAGACTTCAATTCTGCCCTCCCCCATGAAGCCAGCTGGGGGACCTTGGGCTAGTCACAGCTCTCTTGTGAGCTCTCACAGTCCCACCTACCTCCCAGGGTGTTCTGTTATGGGGAGAAGAACAGAAGCTTTGTCAGCCACTTTGAGTCCCCTTAAATGGGTGAGAAAAGTGGGGTAGAAAAGCCAACTCTTCTTCTTCTTCCAGCTTTCATCAGTTCTGTTTGAGGTTCCAGCCCCCATCACTTTGGACTTGACCTCCCATCAGCTTCCCACCATGTATGGCCCCTTTTAGACTCCACTACGAAACTGATGAGAGCTGAAGTCCAAGACAACGGTCTTTCTCTCTCTCTCTACTTGGTTGGTGAGGGGCTGAGATGGTGGTTGTATTCACACTTGGCTTTATTCTGGAATATATTCTGGAACAGGGGTCTTCTGTCCAGTGCAGAGTACAGGAGGCCCCAGGTGAGACCCTTATCCTGAGATATACAGTTGGGTCCCTGGGTCAGTTTCTACTGAACTTACAGGGAAAACGTGAATATTTGAAACCCTGGGAAATGATGGGTGATTTCCCATGATTCCTAGGAGATTGCACGAGATTTCCTAGAAATGCTATTTCCAATCGCCCCAGGTCTCTGGGAAACCCAACGGCACCACATTACCGGATCAGCGGATACGGGGGCCCGACTGTATTCCAAAATACAGCCAAGCGGGAACAGGATTTATCCTCCTTTAAGCTAGCATTAGTGGTGGAAAGATAATGAGAGAAAAGACCTGATCAAACGATGGTCACATATTCTTCTGTCCAGTTACAGGTCGCTATGGAATTCCAGCATCTGCGTGCCCAAAATGTGTGGGCTTCCTCCTTTTATGTTTTAAGCCACAATGAGCAACTTCTGAGTGAAACTGATTAAAAGAAGGAAAGTTTAACTCAGCTTGCCAAGAAGCAACTGTGATGAAGATAACGGAGGAAAGTTAATCATGCACCAGGGACGGGTGGGTGGGAATTCTCTCCCAGTTTTCCTGGCAAGGAATGGTCCTTTCTGAAGATCCTTCCTGGTTCAAAGAAAGAGGGACGGTAAATAAGCTGTCCCTCCGCTTCTCTGGGTTGCAGAAAATGCTGCCAGGGGGCATCATAAGCTTGGGGAAGAGTTCACAAACCTGCTAGGTTGAGAGAAATCATTCAGACATTCAGCACCAATGTCCAGCCCCCCCCCCCCCAAAGTGGACAGCATACAGTCGGACCCCCGTACCCACTGATTTGGTAACCCCGGCCTCATTTAACCACAGTTACCAGATCAGTCACCTACCCAACCACTGGAGCCCATCCAAAAATGTAAGCGGGCATATGGGAGGCGCCTGGTGGTGTCACACACCTATTCCAGTAAAGCACTTCCAGTTCAGCAGTGTCTCTTCGTAGCCGCCTACAGTACATGATGTGTGTATTTATAAAAGTATCCTTATAGAAACAGGCAGATATCTGGACTTATGGAAGGGTGGCAGCATCTAGACGGTTGCCTACAATGCGCTTAGAACATAATGGCTCAAGAGAAGGGGGCAGCGTTTGCGCAGATCTGGTTCATGAATGGATCCAGATTTTGGAAGGGACGGGAATTCAGGTGGATGGATTCCTAACTCTAGAAGGTCCCATCAAATATCCAAAATTCAATTCGAATCTTCAAATTCAAATGTATGGACGTTCAATTTGAATTCGAATGTCAAAATGTGGGCAAATTCAATCAAATTACGAATACAAATATTCGTGCACACGCCATGTTTTCACAGAGGAATCCAAACCAACAGTGTGGACATTGTAAGATTTTTGATCCTCTTGATGATCTGGTTACCTTGGCAAAACTAGAAAGGGGAGTTTGGGGGAAATGGAGGATTTTCCGTGTTTTCCGAAAGCAGGTGGTAAAATGCTCAAGAGGGAAAGTGAGCAGGAGGCCCTGAGCGCGTTAGCTGAAAACATTTTGCTCCTCAGAGAAGCAGCTTCTCTGAGGACAGGTAAGCAGAAAAACAAATTATAAATGGAAGCTCCGAGAGAGAAAGATGATGAAATCGCCATGGGAAGGGGGCAGGGAACAGTAAGGAGTAGAAGGCGCAATGCTACCTTACAATTTACCGCAAACTTCAAAGGAAATGGTGGCCGTCTTAGAACTGGACTGGGGTCACGTGTGGATAACCCACGACAGCTGTCCAACCACAAAGTGGTTTTATCAGCCCTCCATTTTTATTCCAGAATATTCTAATGTGTGCAATAGGATTATAAATATGCATGCATCCATATGTAGTTTACTAATGTTTACACATAAGGAGAGGGTAGCGTTCATGGAGATTCTGAAGGAGAGTTTATTAGACTACCCAATATTGAACTTTTGTCTTCTAAGAACCTGGAACTACCTTGTGAATATCAAAGTATATGGGATTAGGACAGTTGCTGACAAATAAGAACCTAAGAGGAGCCCTGCTGGATCAGGCCACAGCCCATCTAGTCCATAAGAACCTAAGAGGAGCCCTGCTGGATGAGGCCACAGCCCAACTAGTCCATAAGAACCTCAGAGGAGCCCTGCTGGATGAGGCCACAGCCCATCTAGTCCATAAGAACCTAAGAGGAGTCCTGCTGGATGAGGCCACAGCCCATCTAGTCCATAAGAACCTCAGAGGAGCCCTGCTGGATGAGGCCACAGCCCATCTAGTCCATAAGAACCTCAGAGGAGCCCTGCTGGATGAGGCCACAGCCCATCTAGTCCATAAGAACCTCAGAGGAGCCCTGCTGGATGAGGCCACAGCCCATCTAGTCCATAAGAACCTCAGAGGAGCCCTGCTGGATGAGGCCACAGCCCATCTAGTCCATAAGAACCTAAGAGGAGCCCTGCTGGATCAGGCCACAGCCCATCTAGTCCATAAGAACCTAAGAGGAGCCCTGCTGGATCAGACCGCAGCCCATCTAGTCCATAAGAACCTAAGAGAGCCCTGCTGGATCAGGCCACAGCCCATCTGGCCCATAAGAACCTAAGAGGAGCCCTGCTGGATGAGGCCACAGCCCATCTAGTCCATAAGAACCTCAGAGGAGCCCTGCTGGATGAGGCCACAGCCCATCTAGTCCATAAGAACCTCAGAGGAGCCCTGCTGGATCAGGCCACAGCCCATCTAGTCCATAAGAACCTCAGAGGAGCCCTGCTGGATGAGGCCACAGCCCATCTAGTCCATAAGAACCTCAGAGGAGCCCTGCTGGATGAGGCCACAGCCCATCTAGTCCATAAGAACCTCAGAGGAGCCCTGCTGGATGAGGCCACAGCCCATCTAGTCCATAAGAACCTAAGAGGGGCCCTGCTGGATCAGGCCACAGCCCATCTAGTCCATAAGAACCTAAGAGGAGCCCTGCTGGATCAGGCCACAGCCCATCTAGTCCATAAGAACCTCAGAGGAGCCCTGCTGGATGAGGCCACAGCCCATCTAGTCCATAAGAACCTAAGAGGGGCCCTGCTGGATCAGGCCACAGCCCATCTAGTCCATAAGAACCTAAGAGGAGCCCTGCTGGATCAGGCCACAGCCCATCTAGTCCATAAGAACCTAAGAGGAGCCCTGCTGGATCAGGCCACAGCCCAACTAGTCCATAAGAACCGTATCTGACACCTATGCATATGTATCTGATATGTACTCGATATGTATCCGACACAAACACATATGTATCCGATACGTATCCTGTAACAAATCTGCTCTGAAAGCATCAAATTCGACCCGGATCAGCTTTTAATCCGTTCTCGATCTGTGCTAAGAGCGATCTGGATCTGTTGCAGACGTGACTGCTGCAGTTGCTTTCCTGCCTCCCCAGTATACTGAACGTCCGAACGATTTGTACCAATGTTCTATTCTTCTCCCCACACCAGACACCCTGTGAGGTGGGTGGGGCTGTGAGAGCTCAGAAGAGAGCTGTGACTAGCCCAAGGTCACCCAGCTGGCTTCATGGAGGAGGGCGGAATCGAACCCGGTATTCCCAGATAAGAATCCATCTCCCTAACCACTAGACCAAACTGGCTCCCCTGAAGGAATATGAAGGGAGAAACTGACTTTTTCGAAAACAAAGCCTGATGAAAGTCGGATGCATTTGGGCAATTTCAATGAAGAAGAGGAGGAAGAGGAGGCTGTTATTCCTCTCTCTTGCCTCTTTCCACTTCTGCCCTGGGTAAACAGGGTGCTTACCTCTCTGCAAATGGGAAACAGGGTGATGTAATGGAGCCGTAACACCCCAGTGAGCTGCGATTTCTCTGCCTTATCAGAAGTAAATGGGCTTCAGGGAACGTGGGCTCACTTGTTTGCAGCCGCGCCGTGAGCCTATGTGGATTTGCGCTCTCTGCATGCATAGATGAGCACAGAAGACCGCCTAATTGTTTTGTTTTCGCCAGGAAGCCTCATGTGCAATGCTCCAGAGCTGGGCAAGGAAGGGGAACTCCTGGGAATAACTCGAGTTGGCCCCGCAGACACCTTGAACCATCCCGTGGCAACCTGGGACCTTCTCCAGGAGTCTCCTTCTGGGCAGTGCTCTCTTCGTACTACAGGCCTTGCAGAACCAGCGAGGGGATCTGCCAAAAGGGAGCTGGACGGTCCATTTAGCTTGGCATCCAATTCAACTACATCTCCCACCAGCCTCAGCTGCACAGGACCAGTCGCTGGGGATGGTGGGAGGGATAGTCCAAGCGGCTCGTAGTCGCAGGACTCCTGATCTCTAACGTAGCTCAGCTCAGCACTGGCTGGTTTACCTCTGATAGGAGATCTTCTCGGTTCAGAACCCATCTGAAGTTCTTCCTATGCAAGGGCCTCCTGCGTCTGGTGCCTCCTACGGATGGATGGGGGGCTTGTGCCCCTCCAAGGAAGAGCCCACAGTTGTCCAAGGCAACCTGACCCCCTTGGGTGAACGGGTGAAAAAAAAAAGAACCAGTACGAAGTAGGGATGGGCACGAATATTCGTAGGCATTCGAAATCCGGTCGAATGTGCCGACTTTCGACACGCGGACTTGAACTGAGTGTCCCGAAATTCGAATGCAAACATGCAAATCGAATTTTGAACCTGGGTTAGGCATTCGTTCGAGTTATCCCGACATCCGTATGCGTACGGGTCCGCACATGATGCGCGCTTGAAGATCCGCATCCGTGCACGTTTGTACGGATCCGTACGGGGTGAAATCCGCTTGCGTACGGGATGCCCATGGAGGTGTACGGATGCGGGGAAGGTGCGCATGCGCACATGCGAATGTGGTCGACATTCCTAGGTGCAGATTCGAACCAAAAGTTCGAACACTTGCGGGGGGGGGGGCGCACCGTGGTTCTGCCGCAACCTGTTCCAAATAGACCCTTTGGGGGACCTCCGAAGGGCGGAGCGTTGTCCGCCTTTGGACGCAGCAGCTGAGAGGTACTTGGTTTCATCTCCCCTCGTTGGCAGGAGATGTATTTTGCTCTGGGGATGTGTTGCACGAAAACAATGAACTGTGTGCCACCACAACCACAACCCATCCTTTCTCCTTGTTGACGTGGTGCCAGGATTTGCTTCTGGTATTTTCCAGTCTCTTCCTCCAATGGTTGTTTTGGAGCCAGATCATCTGCGGCAGAGTCGGTCCCTCAGAGGAGGCCCTT
Organism: Aspidoscelis tigris stejnegeri; assembly: GCA_023333525.1. NCBI lineage: Eukaryota > Metazoa > Chordata > Lepidosauria > Squamata > Teiidae > Aspidoscelis > Aspidoscelis tigris. Next base: position 5,542,543 of record JALMGA010000021.1, read on the forward strand.
TAATTGGCCCTGCCGGCCTCCCGGCGCCTTCCCTCCTCTAGTCTTCGAGGAGAACAGCCATGCCTCCAGGGTGGCTTTGCTGATAGCCGTTTCCTGATCGCTCCGGAGCAAGAAAGGGCTGTCAGACAGGTCTGTTTCCCTCGTACCTACAGAGCCGGTGGAGCGAGTCTCCGGGGTCGAGTCGGCTCCTCTCCACCCCTCAGCACTCCGGGTGCCTTTCTAGGGGTTGACGATCAAAAAACAATCCATCCGATAACGCAAAAACCAAGCAAAGATCTTGCCCTTGCCTTTGCTTTAGAAATACCACGGGCCCTTGTGGATAAGTGTCTTTGAGCATGCACAGAGTACTTTTCGTCCGCTTTCTCCCCTTTTGCTTTGCAGTGCTAAATAAGAGCTTTCTCCCAGTTTGGTCCAGTGGTTAGGGAGCCAGACTCTTATCTGGGAATACCGGGTTTGGTTCTGCCCTCCTCCACAAAGCCAGCTGGATGACCTTGGGCGAGTCACAGCTGAGCTCTCACTGCCCCACCAACCTCACAGGGTGACTGTCGTGGGGAGAAGACAGCAGGTTTGTCAGCCTCTTTGAGTCCCCTTAAAAGGGTGAGAAAAGTGGGATATAAAAATTTACTCTTCTTCTTCCTCTTCCTACATGAAGCCAGGTGGGTGGCCTTCAGGTAGTCACAGCTCTCTTTTTGAGCTCCCAGAACCCACCCCCCATCTCATAGGGGGTCAGTTGTAGGGAGAAGAACAGAAGGTTTGTCAGCCACCTGAGGGACCTCATGCACAATGCAACCCCTGTCCAGTCTGGTCTTGTGGTTAGAGTTTCAGACTCTTATCTCTATACCCCTCCACCAAGCCAGCTGGGTGACTGTCAGCAATAGCACAACTGGTCTCTCTAGGAAGCCGCCTTTCCCAGGGAAACCTTTCTGCATCCAAACATGCCCGTTTTGCCTGGCAACCATCTGGCCCTGGAAGGACCATCCTGGGGGCAGGGGGGGGGGGTTTCCTGTAAAATCAGTGCCTTTTGTAGGCCTCAGGTTGGGTATACAAGGTTGCCTGAGTCATCCGAACCTGCCTTTCTTTTTTAAAATCAAATTGGGTGGGTGTTGGCCTTTCAGAGAACTCCTTTCGTGAGTCATGCAAACCAAACCTCAGTTACCTTTGCTTGAATGAGGATCCAGTAAATCCAATTAAGTTCAAAAGAAGAAGAGTTGGCTTTTCTACCCCGCTTTTCTCACCCGTTGAAAGGGACTCAAGTTGGCTGACAAAACGTCTGTTCTTCTCCCCACCACAGACACCCTGTGTGGCAGGTGGGGCCGCGAGAGCTCAGAAAGATTGCTGTGACTTGCCCAAGGCCGCCCAGCTGGCTTTATGGAGGAAGTGGAGTTGGAGGAGTTGGCTTTAATAGCCCCTTTTCTCACTCTTAAGGGTACCCAAGGCAGCTGACTTGTCCCATGTAGTGGCTATGCAGGCCGCTACGAAGCCGGGTCTCTCTGCCGCCCCTGCTGTCGCCAGAAGTGACCCCTGATTGACAGCTACGCGAGCCAATCACGCTGCGCCATGAACAGACCCTCCTTCTCGGGCCGAATCGTAGCCTCGGTATCTGCACAGCTGCAGCCGGGTGCTAGGCAGCCCATGTGGACCCATGGGGTCCTCGTAATGATTCGGATCTAAAAGGACCAGATATCAAAGATCCGGATCTTCTAAATCTGGATTAACGGAGGTACATTGAGAAACGCTTTCACCCGTTGGCCAGTCGATGTCCAGAGCATGATTGATGGAAGGAGGCCATGTGCATTTCGGCAGCTGGCCACACTTAGTCTCCTCTTTGAATAGGATGAGCACCATTTATTTGGTACCCAAATGTGGCAAATGGAGAAGCCAACAGCTGCTGGTTCTCCATTTGCATGGTTCATGCAAAGTCAAGCGGCCTGCGTTGTGTTTTATTTTAACTTCTCAAAAAGCCGGTAATTTGTTTGGCTTCCCCTCATCCTGTTGGATGGGAAAAGAACCCAAAGCTAATAAGCTACTGCTGTGTCCCCCTAGGCCCCCTTCTGGCCAACCAAAAAGAGGATGATTGTCCTTAAAAAACCCATCTTCCAAAATAGCTCGTTTTTCCTTCCTCTGAAAATAGATGCATTCAATTGATCAGGGACAGCCTTTACTGTTCCGTGGCGCCATTTTTCTGCAGCTGAGCAGCATTTAGGGTTGTCATAGATGGATATTTGAGAAGGTAAAACAAAACAAAGTGCAGGCAACTTGACTTTGCATGAATCGTGCAGCGGAGAACCAGCAGCTGTTGGCTTCTCCATTCATCACATTTGGGTACCAAATAAATGGTGCTCATTCATAGAGCAGGGTTGTTTCAGCAGGTGCGCATAAGCCCCCACTAAGCCCCCGATACGGACACATAGGGCATGCATACAGAAGGTACCTTCCGCACATCAGGGCAGAATAAGGCCCCATTAAGGATGCTGCTTCCACGCAAGGTGATCTGTTCCTGATTGAGTCTGGAGGCCCTCTAATCTGGATTAGTGCAAGACCCATAAAACGATCCCTTCCTGTGTGCAAAATCCAGAACAACAGAATGCAAAGGAAGGATGTGGAGAGGACTGGATGTGCCATCGTGCCTATGAGCCCCATACGTCCCTCATAGTAGTAGAACAATTCACTGCTATGCCCACCAATGCAGGAAATGACCTGTGAGTGGCAGCTGCGTGACCCAATCCCGTGGTACCTTGGGCGGTACTTCCAGATATTCGTTTTCTAATATCTGGACGAATACGAATAGAACAGCATTAATTGTCAAAGGCTATGGGTGTTTTTCCACTAGCACTAGGTACCTATTGAAGCACCCATTAAGGACCCATTTGGCTGAGAGCCGGATGACCCCATTTCCACTACGGACCCTATTAGAGGCACATCTGTTTCCACCACAGCTAGGGACCTGTAATCCGGATTTCCTGTAGACCCCATTATAGGGGTCTACAATGGGGTCTTCAGCCATCAAATCTGAATTATAGGGAGCCTGTTTCCACTACAATTGGGCAATGGGCTCTAGAGGAGGCTGGGGGGGGGGAGGCACCCATAGGGGGTGCCCCAAACACAAGACTCCAAAGCCCCTCTGAAGCTGGCTCTGAAGCCCCTCCGAAGTTGCCTTTGGAGATTAGCGCAGGCTCCAAAGAAAACCCCCTTGCGAGAGCAATGCTGGGGTCAAAGGCTCCGGAGGATTTTCAAAGATTCTATGGACTGTCTATGGAGATTGCACCCCCCCCTTCCCCCCAGACACCTGGGGTGACAGGCAGACCCCCTCGTGGGTAGATCCGGAGTTGCACATGGGTGTTCTGGTGTTTCCACAGCAGGCAGGCTAGCACCTGTTGCTATTGGGTGCTAGACCACCCGTGGAAACACATTGGGTACTTCCCTTAATCCGGATCTACTAGATCCGGATTAAGGGAGGTACCTGTTCCTTAAATCCGGATCTTCTTAGATCCGGATTAAAGGAGCTCAGTGGAAAAACACCCTCAGACTCCTTTGTGACCGTTTTTCCCCCTACCTTTAAAAAAAAAAAAAAAAGCTCTTGTGGATTTATATGGAGAAACAGATCTATTTGTACTGTAAATGCAGATGGTGGAACAGTCAAATAAGCTATTTGGTCATATTGTTTCCCGTACAACTGCAAAAAGTGCTTGGATTGTTTGCTATTCTCTTTGCAGCTATCTTTCGTGTTTGCTCTTGCAATTTTAGAACAACGTCCCAGTTGTAACTGCCCCCAATGTAATCAAGGGTGGGGCCAGAGGAACCATGAGGCGTAGACTGTTGGACTGGCGCTGAATGGGAGCCTTTCCCCATCCTTCCTAAAACCAACGAGACAGCATGCAGGGAAAACAGAATAATAAGGGGAATGTTAGTGTCTACAGCATTGGTGTGGAAAGGTCAGAAGGACAGAGAGTTGCTCTCTGCAAGGTTAGGGTTAGTTTAAAGCAATAGTTTAGATGGTTTAAAACAATAGTTTAGATAATCCTGCATTGAGCTATGGGTTGGGCTCAATGGCCCTAGAGGTCCTTTCCATATGGTTCTATGATTCTAACGCCATCTGCAAGTGAGAAGGGAAAAGCGTGTCCCCATTTAACCAAAGGCCAGGGCAAAGAGGTACATCTTCACTGCCTTCCTACATATGCACAGTGAAGGAGATAGATGCACCTCCAGGGGGACACCATTCCATAGCCTTGGGGCCATCACTGAAAAGGGCCACTCCCAGGTGCCCAGGTCTTTTGCCTCTGAGGGTGGAGGGGCAACCAGGAGGGAGCTGAGAAGGCCCTCTCCCAGGTGCCCACCAAGGGAACAGGTTGCCACAGGAGGTGCTGAACTCTCCCTCGCTGGAGGTCTTCAAGCAGAGGCTGGACGGACATCTACCTGGGATGGTTGATAGAATCCCACCTTGAGTGGTGGAGGGCTGGACTGGATGACCCTGGAGGTCCCTTCCAGCTCCATGATTCTGTAACGTACATCTATCAAGTTGTTGAAGACCCCCCTGAATGTCTCCTGACCGGGGCTGCCCCGACGTTGACCTTGGCCAAGAGGGGGCATGACATCTCTCTGTCCAAGCCCCCCCTTTCTCACAGCGGCACGTGACCACAGTCCGGATAACACCGGGGGACGTTGCCACGTGGGCGCCCATGCGACGCCTCCCTCAGCGTCAAGCAGAGGGACTCCATGTGCCACCGGGGAGGGAAACGCTATTCCTTTTTGTGCGAGGGAGCCGGCCCGAAGCGCCACGGAACAAGCCGGAGCTTGGCCAAGGAGGAAAAGGGAGGGGTGGCCAAAAGGGTGGCACAGCTCGCTTGCTGGCTCTCTTCCCTTGGCATGGAGAAAGAAGGCCGATCCCTCGTGGCCACACAATCATTTCCAGGAGGCCCCCAACCAAATTCTTGCTGCGAAGCTGAGAAATGCTCAGGAACAGGAGCTGGCTGGGCGGGGAGGCAGCCTAGGAGCCCCCCCCCCCCCGCCGCCGCCCGCTGGGAGCCCCTGGCGAGTAGAGAGGGTTCTAAGAGGTGCCTTGTGATGATTTCCCTGCCGGTTTTGACCATGTTGGGAGGCCTCTCAGCGTGGTTTGCAGTGACAGAGTGAAGCCAACGCTTGCAAACATATTCCGAATATTTGGCAAGCGTGTAGAGTGGGGCTGGGGGAAAGGACATGCAGAGAAAGGGAAGAAAAGCCTGTGGGGGGAGGAAAGGGGGCATTTTAAGTGATATCCTATAGGAAGATCCTCTAATGGGCCCCATTCAGAAAGGAGGGGCTGCAGCTCAGCAGTAGAGCAAACTGGATGGAAAGCAAGGGTCACTGGTCCAGTCCCCTAACTCTCCCCAGAAGTGGGCAATGGCAAATCACTTCTGTATCTCTGCCAAGAAAGCTGCATAGAGGGGAAGGTGGAGTCTGGGAGCGGCTGTAGCTCAGTGGTAGACCAAACCACCTGGAAAGCAGAAGGTCACTGGTTCAATCCCCACCCAGCCTCTCCCTGGGAGTAGGCAATGGCAAACCACTTCTGTATCTCTGCCAAGAAAGCTGCATAGAGGGAAACATGGAGTCTGGGAGTGGCTGTAGCTCAGTAGTAGAGCAAACCACCTGGAAAGCAGGAGGTCACCGGTTCAGTCCCCACCCAGCCTCTCCCTGGGAGTAGGCAACGGCAAACCACTTCTGTATCTCTGCCAAGAAAGCTGCATAGAAGGGAAGATGGAGGCTGTAGCTCAGAGGTAAAGCAAACCACCTGGAAAGCAGAGCGACAGCCAGTTCAGCCAGGAAGTGGACCACAGCAAACTTCTTCTGTACATCTGCCAAGAAAACTGCCTAGAGGTGCCCATGGCATCAGCCAGGAGCTGACCATGTCTCAGTGCTGCTCAGCAACAGCAGGCAGCGGCCAGACAATAACCTTTCCCTTACAACTCGGTGCCATTTCCTTTTGGCTTCAGGCAGGGGCGGTACCAGGTTTGACCCTGGCAACTGTGAGAGGAGGAGGAGGAGGAAGCACTTTCCTTGCTTGCTTGTGACAAGATTGCTCTTTTGATAAGCAGGGACAACTGTACAAATTGTGTGTGTTTTTAATGTACTGCATTCATATTAAATCAAATACAAGAAAATTCGTATTCGTCGGAATCGACCCCCTTTTAATGTGGTAGGATTCAAATTTGATATGAATGTTTAACCTCATACAAATGCAATACGAATGCACACAAATCCCATATGAATCCCAAACAAAGCTTCATACAAATGTGTCAAAACTAGGGATTTCCACGAATATTCGTCGGCGTTTGAAATCTGATCAAATGTGCCGAATTCTGGCATTCGAACCCGAATCGAATGCGCCGAAATTCGAATGTAAATGTTCAAATTGAATTTTGGATCTATTCGTCCAAATTATCCAATCAGGTACCCATCGGGATCCTTACTGGGGTCTTAGAAGGATTCTAAGCCCTAGTGGGAAAAGGCCCTAAATGATTTGGGGCCCAAATAGCTGAAGGGATGCCTACTCCCATACTGTCCTGCCTGTACCTTAAGATCTGGAGGGGAGGCCCTCCTGGTCGTCCCAGCACCCTCAGTTGCAAAAGGGGTGGGCCCCCGGGCGAGGGCCTTCTCAGTGTTGGCCCCCAGGCTATGGAATAGTCTCTCCCTGGAGGTGCATCTATTACCTTCATTGTACACTTTTAGGCTGGGCGGGGATTGAACTGGTGGCCTCCTGCTTTCCAGGTGGTTTGCTCTACCACTGAGCTACAGCCACTCCCAGACTCCATCTTCCCCTCTACGCAGCTTTCTTGGCAGAGATACAGAAGTGGTTTGCCGTTGCCTACTCCCAGGGAGAGGCTGGGTGGGGATTGAACCGGTGGCCTCCTGCTTTCCAGGTGGTTTGCTCTACCACTGAGCTACAGCCGCTCCCAGACTCCATCTTCCCCTCTACGCAGCTTTCTTGGCAGAGATACAGAAGTGGTTTGCCATTGCCTACTCCCAGGGAGAGGCTGGGTGGGGATTGAACCGGTGGCCTTCCGCTTTCCAGGTGGCTTGCTCCACCACCTCTTTGCCCTTGCCTTGGGTTAAACGGGAATATACTGTCTCTTCCCGCTTTGCAGACACTGTTCCTGTTTTAATGCATATTGTTGTTTTAATATATGTCTGATTTTAAATGCCATTACCCACCCTGAGACCTTTGGGTGTAGGGTGGGACCAGAATAAGAATAATAAATAAAATAAATAGCTTGCAGGCTGGGAGATTGGTTGGGAAGATAGTTGGGAAGGTACAGCCACAACTTTCCCTCTGGAAGCCAATGATTATATTATATTTTATTGCTCTTTGCTTACCAAATGGAAAGAGGCGCTCAGAGGCCGGTTTTCCATATGCACGCCACACCTGGCAGGTGGGAAAAGGGCTTCATAATCTGGGACTGAGCCTTTTTATTTGTATTTAATCCCCAAATCGACTCCCTTCCTGCCCTCCACTGTCTCATTCCTCCACCCCCCCTTTTAATCTCCTTTGTTAGTGCAGAAACAGGAGAAAGGTGTGAGCGGCCAGGGAGGCGGGAAGGAAACAAAAGGGCCAAGGAGGGAGGAACCTCAAGTCCCTTTATGAATGGAGCCCATGGCAGCCTCACCTTGCCCAACCGCTTCTTCTCAGCACCACCTCCCTAGCTGGGTTTCCGTCGCCCATCTGGAACGCCGGAGCGATTCCCGGGCCCGTAGGAGGCTGCGGGAGATTAGCGGCAAAGGAGGAACACCTGCTTCCACGTAAATGATGCGAGCAGGAACAAAGGGCAAGAAAAACGTCTTGCTCCAACCTGGCTGGACTGGGTGGAAGCGAAACCGGATCCACCCCTCTTTCCCGGCTGCCTCTTGGCAGCGTCTCCCTTCAATTTGGAAAGCGGGTGGCAGATGAGAACCAACAGCAGGAGGTGCCGAGGGGGTCGGATCCTCTCCGGGCCTCTTCGGTCTGGAGAGACGGCGTCAAAGATATAAAATCATGCACGGTGTAGAAAAGGTGGATAGAGGACATTTCTTTTCTCCATCACCCAACGCTAGAACCAGGGGGCATCTACGAAGCTGATGGGGCTGGAGAGTCGGATCTGACAAGGGGAAGGATTTCTTCACCCAGAGGGTCATCGGCCTATAGTATTAGCTTCCAAAAGAGCGATATCAACCAGCCTAGATGGCTTTAAGGAAGGGTTGGACAAATGAATGGATGACAGGTTTATCAATGGCTGCTAGAATGAATGCCTAAGTACATCCTTCAGGCTGAGGGAGACATCAGGATGCTGCTAAGGCCATTTGCTGGGATTTGAGAGCAGGAGATGGTTTGTCCCCATCTCTGCTTGAGATGCCCATGAGCATTTGGTGGGCCACCATGCGCGACAGGGCGCTGGACTGGATGGCATGTGGCCTGATCCAGCAGGGCTTCTCTTATGAGTAGACGCCTCTGCGATTCGGCCCTGTCTCCGGCGCCCTCTCCCCATGACATCCCAGGCCTTGGCTTTGTTTGCTTGGATTGGAGCAAAGGGTAGAAGCAAACCAGGAGTGGCTGGATGCGTAATATAAGGGTGGGGAGGATTAGATAGAGCCAGGTGAATAACTGTGCCAGTAGGGAGTGTCTTTCCTGGGGACGTGGCCAACTGGAACAATGGAGACTCAAAGCTGTTGACTCAATGTTCAGAAGGACGGATGGTTGCCTGCCTGTTGTGAACATCAACTAGTTCTCCTAACCTTCTGCCACAGAGTGGCCAACAAATGTGCATGAATATTAGAAATATTCAAAGTTCAATCAAATTCATTCAAATTTGAATCCAATGCCTATAAATTCACATTTAAACATTTGAATGAATTTTGGATTGGTGAAACTGGATAGTGGTCTGGGCACCATGCCCTATGAGGGACGGTTGAAGGGTCTAGGAATGCTTAGCCTACAGAAGAGAAGACTCAGAGGAGACATGATCCTGGTCTTCAAGTCTCTGAAGTACCGTCACAATGCAGAGGGATTGTCCCTAATCTCACTCACACAAGATGGGAGGACTAGAAACCATGGGATGAAACTTCAAGGGAGTCAATGCAGATTAGATATTAGGAAAAACTTCCTGACAGTGAGGGCGACCAGTCAGTGGAATAGGTTGCCACGGGAGGTGGTTAGCTCTCCTTTACTGGAGGTCTTCAAGCAGAGGCTGGACCTACATCTGTCTGGGATGGTTTAGGAAATCCTGCATTGAGCAGAGGGTTGGACTAGATGACCCTGGAGGTCCCTTCCAACTCGGTGATTCTGTGATTTTGTTCTGCCACAGCTCTTGCTGCAGAATGCCTAAATTTCTCCATAACCCAACAGTTGGTAGTTTGGAATACTGTGCTTTAAAACCCTTGAATACTGCGTAAAACCAGTTGTCTGCTCCTTTGCAAACACCACAAAGATCTCTGTCCTCACCTTCTCCGGCCTCATCCCTCCCCTTCCCTATCCCTCAGCTTGCTAAACACGCCCAGATCAACCGCTATCGCTCAGTTATGGCTTTAGATCATGATCTTTGCTCCCATGAAATGCAGCAGGAAGTCCAAGGTACCTTAATGTCCTGTTTAAGCTGGCAGCGAAAGCAGAAATTCAAGTGCAATTCCATTCACCCCTGATGGGCTCGGAGCACAATCCTTTGGAGATCCTTCCCCAGCTTTGGGAAGCGTCCAGAATTCTCACTGCTGGCGCGTTTCTCCTATGCGTGCAGCCCTGGCATGCATGTCTGGGACCTGGGACAGAACGTTGCGAAATGGAGCGCTTCTACTCAGGTCGCTGGCTGGGCCTTTCGAAGAACACTCCACTGGAGTGATAATAACAGGAACGTAAGGGCGGAAGAGGAGTTCATCCTGTTTAATTCCTTAATTTCTGCAGGGATCCGTTCTCCTCCCACAAGATTTTGTACACCAAACATGCTTAGCATTCTCAGACCCAATTGGACTCTTTGTGAGTTTCCGCCCCCTTCTTAGGGTTTCGTTTAGGGACATTCAAATTACAATCGAATGTTGGCCCATTCCAAGATTGGTATTCAAATTCGAATAAAATCTTTCGATACCTTCGTATGAAGCTTCGTATGAGATTCCTATGCATTCATATTCATTCGTATGGGATTCGTACCGGATTCGCATAGGACTGAATATTCGTATTGAATTCAAATCCCACAGCATTCCAAAGGGATCCATTCAAACGAACACAAATATTCTTGCATTTGATTCAATAGGAATGGAGCAGGAAAAAAAGAAAATAGTTTCTTCCCCTAAATTTTCAGTTTTGGGGTTTCCTCAGCCTTGGGAATGCATCCTTCTGGCATTCTGGTGGTGGCGGCTGGCTTTAGCGCATCCGTACGCATTTCTACGGATCTACAAATCTCCGTAGAAGTCTGTGCCATTCTCCGGAGTTTCCTTTGGAGCCGTCTTTGGAGATTATGCACAGGCTTTGGAGTTTTGGGTTTTGCCCCCCCCCATGGGTGTCCCCCCCCCCCCTGAAGCCCATCCCTAGACCCCTTTACCCGATCGTGGTGGAAATGCGCTCTGTATAACCCAGATTTGATGCCTGAAGACCCCGCTGGGTCTACAGGAAATCCGGATTACAGGTCCTGAAGGACCCATTTAATCTGGATTTCCCTAGAACAGGCGGAAACAAATGTAGCTCTAATGGGGTCTGCAGTGGAAATGAGGTGTTCCTGCTCTGAGCCTATTGGGTCCCTAATGGGTACTTAATGGGTACTTAGTGCGAGTGGAACCCCCCACCCCCCCCACCCATGGATCTCTGGCTTCTCCCAGAAGAAAAAAATTGTCAAGACTTCTGGTTCTACCAGGAAAACAGTATGGCCATGTGCGTGTGACCACTAGGGCTCCTTCCCACCTGAGTGGTACCTAAGAACAAACATGAATAAGTCCCTTTTCTGTTTGTGTCCTAAACTTCCATTGGACATTTTCATCAGTTCATTCCAAATTCTTCTGAAAGGAGATGCGATCTTTTCTTTCTTTCTTTCCTTCCTTCCTTCCTTCCCTCTCTCTTTCTCTCTGACTGCATTTTCCATCCCTTTCAACCTTTGGTTGACTTAAACTCTGGTTCATATGCGGATCTGAGCTGTCTCAGATCTGTGAAAGGTAGCTGCCTTGCCACTTGCTTATCTTATTGAAAGACTTTCTTTTTAAAATTTCACACCCCTCTGCTTGTGAAAAGGCCAAAGACTGGCATTAAAAACCCTAAATATTTAAGAAGCGCTTTTTCTCTCTCTCAGCTTTGGAGTCAGAAATGGCACAATGAAAAAGCCCCAAGACAGGCATTTAAAATCCTCTTAAATGTTTAAAAAGTGGTTTTTCACCCCTCAGGTTTGAATCAAAAGACAACCATAAGACTGGCATATCTAAATATCTTCCAAAATATATAAAAATATTTGTTTTCCGCAGGTTTCCTATGGAGAGGAAAGGAAAGCTCAGTGTCTGGTCACTGAGATTAGCAGAGCTTTTTCTTTTGAAATGAGTTTGCATTAGAAAATTCCACTGACTATTCAAATTCACAAATTTTGAACATTCTGAGAGCTCAGAAAAAAGAGCTGTGACCAGCCCAAGGTCACCCAGATGGCTTCATGGAGGAAGAAGAAGAGTTGGCTTTTCTACCCCACTTTTCTCACCCATTTAAGGGGACTCAAAGCGGCTGACAAACCTTCTGTTCTTCTCCCCACAACAGACACGCTATGAGTGGATGGGGCTGTGAGGGCTCAGAGCTGTGACTAGCCCAAGGTCACCCAGCTAGCTTCATGGAGGAGTGCGGAGTCAAACCCGGTATTCCCAGATAAGAGTCCAGCTCCCTAACCACTAGACCACACTGACTCAAGAGGACGTCCTCCACACCCGGAGTGACACCGTAAACCTGATGCTCTTCCCAAGTGCGGCCATTCGGCATAGAGCAAAGCAGACTGGCCCTGCCTTTTCATGGAGAAGATCTCCAGAGGTCATCAAGTCCCAGGGTCATTTCCCCCCACCTTGAACAAAGCAAAGGCTGAAGGCAACTTCAAAGCGGCTTGTGAAGGGGAAACAAAAGAGCAAAATCCCAGATCGTTATCATAAACACACCAGCAGAACTCAGATGCAAACTTCTGAATGTTGCAGTATAGACGCTGCAACATGAAATGAGCTGCTGATCCAGCGTCGCTGAGCTTTTGGCTCTGTTGTCTTTTCATCTGTTTAAATTCCTCCCTCCAACTTAGTGGGATCAGTAGGGTGAATTATGACATCATTTACTAGTCAGCCCTTCATGATGTCTTGAATGGTGGCAAAACTCCGGCCCTACAGATGTCGAATTACCCCTGCCATGATCAGGAAAGAATGGAAACTCATTGGCCACATAGGTCATGCTGGAGAAATATTGCTATACTCCGAAGTGACTCTGAAGTGACTCTGAAGTCACTTTGAAGCTCACTCCGAAGATCAGCACAGACTTCAAAGGAGCTATTTTGCAAAGACTTCCAAGGTGACTTCGAAATGACTGCGAAGCTACTTCGGAGATTGCACCCCCTGTCCCCCCAAACACCTGGGGTGGCAGGCCGACCCCTCATGGGTAGATGTGGATTTCCAAATGGGTGCTCCGGTGTTTCCACAGCAGGTGTTTCCATTGCTATTGGGTGCTAGACCACCCATGGAAACACATTGGGTACTTCCCTTAACCCGGATCTACTAGATCTTCTTAGATCCGGATTAAAGGAGCGCGGTGGAAAAACACCCTCAAATTCAAATGCAAAAAAACCCCCACCCTCTTGTAAAGTCATACATGTAAGTGGATTTCCACCCTCCCCTCCCACAGTCCATAGTATCTTGCTTCTTGCCGCATTTCCTGTTACTCCAAGGGGTTTGCAACGGGCTCAAGAGCCCGCAAGGAAGGTGCAATTCCAGGCATGCAAATTTTCACAGTTAAATTACAACCCAGAAGATGCAGAAACATAGCATGACCTCTATTCCCCTCTCGTGTGTAAGGAGGAGTTGCGGTGACGGCCGATGTTATGATTAATGGAGATATGCTTAGGGGCTGAAAGACAGACATCAGGCTGTTGGTCTCCAAGCCACCCTTTTGTTCTTGGGACTGAAGGAAGGGCCGCTTCATCTGTGGCTATCGCTGCGGTGTGGCCCACCTTCCTTCTCCACCCCATCATCACAGCTAGGCTGCCTTCTCCAAGAGAGGCAGTGTCAAGTTAGAACTTGCACTGGCTCGCCAGGATCTGAAGATCCCGTGGGTCTCCAAGCTTTTGCAACGCGGTATCAGACCTAATCCAACTGAAGGCCTTTCCACATTCAGCCTACCACGCGCACCATGCGCAGCCATTTCTGGAATGCGTGCGCTGAACTGTGCCCCATTGGATAGCTGTGGAGCACTAAAGTGTTCCACAGCTATACCGACCCCATATAGGATGTGGCTAGTGCAATATAATACGCATCCTTCACACATCTTCATATATATTTGAAGACGTTCAAAATGCGATCGAATTCACCCAAATTCTGACCTCCGGATTCAAATTGGAGGTCCATAAATTCGAATTTCAACATCCGAACAAATTTGGAAAGTTCATTTGAATTATTCAGGCGTTTGTCTGCACACGGGTTTGTACATGATGCGTGCTTGCAGGTGCGCCTCTTTCCCGTATCCGTACGCATCTGTACGGATCCGTACGGGATGAAAACAGGTTGCTTACAAGATGAATACGGGATGCATACGGACACGTACGGATCCATACGGGACGCGTAGGGTCACACACGAATGAGTTTGGCATTCGTAAGTGCAAATCCGAACTGAGAATCCGAACGAACAGGTTTGGATTTGCTTAATTCAAATCGAATTTGGGTGAATTTGAATTTTAAAGATTCAAACTGAATCACATTTTTGGATATTGGATTCAAACTGAATTGAATCCTGAAAACTCCGTTCGTGACCACCCCTGGAAAAGATTCCTTCATTTTGACCAATGACCCCACTCACATAATTATTTCATTCATTCATTCATTCATTCATTCATTCATTCATTCATTCTTCTATCCTGCCCTATACCCAAAGGTCTCAGGGTGGTTAACAACCTTTAAAACAACAGATAACAACCCAATATATATCAATAACAATAATATACATAAAAACACTTAGAATATTCAGCGTAATTAAAACAATATCCTAAATATTAAAATAATAGTATGTGCAACAGGGAGGGAAATACAGCCACATTAGCAAAAGGCCAGGGCAAAGAGGTACGTCTTCACCCCTTCCTGAATATATACAGAGAAAGGGCATGGCGCACCTCAAGGGGGAAGACTATTCCATAACCTGGGGGCCATTACCGAAAAGGCCCTTTCCCGGGTGCCCACCCATTTCACTACTGCAGGTGGTGGTACAACCAGGAGGGCCTTAGGTTGGGCAGGTTGGTGTGGGGGAAGGGAGAAGTCAGAGGTATTGTGATCTGGACTGGTTACGTTTCTCATTTCTGCCCGGCACCTGCCCGGCTAGCGTGCCGCTGTGGGCTCTTCAGCGGAAAGAGAGTCACAGAGCTTGCTGGACTGTGCCTCCTGGGAGTTTACCAGGTGCTTGTTCTAATTAGCGTGATAATTGGTCATTTCATTAGGCAACATCTTCCCAGGGAAGCTAGGGACCGTGTGGTCTTCAAAAACAAGCAGAGAGGCTGCATTGCACTCTTTGTTCTTACTGGGGGGGGGGGGCAGAGGATTACTAGGCAACAACAAATTTGCTCAACGGATAAAGCAGCAGTTTGAGATCTACTGGCATGGAGCTCATAATGGTGTGAACTTTGGGGGAAACTGGACCTTCATTTAATCAGAGATAATTCTTCACCGTGGGCACCCGGGAGAGGGCCTTCTCAGTGGTGGCCCCCAGGCTATGGAATAGTCTCCCCCTTGAGGTGCGTCTGTCTCCTTCACTGTACACATTTGGGAAGGCAGTGAATCCGCGTCTCTTTGCCCTGGCTTTCGGTTAAATGGAGATACACTTTTACCTTCCCACTTGCAGATGCTCTTGTTTTGATACGTACTGTTATTGTTTTAATAACGTTTGAATTAAATGTTGTCACCCGCCTGGACAACTCTGGGGATAAGGAGGGATAAAAATGTAAATAAATAAATAAATAAATAAATAAATAAATAAATAAATAAATAAATAAATAAATAAACCACAAGAATCTCTCTTGTTCCAGCAAACACATACTTTCTGTTTTCAGGATGAACCGGTGAACAAACCTTAATTTCAGTCACAGACCAGAAGAGAAATATAAACAGCAAATAAACAACACAGAGCACATGAACGTACATAAGAACCTGTTCACACTTAACTTCAGGGGGATGTTATCCCACTGAATTTAAATTCAGGGTCGGTGGCTGGCGTTCACACTGCGAGCGCTGGCAACATTCCCCAGCTTGCCTCTGGGCGCCTGAGGTGTGGACAGCCCATCCCGGACTGTTCAAATTGTCGTAACAGCAGCTGCAGCCACTTTTGCCGTGCACTTGGCTGGTGCCATGGTGGTTGTAGCAGGGAGCATGGCTGCCCAGCCGTGACAGTGCTGCTGTGCCCCTGCGCAACATTTGTACTAAACACTCCAGGTCAAGGCGGGGAGAAGTTTTTACTCCTCCACGGCTAGGCAGTATCAGAGTGCTCCAGGACAGCATTGGAAGCTCTGTGATGGAGGTGGTGCCTGGCATGTGGACAGCATCCCAGAGCCGCCGCAATCTGTGCCACACACACAAGTGTGAAGAGGCCCTAAGAACAACAGGAGATACTTAAGCATTGTATCAAAAGCTTGCCATTGTGCTAGCGTCTAATGCTCCCATCATTAGAGGTGGGAACTGTCAGAGACAAAGATCTGACATTTTAATGGTGTGCCGAAGCCAGAATAAAATAAGCGGCGCAACCATTCCTAAGCAATTGGAGACTCTAAATTGCGCAGACTGGTAATGGACACAAATATCCTTAACCTTTGTTATCCATACAGATTCATACAACTTTCATATATGATTCGAATGTTACGACGTTTGCGCATTGACACTCGTGTTTGTAGGAAGGTTTCAAAACCTTGGTGATCCTCGGGAGGTGGGAAAGTGGCTGCGCCAGCCACATCCGCAGCGGATCCAGAGCGCATTCAACATGGATCGAGAGCAGATTCAAAGTGGATTTTAGGGCAGAGTTGACGCTTTCCCAGAGAACTGAAGGCGTGAATAGACACCTTAGACACGCATGCGATTCGAGAAAGTCTTCCTCTAGGGATGACTGAGAAAAAAAATGTGACTGAAGCCCAGACGGCAGCTATGGCAGGCAATCCTGAGCTTGATGGGCCAAAGACAGAGCTCACCCACTGGCACCTTCGTCCTCCTTTCAGGCAGAATTATCTTCCTTTTGGTGAGAAGGTTGTCAAACACCCAGGAAGCCCTAGGTTTAATCCCATCCTAGATCCCAGGGATCCAGTGTCCATGTAGAAATGCAGTACTGAATTTACCAGGGGTCCAATATTAGTATGTTTTGCATGTTCAAAGATTAGAGCATCTTGTATGTTCTAAGATTAGAATGTCTTGTATATTTTAAGATTGGAAATTCTTGTATGTTCTAAGATTGGAACCTCTTGTATGTTTTAAGATTGGAATCTCCAGTATATTCTAAGATTAGAATGTCTTGTATGTTCTAAGATTGGACCCTCTTGTATGTTCTAAGATTGGAACCTCTTGTATGTTTTAAGATTGGAATCTCCAGTATATTCTAAGATTAGAATGTCTTGTTTATGTTCTAAGATTAGAACCTCTTGTATGTTCTAAGATTAGAACCTCTTGTATGTTCTAAGATTAGAACCTCTTGTATGTTCTAAGATTAGAACCTCTTGTATGTTCTAAGATTAGAACCTCTTGTATGTTCTAAGATTAGAACCTCTTGTATGTTCTAAGATTGGAACCTCTTGTATGTTCTAAGATTGGAACCTCTTGTATGTTCTAAGATTAGAACCTCTTGTATGTTCTAATTAATACCTCAAGAGCTAATGGATGCTACTTCAGCCCTTTCTGCGAGGTGAGAACATGCTAACGGATGACTGAGATTCCCTTCGCCTTGAACGTAGCCCATGTGAGTCAACCCACCCCTTCCAGATCCCACCAAACGCTTCAGGTAACTTCCTTGTTCAGAGCTTTCTCCGGGCGTGTGACAGTCCCAGAAGTATGGGTGAGGGAAAGCTTTTCTTCACAAGGTTTCCTTTGCCAGGAGCCTCCACGCCCCGTTGTGCAAACTTCCTCTGTCATCCCATTTGCCCCCTTTGGATGAATGGTGATAAGAAATCAGAGGTATCTACCGTGCCTGTTTTCCTACCCGGTGGTAGACCTCCAAGCCCACGTTTCTCTCTCCCTCCCATCCACACTTGAAAGGAAACAGTATTTTGGGGGTGTGGAGACCCCAACTGAGGGATCAGAGAGTGTGCCATACCGGGCCTTTCCCCCTCCCCTCCTGTCCCAAGATGGCAGGACACACCTGTTCATGGCTAGAGGCAAGGAGATTGGCTGGAGGTGGAGAGAGCACCTGCTGAGGGAGGGGTGAAGGAAGTACATGTAAGGCAGGCCATTAGACCTTCATTGTCTCTCTGGTATTCCAGCTTACACAAGGAAGATAACCGAGGTGTCCGCCACGAACGCGCAGTGCCGCACCTTGCCCGTTCTAGCTACCTCTTTTCTTCTTCTGAAGGACTTTGCATCCTGCTTTCGGTAGCTCGAACGCACAGGTGTGTGATGCTAATCTCTCGCGTGCCTCCTGGAAGCGACCAACCGGCCACCCCAAGCCACGGCACCGTCCAGCGACACGTCTCCTCCAAGAAACCCCTCTCCGGGCGCGGGAAGATCTGCAGCATCTCAGGTCGCCCACCGGAGGCCTGCCTCAGCTTGTTTAACTCATGTATTTATTCGATTTACCAATGCTTGGCAATTTCGGGTTGGGAGAGGTTACCTGGGGCCTCGGGCCCAAATCATTTAAACGTTTTCCTAGCCCATCAAAGGTTGCAGGTTCCAAAGCTGCCCTTGTAGCAGGTTGGCAAAGTCCTAGATGAAAATGCAGTGGAGTTTGGTGTTTGGCGGTGGTTCGACGCCTCTTGCCTTGGGTCTGTGCTTGAAGAGGGCTTCTATTTTCTTTCTCCTTGCTTTTCATTTTTCCAGGTAGGTTAAAAGGAAGGCTTAGAAAGAAAGGAGGTGGTGGTGGGGGGAAGGTATCAGGTTTTGTCTACTTTGAGCGGAGAAGTAGGGGGTGGAGATAGGGGCTGGGATGGCTGGGAGCTCATGAATCCCAACGTTAACCTTACAACCAGTCAAACCAGTTGGGCAGGTGAAGGCAAAGGCTACAAGACGACATTCAGTTTCAGGCAGCCAATAGGGAGAGAGTCAGCTTCACGGCTCTTGACAAAAGAAGTCGAGCTGGGATCAGTTGCGGTGACTGAATTTCAGTGCTCGGGTGAGGTGTGTATGGGGGTGATGGGGGGGGGTGACACACAGTCGGTGGGAGATCTTCGCGGCAAGATGGACGCAACCGCACCAACCGAGGGTTTGTAGTGATCGTTGGCTCTTGATGGCGATTCTTGCCGCCTCTCCGTTCTTTCTCCCTTCTACTTCCTTTTTTTTTACACTCTTAGGAGTCAAATAGGACATCCAGTTGCTGCCTTGTTTGGTTGTCTGTGGGGGGGGGACCAGTTTTTGGGGGTCGATTGCTCAAACCACTTAAAAGGAAATGGATTTTAGCTCCCTAACTGGAGGGCCATCGCTGGAGCTGCCGGGCGAGGAACGGAGAGGCTTTGATTTTTACACCTGGTCTTGGAATTGGACTCCAGGCAGGTAGTTTCTGTTGGCTCATGGCTGAGAACGTCCATTTTAGATTGGTGTCTCCTTCTCTAGAGTCTCTGTTTGCTCCTGGCTCGTCTTCAGGTTGGTCAGGCATGCGCTTTCCTGCCAAATCTCTGCCCTGCCTCTACTTGCCACACGCAGCTGGGCACTGTGGGCAGCCGGTGCCACATATGTGGAAAGCATGCTGCACCTCTGGAGGCCTCTAGAAGCTCCCCGTTAGCCGAGTTTCCTTTGTGTGGGAGAGGGGAGGCCGGCCCAAACCGGGGCACTTTGGGGAACTCCGTTGGCTATTGCCATGTCCTCACGGACCGGTTCCGCCGCTCCCAGAAGTTACTAATGTTGACCCAACTGGACAAAAGTAATGCGCGTTTGGTTTTGGTGTGCCTGGAAGGCATTTCCTTCTGCTGTTGGCCTCGTGGACTTTGAGGCAAAGCTTCGTGGTCGGTTTTCAGGCGTCGCCTTCTGGAAAGTTCCTCTCTGCGTTTCTCCAGCAGTGCGCATTGCCTCCCCGAAAGCGTGGCACAATAGGGACTTGGATGGCCCAATCTTTTCTTAAAACCAACGCTACCCAATCTCCTTGAATTTCGCCAATGCGCCTCCATGAGGTGAGGGAGACCTCTCCTCCGAAGGGCCTCTGCGCACTTCATGCGCAGAATTGGTGGCCGACTGTTGAACAGGCCTTTTCAATTATAGGAAGGCTTTCAGGTTGCTCTGCCACGCGCCTGAGTCGGTTTCTACAGCCGCAAATCCACGGCACAGCTACTGGATTGTCGCCACAAGGATTTGCTAGATTCTGAGCTCCAGAATGTTTGCGGAATTGCGCTTGCAGTTGGTGGCTCTGTGTGTGTGTGTTTGTGTGAACCCTTCAGGATTGGGAGAGGCGACATGGATGGAATTGTTGTAGGCTGATATGCCATAGATCTCCACATCAAAACCCCCACTGGGTTTGACTATATCTCAGCTGTCAATAACACTTTGCATGGGTGCCATAAATGTTCCTCATCTGTGATCTTGTCATAGGTACAATATCATCGCCCACAGCTTATGTACGTAGGCGTCATGGCAGATGAGGTGAGGAGGACACCTTTCCAAGGTCACGTTTCCTATGGAAACATTCAACAGCGTATCTCACTTAATTCCCCCCTTTAAAAAAAGAAAAGGGCTTTGAAACAGAGGCAAGATCCTGTGTTGCTAGCCCAGCCGTTCCGCCTCGTTTTGCTGTATTGGGAATTTGTACATTCGCGGTGCAAACATTTGTCGCCCTGATTTCAGCGACGCCCGGTTCAAGGTAAGGAGAAATAAAATGGCATCTTTCCTCTGTTCGACCCTAAACATATTTACCCAGAAGTAAGTCCTTTTAGGCTTGATCACCACTGCTTTTCAGAAGCTGGAGTTAGGATAACCGCCTTGACGCAGATTTTGCGGCCCTCCCGAGAGCTGTATGAGTGAAACGTGGATTTAATTATGACTTTGAATTAACATGTGAGATGAGATCAACGTGCCAGCTTCAGGGGGCTTTCCAAGCAAAAAGTGAGGGTAGAAGTTTAAGCCCAGATGTATTTACCTGGGAGCAAATGTCCCCAATTCTCATGTCGAGTATGTTTTCGCCACGGCAGAGTTTCATTAAAACCAAAATACGACGCTGTGGGCCCATGGAGTTAGCTTTCCATACATGGGAGTCCATATTTAAATACAGCGACCGTCTTATGGGGGCCTTCTCAGAAATAAAGTGAGGAAGTAAATACAAAAAAATTACCTCACTGCCACAAGTGTTGGAAAGGCCACGCCATAAAAATTAAATAAAACCATTTAACAGAGAACTAAAAAGCCGCAATGGGGCTGTGATAAGCCTGTTTGGTCCCAAACTGTTCCACACCAGTTTCACACTAGGCCTATTTGGAACTGAGACCAGACTGGGCATCATTTCACGTCCACGGGGCTCCCTTCCAAATTATCACAGCCTTCGGGAGTTTGATACTGGGAGTGAGCATCATTTTATACCACGCAATTTACTTCTGAGTAGGTACGCTTAGACTGGTCCTTAGAATAAAAATCAAATGAGCTGGTCTACACTGTGACACACAGTGGCACAAAATCCTACATTTTGGAGCTCTGACACAGCCTGTCCAGGCAACAGTTGCTTTCCACAGACCTTGCTTAATGTAATAAAGAAGCCACAAAATAACAGATATTTGTAATAAGTTTCATGGGGTTCAGAATGACTTGTAATGCAAGCATTGGCATGTTACATATTGTGAGTTCCTTCCTTCCCTCTTCCTTCCTTCCTCCTTCCCTTTTTTCTTTCTTTCTTTCTTTCTTCCCTCCCTCCCTTCCTCTTTTCTTTCCTTTTTCCTTCCTTCCCTCCTTCCTTCCTTTTCCCCTCCCTCCCTCCCTCCCTTTTTTCTTTTTTCTTTCTTTCTTTCTTCCTCCCTCTCTTTTTCTTTTTCTTTTTCTCTCCCTCCCTCCCTCTCTCCTTCTTCTCTCTCTCTCCCTCCCTCCCTTTCTTTCTCTCCGTTCCCCCTCCCTCTTTCTTTTCCTTCCTTCCTCCCTCCCTCCCTCCCTCCAGTAGGGCTCAACCCAAAACTCTCTAGGTTGGCGATGGGTGGCTTAATTTCCACGTCAGACTTATATTGCCGTACAGAGCCTGAGACAAAACTCAGCAGATACTGGTTGCAGCTAACCTGCTGGATGTTCTAACCTTCATTCTCTACGCTCAGCTTTTTTAATCCAGTTGGACAAACTAACTTTAATATCTGTGTCCACAATAATGTAAACCAAAAAATCATATGGGAGAAGAAGAGGGGAGGGAGATTGAATTTAACTTCCAGACCCCCACCCCACCCCCCAAAAAAAGAAAGAAACAATATTTTGAAATATTCTCTGCCTTAACCTTGCTATCTGAAAATTGCACAGAAGTTGCTGGGAGGCCAAATTTTGTTTTCTAGGCAGAGAATCTAAAAATACGCCTAACCACTTAAGCAAATCGGTGCCTGATTGGACAATATCCTTTTTCTCCTCCAAATTCCTACTCAAATCACAGTTAACCATCCCTTGGCTTTCATAAACCCGACACCTCCTGCCACCCTTGCTTTCAAAATACAGGTGATATCAGTCTAGAGATGCACCAGGTCAGGCTAATCAAAATTATTCTGAGAGAGCCTCAAAATAAAAGATAGTATTGATTCCAGCTTAAACCTGAATGCAGCTGTGACAACGCAGCTGCCCCTGCATTTAGATGGCTTTCTAGGGCTGGCGGTAAGACGGAGAAATGCAAACTTGACAAAAAACACTGAAATAATCAAAAGAAATATGAGATCGCCAAGTTATTCCCTCCCTGAATCAAAGGCGAGATTGTACTTTCACGTGGGCTTAATGAGTCTGTTGGGGAGAAGATCATTTTCCAGAAAAGGCTGGTAAATGTTCGCTTTGAGGATGCTTGTAGAAATGTTTAGGGGCTTCTTTTTTCCCCCCTGAATTCTTGTTGTGCCCAGAATGCCACCCACAAAATTGATAGGTGTTTAACCTTAGGAAGTCTGTGATGATTATGCCATCTATATATTTATTTTTAAAGAGTTAAATTGGAAAGCCAGTGTGGTTGCAATCCCATGTTAATTTAAGAGGTTTTCCTTGTGTGCAATGGGTCTTGCAAAACCAATACATTAGAAAATTTGGAACCCGCTAAGGGGCTGGAGAAATGGGTATTGATAATGGATCTTCAAGGGTTTGGTGCCATCTGCACGTAGATGGCTGCCAGCTAAAGTCACTGTACAGCACAGGTGGGTCTGTCAGGTTTACTTCCAGGTAAGCAGGTGTACAATTGCATCCACTGCACGCCTACTTGGGAGTAAATCCCAGGTAGCTCAGCTGGATCTACTCTGGAGTAGGTGGGCAGAAGAAGAAGAAGAGTTGGCTTTTCTACCCCGCTTTTCTCACCCATTTAAGGGGACTCAAAGCAGCTGACAAACCTTCTGTTCTTCGCCCCTCACACCAGACATCCTGTGAGGTAGGTGGGGCTGTGGGAGCTCAGAAGAGAGCTGTGACTCGCCCAAGGTCACCCAGCTGGCTTTGTGGAGGAGGAGGAAGAAGAGTTGGCTTTTCTACCCCGCTTTTCTCACCCATTTAAGGGGACTCAAAGCGGCTGACACAACCTCTGTTCTTCTCCCCACAACAGAACACCCTGTGAGGCAGGTGGGGCTGTGGGAGCTCAGAAGAGAGCTGTGACTCGCCCAAGGTCACCCAGCTGGCTTCCTGGAGGAGTGCAGAATCAAACCCAGTATTCCCAGATAAGAGTCCAGCTCCTTAACCACTAGACCAAACCGACCCTGGGTTTGCTTTGCGTCCACTTTGGGGCAACAAGCTGGCTTTGTTTCCGGAATTGCTCCAAAAAGTCCTATTTAATCTGGATTTTCTCTCTCTCTCTGCCTCCCTCCCTCCCTCCTCTCCCTGCTAAAATTAAAAGATGGCCTTAGGAAGAAATTAATGTGGATGTAAATGTTGCCTGTGGTATAAAAGTTGCTCCTCCTTGAACTCGGAAAAAGCTCAGGAACAGGCCAAGCTGTTCTTTTCAGCAGAGCTATGGCTTTATCTGATGGGGGCCAGAGATAAGCCGGGGAACCTTTGTCTGTTCTTTGTTCCTTCCCCAGGCCCTGGCTATTGATTAAGACACAGCCAGGCAGGCAGGTTAACTAACAACAGAGAAGGTTCCTTTCCCCCCCCCCCCTTCTGTCCCTCCCCTCACATTCCTTTGTAGCACACATCTAGCACATGGGTTAGCACATGGGAGTCACCACATTCCCATTTGGAGGATAATGGATATCTGGTTGGTTTAAAAGCTGCCCAGAATATTAAACTTGGGGGGGGGGGGGACAAACCAAAGAAAGGAGAGTGTCCCTCCAACAGACACACACACACACAACACAACACAATGCACACAACAGAACACACAAGGAAATGGAGAAAAGAATGCTAGAAGCAAAGGAGCCCAAAGAGGGTGGAAAATTTGCATCAGGTTTCTGTTTTTCCGCCTTTACTTCTTTCTTCTTTCTCTCTTCTTTTCTTTCATTTCCTCCTCCCCCTTTCTCTCCCCCCCCCACCCCTCCCTTCACTTTGGGGCCCAGGAACTGGGCTGGTAATAATGCTGATGATTAACTAAATGAAGCCCTGTAGCCTAGGTGACGGATAAGTTGGTTTTATATTTCATGGGTACCGAAAGGGCTGGAAAACCGTGCGGTTATTGAAGGCTTGGGAAACTGAGTGCTTGCTTTCTTCTCCATTTTTTAAAAAATAAAATATTCTTCCTTTTTTCCCTGCATGACCTTATTTACCTCCATCTTGTTTTGTGGGGGATTTCTAGCTTTTTCCACTCACCCACCTTTCTCCTCTATTGTGCCTGAACAGTTGGACCATCAACCTGTGGGAGCTGGGAGTTGAGATGGCTGCTGGCGGTTGTGGAGGTCCTGTGGAGTCTGAGAGTGTTTCCATTTCCCTTCCTTTCCCCTCTACTGTGCCTCAGCAGTTGGACCATCAACCTGTGGCAGATGGGAGTTGAGATGGCTGCTGGTGGTTGTGGAGGTCCTGTGGAGTCTGAGGGTGTTTCCACTTCCCTGCCTTTCCCCTCTACTGTGCCTCAGCAGTTGGACCATCAACCTGTGGGAGCTGGGAGTTGAGATGGCCACTGGTGGTGATGTGGAATCTGAGGTGCCGCCGCTCAGGGTGTTTCCTCCATCCATCTTTCTGCATTTTTATGGGAGCAATCACACCGTGCCCTGAAGTTGCTCTCCTCTCCTCCTTGTTTCCTCTTTCTAAGGGCTTAGGTGGGCCCACATGGGGGCTTTAAGGAAGCAGATGCTCTGTGGAACACACTGTCCATCTCGCTGATGGTCCTCAGTTTTTCTCAGCACTGGGAGTTATTCCATGGAAAGGTTGGCTTAGTATTCTTCTTTGCCCTTGTGAGCCTGGGTCCTCCTTCTTTGGTTCCTCAGGCATATGGTGACCCTGGCTGGAAGGTGAAACTCAGGTATAAATGCAGGCCATTTTGACTGCGCTGTAAAATCTCTCGGAAGAGACCCAAATGTGTGTAACCGGAGAGCCAAATACGATGACGCTAAAGGAACAATTCTTGGGCGTGAGAGCATAATAAGCAAATTGAAGATGATGCTTTTCTTTCATTTTCTTGTTCTTCCTCCGGGCGATGTTGGTTAGAGGAGTCCATAATTCACATCTATAGCTCTTGGGGACATTTTTATTTGTGCAGCGGAGAAAAAGATGGTGTTTTTTATTCAGTGACACCAGGTCCTTGAACGTCCTTTGCAAAAGGGAAGCCATGATGGAGAGGAGATTGTCAGTGAAGTCACAAGTGCGAAAGGAGCCAGCCCATTCCCCATTAGTTCATTTCGTAAGATTGTCTTCCTCATGGACTAGACGCTCTGTGGCCTCATCCATCAGGGCTCCTCTTAATTCGTCACCCACTGCTAAAACGAGTAGTATTTATTACTAGTTTGGTCTAGTGGGTAGGGAGCTGGACTCTTATCTGGGAATACTGGGTTCGGTTCTGCCCTCTCCCATGAGCCAGCTGGGTGACCTTGGGCTAGTATCAGCTCTCTTCTGAGCTCTCTCAGCCCCACCTACCTCACAGAGTGTCTTTTGTGGGGAGAACGGGAGGTTTGTCAGCCACTTTGAGGCCCCTTAAATGGGTGAGAAAAGCGGGGTAGAGAAGGCAACTCTTATCCTTCCTCCGGATTAATTAATGTTTATTGTAAAAAATATTTATATCCCATTCTCATTAGAATATAGTCTCAAAGCAGCTTTTAAAGGATGAAGAATAAAAACAATTAAAATCATAATACTTACATAAAAGCGTCTCCCATCAGCACCTCTAAAAACCATTGTATATCCTTAAGGTGGAAAAATGATGAGGCGATAAATAAATAAATAAATAAATAAATAAATAAATAAATAAATAAATAAATAAATAAATAAATCCAATTACTTGGCTGTAATAAATAGGAAGAGAGGGAGAATAAGCCTGCGATTTAAGGCAGGAATTTCTTCTAAGATTTCATTCATTACAGCATTGAGGCCAGAACTGTGACAAGAAGAGACAATTCCTGGTCGTCACAAGGGTAGCCTCTGAGAATTGCCACTCATATTAAAGGCAGTTTTGTAAATTGTAGCATCCTCAACGAACATGGAAAAGAAGGAGGAGGAGAAGAGTTGCCTTTTCTACCCCATTTTTCTCACCCATTTAAGGGGACTCAAAGCAGCTGACAAAGCTTTCTATTCTTCTCCCCACAACAGACACCCAGTGAGGTGGGCGGGGCTGTGAGAGCTCAGAAGAGAACTGTGACTAGCCCAAGGTCACCCAGCTGGCTTTGTGGGGGAGGGCGAACTCAGTATTCCCAGATAAAAGTCTGGCTCCCTAACCATTAGACCAAACTGGCTAGAGGTTATGAAGATCTAGGATGGTCTCTCCGCCTTCTGGCTATACGGCTTTAATGTGGCTGGATGTGTGAAGACCATCACTTGCATACTCTTCTACTTGCTTGGGGAAGGACATGGAGGGCGATGGCTCGTTTTCTTCTCCTTCGCTTTCCATCGCACCTTCAAGCTGCCCAGCTTCGTACTGAAAGGCCCTTTCCATCTGGTTCGTAATCTTGTAGGAAAATCTCGGGCAGACAAGGACATTATTGTGTGCGTTTTGGCAGCAGGGAGGTGGCTCTGGGGACGGACGCTTCCTGGTCTCTGTCTTTCATGAGCTGCATTGCTCTTGTTCCCGCTTGAGGAGAGACAAAGGGGAAATTAAGGCGCAAGTGAATTACACAGCTGCCCCCGAGTAGTCCTGGGAAAACGCTTTGGGCACCCAGGATCAGTTTGGTCTAGTGGTTAAGGAGCCGGACTCTTATCTGGGAATATCGTGTTCGATTCCACCCTCCCCCATGAAAGTCAGCTGGGTGACCTTGAGCTAGTCACAGCTCTCTTCTGCGCTCTCACATCCTCATCCATCTCACAGGGTGTTCTGTTCTGGGGAGAAGAACAGAAGGTTTGTCAGCTGCTTTGAGTCCCTTTAAATGGGCGAGAAAAGCAGGGTAGAAAAGCCAACTCTTCTTCTACTTCTTCTCCATGGATGTTGAAGATGCTACAATTTACAATACTGCCTTTAAGCTCACTACAGATCAGAGGAGATACCCTGGGCATCAGTCTCCAGATGCGCTGGAGAAAAATCTAGTCCTGTACTCCTGGCTGACTGTAGGCCATTGGTCGCCAAATGTGATGTCCTCCAGGTGTGGGTGGACTTTAGTTCTTATCCTCCCTCACCCTCACCTTTGGCTGGGCAAACTGGAGCTCACAGAGTTTAGCAACATCTGGAACAGATCCTGTTTTCCATGATCTGTCCATAGCTAGGGCAGGGCATTTGAGTTCTACTTCTTACAGAGTTGCTCTCATGTCCATGTTGGCTGGGTGGCTCACGGCACCCAGGTGCCAACTGGCCTGTCCACACTTTGAGAACCTTTCATGCTCTATAAAGTGCTCCTGATTGCATCTCCTACACCCTTATCTTCACGCCAGCCATCTTCCTCAACATGGAACAATTCCTGTTGTAGAAACCATCTCCAGACTCGGCACGGTTATTCTAGTCCTCTTGCTCCAGTTACAGCTGGAAGCTGGAAGCTGTCTCCTGGATTGACGAAATCTGATCATTGCAACCTCTCCTGGAAGCTGTCATTGGAATTCACATTCAGAGTTGCTTCTTCTATTTGGTACCACAGGGCAGAAAGGTTCTACATTCGAAATGCTCTTGTTTGCAAACCAGGAAAGCAAAGCATAGCTCAGGACAAAGACCCACAGGTGGCATGTCCATGCATCCACCCATTTTCCGTACCCCCACGTCACTTAAAATGTAGGTAATTTGTGAGGCTATAATGGCTAGTTGGTTAAGGCACTGAAATGGATGGCAGCCCTGGAGCAATTTGGTCAGTATTCTGACCCGATCTCTTGGCAGTGTTAAGAGAAACACTGAAAAGCCCTGTCAGCTGGTCTGGGCGACTATGGTTTGGCTGGACACCGTGACATGACTAGGACAGCCAATATCAGCTATTTGGGACATCAAGAGGAATCCATAAAATGACAAAGTCTGGATTTTTGTATCTTTAGTGGCCATTTCAGAAAGCGCTGCCTGTGTTACCATCCAGCAAAATAGATTCAGGCAGAGAGGACTGTGATGGTACATCAAGTCTATACACATTAATGCAGGTGCGTTCAGATAAAGTGGGATAGCTGTAGGACGCATACCGCATGGGCCACTCTAGGTTCATCAGGTCTCATGGACGTCTCAAGTCTTTTGGTTTTTAGAGTAGATTTCAGCAGACCTTCACACTAGTTGAACCATGCCTTTGTGGTGCTCAACAATAATTCTGATAGGATTTTGAAATAAGAACCTAAGAACCTCAGAGGGGCCCTGCTGGATCAGGCCACAGCCCATCTAGTCCATAAGAACCCAAGAGGAGCCCTGCTGGATCAGGCCACAGCCCATCCAGTCCCTAAGAACCTCAGAGGAGCCCTGCTGGATCAGGCCACAGCCCATCCAGTCCATAAGAACCTCATAGGAGCCCTGCTGGATCAGGCCACAGCCCATCTAGTCCAGCATCCTTTCTCACACACTGGCCCACCAATTACCCATGCGTATCTCAAGCAAGAGACAAGGGCAAACCTTCTCCTGCTCTCCAATCCCAGCAAATGGCCTTAGAAGCATCCTGCTTGTCCCTGCAGCCTGAAAGATGTACCTAGACATCCATTCTAGTAGTTATTGATACATCCGTCATCCATAAACTTGTCCAACCCTTCCTTAAAGCCATCTAGGCTGGTAGCTGTGACCACCTCTTCTGGCAGCAAATTCCATAGACCGATGACCCTCTGGGTGAAGAAATCCTTCCCCTTGTCTGATCCAACTCTCCTACCCATCAGCTTCATAGAGTGGCCCCTGGTTCTCGTGTTGTATGATAGAGAAAATTAATTTTTAAAAATTATTATTTTAGTTTAAATTCATGAATGATTGACGCTGGGAGCTGGGGTCGGATTGGGAGAAAGTAGAGATTCTTTTGCACAGGTCGCATGGAATATTGCTGCTCATCAAAGCAAGGATGCGCATGAATATTTGTAACATTTGAAATTCATATGAATTTGGCCAAATTTGGACATTCATATTCAAACAGAATGTTGGCACACTTGAAGACTGACATTGGAATTTGAATAGAATGTTTTGATGCATTTGTACGAAGCTTCGTATGGGACTGAATATTCGTATTGAATTCAAATCCCACTACATTCAAAGAGGAGCTATTCAAACGAATAGATTTTCTTGCATTTGATTCAATATGAATTGAATAATTTTAAAAAACCATTTGTGCACATCCATACATCAGAGGGATTTGGTCTGTGTTCTCTTTTGTGCTTGCTTTCTACTATTTGGAAGGAAGGAAGGGGAAGAAGATTTGGCTTTTCTACCCTTCTTTTCTCAGCCATTTAAGGGGACTCAGAGGGGCTGACAAAGCTTCTCTTCTTCTCCCCACATCAGTCACCCTGTGAGGTGGGTGGGGCTGTGAGAGCTCAGAAGAGAGCTGTGACTAGCCCAAGGTCACCCAGCTGGCTTTGTGAGGGAGGGCGGAATCGAACCCGGTATTCTCAGATAAGAGTCCGACTCCCTAACAACTAGACCAAACTAGAAGGAAGGAAGGAAGGAAGGTGTAGCGCAGGACTTTGTGGATTGGGTAGAGGCAAGGGCAGAAAAAAATGGACCTTTTTCTCATAGAAAGCCAAAAAAAAAAAATCCATCTGAAAATCTTTCACTGTGAATGAATTTCTGCACCATTTGCCCCCAGCTTCAACTTTTGACACTGCATCAGCTATGGAATATTGGTCAGATATTGAACACCTAGACATGACCTCCAAATTAGGATAACTCATGCTTGACAGAATTTATGATCCTTTTATCTGTAGTATTTCTAGCCTGCCCTTTAACAGAACTCTCAAGAAGGGTGACAGCTGAAAATTCAATTAACTAAAAGGAAGCTTTGTGAATTGGTAATGGGGTGAAAAAAAATGCTTTGTAGCAATTGATTAAGCCTAGGAAAGTTGTTTATTATTATTCATTACTATTATTATTATTCACACTTTAAAAAAAAGTTTCTGTTTTGCACATGCTTTGATTTTTCATTCCATGGGTGTTTTTCCATTGTCACTAAAAGTACCCATTAAGTACCCATTAATGGGTATGTAATGGCATTTTTGTACCCATTAATGGGTACTTAATGGGTACTTCTAGGGACAGTGGGAAAACACCCCATGGGAACTGGTAAAATGCAAACAAATGGATGCTGCTCACATTTAGATTGGGTACAAGCTTGCAAAAAATCAATTTTAAAAAATCACTTAAATTTTGCCTGAAATGTAGACAAATCAGTTTCTTCTCTGTTGCTACATTTGACTAAAGTTGCTTTCCCCCCCCCCCCCGCCGCCGTTTTTAATTTTCCCTGCAAGCCACATTGAGGTTGTTGGTTCTCTTTTAAATAAGAAGCAGCGTATAAGTGTTTTAATTAAATAAACAGACCACACAAGGATGGGACATTTATGCCCCAGAACCTTGCAGTAAAATGTCATCTCAGTATTCCAGGTGCAATTGGGAAGATCACGCTGTGGAACCTGGCAGATTTCAAAAGATGGAAACTGATGACATTTGGCAGGTTTCGGATGGTCACCAAATTCTTGAGGTCTGAATCAGCTTTCAGGCACACTGTATTCAAATCCCGTCCCATCTGTGAATCGCCGCCTGTGTTCACACTTACACTTTAAACCAACCCACTTCCAGAGTGAGATAATACATTGGCAAAGTGGCACATGGTTTGCATGGCTTTATCTAACTGAGAAAACCCAACTTTTGTTTAAATAACGTGGAAAGAAAATAGTGAGTCACCTTGCTGATAAGTCCTTCCACTCTGAAGGTGGACTGAATCTGGATCAAAACTGAAGTGTGACCTCAGAGGCTTTGGAATGGTCCCAATCACTCCATCTAGCCTCTACCTCATGGGATTTTTAATGAAGATAACATGGAGGCGAGGAGGGTAATATTTGATGACCTGAGCTCACCGAAAGAAAGAAAGGACAGAAATGTGTAATAAGAATTAGCAAATAATCAGTCAACATATTCAGTACACAGAAAAGGATCTTAACCAGTGAGTGAAGGACATTCAAATTCGAATTTAAACATTCAAACGAATTTCACATTTTTGAATCTATTCGTGCGAATTATTTGGACATTTGTAAGTGTATGGATACGTACATGATGTGTAACTTGCCTTTACAAGTCTTTCCTGCATACTTACAAATGTGTCCGGATGCCTACGGGATAAATACGGGATAAGTACAGATGCGGGGTTTTTTTTTTTAACAATCTGTGGCTAAAGTATTTTTTTATTATTAATATACAACAAACATCAAAACCCAGTAACATAAACCAAACATACACTTCTGAGGGTCGCATAGAATGAAAAATCTGGAAAAAGCATCAATATCTTGGCCTTTTGAATATAAGAATTTATCATAAGAAATGCTGTCAAAATTTGGAAGGAAGAAAATCTAAAATAAGAATATTTCTTCGCAGATTAGCCAAATTTACTTAAAAAAAAAAACAACACCACCGAAATGCCAGAGTCTTAACTGGTAATCTCCCATTTCAATTCTACACTCTTCCGCAAAACCATCTGGGTGACCTTGGGCTAGTCAGAGCTCTTCTTCTGAGCTTTCACAGCCTCACCTATCCCAAAAGGTGTCTGTTGAGGGGAGAAGAACAGTTAGTCAGCGGCTTTGAGTCCCCTCAAATGGGTGAGAAAAGCAGGGTATAAAACCAACTCTTCTTCCTTCGTAAAGCCAACTGGGTGGCCTTGGGCTAGTCACAGCTCTCTTTCTGAGCTCTCACAGCCCACTTACCTCACAGGGTGTCGGCTGTGGGGTGAAGAATAGACAGTTTGTCAGCAGCTCTGAAAAGCGGAGTACAAAAGCCAACTCTTGCTTCTCCATCTATGTTTGCTTCAGTTCAGTGACGTCGTACTAAATTCGGAACCTTCTTCTTGGACTTGCCTTTAGTTTTCCTCTTCCTCAGCCCAGACATCCATCTTGGGAGGTTCCCTCCATCTTACTGGGCAGCATTGGATTTGTTCTGTCTTTCTAATACTGCCTGGTAATGATGATGGTTGCCTTTCACAATCAACGTGGGGAAAACGCCGCTGGAGAAACTGGACGCCGGTCAAAAGGACGGAGAAGGTGAGCGATAAGGGCGATTTGCTTAGACGTTTTGGTTCACCTCGAGAACTGTTTTGTCTGGAAGGTTGTTGGAATCTAAGGGCCCACTAGTCTAAAGGCCGAGGGACGGGCAAGAATATTCAAAATATTTGTTATTCAATCCAATTTGGCCAAATTCGGACATTCACACTTGAACAGAATGTCTAGACATTTGTTTTTCAATATCCAAGCAGATACGAATATTCCAAATCATTCGTATCAATCATTTGATTGATACAAATGATCTGAAGTATTTGTTTACATACATATCTGTATGCATCTTATTCACATCTGTATGCATCTGTACTGATATGTATGGGATGAACATGAGATGCATAAAACCAAATGAGTGCAGATGCGTACAGATACATATGAATGTTTTTGGCATTCGTATCACCAAATACATGAGTGTTTTTCCACTGTCACTAGAAGTACCCATTAAGTACCCATTAATGGGTACATAATGGCATTTTTGTAACCAATTAATGGATACTTAATGGGTACTTCTGGTGACAGTGGAAAAACACCCCATATCTGATATTTGTACGAATAGATACAAATGTATTTGTATCAGTTCGAATTTTTTTAAAAAATATATTTTTAAGTGAACAAGTATTAAGCAACAATCGCATACACAAATCATAGAAATCATAAAGTACAAACAAAATAAAAGGAAACCCACCCTTATTTAAGTGTCCCCTTTGGTTCAAATTTCAATACATTTGTTTTTTCTCTATTCGTACAAATTCAGACATTCGGATATTCAATCTGAATTTAATCAAGTGCTGAAAATTGCATTTGTTGAACCTCCACACCAGCCCATGTTGCACAAATGTAGGGTGTGCTGGCCACATGTGTTTCCACTCTTCAGTGCACAAGACGCTGCAAAAACCTTGGAAATCGATTTTGACAACTCCAAATTCCACCAGGGGGGTCAGTTTTATTTGCAACACTCTGCAATGTGGTGCCTGAATTATTTGTATGAATAATTTGAAATATTTCTATTTGCTCGAATACTAGAAAAAAAAAGTCTTGACATTCAATTCGTGTTCAGATGTCCAAAGTTGTCCAAATTGGAATAATGGATATCTCAAATATTCGTCCCCATCCCTATGCCTGTCTGGTTAAACCTTGGAGAGGGCTGGTCAATCAGAAACCGTATGGAAGACACTTTCTTGGAGAATGTACTTCACACGCGTAATGGAGAGCCAGGTGTTTCCAGATGTTCTCGGCTGTCGGATAGAAGCCGGCGCCCGCACAATGACACCTCTCCCGTCTTCTTCGCCAAGAGCTCGAACCGATTCTTCCCCCTCAATCCATTATTAAAACAGACTGTAAATAATGATTTACAGAGACGCCTTGCCGAGGGTGTTATCGCTGCTAAACGCTTCAGTGTAGATCACAGGTGACGCCGGGCAGACTTGGCAGGTGTGAGACAAAAAGGGAAGAAGAAAGACTCCTCCCGCTTCCGAATGCTTATTTTAATCAACCAACGTGCTTCCCTTTAATGAAAAATAAAGGGGGGGGGGAGACAATTCTTCCTTTCGCTCGCTCTGATCTTTTTGGATAACAGTTTCCCAGGAACAGGTGGCAGAAACCACCAGTTAAACGACATCACTGACCTTCAGCGTTGCTTGCCGTTGATTTGGAGGACAAGGTGATTCCTGGAAGCCATGGATCTGAGGATACTGATGGGCCTTCTGTTCCGCTCTCTGATCCTGGGAAGATGGTCCTCTGTGGTCATCTTATTAGACAGTGCTGGATTTTAGAAAGCTTCTCTAACACTGTCTGGTAACGATGCTTAAAGGGTGAACCGAACTCTACTGGAGTGGTCAGAAGGCTCCAAGACGAAGAGGTGGGGCATCCGGTCCAGGTGGACATCTTACAGCTGGCATCCGTGGTCAGGAGGATCTCTCTGGTTCTGAGACCTCCAAGGCGGGAGGAGAAGCTGGTGTTAAAAGTCTCAGAGCTGACTTAAGAATCCCATAGCCTTTGCTTTCTTCCTAACCTTAGCTTTAGATGTTTAGATAAATAAAGAACAGGACCTGAAGTAAAGATGGTGTAATATGATCTTTACTTATTCCTAGGAGGGGTGGGTGGTGGTGGCGTCGTCCCCTTCACATCACACAAAAGAACGGCTCTGTGCTTATGTCTATGGGAAATGTATTTCCTATAGAGCACATATTGTGTTGTTTTCTTTCACGGTGACATTACGACATTCATACGATAACATTCCTAAGAATATGAATGTTTCAGAACATTCATAGAAATAATTCAGACTTTTGTTAAACTGAGGATACACATGTATAAAAATGGATACGTATCTGATACAAATGGAAACGCATCTAATACAAATGGATACGAATCTGATACGAATGGATACGTATCTGATATTAATGGATACGAATCTGATATTAATGGATACGTATCTGATATTAATGGATACGTATCTGATATTAATGGATACGTATCTGTATCAGATATTTATACGACTTCGTATGAAAACATTTGTATCAGAATCTTATCACATTTCAGGGGATCTATTCAAACAAATAAAAATTTTCTAACTTTCGATCCATTATGAATCGAAATCCCCAAACCCCACTTCTGCACGCCCCTTGAACTGTGGACTTCCTTATGGGATTGGGTTCTTTTTTCTCCAAATGCATAGCTCGGAAGGCATCACCCATTCCCACATTTTTGTCTGTTGATTTAATCCATCGCTGCGCCAGTTCTGTTAAAGGATAGAATTATCTGCGCCTTAAATTACAGAGCACAACAAATAACGCTTTTTTTGGGGAAAAAAAAGGAATTAAAAAATAAACATTCTTTCAACAAAGCAAAAGGCTCGCTTGGCTGAATGCAAGTTGCGTGATCTAGTTTCGCGGCTCAGTTGCCTAGCAGGAAGTGGTTGAAAAGGGTGGGCACAACTCAATGAGCACCCATGAGTCACGTCTCATTAAGCCCCTCCGGGAACGCGGCTCCTGTTCTTCAGTTCCCGCTGTCCTTGCTCCATAATAATGTAGGTAACATTGCTTCATCTCATCGTTAGATCAGCATACCCCCAGCCAGGGTCTATGGGTGTTTTCCCACTAGCACTAAGTACCCAATGAAGGACCCATTAAGGACCCATTAGGCTCAGAGCAGGACGACCCCGTTTGTCGTTGTCAGAGGATCCGGATTAAGGGAAGTACCCATTCCTTAAATCTGGGTCATCTTAGATCCAGATTAAAGGAGCTCAGCGGAAAAACACCCCTAGCCAAACCATTTCCCCCCAACTTGGTTTCCTAGACGTCTCCTCCTTTCTTGCACAGAGCTTGATCTGAGAATGTATTTATGCCACACCCTGGTTTAAGGTGAGCATAGTGCTTGTCTTGGCACAGGCAAGCAGGGAGAGTAACGTGGCCAGATCCTTTTGTGGGAAGCAAAAAGCGCCAGCCAGTTGCTCCGGCAACCATTTCTGCAGAAAGCTTTCGCCTCTCACGGAGAGAGGGAGTGGTTCTGGATTGTCACGCTTCTGTACATTTCTGGGTGCAATTCAGAGGCCTGCAGGGACGACTCCACGTTTGACACCGCGATCCAATTTGCACACTTTTGCATTGGAACTAAAGTCCAGGGGTCCAAGCGTCTTGCACTATCAAAGGAAACAAAAGAGGCTGACCGCTTGCGGCCACGAGAATTTGATTGAATTTTCGCACTTCTGCAACATTTTACTGATGAAAACAGCCCTTTTGCAATGGGGTACATGGGGAAAATGTTTGCCTGCAAACATTGGAATGAAAAAAAATCACAACTAATTGAATTTTGGGACATTTATGTACATTTGAGACATAGAGTACATCTTTCAGGCTGGAGGGACAAGCAGGATGCCTCTGAGGCCACTTGAAGGGATTTGAGAGCAGGTGATGGTTTCATTTTTATCTCCTGCTTGAGAAGCTCATGGGCAGTTGGTGGGCCACTGTGTGGGATAGGATGCTGGACTAGAAGCACTGTGGCCTCATCCAGCAGAGCTCCTCTTAGGTTCTTATGGACTAGATGGGCTGTGGCCTGATCCAGCAGGGCTCCTCTTAGGGTCCTATGGACTAGATGGGCTGTGGCCTGATCCAGCAGAGCTCCTCTTAGGGTCCTATGGACTAGATAGGCTGTGGCCTGATCCAGCAGGGCTCCTCTTAGCTTCTTATTGCTTGTTGCTACCGTTTTTGTAGGAGAGCAAGAATGGTTAAAAACATTCCTTGGGGGCTCTTAATTGTCTTGTTCTATCATCTCTCTCTCTCTTTCCTTTTAGGGGCTCTTCTGTACATTTAACCCATAATTGCCCTGGGAAATAAATTTTTTTTTATCTTTAATGAAGTTGCCTTCTTCAGAGCGGAAAAGAGTAATTACAGCTCATACAGGAAGATCCACTAATTGGAGGGTCCTTCCTTGGCTTGTACTACAGTGAGCATTGACCCACAGACTCCCTGGGTCAGTGAAAGCCCCAGTACCCCTCCCCAATCTCTTTTCCTCTTCCCTCCATCTCCTCAAAGAGCCATCCTATGCCCTGGCCAGGCCAGGAGGAAGCAGGTTCACTGATTATAAATGCAAATTGTGTTCCACTTGCTGGCCTCCTTGAATGACAGAAGGTTTTTCCCTCCTCGTTATACTCAAAGTTGGAAACTCCCCTCCCCACTTGAAAGTAGATATACTCACAGGTTCACCCAATGTGGAAAAGCAGAGTTTTTCTATCATCCATCCATCCATCCATCCATCCATCCATCCATCCATCCATCCATCCATCCATCCATCCATCCATCCAAGGCATTTCTATCCCACCCTTCACCAAATGGTCCCCGGGCGGATTACAATAAGCATAAAAGACATCAAATATTAAAACATAAATTAAAATGTGTGACCTGGGCGACCATGGGCTAGACCCAGCTCTCTTCTGAGCTCTCACAGCCCCACCTACCTCTCAGGTTGTCTGTTGTGGGGAGAAGAACGGAAGGTTTGTCAGCTGCATTGAGTCCCCTTAAATGGGTGAGAAAAGCAAGATAGAAAACCCAACTCTTTTTCTTCATAGGTGGCGTGAGAGAGCACCCCCTGCCTGTTGGAATGGGAAACCTGTTTAGTCTTAAGAGCAGAGAGCTGGCAGGGTGAAAACCACAGTGGGAAAGTTTTCTTCTTCTCTGGTTTCACTCATCTCACGCCTGTTGCTCTATGCATTAATATGACTCAATGTGTCCTCTCCCAAGGATGTGGGAAGTGTGAAAATCCTATGGTGCTGGGCAAGCTGGGAACAGTCGTGAGCAGAAGAGTGACTGCAAAATCATGTGCATAACACTTTAAAGGAAGAAAAGAAAGGAAGCCGCGCATGGCTGAGCATGCCTGCGCTTTGCAGGCCCATCTGAGTTGGATGCAAAAGGGCATGAGCTGACCGTGGATGTGTGGGTGTGAGTGTGGGGTGTGTGTGCTTCCCCACCAACACCAACACCAACGCCACCATTTCTTCCTCGTGTGGATTTATTACGTTCAGGGAAAAGCTAAGCAGATTCAGAAGGGCAGGCGTGGGCGTCAGAGGGCGGCGGAGCTGATGTTTACCCTTGGCATGAACTGATTAACGGCTTGCAAAGTCATTGAGGAAATGGTGTGCGGTGTGAACTGACCCTGCAAATTGGGTTCCAATAGATATCCAGATGGCAACGCGAGGACAGACCAGAAGCGCTTGGCCATTTCCCGGAATGTGGCCTGCTGTAGCCTATACTAGCATGTGGACAGCGGGGGGCTTTATTCCGGGATATATACTCTAGAAGGAAGCCAAGAGGAGTATTGACTGTAAATCACGAGAAGTAATTGTTCCTCTTTGGTCAGACCCCCATCTAGGGACCTGTGTCCAATTCTGGGCACCCCAATTTGAAAAAGACATTGGCAAACTAGAGCAAGTTCTCACGGACTAGATGGGCTGTGGCCTGATCCAGCAGGATTCCTCTTAGGTCGTTATGGACTAGATGGGATGGGTCCTGATCCAGCAGGGCTCCTCTTGGGTTCTTATGGACTAGATGGGCTGTGGCCTGATCCAGCAGGGCTCCTCTTCGGTTCTTATGGACTAGATGGGCTGTGGCCCGATCCAGCAGGGCTCCTCTTAGGTTCCTATGGACTAGATGGGCTGTGGCCTGATCCAGCAGGGTTCCTCTTGGGTTCTTATGGACTAGATGGGCTGTGGCCTCACCCAGCAGGACTTCTCTTAGGTTCTTATGGACTAGATGGGCTGTGGCCTGATCCAGCAGGGCTCCTCTTAGGTTCTTATGGACTAGATGGGCTGTGGCCTGATCCAACAGGGTTCCTCTTGGGTTCTTATGTTCTTAACTTGCACTGGGAATATTGCTTCCTTCTGGTAATCCACATATCCCATTGTTGCTGACATGGGGCCTCATCCGGTCAGAGAGAACAGTAATCTTCCATCTCTGAATATCCAAGTCCCCATTTACAACCTGGCTCCAACCTGTCTTACCTGCAGGCCCGGTGAGGACGTTTTACCAGGACACAGAGTCATTCACACCTTGGTCTGATGGCATGGAGGGAACAGTTTGTACCCTGTTTCGGGTTTGCCAAGGGCTTCTTTCAGAACGTTCTTTCCTGCTGGATCTGACTGGTGGCCCATGTGGTTAGCAGCCTGTTCCCACACCGGGCAATCCAAAGATGGAGTCCTAAGCAGTGGATGTAGGCTGAGCTTCCTTGAAGCTTCCGAAACCAAATGCTTGCCATCTGTCTGATGTGCTTACCTGGGGCACATAACCGAAAAAGCAAAGCTGGGGCCGAACCCCTGCAGTGGTTTATGTGTTTGTAAAGAGAGGGAGGGCAGACGCGAGAGAGCGTGAGAGAGATCTCTCACTGGGGCCTGACCGACCACATCTGCCCTCCCACGGGGCTCCGGAGTGCCTGCTGATCACTGTCTTACCAGACAAAGTTAGATCTTAGTTATCCTTGTCTAATACTGTCTGGTAATGCCGTTGATTGTCTCGGCAAATCCTTCACCTTGAAAGGAAGAGGATCCCAAGCCGTTTCTGCCGGGGCAGAGTCCTGAGCCCCATCATCTCCTGGCGCCGGGGTGTCTTCAAGGCGTCTGTTAGCGTCCGTTGGTGCAAAGTCCACACGCCGGTTGCGCTTCACCTGGCCCCATAAAGCTGCCGAGAGGCAGATTAAAGGAAAAGCAAACACTACGATAAGAAAAAGGCGGCGCGGGACCGTGGCCTCACAGGTACCTGTCGCCCTAGCGTACCTTCCGGGTTCAGCACACAATGGATGTGGATATGTCAACAACGGTAGGCAGGCTGAACAGGACTGCAGCCGATCCCAGGGCTGGCTCTGCAGATAAAAGGATCCCAGCAGGATTTTCAGGGATCTCCAGGTCCTGCCCGGGAAGTCCGGGGGTCCAAAAGCCAGAAAGTCCACCGAAATGCAGCAGACGCAAGCCTAGCATCAGGAGCTGCCGAGCTCCGCATTTCCAGGTTGTGATGAACGTAACGTCCACCTTTCCAACCCAATGTCCACAGGAGTTTGGCGGGGGGGGGGGTCAAAGGAGAATGTTGTCGACATCCGTATGTCCAAATATGGATTGAAAATCCGCACGAACAGATTCGAATGTATTTGAAGCGAATGTGAATGCATTTGAATTTTACACATTCGAACCGATTCAGATTGTCAGATATTCGATTTGCAACAAATCGAATAAATTGCATTCGTGAGCACCCCTAGGGAATATCCTCTGGGGTTGTCCTGACACACTAATGGTGTCTAGACTTGGGGACAGCAGGTGGGAATCTCAGTTTTCAATCCGCGCCTGGGGATGGAGCGCCGTGGCTGTTTCTGCCGACAGGAAGTGGCTCCGAATCATCACCTAATGACAACCGGAAGTTCCTCCACGTCATTGCCACGTGGATCTGTATGTAGTCAGGGGACTGCTTCCTGTTGGCAGAAGAGTCTGCAGAGCCATTCCCTTTCACTGCACAGCCCTACCTCTGGTGTCTATCCCAGTATCTGCTGTCCGGCCTCTTTGAATGGAAGTGCTGGGAATTAAAACGTGGGGCCACCACAAACAAGATCCTGTCCTGCCGAGTTCCGTTGTGTGACATTCCCATTTCATGGTGGGCATAGGGTTTTAATTTCTGGAGAGACACCAGCATCACAAAACACCATTCCTTGTGTGTAGAGAAGTACAGTTGTTAGCGTACGAGCAACGCCGGTTCAAAGCTAAGTAAACAAATAAAATACACTCAGCAGCTAGCGATCTCTTTCCAGGGTTTGGTACTGACAGTAGAGGGAAGTTTTTCTCTGTGGGACGTCAAGAGTAAAAGGAGCATAAGCGGGTGACACAAGAAGAAGAGGAGGAAGAAGAAGAAGAAGAAGAAGAAGAAGAAGAAGATGAAGAAGAAGAAGAAGAATTTGCTTTTCTACCCCACTTTTCTCACCTATGTCAGGGGACTCAAAGCAGCTGACAAAGCTTCTGTTCTTCGCCCCGCAACAGAACGCTCTGTGAGGTAGGTGGGGCTGTGAGAGCTCAGAAGAGAGCTGTGACTAGCCGAAGGGCACCCAGCTGGCTTCATGGGGGAGGGAGGAATCAAACCCGGTATTCCCAGATAAGAGTCCAGCTCCCTAACCACTAGACCAAAGTGGCCCAGGAGAGAACTGATCAAGCATTGACCAAATGAGAACGCCATGGCTCGCTTTGCCAGAACAAGCGTGCCATGTTCTCTTTTGCTTCCTTTCCTCATCAGGCACTTGGACTGTGCCGTTTGCTGAGAAAATCCCTCTCTCCTTCACCGTGTTGTTGCTGACTTGTGTCATAGCTGCGCTCAAGTGCTCTCTCTGTCTCGGAAAGGGCACCCTAGGTGGGGATGCCTTAACCCTTAGCGGTAGTTTTCCCTTGGAAATTCTCCCACTTGAGTCTTGCAAAGCGAGCGAATTCACATCTGTAAGGGTATAAAGTGGATTCAACCGCCGCATTACCCAAGGGACCCTATGATCAAAAGAAATAGGTCAGGCCTGTGTAGATTCAGTTCTTCTTCTTATTAATATTAATCATTTAAAAATATTTCCATAACCATTTAAAGCAAGCTAACAGTGGTAGTGGGATAATCTTCAAACTGGCCTGCAAGATGTAATAACTTAATGCTTATGCCTATAGAACAATGAAAGGTTAATCTACACATTCCAAATAGTAAGGATATGCACAGATCATTTTTTATTTTTTGTATTTGATTCCTATCAGATCGAATGCAAGATTTGAATCGATCACCTTCAAATGTGCTAGGATTCATATTTGATATGTTTTCTTCCGCCTCTTCTATACTATAGCTGTATAAGAGGGGGAAGTTCTCTTATAAACATGACAGGTAGAGGAGCCTTAGCCCCTTTTTCCTATGACAGCCCTCCACTAGTCTCTGGCTGTGGTCACACTTAAGGTTTAATCCAGCTTCAGTCCACTTTCCAAGTAGCTGTGGTCACACCTAAGGTTTAATCCGGCTTCAGTCCACTTACAGAGTGTGAGAACACATCAGCAAAGTGGCCAGTGATTTCCTTTCCACATTTCTCTGTCCCAAACGTGGATTTTTAGAGTTATTTAATGCTGAAAGAAAACAGCTTGTCACTTTGCTGATGTGTTCTCTCGCTCTGAAAGTGGACCGAAGTTGGTTTAAACCTTAAGTGTGATCACAGCCTCTATCTCGGTTTTTCCAGGAATTCCCTCCCAACACCCCAGAGTTCCAGGTCTTCCTTCTACCAAGTGTCCAGAAATCCCCATGTTCCTCCCTGAGCGCTGGAAACTCACCGGGCGACCTTGGGCCTGACGTTGGAGGGTAAGAGAATGGTTGATCTAAACCTTGTAAATAAGGGAATGGATAAGACCTTCCTGACAGTGAGGGCGACCAGTCAGTGGAATAGGTTGCCACGGGAGGTGGTGGGTTCTCCTTCCCTGGAGGTCTCCAAGCAGAGGTTGGACCTACGTCTGTTTGGGATGGTTTAGGAAATCCTGCATTGAGCAGGGGCTTGGACTGGATGGCCCCAGAGGTCCCTTCCAACTCTATGATTCTATGATCTGGGATGCCCATCCCATGTGCTTTCAGTGCACCCAGAGGTGGCAATCTTGCACAATACCCCGTCCCTCTGGAGCAGAGCAGAGTTCCTGGAACTGAAGCAAATTGCCTTCGCTCCTGACATTCGCTTCTCGCTAAATTACCTTAAAGAACCTCCAATATCCCGGAGCGAAATATGTTCTAGGGCCTCCCTTGTGTGCGCTATCCGGCCCAACCAGTTTGGAAATGTGGGCGGGAGTTATTTACGAAACGCTCCAGATTGTAAAATCAGATGGAGGAGGAGGAGGCAGCTTTGTCTTCTCAATTACCATTAATTAACCGTCTTCCTTATTGATGGGCTGAATATTGTGCTGCCAATATTCCATGGATTGTTTTATCACCAAGTACCACATGCCAGGAAGGGGCGCAATTCTGCAACCCATCTGTCTTTGCCTCGTTCTGCAAATCAGACACAATCCCATTGACTTTGAGCTGGCTTGTTTATTTTCTTCTGCATGCTGTAAGATTGTCTGTTCCCCCCCCCCTCCGTCTCTTAAAATGTTTTCATTTGTCTCCTTTTTTTCCTCTCTTTCAAAAAACAGCTTTGCTTGTGTGTCTAATTCAAATAAAATGTGAATTCTCAACTTGGCTTCTAACCACATTTATTTATAAACATGCTTTTTTTTCTTTTGCTAGAGAATAGAAGTTGCTTATCAGCTAGCTAGAATTGTGCATGCTCAAAAATAAATTCTTTTTAAAAAAGAGAAAGAAAAATAACCCATACTTGGAGCCAAAACAACCCCCCACAAAAACAAAAAAACATTAAGAACCTGGCTACACTTCGGGTTTCATTCAGCTTCCAGAATGGAGAGAATGTAAAGAAAGGGAAAAGGCAATTTCCTTTCTAACCCAGAGGTGGGTTTTCTGAAGAATGGATCAGAATCCAGCCAGGAAGTGATCCTTTCACCCCTAAAATGGGTTTTTTGTGAGATGCTCAAATGTGTTAGGGAAAGGCTGGACTTTGACTGAAAGCAAAAGACTGAAAAAATAAAGAAGGAAGCGACTGATGAATTACTGGAGGTGGGAGGTGGCAGGAAATTTTAATTAATTAATTTGTTCATTTATTTGTATTTTTATCCCGTCCTATACCCAAGGGTCTCAGGGTGGGTTACAACATATAAAATGAACACATTAAAACCAATATCCATCCATCCATCCATCCATCCATCCATCCATCCATCCATCCATCCATCCATCCATCCATCCATCCATCTACTCAAGGGTCTCAAGGCAGGTTACAACATATAAGATGAGCTCGTTAAAACCAATATCCATCCATCCATCCATCCATCCATCCATCCATCCATCCATCCATCCATCCATCCATCCGAGCCAGAAACAAGACGTTTTGTGTGGTCCTATGCAGAAAGGCAAGAAAACGGCTTGCATTTAGCCATGCATTCCCCAGATTTACATTTCCCGCTCCATCCACACCTGTGCATTTCGGTGAGTTTGCATCCCCCTGTGGGAAGCTGTTCCTTTCCTTCTCATGCATCCATGTCAAACCAAGCAAAGAAGCAGACGAAATCCACCAGCCCCTCCACAAGCCATAGACAGAGATGGACAACTAC
Source organism: Aspidoscelis tigris stejnegeri (assembly GCA_023333525.1). Lineage (NCBI taxonomy): Eukaryota > Metazoa > Chordata > Lepidosauria > Squamata > Teiidae > Aspidoscelis > Aspidoscelis tigris. Next base: position 5,586,422 of record JALMGA010000021.1, read on the forward strand.
TGAAAAACCGGTGAATAGAAAGGCGAAAGGAAAGCTTTTGACTTTTTCTACCGCATTACCGCACCAGAGGTGAAACATTTGAGGAGAGCCAGGGGGGCTCAAAGAGAAATTCTATTATTGCAGCTGGACATAAATCGTCAACAGCGAGGCAGATCTTTCAATCTGGTGCCTTTTCTCTTATTTAAAAGGAATTCACTTGGGCTAGAATTGCCAAAGCAAACGTTCTGGGATCTGTTTTCGCGTTCGTTTTAAAGGCAAGACGGCCAGCGCAGGGGCTTTTCGAGAAATGCAGGACATCACGTTATTTCGACAACCTTTTGACTTTCTCACCAATCCATTCATGGAACGGTAGAGTTCGCAGTCCAGTGGATTGGCTTTCCTATATCTCGTTCTCTGTAGCGGCATACCCAGACGCTCACAGCAATATAGGCTGTCAGTCTCTTAAAAATGGCTCCCCGGGAAGGTGGGTCTGAGCCTGGACACCAATTTTAAGAAGATTATTTTTGGAAAGAAATGGCCGTTTTGGTCTTAATGCTCGGAACATCTTGGAGCATGATCCATTACAGGAAACGTCAAGGTGGAGAGGAAGGAATGGAGATCGCTGCCCCAGGCCCAGGTCACACCTACGTAAGACAGGACGTCCTATTCATGATTCGAACAGAGGTTGTACCAGCTCTGTTCACACCTGGATTGTTATAGGTCGTCCTCAGACCGTTCTCGCTCTGGCCTGCACCACAGGGTGTCTGTTGTGGGGAGAAGAACAGAAGGTTTGTCAGCTGCTTTGAGTCCCCTTAAATGGGTGAGAATAGTGGGGTAGAAAAGACTTCTTCTTCTTCTTCTTCTTCTTCTTCTTCTTCTTCTTCTTCTTCTTCTTCTTCTTCTTCTTCTTCTTCTTCTTCTTCTTCTTCTTCTTCTTCTTCTTCTTCTTCTTCTTCTTCTTCTTCTTCTTCTTCTTCTTCTTCTTCTTCTTCTTCTTCTTCTTCTTCTTCTTCTTCTTCTTCTTCTTCTTCTTCTTCTTCTTCTTCTTCTTCTTCTTCTTCTTCTTCTTCTTCTTCTTCTTCTTCTTCTTCTTCTTCTTCTTCTTCTTCTTCTTCTTCTTCTTCTTCTTCCAGAGCAGGGGAGGAGTAAACATCTCAAAAGCACCCAGGAATGTCCCATCAGAAGGCTCAGCCATTTCTGGCTTCCTTGGCTTCCTCCTTATAATCTGTTCCTTTCATCCATTTTTCAGGCTTTCACCGCTTTCTTTTCCCATTCGTAGAGAACAAAACAAAAGAAAATCCCCCAAACGCCACCACCAATGCCCAGAAGCGGAGAGCTGCAATTTAGAATACCCATTAAGGAAAAAACAAACAACACACAGATTGCCTAAAACCGGAAAGACACAAGGAAAAGCGGCGGCAGCAGCCGGTGGGGAAAATAAGAACCCGTGGCAGATAAAGGCAGCAAATAGTTCAGTCCCCAACTCTGTCCTTCACTTGGGGCATTTAATTGTCTCATTGTTGATTTTAGTGCCGTGTGATTTTATCCACAGTTATTGTTTTACTAAGTTTTAAGAATGTAAGAACCTAAGAGGAGCCCTGCTGGATCAGGCCACAGCCCATCTAGTCCATAAGAACCTAAGAGGAGCCCTGCTGGATGAGGCCACAGCCCATCTAGTCCATAAGAACCTAAGAGGAGCCCTGCTGGATGAGGCCACAGCCCATCTGGTCCATAAGAACCTAAGAGGAGCCCTGCTGGATCAGGCCACAGCCCATCTGGTCCATAAGAACCTAAGAGGAGCCCTGCTGGATGAGGCCACAGCCCATCTGGTCCATAAGAACCTAAGAGGAGCCCTGCTGGATGAGGCCACAACCCATCTGGTCCATGAGAACCTAAGAGGAGCCCTGCTGGACCAGGCCACAGCCCATCTGGTCCATGAGAACCTAAGAGGAGCCCTGCTGGATCAGGCCACAGCCCATCTAGTCCAGTATCCTGTCCCACACAGTGGCCCACCAATTGCCCATGGGCATCTCAAGCAGAGACAAGGGCAAACCTTCACCTGCTCTCCGATCCCAGCAAATGGCCTTAGAAGCGTCCTGCTTCCCCACCCTTCCACCCCCGAAAGATGTACTTAGGCATCCATTCTAGTAGCCATTGATACATCTGTCGTCCATATATTTGTCTATCCCTTCCTTAAAGCTATCTAGGCTGGTTGCAGTGATCACCTGGCAGCAAATGCCATAGTCCGATGACCCTCTGGGTGAAGAAATGCTTCCCCTTGTCTGATCCGACTCTCCTGCCCATCCGTTTCACAGATGCCCCCTGGTTCCAGTGTTGTGTGATAGAGGAAAGAAATTATCTCTATCCAGCTTTTCTGTACCGTGCACGATTTTATATCCTTCAATCAGTTTTCTTTCCTTTGTTGGGTTTGTGAGCGCGGTGAATAGATGAAGACGTCTCGGGGTGTGAAGTTTCGCTCTGGAGGAAACAGGCAACGGTTTCTCCAGGACTCTGTGGTGGTCCTTGTGGATCAGGACTCCAGGGGGAAAACACAGCGGGAAATGAGAAACCTACAAATTACGGACACGCATGGATGTTCGTAACCTTCGATAGTCATGCGGATTCGGACGGAATCGGATATTTGTATACGAATCATATGTTATGGCATTCGTACATGGCAGAAGGGCCCAAGAGGGGCGGAGTATGGAGGGAGGGAGGAGAGCTCATTGGTGCGGTGGAGAGGTGCAGTAGAAGGGCTCAGGGAAGAGGCAGAGCAGGGAGACAGGGCAGCTTGTCAGCAACACAGAGGAGGGCCTCCTCCTTCCCCAACCTGTCCTGCTCCGCCTCTCCCTCCCTGCCCTGCCCCTCCCCTGAGCCCTTCCACCATGTGTCTCCACTGCACCTATGATGAGCTCCCCTCCCTCCCCCCTGCTCTACTCCTCCCCCCCCCCATACCTGGGGAGGGTTTGTTTGCCTGGCTGACTCACTAAGGTAAAAGGTCTGGGTAGGGTGCAATGCAGAGGCGAGGTGACTAGGGGGTGTATACTAAAGCCAGGTTTATGGGGAGGTCACACAGGAGAGGCGGCGTGCATCTGAACAGGAACGGTTCGGGTCAGACCTGCCCTGCCCTGTCGACAGGAGGGTCACATCGCCTTCTGTCCTCTTTGCCCAGGGCTCCTGGCCACCTTTCGCACACAGCCTGCCTTCCCTCTGCTCTCAGTCGGAGCCCGGCAAGTCACAACCTGCTCTGCCTGAGAGTCTCCGGAGCGACGTCATGGAAAGCTAGGATAACCTCACCCAAAGCTGCGGAAAGGCCAGGGGTGGGGAAGGAAGGAGGGAGGGAAGGAGGAGAAGAGAGAAAATTCCACAAGTGACTTTCGCTCCAAAAGCCTGACTTCTTTTTTTTATTCTTTGGCACAGGGATAGGTAACATAATGGTTTTCAAAGTATGGGCAGTCTAGAGTCCTATCTGCTCTGACGCCATTGCACTTCTTCCGGGGGTCCGGAGGGCCCTGGAAGAGGCCCAGGGCACCAGCGGAGTGCCTCCCCAGGTAAGTGGGCACCATGGAACCAGGAGGGAGTTCTCCACTGGCACCCCGGGCCTCTTCCAGGGTCCTCTGGAACCACAAACAGGCTTTCCGGAAGGCCTATATTTAGGTTCAGGAAAGTCTGTTTGCGGTTCCGTGAGGCCCTAGAAGCAGCCCAGGGTGCCACCAAAGCAGGTAAGGGAGCCCTGGGGAGCCCACGGTTGTGGGGGGTTGGGGGAGGGTGGCCAAGGGAGGGGAGGCCCCGGGGCATCCAGTATCAACAGAAGCTTCGATGGATAGGGACCTTTGAATACGGCGCTATTCGATCCGCCCGCGAATCTTGGAATTCAGACACATTCGTCCAAATTGCGAATGTGCTGAATAATTCGTGCATATCCCTAATTAACACCGACTTCCTTGACAATTTCTCCTGCAGTCTCGGAGCAAAATCCAGGAACCTGGGTCAACACACCTGAGCCTCAAAGGTTAACCACCTCCTGGAAGGTCAGGCCACCTTTCTGAAATGGTGTTAGTGCTGGTACACCTGCCCAGATGTTGACCTACCGTGAACTATGGGGCCCAGTGCAAATTGGCCTTTGCACTTCAAAGGACCGACTCAGAAATGGCTCCATGTTGTTCAACTCCATGTGGAACACAATTAAGTGCTCCAAATGTGCACTTACGGTGACCTCTGCCAGCCATTGCCCGCTCCAATGAAGCCCCTCCACATCTCTGTGGTGCATCACATAATGTGCCATAACCAGTGTGCATGCGCAGTCCTGCTAAGGGCACATCCGAAACAAAAATGGCGATTCCCGGGCATGCGTCCGCAACTCAGGTAAGTCTGTGGATACTAGGGGAAGTGAAGGAATATTCAAAAGTATTCAAAATTCGATCGAATCTGCCCAAATTTCGACATTCAAATTTGAATTGAATGTCCACCAATTCGAATTTAAAGATCTGAATTAATTCCCAATTTGGGATCTATTTGTTTGAATGATCTGGACATCTGCAAGTGTACGGCTTTGTATACGATGCACACTTGGACAATACGCATCGTTCCCGCATCTGTACACATTTGTACAGATCCGTACGGGATGCAAATGGGCTGCATACGCGATAACTACGGGATGCAAATGTACAGATGAGTACAGGATGCGTAATGATGCGTACAGACACATATGAATGCTGTCGACACTCGTAGCTGCAAATTTGAATAGAAAATTCAAACAAATAGATTGGAATTTGCTTAATCCGAATTGGATTTGCTTAAATTTGAATTTTAAAGATTCAAGTCGAAATGAATTTTGAGGTGTTCGGTTCTAATCGAATCCCCAAAATTTCCTTTGGGCACCCCCCTAGGGGATAGCATTTGTGAGTGGTAGTGCTACTACGGGCCATCAAAACTCTGCTGATGTTACAACCTGGATAGACTCAAAGGTTCTGCAAAGGGACCTCCCCGAACCCTTCCCGCCACCAGCCAGTTGAAGGCACCAGAACCATTCCGGCGCAGGGCAGGTTGCTACGGATGCAGGGTAGGGACAGCACCGCAGTGCCCTCTAGTGGCCACCAGCAGATCTTTCTGCCAGATCTATCTGGCAGCAGAGGTGCGCAGGAATGCATTTTTGACATTCAGTTCGTAACAAACCAAATGTTTGAAAATCCCTATTCGTACAAATAGATCGCATTCTAATGTGGTGAAATTCTATTCAATACGAACCAATTCGTACGGATTTGCATGAATATTACTATTGCATATAACAATAGAACAGTTCAGGTATCTTATAATTTGAATTAACTGTACGTGGAAATAAATGTGAGAATAAATATATGCCTTTGTAATTTGACTCTTTGTTTTTAGCTTTTCATACAGTCAACCAGACATAACAGAACATAGAACCCGAGCCCGAGCCCGAACCCTAACCCTATCCCAAAACCAAACCTTATCCCTATCCCTAACCCTATCCTAACAATACTTTTTAAAAAAAACATTTAAGGCCTGGAGATGGGGGTAGAGGGTTAAGCGAGGACTTGTTAGGGTTCAGGTCAAAGGTCAAATGAGGACATGCTTTGAACCTCCATTAGGGCCGGGGGTCAAACGAGGATTTGTTAGGGTTCAACTCAGGTCAAAGGTCAGACGAGGACATACCTAGAATTTCACTTAGGACTGGGGGGTGAATCGAGGACTCATTAGGGTTAATTCAGGTCAGAGTGCAATCTAGGACACACTTAGAACAATTAAGGCTGGGGGTCAAACGAGGACCCATTAGGGTTCAATTCAGGTTGAACGGGGACGCACTTGGAACGAGATTGTCGGTTGGCACCAGGGGCGCCCTTTCTCCGTGGGGTTGCTCAGAGACCCAGCTAAGTCAGCTGCAAGGAGCAAGTCAAATGTGCAACTCCATATCTTCTTCAGCAAAGTCCCTCGCACTCCCAAATACACAAACACACACTCACACACACACTCCTTCCCCCATACAAAGTAAAGGGGCAAATGGAACACAAACATTGCTGTATGCAAACAGCTCAAGGCCCACGCTCTGCCTTTTTCCATATGACCACGGTATCCATATAGTATCCCCCAACCCCAAAGAGGTCTGTGCAGTATCCGGGGGTGGGTGGGGGTGTCTGCTCTCCCTCACAACGTTTTAAGCAGCAAACCCATGAGAATGCAATGTAGAAAGGAAGGAAAACGGGTGCCAGTACCCCACAGGCCCTGCTGTGTCAGCCGAAGTAAACAACACGGACCGGAACTTGGACGCTGAGCCAGTCTGTCTGTCTTTGGTTTGGTTTTAAAAAGTTGCTAACGACGCATAGAGATCCCGGAAGGAATCGTAGGCCGTAGGGATGTTCATGAATATTCAAAACATGAATATTCAGACATTCAAATTCGAATCGAATGCCTATACATTTGCTTTTTAACATTCAAACAAATTTGAACGTTCCTGTTCATTGGTACACATTACTCAGACATTCATATGTGTACGGATATGCACGCATTACATACACATTTAAGCAGTATGTCATTCAACTATTTAAACGCATAAACGCATTTAACTACTTACATAAATTACTTACATAAATGTGTAATTAAACACATTATGTGTTTAACTACTGCTAAGGAGAGAGGGGGAGGCTCTACTCGCCCCCACTTTGCTTCTTCTCTGCCTTCCTGCCATAGGGATGTTCGTGAACGCCATAAAATCCGATCCGAATCCGTACATTCGAATGTTAGATTCGTATTTAAAGATACGAATGTCGACAACATTCGTATCTGTTATACGGATCTGTGCGCAATTCTGGAAAAATCCGCATGGATCCCGTATTATCCCGTATGAGTCCCGTTTTAATCCTGTATTTTAAGCGCAAGATACGCGTAATTTTCGCACAGATTCGTATACGACAGATACGAATACACATATTTGAATTATTCAAAAGTCCGTATCGGATTTTGAAAATCCAATTCGAGTTCGAATGTCAACATTTGTCGGATTCGAATCAAATATTTGAATTTTTAGAATATTTGTGCACAACCCTAAAACAGAACTTGCACACAGCCGGTCCGTTTGGCGTAAGTTACCTGACATGGGGGGGCTGCCCCCCTCCAATAGACAGACTTTCCCTCCCTCCTGCAGACATTTGTTGTATTATGTTAAAACAATAAGAACGGCTTTATGGCTTTCCCTGCAGCCCTAACTGTTTACGAGGAGGCTAATAAAAAGGTTCTCTGGGCAATTGGTCCCCGTGGATCAATCCTGCGAGAGATAAAAATTATTTTGGGGGGGGGAGAGGGAGGCAGAAGAGGGAAACAGCAATTACTCTCTGGTCCATCTTGTGACTCTAGGCTTCCATTTCGGTTTCTTCTGCACGTGACGTTGGCCAGAAAATTAACAGGGCGACAGGAAAAAATAACAATAATTTTATAAAAAAAGAAATTTCTGACCTGAATTTTGCCATTTCGGAAGTTTATGGAAATGCACTTATCGTGGGAATGACATCCGCACACAGCCGGGAAAGGTAGCTTAGTAAAAATAAAATAAAAAGCAGCTTAGCAAAATGCATTGCATTTGGGGAAATTGTTTGCAAAATTGTATACGGTGTGCACAATTGTTTATCTTTAATGCATACACCAGGACAATCTTTTTACAGCCCCTCTTAAAGAAAATAAAAATCTACAAACTAATGCAAAAATAAAAAACCAACCTGAAGCAAACCAAACCCTTACCCAAAGGAAGTGAGTGACTGTGGAAAACCTAAGTTGTGATGCCTTCATCCACCTCTAACCAGCGGTGGGATTTGGCAATGGTTCTTCCTTCTCTAGGAAAGATCTGAGCGCATGAATATTCTAAACATTCGAAATCTGTGCAATTTGGATTTTTGAAAATCCGATTCGAGTTCGAACCAAATATTCAAGTTTTTGAATATTCACGCACTTCCTTAGTAGGTATTGCAACTAATCATGTCTGCCCATGACTGAATGCGCAGCGCCCACTACTCAGTTGCTGACCAAACGCCCCTCTTGCGACTCCGTGACCGGATGCCACTTCCAGGGATGGGCAGTCCGGTCATGTCGGAAGTTAGCGATTGGTCATGGCCGCCAACTCCACCGCGCCTGCCCAGACGTCACTTCCCCTGCCCACTGACCGCAGGGAACTGGAGGAAGAGCAAATGGCTGGATGCTTTAGGTAGACTTCTGGTCAACGTTGGTAAAGGTGTGGAGCACACTTTAGTTCTCCACATCTAATGAGCAGTTAGAGAACTTCTGGTGAAGCCGGGCACGCTTGGAGGCTGCAAACAGCCTACACCATGTGTGGATGCTCTTTAGCAGAAGTTCACTAATTGTTGACAACTGGCCGAAGTGGGAATAGGCCTCTAAAGATGGACTGAAGGAGGAGGAGGAGGAGAAGAAGAAGAATTGGTTTCTCTATCCTGCTTTTCTCACCCACTTAAGGAGACTCAAAGCGGCTGACAAACCTTCCGTTCTTCTCCCTACAACAAGCACCCTGTGGGGTAGGTGGGGCTGTGAGAGCTCAGAAGAGAGCTGTGACCAGCCCAAGGCCACCCAGCTGGCTTCACGGAGGAGTGCGGAACCAAACCCAGTATTCCCAGATAAGAGTCCCGCTCCCTGACCAGTAGACCAAACTGGCTTCCCATTGACATCCTTCCCATGGCTAGTATTGTCCCTGGGGCATTCTGGGTAATAAACATGGCACTCCACCCAGGCCACGTGGGGGGAATCCCTTGCAAGGGCGCTTTCCATCCCAGCCCCCTTTGGACCTGGAATGGCCGGCACCCTGGGGCGCGGGCTTCCCTCGGCAGAAGTGAAGTTTGGTCAGCAAGGCATGGCCGTCCATCCGGCCGTCCTTCACCATTCCAGCAGTCGTTCCTAGGCAGCCGTTGCTAGGGAACAGGGCCTTGTTGATAGCGCTGAGGACTTTCTTTAAGCTTGCCTGGGGAAAGCTGCCGTAGGGCTCCTGCTGCTCACGGTGCGGAGGCTGAGCTGTTTCAGATCACGCACACCCAGCCTGGAAGCAGCAGACGAAGCTTTGCTTCGCAAACGGGTTTTGGTGGCTCAATTTAAACCAACCAACCAACCAGCCAACCAACCTACCTACCTACCTACCTACCTTATGGCCCGCCTGGAAAGCAAACTCACTAATGCGTTCTTAAAGCACTTAGGCCGCGCCCAGCGAAGGTTAGATTTTTCCTCTTGTTTGGCTTCTTTGCAGCTTTTGGGTCTCTCTCTCCTTCCTTTTTTTTTTTTTTTTAACAAATACAGTTGCTAGCTTAAATTTCAACAGGCAACACCTGGCGTGCTCCTGGCCCACACCTGCAAGCTGAATGCAGAACTGGAGCTCAGGAGAGGCAGGGAGAAAAGGGGAGGGGGAAGAAAGTGGATAATGAGATTTCCTCCCCCCCCCCCACTTTGAATTCATGGATTTGCAGTCCTAAGAAATGAACAGGTAGGACAGGTGCGCTCTAGCAGAAGACTTGGCTGTGCTACATGGAGAGTATTAGATTCCCGGCTTTAGGCTGGGATGCAGACAAACTATTCTTTGCATTCAATTCGTGTCGAACTGGATGCAAGAAAATTCGTATCTTCTATAGATTTTCTGATACGAACGCATACATATCCACTATGTATCCATATGTATCCGATACCTATCCTGTAACATATCCACTCTGAAAGCATCAAATCTGCCTGAATCCACTTTGAATCCACTCTCAATCCATGACGAAAGCAGATGGGAAGTACGAAATCTCCCTACCTCTCCCCCCCCCCCCTCTCTCTCTATCTGTCTGTCTATGGCTATATGGCTATCTATACGGCTATCTATCTATCTATCTATCTGTCTGTCTGTCTGTCTGTCTGTCTATGGCTATCTATCTATCTATGGCTATATGGCTATCTATATGGCTATCTATCTATCTGTCTGTCTGTCTATCTATCTGTCTGTCTGTCTGTCTATGGCTATCTATCTGTCTATGGCTATATGGCTATCTATATGGCTATCTATATGGCTATCTGTCTATCTATCTGTCTGTCTGTCTGTCTATGGCTATCTATCTATGGCTATCTGGCTATCTATCTGGCTATCTATCTGGCTATCTATCTATCTATCTATCTATCTATCTATCTATCTATCTATCTATCTATCTATCTATCTATCTATCTGTCTGTGTCTGTCTGTCTGTCTGTCTATGGCTATCTATCTATCTATGGCTATCTATGGCTATCTATGGCTATCTATGGCTATCTATGGCTATCTATGGCTATCTATCTATCTATCTATCTATCTATCTATCTATCTATCTATCTATCTATCTATCTATCTATCTATCTATCTATGCCTATCTATGCCTATCTATGGCTATCTATCTATCTATCCCACCCATCCATCCATACCTGCTCTATACCAAAGTATCTCAAGGTGCGTTACAACATATAAAATGAACACATTAAAACCAGTAACATATTAAACATATTAAAAACCATGGCAGTGTCTCAATGTGGGGAGGAAAAGGCTGTTCCTTTAGTTAGCCAAAGGCCAGGGCAAAGAGGTACACCCTCACAGCTTCTCTAAACACATAGAGTGAAGGTGCCTGACGCACCTCAGGAGGGAGACTATTCCACAGTCTGGGAGCCACCACCAAAAAGGCCCTGCCCCGGGTGCCCACCCTTTTTGCTGCTGTGAGTGGCGGTACAACCGGGAGGACCTCCCCTCCGGATCTTAGGGCACGGGCAGGTTGATATGGAAGTGAGGGTTCCTTTAGATAATCCCTTGAATTGGGCTCGGTATCCCTACCTCTTCATCTAGCCAGATTGATTAGGCCTCCTGCTAAAACTGATCAGCCTGCCTTGTCCTTCCAGTCACTGTCCAGAACAGAAATGGGCGTCAGTTAGGAAACTCCCCGAGCAAAAGCCAGTCTTCTGCCTTCCATTCGAGCCGGAAGAGCCTGACGAGAAGACAGTGAGCGCCGAAGGCAGCATTCCAGAGATACAAGTGAGGAGCAGAAAGATGGCGCCCCAGACTGAACCCCTAGAAGAATCTCCCAGAAGCCACGATTTGACTTACAGCAAGCAAATAGATGCTCTGGACCTCCAGGGTTCAGGTGTCTGTAAGACCAAGACCAGCCTGGCAGAAGGCCAACAAGTTGCCACGGCGGATGTAGGCCAGAAACATCCTCCGGAAGGCACGGACCAGGCAGCAGATGGACTGAGTCACAACCACTGTTCACCAGAGGAGAGCCCATCTGAGGAGGGCGAGGGAAAAGAGAGCCACGCAGGACTTCCCACTCACAGCCAGGAAATGGACGCTGACCAGAGCCTGGCAGGACCCACTCAGGACCCCAGTGGCGTCGCGCCTGGGAAGTGCCGGCCCGAGGCAAAGGTAAACTTAGCAGCCACCGGTGGGCCCGGAAAGCGGAAAAAGAAAAGCAAGCTTGGAAGTCATGGAGGTATGGCTGAATCCCAGAGGGTTATTCTCCGACGGTAGACCAGAGGATGAGGTTTCTACCCCCTCGTTTCCATGAGGTGACCCAGGCTCCCCCAAATTCAGAGTGGAAAGGAAAGACCCTATAATCTGGCTTAAGTTACATCCTACCAGTGCAGGATAAAACATACCCAAGTGGCTAGGTTGACAAAGGAATGGGTGGCATCTCTGGGGATTGCCTAGTTATCTTCGTGAGAACCTTCCACATCCATCTTTTGTTCTATCAGAGAACTGTCTCCCATCTGGATGACCTTTTTTAGCAAGTATTGGATAGGTATTTGTATCAGATACATATCCATTCATATCCGATACGTATCTATTTGCATCAGATACATATCTCTTTGTATCAGATACGTATTCATTCGTATCAGATACGTATCTATACGAATGGGATCATTCGAATGTACAGATACAGTACATATTACATATGTATCTGTACAAATATTATACTATCTACACATTTGTGGGATGCATATGGGAATAAATGGGATGAACACAAAATGCCTACAGATACAACTGTTGACGACATTTGTATCTTTAAATATGAATGTGGTCAACATTTGTATCTTCAGATCTGAATGTAACATTTGAACGAATGCATCGGATTCGAATGGTTTTTGGGTGTTTTCCCACCGCGCGCCTTTAATCCGGATCTAAGAAGATCCGGATTAAGGGAAGTACCCAATGTGTTTCCACCCATTTGGAAGTCCTGATCTACCCATGAGGGGGTCTGCTTGTCACCCCAGGTGTTTGGGGGGACAGGGGGTGCAATCTCCGAAATGGCTTCGAAGTAATTTCGAAGTCACTTTGAAGACACTTCGAAGTCTGTGCAAAACAGCTCCATTGAAGTCTGTGCTGATCTTTGGAGTGAACTTCGAAGTGACTTTGGAGTCACTTCGAAGTTTACTCTGAAGATCAGCACAGACTTCAAAGATGCTCCAGGGCTATTTTGCACAGACTTCAAAGTGACTTTGAAATGACTTCGAAGCTTAGGGTTTGGGGCTCCCCCCCCCCCGTGGGTGCCCCCTCCCCCTAGCCTCCTCTAGACCCCATTGCCACACAAGCGTGGAAACAGGCTGCCTTTAATCCGGATTTTCTGCCTGAAGACCCCATTGTAGACTCCATTAATGGGGTCTACAGAAAATCCGGATTAAAAGCCAGAAAGTACCTATTCGATCCTGATTTCCCCAGCGGCAGTCAAAACAATCGGGTCCCAAATGGGTGCCGTGGTGGAAATGGGATCATCCGGCTCACACCCAAATGGGTCCTTAATGGGTGCAAAAATGGGTACTTTCTGACAGTGGAAAAACACCCTTTGTTGCACTCGGATTTTTAACATTTGAATCAAATCAAATGTTTTGCCATTCGATCCGACCTGAATTCGAATGGAAAAAAAAAAACACTTTTGTGCACACCCGTAATCTATTCCGGAGCTGAGATGTGGCCTCAGCCCCGGACGAAAGCACAGCCTTCCCTTTCCTCCCTGCCAAGAACTTCGTAGAAGCAAAATCGCCCAAGTGAGACTTGTAAAAGAGCGAATTGGAATCATAGAAAGAAATAGCAAAAGGCAGTCCCATTACCTGGCAACTGCACCAGAGGCAAAGAAGTGGGCTTCATTAATAGGACAATTTAACCAGCTGGGGAAGTGGAGAGAAGCCACAAATATTTGTATGCTATAAAGATTCAAATGCATTCCGGCGGTTTTATTTTATTGGTAATATTGGCTGCTAATTGTCCTATTACCACCCTGATGATAGAAAATGGGTATTGGATTATTTCAAAAAAAACAACACAGCACAGTTAAGGCTGTAGGCCAGAAGAAGATGGTGCCAGATCAAGAGAGGCTAAATGAAACCATACCTGGCTTGGAGATGAAATTGAGGTGGGAACAAGAAGTAAATATCCAAAGCTACCAGATGCTGGGATGTTAGACTCTCTGGCCTAAAGCCATCTATTGTGGCTCGTCTCTGGACCTTGGACAGAAATCCTTTTCTCTCACAAAGCAGAAGCATTTCTGCACTAGAGATTCTGTTCAAATCTAATCGAATACCCAAAAATCCGATTTGATCCGAATCTTTGAAATTCGAATTTAACAAGATTCGATTCGGATTTACCAGATTCGAATCTATGCATTCAAATTTTTGATTGGAATCTGTACATAGGAAAGTCGACAACATTCCTATATGCACGTATGCAACTTTCCCTACATCCGTACACATCCGTAGACGTCCACATGAATCCCGCAGTTATCCTGTGTGCAACCCGTTTTCGTCCCGCATGGAGCCATACAAATGCGTACAGATGAGGAAAAGATGCGGATCTTCAAGGGTGTTTTTCCACTGTCAGAAAGTACCCATTTTTGCACCCATTAAGGACCCATTTGGGTGTGAGCCGGATGATCCCATTTCCACCACGGCACCCATTTGGGACCCGATTGTTTCGACTGCTGCTGGGGAAATCTGCATCAAATGGGTACTTTCTGGCCTTTAATGGGGTCTACAATGGGGTCTTCTGGCAGAAAATCCAGATTAAAGGGAGCCTGTTTCCACGCTTGTGTGGCAATGGGGTCTAGAGGAGGCTAGGGGGAGGGGGCACCCATGGGGGGGAGCCCCAAAACGTAAGCTTTGAAGTCATTTCGAAGTCATTTCGAAGTCACATTGAAGTCTGTGCAAAATAGCTCTGGAGCGTCTTTGAAGTCTGTGCTAATCTTCAGAGTGAACTTCGAAGTGAAGTAACTCCGAAGTCACTTCGAAGTCATGGCATGACAGATGTCTCCCACTTGGGTACAAATGGGTGCTCCACATGGGTTCTCCGGCGTTGCCATTGCAAGCTTGCCTAGCTCCCATTGCTATTGGGTGCTAACACTGCCCAGAACCATTCGTAAACGCCCCTTGTATGCAAAAGTCAGTCCTCAAACGCAGCCAATATTCAACCTGAATGCAAAGTTTCATGCAAATAGCCAAGGTGATGTCCCTTTCCCGGCTTTCTCTCAGCTAATCTGTTGCAACAACGGTGCACGGCTGCTCTTGACTTCTCCCTCCCCGCGCAAGATAAAAGCATGGCGTGTGCCCAGCAACGCATCTGGTGTTTTAAAACCCAAATTAACACATTGACTCAACGGCAGGAAAGCAAAGGATTGTGATCGTAATTAGTCACCAAGGGAGCTGGGAGAAATGTACAAACACGGAGCCTGGAAGGGGAGAGGAGTTTTTTGCTTTAACAACGTGTGTCAAAAAATATACGGCAAGCGTGTCAGTTCACCTTTCATCTTTAGAGAGAGGAATCCTGGAGAACGGGGCGCTTTGATCTTCCGGTGTTTGTAATTACAGAATGGAGCCGTATTAGGCAGAGACGGGACATGTTTCGACCGAACGGGGGAAGTTTCCCTTATGGGGCCTCCAATTACCTCCAGGACAAATTCAGGACAGTGGTTAAAATTAGTTTCCAGGAAGCCTCTGGGGTAGAGATGGGCACGAATATTCAGAAACTCAAGTATTCGATTCGAATCCGACGGACTTTGACATTCGAAGTCGAACTGGATTTTCGAATAATTCAAATGTGTAAATCAGGGATGCTCATGAATGTATTTTTGACCTTTGAATCTGAGTAGATTAGAATGTCTTAAAATCCAACTCGATTCAGATATTTAAGATTCAAATGTCATAAAATCCTATTCGATTCAGATATTTAAGATTCGAATGTCATAAAATCTGATTTGAATCTGTAACATTCATATCCATAAGTTCGAATGTTAGATTCATATTTAAACATATGAATGTCGACAACATTTGTATCTGTTATACGTATCTGTGCACATTCCATAAAAATCCGTATTCATCCCAAATTTTCCCATATTTTAAGAGCAAGATATGGATAATTTTCAGGCAGATTTGTATATGACAGATACAAATCCACACATTTGAATCATTCAAAAATCTGTTTTAAGTTCGAATGTCAAATTCAGATTTTCAAAAATCCAATCCAAGTTTGAATGTCAAAATTTGTTGGATTTGAATATTCAAGTTTTTGAATGTTTGCATCTATCTGTTAAAAATATTCATAAACATCGCTGGTATGAGGAAGGAAGGAAGGAGAAGAAGAAGGAGAAGAAGAAAGAGAAGAAGAAGAAGAAAGAGAAGAAGAAGAAGAAGAAGAAGAAGAAGAAGAAGAAGAAGAAGAGTTGGCTTTTCTACCCCGCTTTTCTCACCCATTTAAGAGAACTCAAGGTGGCTGATAAACCTTCTGTTCTCCCCACCATGGACACCCTGTGAGGTAGGTGGGGCTGTGGGAGCCCAAAAAGAGAGCTGGGACTAGCCCAAGGCCACCCAGTTGGCTTCATGGAGGAAATGAACTGGTTGACTATCAGATAAAGAGTCTGACACTTTAACCACAAGACCAGTCCAGGAAAAGACAATGTTCAGGAGCTCCAAGGGAGATGATAGGAGGTCTTAAAGGCAAGAGATGGGCACAGGCAGCCCAGAAGTGGTGGTGGAAAGGGAAAGAGAACCAGCCCATAAGGGCTTGGAAAATTTAAGGGGAGGAAGAGACACTCTGGTCAGACAGCCATGCCATCTTCTGCCATTACTTGAAGAGGTCAAAGGGTAAGGGTTCAAAGGTCCTTCCCTTAGGACAAGTGGGGAGCCCATCTTGAGAGATGTCTTCCCACAGCCCATCAGACACGGACACAGGTGTATCTAGAGGAGCTTTCTAGCTGGAGTCCAGGACCAGCATCTGAGCAGGAGTTTCCACACTAGCTCTTCTGGGGTGCTTTTCTGTGGACACCCAGCCCTTGACTTCAAGGAAAGGAAAGATGACCTTGTTGGAACCCCTCTACATCAACCTCCTCTTCAACTGTTGGATTGCCTTCAGAGCTAGTCTCCATGGGTAGGTGGTTTCCTCCCCAAAAGGGCATCTTCTCTTTTGAAAATCACTTCTGTTCCTGGCCCCCATGCCTTAGAATACATTCGTATCTCACCGTACAAATATCCAATTCGTATTTCAAGATACAAATGTCGGCAACATCCGTATGCATCTGTACGCATCCGTACTCATCCCATTTTCATCCTGTACATATCTGTAGAGATGTGTACAAATACGAATAGGATGCGTGCAGATACGTTCCATGCAGCCATTCATTGGCCATCCGCGCAATGACATCAACGTATGGAACCCTAGGTGGTCTTCTAGCAACCTCACCTGGGCCCTCCTAGCCCGGCTGCCAGGAGAGAATTCTGGGAACCCTAGATAAGAGTCAGAGGGTGACATCACAGCCTCCCCTTTATGATCTGGGTGTCAGCAGCTTCTAGAGGTTATGGCTTCAGAGTGAGAAGCAGTTTCAACACCGACTCCCCAGGCGCACATCGTCTGCAAGAAGAAACTCCTCTGCTTCCTCCCGCCCCCCCTTCTCTCTCCTACGGCCACCAAGTTTCTCAGGTTAGTCCCTTCACCGTTGTCAGTACCAGAGGGTGCCACCACTCATGAGGTCCTGCTCCTAGCAGACTTTCGAAAACCCTTAGGAAAGAATGGAAACCATCGGCGTTGGTGTAAAACTACACCTCTCAAAGATGAGCGCAGCAAATCCAAGGGCTTTTCACACTTTGGCCTCTAGTGAACAATTAGTGAGCTTCTGGTGAAGAGCATCTGCACTTTGAGGAGGCTGCTACAACCTCCAAGCGTGCCCTGCCTCACCAGAAGTTCACTAATGAAATCCTGCAGCACACCTTAACAAGGGATGTGCACAAACATTTAAAAATCTGAATATTCAATTCAAATCTGACGAATGTCGACATTCGAACTCGAATACAGATGAACGGATTTTGAACGTTTCAAATCACTCATACGAATTATTCGGACAATTCTTATGTGTATGGATACGTACACATTAGATACGTATCCAGGAGCATCTTATTCGTCTCGGTACACATTTGTACGGATACATACGGGACGAAAACAGGATGCATACAGGATAAAAGCAGGATGCAAACAGATGTTGACAGACAGAAAGAAAGAAAGAAAGAAAATTTGCTCCCAATATAATGTGGTTTCCACCAACAGAATCCCTTTTCTAGACTTATTTTCATGAAATACACAATTCCATGTATGGCGGTGCATGATTTTATTTTTGCACTAGAATTCAGGTCAAATTGAATGTCAAACGTTCAGTTCGAATGTTTCAAATCTGAATGCAGCAAAACGCGATTCAAATCCGACCCATTTGAATCTATTTGTTCAAATGTTAGATACGAATTTGAAGCTACAAATGTCGACAACATTCGTAGGTGTTATATATATCTGTGCACATTTTGTACGCATCCCGTTTTATCCCGTATGCATCCCGTTTTCATTCCACATTATAAGCGCAAATGCGTACGGATATGTATGATATTCATACGGATACGTATGTAATACGTACGTATCTGTACATTCGAATAATCTGAATCATTTGAACAAATGTTTTGGGACATTTGAAATTTTTAGATTGTCTAAATTCAAATCTGAATGAATTTGATCTGGTTTCTAACGTTTATTTATTTATTTATTATTTATATTTCTATCCCGCCCCATACCCAATGGTCTCTGGGCGGGTAACAGCAGATTAAAATAGAATATACATTAAAAGACATTTTAAAAGACATTAGAATATTCTTGCATGCCCCTAATTCCTTGTGCCCTCATTTTTCATCAAACACAGTATTGCAAAATTCAGAGAAGCGCGCCCTCCTATATGGATGAATATCAATGAATTAAACAAATATTTTCCCCATCCCTAGTCCACGTCTCTAGCCACTGCGTGTGGCTGAACCTCCAGCTCTTCAACCAGTCTGGCCAATGGCGAGGGATGATGGAAATTGGAGCTCAGCTAGGGGACGTCTTTTACCACCAGGTAAGAGACGGTCAACAGTTTAGTGGTGTGCCATGATTGAAACCTGGTGGCTTTAGACTCCAGATCTACTCTGTCAGCCAAATTGTCAATGGTTAGGAACCATGAGAGTAGATGTTCTATCAATAGCTGAAGGAGAGGAAATTAGAGGAAGGCCATTGTAATGCCTGCATTCAAACACTAGGTGTCAGTATTCTATCAATAGGCGAAGGAGACGAAATTAGAGGAAGACCATTGCAATGCCTGCATTCTAACACTAGGTGTCAGTATTCTATCAATAGCTGAAGGAGATGACATTAGAGGAAGACCATTGTAATGCCTGCATTCTAACACTAGGTGTCAGTATTCTATCAATAGGCGAAGGAGACGAAATTAGAGGAAGATCATTGTAATGCCAGCTCTTGACTTTCTGGTTACCAGAAGCAAGGGGAGATTTCTCTTCCCAAATTCCAGTTTAGGACAAGAGATAGGGGGAGGTCTGGGCTACCTGAGGCCAGGTTGAAATCTGAAAGGCCTTTCATGCCTGCCTTCCTCAGTTCCATCCGCTTACAGTGGGGTTGACGCCACTGCCTTTCCTCCGTCCTTATAAAATTGCTCTGGCTTATAGGATGGATGGATGAACGACCTCTGGATGCGGCTGAGAGAGCATCTGCCCTCCGTCTCGGCTTCCGCTGGTATCCGTACTTCTCTGAAGCAGGTGAGGCCACAGGAGGGGGGGCGGCCACATCAGGAAGGCAGAGGAGAAACGGCTGTCAGAGGGGGAAAGCCGCGGCATTTTATAAGCACGCAGGTGAGGTTATGGACAGTCTGCAGGTAAGGGGCCTTTAAAAGTGTCCAGAAGACAATCCCTGTGCATTTTAGATGGCAACAGGCCAGGAACGGGATGTGATGCGAATTCTGCAGACCCAGACTCAGCATAATGAGCCAGTTTGGTCTTCTGGTCAGAGTGTCAGATGCTTACCTGGTAGTCTCCTGGTTCGATTCCACACTCCTCCACAAAGACAGCTGGGTCTTCTTGGGCTGGTCACAGCTCTCTTCTGAGCTCTCAAAGACCCACTGACCTCACAGGGTGTCTGTTGTGGGGAGAAGAACAGAAGGTTTGTCAGCCACTTTGAGTCCCCTTAAGTGGGTGAGAAAAGTGGGGTAGAAATGCCAACTCTTCTTATTGAGATAATCAGTCGATTCGTTCTTTTTGGAACCTTGCAAAGTTTGACTTTGTGCATGTCTTGATTTTAAAACCGATATTTATTGTTCAAGCAATTTTTATCTGTATTTTGATTTCCACATAACTATTTTTGTATTGCTTTTTGAGTCTTCGGATTGAAAGAAATTTAACGATGATGCATCGGGTTGGAAAGGCCAAGATAAAAGAGAGGGACCGTTCCATGTGTTCATCCCTGCAAAAATGGCTGACAACCGTTTGCCAATTTTCACTCAAATTGTTAATTTCTGCACAAGACGAGCCGGCTCTAATGTGAGCATCTGGTTTTCTCTCTCTGCAGATTCCAAGAACATTTCAAGTAGGAGAGAGAGATACACACTGGAGCGCCAACCTCTGAAAGACTTGCAGACACAGAAACAAAGCAGTAGGCCCAACATTTTGACCCCCTTTTGTGCTTATTTGGTAACTAAAGTTGAAGGGTGAGATATTCAGCTCGTGATGTTATCAGGCTCTAGCTCCCTTCATCCCAGCCAACATGGCCATTTGGGTTCTGGTTCCTCTCAGCCCCAACCAGCCATCTGGAGTTTGGTTCACCTCAGCCCTGACTAGCACGGCCATTTTGACTCCAGTTCCCCTCAGCCCTGACTAGCACGGCCATTTGGAGTCTGGTTCCCCTCAGCCCTGACTAGCATGGCCATTTGGACTCTGGTTCCTCTCAGCCCTGACTAGCACGGCCATTTGGAGTCTGGTTCCCCTCAGCCCTGACTAGCATGGCCATTTGGAGTCTGGTTCCCCTCAGCCCTGACCAGCATGGCCATTTGGAGTCTGGTTCCCCTCAGCCCTGACTAGCATGGCCATTTGGAGTCTGGTTCCCCTCAGCCCTGACTAGCACGGCCATTTGGAGTCTGGTTCCCCTCAGCCCTGACCAGCATGGCCATTTGGAGTCTGGTTCCCCTCAGCCCTGACTAGCACGGCCATTTGGAGTCTGGTTCCCCTCAGCCCTGACCAGCATGGCCATTTGGAGTCTGGTTCCCCTCAGCCCTGACCAGCATGGCCATTTGGAGTCTGGTTCCCCTCAGCCCTGACTAGCATGGCCATTTGGAGTCTGGTTCCCCTCAGCCCTGACTAGCATGGCCATCTGGAGTCTGGTTCCCCTCAGCCCTGACTAGCATGACCATTTGGACTCCGGTTCCCCTCAGCCCTGACTAGCAGAGCCATTTGGACTCCGGTTCCCCTCAGCCCTGACTAGCATGCCCATTATTGTTGGTGTTGTTAAATAGAATGTCAAAAGAAAATTCATGCACATCTCTCCTTACGACCTCGAATAATCCACATGTTGTTGGGCCAGAAGGCCAGAGGTTTTGGGGATCGCTTTTCCCACCACGTTTCTCCCCCCTCTTCTCCAACCTTTCTAATTCCAGCCACCAACACCTTGGCCGAAGGGGAGACACCCAACGAGACCAAATCAAAAGGGCCGAAGAGCAACCCCAGGCCGCCGCCCCAAATGAATCAACAGGAAGAGAAGTCATCTGATGAAACGTCTGGATCGGGCCCTTTCTATTACATTGGGGGAGCCAACGGCGTTGATATGTAAGGACCTCCACATGGGTGGAACTGAGCATGACGTGGCCCCTCTATGTCCCTTGTTTGCAGTCTTTGTAATGGAAAGCCGTGCCAGTTCATTCAATTTGCCACCCTCTGCCTTGGCAGCAATCCAGAGCCGCCTTTAATGACAAAAAGGTACTACGGCTATTTCTTGAAAACAAACAAAGAATCAAATAATTCTCTCTCCCTCTCTTTCACCTTCCCCCTTCTCTCCACCTCTGTATAGACTGAATGCCTACTGCAAAAGCAAGGGTTGGCAACGCATCTATGACAACCGGAGGGATGATTATCTCCTGAAATGGTGCGAGACCAAGTTTCGGGACACTTATTACAACTTCAGAGAAGGTAAAGGGGCAAGGGGTGCCACCACCAATAAGTCACTTTCCCTTGCAGCCTTGGTCTCCGAATGCCATCAGCACAATGGTCAGATGTCTGGAGGCCACCAAGAAAAGAGGGAGGCTGCTATGTTGTGATGACTGAATTCTGCTATAGAATCAAAATCATAGAGTTGGAAGGGCCCTCTAGGGTCATCCAGTCCAGCCCCCTGCTCAATGCAGGATTCACTAAACTATCCCAAGACACATGTAGGTTCAGCCTCTGCTTGAAGACCTCCAGCGAAGGAAAACCCACTACTTCCCATTGCAACCTATTCCATTGACTGATCGCCCTGTCAGGAAGTTTTTCCTAATATCTAATCTGCATTGACTCCCTTGAAATTTCATCCCATTGTTTCTAGTCCTCCCATCTCAAGCAGGTGAGAATAGGGACAATCCCTCTGCACTGTAATGGCCCTTCAGAGACCTGAAGACCACAATCATGTCTCCTCTCAGTCTTCTCTTCTGTAGGCTAAACATTCCTAGATCCTTCAACCTTTCCTCCTAGGACATGCTTTCCAGACCACTCACCATTTAGGTGGAGCCTCCTTTGGACTTGCTCTAGTTTGTCAATGTCTTTATTGAATTGAGGTGCCCAGAACTGGACACAGGACTCTAGATGAGGTCTGACCAAACTGGGTGCCTAAGGTCACCTCAAGATGGCGGATGGAAATTCTCCCTCCGCAGTTACTGTTTCCTGACCAGACAGAACCACAGCCAATGTGGCCTCCATGTGTTTTACTGATGGGGGTATCCGGGTGTCCGAAAACATTGGCACCTCCATGCGGGGATGGACGCTTGTTTCAGCTGCCACATGTACATGCATGGTAGACAGGCCTGTGATGGTGGCTCCAACCAGAAGTTAAGTACAAGGTCACTGTGGTTGGAAAACTCACCACCAGGACTGGGTTCCCTAGTAATAGATTTTTAGGGGGAAAACATTGAGTCCATGGTGAGGTTGCCTCAAAAAACGTGAGGCAACCCACCACAGCTGGATATGGAAAAAGAACTTTGAGGCAACATAGCTGCCTCGCTTTATTTATTTTATTTATTTATATTTATATTCCGGCCCATACCCAAGGGTCTCTGGGCAGCTCACAACATTTAAAAACAAACCTTATTAAAATTTGCCCCATGGAAGGACCGATTTTAGGCTTGCTGTTTCTCTCTCCCAGGGGAACAGCTTCTTTACCAAATCCCAAACAACAAAATACTCACCACCAAGATCGGCCTCTTGATGAACCTCAGGGAATACGAGCGGGTGATGAAAAAGGTCAACAAAAGCCCTAAGTAAGTTTGTTTGTTTGTATTTCTATCCTGACCTAAACTCAGAGGTCTTGAAGCCGTACTGTAGACATGAAGCCTCTGCGTCTTTGCATAGTCAAACCAAGTCCTTTCTTCCCAAATATGAAACACCTGTGGCTTTATGCACACCTGTGTTGTATATCCTCTGATTGGGAGGGTCTCTCTTCCCAGAGATTTACATTTGTAGCTTTCTATACTCCCCTGAATCAAAATCTCAGCATGGCAAGCAGAATAAGCCAAAAGACGACCCAGGGCACCATAAAAAACATGCGCTCACGAGTAGGGATGAACAAGAATATTCTAAACATTCAAAATTCGATTGAATTCATTCCAGTTTGGACATTCAATCATACAAATTATTCGGACGTTCCTATATGTACGGATACATACTGTATGCATTACATACCTAAGGGTAAGACATGCAGGCATGGATCCCCCATTAACACGCAGGCAGGTAAGGAAGGTGTGTGAATGCATTCCTACCTGCCTACGTGTGAAAGGGAAACCTGTCCCCGCATGTCCTAGCCCAAAAAGACCGGCACGGGGGTGGGACCCCACTCCCAGGCCTGTCTGGATTGGGTCTGGCTGGACCTAGGGGCAGGCAGGCCTGTCTGGTTCCTTCCCTGGGTTCCCACAGGTTCTAGGGGACCAGATTGGGCCCCTTAGGGCCCACAGGACCCCCCCCCCCAGGCACCCATACCCCGGTCCCAGCCCTACATGGGGACGGACATGAGAGAGAGGCACTTAGCTTGTGCATGCCAGGTTCCCAAATGGCAAGCCAGGTTGGCAGCGCTGTGCTAGCCAATCAGAGTGGCCGGCGCAGGCAAGCGCACAGCGCCACCAGCCTAGCTCACCATTTTGGGACCCGGGGAAGGTACACAACTAGTCAGGCCGATAGGAGCAGGCGGAGGCAGGGCCCGGCGCTGTCAGGGAGGGAGCGTGCGAAAGCTCCCGTGAACGAATTTTTTGGTCCGAATCTATCGTTTTAATTTTTGATTCGAATCTGCACATAGGAACGTCGACAACATTCGTATGTGCGTGTACACATCTTCCCCACATCCGTACACGCCTGCATCCTGTAGTTATCCCGTATGCAACCTGTTTTCTTCGCGTACGGATGGGGGAAAGATGCAGATATTCACGTATGCAACATTTGAATTTCGGGACATTCTATTTGAGTTTGAATGTTGACATTTGGCACAATCGGATTTCGGATTCCTATGAATATTCGTGTCCATCCCTACCCTTAGATTCTTACGCACGACACCAAAGTTTCTCATTCTGACATCTCTCCCCAAATGTATTTTTCAGGATACTTAAGCTGGAAGACTTTTTCCCTGAGACTTTCCGCCTGGACACCAAAGATGAGAGAGAGGTCTTCTTTGAAATATACAGAGGTGACCAAAAAGAGTTGTGTTTTATCTTGAAGCTGCCTGTAGGCTGAATCGGCTTGCCTTCTTCACCCTAATCCGAGGCTCTGGTCTCTAAGCCAGGGTGAAGAGCAAGCCTGGCCAATTTATTACACTATTTACAGCAGCAGCATTGCAAACAGTCTTCAATAGAACCTGAAATTAGAGCAATCCTCTTCTAAGCAAATTACATTTCATTAGAGGCATGAGCCTGGGGCTGGTAAATCCATCTCTTTATTACAAAGCAAGAGATTGTTCTTCTGTATGGCATGAAAGGCAAAGAGAGTGTCTTAGGGCACACTTGGCGTCTCATGGTCCTACCAGGGCCAACTCCATGCAGTGGGATAACCCGCCAGCAAGGGATAAAGTGAGATATTGATTATCTCTTGCTAATAAGACAGCGTTGGCCATAGCGCTGTCTTTACACGTTTTGAGTTACGCCTCCATCTGGCCATCTAGGTGTACAGAATGTCCGTATATGTTCACCATCACTGCCATCCACGCATGGACGATGGATGTATCCATTAGGGATATTAGATATTGGTATGAATCTGGATGAATTTGCATATCTGTATGCATCTCATATGTATCTATACACATTTGCGTACGAAATGCATACAGATGCATATGACACAGACGAATGTTGTCGACATTTGCATCTTCAAATATGAATGTTGTCGACATTTGCATCTTCAAATATGAATGTTGTCGACATTTGCATCTTCAGATTCGAATCTAACATTCGATTTGAATGTATTCGGTTCAAAACGGATTATGTTGCATTCGGATTCTAAACATTCACATCCAATCAAATGTTTTGGCATCCGATTTCAATCGAATTTGAATGCAAAAAATAATTGGGCCCATCCCAATTCGTGAGCAGGAGGGGTGGGAAAGAGGCTGCACCAGTCACATCTGCAATGGATCCAGAGTGCATTCGATGTGGATTTAGAGCAGATTCAAAGTGGATTCATAGCAGACCGGACCCTTTCAGAGTGGATATGTTATATATGTATCGGATACTTATGGATACGTAGGCATTCGTATTGGATATTTGTACTCATCTATATGAATACATTCGCATAAGGGTTGTTCACAAATATTAATAAGATTTGTTATTTTTACAAATTGGTACAAATTTAGTCATTTGTGTATTAATCAAATGTTACAACATTCATACATTGACATTAGTACAAATACAAACATTTCGAAGCATTCATAGGAAGCTTTGGAACACTTCCAAAACAGGGGAAGCGGCTCTGCCAGCCACATCTGCAACAAAGCCAGAGTGAATTCGACATGAGAGCAGATTCAGTGCGGATTCAGAGCAGTGGATATGTTACAGGATTTGTATTGGATATTCATACAAATTTGTATGGATACATTCATATCAGATAAAATCCTTCCACATTCAAAGGAGATCTCTTTGAACAAATACAAATTTTGATCCATTCAACAGAATCCTGCCACATTGAAAGGGGATCTATTCAAACGAATATGAAGTTTCTTGCATTTGATTTAAACACGGATCGAATGCAAAAAAAAAAAAAAACCATTTGTGCTCATCCGTAGTCCCGGTAGGCCAATGCAAGGCATGATGGGAGTGGTAGTTCAGCAACATCTGGAGGGCTCCTCTCCAGTCCGTATCTGGAGAGAGATCTTTGCAGTCAGCGGTCCGGAGCCTGCATCTCTGCATCTCTCTCCGCTTCTCTCCGCAGAGCCGCATATTTGGATCTGTAAGCCCACCAGCTCCAACCAAGGTCGAGGGATTTTCCTCCTGAAGAACCAAGCGGAGGTCAGAGAGTTACAATCCAGGCTGCTCACCATAGAGGAAGATCCTCTGTATAAGAAGCTGCCCTACAAAGTTCCTCAAGCCAGGATTGTGCAAAGGTAGAGAGAGGGGCCTCTCTGGAGGAACAGGTTTCAGGGAGGGGTGGGTGGGATGTAGCCAAGGGGGGGGGGGATACTCAGCATTTGCCTATGAGTGGGACCCATCAGCACCCTCCCAGGGCCTATGAGATTGGCATCTAGTTTGGTTGGACCACTGACACCACCCTAAACTTGGTCCTCAGTAGAGACGCCATCTACAGGGAGTTCTGTCACCCAACTGTGCCAGCTTTCAGCTATATTCAGCCTAGAGGTCTCATGGTTTGATTCCACACTCCTCCATAAAGCCAGCTGGGTGACCTTGGGTGAGTCACAGCTCTCTTCCTGAGCTCTCACAGCGCCATCTAGCTCACATCTAGCTTGACTGAATTCAATGGAATGTGGACATTTGAATTCAAATAGAACGTCTACACATTCGAATTTAAACATTTGAACTAATTTTGGATGCTCCGAAGCATTTGTTCAAACGGTGCAAATCATTCAAAAGCACAGATGTGTACACATCTGTACGACTCTCATATGTATCTGTACGCATTTGCGAAGATAGTACACAGGATGAAAACGGGATCCGTACAAAATTCACACAGATACAAATAACACATCTGAATGTTGCCGACATTTGTATCTTCAGATTCGCATCCAACATTTGAACGAATAATTTCAAATGTATTCGATCTGAACTGGATTATGTTGCATTCAGAGTCCAAACATTAAATGTTTGGATATTCAATTCAACTCAAATTCTAATGCAAAAAAATAAAAATAATGCACATTCCTAGTATATAATGCGTACATATCCGCACACATACAAATGTCCACATGATTCAAAATATTTGTATTTGTTTGAACTTGAATTTCTATGTCCAAATTCGGTCATATTTTGAATAAGTGTCCACATCCCTAGCCTTTAGGGCCCTACCAAGAAAACACTCATAGGACAATCCACATCAAAACCCAAAGTATACAAACTAAGTTTGCAAAACTTTGCCGTCCGTCACATGGGTAATTCTCAGTGCAGAAGAGCCACACATGTTTTCTGACGACTAGATTCGTCCCTTGAAGTTTTTGTTTGCTTGTTTGTTTAAATAAATGATCAACTCCAAATACAGCTGTCCTTTGCAGAATTGCAGTGGCTCCGTTCAAGGAAACCACAACATGATGCAAAATTGCAACAACAGATCTAAGTTGCAGGATTTTGATTTTGGGTGAAACCTGCTAAGGAGTTCAGTAATTCACATAGGGGCACAGCAGGTACGTTTAGCAAGCTGATGGTGGTGGGTCTCCTGCTCATTCCCCACCACCACCTTCTCAGCAGGTAACTTGATCAGCAGTCGGAGGATTTCCTGCCGTTCTGAGCGCAATTAGTGCCTTTACCCAGGATACCTGTTTTGTGTTGTTTCATTTTTAATTTTATATCATCACGGCAAGACAGATCATTAATGTTTTAGCAGATGGGGAGAGAGAAAGGCACGGGGAGATCAGAGATTATTTCAGTTCTGGCAATAAAAGGAGGGCTTCAAAGAGACAGGTGCATGCCAAAGACTTTCCTTTGTTTCAGCTGAATCTGCCTCCAAAGCTGCGCCAATATTGTTGGGAAACTGAGCAGCTGCACCTTTGTGTCTGCTCTTTTTCCTAGAGGGCAGGGACGCTTGGTGTCTCAAAGGCAAGGCTAAGCTTTTCATTACGGTTTTTAGGGATTTTATTTTTAAAGAGAATTTCTTATTAAAAAAGAAAAGATGGAGAAACAGACAGACAGATAAAGGAAGGAAGAAAGAAAGAAAGAAAGAAAGAAAGAAAGAAAGAAAGAAAGAAAGAAAGAAAGAAAGAAAGGAAGGAAGGAAGGAAGGAAGAAAGAAAGAAAGAAAGAAAGAAAGAAAGGAAAAAAGAAAGAAAAAGGAAGGAAGGAGGAAGAAAGAAAGAAAGAAAAAGAAAGGCAGGCAGGCAGGAAAGAAGGAAGGAGGAGGAAGAAAGAAAGAAAGAAAAAGGAAGGAAGAAGAAAGAAAGAAAGAAAGAAAGAAAGAAAGAAAGAAAGAAAGAAAGAAAGAAAGAAAGAAAGAAAGTAGGGCAGGCAGGCAGGCAAAAAGAAAGAAAAAGGAAGGAAGAAAAAGAAAAGTTTAGGGATTAAGACTTGAATAACCAAACCAAGAGAGATGTCAGCAAATATCTTTCCCCTTTAGATACATTGACCGACCGCTGCTCTTGGAAGGAAAGAAATTTGACGTCCGCTCCTACCTTCTGATTGCCTGCACGGTGCCCTACATGTTGTTCTTTGGCCACGGTTACGTCCGACTGACCTGCCTCAACTACGATCCCAGGTCAGAGGACCTCACCTCTCATCTGACCAATCAGGTGAGCCACCTGCAGAGTGAAGGCCCATGGCATGGCCTTCCCAGTGGTGGGCCCTGCTATGCAGATTTTGGATGAATGCTACTTCTGGACTAGGGGTGTGCACGGAGCCATTTTTCCACATTCTATTCGAGGTGAATAGAATGTGGAAAAATTCAGCTCTGCTGAATACCTCCCCCACCACCACCAATGTGGGGGTATTTGGATCCAGGTGAATCCCCCCCCCCACCTCTCCTGTATGTAGCCCTTGGAACCCTTTTATGGTTCTAGCAGGTTCCCGGAAAAGGCCCACGCCATCACCAGAGCTCACCCCCCCCCCCGCAAGGTAAGTGGGCCCGGGGGGGACGACAAGCAGGTGAGCTCCAGTGGTGGTACAGGCCATTTCCGGGGGGGCCTGGAACGGCAAACAGGCTTCCCCGGAGACCCTCCAGTAAAACTGGAATATACTAACCGGTATTAGAATCTTTACTTAAGAAATCTTGCAGAATTACATCTTTTTTTTTAATTGTCTATTTTTGCACTCATGCATTTGATGGGATGCCACCTAGAAAAATCATTTATCAAGGTCAAAACACGCGCGGCATTATTAAAAAGTGAGATATACTAATTGCACCCTGGACATCTTTGGCGATCTTCCAAGTTCAACGAGAATACCGGAAGACATATTAGATAGTTTATTGCTTTCATTTGTTATGTCTTTATCTTTTCCACAGCGCAGCAACATGCCACTAAGAAAATATTGCATTTAATTATTTTATCCATATATATATTCTTGGTGCGCATTACACAATTTGGGTTTTAATTGTCTGAGGACTACTTTATGCAACATATACGCTACATGTTGGATCTATTCTTTATTCTAATTATGCTGGACTGAACTGTACAATAAAACAATGGACGGTTTCTCTCTGGTTCCCTCTGCTTAAAACTCTTTTGAGGTCTATTTTATCTGAGGGTAGAAATATCATCAAACAGCACCCCTGGCTTTTCTCACCTGAACTGGAGAGGTGAGGGTTGGAGGAACGAAGGGATGAGGGTTAGAGGATCCATACGGGATGAAAACAGGTTGCTTACGGGATAACTACAGGATGCATACACACATGTACGGATGCGTATGGACGTGTTCCAGAAGTCTGGAAGATGCGTCCAGGCATCTACGCATCTTGTGGACATCCACAATTGCAAATTCAAATAAAAAACTTGAAAGAATAGATCAGAATTTGCTTAATTCTAACCGGATTTTGTTCAATTCGGATTTAAATAATTCAAACCAAATTGAATTTCTGGATCATTCGAATCGACTCGATTAGAATGCCCCAAAAACATTCCACACACCCCTAGTTCTCAGCTTTAGCCAGGCCGTTGGCTTCAGCGCCTCCCCAGGGGGATGGACGGCAGGAGAAGGGTGTTTGATTTGTTTGCTCCGGGGATGTCAAGAAGAGGAGCATTGCCTTGATAAACAACAGCAGCTGCTGCATCTTTGCTATTATCTTTCTGTCTCTCGCCAGCTCGGCACCATAGTTTTTGATTCAGTCCCAGGTATACTCAGGTATTCAAGAGCGACACACCCATCCATCCCTGCATCTCACAAAGGATATAAAAACATCAGAACCAGGTGTTTTTATTCTAAGAAAGACCAGCTCCACCAAAGAGACTCCCCTGAGCAGGGGGAGGGAATAGCATCCCCCAAATTGGACCCCAGGCATCCTTTGCTAGGTAAACATACAAACCCAGGTAGGGCGGTGCATGAATGCAAGTTTGGACATTCGATTTATAGCAAATCAAATATTTGAAAATCCGAATAATGAGAAATGAATATCAGGACATTCGATTCGATATGAACACATTCATAAGTATTCGCATAAATAATTCAGCCATTCAGATCTCTACAGGTAAATATATACATCTTAAGATCCAAATGTCATAAAATCCAATTCGAATCCACAGCATTCCATAGTTTGAATGTTAGATTTGTATTTAAAGATACGAATGTCGACAACATTTGTATCTGATATACGCATCTGTGTGCATCCTGTAAAAATCCGTATGCGTCCCGTATTATCCCATGTTATCCGAATTCGAATGTCCAAACTCAAACAAATTCCACCGAATTTTGAACGTTTCGAATATTTTTGCACAACCCTAGTTTATATACTGTACTACCAAACAGAGCCCCATGCCAACCGGAGGGGAGGGGACTGCTGAATGTGGAACCAAAATTGGGGGGGGGGTTGGAGGTATCTCTGTGCTGAGCTGGAGAAACCAGTGGGACCTCTGGACACGTGGGAAGCCAGGAAGTCTTTACGCAAAATGGCGGAACCGGTGGAAATCTTTCTGCCAAAGAGAAGTCAGCGCTAACCACCTGTTTCCTTTCTCACCCGCAGTACGTCCAGAAAAAAAGCCCCATGTACTCCCTTGTCAAGGAGGAGACGGTGTGGCAGATGGAGCGTTTCAACAGCTACGTCAATGAGAAATTCAGGTTTACCAAAGGTCTCCCGAAGGACTGGGTGTTCAATGCATTCACGGTGAGTTTCCACCTGCCCTTCTGACGTCTTAGCAAGCCAACCGTGATAGGGATTGTCTGGGCTTCCTCTCATTTGTGTGCAGGTGTGTGCAGACGAGTCAACATGCTCAAAGCCCATGGGCTGGGCCTGAATTTGGGAAGAGCAGCTTCTTTCCTGGAAGAGCATGCAATTTCTTTTAAACTCTTCTCTATGCCTCATGATTCACCCTGCCTAGAAGGGACCAGGTAGAAAGGAGACATGGGTGTTTTTTTTCCACTTACCTCCCTTAATCCGGATCTAAGATGATCCAGATTTAGAAGATCTGGATCTAAGGAAGTACCCAATGTGTCTCCATGGGCAGTGTAGCTCCCAGTAGCAACGGGTGCTAGGCAAGCTCGCAGTGGGAACCCATGTGAAGCATCCATCCGTACTCAAGTGGGAGACGTCTGTCATGCCATTTTTTGTGGGGGGGGGGGGATGCATCCAATCTGGATTTGATGCCTGAAGACCAGATTGTAGATCCCTTTAATGGGGTCCACAGGAAATCTGGATTATAATAGCTCCTAAAGGACCCATTTAATCCGGATTTCCCTAGTACAGGTGTTAACAAATCGGGTTCTAATGGGGTCTGCAGTGGAAACGGGATCTTCCTGCTCTGAGCCTAATGGGTCCTTAATGGGTCCCTAATGGGTACTTAGTGCTAGTGGGGGAAAAACCCAAAGAGAATGTTCCCAACCTTGCCCAAATCTGGTGTTTTTCAGAAGAGAATGAAGGAAATCATGCTCCAGTCTTTCCTGGCTGTCAGATCCAAACTAGATTGCAAGCTTGGATATTTTGACCTCATTGGCTGTGACTTCTTGATTGATGAAGACTTTAAGGTAACCTGGTGTCACCATGCTGGGCGGGGGGCAAGTGGGAAAGCTGGGATGGATGGATGGATGGATGGATGGATGGATGGATGGATGGATGGATGGATGGATGGATGGATGGATGGATGGATGGATGGATGGATGGATGGATGGATGGATGGATGGATGGATGGATGGATGGATGGATGGATGGATGGATGGATGGATGGATGGATGGATGGATGGATGGATGGATGGATGGATGGATGGATGGATGGATGGATGGATGGATGGATGGATGGATGGATGGATGGATGGATGGATGGATGGATGGATGGATGGATGGATGGATGGATGGATGGATGGATGGATGGATGGATGGATGGATGGATGGATGGATGGATGGATGGATGGATGGATGGATGGATGGATGGATGGATGGATGGATGGATGGATGGATGGATGGATGGATGGATGGATGGATGGATGGATCAACAGGTGGGTAGACGTAGAAATGGAAAGAAGATGCCCAATCTCAAAAATCACTTCTTCTGGAAAGTAAGCAGACTGCCGAAGGGAGAACCAAGAACCCACCGATCTGAGAACCGTGAGTCAGTGCTGGGTCTAGAGCTTCACCTGTCTTGAGCCAAGGTTGGAGGGTACAGGAGGAAGGCAAGGGAGTGAAGAGGGCAGATGGAGGGTCCTCTCTTCTCCTCTCTCAGCTGGAGCAATGGAGCTTCTAGTGGGAGTAAGGCATGGAGGGAGGCTCTCCTAAACCCCAATGCACATCCAAGCCAAAGGTCCACCTGGTTTGCCATGGAGACCAGTCTTACCACTACTTTTCTTAAGCAGCCATGACAGAGCCCAAGAGACTAAAGGTTCTGCATCTCACCTGGTGTGTGAGCAGCCATGCCAATCCAAAGAAGATGTGTTCCTCCAATAGGCCAGGTCAATGTCTCAGGGCTGTGCCAAGTATGATAGATGCCCCCCCATCTCCCACCCAGGGACTCATGGGAGCACCTGCTGTAGGTTGAACCCTTTGTCCTCCCTACCTCTACAGCAAACAGTCTCCCTCCCACTCCAGATGCCAGGGGCAAAGAGTAAATCCCCGACGTAATATGGCAAGAGCTGAAATGGAGCCAAGTTTTCACTCCTCTTCTTTACGCAGGGTATTAAATGGCCAGGTGCATGGGAGGCTGGGGGGGCGGAGGGCGCATGGAGGCAATAGCCAAGTGCATAGTATGTTTGGACTCTCGTTTTGCCCATGGAGCTGCCTTCCAGGGCTCAGGTGGTGCCAGAAGGTGGCTTCAGACGGGAGATCTCATGTTCGCCCCATTGTGGCCTTCCCACGGGGGTTAATTTAAAAAGGTTCACTCCGCCAGCAGGGCCCCAGAAGGCTAAATGGGCATCGCCCCATTCTCTTGTTTAGGAAAAAGGAATAAAAAGGATGGAGAGAAAGGAAGAGAAAAGATGAACAGAATGCAGCCGATGGTCATAATGATAATAATGCAC
The DNA here is from genome assembly GCA_023333525.1 of Aspidoscelis tigris stejnegeri. Lineage (NCBI taxonomy): Eukaryota > Metazoa > Chordata > Lepidosauria > Squamata > Teiidae > Aspidoscelis > Aspidoscelis tigris. The sequence goes on from JALMGA010000021.1 coordinate 5,619,754, forward strand.
CCAGCTGAAGAAATTTCAGCCCTTTGTAAGAGAAGTCAATCCAGCTGCGAACAAAAGCACACAGAGGGAGGGGGGCAAATGTTGCCTCTACATTGTTGGCATGAGTGGTGACAATTTAAGGAGAGAGGCTCTATTCCAGGGGATATTTTTTTAAAAAATTCAATATTTTTCTCCAGGTTTTCTCTTGTCCTCTTGTGTGCCAGTTTGGTCTAGTGGTTAGGGAGCTGGACTCTTATCTGGGAATGCTGGCTTTGATTGCACTCTCCTCTGTGAAGCCAGCTGGGTGACCTTGGGCTAGTCACAGCTCTCTTTCTGAGCTCCCACAGCCCCACCGACCTCACAGGGTGTCCTGTTGTGGGGAGAAGAACAGAAGCTTTGGCAGCCGCTTTGAGTCCCCTTAAACAAGGTAGAAAAGCGGGATAGGGATAGGTAAACCGCGATTACCTAACCTACACTTTTCCTATGAAATTTGGAAAATATCCCCTGCCCCTCTCTGAAAAAGGTTATTTCTAAGCACTCTTTAAGACACAGGTCAGGCCTCTCAAGTCATGCTGCCCCCTTCAAGTGAAATTTGTGTTTTAAAAAGCAAGACACACATTTGCTAATTGAACAATTGATTTCCTGTTGGATTCGTCTGTGGAGAATTTAGAAGCCAATCTGAGGCAGGCGTATCGGCTCTTTCTCCCAGCCCGTCCATTTTCCTTTTCTGTCACCGCGTTGACCCTGAGGGCCGGGTCTGAAGACTCACCGGTATTTCCTCACTGACTGTCAGCTTCTGAGGCTAAAGGATGGATTAAAAACTTGTAATTAATCAAATATTATCTCTCAGCCACAGGAAAATGGATGAGAGGCTTAGATAGATAGATAGATAGATAGATAGATAGATAGATAGATAGATAGATAGATAGATAGATAGATAGATAGATAGATAGATAGATAGATAGATAGATAGATAGATAGATAGATGACATACAGACATATGGATGGACAGATACATAGAAATAGATAGATACATAGAGATAGATACATAGGTACATAGACGGACGGATGGACGGATGGATGGTAGACGGTAGACGGTAGACGGTAGACGACAGACAGACAGACAGATAGAAAGCAGAATTGCAGGCTCAGTTGAGGATAGGGATGTGTACAAATGGGTTTTGCATTTGATACATACCAAATAGGATACAGTTGGACTCCCGTATCCACTGATTCGGTAACCACGGTTTCAGTTAACCACGCTTACCGGATCAGCCCCCCACACACTGTGGGCACCATAAGGGAAAAGCACCCAGAACCAGAAGGCCTATTTCAGCCACCAGAAGGCCTATTTCGGCCTCTGTAGAGCACTGAAACAGGTGTGTGTCGCCACTGGAGCCGGTCCCAAAAGCATTTATTCTGTAAGCATTAAGCAATTGCAATGGCACAGAGACTCTATTCTTGCATGTGAACTCTATGCACACCACGCTGTTCGCTGTGCACTTGCTAGAAGCTCTGCTAACATAAACCCCACACACAACGGGGGGGGGGGGGGGCGTGGCAGGTGGGCGGGAGGCGTCCGGGGACATCACACGCCTATTCCAACCATCTCCGGAGTCCGACCCCAGAACCGGAAGGCCCGTTTGCAATTATCCACAGTTTCAGGAAACCACATCAGGAGCTGGAATGTATCCCTACATCGACAACATTCACGTCTGTTATACGTATCTGTGCGCAGGCCGGAAAAGTCCGTACGCATCCCACTTTGATTCCATATTTTAAGTGCAAGATACGGATAATTTTAGGGCAGATTCATATACGACAGATATGAATCTACACATTCAAATCATTTGAAAATCCGATTCAAGTTCGAATGTTGAAATTCACCAGATCTGAATTGAATATTCGAGCTTTTGAATATTCGTGCTCATCTCTATTCTTTGGCCCTTGGGAAGCGGAAAGAGTCAGGAACAAAATCCTGGTGGTAAATCCAGAACAACACCCCTTAAGGCAAGGCAAGTTTCCGGGGGCTTGGGCACCTAAATGCCGCGTTTCCACTCCTTTGGATGGTGATGGGGAGGCCAAGAGGGGACATTTTGACACCTGGGCTTCCGTACCTTCATGCCCAGGCTCTTTCAATTGTCTTCCGAGACAGAAATATGATTTTTAATATATATACAGCAAGAGCAAACAGGTCTTTTTTTGCTTTCTTGGAAATAGAAGGATCTTCACTGCCCCCTAGTGGGAAATTAGAAAATATCTTCACCGAAACTCAACAAGGTGGACCTACTCAATGCAAAAGGACAGCGGAGGGGAGCTCAGAAGAGAGCTGTGATTAGCCCAAGGTCACCCAGGTGGCTTCGTGGAGGAGTGCAGAATCAAACCCAGTATTCCCACATAAGAGTCCGGCTCCCAGGCCACTAGATCAGATAATGCTTTCTCCCTTAATGTTCTCGCCATCTGCAGAATTGTCAAGTCCTGCTTTAAGTTTTGCATTTAACGTAGTCCTGTTATTCTGATTTTTGAGGCAGACTACGCCTGAGGGGCACATAAAAAGCCAGGTAAAAAAGATTTTAAATATGAACTTGCAAATGTCCAGAATCCAATATTCAAAAGCAATTGTCCTTGAGAGGCCCAAGTCCTGGAGGTTAAATCTACTGCAGGAGAAGAAGAAGAGTTGGCTTTTCTACCCCACTTTTCTCACCCTTTTAAGGGGACTCAAAGTGGCTGACAAACCTTCTGTTCTTCTCCCCCACAAGCGACACCCTCTGAGGCAGGAGGGGCTGTGGGAGCTTAGAAAAAGAGCTGGGACTAGCCCAAGGTCACCCGGCTGGCTTCGTGGAGGAGTGTGGAATCAATCCACGAGACCAAACTAGCTCACATGAGGTCAGAGTTGGGGGCGCCTCATTTAGTGGCTCTTTTCTTTCAACAGGTTTGGCTCCTGGAGATGAACGCCAACCCTGCACTCCACACCAACTGCAGTGCTTTGAAAAACATCATCCCAACGGTGGTTAATGAAACTCTGGGTAAGCAGAGAAACAACTTTAGAGAAGGTAGGGGTGGGTGGAAATACAGAGCGCCAGAGGATCCAGATTGCATTCAACACGGATCAACAGCGTATTAAAAGTGGATTCAGGTCAGATTTGAAGTTTTCAGGGTGTGGATATTTTATGGATACCTATCAGATACATATTCATTCATATCAGATACATATTTGTTTGTATAAAATATGTATTGAATGTTCACACAAATATGTACAAATATATTTCCCCTCCCAGTACAGATACTATTATTTTAAACACGGAGGCTATCGTTGAATTTTAAAAGTGCTTTTAATGTATATTCTGTTTCCCATCCAGTGACCTTGGGGTATGAGGCGGGATAGAAATGTAAATGATAGATAGATAGATAGATAGATAGATAGATAGATAGATAGATAGATAGATAGATAGATAGATAGATAGATAGATAGATAGATAGATAGATAGATAGATAGATAGATAGATAGATAGATAGATAGATAGATAGATAGATAGATAGATAGATAGATAGATAGATAGATAGATAGAAAGCTATAGAGAGGCAGAGAGAGATAAAGAGATAGAGACAGATAGAGAGACAGACAGACAGACAGACAGACAGACGATTGATGAAGGTTGTAGATAGATAGATAGATAGATAGATAGATAGATAGATAGATAGATAGATAGATAGATAGATAGATAGATAGATAGATAGATAGATAGATAGATAGAGATAGATAGATAGATAGATAGACAGACAGACAGACAGACAGACAGACAGACAGACAGACAGACAGATGATTGATGAAGATTAAAGACAGACAGACAGAGAAATGATTGATGAAGATTGTAGATAGATAGGTAGGTAAGTAGGTAGGTAGAATTTTGCTACATTTGTATGCAATGCATTCATACGAATATGGATTTTCGAACATTCGATTCGTATCGACTCAAATCGAATGCCAAAGCGAGATTTGTGCCTTTCTCTCTGTGTTTCCTAGACCTCACCATCGAAATCTTCACCAAATGCCAAAGGGGGCAGAACATCTTGCCCTTGGATTCCCTCTGCCACTTCGCGCTGCTCTACAACGGCATGGCCTCCGAGAGCGGCTTCCCCCGTCCCACCAAGAGCCGGACGTCCCTCCGCTCTCTGCGGGCCTTCCGCTTCCTCACCGAAAACATGGCTTCCGGCGCCAGTGGCCACAGCAACAGCAACAGCACCGTCCGCCTGGCCGACAAGGCCACCGTGAAAGCTTCCGAGAAGTCAACCAAGATGGATCCCACGGGGCCACCAGAAGGGTTCTCCCTCCCGCCGACCAAGGCCGTCCCCCGAAACACGCTGCCCGTGCCCCAAATCCAGATCTCCATCGTGCCCAACGCCTTTGTCCATGGCAGCACCGTTGGCACCAGCGCCAACCAGTACATCATCAAGCCCGTCCAGGCCTCCTCTGAGCGACCCGCCAACCCGGAGAACCACGAAGACGCAGCGAAGGGTAGCGCGGGCGTCTTCTCCAAGGACAAGTCCTACAGCGCTTGGTTCCAGCGGACATTTGGGGCCAAAGTCCCATCAGCCGGAGGACGGAGTGGCCAGAGCGGCAAGGGGAATTCTGGGAGCAATCTGACCAGCTCGCAGATGGTCTCGCTTCACCTGCAGTCTAGCTTGCCACCCAGCCTGCCCGTCTTCAGTGACTTCCCAAAGCCGCTGCGGCAGCTGATGACCCACGCTAAGCGGCCCTCGGACGGGGAGGAGAAGGACGGCGTGGTGGCCGCTGGCGAAACCCTCCCAGAGGACAAGAAGATCTCACACCGTGGCTCTTAAGCCGATATCGCCTGTGTATTTGCAAAGCCAGCCTTCTCTTTCCTATAAAGGACAACACAGAAAAAAAAAAAACCAACACAACTTAACCTGTGAATTATCTAAGCATATTTCTTCTTTCTTTGTTTTAGAGAATTGATTTGGTGATATGCAGTATATACGTATACATATATATATATATATATATATATATTTTGCTTAAAAAAAATATTTAAAAGGAAAACCTACTTTCGACTACATTTAAGGAACCAAAACCTTGTGCATAGGGCAAAAATATGATTTTTTTTTAAAAAAAGCCAGCCCAGGATGCTAAGGATCGCCATCACGTCTTTAGCTCACCTCCCATAAAGAGCCTGATTTAGGTCTTTAAGGTTTGTGTTAAATGGATCAAGGCAGAAAGGCTGGAATTAATACAATATTCCCCTTGCTTCCTCGCTCTGTACCTGGCAGGTGGAATAAAACTAGGAAGGAAAGGTGAGTGATTCCTGCCAAGGTACAAAGATGTGGGATAGCAGAACATAAAACACAACATATACTCCAAGACACTGGGTCCTTTGGATGATGCAGTTTGCTGGGATACCCTCAGTAGTAGTAGTAGTAGCAGCAGTAGTAGTAGTAGTAGGTGGCGGGTGCTGCTGCTTGTCTACCCCACTTTTCTCACCCTTTTAAGGGGACTCAAAGCTGCTGACAAAGCATCTGTTCTTCTCCCCACAACAGACACCCTCTGAGGTAGGTGGGCTTGTGAGAACTTAGAAGAGAGCTGTGACCAGCCCAAGGCCATCCAGCTGGCTTCATGTAGGAAGAGGAAGAACTGGCTTTTCTACCCACTTTTCCCACCCTTTGAAGGGGAGTCAAAGCTGCTGACAAACTTTCTGTTCTTCTCCCCACCACAGACACCCAGTGAGGTGGGCGGGGCTGTGAGAGCACAGAGAGGGAGCTGTGACTAGCTGAAGGTTACCCAGCTGGCTTCGTGGGGGAGTGCGGAATCGAACCAGGAGACAAGCAGATAAGAATCCAGCACTCTAACCACAGGGTGTCTGTTGTGGGGAGAAGATCCAAAGGTCTGTTAGCCAAGGGTGAGAAAAGCAGAGTATAAAAGCCAACTCTTCTTCTTCTCTTAGAACCAAACCGTGATGACTGAATGAGTGTATAATATTCCCTTGGACTTCCTTTCCCTTTGGGTAAATAAGGGCAGCAAGGCAAAGCAACCAATCCCCCAATTTCCCACCACGTAACTCAGCTGCCGTTCCACGGGATGGCAGCTGCCCCGTTCCTTCGATTCAAGGGGGAAACCCCGAGGAAATGAGTCACCGTTAAAATGTCGGAAACATTTCGGAGAAGAAGGCCGCCAGACAGTTTGGTTCAAAGAAAGGGAAATTGTCTCGTTCATCACAAGTGACAGGCGTCGCTCTGGTACCCACCGCCTCTCTTCCGTTTCCTGAATTCTCTTTTCAGCCTTGGTAGGAAAAGGAAGAGGCACCGCTGAGATCCTGTTGCTCGAAAACTGGGTCCTTCATTTGGGTTTGGGTTTTGATTTTCTTAGGAAAAATATACACACATAAATTCCCTGCATGGTTCATTAACAGTATAGATTGAGGCTAAAGGGAGGTGGAAGGAGGAGAATCCAATTGAATGTGCTGCATTTCAACATTCAAATAGAAAATCCCGAAATTTGAATGTAAGCATTTGGACCGAATTTTGGATCTATTCGTTCAAATTACCCGGACATTCCTATGTGTTCGGGTTCGTACATGATGCGTACGTAAGGATCCACATTTTTCCCGCATCTGTACAGGGTGGAAACGGGTTGCATACGGGATAACTACAGGATACATATGGGCGTGTACGTTTGTGTACGGATTTGGGGAAGATGTGTACATCAGAAATCCGAATGAACAGATTCGAATTTGGTGAACGGAAATCGAATCTTGTTAAATTTGAATGTAAAAGGTTCAAATCGAATCAGATTTTCAATTTGAATAGAATGTAAAAAGAAAAAAAACCCATGCAAATCCCTGCTTTGCACTAAACATTGGATATTCACATGACATTCACATCATCTGGGGTCCATTCTCACCCCACTCATACACTAACACAGAAGACACATCCGGTTTTGTTTCTCAGCGGTCACTCGCCACTGGTCAGGCCCCCCCCCCCAATAGACCGAGAAGAGGAAACAAAATTCCATAAGTTAACCCCCAGCCTGGGGGTGGTGGTGGCAGGACCCAGTGACTAAAGACCATAACTGGGGGCTCCGGGTATATTATCTTATTACTGGATCCACCCTCCACTCTGCCTGCGGTCATCTCACCAACCGGCCTGCAAGTGCGCTTTGCCTGCTTGACCAGTCCTTGTTCCAGCTGGAACAACTCCACTGGAACCTGGATTTGGGGTCTTTAAAATTGCCTTTGCAGGCCCTGTAACTCCCAGTTTGTACCCACCTCCGTGTCGCAATGCAAGCTGAGATAGCGGTGTGATACCCTTTTAGAGTTCAGGTGAGAGTTTAACCTGCCTTTCACCTTTGTCACATTTTTATTGACTTCTGTGGTCTAAACTTCCTCAGTTGGCCTTTTGGCTGCTGCCGGAGTCCCAGAGAAACTCATTCCAACCTGCCTCACATTACCAATGTGAGAAAGTCCCTGAACTGCTAATGTTCTGTGTGGTTGATAGTTTCCAACAATCAACTTCCAATGGACAGTTTGGGTGTGTGTGTGTGTGTCTTTATTTCTGAGCCTTTTGCTGGCTTGTTAATAAAGTTTCCTATTTTTATTGAAGAATCTCTTGTCTTTTGACGTCTTTCTTGCTATTTGCCTGTTGTTTTCTCTTGACCTCTGGGTAACTCCCCATTTTAAAAACCAAAGCCTAAAGATCCTGTTGTAGGAGGTTGCCTGGTGAGCTTTCCCCCGAAAACTGGTATATATTCCAATATAGCTGCTGGGGGACAGGAGTCAGAGGATGTATAGGCTGGAATGGGAGGAGAGGAGTTTCCATTCCAACCAAAGTTGCCTGGGAAAAGCTTCCCTGAACCTTATATAAGACAGATCCTGGATGCACCATGTCCCAGGTGGGTGGTACCATGGGACAGATAGCCGGTTGGAAGATCAGCCCTGGAATAGCACATCACACCCATACCCTGCCAGTTTGCTCACTGAAAATGGGATCACCTAGACACATGAGAGAAATATCAGTGTGTGGGGTGGTGAGGGAGTCTTGCCACACCCTAGCGAATCAACCCTGGGGATCTTCAGCACCAATGGCCTTCTGCGAGGTCCTCTCCTCCATCATTTTGTCTCCATGGTCGTCTTGAGGGAACCGGCAACTGTACGTCTCTTCTTGAAGGAGCTAAGATCTCAAGGGTGGCTGAGAAGATTCAAGATCTGGGCAGAAGAGAAAGATTCCATGAAGGCCACACTGACCCTGGTCACACCTTTAGTTTAAGACGGCTTCACGTCGTCTTCTGGTTAATGTACGCACGCTATTTTTATTCAATTTGTTTTCCAAGCTGGCCTACACCCGTGAGATCACTCTAACCAGAGTCCCCTTTTCCAGCATCCGATAAGAAAAGAGGTCACGGATTCGTATGGAACTGAACATTTGTATCAAATTCTAATCCTAACACATTTGAAGGAGATCTATTCAAAGGAGATCTATTGTGAGCCAGTTTGGTCTAATGGTTAGGGGAGCCGGACTCTTAGCTAGGAATGCCGAGTTTGATTCCATTCTCCTCCACGAAGCCAGCTGGGTGACCTTGGGCCAGTCACAGCTCTCTTCTGAGCTCTCGCAGCCCCACCCCCACCTCACAGGGTTTCTATTGCAGGTAGAAGAACAGAAGGCTTGTCAGTCGCTTTGAGTCGCGGGGTAGAAAAGCCAACATTTCTTCTTCTTTGAATACGAATTTCCTTGCATTTGATCTGATACAAATAAAATACATTAAAAAATTGTCTGCATCCCTACGCTTGGGCCCTTCTCTACATGAAGCAAAATGGCACCATCAGAAAGAGCCGTTTTGGGGCGGGAGGGAAGAATGAGAGAACTCTACAGTGTGCTGACCTTCCTCCAGGGGTAGCTTCTCCTCCTTCTGTGTCCACACACCAACAATTAAGGCGAAAGTCATCAAGATGAGCAGAACCAGCCCTATTGTCGTCACCACGGTCAAGATCGTAACAGGCAAACTCTCTGTGGGGAGAACATGAATGGAAATTTCAGAACAAGCACTGCTTTCTCCGCCAGGGGATATTGCTTTGCCCCAGACTGAGGGATCCAGTGGAAAGATTAATTCATGCAGAATTGGGGTGTTTTTCCACTGGCAGAAAGTAGCCATTTTTGCACCCAGTAAGGACCCATTTGGGTGTGAGCCGGATGACCCCATTTCCACCGCAGCACCCATTTGGGACCCATTTGTTTCCACTGCCGCTGGGGAAATCCAGATCATATGGGTACATCTCAGCCTTTAATCCAGATTTTCTGTAGACCCCATTAATGGGGTCTACAATGGGGTCTTCAGCCAGAAAATCTAGATTAAAGGGAGCCTGTTTCCACATTACTTTGGCAAGGGGTTTGTCTTCGGAGCCTATGCTAATCTCCGAAGGCAACTTCAGAGGGACTTCGGAGATTGCACCCCCTGTTCCCCAAAACACCTGAGGTGAGAGGCAGACCCCTTGTGGGTCAATCCGGATTCCCCCCATGGGTGCAAAGGTGTTTCCACGGCAGGGGGGTTAGCACCCATTGCTAATGGGTGCTACACCTCCTGTGGAAACACATTGGGTGCTTCCCTTAATCCGGATCCACTAGATCCGGATTAAGGAATGTACCCATTCCTTAGATCCGGATCTTCTTAGATCCGGATCTAAGGGCTGCGGTGGAAAAGCACCCTTGAACTGCTAACCTGGATAGCGTTAACGCTGATGGAAATAAAGAGTACTTGGGCCAAAGGTGTACATTAGAGACGTACACCAGCGCTTCTCAACCTGGGGGTCGTGACCCCTTTGGGGGGTCAAACTACCCTTCCAGAGGGGCTGCGACAAACCTCCAGCCTTCCTGCCCCATCCTCACCCAAGCATTAAGGGGTTGCGGCATTAGGAAGGTTGAGAACCACTGACATTCGAATCTACGGTCCTATCTGTAGCTGATGGCCTCCTCACCAGATTTCTACATATAAGAGGTCTATTTCTTTCACATGCACAAACCTTTCTTTGGGTGGAGAAGCTCCGTTGTTATGGTTCCAGGGCCACGCTGCGCATTTTGAGTACTGTTTCCCAGCTGGAGAGTTTCAAGCCCATCCTTCTTGCCAACCTCTGTGCCCGCTGTGGCAGAAAGCGCCGCTTCCTCAAACAACCAGAAAGCCAAGAAGGAAAGCAGACAGGTGTCTAGCATCCGGTGAGAATTTCTTACCAGCATCTCCGTCACAATGCTGCTTTCTGTCTCAGGTTTTGCCCCACCGGAGTCTGCTAAGGCTTGTGGGATCTCTCCGTCTTTCGGCCTGTCTCTCTCCCTCTCTGACTCATTCATTCACTCTGTCTTGCCTCGTTACGTTAACGCCCACATGTGTGTACCTGGCATCATTTCCTGCACCACATCCTGGGTTTAAGAATTGGAAACCAAGCATAGAATGCAAATTAGGGTTCAGTTCTGCACAGAGTCACTGGGAAGGGATGGGTATGAATGTGTTTCTATTTTGCATTCAAATTCAATTCAATTTGCATTTGATGATCCAGTTCGGATAGAATACTTTCGAACCTATTCGTCTGAATGTTAGATTAGAATTTGAAGATACGGATGTTGACAACGTTTGTAGGTGTCATACGTATCTGTACACTTCAGTATGCAAATGGGTACAGATACATATGAGATGCATACAAATATATATGTGTATATTCATATCCGTACATTCAAATGTTTCTAATCATTCGAATGAATGTTTCAGAACATTCAAAATAGGTTTGAATGTTTAAATTTGATTGTGTAGACATTCTAGTTGAGTTCAAATGTACGCATTTGATTGAATTCGATTACATTTTGAATGTTTAGAGCAAATAAATCTGCCCTGAATCCACTCTGAATCAGCTCTCAATCCACGTTGAAAGCGCTCTGGATCCGTTGCAGATGTGAGTGGTGTAGACGCTTTCCCACCTCCCCGGTTCATGAGTGTTGCAAAACATTCATATGAATATGATGTCAAGGTACGGACGTCTTTACATTCAGTTCGTATATGAACGTCCGAATTCATTTGAATTTGTCCAGATATCAAGTGCTGCAAATATTTTTTGCAAATCACTAATCAGTAACTGAATTTTTTTTATCACAAATTCTTTATCAAAAATTACATTTTTGCTGCTGTTAAAACCTTTTGCAGAAAGATCCGCAATGACAATTTCTGTCTGGACCAATTTGTTCATCTCAGAAGATTACGGTCCCCCAAGATGATTTTCTCAACACCTACAGATTTCAAGTGTCCACTAGCTCAGAAGGTCCAGGCTTCTGTATTGGGTGCTCTGGTACCCTCCTTTAACCCCACAACAAAAGATGAGACCTTGATTAAATCGGGCTTTTTCCAGGCAGGAAGAAATAATCCCCAATGTGTGAGTGAGGAGATCTGCAGAGCAAACTTACCATCTGGCTGACTCCTGGAGGCCTGCTGCCTGTTGCCTGCTGCCCTGAAGAACTTCTGCCTGCTGCCTGAGGTCATCTGTGTTGAGAGAGACTCCCAAGTTTTTGCAGGATAAGGACCAAGCTCCCAGGCAGAGAGAGCTTCCACCTTCCTGGAGAGGGGAAAGGAGGAGGAACCAGTATTGTTGCCTCTTTTTCCCCCAACCCAGTGTTTTATGTAATTTTTATAGTATATTGTTCCATTTATATACAATTTTATAATATATTATTTATTTAACGTATTAGTGTACTAAACGATGTACCACTTTGTATTTACTGAGATTGTTTTTTACTTGTATTTTGTTGTATTCTTTGATGTAATGATTATTTATTGTGGTTGATTTTTTCCTTGTTGTATTGATTTGCTGTAGTCTTTGTTTTGTTTTGTTTTGTTTTCTGTTGTAAACCGCCTTGGGCAAAACTTTGTTTTGGAAAGGCGGTATACAAATAAAAATGGAAATGGAAATGAGGAAGCTGAGGAGGAGGGTTTGATTTGGCTACATACAGTATGGAGGTCTACCTTGATGGGGTCTTAAAGGTTTCTCTTGCTTTCCAAAATCTGGAGTCAGCTGGCTTGCCAGAACTTCAGGATATTATCTGTTAAACTAGGGGCAACTAATTCACCACAGAGAGAGAGAGAGAGAGGAGGAGTTGGAGTTTTTCATTCCACTTTTCTCACCCATTTAAGGGGACTCAAGGCAGCTGACAAACCTTCTGTTCTTCTCCCCACAACAGACACCCTGTGACTTGCTCAAAGTCACCCAGATGGCTTTGTGGAGGAGTGGAGACCTGAACCAGGAAGCTACTAGATAAAAGTCCCACACCCTAACCACAAAACCAAAGTAGGAAGGGGGAGAGGGAAAACAATCGATAAAATGTTTCCCCTAAAAAATAATAATAATAAAGAAAAAGATAACTGTGCTATTTTTACCAAAGTGTCTGTTTCCTGCAGAAACCCCCCAAGCGTGCGGAGAAAATGACGACGGCTCCGTCAGACTCAGGCCTGTGTGAGAAAAGAATTAGACAAAACAGCCACGTGGGCTTGAGAAGGTAAGAACTTAGTCAATTTGAGGTCACCATAACCACACGCCCTGGCAGACATCACCGCCAGCGGTGCACCTTCGTCCCTCGCTGATGGGAATCAGCCTTCATTCTGTATCACTCCGCAGCTGGGATGGAGGAAAGAGAAGTCAGGGACGTTTTCCAAAGAAGGAGGAGAAGAGGTGGCAGCATTTTTCATCCCCAGAACAAAGTCTCTCCAGATGCTCAAAATACCAGTGGGAAGGTGAAAGGGCCGTGGCCAGGGAGACGTCCAACGTGGACCATATCAAGGGAGATCCAAGATGTACTGAAAACGGTAGATGAAATACAGGGAGTGAGAGCAGGGCTCTTTATCTGCATCTCCTCTCAGAGACTTGCATATTTCCCAAGGATGGGTTTTTCGAAATTATATTGGTTCGAATGGATCCCCTTTGAATGTGGTTGGACTCCACTCGATACGAATGCTCGTACGAATTCATGTGAATATGCGATACAAATGCGTACGTATCTGATACGTGTCCCATAACATACCCACTCTGAAAGGATCAGGTGCGCCCTGAATCCACTTGGAAACCGCTCTCAATACATGTTGAATTCACTCTGGGTCTGTTGCAGATGTGGCGTGCACAGTCGCTTTCCCACCTCCCTGTTTCACGGATTTCACCCTTCACGTGGCGCTGATAGGAGAAATTTCTGGACAGTAGAAATACCAAGACCTGGAAGGGCGGAAAATACAATTTTCACCTTTTCCCATCCAGGCTCAAGTACACTATCTATCTATCTATCTATCTATCTATCTATCTATCTATCTATCTATCTATCTATCTATCTATCTATCTATCTATCTATCTATCTATCTATCTATCTATCCATCCATCCATCCATCCATCCATCCATCCATCCATCCATCCATCCATCCATCCATCCATCCATCTATGCATCTATCTATCCATCTATGGCTCTATCTATGGCTCTATCTATGGCTCTATCTATGGCTCTCCCTCCCTCCCTCCCTCCCTCCCTCCATCCATCCATCCATCGTTTGACTGATTGATTAATTGATCTACATTTTTATCCTGCTCTATACCCAGAGGTCTCCGGGTACATAATAACATCTGAAATCAAACATCATTAAACATCATTAACACAATAACAGCATCTGCCCATGGGAAGAGGGAAGTGTATCCTCATTTAACCGAAGGCCAGGGCAAAGAGGTACATCTTCACTGCCTTCCTAAAAGTGTACAGTGAAGGTGACAGACACGCCTCAAGGGGGAGACTATTCCATAGCCTGGGGGCCATCACTAAAAAGGCCCTCTTCGGGGTGCCCATCCCTTTTGCAGCTGAGGGTGGTGGGACAACCATGACGGCCTCCCCTCCAGATCTCAAGGCACGGGCAGGGGGATATGGAAGTAGACTTTCCCCCCAGATATTTGGGTCCCAAGTCATTTAGGGCCTTGTAAGTCAAAGTTAACGCCTTGAATTGGGCTCGGTAGCGAATCGGCAGCCAGTGCGACTTTTAAGAGCGGCATGATGTGCATCTGGCCAGCTGTTCCAGCCAGCGGTCTAGCTGCTGCATTCAGCACTTGAGCTGTTGAGCTCAGCTTCTAAGTGGTTTACATAGTTTACTCAGCCGGTGAATTTCTTAAGGGTACAAAAAGGAGAAGAGAAGGGAAAAGTCTTTCTTTTCTTCTTTAAAAAAGAACTGTGCTAATTTTGGAACCGAGGTGACTTCCCTCTGAGCCGAATTTTGCATTGCTTTGAGAAAAAGGTACGGGAAGAATAGAAACAGGGCTGACGGCCCGGGCGGAAGGTAAAGTCCCTGGTGCAGATATGATCAGAACTGACATGACGGAGACAATTCGGTTCACAGCTATTTTCAGGAGATGGTTCCTTGCGTGGGCGACTTCTTTGCTGACTCTCCCGGAAAGTGGCTAGGAGGCAACATTTACAGGAAGTCTATGACATATAAGGGGACTGTTTAGCTAGCACATTTTCACTTAGCACATGCTTGAACCTGTGGAACTCACTACCACCGGATATGAAAACGGGACCTTTGTCTCTCTTCCTACCTGCTCCAATTTCCTGATGATTTTTTAAAAACAATTATTAGGGATATGCACAGATGTTCACATGAATCCCAGACGAAGCTTCATACGAATGCATGCAAACATTCTATCTGAATTTGCATGCCAATCTTTGAATGTACCAGCATTCTATTCACATTCGAATGTTCGAATCCATATGAATTTGTACGAATTTTGAATGCCACGCCCATCCTTAATTATGTCTTACTAACAGCTTTTAAGGGATTTCTCTCTCTCTCTCTCTGTGCCCACATGGATAGGGCTTTGCTTTCAACTTCATCACACAGAATTAGAGATTTGCACAGATTTTATTTTGTGTTCGCTTTGCAATAAAGCAAACGCAAGGGAAAGCCGCACATGTGTGAATATGGTAGGGCTCGAATCCGCTGCGAATGTTCTTCGAGTGCTATTCAAACCTGCTTTGAATCCCTGCATGTCACACCTCTGAATCCCCTCCAGATCTGTTCTGAATCCACTTTGAACCTGCTCCGAATCCACTACAGGTATGACTGGGAAGCTGCTCCGCCGTCTCTCCGCCTTTTCAAACAGAACACAGCATTGAACGAATGCACAAAAGCATTCCCTTTGCAGATGTCAGTCTTCCAACATAGCCAATGTTTGATTTGAAGGCGAATGCTCAAATTTCTACCTATTCATACAAACTGTGAACCTATAATGCACATAGGGAACTAAAGTCTATCCCCCTTGAGGTGGCCATCTGGGCTCTTCTCTTTCACCTTGAAAGGAGAAAGTGAACGTCAGAAGGACAGGGAAGAGGGAAATTTGCCACTCATCTCCCCATAATTCCATAGAAAAGCCAACTCTTCCTTGAAAATATAACAGCAAAACTTCCTTCCATAGGGGGGGGGGGGGGGAAATCACAATCTGTCTTTATACCAATGTTGCAAACACAACATATGGCCCTCAGCACTTGTCTCTCCGATAGCAGATAATAATTTTGAAACTGAATCTGTTTAAATGTTCCCAAAATGAACAAGCATTGGGTTGTGACTTTTCAGGAAATGTCATTAATCACGAAGCAAATACAATAATAGAGAAGATGGCTTTTGGAAGCAATTCATATTGGGGAAAAAAAAGAAATATTATAAATACAATTACAGATGTCTGTGGTCTTGGAATAACAAAATACTGGAAACATTTGGAAAGGCCATTAAATAAAACTTGATTTGTTAACATATGGTCCTATTGCATTGACAGAAATATTAACTTATAAACTGAAACCAATTAATAAAAAGAAAAGGAGTCCTTTTCTCAACGGTGCAATTTTAAAGGTATTCGAATTAGAGTTGTGCATGAATATTCAGAATACTAAAAATCTGATCAAATTGGGATCAAATTCAGACATTCGGATTCAAATGAAATGTTTATACATTCAAATCTATCGTTCCAATGAATTTTGGAATCTTTTGAATCATTCATACAGACGATTTGGACATTCATATGCGTACGGATACATCCACACTATATATGTATCCACAAGCATCTTATTCACATCCTGACACATTTGTACAGATATGTACAGGACGAAAACGGGATGCCTACGGGACAGAAACAGGATGCGTACGGATGCGTATGGAAAACGGAGAACGCTGAAGCCTCTGCCCCCCACTCTTTATGATCTGGGCTGGGAAAGGCTTTATTCCACTTCTGGTTTTACTTCCAAAGTGAAATAAAGGCTTTTCCAGCCCAGATCGTGAAGGGGGGGGGAGGGGGCAGAGGGTGCAGTGTTCTCCCTTTTCCAGGGGGACAATAAGGTTGCCACCCTGGAAAATGGAGAAATCTGAAGCCCCTGAAAGCAGCTGCTGTTTTTTCCCCTTATTTTACCGGAGATGCTCCCCTTCACTGGACAACTGGCTTGACACATCTTGCTCAGCCCTTCCTTACCCACCTGTGCCTTAAACATTGGGAGATAAGGCAACCCGGCTTCCAATGAGAGGAGAGGGGGTGCTGCTCCCCCATCCCAGGGTTCGCGGCACACTTCTCATGGGGATACCTGCATCCCTGCCAAACCAGTACCTGTCCCACGTCACCTGGAATGCCATGGGGACACCCCAGATGTGTTGCCTGGCCCATGCGTGCCCAAGCAGTGCCCAAAGGGAGCCAAACGGCTGTGCATGGGGACCAAATATTTTGGGTTCTTTTTTATTTAGCTTGCATAATTGCGTCTTGCTTTTGCGCAAATGCGCCACTCGCGAAAGCATCTCCTCATCAATTCCGTGTTTTACTGAAGAGTTCCAACGCGTCTCCTCAAATAAACATGCGAAAGCTTTTTGTGGCCTCTGCAGGTTCAGGCAGAACAAAATGTTGCTTCTTTATTATTAAGGAAGCACCTAAAAATAACAACATGTTAATATAACATGTAAGATCACCTTTCCCTGACACTTACAATTCAACAAGCAAAAGACAAGTTGTGTTGTGCAGGAAATAAACGGGGTAACAGTCCATCTGGGAGGGCTGGAAGTCTGGGCTTCATCCGGACGTCCATCGCTGGCACCGATCAGAGGCGAAAAGGGGAGGAAAGCCCTGCCCAGTTCCTACGGGGAACTCAGTTTTGCGCAAAGCTGGATTTGCAATGAGTCTGTTCTTCCTGGACTGGGATTCGGTAGCTGTTTCTTTCGTCTAGAAGATAAAAGGCAGAGGTGAAGAAGAGAAAATATTGCAAGAGGAATAAAAATCAAGAGCCAATAATCTACAGGCCCAGATGAACTGTTTCAGAGCATATGGGATGTGCATGAATATCTTCTTGAATGCAAGAAAATCCATATTAGTTTGATAGATCCCCTTAGAATGCGGTAGCACACGGATCCTATATATGAATGCATACAAATAACAAACTTATCCAATACGAATCCCATACAAAGGAGGGATGTGTAAGTATTTTTTTTAGCATTTATTCAAATAGAATTGAATACTCAAAAATCCTATTTGATTCAGATCTGTTCAATTCGAATTTAACCAAATTTGATTCAAATTAAGCAAACTCGAATCCATTTGTTCAAATTTTTCATTCCAATTTGCTCTTACGAACATTCGTAGACGCACGTACACATCTTCCCCACATCCGTATACATCCATACACATCTGTAGGCATCCTGTAGTTATCCCGTATGCAACCCGTTTTTTTCCGTATGGATCCGTACAAATGTGTAAGGATGCGGGAAAGATGCAAATCTTCAAGTATGCATTGTGTACGAACCTGTACACATACGAATGTCCGAATAAGTATATTTGAAGTTCAAATCAAATCTTTAAATTCCAATTTAAGGACATACGATTTGAATTCGAATGTCAAAATTCACTTGATTCAATCGACTTTCAAATGCAATTGAATATTCGTGCAGATCCCCAATAGCCTTTACCCATGTAACATCACCTTCAGAAAACACCTCAGGCAACGCTCTGTGTCTCTTCTCCTTCCATAAGTTCCTCGCTCGCCAGAGAAGCAGCGCTATTGCAGGGCCAGCCGTCAGCAGCAGCAGCACCATGCCGATGAGCAAGCCTGAAATGAGAAAAAAGAAGGAAGATCTGGGTAAGCTTGAACAGGGGGCTGAAACTAACAGGATGAAATATAAGAGAGATAGAGCCAACTTCCATATTTGAGGTGAACAGACTGTGGAAAGATTCGGCTCCGGCTGAATATTGCCCCCCACGGATGAGGGGGTATTCGTATCTGTGCACAGATATTCTACGAATATCCATGCATGGAAATAATAAACCCACCACCCATCATTCCCACCCTGTGCCCACTTACCTCACCTCCTCGCCACGCTATCCACGCTACTGCCGTGAGGTCTAGGGAGTGGGGCACCTCCGGAATGCCCCCAAAAGAAAGGGGACACTGGGGAGGCAGGCAGGAGCGCTCTGGTGGCAGCCCAGGCCCATTTCTGGGTCTTCCAGAACACAAAACAGGTTTTCTGGAACCTAGAGACAGGGTCTTCTGGAGCTGGAAGCCCTGCATTTACCTCCCAGAAAGAATGTTTGCAGTTCCAGAGGGCCCTGGAAGAGGCCTGGGTTGTCATCGGAGCAGGGAAGGGGGCCCTGGGGAGGCCCCGGGGGGGGGAGGTTTGGGGGGAGCGTGGCTGGGGGAAGGAGCTTCTACAGATACTGGATTATTCGATTCATGGACGGACAGGGCCCTCGTATAATCCATGCACATCACTAGCATAGAATCTAGATGATAAGAAGCCGTTATTCCTCTTTACTCTACCTTGGTCTGACCCCATCTAGAGTCCTGTGTCCAGTTCTGGGCACCCAAATCAGAAAAGACATTAGAGCAAGTCCAAAGGAGGGCTACCGAAACGGTTAGTGGTCTGGAAAGCATGTCCTACGAGGAGAGGCCGAAGGATCTAGGGATGTTTGGCCTACAGAAGAGAAGACTGAGAGGAGACATGATAGCGGTCTTCAAGTATCTGAAGGGCCATCACAATGCAGAGGGATTGTTCCTATTCCCATTTATACAAGATGGAAGGAACAGAAAAAACTGCGAGGGAGTCAAAACAGATTAGAGATGAGGAAAAACCTCCTGACAGTCAGTGGAATAGGGTGCCACAGAAGGTAGTGAGCTCTCCTTCGCTGGAGGTCTTCAAGCCGAGGCTGGACCTACGTCGGCCTGGGATGGTTTAAGGAATCCTGGACTAGAGGACCCTAGAGGTCCCTTCCAACTCTACGATTCTATGAGGTTAGAAAGTTCCAGGCATTCAGGGTATCCGCTACTTCTCCTTCGCCTTGTATCTCTTACCCTGGCTCTGAGCTCGGTCTCGTCGTTCTTCTAGCTCCGTCGTGGAGCGTGGGATTAAAACAGTGTGAACGAGTTTTGCAGAAGGTGAGGTCTTCCCGCCCGCTGTCCTGGAGTGAACGGTGACAGCGGTTGATTCTATGGATGCGGAATCTTTGTCATCAAAGCAAATTGCATCTTCTTGGCTTGTCCCGGGATGTTTCTGCTTTTTACCTTGAGCAGCACAGCTACGGAAATGGAGAAGGAGATCATTCAGTTGCTTTTCTCAAACAAAATCTCTGCAATTCCACTGACTCGACAGTAAGAGCAGGCGTGGACTGTCTTTCCACAGAAATCTTGTACGCCCCCCCCCCTCTCTCTCTCTGTCTTTCACTCATACAAAAATTCAGTAAGGCCTTTTCCTCACAGGCGAGTTAATGCATCTTCCACACTGCAATCTCAATTGAGGTTCGGTGGAATAGATGTGACTAGCCCAAGGTCACCCAGCTGGCTGCATGGAGGAGTGTGGAATTAAACTAGCAAAGAAGAGTTCCACACTCTCACCACAACAGTCTTACTAAATCATGCATGGTATAGAAAAGGTGGATAGAGAAGATTTCTTTTCTCTGTCACACAACACTAGAACCAGGGGGCATCTATGAAGCTGATGGGCAGGAGAGTCGGATCCGACAAGGGGAAGCATTTCTCCACCCAGAGGGTCCCATCGGTCTATGGAATTTGCTGCCGGTAGAGGTGGTAACAACAACCAACCAGGAAGGGTTGGACAAATTCATGGACGACAGGTGTATCAATGGCTACTAGAATGGATGCCTAAGGACATCTTTCAGGCCGGGGGGACAAGCAGGATGCCTCTAAGGCCATATTCTGGGATTGGAGAGCAGGAGAAGGTTTGCCCTTGTCTCTGTTTGAGATGCCCATGGGCAATTGGTGGGGCACTGTGTGAGACAGGATGCTGGACTGGATGGGCTGTGGCCTGATCCAGCAAATCCACGTTCCGACCTCTTGTTCTTTTTACATTGATTAGTTGCATATTGGATTTCGTGTTTGGTCTCTGAGAATCTTCCTGAACTCCAGTTTTCTTTTGGGATTCCACTGGCACATTATGCGTTAAGGAAATACATACTCTGTCCAAGGCTGGCACTTCCGGTCTCGTCCTCTAGAAAAATGCCCATGGCTACATGGTTTGCATCCTGAAACGATAAGAAAAGAACCGGTGAAGGACGTTTCTTCCCTTTAAAATATGGTCACACGCCTTCCTCACTATCATAAATGGGGTTGGTGAGTTTCTGGCATTTGGGGAAAACCCAGAGGACTAGGAACTTGAAATGGGCATGGATATTTGCACTATTTCCAATCATACAGGACAAAAGTGGCTGCATATGGGATAAATACTAATCGACCTTTCAGATATTCAATCCAAATCGAACTGAATCCCAAAAATTTCAACCGCGTACACCCCAATTCTTGACTAAGCGGCAGCTTTCTCTTTTCTTTTTTTCAACAGGCGAAACCACTGACCGATGGCCTCATTCAGTCTCCACTTACGCTTTTCATCCACACTGAATTCTCCACCGGGCTCGTAGCCTGGGAGGCACTCACACTTGGTGTTGGAGTCCGGCCTGCATTCCCTCTCCTCCTGCAGGCCCCTGTCTGAGAAAACAGAATGGGGACGGAAGGACAGAAAGAATGGGGTCATAATAACACTTTGGCAATCACCCCTTCTGTGAAAGCTCAGAATTGTCTGCAGATATTTCATCAGTGGAAGGTAAGAGGTGCTTTAGTGATGGTGTTGAAATGAGACTGTTCGCTTTGCTGATGTCTTCTTCTGCCCTGAAAGTGGAGCGAAGCCGGATTAAAACCTAGGTGTGAACACAGCCTGTCAGGGGGCCTAGAAGGCCTGGGTTGCTTTGCTGCATCGTTTCAGCAGTGACAAGAATCAGCACCTTGGACAGGTCCTGTTACCCTTTGCAGGTCTTCATGCTGGACCACCAGTGTCCAGCTCAAGAATGAAAGCAGCTGAGATGAAGTTCTTCACAGCTCAGCACCTGCTTGGGGTGTAGGATGTCCCAGTTTGACCCACTGGGTTGAAGGCTATTTGCTGGGATTGGAGAGCAGGAGAAGGTTTGCCCCTGTCTCAGCTTGAGATGCCCATGGGCAATTGGCGGGCCACTGTGCGTGATGGGATGCTGGACTGGATGGGCTGTGACCTGATCCAACAGGGCTCCTCATGTTTTAATTCACCTTCTTAGGACTGAAGCTGAATTAAAACTTAGGTGTGCAGAGCCTTAATTTGGTTAAAAAGTGTTTATATTAAAAAAAGATCCAAGGCAGAAGTGTTTAGCGTGTAAAGAATCACCATACACACCCACCAAAAATTATTCCTATCACCACGTTTCATTTAATGGCTTCATATCTGCAGAGTTTTGAAACTTTTCATTAACAGTAATAATAGTAAATATATTATTAATAACACTTTCTAAAAACTCAAGGGAATGTACAGAGATATATAATTTTAAAAAGAAACAAGATATAAAGCAAACAAAGACTTCTCTCCGTTCTAGAATTCCTATTAAATAAAAGCGTAAAACATACTCTATTAATCCAAGATTAAACTGAAAGGACAGCTTAAGAATCAGTTTTTACAGAGTTCTTTTTAAAATATATTGCATGTATGTATGTATGCATGCATGCATGTATGTATGTATGTATGTATGTATGTATGTATGTATGTATGTATGTATGTATGTATGTATGTATGTATGTATGTATGTATGTATGTATGTATATTCCCTGTCTCACTGCTTAAAACAGATCAAATCTCTTCTTTCCATAAACTTCTACCTTTGCCATATCCAGGTTTTTATTCTACTCTCAAAAATCTAGATTGTAGAGGAGGAGAAATCCAACTATATCCCGTCTAGGCTGAATTCAGTTGCAGATCTGTTTTTCATTCCATTTTCATCTGTTTAGAAAACTAAAAAGACGTGGGTTTTCTGAAACGCTTCCTAAAACAACGTAGTGTATTTATCTGAATGTGTACATTTCTAAATACATTGCATTCAAAATATTTCCTTTTCGAAGCCAAGGACAAACTCTGAACATATGGGGAAATTGAAAAGATAAAACACATTTTGCATGTAAGATTAGATCAGGTTGTAGAAATTATAAATAGAAAAATGGCAGAGGGAAGAATATGTTTTGAGTGTTTTTACACCAGGGCAATTCTATTGGAATGCCAGATAGGTCCGCTGAGTCATAAAAAGAAACTGCAATGTTTTTGTTTCCATTGGAACTCCTTGTATAGCCCAGGATGGTTGAAATATGTAAATAAAGTAGGCAAAGATGAAATCAGTTGCCGGTGCTCCCATGTGTAAGTGATGCTCAGTTAGATAAAAGATAAAATCCTTCTTTTTACTAGACCAAGAGAAGGTTAAGCTGCCCTGAAATTGAGCTCAGCTTCTGAGTCCACAACTTAGCAGTAGAGTGTGGCTGGAATAATTTTGTCAAGAAGAATAAGAACAACAACAACAAGAAGAGTTGACTTTTCTACCCTGATTTTCTCACCCAACTAAGAGGCTGACAGACCTTCTGTTCTTCTCCCCACAATAGGACACCCTGTGAGGTGGGTGGGGCTGTGAAAGCTCAGAAAGAACTGTCACTAGCCCAAGGTCACCCAGCTGGCTTCATGGAGGAAAAGGAGTTGGCTTTTTTACCCTGTTTTTCTCATCCATTTAAAAGGACTCAAAGTGCCTGACAAACCTTCTGTTCTTCTCCCCACAAAAGACACCCTGTGAGGTGGGTGGGGCTGTGAGAGCTCAGAAGAGAGCTGCGACTAGCCCAAGGTCAGCTAGCTGGCTTCATGGATGAAGAAGAGTTGGCTTTTCCATCCTGCTTTTCTCACCCATTCAAGGGGACTCAAAGCGGCTGACAAATCTTTCTATTCTTCTCTGCACAATCCTGTGAGGCAGGTGGGGCTGTGAAGGCACAGAAGAGAACTCTGACTAGCCCAATTATAAACTCGGGGGGGGGGGGCTTCTCCTGAAAGAAAAGGACCCCTACCTTTACGGCAAATAGAGCAGGCTTTACACCGTGACTCAGTGTACTCTTCGTTATAGTATCCAGATTCACACGGGTCACAGATCGTCGGGGTGGATTCTTCACAGCGTTTTGCTAACTCTGTTCCTAAATTGCAGGAAGTCGAGAGGAAGAGCAAAGAAGGCAGCCATGTGAGTGGAATCAATACTGTAACGCCGATTGTATAATCCCTAGAGCTGGAGCCTTGACATAAAATCATGAGATTGACACTCAGATCTCGTTTTCCTCTACCCGCCGGTCCCTTTTTCCTTTTATGCCCGGTCTCTTTGGGCTGGAAGCCTGAGAAGTACTGTTGTCACTCAGAACACGTGATTTGACCTAATTGCACCAAATATTTCCATCCAGAATCCTTCCTCCAAGAAACAACCCTGCTGCAATTTTAATATTTTAGCTGTTTTCGACTTTAATTGCATTTTTGTATTGTTCTGAACTGGATGGATGCATTCAAACCAGAAATAAAAGAAGCTAAGCATATGAAAGCACTCTAGGTAGGTCGGTTTTAATGATCTGCCAGGGCAGCCCAATATTTTTAAGAAAACAGCATTTTTAAAAAAGTTTAGAAATTTGCGCTGTTTCAGCTCAACTTCTGAGTCTTTTTGAATGCACTGAAAAAGCTGAAACGAGGAGTGCAGCTATTTCAAGTGGGCTGAAAATCCAAGGATTGTAAATGTTTAATTTCTTAGCTTTCAGTGAACTGCAATCTGCCTTTTGCTGAGGAAATGAAAGGATCCAAACTCCCCCCAATATCTAGATTATTATTCCTGCTCAGGATCCCTCTCTTGGAGCAGAGACTGATTTAATCTGAATTTTTCATTTGAATTTGCGCTTACATTCATAAAGGCCTGTATGTATCTTCCCCGGGTCAGTACACATCTGTAAGCATCCGTAAATGTTCATAGTCATCCCGATTGCAACCCGTTTTTATCCCATAAGGATCCATACAAATGTTGGAAACAGCTCGACTGGGAAAGGGAATCCCTGCTTTATTCCAGAAAATTCAAATACTGCTGGAAAAGCAAGCGATATCGAGACATAGCAAAGGGATGTGTAGATAGTAGCAAAGGGAACTCTGGTCTCCAGATGTTGCTCAACTTTGGTTAACGTGTTTTCCGAACATACATGGGAAACTGCAATCCCTTATCTTCTACAAACCACATGCATTTAAAGATAATTTTGGTGACACATTATACTCATGGCCCTTTCGAGATGCAAGCTGAAAATGTGTGTTAAAATCAGGATTTGAAAAATCCTTTTGCTGAGCTACTTTTTCCATTCCTCTCTCTCTCACACACACATATATACACCCATGTGTGTCCTACAGACTTTACATTTTCAGGGACACGTTCAAAAACTGGATTTGATTCTGCCCTCCTCCATGAAGTCAGCTGGGTCACCTTGGGCTAGTCACAGCTCTTTCCCAAGCCTTCACAGCCCCACCTGTCTCATAGAAGAAGAAAGAAGAGCTGGCTTTTCTACCCTGCTTTTCTCACCCATTTAAGGGAACTCAAGCGGCTGACAAAGCTTTCTATTCTTCTCCCCACAACAGCTGTGATTAGCCCAAGGTCATCCAGCTAGCTTCATGGAGGAGAGTGGAACCAAACCCAGTATTCCCAGATAAGCATCTAGGCTCCTCAACCACTAAACTGGCTCATAGGGGAGAAGAACAGGTTTGTTCACTGCTTTGAGTCCCCTTAAGGGTAAGAAAAGTGGAGGTAGAAAAGCCAACATTTCTTCCTCCACAAAGCCAGCTGGGTGACCTTGGGCTAGTCACAGCTCTTCTTCTGAGCTCTCACAGGGTGTCTGTTGTGGGGAGCACACGAGGTTTGTTGGCCACCCTGATAGATCCCCTTAAACAGGTGAGAAAATTGGGATAGAAAAGCCAACTCTGTCTTCTTCCCTCCCTTGTATGCTCCCACATCCCTTCGAGGTAGGCTGGGGAAAGAGGCCACCTATGGCGGAGTTAATGATACAAACAGAGATCCCCCCCCCCCAAGAATCTCACCTGATGCTTTGGACCACACAGTTTCTGGACTCCGCCAGCCATCCTGTCTGCCCCTGGGCTGGTGAGATCTGGTACCCAGCCAGAACCCTCCTGAGATGTGATAAGAGACTTAGGGGAACATCACTCACCTGCCGGGCACTTATCGCAACATTTCTGGCTCCCTAATGGATACTGAGACTTGGAACACCGGATCCCCCACGCCGAACACACCAGCAGAGGGAAGAGGAGGACCGGAGAGAAGACCAAGACACGCTTCAGCCCCGACCCAGCCATTCCACCTCTGGACTCCAGCAAGCGCAGAATGAAATAAAGGCAAGACAGGGTGTCACACCTAAACTTCCCCTTTTAAAAACTCTCTCCCTCTCTGCCTTTTGAACTGGGTTCCGTTTCCTCTTAGTCACCCTGGCGGGCAGAGCAGCTCAGCTTGAGTTTATACGGCTGTGACTCAAGTCTGGCTCTTCACCCAGGCCTTTTCTGCACTTAAAATGTGTTAATCTGAACCAAAGAGCTGCGAAGAACGCATTGCCTGTTGCAGAACGGCAATCCGGATCATGGAGCTGCTTCGGACATACCCTGCCCGTCTGCACGAGGGGTGTGGATGGACGCAATTTTTGGGATTAGATTCGAATGCTCAAAAAGTCAATTCGATTCAAATCTGTTCAATTCGAATTTAACGAGATTTGATTTGAACTGAGCACATTCGAATATATTCATTCGAATTTGCACTTACAAATGTCAACGACATTCGTAGATTCCAGTACACATCTTCCCCAGGTGCATTGCGTCTGCAACCTGTTTTCATCCTGTACAAATGCGTACAGATGTGGGAAAGATGCAGATCTTCAAGTATGCACTGTGAACAAACCCGTACGCGTGTGAATGTCCAAATCAATCAAACAAATAGATCTGAAATTTGGATCAAACTTTAAATCCACATGTAAGGGCATCTGATTCTAATTTGAATGTTAAAATTCGGTCGACTCAAATCACATTTTGAATGCACAGAACTAGAGGAGATCCAGAACAGATGCGTGCTAAGAGGTCTTTGATCCGGATCAGTGGGAGACCCGATAAATATGGTCTACAATCCATGCCAGTGCTGCCTAATCCGGATCAAGGGAGCAGCTTCTGGATGTAGAACACGTGTGGGGATTTTGTGGGCCTGGTGATGGGCAACGTATGTGGCGGACCTGCAACTGTGGAGACACCTCCGAAATGCCTCACAACCAGGGATGCGCGCAAATATTTGTGGCATTAGA